>JAWNNO010004426.1:0-1252500 GCA_035044985.1 Lordiphosa fenestrarum
AAATTGTTTGAAATAACCGCCAATATGTAAATATGTGTAAGTATATCGATAAGCATGATATCTAATTATAAGGTATTTTTAAGCGAGCCGAGCACGGTCACATTAATTGATCGACGACCGTTGGTGCCGGACGTGCGAAGCTCGGACAAATTGTACATAGTGAAATAAACAGAAAAAACCGAAAAACCCCCGTTTACAAATCAGGTGTGGGGTAAAGCCCAAATTGTGTACTAAATGCGTTACGCCGAAATACAAAAGTTAACTAAATCCGAATTGTTGGAGCTCCTTGCTGAAAAACACGTCCCCGTGGCCGCAGACCTATCCGTACATCAACTCCGTTCCTTGACAAAAACCATAATGTCAGCCGCTAGAAGAGGAGTCGATCCTGCTGGAGACCTAGCAGATAGCGTGGAAGAGGTGATTCCAAGTACGTCCAGCCAAGCCGTTGCCGCGATGGCCGCCATTTTTCCGCCAAGTGCAGACGACGCCAAGACAAGCGTCGCCGAACAAAGCTATTGCGAAATACCTGGAAATGCGCAGTTACAAATTAAAAGCAACATGGCGACCGCTTATGATGAAATTGAGTCGTGCACATCTGTTCATGAGTGCGAGAGGGAGACGGCACTATCGACTGAGCTGAACAACGCCCGCAAGTACGCGAAAAAACTCGAATTGTCGATCGCTGAACTAAAGCAGACAATTAAAGCAGAAGCTGGTGAACATCGCGTCGAACTAAGTGACATTGCCGCTATGATGCCCGTCTTTTCCGGAGATGACACCTTATCCGTCCTCGTTTGGGTCTCCGAAATGGACAGAGCTGCAGAAGTCCATCACCTAAGTCAGTCTCAATGCATGTCACTTGGAATAAGATTGCTGCGAGGATCGGCCAAGGAGTGCATTATGTACGAACAAGCGGCTACTTGGCAAGAATTGAGAAGTATCCTAGTGGAGACGTTTGGCTATAAGATGTCCAACCGTGAGGTTTCCAAACTGCTACAGGAACGTACGTTGGCCAAAGGCGAATCGCTGATCCAGTATTTCATCACCATGCGCAACATTGCCAGGCAAGGCAACTTCGAAGACGCTGACGTCATTAAGTACATCGTCGATGGGTTGGGAGACCGCTCTGGCTGTGCATCAGTGTTGTACTTCTGCTCTACATTGTACGAGTTGCGACAAAAGCTCTTGCGTTTTCAATCCGTGCGCCCTGATCGTGACCACAAACTGTCCGCAGCCAGCATAGTCACCGCTAGAGCCGCCGCTAAGCGTGTCGAACAGTCTCGTGAGGAAGCTGCAGCCGAAGTCCGCTGTTACAATTGCCGCCGTTTTGGTCATATCGCTGGAGAATGTAAAAAACCGAAGAGGCCCCTTAATGGTTGCTTCAATTGCTTTGAAACAGGACATCAGTACCGACAGTGCCCGAAGCGAGTTGTTGGTTTGGTTGGAGCTGGAGACGAGGAAGGCGCCTCAGATGAAAAATCGTTCGTAAGACTCGTAAGTTTAAAAGTAAAAAGCAAAGAGGAATGCACAGATTTTAATGAACTTTTTGCACTATTAGATACCGGAAGCCCAGTAAGCTTCATAAGTAAAGCGTTATTGCCGAATTCGCCTAACGAGAGAGCCCTTAAAAGAAGTGAATTCCGTGGTCTAAATGGTAGCCCGATTAGTACATATGGAAAAGTACAATGTTTAGTTAAAATGGACAATGAAACGAAAGAAATTACCTGTTATGTTATCCCCGATTTAATTTTGCCGACGCCCCTTCTGTTGGGTAGAGATGTTCTTAAGATTTTTGACATGAAACTTGCAAAAAGGTTAAGACAATTTGAATACAAATCTGACCTAAGTATTGAAAATAAAAGTATTGCCTTTGTTTATGAATCTTTCTGTGCATCCCTGTTTGCTAAATTAGCTAAGTATGTATCCGATAATGGCTTTGATCAATCTGTAAACAGTAACGTATCCCCGGTTGCAAGCGAAGCGTGTACGAACTGGTTATTGGAAATGCAAAATGTTTGCGCTGCTGTGACAAGTGACGACGGTTTGAGCATAGGTGAAGAGTTCGGTAGCGAAGCGGTTAGCAACTGCAGGAAGGTCCTGTACGAGAACTATATTAATAAGCGAGCTGCTTGCAGCAGCAAACCAAAGTGTTCGATGAGCATCCGCCTAACGGATACAACGCCATTTCATTGCGCACCCCGAAGGTTATCTCATTATGAGCGAGGTATTGTGAATGAAAAAGTTAAAGAATTGTTGGCAAATAATGTCATCCGACCCAGTGAATCACCGTATGCCTCACCCATTGTGCTGGTAACTAAGAAGAATAAAGAAATTAGAATGTGCCAGGACTACCGTGGGATAAATAAAGTAACCGTGCGCGACAACTTCCCATTGCCGCTTATAGAAGACTGTTTGGAATACTTGGAGGGAAAGACTGTATTTTCCGTGCTTGATTTGAAGAACGGATTCCATCAAATAGGAATGGATGAAGATTCAATCAAGTATACCGCTTTCGTAACACCCGATGGACATTTCGAATACCTAAGAATGCCCTTCGGTTTGAAGAATGGACCTGCTGTATTTCAGCGATTCATTTCTAATACTCTCTGTGACATGGTCCGGAACCGTCAGGTTGTTGTGTACATGGACGATATCATCCTTGCTACCCGAACCCTAGAAGAACATTTTGAGCTTTTGGCAAAACTGTTAAACCGCCTTACTGAGAACTACCTGCTGATCAGTTACAAGAAAAGTATATTCCTCCAGAAGCGAATTGATTATTTGGGATACGATGTCAGCTCCAAGGGCATATTGCCTAATAGTGCTCACATAAAAGCAATACTAGAATACCCCGAACCCCTCAATTGTAAAGCCCTGCACTCATGTTTGGGTTTATTCTCGTACTTCCGTAAATTTGTTCCGTCGTTTTCTCGCATTGCCAAGCCAATGACAGAACTTCTTAAAAATGGTGGTCCATTTCCCATGAGAAAGCTTGAAAAGGAAGCGTTTATGACTCTGAAAACCGCCTTATCAAATCCGCCAGTCCTCTCCTTGTATAATCCCCTTTACGAAACCGAATTGCATACCGATGCTAGTTCCCATGGATTTGGGGCCGTACTTATGCAAAGGCAGGCTGATGGAAAGATGCACCCTGTATTCTTTTATTCTCGGAAAACCACCGCTGCCGAGTCCCGTTACCATAGTTTCGAACTGGAAACCTTGGCCATTATCTATGCACTACGCCGATTCCGTGTTTATTTACAGCACCGTCCGTTCTTAATCGTAACCGATTGCAATTCTCTAGTGCAAACCTTGGATAAGAAATCCATACATCCCCGCATCGCTCGGTGGTCGTTAGAACTAGAAAATTATAACTATTCGAAAGCACACCGACCCGGATCTAGTATGCCCCATGTAGATGCTTTAAGCAGGCAGACCGAACTATTAGAATCCGAGATGGATAGTCTTGCCGATCCTTGCATTAGATCCGCGGAGCCGATAAATTCGAATGAGTCTGTGAGTTCTCCGAATTCATCCTCGTCGGAAAACGATTGTCCCTTAAGCCATTCCGCCGAAAGTCTTGTAGGAGTTGTTGGCGCGACCCCGAACGATATAGATTTGCTTCTGCATACGGAGCAAATGAGAGATCCTGAGATAAGCAAGCTTCGTGACAAATTGGAGAGTGCATCTGATGATGTTTTCGAGCTAATAGATGGCATGGTGTATAGACGGGTCGATGGATACAAATTCCTTTTGTATGCCCCTGAATTTCTACAGAACCAACTGATTCGAATGTGCCACGAAAAGTTAGGCCACCTCTCTGGTGATAAGTGTGTAGACGACCTTAGAGCCAAGTATTGGTTCCCGTCCATGAGGAGCAAAGTGGACCTTTACATTCGAAATTGTTTGCCGTGCATTTTGCACTCCGTCCCTAGAAGTATACATCATCGTACTTTGCATAGTATACCGAAAGCGGCAATTCCGTTTGATACGATACACATCGATCATTTAGGACCGTTACCAAGCATTACTTCGAAAAGAAAGCATCTGCTTGCCATTATTGACGCTTTTACAAAACATGTTAAGTTGTACCCAGTGAATTCGACAAGTACCCGTGAAGCAATCGATTCCTTGAAGAAATATTTCGAGTATTACAGCCGGCCCCGTAGAATAATATCCGATCGTGGTACCTGCTTTACATCTTTCGAATTCGCTGAATTCTTGACCGATCGTAGTATCGCGCATATAAAAGTCGCCACCGCCGCACCTCAAGCAAATGGGCAGATCGAACGAGTCAATAGAATATTGACGCCGATGTTAGGCAAATTGTCGGAACCCCTTAATCAATCTGACTGGTACAAATTAGTTAATCGAGTAGAATTTGCATTGAACAATTCGGTTCAAAGAAGCACGGGTAAGTCCCCGTGTGTGTTGCTGTTTGGATGTGATCAACGTGGTCCAGTCGTTGATGAGTTGACCGAGTATCTCGAAGAAAAGTTGAATTCTGAAAGTCGATGTGACTTCGAATCCGTTAGGAAAGAAGCCGACCTCAAAATGAGACATGCCCAAGAGCAGAATGAAAGGAGGTATGCACTAAGACATCATGCCCCTCTGCAATACAAAGTAAACGATTTCGTCGCTATTCGCAATGTCGACACTACCGCAGGTTCTTGCAAGAAGCTTGCACCGAAATACCGTGGCCCCTATAAAATCAGCCGCGTGTTGCCCAACGACCGTTATGAGGTCACCGATGTCGATGAATGTCAGCTTACGCAGATCCCGTACAAAGGGATATTAGAACCCGCTAGGCTTAAACCGTGGATGCGTTGCTGTACGAAAACTATTGAATCCTGTTGAGATCGAGGGCGATCTAGTAGTCAGATTGGCCGAATGTAGTCTTTGGACAAATTGTTTGAAATAACCGCCAATATGTAAATATGTGTAAGTATATCGATAAGCATGATATCTAATTATAAGGTATTTTTAAGCGAGCCGAGCACGGTCACATTAATTGATCGACGACCGTTGGTGCCGGACGTGCGAAGCTCGGACAAATTGTACATAGTGAAATAAACAGAAAAAACCGAAAAACCCCCGTTTACAATAAGAACAAATTCAAGATGCTACCTTTGAAAATACAAAAGTTTTTCCCACTAAGACTAATTTCAGACCTAACTCTTGTATGGCAGCTATATCAAATAGTTGTCCGATTTCAATGAAACTTGGTGGAATCAGGGAAAAGCATAGCAAACTTATAAATTCGTAGCCTGGAGACGAGATTCGGTTCAAACCCGAATGGTAGCCCTGATTTCTTCACCCAACCAAATCATTCCATTTCAAAAGTGCTCAAAATTTGATAAATTGTTCGAATCTGCACTGTAACCGGTATAACCGAATCCACCTTAGATCGTAATCCATTTCATTACCATTTCCAATTCAAAAAAATACTTTTAA
Organism: Lordiphosa fenestrarum; assembly: GCA_035044985.1. NCBI lineage: Eukaryota > Metazoa > Arthropoda > Insecta > Diptera > Drosophilidae > Lordiphosa > Lordiphosa fenestrarum. The sequence continues at coordinate 5,455 of JAWNNO010004426.1, forward strand.
TATCTGATTACCATCTGAGGAAGTCAATCACACTAACCGCTACCCATTTACCAAGTCCCGCTCTCATGGCTAATGAAATTTCCATTAATGGCAAAATACATCAATACATACATTAGAGCAGGTCCGGCCAAGGGGAGTGGACAGAAATGTGACTGTCCCTCTATCTCTCTCATGACTTCGACTTCGACAAGCATTCGGTGTCAATTTCCAGTGACTCGCACCCCCCCGGATCTGCAGCTGGAATGCAATTTCACTCAACAAGCTTCAATGCTCTCAAATCTCTGCCTTGCTGACTGTTTGATTTACACCTCACTAAAACCTCATTCGAACTGTTCGGTACTTAAAAAACAGTTCAAATACAATTTGTTCCAGGAATTATGTTACATTTGATGAAATCGAAATCGTTGACCTGTGTGTAATAAAGTATATTTGCGATAAGCTGGCAACGAAAAATAAAAAGGTGTTGCATTGCTTTTGTTTTAATTATGTGCAATAAAGTGGACATTTGAAGTAGGGAATATGAAAGGTCATACCATACCACACTTTGGTGTGAAAAAAAAAAAGTGGCTGTTCATCACTCATACGTACTGTGGGCCTTGCAATGTTGCCTACTTTTCTGAGCCGCCTGCGCTGTTTGCTAACATAAAATGAAATGTTCAAATTAAGGTTAAAGCTCTGTTAATGAGCATCAACATTCTTTATGCTTATCAACCGGCTGCACCTCTTAGAAAATAGTTAAAAATAAAACCACAATTTGTTGACTCTGCCGCAAAAACCAAACTTTTAATAACTTTCAATAACTTGTAATCTTTCTTAATCAAAATCATCAATGGGCAATGGCTTTTCCCCAGCCATTTGGCATAAATTATTATTTAGATCTGTGTTACTTCTGGGTATTTCCAAATCTGGTGGTGGAAGTGCCAACTCCGGTACAATTCTTAAACGTGGGTCGCCTACAAGAATCCTCATCAAACCCAAAATGGGTGCCTCTAATTGAATGCTCCTCTTGACGGATATCTCATAGTATGGCAACTCAATCGACACATTCTCCACCTGGCTACACAAGTCCACCTTATTGCCACATAGAACAATGGGTTTGCGTTTGCAAGTGTTGAACATTTTCTTATGCCAATTGGCTATCACATCGTAGCTCTTTTGGCAGGTCACATCGTACATCAATATGGCACAGTGTGCCCCCTCGAACAGTTCATTCCAATTCTTCGTCCAGTATGAATCGCTGAATTCGAAACCGATTCTTCCACGATCGGTGTCAAATGCCAAGGGCACAGTGGCCATCACTCCGTAGCTTGGAAAATATTTCTGCATAAAGAAACCCTCTTTGATGCGCTCCAGGTAGCTGGTCTTGCCAACGGCCTGGTATCCCAAAATCACACACTTGAACGTGGGCATTGATGTGAAATTTTTGTATTTTGCAGCCATAATTACGGGAAAAAATTTGTATATATATATTTTCGAATGCTGGAAATGCTTTAGGTGAAAGGGACGAGTTGTTTTTGTAGTCAAACTTAAAGGCAAGGCAGACTTTGGTTTGCAAAACGTTTTCAATTTAATTTCTAAAGACGCTCGAATGAAAAAAGATTATTTTCCCCGCCTTGGACATGAAACTGTTCGCCATTATCATGATAAATGTATCCAAACTTCAAGATTTACCATTTAGGCTGTGCATAATTTCATGCACATCGGACAGTGAATCAGTCAGTCAGTCAGTCAATACAAACTGATGCAAAATTGATTCAAAACACTTGCTAAGCGATCTGTGGCGTCCATTTCCCACGAGCCTCAATCGATGGTAGCTTTCAAGTAGTAAACATGGCTAATGAAATCAACAAATTTGAGAAAAGATGTGAAAAAAGCACAGTATGTGAATGAGGCACATTCAATCTTTGCTCATTTGGGCAAGTGTTCACTCCCCGAAAGTGTTTGAAAAATGCTTTATGATAAAAACATGCTTAGACCACACTTACACATCCCGTGAGTTGGCTATCAAAATCGTAGTCGCCTCAATAAGAAAACAGCTGAGTTTTGTTTTGGTTTTGTCAACAGCAAGGACTTTGTCAGAGTGCAAATGAAACTGGACACAAGCGACTTATTTGTATTTGATTTAGCCTTGTCCGTCTAACTTCTCCGTCAGTTTTAAAGCTATCGCCACCAAATTTTGCACGAAGTCTTCTGGTACAAATACGCTGAACATTTGTCGGAACCAGCCGGATCGGCTGACTATTACATACAGCTGCCATGGGAACGATCGATCGAAAATCTAGTTCTAGTGAGAAAAACTGTTTTGTTTTCAAAGAAAACGCCTCCAAACTTCGTACTTACTAGTTTTCTATGCTTCTTCATTATTCTGCCAAGTTTGGTCGAAATCGGACATCTATATAGTATAGCTGCCATTGAAAAGTAAGGTTAGAAATATGGTCTTAGTAGGAAAAACTTTTTTGTTTTCAATGTAAACCTCTGTAAAATTGGCCTAGAATTATTTCATAAGCTTTCACACAATATTTCAAAGTTTTGTCAAAATCGCTTGACTTTAGGTTGTAGCTGCCATATGAAGGATCGTTCGAGAAATTAGTTCTAGTGAGAAAACTTGTTTTGTTTTCAAAGAAAATGCCTCCAAACTTTTGCATTTCTTAGTTTGCTATGCCTTGCCATGAGTCCACCAAGTTTGGTTGAAATCGGAAGCTGTCATAGAAAAGTAAGGTTAGAAATGTAGTTTCAGTGAGAAAAACTTGTTTGTTGTCAGTGGAAATGTGCTTTAAATTAGCTAGGTTATACAAACTTCAGCAGAGCTGAATTTAGCTTTTCTTTATTTTTGATATACAGAAAATGACAACCAGTGGCTCACCTGTCGTATGAGTATTATTTTTCTTCAAATAAATATTTTAGGGTTTTGTACATGGTTTTTAAGGCCTACACAATTATTAATAATGCAGTTTTTTTGGTTGAAGTTGAAAAAGATGGAATTAGCTTACGCCGAGTCCAATCGACTCTTTCCTTGCCTGTTTCCTGTTAAAACTTTGCGTACTAAAACAACTAAATTCTTTAGCAGAACTAGTGGCTCACGTATTTGTCTTTTGTTGCCCGCAGCTTATGCTGCACACACACACACACCCACACACACACAATCGCACATGCTCCCATTCAGCGGCCCATGGCACTTAGCCTAGAGCAAAACCACAGAAAAATACGCGTGGAGAGAGCGCGTGTAATTAATTTCCTGCTGCTGTTATTTGCATTGCAATCACAACAACAACAACAACAACAACAAAAACTAGCCACGATAATGCCAGCCGCTGGCATTTTTAATTACTTGCATGGAAATTAATTATAAAAAAAAAGAGAAGAGAAGAGCAGAACACAAGCATACTAAGCGGTTGTCAGCATAGAAAACGCTTTCAGAAGAATCACACGACTCACCCGAGTGGCCGGAGCAACAGCTGCCATCCTTGGCAGGGTAATCCGGTTTCCGGGCAACCTGCTACGCATTCCGTACATGAAAATGCAATAAAAACTACATTACACTAAATTCTCATATTTATTCGCTCGCTCTTGCCTTTGTTGTTATTTTGGCCAAAGGTGTGGGCTAACGCCCTGCGGCCGATTCGACCCTTCCAGACAGGCCAGAACAATAAATTGCAATTCCAAGTCACTTAAATTGCAACAAATAACAGGCGGCGACTTGACAGCGCAGTGGAACGCTAACGCTAAGGCCAAGCCCATGAAATGTCAACGTGGCAACACACCACCAGGGGTGGTGGAGGAGGAGGAGCGGGTGGGTAGGTGGGTGGGCAGCCCATTTGGTTTATCACTCTGCGAAACTACAAAAATAGCGTCAACGTTGATGCATGATACTTTGCCAGGGTTGACAGGGCTTGGCGCTTATTGCGAATATTTTTATGAGAAACTTCTCTGATTTATTTAGATTAAGAATTATGTTAACTTCCTTCCACCACCCGCCGACGCCGCCGTCGCCGCCGCCGCCACTTCCGCTTGCGCTCGTTGTCTGTTTTGTTGTTGTCGGCTGCTGTTGGGCTTAAAATATTTAAAACTGTAATAAGTGTAAAATTTTATTTAAATGTGCATTTGCTCTTAGCATTAAAAATGCATTACATTGTGGCGACATTTTGTGGCAGGCCAGAGTGAGAGAGAGAGAAGCGGCAACAGTGTTGGCAGGGGGAGGTGAAAGAGGTCATACTGTCGGTGGGCGGTTAAGCAAAACCAAAATAAATAAAGATGCCAAAAGTGAAAGTTTATTAAAACTGCAGAACTCAATTTGTCAGCAATCGATAACGCTTAGCCCTTTCTTATGCTGGAAAAGGCTGTTTGCTTGACTCTACACTGCCAAGAAAAAGTGCCAAATTGAATTCAATGTATACATCTCACTTAGACTACTTTTCTAACCTTACTTTTCTATGACAGCTATACTATATAGTTGTCCGATTTCGATCAAACTTGGTGGAATGATGGGAAAGCATAGCAAACTAAGATATACAAAGTTTGGCAGCGTTTTCTCTGAAAACAAAAAAGTTTTTCTCACTAGAACTAGTTTCTGGACCGATCACTCCTATGGCAGCTATAACCTGTAGTCATCCGATTTTGACAAAACTTTGAAGACTTGTGTGACAGCTTTCAAAATAAGTATATGCCAGTTCAAAAGAGGTTTAAAAACAAAAAAGTTTTTGTACTAAGACTATTTTTTTTACTCTGTACCGTAGGTACATAGAGTATTATAAGTTTGTGCAAAAGTATGTAACATCCAGAAGGAAGCATCTCCGACCCCATAAAGTATATATATTCTTGATCAGCATCAACAGCCGAGTCGATATAGCCATGTCCGTCTGTCCGTCTGTCCGTCTGTCTGTCCGTATGAACGCACAGATCTCAGAGATGGTAAGAGTTAGAGGTTTGACATGTATGGGACATATGCTTCTTATGTCTGCAGGCAGATCAAGTTTATTTTCAATTTTGGCCACGCCCCCTCCCGCCCCCGTAATTTAAAAAAAACGTCATATCTCCCACAGTTTTGAAGATAGATGGCTTGTTTCTTCCGGACATATTTAGTTATCGATACGCTTAATTAACTTATCGATCCGCCAAAGGAATGAAGAAGATCGGATGAACGGTTTTCGAGTTATGTTCAAAAGACTGTTCGCTGCTGCATAATCCTGGTATAGAGTATGTTATAGTCGGGCTTGACCGACTTTCTTTCTTGTTTGGACTAAGTAACCGGCGAACCAGCAGTAAGATATACATTTCAGTCGATTGAGACCATCCCGGATACAGTTAGACATCGAATACTTAGGGCCGTTTTCTAATCTACTACATAGAGCTATCTGTCACTTAAACTTACAAATAACAGGGCAAAATCTGAGTTAATCTAACACATAGCAGCTATGTAGAAGATGAGAAATCGGCCCTAAGTCTTTATACTTTTGACAGCGTCCAAAAGAAGAGCAACTGCACTCATAGTCGCACTCATGGTAAATAAGAGTAGAGATGCGGTAGCATTTTACATGACTGTCTGCCTGACTTTATAACCGGGACTGAAACGTCCAACCAAGAATACGAGACATTCGCTTCCCTATTTTTGTTCATATTTCAATGTAGATTACGGGGCGTATGGGTTATTTTTAGAGCAAATTTTTTGGGGATCAATGCAAAAGGGTTCTATTAAGCGGGCGCCCTTTCTAAATTTCAAATTTGGTCTTGCGAAAACAAAACTAATGCACTTATATGAGATTTAAGGATTCCGTTTGAGTATTTCTCGAGTCCTCAGTCCGATTAAAAGAGTCCTCGCTCGCTTCTGATCATAAATGACAGCTGTGTTGCTAGGGCATTTCTTGAAATCATCTTAAGCCCGTTCTTCCGTTCAGTTTTGTCTCATGTGTTGAAGCCCTGTTAGGATCTTTCCTTGTTGGATCAATTTCTGGAACCTTTTAAGGTCGTAGTTCAAAATTTATACATTTGGCCTATGCCACAGTATGGTTCGGGTCTAACCATGGCGTTGGCCGCACCCTCAGCTTGTCAGCTTATTGGCCATTTTGTTTCCGGCAATGTTGTTGTGCACCGGTTATCCAGAGTAGGGACATGTTGTTCCTGCCGTCTCCAGGACGAGCTTACCGCTGCTTGACTATCTGAGAGGATTGTAATTTCTTTATTATGGTAGTTTTTCCCCATATTAAGGTCTGCGCATCGGGAGTTAGCACATATTTCGGCTTCAAATATGCTTGAGAATTCTCCCATTTTCGTTCTAGGACCTGGACTACCTTTTTGGGGTGTCAGAGATTCGCCTGTGTATCATTGAATTGTGTGTGGTTGCTTGTTAAATGTTAATTCTAGTGAGATCCAATCTCTCTTGTTGTTTTTGTAAGCAGTGAAATTCCTTTCTGGGTTCAGGATTATAGGGTTTTTCCTCTCCAACTTCTAAGAGTCCCTTAGGCTTGCTTAGTGGTTCCTACCTACTCGATCTGCTGTCAGTTCAAGCAATGTGCACTAATGAGAATGTCATTTTGTGTACTCAATTCAAGTTTTCTACAGATTTAAAGGGCACTTATCGTGATCAATTTGGAGTGTATAATTTAGGTATATCGCAACAATAACCTTAAGTTGTTATTAGAACCTGAACTTGGGCATAATATCTCTTTCTTCTAAAAAAGCCTAAGGTCCGACCAAACCACCCAAGATATAGCTTAGCTTAGTGAAGCATCGTCAACACCTTTTGCCATCAGCCAGCTGGTGTGTGTGTGTGTGTGTGTGTAGCCAGCAAACCAATCAAGGGTATAGGCTAGTTTCCTTTAGGTTAACTAAAATCCAACCTTTGGCTCCAACTTTGTGGTCAACTTTATTTATATATCCAGATGTAGTACAATAACTTGAACCTGTTTCAATCTCCTTGGCCAGGTTATGCAGTTTATTCAGTAGCTGGTCTCTCTAGTTATGCCCTGCGTTTAGGGTACTAATCTCTCTTGGCCTCTTCAGGATTCAAGGGCAACTGGGCGATTGGGCCCACTTCGAACAGCTCCAACAGCTTGCAGCGCAATGAAAAACCATGATTATTGGGGTGGCGAGCTCTATTCCAGGCAATTTGTGTACAAACAACCAACTCCTCCTTGAAGCGTGGCAACAGAAAAATAATGCCATGCACTAAGAAGAAAGAAAACAAGCGACGTCACAAACATGCAACCATTGCCCAATTCCCAGTTTCCGCTCTACTTACAGCAACACAACACTTTGACAACACCCAGGTAACCGCACACTGTTTGCAGCTGCATCATTAAAATCCACATCAGTATACTTACACAAATGTTGCTGTTGCGCAACACAAACTGCAGAGTTGCCACCAGGCGATTGACACAGTCCACCGCACGACGAGCGATAATCAGGGCGCGCTCCGGCGACACCGTCAAGTCCAGCTGCATCAACTGCTCGTATGGACGGAAGCGCACATACTGCCGTATGCTGGCATACACAACGGCATGCCCGACAATGGCCAGTCCGAACACGCCCGAAATCTTCAGAACCGTATGCTGGGCTATCATGGTGAGCAGCAGCAGACCCATCATGAAATGTAGGGCCGACATGGACGGATCACGCCAGTAGATTAAGTCCTGCACCGCCTGGGGCAGACGGATGTGCCTCACAGTCTGATATATTTCACCGAAGGTGTAAATTTCAGGGCGAGTCATACGCGGCGGCACCCTGACAGCAGACGGTTCTTCGTTCTGGCAGTCCTGCTCATGTCCCATTGAACCATTGAACTGCTGCGGCAACTCCATTTTCAGCGTATCGTTGGAATTTCCCAAATCAAAAATAAACTATTAACAAATATAACAAGGATTTTCGACTTTTTTTCACTGAAATAATCTTAAAATAATCAGAAGCAGTAGATCTTTACTGTTCGGCTAGAAGAAAACTTATGAGCTATGGAACAACTTCACTCGAGACGTTACGTCTCGGCGAGAACAAAGTCTCAGCCAAGCTGATGCCAAAACATGTATTTAAGAAACAAGTTTTAAAAATTTAACTATTCAAGCTACTCTGATGTAGAAAGAACGACTGAAGTAGGGAAGAATTGCAGCGAACATTGAGTGAAGGCAGAAAAGAATGCTTCAGACATCCCTGCCAAATTCATAAATTGCATCAGTCAAGCAATACAAATAAGTCGCTTGTGTACAGTTTCCTTTGCTCTTTGACAAAGTCCTTGCTGTTGTTAAAACCAAAACAAAACTCAGCTGTTTTCTTATATTCTGGGTTATTGAGGCGACTACGATTTTGATAGCCAACTCACTGGATGTGTAAGTGTGGTCTAAGAATGTTTTTATCTTAAAGCATTTTTCAAACACTTTCGGGGAGTGAACACTTGCCCAAATGAGCAAAGATTGAATGTGCCTCATTCACATACTGTGCTTTTTTCACATCTTTTCTCAAATTTGTTGATTTCATTAGCCATGTTTACTACTTGAAAGCTACCATCGATTGAGGCTCGTGGGAAATGGACGCCACAGATCGCTTAGCAAGTGTTTTGAATCAATTTTGCATCAGTTTGTATTGACTGACTGACTGACTGATTCACTGTCCGATGTGCATGAAATTATGCACAGTCTAAATGGTAAAACTAAAAGTTTGGATACATTCATCATGATAATGGCGAACAGTTTCATGTCCAAGGCGGGGAAAATAATCTTTTTTCATTCGATCGTCTTTAGAAATTAAATTGAAAACGTTTTGCAAACCAAAGTCTGCCTTGCCTTTAAGTTTGACTACAAAAACAACTCGTCCCTTTCACCCAAAGCATTTCCAGCATTCGAAAATATATATATACAAATTTTTTCCCGTAATTATGGCTGCAAAATACAAAAATTTCACATCCATGCCCACGTTCAAGTGTGTCATTTTGGGATACCAGGCCGTTGGCAAGACCAGCTACCTGGAGCGCATCAAAGAGGGTTTCTTTATGCAGAAATATTTTCCAAGCTACGGAGTGATGGCCACTGTGCCCTTGGCATTTGACACCGATCGTGGAAGAATCGGTTTCGAATTCAGCGATTCATACTGGACGAAGAATTGGAATGAACTGTTCGAGGGGGCACACTGTGCCATATTGATGTACGATGTGACCTGCCAAAAGAGCTACGATGTGATAGCCAATTGGCATAAGAAAATGTTCAACACTTGCAAACGCAAACCCATTGTTCTATGTGGCAATAAGGTGGACTTGTGTAGCCAGGTGGAGAATGTGTCGATTGAGTTGCCATACTATGAGATATCCGTCAAGAGGAGCATTCAATTAGAGGCACCCATTTTGGGTTTGATGAGGATTCTTGTAGGCGACCCACGTTTAAGAATTGTACCGGAGTTGGCACTTCCACCACCAGATTTGGATATAGCCATAAGTAACACATATCTGAATAATTTTTACAAAATTGGTGGGGAAAAGCCATTACCCAATGATGATTTTGATTAGGAAAGGTTACAAGTTAGTGAAAGTTATTAAAAGTTTGGTTTTTGTGGCAGAGTCAACGTCCTTTGGTTTTAATTTTTACTATTGCCTAATGCTGTACGTGTGTGCACACGGCAAATACAAAATCAAAGCCACAGACTCCGTTTTAGGTATTGTTGTTGCCTTCGATTCCGCAAGAGGCAAACTAGAGAAAGAGAAGAGAGACACATGCGAAGTTGTTGTTGCAATTTCGATATGCATTAGTCTTAGACACATATAAAATAGGTTAAAGTAGTTCAAAACTGGTTAAAATAGATCAAAATATGTCTTCTCAAAGTACCATTTTAAATTCAGTCGATTTCTTGGGAAAATACTGAACAAAGCACCAAACACAAGTATGGTAAATGCTTTGTAACCTACTGTACTTATGTTTTGCTTACGAAATGGCATGGTTAGCAACGATACGTAAGGAAGTACTGGTTTTGCGAACGTTTTCATGAAGAACGCGGAGTGTAGCTAGTTACAATTGAAATGGTAGACCAGATGAAGTCAGTCTGCTTACTTAATCCACTAAATTAAATATGCTTTAGAGATTTAATGATTCGTCAGTTACAGTAAATTGGTTTCAAACTGAGCTGTGTGCTCCGGTATAACTTTTTTACAGTCGGTAGTACATGGTATGTTAGGACTACTATGCCACAATCAGGTTTTCTGTACTTCAAACCTATTTCGAAACGTTTTGGTATAACTGAAGGTTAAGGTTTTTTGGCCCTAATGTACCCCAGGGAGCTACTCTCCCAAACCAATTCATCATCTAACGCAACCATATCAAACCGATGTCCTCCGGCGAACAGAGTTAATTCTAATGGCCGGGCGATGATATGACTTATGTTCCCCATAAACAGTGGATAATGACGAACGGCCGAGTTGTTTCACTTTTTGCCTCGCCGCTGATTGTTTGCATTTATCTTTGGCCTTTGTCCCTTCGCACTGGCCAACGATATTGTAAATTTCTTTATATTTGTCAAGCCAATTGAAAAGTTTGCCGCAACTTTGTGTTGATTTAACACCCACAAACAACAAAGTCGGAAAAGTGCGTGGTGGCGGAGCTCCCCGAAGGCGGAAAGAATGTTGGAACTTGCCGGTGCTGTCGCCTGGCTGGACATAAATAAGGAATTGTATGGTAAATGGACCCAAAAAAACATCTCCCGAACACACACCCGCACAACAAAAAGTTGAAGAATTATTTGAAAAGAAGAAGTGAAACAATAAGCAGCATTGGCAGAAACCCCCAAAAAGGGAGCCCCAAGTGACCACACAGTGATTTACGCTCATGAAATTGAGTTGTGGCGCAAATTATTTATGAACAAAGCGCACACCCAGGAATAACAAAACAAAACAAGGCAGAGCAAGGATCTGAGAGAGAGAGCGAGAGCGAGAGCGACAGGGAGACGACTCCCACTTGCAGTTCATATGCAGTTCGAATCGGATTCGGAATTGGTGCTGGGTGCGGGGCATGGAGCAATAGACTGTGTCCCTTCTGTGGACAGCTTAGAGTCGTGTTGTCGTGTTGCCGGCGGCACAAAACTTTGAGCAAAATAATTTATTAGCGGCAAACGAGGAAAAGTTTTATGAAAATTCAAAAAAAAAAACAAACACAAAGAGAAGCTCCGCATTGTCAGATTCGTGTGCTTTGTTTAATATTTTCCCAGCAACGGAATTCGAGTGCGCAAATTTATTTACTATCATGTCTTGGCAATGCTGTGGCAGTTCGGGGTATGTGCACTAAGCTGGTTGGTTTGGTAGGCAGCTGAATTGAGGCAGTGTTTCAATGGAACTGGAGTATTAAGGAACTGATTCCAGGCAAGAAGAATGAAGCAAACAAATGCCAAATAAGAGATCTATAGTCGAAATCGAATAAAATAAGAAAAAAATGATAATGAAAGCCAATCATATCATATCAGCAAGCCGCAGCTCTAGGGTAAGTCCAGGAATACCAACTAAATACCTTGGCTTGGAATTTCATAATATGTTTCAATAAGCAAATGTTGCTTTACGGTCAAGACTAGAAAAGAAGCTGGATCGTCTGTTTGGAGCAGGGCAACTCGTGATTAAATTCTTTTGAATTTAACGTCAATGATAAGGAGACTTCCTACTGGACTTGCGGCCACAAGCAAGTCTGTTTATCCGCTCGGTTGGCGGATGATGCGGAGGATACTTGACAAGTAAGTAAATATCTGAAAAAAGTAAGCAGTTAATATGCTCAGCGAAGTAAACCCCCTTTTACTCAACGCTAATTTCAAATAAGACGAAATAAAAGGTGACAGGGTGTAGTGCAGCTGGTAGTGTGTGTGCCTGTTGAGCCAGAAGTTGTGTGTTCGATGCTGCTTCGGTACAACCAATGAAACAGAGGGTATATTGAAATTGTTCAGATGTTTGTAAGGCATAGAAGCAAGCATTGCCGACCACATAAAACTTATATATATTCTTGATCAGCATGACGAGTCTGTTTCTATGCCAACTCCTCCGTCAAAATTTTGCACAAAGTCTTTTAGTACAAATACGCTGCACATTTGTCGAAACCGGCCAGATCGGCTGACTAAAACATATAGCTGCCATAGAAACAATCGGTCGAAAAACTAGTTCTAGTAAGAAAAACTTTTTTGTTTTCAATGCAAACGTCTCCGAACTCCGTATTTACTAGTTTTCTATGCTTCTCCAAGATTCTGCCAAGTTTGGTAGAAATCGTACATCTATATAGTATAGCTGCCATAGCAAAGTAAGGTTAGAAAACTAGTCTTGGTTAGAAAACTTTTTTGTTTTCAATGCAAACCTCTTTAAAATTGGCCTAGATTTATTTTATAAGCTTTCACACAATTCTTTGAGTTTTTATCAAAATCGGCTGACTATAGGTTATAGCTGCCATAGGAATGATCGGTCGAGAAACTTGTTTTAGTGAGAGAAACTTTTTTGTTTTCGAAGAAAACGCCTTCAAACTTTGTATTTCTTAGTTTGCTATGCTTTTCCCATGATTTTACCAAGTTTGGTCGAAATCGGACAACTATATAGTATAGCTGTCATACAAAAGTAGTTTTAGTGAGAAAAACTTGTTTGTTTTCAGTGGAAATGTACTTGAAATCAGTTAGAAAAACGTGCTGCAAGGGTATACAAAGTTCGGCAGAGCCCAAGTTAGCTTTCCTTTACTTTAAGGATTGAAAAAAGTCAGATCAAGATCCTAGACTATATTGTTTTCAATCCAGTTTCGCATTGAAGTTATACTGTACGGATTGTTTGTGTTTTATGATGCACGACATGCTGTTCCAGCTGATATTCATCTAACGAGTCAAGATTTTGTGCTTGCGCAGTGGATTTCGACGAACTCGATCTTTTACGGCTTTGATGGCGCATCGCGGGCGGTCTTTTATGTCATCAGTATCCTCAAATAACTGCACGGTTCGATAGGCAAAGTTTCCGGTTCCGGTTCCGAACCGGTTCGAACCCGGAATTCCGACTTTCAGATTACTGTGAACCGAACCTCGAACCAAACCTCTTAAGCTACTAAAGCTGAACCTGAACCTGTGCCGAACCTATAATTTCGGTTCGGCTCAACAAAAACTAAAGACTTGAAAAAATTTGAACTATTTCCTAGCAACTTCTTCTCTTATCCTGATGGTTCTGTAAGACTGAGTCTTACTACTCATCTATAAAAATGTTCAGAATTACCATTAGAATCCCTACACAAATAAGCTTCTGTTTTTTAAGATCCTTTTCTCCAAAGCTTATTGAATTATTCACAAAATAAGAGCTTAACGTTACTGTGGAAACACTTTTGGTACGTGAATCGACACAATTTCCTTACAGTTTATATCGGTTTTAGGTCGATTACTATAAAAAAACTTGTATTAAGCATGGGCTAAACCAAGGTTCGAACCAAAACCGTTGCCCAAAAACCTTGAACCTCAAAATTCAGAACCTGAACCATTTTTAAATGTTGGTTCGAACCCGCGAGCCGGAGCTCGCCCTGATTTCAACTTGAAAATTTGATTGTTCTTCTTGGTTGTGGATCAGAAATATAAAGACTAACTGGAGTCTTATAACTTGATCCTACAAAATGTCATGGAACAGTTTTCTTGCACTAATTGTTATTGCACGAAATTGACTTTAAAGATGTTATAGGAGATGTTATAGCTGTGTATCTTCCTTCAAACTTCAACGAAGCCTTTTGCTGACTTTGTCACCGATTTACTTAAGTTATCTGCCCTCTTCTCATTGTCAAAGTCTGTTCAAATTCAGTTCGATTTCCAGAAAACTTAATGAAAAAGTCCTGCTCTTAAATCTCTCCCATTTCCCCATTATTACCAACATAGTGTATTGCCAAATTCTTCTATACCTCAACACAGAGCAACAAAACTTTGCATGTTATTTATTGAATTTGGCACACAATTGTATGAGTAGTCAACTTCTTAGAGCTTATTATTTATGAAATTTATTTTCGGGAAAAGTTGTTGTTTGGCACTTAGTGGAGCGAAGGGGGCGAGACGGGGGCGAGCGGTTTGGGCAATGGGTGTAGGCGATTCAATGAGTAATGGCAGAGAACTATGGCATATTGTGTAGCTATTTCAAGATGGCTGGCTGGTTGCCTAGCAAAAAGCAAACCGCAAGCCCCAGCATTTTCGTATGCAAATGAGCAAAATGAAAATGAATTTCCATCTCTCATGATAATTTGCCCCATTAATGAGCCGCATTCAGATGCCACACGAGGGGGTTTCGCCTTTGCTTTTCATTGTATGCCAATTAATTGAACCGACATTCGGGCGAAATGTATAGAATTGCCATCATGGAAACCAGTTTCCCATCAAATCAGTGAAGCGAACAGGCGAATTCAATTGGTATAAATTCTACATCAGTTTATGTATGTATGTGCGTGTGTGTGTCTGTGTGTGAGTAGATAAAAGTACATACAAGAGTCTTGCTAGCTAAACAATAATAACACATGAGCAATTAGGTCTTCCTTTGGGACCGTATCAGCATGCGGACATAGCGCAGCGAGCCGATGGGTCCTGGCACGAATGTCTTCCACAGTATGCCCTTGTAATAGCCAATATCCTGGCCCTGCTGGCTCTGAAAGGTGCCAAACAAGTTGCTGGAAGAGAGCCATGAAAACTCGATTTCCATCTCGATCTCATTCGCTTACCTCTCGAAGCACTCCCGGCCGTACCACCAGGCACCGGCATGCGTGCGTGCACAGTTCTGTCCATTATCGTCATTGTCCTGATCGTAGGTGGTGAACTTCTTGCCCGCATGATAGCGCAACGAGTCGCCCGCGTCTCCCTTGTACGTGCCCAGCACATTGAGCATGTACTTCGCCTCCTCACCGAGAATGCTAAAGTGATCGTAGACTGCAAACTTCTGCTCATTTGTTTGGCTTTTCATGATCACCAGCAGCTCGTAATATCCGCTGTTTGTCAGGCTATGCAACTGGTCCAGCCCGATGAAAAATTCCGAGGTCAAGGAGCCAAACCCAGTCTTGTAGCTCTGCCAGTCCCGATCAAATTTTTCACTGCCATCGAATCGATGGGCTATGACCAGCCAGCCGCCACCGCGCTCCTTCTGATCACAGCTGACAAAGAAGGGCTCCGTGTCGGGAGCAATGCGTATGCGTACCGTGCCATGTTTCTGATCCCAACAGTTGCGGGGCGTATCATCAAGCGGCACAGCCGCGAAAGGCGAAGCTTGGAGACTGTGGGCAAGTATGTGGGAAGGAGCATGAGTAATCTTCTCGAAAGCTTGGAAACTTGAAACCTATTCTAATCAGTGGTGGGCACAAATCACCCATATATGTACTTTATGGGGTCAGAGAGCAATACAATACCTATTATCGAGACTCGAGAGTCGAGTAGCCACAGATATCTTGAGTGAAATGTTGGAATCGGCACTTGTTTGATTTTTAATGCAGTTCTGAATTTGGTTATTAGTTTTAGCTTGGAAAGGAAGTCGATATGCAACATTAACTCTTCGATCACAATACAGCCACCGCCAGTCATACTCTCCAAGTCAGAAAATATCACTAGGCAATACGGTAAATTGAAGGCTTGTTAGTTATTCTCAATGATTCTTATAGTTTCGTAAATGGTCCATCACCTTTGCCAGCCCATACTCTGGATATAGTATTCTATTTCGGATGTTGCTCCCACTAGATCCTAGATGTTGCACACCCACTACAATCACCCGAAGCTTTATGTAACATACCGTGCAATTATTTGTGGCGCTTTAGCCACAAGCCAACAAAGCCGTGAGAGATTCAACTCGTCGAAATCCACTGCGCAAGCAGAAAATCAAGTCTCGAGAGCTGAATATTCGCGCAGCCAAAAACGTGACTTGTAGCTCAGTGCTTACAAGAGACAGACCGCTCAAAGCTCAAAGCTGAAATTTCAAGCAAGAGTCGTTCTAGATCGAAGATATCCGAGATCAAGACAATCCTATTCGTGCTTGAAATGAGAAAATCCAAGATTGACCGACTCCTGACAACGTTTGGGATTGATTTAGCCAAGGATTTTCTGTGCTAGATGTTAGCATTGCTCAGAGTTAATGGCCACATTCTTAAGTATAGTCTCGTCGATATGTGTAGCGGTAATGGTCGTGTGGGCTAAGATGCAGCTGTCTACGAGTTCCTACACCAGGTGCAGTAGAGAAATAGAAATAGTGGTTAGGTTTCCCTTACCAAAATGTGCATTAAATATTTGTTTTCTTCTGGACTTACCAGGCCGGATAAAGAACCCGTTTCAAAAGCAGGAACGTAGAGTTCTAACAAGAAAGAAAGTCAGTCCCAGGGGATTGGGCAAAAGTTGATCAGCTTCAACAGCTGAGTTGATATGGCCATGTCCGTCCGTCTGTCTGTCAATTTGTTCGGATGAATAAACTCAGAGATGATAAGAGATAGAGCTACGACATGTATGGGACAAAGACTTCTAATACTTGCAGATTATATAAAAAACTTTATATCTCCGATACTAAAATAGATAGAAGAAATCAAAAGAAAGATCTTGAAAACCATAGTCAAGTTATAGTTGCATACTGAGTACTTTGGTATTGAAAGGCTTAACCAACTTTCTGACTGGTTAGACTAAGCCCGCCGTTCTTGGGGTTAAACAAAAAGGACTTAGCCTACTATTAAGCACAAAAGTACACGTTTTCGGTACGAATTTGTTCTTCAAGTTAAGCAAAGTTGCTGTTTAAAGTCTTCAGAAGTTGTGTTTTTTCAATGAAGTCTGTTCGCTGGAGGTTATTTTACCTGCAGAGCATTCAAGGTATTCACTTTTGAACCGCTTGTTTTTCCATATGGGCATGTGGTGAAACTAATTCAGATGGCTACTTTATTTGTTATTTATTATTCATCGTGAGCCTACAACCTTAAGAATTTATAAATAAACTTATGAGGGTTCATAACACCTCGAATTAATCATAAAGCTACCTATTTGCTGTGATTCCCCCCCACGGTTTGCTCTTAAAAGTAGTTCACAAAAATGACTGGAAAGTAGAGCAAAAACTAGTTTCTTGTATTCACAGGGAAAAATAACGAAGAAGCTGCAAAATCTTCTTCGAAATCTTGTCTCTGTCCAAATTCTGAATGACATCGTATTGAAAGGGAGTTTCAAGGATACAGAAGCCTGAAAATTAGACTCTTAGGTTGTATGGAGAAGTGCCTTTCAAACAGTGACAGACTGAGTGTGTAAGCAAGGCTATGGCAAACACTCAATTCAGTTGTAGAACAACAGATTTCCAAGCCTAAAGGTTCAATATGAAGATTCCTTGCCAACTCAATTGCCGATCAAAGCAACACCCAACACTCACATTCGCGTTCCAATATCCCAGCCAGGCGCTTGATTTTTGTACTCATTCACCAGCTGCTGCAGCTCGCTCAGATCTGTTTTCAGCGACTGCAGCTCATCTGTCATGTATTGTATGCTGAAATTTTCAAATTGCTTCAATTACACAGAAAAAAACAAAGGGAGACCAAACTCCTTGGCTTACCGTGCCGCAAGTCCACCCAAAGTGCTGACTGGGCAGCCACCTGCAGTTTGCTAAAATCACACAACGAAAATAAACCACATAAATCAGGTGAAAGCAAATGCCGCTCACATTATCCACTGTAAATGGCTCCACTGAGTTGCGCATGATCATGGACACGGGTTTCTCGGGTATTGTTGTCGTTGTGCTGCTTAGGCAGGCCAAAGCCGTGACGAGCGCCTCCAGCGCCATTCTCAATCTCGAATTCCAACTGCAATGCCAGAAACAGTAGCTTGTGTTCGCCTGCAGCTCAGCTCGGCGACTGCGACGCAGTTGGATTAGCTGTGGTGCGACTAACTGAGTGACTAACTAACTGGCACGACTAACCAGATGCCATAGAGATGCGTCAGTGAACGCAGCTAATAAACAAAGGCACACCGATTTTTTGTGGCCGGAAATGATATCGATCATTATCGTAATCGGCGATATGTATATAGATCATTAGGGTTCTTTAAATCAACAAATTTTTCAATAATTTCATTCAAAATCTATCTATCTATCTAATCAACTAGCTCATGAACAAGTTGGAACTTCTTTTGTCACAAATTGAAACAGAATACATACGTATAGTTTAGGCTAAATTTGGCCAGGCATTATTCTTTTAGGCTTATATCCAAGCTGGGAAAAGATTAAAAGGCAAACAAATCCGCGTATTTAAGGTTAGACTAGCGTCTTAGAGAAGTTTCTTGAATTCTACCTTTAATGAATAATGTTACTGTTTTTTATTAATTTTCATTAAATATATGTCTATTTTTCCAAAAATGTACCCACGATCTAAGATTTCGTGAACTAAGTTGATAAGTAAAGAAACGGATCTGACAACTGAACCTAAGACTTGCCAATGGGTTCGAACCCATGGACCGAACCTTTGCCAGAATTTCAGAGATATGCCGAGTTTACATTGTGTTTCGGAGCTTTAATCCTTAGATTTTGAACTAAGTTGGAAAGTAGAAAGTAGTGCACTATAATACATATCTATATCGAAATGATACTGGAGACTGATCAAGTTGGAAAATAAACTTAATTTGTCTGCAAGTATAAGGACCTCCGGTACAGCGTATAAATATATAATATATATATCCTCGATATATATATCTAACGATAAGCTACATCGAAATTTCCACAATGAAATCTGTGATACAAAAAGTGGAGAAAACTAGGTCTCAGCATTCGCAAAGCTAATTTTTGTTCTACAATTAATAATTGTGAAAGCCAAAAAAATTGTAGTTTTTAATTTAAAATGGGCTTCAAAGTTTTGAAAACAATTACTCATACTACTCCTGAACCAAATACAAATTTTAGCTCATTTCAATTGTTCTAATTTTCTAAACATTCAAAATGGCAACTACATTTCTTAGCAATATGGCAGAAGAGGCTTTTTGGTCGACTACTTGAAACCAATTTGCATTTTTATACTGGACAAAACTTTCGGTTAAGGAAAATGCGAGCGTATGGGCCTGCTAATGGGAAACAGTATGAAAGAATGGCGAAAGTCTTACCTATAAGACCCATTCAGCATGTGCGGTTGGAACTTATTGAATTATACCATCGGTATGTTCATTTCAAAAAGAATGGTCATAGAACTAAAGAGCTATACAGAACTGTTACTGCTGTTCAAGACTATATAAATATAGTACTTTATCTGATCGTAGATGCTTCCTTTTAAGCCTAATAAACGACTGGATAATTTGAATGTACCAATCTGTTTATGAAAAGCGTTGGCTCAGCTTATATCGGAAATATAACAAAATAAATAACGCAAAACTAACTTCTGTTCCGCCAAAGTTTGTTTACGCTTGCAGCACGTTTTCTAACTAATTTGAAGCACATTTCCACTGAAAACAAACAAGTTTTTCTCAATAAGACCACCCTTCTGACTCTACTTTTGTATGACAGCTATACTATATAGATGTCCGATTTCAATTAAACTTGGTGGAATCATGGCAAAGTATAGCAAACTAAGAAATACAAAGTTTGAAGGCGTTTTCTTAGAAAACAAAAAATTTTTTCTCTCTACAACAAGTTTCTCGACCGATCATTGCTATGGCAGCTATAGCCTAAAGTCAACCGATTTTGACAAAACTTTGAAGAATTGTGTGAAAGCTTATAAAATAAATGTGGGCCAATTTTAAAGAGGTTTTCGTTAAAAACAAAAAAGTTTTTCTTACCAAGACTATTTTTCTAACCTTACTTTTCTAAGGCAGCTATTCTATATAGATGTCCGATTTCAACCAAACTTGGTGGAATCATTGAGAGCATAGATAACTTGTAAATACGAAGTTTGGAGACGTTTGCATTAAAAAAAAAATGTTATTCCCACTAGAACTGGATTTTCGAGCAATCGTTCCTATGGCAGCTATATGTTATAGTCATCCGATCCGGTCGGTTCCGACAATTGTGCAGCGTATTTGTACCAGAAGACTTCGTGCAAAGTTTGGTGGCGATAGCTTTTAAACTGACCGAGGAGTTAGCATAGAAACAGACGGATAAGGCTATATCGACGCAGCTCGTCATGCCGATCAAGAATATATATATATACTTTATGTGGTCGGAAATGCTTCCTTCTATGCGTTACTAACATCTGGACAATTTCAATATATAAAAAAAATATGGAAATAGGCAACACTGCGTATGAGTGATTCAAAAAACTCGATACTTAAAACTGCATTTTTTATACTTTTGTTTTTTCGTACATCTGTTATGCACCAAAGCTCATCAGTTAGGCGGATGAGACCATGACCTTAACCATTTCAAATACATATTCATTTCCGCCCCCATAAACTATATATATTCTTGATCAGGGTGACAAGCTGAGTCGATTGAGCCTTGTCCGTCCGTCTGTCTGTCTGTTTCTACGTGAACTAAACTCTCAGTTTTGAAGCTATCGAGCTGCAATTTTGCACAGAGTCTTCTTTTTGCTGCACGTTACTAATATGTTGGAACCGACCGGATTGGATGACTATAACAATCGGTCGAAAAACTAGTATTAGTATGAAAAACTTTTTTCTTTTCCATGGAAACGTGTCCAAACTTTGTATTCATAGACTTTTCTGGTTTTTTTATAATTCTGCCTAGTTTGATGAAAATTGGACAACTATATGGTATAGCTGCCATACAAAAGTTGGGTCTGAAAAACAGTCTTAGTTAGAAAAACTTTTTTGTTTTTAATGGTAGCATTCTAAAATTTTGTATTTCTTTATTTCACATGCTTTCACCTGATACTACAAATTTTTGTACAAATCGCATGACTATAACATATAGCTGCCATACGAACTATAGGTCGGAAAATGGTTGGTTGTGGGAAAAAGATTATTTTTGAAAATATTTAAGCGAGCTGGGGTATAAAAACTATGGCACAGATGAAGCTTAGCTTAGCTTACTCGTTTTGATATTTATCTAGCCACTTTTCATATCCTTTAGGCGATTTTCAGCTCCGTTGGATTACAATTTAAGATCCTTTTAGCATTAAATGGATATATAAATATCCATTCCACATGGTTACCGAAATCATCTAATCTCTGTGGACTGTTAAACACTATTAAGTTCTCCTTCTGTTTTCTTACAAGCTAAATGGAGATTTGTACTAAGAAGATTCAATCTTATTCTTTTAAACTTGAAATGTTGATGCGTTGATTGGGAAATCTCGATATTTAGAATGTAGCGATGATTTTGTACAGCACTAAGCTAGAGCAACAAAATACAATTCATTGTCAACCTGCAAAACGCCCTTTTCATGCACGCAATATCTACTTTAAGGTAAGCCCACAATTCAAACTTTGATCTTACAACTATCAATTTATAAGTGGGTTAGATATCGGATGAATTGGTCAGATGCCAAAGAAAGGCTGTCTAAGCTGGACCCTCAGCTGCATAAGAGTAACTGAACAGTTGAAAGCGAAAGTTAAAGGATGTTAGTAAAGTGGAATTGCAAATATGCACTTGAGACTTAACAGAGGCCCACAAAAAATAGTCCCAGGGCGTTGGAACGCACGATCTGGGCGTCCAATTGAACGACCCCAAATGTGGAATAAACTGTTCACCAAACTGCCCTCTCAATGAGGCCATTGGTTGTTGCATTTGTGCTGTGTGGCATGTATAACTGAACATGTTTGACAGTAACAGCTGAGCTGCCAAAAGAAAAGTGGCTAAAACATCACCCTTCTTCCTTCCGTTGTTGTTGCCCACCGCTGCTTTAAGTCAACAAACATAACTCAAGTATCCAGTGATTACTCTTCTTAGATGCATTTCCCGCATCACTGATTGCCCCCAGTTGCTTTGCATACTCGTTTGCCATGCCGATGCCAATCGACTACGTCTGTGCGCGACGAGTGTTATCTAATTGCTCGACCTTTGCCGCTGCTTTGATGCCAGCTCGTTGGATTCAGTTAGTAGAGCTTAACCAAGTCGATACAGTCGGCGAGAGAGATCAGTCAGGCATTGAGGCTCGAAAATGTCGCAAATGATGCAGCTGGACGCGCTGGTCACAATGCTGGCCTGCCTGAGCAGCACGCAAACCGATCTGGGTGGTGGCCTGGTGCTGCCCCCGACACTGGCAAACGCGGTGAGTCAGCAAAACCAAATGAAGCAATGCGAAAATCAAATTGGAAATACTCCCTTCGGATTGCCAGACCTCAGACACTTGTCCCCTGACCTCGCTCAGCGGCCTCAACGCACGCATACAGTCGCTGGGCAAGGATATTGGTCGTGTGAAGGAGCAAATTGGACAGCTGCAAGAACAACTGGCGGATCTGCGACGCTCTGGTGCAGCCAGTCCGGCTCCGGCCAGAATAGGCTCGAGATTGTAAGTGAACTTTCGCCTACGGACCATTTATTTATGTCTGATTATACAGCTTGGATGTGGAGCCGCAATTGCTGGCCGCGGCCATACCCCAACTGGGCCCAGCAGCTGCGGCTGTACCCGCCACGCCACTCAATTGCCTGAAGCAGCAACATGGCGTGGTACGCATACGCCCCCGCGCCAATATCGATCCCTACTTTGTCTTCTGCGATCAGAAGGTTCGCGGCGGCGGCTGGACCGTGGTGGCCAATCGCTATGACGGCACCGAGGACTTCAATCGCAAATGGTCGGACTATGTCATAGGCTTTGGCTCACTGACCACCGAGTTTTTCATTGGCCTGGAGAAGCTGCATCAGATCACCAGCAGTGACAACTACGAGCTGCTGGTGCAGCTGCAAAATCGCAAGCAGGAGCTGCGCTACGCGCTCTACGATCACTTCAGTATCGGCGGTGAGTCCGAGCAATATCGCCTGAATGGGCTGGGCGGGTATCAGGGTGACGCGTCCGATGCCCTGCGGCAGCACACGGGCAAGAAGTTCAGCACGCAGGATATGCATAACGGTGAGAGCGAGACGAACTGTGCGCAGGCGCAATCGGCGGCGTTTTGGTATGCCAGCTCTTGTACGCTCAGGTGAGCAGCTCCACAGGCAGGCACATGCCATAAAAGAATAACCAATTTCCCCCCCCCCCCCCACTCCAATCTCCGTCAGCAATCTGTTTGGCCAGTATCAGCGTCTGCTCGAGCGTGATGTGGATGGCCACAAGGGTATCCTGTGGCGTGGCTTTCTCGACGGTCCCAAAGGTTCACTTAAGCTGGTTCGCATGCTGCTGCGTCCACGTGCCACTGCATAACAAGAAAAGTCGCTACCTCCATTTGTGCATATAATTGAGCTATTCCTATATACGTGTAGATATATAGGAGGCTTTGTCTCAACTAGATTATAATTAGATAAACCCATAACAGGAACAACATTTGTGTATAAGTATAAATATAAATGGACAACAATAACCGATACTTAAATTCATTTTGCAAAAACAACCTCGGGGATTTACCCCATCGCCCCCAAGCGGCTCTAAACTTCATTCAGATTCTCGGCATCTTCGAGGGTGCTGGACTGCGTGGTGGTGCGACTAGTTGTTGTTGTGGTAGGCTCCTCCGAACCCTTGACCACCAGGGCATCGCCAAAGATGGGCTTAAAGAAGAGCACAAAACGGGAGTAACGGCGTGCTGAGTTCTGTAAGGAAATAGTTGGAGGTTGGTCAATGGAATTGTTGGAACTGCAAACTGTAAACAATATTGGTGATATGGCAATTACTTATACAATTACTCGAATTATTGTACTCAGTAATCTCCCTCTACAGGCATAATTATGCAAGTAATTGTTAAAGTAATTACAATTTGAAAAAGTCGTTGAATTAATAGAAAATAGAATTGCAATTACTTAATTGGTATTTCATTCACAGTAATTACTTTTACAATTACTCGAATTATTGTACTCAGTAATCTCCCTCTGCAGGCATAATTATGCAAGTAATTGTTAAAGTAATTACAATTTGAATTAATCGTAGAATGAATAGAAAATAGAATTGCAATTACTTAATTGGTATTTAATTCACAGTAATTACTTTTACAATTACTCGAATTATTGTACAGGCATAATTATATAACTAATTGCAAAAGTAATTACAATTCGAAATAATCACTAAATAATCCTAGTTCCATAATAGAATTACTAATACTTAATTGCTATTTCATTGTCTAAATAATCGGTATAATTGAAATGACAAGTAATGGAATACTTAAAGTTCTAATTACATTACAGCTAAAAGTTTTAAGCTAACTTTTAAACTTAAACTGCATATTCAGCTCAGATGACAAGATATAGGACTCTACGGAGGACTTTACATCGAACTTCACCTAAATTGAAAAACTTTGAAGCTGTTTTGAAATCTGAATGCTTATTTGAGTGCCAGCTGGAATCAGGCCAGTAGCCCATAAAGTTTGTAGACGTTTCCATTGAAAACAAAAAAGTTTTTCTCACTAAAACTAGTTTCTCGATCGATCATTCCTATGTCAGCTATAACCTATAGTCAACCGGTTTTGACAAAAAATAAGAGGAATTGTGTGAAAGCTTATAAAATGAATATATGCCAATTTTAAAGAGAACAAAATAGTTTTTCGTACTAAAACTATTTTTTCAACCTTAATTTTCTATGACAGCTATACTATATAGATGTCCGATTTCAACCAAACTTGGTGGAATCTTGGAGCAGCATAGAAAACTAGTAAATATGGAGTTTGGAGACGTTTGCATTGAAAAGAAAAAAGTTTTTCTCACTTAAACTAGTTTTTCGACCGATTGTTCCTATGGCAGCTATAGCCTATAGTCATCCGATCTTGACAAAAATTCGAAGAATTGTGTGAAAGCTTATAGAATGAATATATGCCATTTTTAAAGAGGTTTACATTGAAAACAAAAATTTTTTCTTTTCCAAGACTACTTTTCTAACCTTAGCTAACATTATAGCAGCTTTACTATATAGTTGTCCGATTTCAACCAAACTTGGTAGAATCATGGAGAAGCATTGAGAACTGGTAAATAAGGAGTTTGGAGCCGTTTCCATTGAAGGAATAAAGTTTTTCTCACTAGAACTAGTTTTTTGTCCAAGCGTAAGGTAAGTTCATGCTAGACAGGTACAACAAAATCCAGATATCCGGGACTAGATTAATCCCAAACGTTGTCAGAAGTCGGTCAATACCGGATTTTCTCATTTCAAGTTCGAATATGATTGACTTGATCTCGAATATCTCGGAACTATTAGGAGTTTTGCTTGAAATGAAATCAATTTTCTTTGAGTTTGATTCAATCTAACCAGTTTTGTTTTCTGTGTACTTCTAGTTAGCCCACAGCTTAGACTTATTTAACCAAAGCCTGGCTCCAACGGTGTGGAAAATGTTGCTGCACTGCAGTAATTTCGTTTTGCCTCAGAAAATTTGCGTATTTCGCAATGAAATGAACTGTTCTGGCGATGGGCATATCCGAACTTTGACAGTTCAATGAAAAGTTGCTTAATAACAGCACTTAAAGTGGGTTATAAAGGTGGAAGAATAATCGCTGGGTTCCATCTAAGGCTTAAAGCTTGGCCGGGCTTTCAAAAGCGCAAAAGCTCAAAAGCTATTCAAGTATTAACCGTTAACCCCCCTGCCCAACGAGCACTTGAAATTCCCAACATGTATTGACACACACACACACATACCTACTTACTTACACATGTACAAATTTCAATGTCTTACCATAATCAAGCGCGAAAACGATTTCGACACATTGGTGATCGTTTGGAATGATTTATTGAACAGTTCGTCGGGCAGCTCGAACGAGACATTGTCCCTGCTGATATTGGTGGCATCGGCCAGATCTTTACCCCCGGCGCGTGCTCGACGCCGATGGCTCTATATGAGTGAGAGAAAGAGAGAGAGAAAGGGAGAGAGAGAGAGAGGTGGATAGAGTGAGTTAGCTGACTAATCCAAAGGCCAAGGTCAGAGGGGCAAACCCACAAGCACAAAACCCAATTCAGATTCAGTTTCTTTTTCGATTTTCGATTTTCGAGTTTTCGTCTCTTTTATTTATGTTTTATTTTACGATATATATGCCAAATATGTACAAACATGAAACAATGCATAAGATTTAACTTAAGAAAAAAAATTCATCTTCTATCCAATTTGTCGACTAACAACTAAAGTGTACAAGTTTCGTTACTAATTCAAAATGTGGGTGGAGGAGGGGAGTAGAAACATTTCGTAGTATATAAATTACAATGTTTTAGCTCTCTTTTTTTTGAAAATCCAATTGATGCTTCCTAGTAGCCCGCCTCATCGGAGTCCGGCGCCGGTGTCGTCGCCCCACCAATGCCGTTCACACCGCCCGACGAACCCTGCAGAATGGGTCCAGAGAAGCTAAGGAATTTGGACACCACATTGCCCAGGCCAGCGTTGGCATTGCCATTGCCCGCCGAGGAGCCGCTGAAGGCGGTGATGGTGGTCAGAACGCCGGTGGTCAGATCGTTGGCAATGTTGCCAAGGGAGCGGATTTTGGGTGAGACCACCGCTGTGATCAGAGTCTGGAAGTCCTTGATGGGCACCGGATTCTTGATGTCCCACTGTTTGTTCTTCTCGATATTGGCACGATCCAGTTGCTCGATAACGCGCGTCTTGGTGTCCAGGAAATTGTCGATTTTCTGCGGGTGAAGTGAAAACATTGGCCATTAGCTACCGGATGAGATGACAACAATGGTTCGCGGGTACTTACACCAAAGACAAATCCAAGTACGGCATTTTTTGCCTCAAATGTGGCATCGGGCAGTTTTCTTTTTTCACGCTCTGGGCCGGCACCTAACACCTCCTAGAAATGGAAATTGGGACATTTGTGGCAACGGTTTTTTGTTTTTGTTTTTGAAGGTGGAAAAGATGGGTTGGCAAATGCGAGACGGCAATAAATTGAAGCTAATTATACCCTCGACCAAACAAACAATCAATTGACACCTTACACTAAGATTACATCTTTGAGCCATACGTAACTGAAAATGGTTTCAAAAACTTTATCTTTTTGCAAGCATAAAATTGAGAGCTTTTCAGTCTACGCAAAGCTTTCCCTCTGACTTAAGGTACATCAAGCTTTTCTTGTTCAAAAGCTTACTTACTTTTGTGTTTGTAAGTTACTCGCAATGCTTTATAAGTGAAATAAAGTGACTTATCTCAGAAGGGTTTACACTATGGAGCAAACTTCATGAAGTTTTTCAAAAAGCTCATGCTTGTGGGAAAGAGGTGTAGAGGGGCAAGCTTCACCACTATACCTCTCTTTTAGAAGTATGAGGGGCAAGCTTCACCACTATACCTCTTTCCTACAAACGAAAGCTTTTTCAGGAACTTTATGAAGCTTGCTCCACCGTGTAAATCCAGTCTAAGGCATTACATGTTATTGTGGTTAAGTAAGCTAGGAAAACTGGTTTTTATACAATACATTGATAACGTAAAGCGTGAATTGTACAATTTTTTGGTTAACCAAAACAGCAGAGAACGAGACAAACTACCTAGAAGACGAAAAATGGCATAAACACTTGGTAAATAAGGCAGCAGCAGCTCAGCAGCTGTCGTATTAGTGAGCTTACAGCACTTTCACTTGCTCTCACCTTATTGAAACAATGAGCGAGCGTTCACTTAAGTAAAACTCATAAAGCTTACTCATAATGCCACGCACAGTTGGTGCAGTAATAATCCGAATACTATAGTAAAAGACGTTCCAAATTCGTAAGTTTACAGAAGAAAGAAAAATCTAGCAGAAATATGCAAAAAGAAGTAAGGGGAGCTCCTAAGTGAGAGCAGCTATTGCTCTCACTTTTTGTGGAAAACGCACTCTTTTATTATATTCAAGAAGATTCATACTTGAACTCGACATTTTTTTATGCTGTCTTGAATGAATAAAGGCTGGGGAATGGGTTCTACTTGTAGCAATTATACTGTGTCCAGGAAAAATCTTTCAAAAACGAGCTTTCAAGATTTCAAACACAATTGTCTAGATTTATTCTCTGGAATCAACATTAATTCGTTATTTTAAAGACAAAACTAAAACACAAATTCTTGAATAAAGAATGTTTCTTACAAAAGACGAAAAATTACAGAAAACGTTTTCTAAATTCCAGAGATAACTTTCTTTAATAAAAAGCGAAATGGAGTCAAGTCGACGCTTAGAATTCCCAACTGGTTAAATCAGTTCGAAAAAGGAGCCACTTGTTACACTCTGTACCAAAAGGAATACAGAGTACATTAAGTTTGTGCAAATCAATCACCTTAGAAAAATATATATTCTGCATCAGCATTCATCAGCCTAGTCGATATACCGATCTCAAAGATGGTAGTGATACGAGGTGTGACCTAAGCTGCCTCTAAATGCAGGCAGACTAAGTTTATTTTAACTTCTTGTTACTCCATTCCCGCCTGCATAATTTGGAAAAAGCGCTAAAGTTTGACAGAACGTCCGAACAATAGCTGAGTTATAAGCAAAAGAAGGTTCAATGCAGCAGCTTTCTAGCTTCGCTGCTTTCAGCACTAACTGCACTTGTTACTTGGTTGCTACAGATTATACAAAAGTTAGGCTTAACCGACTTTCTGGCTGGTTAATTTGGAGTTAAAACGTTTTGGGCTTTGGTTGATTAAAGCCTTTTGGCATTTGTCAGCCTATTTTAGGAATATTTTGGAATTTTTCAACATCTCATTTTTATAAAGCCGTCGATTTAATCTTGCATCTCGAGATATATCATGCTTTAGTTTTTAAGTTAACAAATTCTGCCTAAAAACAAAGTATTTTCGTGCTTGCCATTAACAAAGATTTCGTTTCATTGGAAATCAACATTCGTAATTTATTTTTGATTGGTTACTTTTGGTGCGCAAAAGACCGTAAGAAAAGGTCATGTTTTTTTTTACCCCACAAATGCCATTTAGCTGGCATACTATGTAGCAATTTGATTACTCGATTCTAATTACACTTGGCCAATCTGCTGCAATTTTAATTGCTCTCAAGTCCAAACCAGCAACAACAACAACAACAACAACAACACTCAACACTCAAAACACTTAAGGCCAGTTAGACTTGACCCAATTTGGCTTAGCCCAAGACAACACACAAAAAGTCACAAAAAAACAAATCAATAGGCAAACATTAATAATTATATCACATCAGGCCCCGTTCTAACTACTTTCAATTCGCAATTATTTAACAAATTCTTCACGTCACTGACGAGTGAAGAAAACCAGGCGATATGTATGCACCAAGTGAATTTGGTGCTCATTTCGACTCATTTCTAAACAAAACGCATAACGGCGAGTTGGCCAAAAATTGATAAGTGAAACCAAAATAGCAACAACAAACAAACATGTGAAATACTTTGGTACTTGTAATTAAGCGACCTTTTTGTTTATTTTAATGATTTGGTGGTTTGTTCTGGTGACGTCACTGAAATCAAAGAAAATGCAATTTGGAAATTTTCCAGTTTACCAGTTTTTTTGTTGTTGTTGTTGTCGGTGATAAACAATTTTGAAGTATTTTTAAAGACAATCTTTGTTTTTAAAGTTCAGACTTAGAAGTAATTGAAATGGGTGGAGAATGTAGTGGAGTTTTACGAAATGTATGAGGAATTAGCTCCACTGAAATTAATCAATGGAACCATTGAGGAGGTAGGTAGAAAACTTCATATTTCATATGTCATATTTTCTACATATGTTCCTAGACTTTAAGGCGTTTCACACGGTAAAGCAAACTTAGTAAAGATTTGCTTGTGGTAAAGATGTGTAGAGGAAGAAGCCACATCTCTTTTCTACAAATGAAAACTTTTTGAAAAACTTCACGCAGTTTGCTCCACCGTGGGAATTCAGTCTTTGAGTATATTTTTTAGTTAGTTTTAAGCAAATTTGCTTACTCTTCAAGTACATTTCCTTAAAGACTTGTAAATTTAGTGCAACTTTTGGTGAAATGTGCAGCAAATATACTTCAAAGACTGGTTCGAAATCTCAAAAGTTTTGGTTGCACGGTAGATTTTGTCATTATTTTTAGATTATAGTACTTCTAATTTAACAGTGATTGGAAGGGTAAATGTTGGCAAATATACCTAAATAAGGTATTAGAAAGTTATATGTAAATTACATTTTAAAAGCCGATTTGCCCTAGGAGTGCCGTATGCGTTAATAGCTAACAATCAGCTTGTTTTGTATCTGAAAATAGCTAGCAATCAGCTTTTTTTGTATGTGCAAATAGCTAACATTTAGCTTTAACTGTATGGGGAAATAGCTAACAATCAGCTTTTTTTGTATGGTAAAATAGCTAAAAATCAGCTTTTTTTGTATGGTAAAATAGCTAACAATCAGCTTTTTTTGTATGGTAAAATAGCTAACAATCAGCTTTATTTGTATGGGCAAATAGCTAACAATTAGCTTTATTTGCATGGAAAAAATTAAACTTTACTTTATTTGGCTTTTAAAATAGGAAATATATTTTATATTTTAGACTTTTTGGGCTAGAGTAAACCCTCATGAAATTTCCGATCTAGGGGCGTGTTTTGAGATGATGCGTATTTCACGAAGCCTTACACCTACGTACGAATACTTTGCATTAAGTGTTTTTGTAACAGAGCCACTTAACAAAGATCAGTGGAGTACTTTCAACCAAAGAGTTTGAAGTTTATATATTGTTTCGGTAGTAAATGAGCAAATATATGGCAGCCCGTTTTTAAAATGACTTAAATATTTTCTCAGCTGCCACTGGCAACTTCTCTGCTCGCACTGCCGACCACTGCCAAAAATATATAATTTTGTACCAAAAGGAAGAAACAATACAATTGCTTCAGGCACAAATTGCTCAAACTAAAACCAGTTGTGAATTGTAGAAATAGACTGCTTAGAGTATGAACTTGTATTTAAAGTACACTTTGCCTTTGACCTAAGGATGCATTTACTTAAGTCAGAAGTCTAAAAATAGTTCTTTAGAAAGGCTTTTCTCATTAAGAGCTAGGTCAGGTGGTGCCGGCTGATATACAGATGGAGTCACACAAAGACCTTAATGAGGCCAGGCATTTAGAGTTAAGCGTTTGAACTTTAAGCACATTTCAACTTAAGTCGAGTTGAGTTTTTTGTAGGGGAAAAAAACTGATTGTTAGCTATTAACGCATAACGCACTCCTAGTGTAAATAGCGTATTAATATGTCGACAACATTTTAAGCTCAGCGGGGGACAAAACTTGATTGACTTAGGAACCATAATAATTGGGTTTCATTGTGTGGTTCTAACAGACCAGAGTATATACAACAGAGAGGACTGAAAATGTTCTTATATTGGTAAGCATGAAAGTGAATTATCGACAATGCTCACCGATTCGCGTTTGTATAAAAACCAAAGTGTCTTTTTGTGACTTAATAGACACATCACTTTGGAAAGGCAATGACTTGCTATGCTATCCTTGATTCTATGATTGTTATATTCCATTTCTTCGAACAAGGATATGTAAACAGAACCGGTTGGAGTGGCTGTTTTTGTTCACTCCAATCTTAAGAACCATTTTGAATGTCAGCTTTTTATGGAAATCGAATTCAGCACCGATTGATTCTTCTACGTTCGTCTTATAGTACTGCACCATTGCACTCTACTGAAGCTAACACTTTTCTGAAACACTCTAGAATATTTGTACATAAAATATTCCAGAAAGTTTGGTTCTTGTTTTAAGTTTTTGGTAAGCTATTTGTTTCTTTTTTCATAGTTGAATGATTGGGAATCAAAAGGAGAGATGATTGGTTGAACAGGTTTGTTAGAGGGATTCAAAATCGACACTTCAAAACTAGTTTACTCTCAAAATGTTGGATTTTAGAATAATATTTGTTGTCTTGTCCATGAATGTCCATAATTTTATCAGTTGTCTTAGACTGCCTTTACACAGCTCGACACTTGCGACATGAAAGTCTAGTAGGGCCAACATGTTAGCTGTTTTAAATATGAATTTCTCTTCAATTTCATAGGCGAAACATGGTGAAATGCAGGACTACTAGATTATCATGTCTCATGTGTCGAGCTGTGTGAAGGCAGTCTTATATCCTGTTTATAACCAACATAGTTATCATGATAATGCTCTATTTATCTAACTCAGGAAAACAAGTCTCTTGTAGTTGGCTTACTAACAATTCATTTTGAATACCTTTAACTAGTTCGTCAATCTTAGTTAATGCAAAGTGTGGATTATGTATGACTGACTCTCAATTACTCAATTACTTACTTAAAGCAAATGAAGTTGGCATACTTTTAGGCGCATTTATCAAGATATTCTTTTTGTAAATTATATACTTGACTATCAGAAGAAAAATTGTTTAAAACTTGTTGATAGTTTAACATAAAATTCCCCTATTTTAGTGATAAATGATAAGAGTAGCTAAAATCTTAGGCATTTTCTCTATGGCAGGCTTTGCTTTGATTGGGAAATATTGTGCGAGACTTTTTATTGCCAAGTGAAGATTTCTGCTAAAAGGGTTTGCCTTTTTGGTGTCATAAAGGGAAGTGTGATTTGGTTAAACATACGTAAACTACGAAAACTAGGAAAAGAATTCTAAAACTAGATTTACACTGGCACAGGTGAGATTCTGAAACTTTCCTTTATAAAACGTAAGAGAACCTCATGAAGTTTGCTTCAACGTGTAAGTCTAGTCTATGTCCAAAAAAGTCTGAAAGTTGTTTATGCATAAAGAAAACCTTACCTTAACTCAATCAAGCTGTAGGCCTGACAAAGTATAACTTAAGCAGTCTCTACTATTAGTACAAGAGTTCTGCACCAAAACAAGTTACTCAGGATATCGGAAAGCCGCTATTTCATATGCATGTCCATATCTCTGCCAAATTTTTACCAATTCAAAGTTAGTTGCTGTATTTTTTAACTTTGGTAAAAGAAATGAAGTTACAAGAAGTCCATGACTTTGAACTCTATTCACACTTAGTACTCCAAATGGTTTTAATTTAGCCATATAGCTAAAACTTGTATCCGTTCAGGCTAAAAGACGAACTAAACGATAAAGCTAAGCTAACTTCGTCTGTGCCGAAGTTTTTATACACTTGCAAGTGCTCGCTTAAATATTTTCAAAAAATACTCTTTTCCCATTTTCCGACCGATCGTTCGTATGGGAGCTATATGATATAGTCATCCGATTTGGCCAAAAATTTGTAGAATTAGGTGAAAACATGTAAAACAAACATATACCGAATTTCAAGGTGCTACCATTGAAAATAAAAAAGTTTTTCTAACTAAGACTGTTTTTCAGACCTATCTTTTGTATGGCAGCTATACCATATAGTTGTTCGATTTGCATCAAACTTGGTGGAATTATAAAGAAGCATAGAAAACTTGTGAATACAAAGTTTGGAGACGTTTCCATGGAAAAGAAAAAAGTTTTTCATACTAAAACTAGTTTTCTGACCGATTGTTCCTTTGGGAGCTATGAGATATAGTTATCCGAAACGGTCGGTAGAAGATTCTGTACAAAATTTCAGCTCAATAGCTTTAAAGCTGAGAGACTAGTTCGCGTAGAAACAGACAGACAGACGGACGGACACAGCTCAATCGACTCAGCTCCACACCCTGATCAAGAATATATATAGTTTATTAGGTCGGAAATTAATATTTCCCTTTGCAAGTTTATAAAAAGCCTTTCAAGGCTGAAGTCTTCTTAGATTCTAAGCAAACAGTTATGGAATTCTGCCACAAAGACAGTGACTTGTTACTCGAAATGAACCAACAGATGGCCATAATAAGACTTGATTGAAATATCTTTGGAGACTTTCCATTAGCAGTAGCACAATTCTGCCATAAAGTATATTTCAATCTCTCAAACGGAGAGTACAAAATGTTTGTTATCCTTCCTAACAGTCACTTTACCTAGTCTTTGCACAAATTTCAACTGATCTTGGTGGCCAGTTTCACAACAGTCAAACTTCTAGACAATCTCTTTTTGGTTTTTTCGTGTTTGGTTAGTAAATGTCTGTCCACCGCCCACCCAAAAAAACTAACAAACCTCAGCTGCTGATGGCCTCAAGAGCGGGGGCCCTAACTCACTTGAAGAATAAGTCAAGTCAAATGAAGTGTGTCTCAAAACAAAACAAGTTTCCCGTTGGTAATTTTCCATTACAAGAAATTGTGTGTGTGTTTCGCCAATTTTACAGCGTGTTGAAAATAATTTACAACAAAACTTATTAATAAAGAGGCGAACCAAATTTCACAACATTTTATACACACACACACACACACAACACACGAAAATGAAGAGCCACGCGTTTTTGGGTGACTCTCCGAGGCGTTGGCTTTGGCTTTCGGTTGGTTTTGAAATGTTACCGTAGGTCGTTAACAAGTTTTGGCTCAAGGTCGTTCGGTTTCCGAAATTAATTTGATTTGAAATGTTGAATTTTTAAGACCATTTTTGGTTCAATGCACTTGCAGCGGCTGCAACAACAATGGCAAAATTACACAACCAGGCAAATTTACTTTCATTCGTCCCCCCCACCTGCCAACAGCCCCCAGCCCCCAGCCCGGCCCCCTGCCATCTCACCATCTCTTGGGGGGGGACACAACAATCAAGTTTTGGTGCCAACTTCCTAGTTTTTTTGTTGTTGTTCGTTTTTGTAACTTTACCTCAGCATTGATGGGATTCAGTTCGGGCTCGCTGCTATCCTGCAGTGTGGCCTCCGTTTGGGGCTGTGGCGCGGGTGCAGCTAGGGTCAGCGTCAGAGCCAGCGCCAGCAGAGCCATCAGAAGCCAACATTTGCTTAGATTTTTCGTCTGGCTGGGCATTTTCTGCAATTGCATTTGGAAAAAAAGCAAAAAAAAAAGAACAAATTATAAATAAACTTTGGAAAACCATTTCAAAGTGTTATTCAAACGCTGCTCACAAGAGTTCAATTGATTCGATTGTTTTGGCTGTTTTGTTTTTTTGTTTTGTTTTTTGGTGGAGCCGCCGCAGATACGCGATACTAGCACGTTCACTAACTTTAAGCAAATGACTGCAGACGAAAGTTACTTCAATGATTTAGCAGTGGCCAAAAAATCGGTTACCACAGGCCGCCAAGCGCAAGCGCAGAGTCGCCGCCGTCGAGCAGAGCTTTTACGAATTGAATTTTATAGATCGGCGCGGCAGCATCGGCGACGGCGCTGCCGTTTCGAGTCTGCAAACACGTTTTTGAGCGCAAATTTCAACAAAAACGCTCAATAAAAAGTGCAAACTGTTAAGTCACCTGTGGTTGTTGCCGTTGGCCAAGGCGCTGACGTTGGCTGCCGACGATGTTTCGGCAATGCGCTTTTAATTTGTACTTTTTGGTTTTCAATTAAAAGCACACAAGAGTTGAGCAATGCATTCTTAAAATTAGCACTGATCGAGGGGAGAGAGGGGGAAAGAGAGGCAGGCCCTTTAATGCGAGAGACATTGTCATTGAGAATCACTTTAAGCTTGTCCTTCATAAAAATATTGAAAACCAATATGTGATTGCCAAATATTTGCTACGAGGGGGCACTAACAAAAGTTGGAACACAACTTTTTATACTCTGTACCGTAGGTACATAGAGTATTATAAGTTTGTGCAAAAGTATGTAACATCCAGAAGGAAGCATCTCCGACCCCATAAAGTATATATATTCTTGATCAGCATCAACAGCCGAGTCGATATAGCCATGTCCGTCTGTCCGTCTGTCTGTCTGTCCGTATGAACGCACAGATCTCAGAGATGGTAAGAGATAGAGGTTTGACGTGTATGGGACATATGCTTCTTATGTCTGCAGGCAGATCAAGTTTATTTTCAATTTTGGCCACGCCCCCTCCCGCCCCCGCAATTTAAAAAAAAACGTGATATCTCCCACAGTTTTGAATATAGATGGCTTGTTCCTTCTGGACATATTTAGTTATTAGAATAACTTATCGATCCGCCAAAGGAATGAAGAAGATCGGATGAACGGTTTTCGAGTTATGATCAAAAGACAAAATTTCTTGGTACAGAGTATGTTATAGTCGGGCTTGACCGACTTTCTTTCTTGTTTATAATAAAACTTCATCAAAAAAGAAAAACAATTGACCAAACACAGCCACAAAGGGGCCAAAGTCGAGCTTCTCTTCAATCGTTTGGCACAAAAGAAAGGCAACTACAGTTTAAGCTTTTTCCTGGCATGTTACTTCACAGCTGGCGCCAATAACTGGCAAAGGTGACCGGGTGTAAAAGTTTCTTAACAGAAAACTCATTTCATTAGATGTGCCGGCTCTGGTCACTCCGGCTGTGCATCTAGACAAGGCTATAGCTAAATAATTTCCAGTTTTCCTTGAAGAAACAAAGAAACTAAGGCGATCCTCAAAGTCACAGAGCAGTCTACATCATCCATGTTTAGCTTATGCGACTTGGTTTGTTCCCAGCAGGGCAGCAAAACTTGTTAATGGTCGGTCAGGTTACGGTTATTATAGGTTCCCAGGTTTTGGCCAAAGTTTTTGACATGTCCTTGCTTTAAAAAGTTGTTATAGAGAAGCATATAATCTGCTAAATCGGCGGTGTCCTACAAATCTCTAGAGATTTTCGTTTTCTGCTTGTCTTGATATATGAAATGTCTCCAAAATGCTGGGCTACTAGATTAGATGACAAATGTTAAACGATTTGAAACCGACTGTTCAAGGACAAGTAGGTTTGATGGGTACTGATTCCTTTCTCTATTATCTAGTCGCCTGCAACGTTGCTGTCACTTTACATCTAAAGTTCTCCTAGTTTAGTTCAAAATTTAATCATTTAAACGAAAATATCCTCAATATTCTAGTCTGTTCCTCTTTTAGATTGATGTTACACTTTCCATAAACCCATTGTGTTATTAGTCGTCTTCTTTTTAAATTTGGCAGTTCTTGATTATTGACTATTTAAATGTAAAGTTTAAATGAATTTTAATTGCAAGTTAAATGAATTGAAGGAAGCAAAGCCAGTTACATATCCAAGACTTTGTCATGTTTGAAACCTAAGGTTCTCTTTGAATGCTCTCATGATACTTTTCTTTTCATTTCTGTAGTGCAATATCGTACAGATATTACAAAATCTCTAGGCGCTATATATTAGATCTTAGAATGTCTACAGTTTCAGTTTGGTTCGGAATAGGCTCAGACTTTTTTAGTTCGGTACGAGTTACGGTTCAGGTTCCCTTTAAAGCCGGTTAGCAGCTCAGGTTTTAAGGGTAGCTAACGTTGGAAAGGAGCCAGATTAATTCCTGAGGAGCAAGTAGAAAAAATTACTTCCGAGCACAATTACACTCAGAAGAAACCTTAAAGCCTTCAAAATTAAGACAAATTGAATGAGTTTTGACACTTATTCCCATGAATTTGAGTGAATGTGAGTGCAGGTAGAGAGTCAAATTTTTAACATTCCGACTAATTTAGTGCATGAAAGGTGAAAGAGTATTGCTATTAAGTGCAACTGGCCTTTAGCCATGACACTGGAACAAAATTACCTCACACAGCAGCCACTTTACACATACTCCGCTTATACACACAAAATGTATCATGATTTATGCCCTTTAAAGTATGCTACGATATACGAAATAATGTACATTTCATATGGAAACGCTCAGAAAAAAAATATGTACATTTCGAAATATGTGATTGTAGTGGAAATAGCCTATTAGTCAAGTATTTATCTTATATATGTCTTAGCTCAACATCCAACAATCTGGATGAATATGCAGTGTCGATTATCTATGATGCAGCCATAACTGACTAGCAATGGCTTTGTTCTAATAGATAATTACTTAAGAAAATAAAGTTTGCATACTTTGAAGGGCAATAATCACAAAAAATTTGGTGAGTTTAAACGTAGTAACAGGTGATCTCCACTAAAAACAAAAGTTTTTCTCACTTAGACACTTTTCAGACTCTACTTTTCTATGACAGCTATACTATATAGATGTCCGATATTGACCAAACCTGGCAGAATGATGCAAAAGCATATTAAACTAAGAAATACAAAGTTTTGGAAACGTTTGCATTGAAAACCAAAAAGTTTTTCTCACTAGAACTAGTTTCTCGACCGATCGTTCCTATGGCAGCTATAACCTATAGTCCTCCGATATTGACAAAACTTTGAAGAATTCTGTGAAAGCATATAAAATAAAAGTAGGCCAATTTTAAAGAGGTTTGCATTGAAAACAAAAAAGTTTTTCTCACTAAGACTATTTTTCTAACCTTACTTTCGTATGGCAGCTATACTAAATAGATGTCCGATTTCGACCAAACTTGGTGGAATCATGGGAAAGCATAGGAAACTAAGAAATACAAAGTTTGGAGACGTTTGCAATGAAAACAAAACAGTTTTTCCCACTAGAACTAGTTTTTCGACTAACCGTTCCTATGGCAGCTATAACCTATAGTCATCCGATTTTGACAAATATTTGAAGAACTACGTGAAAGCATATAAAATAAATGTAGGCCAATTTTAAAGAGATTTACATTGAAAACAAAAGAGTTTTTCTTACTAAGACTATTTTTCTAACCTTACTTTTCTATGGCAGCTATACTAAATAGATGTCCGATTTCGACAAACTTAGCAGAACCACGGAAAAGCATAGAAAACTAGTTAAAACAAAGTTTGGAGGCGTTTTCTTTGAAAACAAAAAAGTTTTTCCTACTAAATCTAGTTTCTCGACCGATCATTCCTATGACAGCTATAACCTATAGTCATACG
This sequence comes from Lordiphosa fenestrarum, assembly GCA_035044985.1. Lineage (NCBI taxonomy): Eukaryota > Metazoa > Arthropoda > Insecta > Diptera > Drosophilidae > Lordiphosa > Lordiphosa fenestrarum. The sequence continues at coordinate 44,044 of JAWNNO010004426.1, forward strand.
ATTTGGACAAAACTTTGAAGAATTGTGTGAAGGCTTAAAAATAAATGTAGGCCAATTTTAAAAAGGTTTACATTGAAAACAAAGTTTTTCATACCAAGACTATTTTTCTAACCTTACTTTTCTATGGCAGCTATACGAAATAGATGTCCGATTTTAACCAAACTTGGTAGAATAATGTAGAAGCATAGAAAACAAGTAAATACGGAGTTTGGAAACGTTTGCTTTGAAAACAAAAAAGTTTTTCCCACTAGAGCTAGTTTTTCGACCGATCGTTCCTATGACATATAGCTGTTATAGTCATCTGATCCGCCCGGTTCCGACAAATGTGCAGCGTATTTGTACCAGAAGACTTCGGGCAAAGTTTGGTGGTGATAGCTTTAAAACGGACGGATTAGATAGCATACAAACAGACCGACATGGCTAAATCAACTCAGCTCGTCCTGCTGATCAAGAATCTATATACTTTATATGGTCGGAAATGCTTGCGTCTATGCGTTACAAGCATCTGGACAATTTTAAAAAAAATTGAGTATTATTTTTGTGTTATCATTTCCCTTGTTTGATAAATGGCATTTTGAAAAAATTTACTGCACACTTTTGGGTGTGTTAAAATTGTGAAACTTGGTTCGAACAATTCAAGAAAAACTAATTCCACTAATAGTTCAAATCACCAATCAATTGTACATATTTCTTTGAACTGATTAAATCAAATTCCTACTTTAGGGTGGATCAACATGAAGAAATTAAGCTCCAAAGCTAGCTTATATCCCAAACATTTTTTATCGCGGAAGATAAGAATGCGATTCGCCAGTAGGTATCGCCTTACTCTAGCGATATCGCATTATTATCGCATGCTTATCTTCTTACGGGAAGAAATGTGACACTATGCGATAACTTACGGGCGATAAGAAAGCGACACTTCTGGGAGATAAGACAGCGATACTTCTGGGCATAGCTGTCCAATTGCAATTACGATTAGTAATCAATTAAATTATTTTTAAAAATAATTGTAATGATTATATAATCCGTAGGTATAATAATGTCTGACTACTAATTGATTACGATTAGAAATAATCAAAAATAATCGGGATTATTGGCAACTACCAAAAAATAATCAAAAATAAACAAAAATAATCAAAAAAAAATCCAATTATATTCATTGATTATTTTAGATTATTTGCCAAAAATTTAATATTTAGCCTGTAAATACTCAGTCTTATTTTTATCTAATTTTCAATGAGTGAATTAATTGGATACTTTTCGATGCTTATATCTACATCGCTGGATTTTTGGATCCTAAAAAGTATATTTTAATATAGTGTATTATATATGGTATATATACAATTCAATAGTTATTGAATGGCTGATGGATCGAAAATGGCTTAAAACTGCTAGTTTTTGTTTTTGCACGATTTTCTTATACTGTCTTAAGTATATTTACAGGCTGAATACTTAATTAATGAATACTTAAAAAAAATAATCAATAAAAACAAGTAAGGGCGCTGCAGTCGAGTTTCCCGACCACAAAATACCCTGTTCATTTATTTTCATTTATTTGTTTTTGAATTTTTGAAGATGTCATCCTAAATGTAGGCAATACTTTTCTAGTCCTGATCAACAACTGGGGGGCTGCTTTTATCAGCTCAACTGTTTCGCTTATAACTCCGGTGTATTTGGTCCGATCTGATTGTACTTTTCAGAATAGATAGATATTCAGCCTAGCTTGATGTATACTAAACCACGAGGCTCTAACTTGAAAATGGATGTGGATCTGACGGCTTTTTAGGTCTTGGATTTATAGAGGAGGTCTTGGTTTTTTGGGGATAAAAGGGGGACGGGGTGGAATTTTTCAAATCTGAAACAAACTTGATCTGCGTACAGCATAAATCTACCTTCGTGCAAAAATTTGTGGCTCTATCTCTTATAGTCTCTGAGATCGACGCGTTCATACAGACAGACAGACGGACAGACGGACGGACGGAGAGACGGACATGGCTATATCGACTCGGCTGTTCATTTTCAATGGGAACAGGGTATAATAATCGGATTATATTTTGATTATTTTTGATTAGTTTTGATTATTTTTTGGTAATTGCCAATAATCCCGATTATTTTTGATTATTTCTAATCGTAGTCAATTAGTAATCAAGATAATCTAAAAATAATCGTAATTCAATGATTATTTTTCATTTGCAATAAAAGTAATCAAATATCTAATGACTATGATTAATAATCATTATTTAACAGCTATGCTTCTGGGTTATATGACAAAGTCTCTTCTGATCGATAGGAAAGCGAAAGACCTCAAGGCGTTTTTTGAGGGATATATCGCCAATATATCGAATGGACGGAACAAATGCGATAACAAATATCGCCAATTAATCCCTTTTATAATAAAAAAGCGATACCTAATGAATTTTGTTTGTGTAAATCGCCAAACTATCTTCAAACTCTCCCCTCAGGCTATCGCCAAACTCTCGCATTGTCGAGGGAGATAAGTAACACGGCAAAATGTTTGCAGGGATGGAAGTAGACACCAATACAAATGAAGAAAATGTTTTTGTTTATTGTTTTCAAAACACCCAAAATCAAGCAGCTCAGAAAAATATGTTTTTGTTTCAGCTTTGCCATAGGCATAGAAATAACCTAGCCTACCTTCAGGCTGCTGCAGTGGCCAGAACAGTCTCCAGACTCATCCCCCACCCGTGTGTGTTCCTCACATCAAAGGCCAATCTCAACACGTACAGCTTATCTCTCACACTTACACATGCCAAGATTAATGTCGAGCATAAATTATACATTTTTATGAACCACTTGCAACGAAAATATAATCAAGTCGTTCGCCTTGTCAGACAACCCCAGAGGGACCCCCCCGCTGCAAATTGGAGTCAAAGTGCGCAAAATTGCATGCACAAAATCATAATGCGAGCCGACCGGCTTGCTCCTAATCCGAAATGCATGTCGGTATCGACAATTAATTAATTCGCGAAAACAAAAGCAACAATAAATCAATAAACTCCAAGCAATTAGCATGCGAACCAAAGTTTCGTTTCAAACTTCGGAAATTCTACACGGCGCACCTTAACCCCAGTGCCAATTTCAATATATGTTTCTCACATTTTATATGGTTTTTTAATTGTTTGCCTTAAGAAATCGGTTCAGCCAGTTTATAATGGCCGCGGCAATTTGCAATTTGCTTATCAACGCCTTGGCCCAAGGTTGGCCGTTCATTCGAAACATAATCCTTAATTGCATTAAGCGCCGCGCCAGGTCCAAGGCTGCCACCATTTCGGTTTCGGTTTCGGTTTTGTTTTGTTTTTTGGAGCACACAAATTAATGCGCTGGCATCCGTTCGAAATGACACAAGTGGCACTAGGCAAAAACCCGACCGCTAAACGAGGAAGGCAAAATGCAAAGTGCAGGCACGCACACAGCTGGCGCGTCGGTTAGTTTTTGTAGGTCACAAGGTCGCAGCCAGTTGACAGAGCGAAGATCGAGCAGAACCTGTGCCAAACAGCTTCCCAAGTGCCCGGCAGCCTCTTACTTTTGGCCTGCTTAAGTCGCCGTTTCGTTGAGTGACTTAATTAAACTTTCAATTTATTTTTCTCGTTTTTTGTTGTTGGTTTTCGTTTTCTGTACTTGAAAATGAGACTTCGACTTCCAGCCGAAGAGTTTCGAGTCCCGCGAATTCTGATACTCTGCCGGCCACACCGATCGCCCGTCCACCAGTCCGTCAATTAAAAATACAAATTACTAGCTGTCCGTCTGTCCGTCTGGCGCCTCGTCATAATTGTTAGCCAATTTCTTGGCCCGTCTGTCCCGTGTCTACAGCGAAAATTGAAATGCAACGCTTTGGCTTGCGTTTGTTTACGACCATTCCAACCACATGTCTGACATGCCGCAGACCCCGCGGAACAAACTCATACGTTTAACTACCTTTGGCTGCAAGAGGGCGCGCCTAATGATAACGACGGGTGGACGGGTCACCAGTTATTTTTGTCATTTGCTGTTAGTTTTCATCGTCGTCACGCTCTTGTTCGTCCTTGCCCAGCGGAGCTGACCCATTGCCTTACCAGATCTGCCAGCCAACCAGTTACCAGTTTCCATTGTGCAAAATGTCAAATGGTGCACAGACGCATTAAATTTGTACTAACTAGTAGCGGCCCGTTCTCCCCCGGCCCCCCGGCCCGGCCAGGCGGCTGAATTATAATTTAAGCACCACCGTTGCCCCATCGAGCCGCGGGGTTAGGCAACCGATTGTCATTAACCATATCACTTGTTCGCCTCCATGTTCTTCGAGATGACTAACTACACAATTGTGGTTTATTCATGCGGCGGTGCTCCCAATCGCCGCAGCGTACTGAATTTAGAGAAGGCGTGGCCAATCGATCGTTCTTATGGAATTTCGATTCCGTTCAAAGGTTATTCCACTGAGCCGATTCAAAGCTGTTTGGCTCGCTCAGCGTTAACTAGAGTTAACCATTATAATTATTTATGGATAAAAGTATTTGTGCTATGGTCAGTCGAAGGTTGTTTAGGCTGTAAGTTTCAAACTGAGTACCAACTTTAACGACCAAGATCAAGTGGTTAATTGCTAGGCATTAGAATATTGTGTTGGGTTTTATCGAAATTGTTAATTAGTTTGGCCAGAGAAGAGGCTTCGCCGCAAAAAACAAAATGTAATCAAAATCGAACAACTTATGGCCAGTAGGGCTCAAGTTTTTTGGTTCTGTTTAACCAGAAGTGGGGCCTTTTACTCAAAGTGTAAAAAGGGTATACCAAAGTCGTGCAAATATGTGTAACAGGCAGAAGGAAGCTCACCATAAAATATATATATAGTCGAGTCGATATAGCCATGTTCGTTTGTCTGTATGAACACCTAGCTCTCAGAGACTAGAAGAGCTAGAGCCACCAAATGTTAAATGTAAACTAAAAAAGTTGAATATATCCTACATTTTGTAAGTTATCGCGCTCAGATTTTGCAGTTTAGTGTATGTGGCCAATAACTACAATCTCATGAATTTTCATAAAAAACGCATAATAAATGGCAGAGTTAAAAAAACGTTGCCTACCTATCTGAGCAGCATGAGTTTATTAAACACTAATTACCCTGAGTAATGGGTATTTCGTAGGCTTTAACACACGCTCTCGTTTCATTTTTGCACAAAAGTTTGCCACACATAGATATACACACATCGGACCCCAGATTATCAACCCACAGCTTAGACCTTTAATTCTAGTTTTAAACGACTTGCTTCCTCGGAAGGCAGGAACATAGAGGAATGTTAACTTCGGTTCGGCCGAAATTTGTATACCCCTGCAGCACGATTTTCTGACTAATTTGAAGAACATTTCCACTGAAAACAAACAAGTTTTTCTCACTAAGATTACTTTTCTAACCCCACTTTTCTATGACAGCTATACTATATAGAGTTCCGATTTCGACCAAACTTGGTGGAATCATGCCAAAGCATAGCAAACTAAGAAATACAAAGTTTGGTGACGTTTTCTTTGAAAACAAAAAAGTTTTTCTCACTAAAACTAGTTTCTCGACCGATCATTCCTATGGCAGCTATAGCCTATAGTCAGCCGATTTTGACAAAACTTTGGAGAATTATGTGAATTATTATCAAATAAATATATGCCAATTTTGAAGAGGTTTGCATTGAAAACAAAAAAGATTTTCCCACTAAGACTGTTTTTCTAACCTTACTTTTGTATGGCAGCTATACTAAATAGATGTGCAATTTGGACCAAACTTGGCAGAATCATGGAGAGGCACAGAAATCTGGTAAATACGGAGTTTGGAGATGTTTGCATTGGAAACAAAAAAGTTTTTCTCACTAGAACTAGTTTTTCGATCGATCTTTCCTATGACAGCTATATGCTATAATCATCGGACCAGGGCAGTTTCGACAAATGTCAGGGCTATTTGTACCAGATGACTTCGTGCAAAGTTTGGTGGCGATAGCTGCAAAACTGTCGGAGGAGCAGCGCTGCTACTGCACTGCAGCAGCGAACAGTCTTTTGATCATAACTCGACAACCGATTATCCGATCTTTACCATTCCTTTGGCGGATGGATAAATAATTTTGATTACTAAATATGTCTAGAAAGAACGAGCCATTTATCTTTAAAACTGTGGGAGATATGACGTTTTTTCTAAATTGCGGTGGCTGGAGGGGGCGTGGTCAAAATTGAAAATATACTTAATCTGCCTGCAAGTATAAGAAGTTTATGTTTCATACATGTCCAACCTCTATCATCTACCAACTCTGAGATCTGTGCGTTCATACGGACAGACAGACGGACATGGCTATATCAACTCGGCTGTTGATGCTGATCAAGAATATATATATACTTTAAAGGCTCGGATGCTTCCTTCTGGCTGTTACATACTTTTGCACAAACTTAAGTACCTACGGTGCGGGTTAAAATTACGCCTCCGCCTAGTGGAACCATATGGATGAGGTTAACAACTTTAAACAAATGTTATTTTGCTTGTTATTATCAAAATTTATGGCAAATACTATTCCATGCAGCCCAGTGTGAAGTGTTTGGTTGTGTCATAAGCTTTTCCGCCATTTACCATGTAAAGAGGACTTTTATGTCATTTTAGCGACTTTCAAATTTCGATTAAAATATAGATTTTCCTCTGTGGATTTAGTTGGCAGTTGCCTCTCATTTAAAGTTGTAATAAATTTGAAAGCTAAAACGCATTTCTGCAATTTTCCCTTAGAAAACAAAACTTCAACACAGAATTGGTTAAACTATTTTCTATGAAATGCTACAGCAAGCACAGTTAACCGTTTCACCACAGAATTTAATGAGCTACAGTGATTTGATGTTGATTAAATGCTGCAATTATGCTTCAAAGCGGATTGAATTTACCACTTTTTGGCTTGGCAAAACTAGCAAATTGGGCATTAAAACTGGTGGAAAACCACTGGGAAATTGCCGAGACTAGAAAGAGAACCAAAATTCTAGTTTATATTAGATATTCGCTGTTCCATGTCAATCAAAGATGTGACTATATAGAGGAGGCTGCATGAAAGCTAAAATGTGTTGCACAGAGATAGTAGTCGGATCTCTTGCACACACACTCACATATGCAAATAACTAACCAAATAAATAAATACGCAAGTCTTTTTTTCTTTTTTTGGTATTTTTGTGGCTTGTCTTTGGTTTTTTGGCCTAAAGAAACCGGTAATGGTCTCAAGGTCGTTGACAAATTCAGTCGCTGCGCTTTGGTCTCGTCTCAAGACATGTTGGATCGTATATCAAGATAAGCCCTCTGCCCAACAACAACAACAACAATGCCCAGTTGTGTCTCTGATGGCGATGAGTGGCTACGAAAAGCGAAAGTAAATGCCATGAAAGTGGAGCACACACAAAAAGCTGGCCGCATTGAAGGCAAACCGGCGAGGGGGCGTTTCTATGCAGAGACGGAGACAGGGACAGGGGACAGGTGTTGTGTCCAAGTCGGTCAATAAGTTTATTAACCTTTTTTTTATTATGATTTTTTTTTAACACATTTTATGCATTTATTTTCGTAATAAATGCTCTGACTTTGGAGTTTTCAGTTTGTTTTTTAGCGCCCCCCTCCTTCCCAATTTGATTATGCAAATCGTAAATGTTTGGGTAACTGAAAAGCAAAACTTTGATCAAATTGGCCATAAAGCAGTGCCTCCTTTTTGGTGGCTTGTGTATGGGCCTTATGTAAATCCGTGTGCGGATTTATGCTTAGCAAACGCTTTGATTTTTATTTGAATTTAGTTGTATTTTTGTATGGCCATAAATGTTACATATAACTGTGAGCGCTAAAAGTTTGTGTCTGGCGATGATTTTGAATGATTTTTGTGCAAACAAAGTTGCAGGGGGGCAGGGAAACCAGGGAAATATGAGGAATTTGGTACTCAGAACTACCACAGCAGAGATTAGTTTTCCTGAGGAAACATTCATGGTCAGTTAGAGCTCTTCATCTGAATGAAACACTGATGCCATCAACTAACCATCGACCAGTCGAATATCATTTAATTTTAGCCTAAACATGTTGGCATTAACTGCACAGTTATTGACTCTTGGTTGGTATTTCCAAAGCGGCAGCCTGAGTGATTAATAAAAGCCTGCTAATCAAAGGCAAACAAACGCTGAAATATACAACCTGTACAAATCTATATAGCCATGCATTATATTTCGAGTGTTGCAATGCGATGAAAGCATCAACAGTGCCAACTTTCAGCGGGCAGCGGACCTGACCTATGCCCAACCCAAAATACAAAAAACAAAAAAAAGCTTAGCCCAGTTAGCGAGTTCGTTGCCTAAGTCTTTTGTTTTTTATTATCTCTTATTTTCGTTTGGCACACATTATGGTTGGGATTTTTTGGCTGCAGATAAATCAGTTATTTTCAGTTTAAACACTCACCCAAAAACAAAAAACGTTAACTGCTCACACGTAAACACACTAATAATTGACTTTCATTAACAATTTTTGGAGAGAAAAACACAAAACAATCAAACACAATCAAAAAAAAGAAAAATATAACCGCGCGAAAAAATGTCACTTGGTCTTGTGAAAGATTCACGCGTAACTGAAAAATCACTACTCCAGCAGAGGCCCACCAGGCACCACCTAAAGAAAGAAAGACAAGAGAGACGAGAAAGCGAAAGAGAGAGAGAGAGAGAAAGAGAGTGAGAATGCAGACGAAGAAAGTGAAATATGTAAGTGAATTTTATAAAAAAAAAGGAAAACAAAACTTTACAACCGGTAGAAAGTGACAAAATGTCTGCCTCACTGAGCAAAGTAATTGAACCGAGCGAACGAAAAAAAATGAGCGAAAGAGAGTGAAAATGGTGAGGAAACGACAAGAAACCGAATTGAAGCAAAGACATTGCAGTTTAGCGACAGCCAAACCCAAATTATTTTCACTTGTTTCAACTACAATGAGGTAAATCAAAAGTACTGGGGTACTTAAAGTGGCCAAACCTTAACTTAGGTTAAGAAATGTGCTTAGGTTAAGGGCTAGCAACGAGAGTTGCTAGTCCACTAGGCAGAAAAGAACATATTATTTGTTATGATCATACCCAAATGAATCTTGTTTTTTTCCAAATTATCCTAGAAGCCTTAACACTTCGAAATATAAGATAAATATGACTAGCGATTTGTGATTTTTGTACTATGCCATGACCCTTTTGAATTAAAATGAATTGAAAAGCACTTTAAAATGACTAAAAAGCTAGTTCAAGGGCGAATTTATGTTTTCTCTTTTATATTTCCAAAATGCAGATACCTCTAACTTGAGAATTACAAGCGGTCGTATTTTGTCAAAGTGCCAAAAACATATTAATGAACACTTATTGGCAATTTCAGATAAGTAGTCTTTTTCGAGTCCAAGGGTCACGAGTTCGAGTGCTTACATAAGGTATGTACTATCTATACATATATATAAAATTGAAAGTATGTTTGTATGTTTGTATGTTTGTATGTTTGTATGTTTGTATGTTTGTATGTTTGTATGTTTGTATGTTTGTATGTTTGTATGTTTGTATGTTTGTATGTTTGTATGTTTGTATGTTTGTATGTTTGTATGTTTGTATGTTTGTATGTGTGTATGTTTGTATGTTTGTATGTTTGTATGTTTGTATGTTTGTATGTTTGTATGTTTGTATGTTTGTATGTTTGTATGTTTGTATGTTTGTATGTTTGTATGTTTGTATGTTTGTATGTTTGTATGTTTGTATGTTTGTATGTTTGTATGTTTGTATGTTTGTATGTTTGTATGTTTGTATGTTTGTATGTTTGTATGTTTGTATGTTTGTATGTTTGTATGTTTGTATGTTTGTATGTTTGTATGTTTGTATGTTTGTATGTTTGTATGTTTGTATGTTTGTATGTTTGTATATTTGTATATTTGTAGGTTTGTATGTTTGTATGTTTGTATGTTTGTATGTTTGTATGTTTGTATGTTTGTATGTTTGTATGTTTGTATGTTTGTATGTTTGTTTGTTTGTATGTTTGTATGTTTGTATGTTTGTATGTTTGTATGTTTGTATGTTTGTATGTTTGTATGTTTGTATGTTTGTATGTTTGTATGTTTGTATGTTTGTATGTTTGTATGTTTGTATGTTTGTATGTTTGTATGTTTGTATGTTTGTATGTTTGTATGTTTGTATGTTTGTATGTTTGTATGTTTGTATGTTTGTATGTTTGTATGTTTGTATGTTTGTATGTTTGTATGTTTGTATGTTTGTATGTTTGTATGTTTATGGTATGTTTGTATGTTTGTATGTTTGTATGTTTGTATGTTTGTATGTTTGTATGTTTGTATGTTTGTATGTTTGTATGTTTGTATGTTTGTATGTTTGTATGTTTGTATGTTTGTATGTTTGTATGTTTGTATGTTTGTATGTTTGTATGTTTGTATGTTTGTATGTTTGTATGTTTGTATGTTTGTATGTTTGTATGTTTGTATGTTTGTATGTTTGTATGTTTGTATGTTTGTATGTTTGTATGTTTGTATGTTTGTATGTTTGTATGTTTGTATGTTTGTATGTTTGTATGTTTGTATGTTTGAATGTTTGTATGTTTGTATGTTTGTATGTTTGTTCCTTATGGGCGTCTAAACCGCTGAACCGATCTTAACAAATTTTTCACAGTATATTCATGTCGATCAGGAAGTTGTCATAGGCTATGTCTCATGTCTGTGACTTGGTCCAAAACCCGCTAAAATTGCAAAATTCAACCGTTCATCCGATTGTGTTGATTTTAAAAAGTGACTTTGCCATTTCTGTCAAACAAATTTGTGATAAATTTGTCAATAAATTTGTAAAAAATGCCTCCAAAGAAATCATTTATTGGGCAACGTGCTTCAAGAGCTTTGAAAGGGCAAACCCAAATAGCAAATGAAACGACTGAAGAACGTGAAAATCGCCTGAGTGGGGTTCGAACTCGAGCGTCCACTGTCAGAGCAAGTGAAACAGCTGAGGAGCGAGAGGTACGTCTCCGAAGTCTTAGAACTCGAGCTTCCACTGTGAGAGCAAATGAAACCACTGAGGAGCAAGATGTCCGACTTAGCGGAGTTCGAACTCGACCGGGCAAGGCCGGGTATTCAGCTAGTGTATAATAAAGTATTCTTTAGTTTAAATATCATGATATATATTAGCTAATTTAATAATTGAGGATAGATGTGGAGGAGTACAGTCAACTAACAGATGCTCCATGTTAACGATGCTGTTGGTGTTGCAAAAAAGCACACACATATTTAAGCACGGTATGGGGGATTCATGTAATTTGAATGGGTAAGCTTTGTTTGCCCTAGTCGAAGGCGAATTAGTTTTATTTTGTCTAGTCTGATCGTGTCAGAGTCTCTTGAGAATATGTCTTTAATGTTGGTCTTTTTGTTGTTAACTTTTTGGTACCAGCTGGATGTGCTTTCATGGTTTTTTTTATGTATTTTGTAATGTCTCTTATGTTATAATTCGGTGTAATTTAAGCATTTCATCCGCAAAACTCGTTTCCAGGGATGCCCTTATGTCCTGCGAGCCAAAGTAATTTAAATTTTGTGTATAGTTTCATTAGCTGGATCCTAATTTGTTCTGGGTAATGACTTTTAAGGCTGATAAAGAGTCGTGACAGAGCATAAATTTGCCTCGTTGGTATTTGAGGATGGAGAGAGCTTCTGAAATTGCGACTTTTTCCGCTGAGAAAACCGAGTAGTATTCTGGTAAAAGTATTTCGTTTTCGGTTGTTTCGGAGTATGAAGTTGTGGAATTGGACTTTCGATCCAACTGTGTAAATATGTATTTCTAGAAATCCTTGCATGAATACTGTGGTTGGTGTTGGAGATTTGTTAAATTTTCTAAGATAAATATTCGTGGTATTCATTTAAAACGCCCATGGCGGTTGGTTTATTGCAGTTTGTTTGTTTGGGTGGGGCATTAATATTAAGGATTTTATTTAGATTTATTATTCGGTCTATTGGGGACTGGTGCTGTCTTTGACGAGAGGGCTTATATTTTTTTTAACAATACTGTCTATTATTCGACAAGGTAAGCAGCTACCGCAAAATTATACTGATACTATAAATAATACAACGCAAAGAAAGAATATCACACTTGAATTTGTTAACCTTTGCCCACAATTAATTCCTGTCTCAAAGGTCTCTGCTGCGATAGTTCTCTGATATAACGTTTATTACCCTGTAAAGTGCTTTTGTCTTATGTAAATCTAAGCTAACTTTTGTTTTGCTGGGTAATGCATTTTCAGTTAATTTCGCTGGAATCAATAATCCAATAAGGTGTGAAAGTGGAAGTGGGACTGGAGGTGCCATTGAGTGCGGCTTATTATTTCGAAATATTGTTGAGAAAGCTTAAAAAAGGCTTTGGCTTCTACAAATTAATCACTTAAGGGGGGAAACCAGTTTAGATGATTCAAAAAATCGATTTTTATACTCTGTACCGTAGGTACATAGAGTATTATAAGTTTGTGCAAAAGTATGTAACATCCAGAAGGAAGCATCTCCGACCCCATAAAGTATATATATTCTTGATCAGCATCAACAGCCGAGTCGATATAGCCATGTCCGTCTGTCCGTCTGTCTGTCCGTATGAACGCACAGATCTCAGAGATGGTAAGAGATAGAGGTTTGACGTGTATGGGACATATGCTTCTTATGTCTGCAAGCAGATCAAGATTATTTTTAATTTTGGCCACGCCCCCTCCCGCCCCCGCAATTTAGAAAAAAGTCATATCACCCACAGTTTTAAAGATAGATGGCTTGTTCCTTCTGGACATATTTAGTTATTAGAATAACTTATCGATCCGCCAAAGGAATGAAGAAGATCGGATGAACGGTTTTCGAGTTATGATCAAAAGACAAAATTTCTTGGTACAGAGTATGTTATAGTCGGGCTTGACCGACTTTCTTTCTTGTTTTTTTATTGCATAAATTGTTAGTATGTACAATTATTTAAGAATATGTTGCTTAAGTTTCAAAACGAAATTCCAATTAGTTCCGATGATATGAGCACTAAGGTAAACACCGGTCGATTCAGTGCCGAAGCGCGCGGTCTTTTCAAATGCGTTTTTCTCGAAACGACTTTTTTTCAACTTGCGGGAATCCTATCGAAACGTTATTGACGAATCGATCTGAAAATTTGTGTGAATATTCTTTATTTAAGTTTCAAAAATAGGAACCAAACTCTGGAATGATACTATGAGGTAAATAAATTTTTTTATATAAGAAAGGTGAAAAAAAATGATATAAAAACATGACATTTTGTTCAAACACCTTCAAAACATTCAATTTTCAACTCTTTTGGTCAGAGTTTGGTTCATATTCTTGGAAAATATGTTACTAACGGAAAAAGTAATGATTTCAGATCAAAACTACGACCTCCAGGTGTCCCGCCAGCAGTCAACTCTGATGACGATCGTCAATGGACACCTGCCTCTAACTCCACCACTTCCGGCGGAAATGGCATCCAAAAATTTAAAAGTGTAGTTCAAAATAGGAATAAACTACCCCTACAGACGGACGGACGGACAGACGGACAGACGGACATGGCTATATCGACTCGGCTGTTGATGCTGATCAAGAATATATATACTTTATGGGGTCGGAGATGCTTATTTCTGGATGTTACATACTTTTGCACAACTTATAATACTCTATGTACCTTCGGTACAGAGTATAAAAATCACAAAAAAAACTCGAATTTCGGCCTCCTTAACTGGTTTCCATCCTTAAGAATATATTTATACTTCAAACACTAGAACCACTTTGAGAAAATAATTAAATGATCAGAAATCTAAACTCGAAACCTTTAATTTTGAAAACAAGGCATTTCTTTTCCTCTAACAAAGCGTCAACAACTGTTTGCTAAAAAATTGTAGTGAAACTATACAGTTAAATACCTTGTTTTTCGTATTTCTATAAATGATTTTCAACGTTTTTTCTTATCAATTCCTAAAAGCGTTTCAAATAATCCCGGAAATACTTTCTTAAATACATTCAAAATCTTAAATTAAATTGAATAAACATTTGGTCTAATAAAAGTTTATATATTTTTATACTTTCTGGCGGTTCAAATCCAGTTCTGAACTGGTAAAATATCCAAGTCCATACCACCAGCGTAAGGTCTAAATTTCAAGTACATAACTAAAACAGTTAGTTACTAAGATATGATTTGAGGCACAGCCTGGATGTGAGGTCAAATATTGTTAGATATAAACTCATTGAAGATGGACTCTGAGCTGCGCGGCTTGATGACAGCTGAATGCTTTAGATGACATAGCGAACATAAAGAAAACTTGACAATTGTCTTGAAGATCAAAATTCTGTCCAAAATCGCCATATGCTTTGCCAACTTAAGTTTATATCAGAGTAACCCTTTGAAAGCACGAAAACATTTTGTTAGAAATTAACGCCAACAACAAAATTATATAAAATTGAAAGTCAACACAGCGTATGAGTGATATAAAAAACGTTGTAGCTGTGCTGTGCTTATTTGATAGATTATAAGGTATATTTCAAGCCGTTGGAAGATAAGGGTGTCCTTCTGCAGAAAAATTGTTATTTAAATTCTTTGGACCACAAATGTACATCCCATTTTCATATTTTAATAGCAATTTTTGTATTTCAACAACATTAAGAAGGCGTAACGCCATCTGTCATCAAGTAATAATAAATAATTTCGTTCTGTTTATCCATTTGCATACCCTTGCAAAGGGTATTATAATTTTGCCCAGAAGTTTGCAACGCATAGAAATATTCATTTCCGACCCCATAAACTATTTACAGGGTGTCCCGGGAACTTTTACAAGTATTTGAATGCCCAATAGAACACAAAAAGAGGAACATTTTTTGTTCTTGCACCATGTGTCTAAATTATACCGTTTATGAGTTACAGCGATTCGAAGTAAATGCAGTTTATTTCGAAACTACTTGTTTTAATAGTAAAATTTGTTTTTAACTTATGAGTTTTCTTTCAAAAATTCGAATTTGATTGCATTTTAATCTTCTGAATTTCGAAAACAAACAAAAAATTTATTTGTCAATTCAGCTATGAAATTTTCAAATCGGGAGTACGCTGACAGTGTTGTACTATGGCATGGCATGTTGCAATGGAACTGTTGCGCGGCGTATGTACGCTGAAGCCTTTCCACAACGAAAGAGTATTTCCAGGTACGTACAATCGCCTAGCAGAAACTGGAAATGTGTCAAAACCATAAATTATGGTGCAAAATGCATTTTATGGGGCGATGAGTCCACTTTTGACCGGGAAGGCATTGTTTATTTTCACAATTTGCATCATTATGCTACGCGGAGAACCCTCATGTGAAAATGCAGACGAAGCATCAAAGAAGATTTAGTTGCAATGTTTGGGCAGGTATCATTGGTAAGTAAACTCAAACTCAGTATTTTGAGTAAGATTATAACATGCACTGCTGTAGGAAACCATATCATAGGACCAGTTTATTTACCGCAGAGGCAAAACAGTGCGGACTATCCTGACTTCCTTCAAAACCGCCTTGATGTTTTGTTGTAGGATGTGCCCCTAGCGCTAATACGTTCAATAGTTTTTTAACACGATGGCTGCCCCGTGCATACAAGCCGTATCGTAAAAGACTTTTTGAACCAACAAAATGGAGATCAATGGCCACCTAGGTCACCCGATTTAAGTCCCTTGGACTATTTTATTTGGGGAAGAGCCAAGTAGCTAGTGTACACTGAAGAGATATTGAATATTGAACCATTAAAGGAAAAAATCGAAAATGCATTTCAAACAATGAAAACTGAAATTCAGCTAAACGTCACTACGACTGAAATTAGAAGGCGTTGCGAAATGTGCATTAGTGTCGAAGGTTCTCATTTTGAGCATTTGTGTTAAAATTTCGAAAAGAAAACAAATTGATTTTCAAATTAATGTCAAAATAAATTTAAATAAATTTTAAAACAAGTAGTTTCAAAATAAACTGCATTTACTTCGAATCGCTGTAACTCAAAAACGGCGCAATTTAGACACATGGTGCAAGAACAAAAAATGTTCCTCTTTTTGTGTTCTATTGGGCATTTAAATACTTGTAAAAGTTCCCGGGACACCCTGTATATTCTTGATCAGGGTGACGAGCTGATTCTGTGTGTCTGTCTGTCTGTTTCTACGTGAACTAGTCTCTCAGTTTTAAAGCCATCGAGCTGAAATTTTGCACAGAGTCTTCTTTTGCTGCCCACTACTAATATAATATGTCGGAACCGACCGGATCAGATGACTATATCTCATAGCTCCCATAGGAACAATTTGTCGGAAAACTAGTTTTAGTATGAAAAACTTATTTCTTTTCAATGGAAATGTCTCCAAACTTTGTAATCGTAGGGTTTCTATGGGTTTTTACAATTCTGACAAGTTTAATGAAAATCGGACAACTATATGGTATAGCTGCCATACAAAAGATAGGTCTGAAAAACAGTCTTAGTTAGAAAAACTTTTCTGTTTTTAATGGTAGCATCCTGCAATTTTGTATTTGTTTCTTTCACATGCTTTCACATAATTCTACAAATTTTGATCCAAATCGGTTGACTATATCATATAGCTCCCATACGAACGATCGGTCGGAAAATGGGAAAGAGAGCATTTTTTGAAAATATTTAAGCGAGCACTTGCAAGGGTATAAAAACTTCGGCACAGACGACCTTTTGAAAGTTTGGTTCAATACTAAGAGGGCGAATACATTATCGGCACACCGCTTTTTATATCAGTAAGTACAACAATTTGATCTATTTGGGTGTGTGTCATAGTAAGCAAAGTCAGCAGTATGTAAGGTGACTTTTTGGGTTTGGGTTTGCTAGAAATCGGCGTTGGAAAAGTTCTTGTGTATGAAAATACTGCATGCATAATATTTACCATTAATTTTTGCACAATCGTTGATCCGCAATAAGCCGCGTATATACAGATGCAAGCACACAATACATACATCAGGCGTGGCTGGCAGCAAAAAGAATGCAAAAGACCGCTAAAATTGTGCATCACTTGAACCAACTGAAAACTCAAAGTTGACTTCCGAATATTAAGTTTATTGCTAGCTCTACATTTGCTTTCAGCTCAACTCTGAACTCCAACCCAAGTGAACCCCCACCAACCAACCGGCCAGCCAACCACTTAGACCCCCAGCTATTGAGTAAACTTGGGATAATTATTCACTCACTCACTTCCGTCATTTTCTTGCACTATTTCTTTGGCGCACACTTTCGCTTTCCGTTGAGTAAGTTTTGTAGTCCTGTCAAAAGTCGGCTTAGGCGGGCACATTGACCAAGCGATTACCGCACTGTGATTTAAAACATTTTATTTCACGCTTTCTTGGCTGGCCAAGTGACCGACAAGTTTGTGTCTTAAGTCTTTTGTTTTGCATTTGCTTGCTGTCTCGACTAAAAACTAACAAAAAAAAAGGAAGGTTGTTTCAAAAAAAAAGCACTGCGCTTAAATACAACTAAAATGGCTAATCAATGGTGGACAGGCTTGCCCTGATGTCCTGCTGCACTGCTGCTGCTGCTGCTGGAGAAAATGCCGGCCGCGGCATGCGAGGCGCCACCCGAGGCGCCCAAAGAGGCATTCAGCAGCAAGCCCAGGACATTGCTAACCAAATGGGAGGCCACCTGTTTGACAAAGCTGCCAGAATCAAAGCCAGATGACCAGCCGCCGCCATTGCCTTCTTTTTTCTTTTTGCGTGGCAGCTCAGAGCTGCCGTGCCGCTCCTCCGAAGCCTCTGCAGACACGGGACGGAACTTGGATTCTAGGAAGCTGCTGAGAAAGTTTTTGGTAAAAGTCAAGGGCTGGGGTGGTCCCTCCTCATCCGGATCCTGCAATAGAGGGGAATGAGCATTAAATAAACGTATCTTGGGTCAGGCTTGGGGTTAGTAGAACACAGAATAGGAAAAGATAAATACAGCGCTTAGGGAGGCCAAAACTGTGCCCAGAAAATTGCCCAGAAATTGTCCATTATTGATCTGCAAAGAGAATCGAATGTGGTTAAGCCACTCTCACAAGGATATCAATGCTACCGAAACTTACCGCACCACCTCCACCCGAGAGACCATCAAAGGCGGTGCCCACATATGAACCCAGCACCACACCAAAGTTCTTGTTGCCCGACAAGAGACCCGCTATCAAGGAGGTGGAAGTGCTGATCAGGGCCTCTATGTCCAAACCACCCGGCTGGCAGAAATTAAGAAGAAAAGAGTCTTAGTATGAAAAGCAATTGGCCAGCTCTGCGGCTTACCCCGAACAAGGTGGAAATGAGACCGGTCAGCGCTCCTATTAGGGCGCCCACATCAGAGCCACCTTCACCCTGGTGGGTAGATTGAATCAGCTTAGAATTGCTTAAATGTGGCCAACAGGCTTACTCACACCGCTGAGGCTGCCAATGAGACCAACCAGACCGCCACCGCCGCCTCCACCGCCGCCGCCGCCGCCTTCCTCACTCAAATCCATCAGCTCGTTGGAGCCCTCATCTGTTGCCTGCTGCTGCTGCTGCTGCTTGGCCTTGCCCCTGCCTTTGCCGTTTCCCTGGACTGCTGTAACATTTGGCGACTTGAACGGCGCATAAATGAGACTTTTGAAATTTAAACTAAGAATCACTGGGACCATTTAGTAGCCAGGATGCGTGTTATTCACTTAAAGGTGTTTGGTTAGTCACACTCGTGCACAAAATCACTACCAGCTACTCACATCGAACTCCAGTTCCAGCTCATCGCTCTCCGCCTTGGTGTTCGTTTTGGTCTCCTGCTGTTGCTCTACAAGATTCTCACGGAAATCGTCCTGCATATTTAAGGGAATTAGCCTAGAAGCCTGGTTCCCCTACAACTCCCCACTTACCTCAGTTAGTATGGACTTGATCAAACGCATTTCCTGCGGTGCCTCCGCCTCACGTTTGTGTATGCCCTTCCGGCTGGCCCTGGCCACCACTCCATCGGTGGAGGCCTCTTCTATGATATGTTTCAGCGCCTTGTCAATTTTCTCCTCCAGCTCGGTTTTCATTTGCGGCACTTGCTTGAGTATGGTTTTCCTTAGCTTTCCCAATCTCTCTGCCAACTCCGGCTGCTCCTGCTCCTCCAGCTTCAGCAATTGTTCATCCTCTCGTTGCTGTTGCATAACCTGCCGCAGGTCCTGACGAAACTCCTGCTCATCCTTGGCTTTGCTCAACACATCCATGGCGCTGCTTAGTATGCCCAAGGCGCGGCGATCTCTCATCAGTTGCAGTTCAATGGCCTCAATCTGGGAGTCCACACTTTCGGTTTGCTGTAAATCCGTCTGCAGCAGCAACTCCTTGATGGCTTCCACCAAATGCTCTTCCATTTTTTGTTCAGCCTGACGTGCACCATTCAGCAGTCCAATGCCGGTGAGGGCTCTTAGTTCCTCACGCGGTAGGGTCCTTTCCAAGCGTCTGTAGGCGGCCACAGCGCGTATATAATGGGATTGAAGTTGACCCGCAGGCGGCCTACAGCTGGCCGGGATAAGGAAGCAGAGTAGGAAAAGTAAACACTGTTTTCTTTTGGTCTCCATGACGGCTAAATGAAAACTGCGTGCAGGAGTTCGATGCTCAATTTATATCAATCGAAAAAATTACAATTGAATTTGGTATTTTCCGCTCTGTGGAGGAGGAGGAGGCGTGTCAACTCCTCCCGCTGGCCAGGCCAACGCTTCACTGCACATTTTGGTGGTGCATTGTGTAATAGTTTTACCTGTATGTCACATTCGCTGTGATTGCCATGCTTAAGTGGCTTGTGATATGGTAATTTGTGGAAACCAAATGAAATGTGGCAGCCAAATCAAACAGTATCAAAAACATAGGGAAGAACTATGTTAGTTTGCAAATCAAAGCCTAAAGACTGGTTCAGCTCTTCGATTTTGTATCACGTATATCAAAAAAAGTACCAGTTCGTTTCTTAAAACTCAGCACAAACACAAAACCAAATCTCAACAAGGTCAAGTCGGAGTTAAGTTTACTCTTCACCAGCAAAAGTGTCTGCCCAGTTTGTATATGTCGGCAGGTACAAGAAGTTTGTGTTTCATACAAATTAAAGCTACTTTTTAGGCGCCCCTGGATGTAATTCTGATCCAGAAGACACCAGTAGACACTTTGCTGAAGTAAGAAGCATCGACAAGAGCAGTTAGACTACGGGAACTGAAACTTCTCAAAGCATCTTCCGCAGACCACAGCAGTAAGACAAAAGGCAGAGGCAAAGGAAAGCGACTACTGCTTACCAGTTGAGAAATGGAACTTTGAAACACAGCTCCCGGAGAAAGAGAAAGATGAATGTAAGCAAGGCACTACCACTCAGGGAGAACGAACTTTCCATCTATAAAGACGGTTCAAAAACAGTAAAAGGCACAGAAGCAGGCCTCTTCTTCAGAGAACTTGCGACACAGCTTCCACCCTGTCTACCAAACTGGTGTAGTGGTTGCCAAGCAGTTATTTGTGCTGTACTTGGATGAAACTTCAAGGAACATTTCAATCTTTAAGCCAACAGCAAGCCCTCACCCTCGTCTGGATACCTGTTCAGGCAGGCAAGGAGGAGGCGAGACAAGTGCATAAGAAACGGTTCAGAGCTGCCAGCGACACAGCAGGGCATCATCACGGAAGTACAGTGGAAGGCCAGAACTAGGCCAGAACGACAATGGCCCAAGACACTCACTCAAAAGAACTTCCCAACTTCTACACTTAAGCAAGAACAGGATGAGAATTATGATAGGAGGCATAACGGGGCATTGCACCTTCCATCAAATGGCCATCAGGAGTCGCCTGTCCCACCATGAGTTCTGTCCTAGTTGTGGGAATAAGGAGGTAAGGAATAGAAAGCATCCAACACATTCTAAGTGACTGCCTTGCCTTCTTAGGAAATGCTCACAGCAACTGAGTTAACCATTCTTTGAAGACCTGAGCAGTCTGGCAAATGTGCCCCTAGAAGACCTGGCTCTCCTTGTAGCTCTCACAGTGCCGTTCTTCGATGGTATTTATGTAACCTAACCTAACCTAACCTAACCTAACCTAACCTAACCTAACCTAACCTAACCTAACCTAACCTAACCTAACCTAACCTAACCTAACCTAACCTAACCTAACCTAACCTAACCTAACCTAACCTAACCTAACCTAACCTAACCTTACCTTACCTTACCTTACCTTACCTTACCTTACCTTACCTTACCTTACCTTACCTAACCTCCTACTCTTTCTACCTCCAGAAAGACGATCATGGCTTTATCGACTCGTCAGTTGATGCAGATCGAGGATATGCATAATATATAGGGTACGAGATACATCAGCAGCCTTGTTCTAGAATCTCTGGATGTTTTGAATCTTTGACCTAGATGCCGCGAACAACACAGATGCCAAACAACTGGACCCACACTGGTTTAAAGATGGATTCCCGATTTGATTAAGAAAAAAATATATAAAATTCAGAAAAATGTATGAAATCTTTATTTGAGTTGCAGGTTTTAATTTTGGCATACTCTCTCCAACAAATCGGTCAGCACGTTACGAATAAGTTGCTTAATATTGGCTTCCCGTGTGTCAACTGTTGCTGGCTGGTCACTATAGACATAAGCCTTAACATAGTCCCACAAAAGAAACAGTCTAAAGGCTTTATGTCGCACGATCTAGGCGGCCAATTGACCTTCCCCAAACTTCAAATAAACTGTGCATCGAGCTCGACTCTCACTTGGTCCATTGTTTGGCATGCTGTGTGGCATCGTCTTGTTGAAACCACATGTCAGCCAGGTCCAGCTCTGTCTTTTTGTGAGAAAAATGCATAGAAACATTCACGCCTTTGTCATCTTGAAATAAGTATGGTCCAATAATGCCACCGTCCCATAATCCATACCAGAAACTGCATTTTTTGGGATCCACTGGCAGTTCTTGCAATGCTGCTGGCTGTTTTTCACACCAAATATGCCAATTTTGTGTGTTCATTTAACCAGAAATGAGCTGCGTCGCTGAACACAATTTTCCAATAAAAAAGTGGCTTGAATTTTTATAATAAGATTCAATAAGCTGCAACGGTGGTTCGTTTGTAAGGCGATTGAACATGTTTGACAGTAATATGTGATAAGAAAACAACTTAGCTGCCAATGACTGTGTGGCAAAAAAGAAAGTTTTGCTAAGAAATCACCCTTTATGTGACCAATGAATCATTCCTATTGTGCTCTACTCTAAAAAGAGTTCCATGGTTTTGCCTAGTTTGAGCAGATTGTACGCAAACTAAGTGCCAGGCACCCATATCTGGTGTATACTAAAGTGTCCTGCGATTTCAAGCAAGGATAGGAGACATTTGGTGAGCGCGTCATTCGCTGGTGAGTCGAGTGCCTTGAGGGAGGCCTGATTGTTCGATTAGATAAAGTATAACTAAGGTAGGTGGCAGCTTTTTGGATGGCTACCGCCACTGCTAGCTGATGAGTTCAACTCTAGGTTGTGTGTGACAAGGCACCTACCTACTTTGTTGTCGGTCCTAAAACCATCAAGGGTTCTGCTGTAAGGGAGGTTATGCTCATTGTGTAGTAAAAATAGCTAACTCATTCTCATTCTAGCGGGTAGAGAGCACCTCCTAGTCGCTGCTTACCAATAAGTGAGCAATCGATGCCAATTACTTAGCTTACAAATCCTTTTCAATTAGTTCCCATCACTTGTCTTTACCTGCCTCAAGCCAGGCCAAAGAGAAGGTAAAAAGTAAATAAATCATATCGCATTTAAATCAAGTTAACTCGTTAACAACTCTGCGGTTGAGCCATCATTTTCGGCTCGTGCTCCGAGGGTAGTGGGAAAAAACTACAATAATAACGCAGTTTGAATTACTCAGGGCTGGGTGTAAAAAAAAAGTGGGTAAAGGAAAGGCCAGAGCCATGATTTATCAGTTTTATTTTGAATTTATTATTTTTTTTTTCATATTTTTTTTGGGTAAATGTGTGTCGACCATTACGTGATATCGATCAGGTTGGCGCTTTTTTATGATATTGTGCTTTCAGTTTTTCTTCACCGCAAAAACGGGGATTGTTGTTGCTGTTGTTGTTGTTCTCTTAATAACTTTATTGGCGCGCGCGCTCATTTACTTAGCGACGACCCCAAAACAACAACAACTATGCAAATTGTGCGCACGGCGATGGCGCTGGTGTGACATGTGTTTGGCGGCGGGGTCAGCGTAATTGGATTGCCGAAGAACAGTTGGCATAACGCCGCCTGGCATAATGACTTGGCAAGAAAACGAAACCAAACCAAAATCGAAATTTTATATCAATCTGATTTTAACTGGCAACTGACAGCTGGCAGCTGTTGCTGCCAGCCTGGACTTAGACTACTACTGGGTCTGGCTTTGATGGCAATGATTGGCCAAAAAAAAAACGTATATATATATAAAAAGCACAAAAAAAAATTGGAAAAGGAAAAGGAAACTGAAAATGTAATGAAAATGATTAAGTTAATGAGTTAGCGCAAAATATGTTGCGCTAATGAATCTGAGAGGATAAGAAAATGTGGCCGAAATGCTGCAATACTGAAGGAAATAGGTTGGCAGGCAATCTGATCAGTCAGCTGTCATACAAATCAAGCAGTCAGCACGAATGTTCAAAATTATAGCTAAAAATGCTACTGAAAAACACTCAAAAGGATTGAAACCAACTGTCATTGAGTGGTGGCAAGCAGGCGTCTATCGTCAATCCACTGTTTCTAGAGCCCCCCCAAAAGCTGACAACAATTGCACGCCGAACAAATTTGATATCGATAAATGCCTATCGCTGCTTCAGGGTGACCACACTGTTTGACTAAACGAACGAGTACACAGCTGACTCGGTTTGGTTTGTTTGTTATACCCTTGCAGAGGGTATATTAAGATTGACCAGATGTTTGTAAAGCATAGAAAGTATAAAGCATATATATATTCTTGATCAACTTGACGAGCTGAGTTAATTTAGCCTTGTCCGTCTGTTTCTATGCTATCTCCTCAGTCAGTTTTAAAGCAATCTCGACCAAACTTTGCAATAAGTCTTCTAATACAAATACGCTGCACATTTGTCGAAACCGGCCGGATCGGATGACTATAACATATAGCTGCCATAGCAACGAACTTTTTTGTTTTCAATGCAAACGTCTTCAAACTCCTTTTTTTTACTAGTTTTCTATGCTTCTTCATGATTCCACCAAGTTTAGTCCAAGTCGGACATCTATATAGTATAGCTGCCATACGAAAGTTAGGTTAGAAAAATAGTCTTAGCAAGAAAAACTTTTTTGTTTTCAACGCAAACGTTTCCAAACTCCGTATTTACTAGTTTTCTGTGCTTACTCATAATTCAGACAAGTTTGGTCGAAATTGGACATCTATATGGTATAGCTGCCATACAAAAGTAAGGTTAGAAATCTAGTCTTGGTAAGAAAAACTTTTTTGTTTTCAATGTAAGCCTCTTTAAAATAGGCATGTATTTGTTTTATAAGCTTTCACACAATTCTTCCTAGTTTTGTCAAAATCGGCTGACCATAGGTTATAGCGGCCATAGAAATGATCGGTGGAAAAACTAGTTTTAGTGAGAAAAACTTTTTTGTTTTCAAAGAAAACGCCTCCAAACTTTGTATTTCTTAGTTTGCTATGCTTTCCCATGATTCCACCAAGTTTCATCGAAATCGGCCATCTATATAGCATAGCTGTAATAGAAAAATGGAGTCAGAAAAGTAATCTTAGTGAGAAAAACTTGCTTGATTTCAATGGAAACGTACTTAAAATTAGTAAGAAATAAGTGCTGCAAGGGCCCAGCCGAAGTTAAGTTTAGTCCGCTTTTTTACCTATTACTTCTGAAACTTACCCACCATAAGCTACTCTTTTCTATGGTTTTCTTAACTCTCAGAAGATGCTCTTTATAATTGAAAAAGTTTTAAAAATCAAATAATAAGCAATATGACTTTAAACATTCTCAACTGTCAAATTATATTGTTCTTTTTTTATAACAACAATGCACGGAACCCCAAGTTGAGAATTAGAAGTGATATTTGCAAATTGTAAAAGAAATACACCTTCATGAGAGGATAGAATCTGCAGATTTCATTGATCTACAAACGATTGCTTATTATACTTAGGTGATTGTTTTTGCTAGCTTAAAGCTAAGTAAACTTGCGGTTATAGCCTGCACGAGGTCATATAATGCTTTCACACAACTTTAAATAGAGGCACATCACACCACAGAGGAGGCTGGTTGACCGTACAAAGTCTCTCAACGGCGATCTTCTTGCTTGGCGACAAACATTCCAGCAGCCGCCTATCAATGCCTGCCATGCCATAGGTAGGTAGGTAGTTCCGGCTGACCCCAGATGGGGTCACACATAGACCTTAGGGTCCTTAATGAGGCCGGGTGATTATTTGGGTACGTTTGTCTTATAAGTCCAGGAGGATTCTTGTCGTTTTGGCAAATGCCAATAACTGTTTTGGGGGTCTCTTGGCCGCTTCCTCCAAAGAAGAGAACCGTGGGGTGTGCAGAATTTGTAATCTTGTCATGGCAATTGCTGGGCAGCTGCAAATTTGATGTTCTAGAGTTTCTGCGACTCCAGGTTCCATACATTTCCTGCAGGTGTCCTCTGTTGTTATGCCTAGCTTTATCGCATGAGCGGCTGCTAGGCAGTGTCCCGTTAGTATGCCAATGAGCAGTCTACAGTCTCTTCTCTGGAGCTGTAGCAAATAGTGCGTAAGTTTTTTGTCTCTTGTCTTGCACATAATTTTAGAGATTCTGCATCCGCTGGTGTTTTCAGACCTTACCTCCGCTTCTTTCTGCCATGCCATAACTGCTTGGGAATTTCAGAGCAGCTTGAGCGCAAAAACAGAAAGACAGCGCAGTTACAATATAATGTTTTAAATGTCAACTTTATTGTAATTCGCTTTAAAACAGATTTTGCCGTATTTGGTTCAAATTAGTACACTAAAACGAGCACTTTCAATGTTATGGAAAAGATAGTGTCCTATATAGGTATATCTGATTGATTGTATGTGTGATTGTTTGGTTATAGTTGTATAATATTAATGTCAATCAAACTTAATCAAAGTCAAAAGTATTTGCAGCGGTTTAAAACGGTTGAAATAGAATATGTAGGTTGAAAATATACAAAAAAATTGCATTTAGCTGGATCACAACCGGCTTCGACCCAACTAAGGAGTGGTCTTTAAATCATATTTCAGAACAATATTTTATCTGTAGGCTTAAAATGTCACTGCTAGACATTTTACTACTAAAAATCCTAGTAAAACTATCAATGGAAAAAGAGTAGAGCCAATTTATGAACTTTCATTCAATTGTGAATGGATACAAGGTCACCCAGGCTAAGGCTTTATCTTAAATATTGAGTCAATTAGTCTAATCCAAACATCTAAAATTGTTTAAGTATACACAATTTTCTAAGCAGAACTTTTTCCATAGATTCCTTGAATGCCGTAAAATGCCTTAATAAAACGAATAACAATTTAAGTTTAAATCACTTTTTTTTTGTCATGTACAGAGCTATTAAAAGTCATTTGCTTAGAATTCCCCTTTTCCGTGCCCATTTACAAACAATGTTTAGACTTCAGCTTGGTCCCTTAACTCGAATGAGTACAAGCTTCCGCTTGGGGGCAAAAGTCGTGTTTAATTGTCATCATCATTGGTAACATTCAGCATCGGCATCCCCACTGACTTGTAGTTTTTAATTTGTTGTTCAAACGCCGCCCCCCACCCGCCGCCAGTCCACGTTGTTGCCGGTAGGGGGGAGGCCCTTTTCGTTATGCCCCATTAAAGCGGAAGCGGAAATCGCTAAGCTATTGCCCGGCGGCTAATGAGCACATTCAGGCACTTGACATTGTACATTGTAGTGAGACGTGAGCGGCAGCGAGAGAGATAGAGAGAGAGAGCGGCAATTAGGGACGAGGGTTTTACGAGTGTCAAATGCAAAAACCGATAAACCGAAAATCATTTCAACTAAAATCAATTTATGAACAAGCCAAGCAAAGGCCGTCGACTGAGTGTGCGTGTGTGTGTGTATATTATTAACACATATCTTTGTGCAATAAATAATAACCTTGCCAAATCGTTTGACTTCGTTTCTTGGCTTGGCAACGCTACGTTGCTCATACGCCGCGTTGCAATAAAGAAATCGAAAAATGAAACACAAAATGTTTGCTTGCTCTTGTGTGTGTGTGCAGTGGCGTAGGCAGGGGGGCATTAAAGTTTTGCGCCTTAAACCACCCCACTGATTAGTCTAGTCCAGCAATGAAGCGACTAAATGGAAGTTTTCTAAATCGCCCCCCCCTTGCCAAAGTCCTGCATACGCCACTGTGTGCCTGCTTTTATCGCCTTAAACAATCGAAAAACGAACGAAATATTTATAAACTTTGCACTTTTATTAGCAATATTTGATTGCAGTTGTCTTAGTGAACTTTGCATTTGTCGCCGGAATTAGAGCATGGCTATCCATCTATCCGTATGAGAGGAGAGAAAAATTAACATAATAAATAGCCCCATAAATATTAAAAGCAAACTAGTTGCAGCAATTTATTACTGTCGAATTCGCTGCGCCGCTTCTAGCGCTCATTATACAATTGGCTTAGCCTCTAAGCCACCACAATGCGTCTCAAGTGGATACCCCCCAAAAAATAACGAACAAATCGAACAAATCGAAAAAGAGAAGGCAACCGTTTGACCATCAACCTTTGAAAAGAAATCCTTCGCTTGCAGCTGACAAAAATGTTGGTTAATTTGTGCTAATTATTTAAAACAATTTGACAACAGGGGAAACACTTAAGCAAATTGTTTGGCAGATGAACTAAAGAAACAAATACAAAAAAAAAGCAAAAATACTCTAAATGGTTAATAGGTTGACCCTGAAATACGCAGCCATATTGCAGGTTCCTCACTAAGCCCTTATGTCACATCCAACTGAATGTGTTTCGTATGATAAAAGACTTTGATCTAGAACCTTTGACTGGAGTCACACAGTCCGATATTAAAGATTGCAAGCCCTTAGACTGACCATGGGAGCATGTCTTTGATACCAAAACTGAGTACTTTCAGTAGAAGCTCCAGGCCGTTGGGGATACTTTAATTTGTAAGACATCTTGACGCATTTAGCTATCTCAAGCATGCGTCTGAGACACACTAAGAAACGCAGTCAAATGTTCTTCGAATTCGGTGAATTGGTACTTGAGAACTACAAGCTGAGTCTTTTCTTTTTATACCCTCGCAGAGGGTATATTAATATCGCATAGAAGAAAGCATTTCCTACCACATAAAGCATATATATATTCTTGATCAGCATGACAAGCTGAGTTGATTTAACCTTGCCCGTCTGTTTCTATGCTATCTTCTGCGTCAGTTTTAAAGCTATCACCAGCAAACTTTGCACAAAGTCTTCTGGTACACAAACGCTGCACATTTGTTGGAACCGGCCGGAACGATCGGTCAAAAAACTAGTTCTACTGAGAAAAACTTTTTTGTTTTCAATGCAAACGTCTCCAAACTCCCTATTTACTAGTTTTCTATGCTTCTTCATGATCCCACCAAGTTTGGTCGAAATCGTACATCTATATGGTATAGCTGCCATACAAAAGTAAGGTTAGAAAACTAGTCTTAGTAAAAAAACTTTTTTGTTTTCAATGTAAACCTCTTCAAAATTGGCATATATTTATTTTATAAGCTTTTACATATTTCTATAAAGTTTTGTCAAAATCGGCTGACCATAGGTTATAGCTGCCATAGGAATGATCAGTCTAGAAACTAGTTTTCGTGAGAAAAACTTTTTTGTTTTCAAAGAAAACGCCTCCAAACTTTGTATTTCTCAGTTTGCTATGCTTTTGCATAATTCTGCCAAGTTTGGTCGAAATCGGACATCTATATAATATAGCTGTCATACA
This sequence comes from Lordiphosa fenestrarum, assembly GCA_035044985.1. Lineage (NCBI taxonomy): Eukaryota > Metazoa > Arthropoda > Insecta > Diptera > Drosophilidae > Lordiphosa > Lordiphosa fenestrarum. Next base: position 72,951 of record JAWNNO010004426.1, read on the forward strand.
AAAGTAGAGTCAGAAAAGTCGTCTTGGTGAGAAAAACTTTTTTCTTTTCAGTGGAAATGTCCTTAAAACTAGCATTTATTTATTTGACATGCCTTCTTACAATTTAGCAAAGTTTTGTCAAAATCGGTTGGCCATAGCACATAGCTGCAGTACGAATGATCGGTCGAAAAAGAAGTTCTAATGAGAAAAACTTTTTTGTTTCAAGTGGTATCGACTTTAAATTTCTTATACGTACGTTTGTTAGGGCTTTGTATGATTGCATTAAGTTTGGTCGTAATCGGACATCTATATAGTATAGCTCCCATAGAAAAGTATGGTCTGAAAAGTGGTCTTAGCTAGAAAAACGTGCTGCCAGGGTTCCTCTACTTTCTTTATGGTTTTTCCTGAATTTTATGTCTTTTTTATACCCTGTTCCCATTGAAAATGGGAAAAGGGGGATCATGAAGTTGTGCGAATGTGTGTAACAGGGAGAAGGAAAAATTTTCCGACCACATAAAGTATATATATTCTTGATCAGCATGAGCAGCCGAGTCGATATAGCCATGTCCGTCTGTCCGTCCGTCCGTCCGTCCGTCCGTCCGTCCGTCCGTCTGTCTGTATGAACGCGTCGATCTCAGAGACTATAAGAGATAGAGCCACAAATTTTTGCACGAAGGTAGATTTATGCTGTACGCAGATCAAGTTTGTTTCAGATTTGGAAAATTCCCACCCGTCCCCATTTTATCCCCAAAAAACCAAGACCTCCTCTAGAAATTCTAGACCTAAACAACCGTCAGATACACAATTTTCAAGTTAGAGCCTCGTGGTTTAGTATGCTTCAAGCTAGGCCCAATATCTATCTATTCTGAAAAGAACAATCAGATCGGACAAAAAACACCGGAGTTATAAGCGAAACAGTTGAGCTGATAAGAGCACCCCCCCCCCTGGTGGTGCGCCATACATCGAACATGGGCTGAATCTTTCCTAAAAGTCAGAGAACGGCCAGAATCGGGCAAAAAGTGTTGATATCAATGTGAATTGCATACTTTTAAGAACACTTTAAGTTCAGAATTTCGATCCTTTGATTTCCGATATTTCAGTATCAAAATTTGCCAACTTAAAACTTGAGTAATACATGAATAACTCTTATTTGATCTACTAACTTTTCTATTGAGACCATTTTGAAACTAGTTCAAAATATGTTACGATTTATGAACGAATTTGTTACTTTTGCAAAAAAGTTCTATTCCTAATGGCTTGCCCACGTTTTCCTCATCAAGATCAAGATACTCAGAACAAACGAAACAACAAAAGCCAAAACCATAATCGACCCACTTAATGGATCAAAATTTCTAAATGGGGCCATTTCCCCAAGCAATTATTTCTAAAAAAAAAATGTAATCTTGCGGCTTATATAAAAACATTTCAGAGATGGGTCTTGCGGCCCGGTCAGGTGGCTGTGTGGTTGACGCTTTTTCGTGTGGTGTCGCAGTTTTGCGTGGCAGTTAATTACCATTAGCCGGATTGTAGCTACCAGCTACTCACAATTATCAACATCATGCTTGAAGGAGATTACGTGGTGGCTTAAGCGTAATGCTCAGCCAAGTTGCCGTCACGTCACGCTCGTTTAACCTTTCAAGTGCGCCAGAGATCGGCAATGGACAATGGCTGGCGCCCCTGCGCCCCCTTTGGGTCGGATCGGACCAACAGCATGACATAAGCGACGAACGCAATTCGTTTAGCTGTACAATTCCAAAAAGAAACAACAATTGTGGGGAAGACACAGCAAAAACTGTTGAAGCGTGCTTCACTTGGGGTTAGGTTAAATAAATAAAATAAATGTGCCCGTACCACGCCGGCAGCCCAATTAAAATGCTTGCCATTTTGACTCCCCATTGGGTTGAAAACTTGGAAGCGCACGAAAATGATATAATTATTCCGTTTGCTCACATGTTGCGCCCTTTAATGCTCCAGGCAAGGTGAGATCTTTGACTCAGGCAATTAAAACGAACAAAAAATCAGATAATAAATTGATGCTTACGTGCCCATAGCACGGGGGGGATGAGGCAAGCAAAAGTGGGGATTTTTGGCAGTAAAAACAAAAAGATAGTTTTGGGAAATCTGCCTACTACAAGTGGTGTTCCTGCCAGCGATGTAGATCACCCACCTCTCGTTCCTCTTGTAACTAACAACTACTCAAGATTAGTTATCGATTCACCAAAGGACCTCCTCACCTTTGTGAGCTCATAACTTAAAGGACAGTAGCTAACAAAGTAGTAAGGCATATCTCACAAATTACTACCTTTTCCCATGACTGCGTCAATGTTAGTGCAAATTAGTTTAACATTTGTGTTCAATTTTTCAATTTTCTTGCAATCTTTTGACAGCATTTCCTTTTCACAGCAGAGCAAACAGGCAAATTAACTTGTCCCGCTGCCATCAGAAAAAATCTGCTAATTTATTATTGCTAATTGTTTGCAATTAGTCACCGGCCAAGACAGTGCCGGTCGACGGTGGAGACAACGTTGACGCAGACCTGGAGCTGAGTGGGCTTAGGCAATCGTTTAAATGAGTTGTGGGGTAATTTATGCAAATACGAAGATTGTTTGTCCCAAAAACCCTGCACCAAACGTGACAGAAGTCACAGTGCACAAATCGTTGGTTATGACTGCAAGCCATTTGAGCTTTTCGTTGTGTTCAAGTATAAAATTCCATGCTGCTTAGTTGGTGAGTTTTGTAATGGCCTGAGCCTGAGATGAGAGAGTCCGAAAAAAAACCAGGCAGAAAATTAAAGAGGCGCCGCAGGCTGAGATCGACATGTTACACTCCACTCCGACACCGATTCCGACGCTTAGTTCAATCTCCAAGCAACCTTGTTATTGTCTATTGCCTGTCATTAAACTTAAACGGGCAACAAAACAACAAAACAGCCAGCAACAACAACAACAACAACAACAATGACATCGGCGATGTCTTTACATTTAATTGCACCATTGGAGCTAGTGAACTGTCAGAGAGACAAATTTCCAGCATTGTAAAACGGTTGAAGGTACTTGAGCTGGTACAATGTGCGAGTGCATGTTATGGATACAGACCAGTAAATGAGATTCAACCGAAGTGCCATGAATTAACTAGAGACAAGGACAGTTCGGGGTGTGTGGCGGGGGGGTTTGGGGAGATTGGGGGCAAGCATTGAACAGCGGGCATAATTGTTTTCCAAATTTGATCAAATCAAAGAAGTACATGTTTGGTATGCTTAAATACTTTTGGGTTCTATGCAATCATTCAGTTTTTGTGCAGCTTTAATAAAGTCTGAATTCCGAAAAAATAAAGGGAATTATAATTTTCAAAACACCTTGTCCTATTCCCCCATTCTTTGTTTCCTTCGAAATACTGCTTTATTTTTGCTCGTCTTGTTGTTTTCATACCCTGGCAGAATAATGTAGATAAAGTCACCCATTTGGTGCCACTTGGCGTATGCGTTATTTTATTATACCCTTGCAGAGGGTACATTGAAATGGTCCAAATGCTTATAATGCGTTAGAAGGAAGCATTTCCCACCACATGAAGTATATATATTCTTGAACAGCATGACAAGCTGAGTTGACTTAGCCTTGCCCGTCTGATTCGATGCCATGTCCTGCGTCAGTTTTAAGGCTATCGCCACCAAACTTGGCACAAAGTCTTCTAGTACAAATATGCTGCACATTTGTCGGAACAGGCCGGATCGGATGACTATAACATATAGCTGTCATAGGAACTAGTTCTAGTTTGAAAAACTTTTTTGTTTTCAATGCAAACGTCTCCAAACTCCGTAAATACTAGTTTTCAATGCTTATCCATGATTCCACCAAGTTTGGTCGAAATCGGACATCTATATAGTACGCCTGCCATAGAAAAACTTTTTTGTTTTCATTGTAAACCTCTTAAAAATTTGCATGCATTCATTTTATAAGCTTTCACACAATTCTTAAAAATTCTGTCGAAATCGGAGAACTAAAAGTTATAGCTGTCATAGGAATGATGGGTCGAGAAACTAGTTTTAGTGAGAAAAACTTTTTTGTTTTCAATGCAAACGTCTCCAAACTCCGTATCTACCAGTTTCCTATGCTTATCCATGATTCCACCAAGTTTGGTCAAAATCGGACATCTATATAGTATAGCTGCCATAGAAAAGTAAGGTTAGAAAAGTAGTCTTAGTAAGAAAAACTTTTTTGTTTTCAATGTAAACCTCTTTAAAATTGGCGTGTACTTATTTTATAAGCTTTTACATAATTCTTTAAAGTTTTGTCAAAATCGGATGACTATAGGTTATAGCTGTCATAGGAACGAAAGGTCGAAAAACTAGTTCTAGTGAAAAAACTTTTTTGTTTTCTATGGAAACGTCACCAAACTTTGTATTCTTAGTTTGCTATGCTTTGTCATGATTCCACAAAGTTTGGTCTGAATCGGACATCTATATAGTATAGCTGTCTTAGAAAATTAGAATCAGAAAAGTAGTCTTAGTGAGAAAAACTTGTTTGCTTTCAGTGGAAGTGTCCTTCGAATTAGTTACACAACAAATGAACAGGGTATTTTATAGTGAGGGCACTCGACTGCAGTGCCCTTACTTGATTTATTATCTTTCTTTCATTCTTCGAATTTTGATTCTTTCTTTCTTTCTCTTCGAACCCTGCTTTCCTCTACTTCTTTTTTCTTATTCTTCTTACGAACCTGCTGTTATCAGCCTGTTTCCTGTATCCCTTTGGTTCTGTAGTACAACTGTTCCGTTTTCCATTTCTTTACTTTAAATGTCTACTTTTGGTAGGTATTTTCTTGCTCTATCATCAAGTTTCTTACTTCATCTCATGTTCTTTTCGTAGTTTTCCATTCTTCTTTAATTTGATTAACTTTTGTTTTATTTTCTTGAATTTTTGTAATTTTCGTTTCCTTTTTTCTTTGTGTTTTCTTTTTATCTACTTGTTTGCAGTTATGAATTGCTGATCAAATGGTTCCGATCTCTTTCAGCAGTATACAGCAGGAAGCAACCTTCTTTCTGCCCAAGAAACAAGGAAATGTTATATTGAGGTTTTAAAAAAACCTATCATCTCTTATGTCCTAGACTAAGATAGATTCTTTTGATATATATTATATAACACATATCAGTTAATGAAAAGTTCATCAAAGTCCGAAAGTGTTAAACACTGAACAAAATTATGGAAATGTTTACAAACGAATTACTTTCGAATGAACTTCCAATTAAAGACCAAACGATGTGCCCACTATTTAGTATTTTCAAATCGTTGTAGCATTTTAACCTGCCGTAATTTTTAGGGCCCTTTAAGGTGAAACGAAGGTTGTTGCTACAGCAGAAACACCAACCACAAGAAACGCAGTCTGTTTTTTTTTTGTATGCAAATGACCAAACAAGACACAGCCGCCCATGGGGGCAATACTGATAGGTGGGCGTGGCGGCGGCGGCAGCAGCATCCACCAACAAATACAATAACCTATACAAAAGAGGCAAACCATTAAAGCTAATTTCGTGTCATTTTCGATTTGGCAGCTTTTGCAAAAGCGAACGAGCGACAGCGACTGAAACTAATTTCATAATTTTTGCGCATATGCAAAATTCGAGTGTGTGCGTGCGTGTGTGTGTGTGTGTCGAAAATCTAATTCACCTTAAACTGATTTCGAACGCATGCAACTTTTAGTGAGTCTGTCGACTCGACTTGGACTTCGCTTTTCGCAATCTTCCAGCGAGAAAACGTCAAAGATATTTTATCTTCGGTTGAGTTCGGCCTGTACAATGTGGCGTATGCGTAATTTGTAGTTTGCCATGCATGTCTAGTTGCTCTCTTTTTTTTCAATTTATTTTTTCTAGCTGCGACTTGGACTGTGTCGTTAACCCATTGGCAAGCACTTCAGCACTAAAAGCTGCCCCCCCCCCCCCCCCCCCCCCTTTAACAGCCACAATCATTTCTAACTGGTTATCCTTCAGATCGATGAAAACTAGTGTCCGAAGGTAACTTGAATCTTTAGTTGTGTCTCAATCGAAATGAAGTCAAAAATCTCGACCAATAATCGAATGCTGACCAGTTACTTCCGGTCGGCGGTGTGTGGTGTCGACTGTCTGCATTTAATATTAAGTTCATAACTGTTGGTTACACCTGGGCCCCAAAAAGTGCGACTACAGTGGAACATCGCTGCAAGTGAATTTACATAAAAGCTGCAGAAAATTACACAAAAATTGTACGAAAAATACTTATGAATACAGTTCTTCTAGGGAAACATTAAAACGTTATTGGACAACAATTTGGCAAAGTTGACACATTTTGTGAACTATTAGAAAGACAAGAAAATATTGTATACCCTTGCAGAGGGTATATTGAAATTGTCCAGATGTTTGAAAAGCATATAAGGAAGCTTTTGCGACCACATAAAGTATATATATTCTTGAACAGCATGACAAGCTGAGTTGACTTAGCCTTGTCCATCCGTCTGTCTGTTTCTATGCTATCTCGTCCGCCAGTTTGAAAGCTATCGCCACCAAACTTTGCACTTAGTCTTCGGGTACAAATACGCTGCACATTTGTCGGAACCGGCCGGATCGGATGACTATAACATATAGCTGTCATAGGAACGAACGGTCGAAAAACTAGTTCTAGTTTGAAAATCTTTTTTTTTTACATCTATCTACTAGTTTTTTATGCTTCTCCATGATTCCACCAAGTTTGGTCGAAATCGGACATCTATGTAGTACGGCTGCCATAGAAAAACTTTTTTGTTTTCATTGTAAACCTCTTAAAAATTTGCATGTATTCATTTTATAAGCTTTCACACAATTCTTAAAAGTTTTGTCGAAATCGGAGGACTAAAAGTTATAGCTGTCATAGGAATGATCGGTCGAGAAACTAGTTTTAGTGAGAAAAACTTTTTTGTTTTCAATGCAAACGTCTCCAAACTCCGTATCTACCAGTTTCCTATGCTTATCCATGATTCCACCAAGTTTGGTTTAAATCGGACATCTATATAGTATAGCTGCCATTGAAAAGTAAGCTTAGAAAGATAGACTTAGTGGAAAAACTTTTTTGTTTTCCATATAAACCACTTGAAAATAAGCATGTATTTATATTATAAGCTTTTACATAATATTTACAAATTTTGTCAAAATCGGAAGACTATAGGTTATAGCTGCCATAGGTATGATCAGTCGAGAAACTAGTTTTAGTGAGAAAAACTTTTTTGTTTTCAATGCAAACGTCTCCAAACTCTGTATCTACCAGTTTCCTATGCTTATCCATGATTCCACCAAGTTTGGTCGAAATCGGACATCTATATAGTATGGCTGTCATAGAAAAACTTTTTTGTTTTCATTGTAAACCTCTTAAAAATTGGCATGTATTCATTTTATAAGCTTTCACACAATTCTTAAAAATTTTGTCAAAATCGGAGGACTAAAAGTTATAGCTGTCATAGGAATGATCGGTCGAGAAAATTGATTTAGAGAGAAAAACTTTTTGTTTTCAATGCAAACGTCTCCAAACTCTGTATCTACCAGTTTCCTATGCTTATCCATGATTCCACCAAGTTTGGTCAAAATCGAACATCTATATAGTATAGCTGCCATACAAAAGTAGAGTTAAAAAAGTAGTCTTAGTGAGAAAAACATTTTTGCTTTCAGTGGAAATGTCCTTCAAATTAGCTAGAAAAACGTGCTGCAATTGTAAACAAACTTTGGCCGAGCCGAAGACAACTTTCTTCTATTTTGTGTGAAAAATATTCTCACACTTAGTGTCTCCACTGTATTTACAGTTCATCATAAGCCAGTTCAAAAACCAAAAAAGAATATCGTCCATAATGATGATGATTTTGTGCTGACCAACGCCAGCTTAGGGCTACATTTGAACTTGTTCACCGATCAATCGAACCATCCACCATCGTTCGCTCAAGAACATAGCCGAATACACATTTGGCTTATCAATCGGTCGCTAACCGCAACAGACAAATACCAAACTATTCGTTTAAGACACACTGTCTTGTGGTGTTGGTCCGGTATGTTGATGTCTCATTGAAGGTTTTTCGGTGGTTTTTTTTTTAATAACTATTAAGTTTAGTGGGCAAAGTGCATGGCCAAGCATGACAATGCACAAATTATTGAGATAGAGCTAAAGTGATGGTCGTCACAAAGAGGTTAGACCACATTTTGTTTTTTTGAAAGAATCGTTAAGTTGTCAGCTGATCAAAGCAAAATAATATAATTAATTTAAGACGCAAACCGAAGTCTCTTTATGACGTTGTGCCTTGGGGCATGGAATCCCATAAACCGGTCAGTAAACCAAATTGTTTAAACTACAAAATCCTTGAACTTAACCAAAGCAAACACTTTCTTAATGAGCAGAAATAAAGGGATTAAGGCAGAGACTCAGAGCACTCGGTATGTGAACACTTGCGAAATCAATCCCATAGTTACAGTTTTGGTTCTAAAATAAGTCACTTCAAACATTTAAGAGATCAAACTACAAATACGTAAGGCCGAACAACGTTTGCCCGGTCAACTAATCTTTACATACTAGATTCGGATCTGACCTTAAGTTTCTAATTTATTTATGTAACGATCAATTTAGTCTAATTTGTCTGACACACCCGTGCTTGAACTCATATTACCATTGGCTAATTTAAGTTCAGTCACATTATTACACTTCAAGAATAAAGTTTGCCAGGCAGTCCAGTATTAATTGATGTTTGAGATCTTAAAAATGACTATTTTTTAAAACACACAGCTTTGGCATTTTACCATTCACTTTATTTTTAATTTCAATTTTACACCCCAGCAGAGTTGCAAGATAATTGCCCAAAAAAAATACTTTTCGTTTTACAGACTTCCATTAGCGAAAATAAAATTTATAATTAGCAAAAGGCCAGGTCAGTAGACATTTGTTTGGTCAAGTCGGAACGTCCGTGTTGAAATCGTACCGACTGGCAAGTGCTGGATGCCGCAATTAGTGATGGAAATAGTGACAAACTGAAGATCTAATACATCTGACTCAACTATTCAGCCGACTCGGGCGGTTCAAAGTTAGAATGTCTGTGCAAAATTTCAGCTCGCAGGCTTCCAAAACTAAGGGACAAGCTCGCGTTATACGAACGACTTTGCTCATTATGCTGATCTAGAATATTTATACATATATACTTTCTATGATCGGAGATGTGTTCTTCTATGCGTTGCTATAATACGCTAAACAATGGTACAAACATAGTTCAGTAGTTCCTTTAAGTTTTAAAAGGGGCCTAAAATAAAGTTAAGGTGCTTTCAGTTGGACAGTAGGTTGTCAAAATACTATCAAAAAAACCCTAGATATCGAAATATCTACTTCTAAAACTACTGAATATCATAACAATTATACTTGAGGCAACCATTAATAGTAAGCTCAGAAATAAACAAGAACTTTGTACTTAAGTAAGCACAAATGCTGTCAATAGTACGGCAAGTACCCAAATAACACAGTAAGACAAAAGAAAGACCCTTAAATTCTGATAGAAGAGACTTCTTTCAGTTTCTTGTACAAAAATACCCATTGCACTCGTACTTAAGCTTAATTGGTGAAATCGAAAGCGCAGTTCGGTCTAATTTTTAGTTTAGGTAATGGTGCATATTGCTCAGTTCGTGGGTGGATCTTTAAATGGTACGCCATCTTGCGGCTTTTCAGCTGACGAGTAACATTTGTGCCATCAGAAATTTGGTTTTTCATAAAACTCTAAAGTGCGGCTTAAAAGATATTCAAGACTTTAGGCTTAACCGCTTCTGGAGGTATCTTAACCAATTGTACGAATAAGGCGATTTTTTGGATATTACGTTCCCAATGACCCAGTCTGGGTTTGCTGAATTTTGAAGATTTGTATCTTGAACCATTAACATTTCCATTTATATTTATGTTGCTGGCACAAAAGTATCCATAGAACGCGAAACTAGGTTACAGTGAATAAACTGAGTATGAGGTAATGCCTACAGAAGTCCTTTCTATCAGAATTTAAGGGTCTCATTCCGGGTTTTTCTTACAGTGTTGTACTGTGTAATCGATTCAAGTCAAACACTTGATAGAAAACAGCATCGTTATTAAAGTATTTCATATTTGTACAGGGTGCGCCATCTAAAGTGTCGGTATGGCATTACTAAATAAATATAAAAACAAACAACCGATTGCTATATGTTGATCTTGTTCCTTTAATTTGGTCCTGTACAATTTATTTCGACTACTTTTTGAACACAACATCAATCAAGTGGCCGTCTTTATTGGCCACAACAAAAAGTGCCCTTTTTGCGGCATTTTCCATCACTTTTTCGAGCGTCTCAGTCGATAAAGTGGCGATTTCGGCACGAATGTTGGCCTTAAGCTCTTCATAGTCTGTGGATCGCTGGAGTAAACCTTGCTTTTTAAATAGCCCCACAAAAAGAAGTCTGGGGCGGTCAAATCTGGAGATCTGGGTGGCCACTGGCCAGTCAATATCGCCTCTTTTTGAAACCAGGCGTCCAGGGACGTGTAAAGGTATTTCATGGATGCGGTGTGGATTTTCCGTGCCCCATATGCGACAATTTTGCTTATTAACACCACCAGAAAGCGTGAAATGGGCCGCATCGGTCATCAAAATTTGTTGAGTTGAGTTAGCACAATTGAACGATTATTTTCGATGAACAGCGTCACTATTTCGGCACGTTGTTTTGGTGTGAAGCGTTCCATGGTCAAAATTGTACTAGATTGATGTTTCCAAAACATGTCTAACAAAAGCAATCGGTTGGTAAATGTCAAAGTTATTCAGTGTTGCCATACCGACACTTTATATGGCGCACCCTGTAGTAAGGCCTTAACTCTTACATTAAGTACATAAAATTCTTGCCTCCAATCTAGTTAGTTCTATGATTATTATAGACATGAAACTAGAGAAGATGGTTTAGGTGCATAAAGTTGTAAAGCTATTCTCAAACTTATCTCAAAACGAGTTCTCTGTAATGAAATGGACATTTTTAAGGGCTATGAATTAATCACATACCACATCACTTCTTAACAAAAGTGTTAAAACCAGTTGAGTATTTCAAGAAAAGAGGTAGAGGTAGCACTTAAAGTAAGTCTATTTTGTGAATAATCTAAAATGATTTGTACTTCCGAGGCGTTGTTGTCGCAGTTTTCTTTAGTGTAGTATTTTTATACTCTGTACCGAAGGTACATAGAGTATTATAAGTTTGTGCAAAAGTATTTAACATCCAGAAGTAAGCATCTCCGACCCCATAAAGTATATATATTCTTGATCAGCATCAACAGCCGAGTCGATATAGCCATGTCCGTCTGTCCGTCTGTCCGTCCGTCCGTCCGTCCGTCTGTCCGTCTGTCCGTCTGTCTGTCTGTCCGTATGAACGCACAGATCTCAGAGATGGTAAGAGATAGAGGTTTGCCATGTATGGGACATATGCTTCTTATGTCTGCAGGCAGATCAAGTTTATTTTCAATTTTGGCCACGCCCCCTCCCGCCCCCGCAATATGGAAAAAACGTCATATCTCCCACAGTTTTGAAGATAGATGGATTATTCCTTCTGAACATATTTAGTTATTAGGATAACTTATCGATCCGCTAAAGAAATGAAGAAGATCGGATGAACGGTTTACGAGTTATGATCAAAAGACAAATTTTCTTGGTACAGAGTATGCTATAGTCGGGCTTGACCGACTTTCTTTCTTGTTTAAGTTGGTGGGTACCAAACCCGACGCACCAACCCTATTAGCCCCTAGGTAGGGCTCGTCGCTCACATTAGCCAGCAGCTTTGCGGTTGCATTGCTCTGTTTCCAGGGGTTACCAAAGAGAAGGTGTGAGTCGACTTGGGACGCAGCAAGCAAGGTTCATTCTGGGACCACCATGTTGAACCGGTCAGAAGCTTTCCCTTGACCCCCATAACCACAGGAGAATACCTGCCTTCCGAGGAAGCCCAGAGGAGAATGGCGGAACCGGTTCGCTGAGGCCTTGATCTTAAATCTGTTGTAATGACTACATCAGGCCAGAGAAGAAGAAGAATTTGTACTTCAGCTAAGAAGATAAGATAAGAAATGAACTTGATTCAAGAACGTTTCGTTATGTTCTTTCCTGTATTCGAATTTTATGAAGATATATACATATGTAGAATTACCATCTCTGACACGTGAGGAGCATTAGCATCCCTAGATGTATCGATACCGCAGGGAATCGACTAGAGTTCGATAGGCAGTAAGAAAGAGAGAGATCCTTTTACTTTTTATATTTAAAACCCCATTGAATCAATAAACATTGAAGTCTTATTGTTTAACAACCTGATGGCGAATGGTGTTTTTTGCGGCTTCGGAAGTTGGATCTCTGCCTATATATATTATGATATATGATTCAATTCAATGAATCTAGGCAGAACCATGGATTGCTTTGAATTTCGTCAGTTCAGTCGATACAATGATAACATTTGTCTTATTATAGTCCACCGAAAATCGTCGTAATTACTACATCAAAATATCCGCTTTTCGATCCGAGTGTATTGTTAGGTCCGCCGTTACATTTCGCAATTGAATCACACTTTCTGCAACTCATGTCATGTCACTCACTTCTCAAGAAGCTTCCCCCCTCCGTGGCAATTGGTTTCTGGCCACTTGGAATGCGGAATAAAGAAATCATTCGATGCAAAATTTCGTAGAAATCGTAGACAAATGAATTGAGACAATCGCTTGTTGAGGATAATGACTGACTAACCGGGCGAATGCATTCAATAAAATTGCACGAACTCTAACGATTATTGCACTTTAATAATAGTTAAAATCAAAAGGCCTTAAGACTATTAAACATATGCAAAAAGATGTGCGCAGCTGCAACCAGAGATTGTGTAAGTCTCAGCTAGTTGGGAAGTTATTTTTTGGCGGTGGTGGTGGTGGGCTGGGAAGCCCCCTCCAACTCTAATCCTGGACACGGCCCACTGGCAAACTGACAGACTGACAAAGTGTGCCTGCGCGCTACTGCCTGCAGTCACGAGGCGGAAATTTTTCGCGTAATCGCCAAAAAAAAAAGAGCATAAAAACCACAACATAAAAAAACACTCAAAACCTGGTCAAGCTCACCCCAGGTGAGCTGTTGAGCCACAACTCAAGCTTGACTTGGACTCACTTTCGTTTTCAGTTTCAGTTTCGGTTTCGGGTTTGAGTGCAACTTTTGAGGCGTTGAGCGTCGGCGTCGCTGTCGACGCCTCATGACGCGCGCTTTGTTTCGAGCTTTAGTCGCTTGTGTGTGATAAAATCACGTTAGTAATCAATTGCAAGCCCAACAGCCCAGACCAGCGTCAGTGTGAACGAAAGAAATCCAAAAAGAAAACAACAACATTAACTGACATTTTTTTTTTGAGAATTTTCAAAAAAAAAACAACAACAACAACAACAGCTACAACGACGAGCGAACAACGCGTATGTACCAAAAACTTCGCCGTGATTTCGTTATCAAAAAAGAAAGGAAAAACCAAAAAACCTGAGGATACCCCCAACAATAACAACAACCACAACAACAACAACCAAAACTGCTGACCATACCACCATATTTTTTTTTAAGTTTTTTACCCATTTTTTTCATGTGCCCCGTAAAAATTGCTTACCAGATTTTAGTGAAGAACCAAAAGAAAGAGAAAAACGACTTCAAAAAACAGCAAAAAAAAAAGTAATTTACGCGCGTGTGAGACGGTTTAAACTGTGTGAAATATATTGTAACTTATTTGAGCAGCCAAGTCCGTCCGCTTGTTCTAAGCCTGCTCAGAATAAATTGTTCTGGAATCCGTTAAAGACCTAACCTTGCATAACATTTATTCGCTTGAGACAGTTTTCATTTATCCAGAAAGCTTCGACAAGTCAACCTATTTCCAAACAAAACTGGTTGGCTAGAGTGTTTCGATGAGATATTTGCTGTACTGTAACCAACTTGGGTCTGTTTTGTAGTTAGGGCTTCCAAGGAAACTACCGGTACAGAAAGTGATCTCAGCGAAACTGCTTTGCCTTTATTTTTGTTTTCCCTAAGCTATCTTAACTTTATAACCAGGATCCTAGTCTCTTTTAGTTCCATAAACTAGCAAAGTAGAACTGATACCAGGCGACTTTATAATAAAGTGGTTTTCTTACAAATTTTAGTGTAAGAAACTGGTAAGTTTCTCATATAATCTGATTTAGCAGAATTCCAAGTCAGTTCTTTTTGAAAAAAACTGCTCCATATCAGGTGAATATGTAGAAAAATCTAACTAACTGGTGTCTGCAGTCAGTTGACTAATAGCTGTTCTTACTGTCCGCAAGGGCCAAGTCGAGCTTCATTCAATCTCTTGGTGTGATTCTAGTCTAAAAATCTAAGGCCGAATCCGTAGGCCCATGTTTGAGAAGTGTTTTTATGTCTAGTTACTTGAAAGCTAGCGCCAATGGCTGCTGAAGGTGACCGGTTGTGTAAGTTTTGAAAGAAAAAACGTTTTCAATAGAACAGCACAGCAGTCACACACACTACCCGCTATACCACACCCGCTTAAAGGTGACTCTATGGAAAAATCGTTTCTAAACTTGATACAAATTTGGTTAACAAATGACTTTTTATCAATCTCTTAAAGTAGAAATGGCACAAGGAAGGAAAAGAAAAGGAAACTAATTGTATAAAGAAAGTCTGAATTGCTCTATGCTAGTTGGCAACAACTGATTTATTTCCACAAATCTGATCCAAATCAGGTGACTTTATTCTACAGAAAACTATTTCTTAGTATTGATGCTTACAAAACAAGATTTGATAAGTTAATCAGAGTTTTATGAAACATTCAAAAAGCTATCGTAAAACATGAAAGCTTCAATGAGGAACAAGCCTAAAATGTTCCAGAAATTCTAGAAATTTTCAGCAAGCCCATATAATTACAAAAAAAAAGCTCTCAAAGAGAAAGAAATGTAAGGTTAAAATGTTCAGTAAATCAGTTTCAAATCAGAAAGACTTTAATAGCTAGATATAAGGTTTGAAAGTTAAAAAAAATGGTTGTCAAATGATACCTTCCTCTTTAGGAGATATGTAGAGAAGAAACCGGCAAACTATACTTCAAAATCAGCCGGCTGAAGGGCAACTCCACTGACAAGAAATTGACTAAGTTCGTAAAGCTTTTCAATAACATTTTACTAAATATTAAGAAATGGCAATCCAAGCTTAAGGAATTTCAATCATATTCAAAGGTAGATATAACTTTCATCAGTCTCCACCGCTTTTAAACCATTCCTAAATGCATACCTGCTCTTATTTCATGGCGCAAAAGTTTATTTTCGTAGCCAAGTCACTTTTTATGCCCCAAAACAATGATAGACAGTTTTGCCAAATTGTTCTACTAAGTTTCATTACAAGCAAATGACTATTCATATTAAGTAGATCTCACACACACAAGTGATTAAACAGAAAACTGATATTCGTGGGAAGAAGTTGTTGTCTATTTGAGTGTCATGAAAAACTAAAGTTTATAATTCTTACTCAGCCTAAAGGTATTTGTTGTAAGTTCTGTTTAAGTTTCTTATTTTGTCTACACTTGGCACTTTGTTGGAATCGCTGATTTGATGATTCATAAAAAAAAACTGATTACGAAGAATTCATAATGTCAATATTTGGAGTGTTTGTAATGGAAATTCAAAGATGAATAATGATGAATGATGCCACGTGCTAACACTTTGTTGATTAATGTACCAGAGTTGGCTACAGCAGTTGCTGTTACAACTGTTGGTGAGATTTCAGCTTGGTTTAGTTAATGTAACAGAGTTGGCTAGCTTCTGGTACTCACTGAAGGCCTTTAGTTAAGCATATAGTTTAATCAAACCAAGTTTTTGTGTATTATAAGGTTTGATTGTCAGCAAATAAGGCACCCAGCTGGCAAAAGAAATTTATGCACAATTTATTTCCTCAAAACTGCTTTTAAATGAATATTTGACATATTTTAGTTGACTTTTTTTGATAGTTAGCTAACGACCGTAAGCAAATGCGGCACCCTTCTGGGAGTGAAATGTTTGCCTGGCATAAATTTCCTTAAATGTTTGTATTTGATTGATTTTCTAGTTGTATTTGCCACCTGTAAACAGCAAAGGCAACCAGCTGATCTTGGTATTTACTCGATCTCTTTGTGTTTGCTTTCAAGGGTAGAAAAAATGAGGCACCCAACAGGCACAGCTCTAGAGACTAAGTACTTGGAATGTAAATTTCAAAACAAATTGTGTCAAAGATGCCTTAAAGTTCAAAAACAAACTTAAACTTCAGTCAGTCAAATAAAATGCCTTACTAACATTTGGCCCACATTTACCCACTACACAACCACCAGATGCAGCCCTTGCCAAATCGTCTTCAACTTGGCCCAACCGACTGCTGCATGCAAGAAATGAACTTGAAAGCTTTTCATATGTTTTCTAATTTGTTGCTAGTTGCTTGTCAATCAATCAGTCCGTCAGTCAGTCAGTCGCCGTGTCAAATAATTTGGCAATAGTCAGGAAAGACACAAAACACTTTTGTTAGTCAGTTATTAAAGCTGGCCAAGCCACATGCAATGCGTCCAACTAGGGCGTCAGTGCCAAAAACAAAAAAAAAAACATAAAAACAGATGAAGAAACCAAAAAGCAACGACAACAAAAACCAAAAACACGCACGAAAGAGCGACCAAAGAGAGTGCCAACCGGCAAAGCTTGGCTTTGGCTTTTGTTATGTCATCTTTTTGTGGACTTTTGCTTTTACTTTTACTCTCTAGCAATTGTCATGGCACTCGTTGTGGGGATCACCATGACTGGACAATTAATGCAGTTCAATTTTTAGCATTTTGGCCGGGATATTGCACATACAAATGTATATATGGCATTGGGTGCAAAAGCCAGCCTCTAGCTGTAATTGTGAACCAAACAAAATACCCAAATCCACAACAAACTCAAAAACAAAAACAATAACTGGCAGGATTTTGCAATTTTAATTCGTTTGGGGAGTGGCAGAAAACTGAGACAGCGACAATGAATCGGCGAAAATAACTGCATAATACTATTAGACAAATGAGGCGGCCAAATGAAGTGTTCAAGTGCTTCCTGTCTTGGAGATTTGGTCCAGCATGTGGCACTCTGGTGGTGGTTACATTCAATTACAAGCCAAATAATAGCACACAATTTTTGTGGCTGGCCCACAGTGCGTATGTGTAATGAAAAGCCATGTGTTAGCTGAATCATTGGTGGATTCCATTCCCAGAGTGCTGTTTCCACTAAAAAAAAGCACTCTCAACTTAGTCTGCAGTCCTTGAAAAGCGATGAGCCAGTTATTGTTTTATAATGAAAGAAAATTATAGCTGAAGATGGTGAACCTTGCCGGTTGAGATTTGATTTTGCTAACAGAATGAAGCCTTAATTCAATCTGCAATCTTTCACTTCGTTTTGTATATAAAAAGTCTAATAAATTAATATTCTTGTATATTTAGTGAGCAAGAATTCGTAGAACTTGAAAGTAAGAGCCAAGATTACCGCTGTTATAGTGAAACTAGAATCATTTTGAAAAGAATTTCTGAAATTGGAAAATTACTTATTCTTTTATTTCACACTCTACCTTGTCATACAAGTTTCACCATTAGTTAGTTATATTTACTCGAAGCCAGCTAAACTGCAAGCTAGTGTCATTCTTTCTAGTTCAAAGAAGTATCTGATTTATAGAAATCTGATGACATTGACAACTAAATGTTCAAAGATCTGCCTATTTGAGTTATCTCCTGTCACAAACCAGCGACGAGCACTCAAAATTCCTTCTTTGAGGAATTTGATTGGAATTTGAAATTGTGATAGTCTTTTTGGGCCGTTTTCTCATCTTCTACATAGCTGCTATGTGTCAGATAAGCTTAGATTTTACTCTGTTATTTGTGGGTTTATATGAGAGTTACATATCTCAAGGTAGAAGATGTGAAAACGGCCCTTGTAGGTTGTAAGAAACTAAGGTGAGCCTTTATCCCAGCAGCAGGGGTCCGGAAGATTAGCAATTGAGAAGTTACCGGTTCGATAGACACAAGACCCTAGCCCCAAGCTCTTATTGGTTTGGTTCAGAACCGGTTTGTAGCCTGGCAAAATATAGATGGAAAGAATTTATATAAATTAACCAAACAATCTGTACTTTCTCTTAATCAAAACAATAGAAGTTGTTAAAGATAATTTATTAATTCATATTAAGAATTTATATTAAAAAGAAACCACTAAGTTCAAAGTTTGAATGAAATATGTAAATTTCTGTAAACTTTGAAGAATTGGAGCTTTTCAATGGATTGGCTCTCAGAACTATCTCAACCTCAATTGTATCTCAGTTTTTATGTACAAAAAAAGGGTTAATTGCGAAAGCTGATACAAAACTATGACCAACCAAGAAAAATAGTCGGTCAAGCCCCATTGTAATAGACTCTGCACCAACGAAAGTGTATGCTCTGTATGAATTTTGATGCTGCAGTGAACTTTCTTTGCTCACAGTTCGACATTCGTTCATCCAATCTTTACAATTATACAAATTATTTTAGATACTTACTATAAAGCTAAGCTAACTTCGTCTGTGCCGAAGTTTTTATACCCTTGCAAGTGCTCGCTTAAATATATTCAAAAAATACGCATTTTTCCCATTTTCCGACTGATCGTTCGTATGGGAGCTATGTGATATAGTCATCCGATTTGGCCAAAAATTTGTAGAACTAGGTGAAAGCATGTGAAACAAGCACATACAAAATTGCAGGATGCTGACATTAAAAACAACAAAGTTTTTCTAACTATGACTATTTTTCAGACCTATCTTTTGTATGGCAGCTATGCCATATAGTTGTCCGATTTTAATAAAACTTGGTAGAACTATAAAAACGCATAGCAAACTAAGAAATACAAAGTTAAGAGACGTTTCCATTGAACAGAAAAAAGTTTTTCAGACTAAAACTAGTTTTCCGACCGATTGTTCCTATGGTAGCTATATGTTATAGGCAACCGATCCGGTCAGTTCCGACATATTAGAAGTGTGTAGCAAAAAGAAGACTCTGTGCAAAATTTCAGCTCGATAGTTTTAAAACTGAGAGACTAGCTCGCGTAGAAACAGACAATCAGACGGACATGGCTATATCGATTCGGCTGTTGATGCTGATCAAGAATCTATATACTTTATAGGGTAGCAGATGCTTCCTTCTGATTGTTATAAACATTTGCAATGTAGAGAATATTCTATTTAGGTATATCGCCTAGGGAAAATATTTGATGACGATATATCTTCTTTATGTATCCGGGTGTGGTGCAGCGGGTAGTGTGTGGGCGCGCTGTGCAAGAGGCTGTAGCTTGCACACCGCCATTGATAACGTTTCCTATTAAAAAACGTACACAGCCGATCACCTTACCTAGCTATTGGCGACAGCTTTGCCATAACTAGCCCTGAAAAAGTTTCTAAGCTAAGACATTGAGAGGAGCTAGAATTGGCCCAGCCAAATATTTGTTCTATTTTTCTTATCTGGTTTTTTGAACAGAAATATCGAAATTGTTTGTGGCATACAATATATTCAATGAAAATCTCTCATTCATTTTCTGTAACTCAAAGAAGCTTTTAAACCTAAACAACAGTTCGTTTTGAATTCGTGAAATGCCAAAACTGTTTTCACAACGCAGAAGTTGACTAAAAGACAACTGGTACACACTTTTAAGGTACTGCTAAATTTTCATATGCATTGGTTTAGGCACGATTTCTGGGGTCGCAAAGCTGCACTAGCTTAATCAACTACTTGAGAATATATGAGAAATATATGAGACTTCCAGCTTAAACCTCCCTGACGTCCCTGAAGTGAAACCCTACAGATTTGTAGTAGTTTTGCAGCCCTCTAATAGACACAGTTCTACAGTTTTGCATATATAAGGTTCGTTCCTTTTAGACATGTTCAGTAACCTGTATGGTTTATTCAGAAGAACGATAGTCGATCTATATGGTAAAGAGCATACTTTTTGCGTATTGGGCTGTTTAGTTTCACAATAAAACTTGCCTCTAACTTTGTCTCAATTTAGCTTTTATTTCAAACATATTTTCTTAAATATGAACTCACATGTGCTGTACCACCTACTCATTTCGTAGATCAAAGTTCTTTTAATCTGGCCATAAAAGTCTAATCAACTATAATTACCCTTATTATAGTCGCTGCATGTGGCTGTTAATTCTATTTGCATTTGTGGGAATTTGTCTAAATTTTGGTTTTTTTAATTCGTCAATCGATCAATTCAACTACAGTCAAACCTGGCTATATAAACTAAAGTCTTTGGTCACAAATTGAGTGGCGTGTAAATCAATGCTTTGAAGTCTTCTGTCTCATTATACAAAGCAATTTGAACATCAATTGAAGCAATTTTATGCCATGCAATTCGTTAGTTTTTGTTGAGAGCTGTTGAGAGGCTTGCCTTATTGAGCTGACTACTTGGGCTTCCACATTTTGTGTGGTTAGTTGAAATAGTTTACAGAATTTTCAACTATTTTTCTATGAAACTTGCAAAAGATTTTAAAATCGAGCATTGGAAAACCAAATTTGTTTAATATTTCGGAAGTTTGATCGTATGCATTACCCAACCGACAATTAAATCTCTCTCTTTCGCTCTCTTGCACTCAATTGGATTTTGTTTAAACCAAAATCCCAGCTTTTTGAAAGCTCTCCCCAATAATTTGTAGCTGCTTTGCTGTGAGACGAAGTGAAGCCTCAGCAGGCGTCGTGTTTGTTGGCTGTCCAAATGAAATTACATAATTTCTTATGGCCAACTAAATTACTTATTGTTGTTGTTGTTGGTGGTGTTGTTGTTGCCACATTTTGTTAGCATTACCCAAGAAATGTTCAATATTTAAACTTGACATAAGAAATCATCAAAAAGCAAAATTCAAAGCCAAATATCCAAACGGAAAATCAATAAAAATCAAAAATCAAAAAAAAACCCCACAAAAAATGTTAGTTGTAAATTTTAAAACAAAACAAGATGCTAGAAGGCGACAAGGTCAACATAACCAAACGACCTTTATCATAAATTAATATATATTTATCTTTCTCTCTTTCAGGCACCCCCACTCATAGCAGTATATAAATTAACACACACACACACACACTCAAAATGAGACAGCCCAGCAGACAGCAAATCTTAACGCTGACCCTATGCAGCGCCTTTTGCCTGATCAATGCCATTCCCTTGCCACAGCCGGCGGGCAATCAGGAATTGGACTTGCTGCAAATACCCCTAGCCAATGGCAAGGTAAGTGCAGTGCAGTCGGTGTTCAAAATCCATCTAAAAGTATGTTAGATGCTAATACCCTTACCCTACTTTCGAAACCGCCCTCGAGTTTGCCCTTCAGCCAGCGCTACCTTCGATCGTTCGGTCAATAAAGTAGCGCGTGTTGCCCTTTAGTTGTATATTTGCTTGACAAATTTGCACTTGGATGAGTAAGCGACTTACCCCAACTGACCGACCGCCCGCCCGCCCGCCTCCCCTCGTTTCAGCTGCAGGCGGCAAGTTTGGCAAAACTTCCTTTTACTTTTCCATGCATCGAAATGCAGGTCTTGAGGTCTCTATGCCTTGCTGGAACCTGCCTGACCAGCTACCAATCAAGCAGATCGCTTGACCAGTTGCAAGGAAGTTGGCACAGTTGGTTGCGGCTGCTGCTGCTGTTATTTGGTTACCTGTTTCCTTGGCCAGACTCTTGAGTGACTTTTGTGGTAGTTTTTGGGGTGTTGGCTCAATGCAAACCGGACTCGGACACGAAGTCCGACTGACTGAGAGAGTGTTGGGCAAGCTGTATATTACTTAATTGCCGCCATCGAAACAATTGCAATTGCAATTGCCACTTCAATTTCTGTTTCATTTCATTTTGTTAATTTTTTTGATTGAAGTTTCCAAACAAAACAAAACAACAAAAAATATCTTTTACTTTTTTGTTGTTGTAGTAGTTTTTTTTCTCTTTTGTGCTGAGCAATTAACACCTGGGTCAGGCTTTAATTGTTTTTCATGTGTGCTAATTTGTTGACCAAAAATACAACAAAAAAAAAAAAAAACTATCAGCTTACTAAGTAATCTCTAACTAAGCAATGTCTGCGGCTCAGGCCATGCGAGCTGCAGTCTTGAATTTATGTTTTTTTCTTTGCTTTCACTTTGAATAGCAAACTCGCATAAATAACTGAAAAATGTTGTAAGCGAAATTGTGGAAAAAAACAAAGTAATAAACAGAGTCATCTTTTTAGACACTCAGACAAAAAAAAAACAATCATAAAGATTAAGCACTGGAATCGGGGACAAACATTGAGCTGTTTTGGCTTTATTGAAGTTCCTTGATTTAGGCATATTTAAACTAAAGATTGGAACACTTAGCTGCTTTTTTAGGATGCAGTAATTTTAATACAACAATTTCTGGCGTATTTTAAGTGCGAAGTATTTCATGTTAGACAACTTTTAAGTATTTTTACATACATTATTTTTACTCATCTCATTTTTACTCGAAATAGAGGAAAGTTAACTTCGGCACTGACAGGTTTATCTAACTTACTTGAAGGACATTTCCACTGAAAACAAACAAGTTTTTGTCACTAAGACTACTTTTCAGACTCTACCTTTGTATGACAGCTATACTATACAGATGTCCGACTTCGACCAAGCTTAGTGGAATCATGGAAAAGCATATAGAATTATGATATCAAAGTTCGGAGGCGTTTCCATTGAAAACAAACAAGTTTTTCTCACTAAGACTACTTTTCAGACTCTACCTTTGTATGACAGCTATACTATACAGATGTCCGATTTCGACCAAGCTTAGTGGAATCATGGAAAAGCATAGCAAACTAAGAAATACAAAGTTTGGAGGCATTTTCTTCGAAAACAAAAAAGTTTTTCTCACAAAAACTAGTTTCTCGACCGATCATTCCTATGGCAGCTATAACCTATAGTCATCCGATTCTCACAAAACTTTAAAGAATTGTGTGAAAGCCTATAAAATAAATATATGCCAATTTTACAGAGGATTACATTGAAAACAAAAAAGTTTTTCCTACTAAGACTATTTTTCTAACCTTACTTTTGTATGGCAGCTATACTATATAGATGTCCGATTTTGACCAAACTTGGCAGAATCATGTAGAAGCATAGAAAATTTGTAAATATGGAGTTTGGAGGCGTCTGCATTGAAAACAAAAAAGTTGTTCCCACTAGAACTAGTTTTTCGACCGATCGTTCCTATGACAGCTATATGTTATAGTCATCTAATACGGCCGGTTTCGATAAATGCAGCGTATTTGCACCAGAAGACTGTGTGCAAATTTTGGTGGCGATAGCTTTAAAACTGACGAAGAAGATAGCATAAATTAGCTCATCTCGTCATGCTGATCAAGAATATATATGCCTTATGTGGTCGGAAAGGCTTCCTTCTATGCGCTACAAACATCTGGACAATTTGAATAAGGGTATAAAATGTATATAACTGTCAGAAGAAAGCATCTCCGACCCCATATAGTCTATATTTTCTTGATCAGCACCAACAAGCCGAGTCTATATAGGCCTGCCCGCAGTGTCGTAACCAGGAATTTCCAAGAAAAAAACGTTCTTCTAAAATACCCGCTTCTATCTTAGTCTAGTACCTAGCATGTTTAATGAGGGAGGTGTTAAACCCCCAAAAACCCGGACCTGGCTACGCCACTGCCTGTTCTTATGAACAAATCAATGTCAGAGCTGGTTAGAGATACGAGTTTGACATGTATGAGACAAATGATTCTTATACTTACAGGCAGATCCAGATTGTTTTCGATTTTTACCACGCCCTCTTCCCGCCCCCAAATTTTTGATAAAGCCGCATATCTCCCACAGTTTTGTAGATAGAAAGTGCGTACCTTCTGGACATAGTTAGTAATTATAATTATTTATCGATCCTCCAGAGCAACAATGAAGATGGCCTCAACGACAGTCGAGTTATAGAAACAACAAACATTTATGCCGGGTAGCACCGGCTGGCCGAACGATAGGCATCACTTTACACACCTTAACACTTTGTGTGATAAGTTCAAACTGGAAGAGAGTATGTTATGGTCAAGCTTGACCGATTTTCTTACTTGCTTTTATGTTTAATACTGTAGTTTTGAATTATTTTAATTAAATGCCTTAAAATTAGATCAAAGACCGTTTGGGAATATTTTAAGTTATAATCGGACTTTGCTACGATCTTTCAGGTCTAGCTTTTAGGTAAAACAAGCTTACCCATGAGTAAATAATTCTTAAATTAAAACCAGACGGACACTAAGAAATATAGACTGTATTTTGGTAAAGTCGACTCTAGAAATCAGTCAGCTTTTTGCAGCACTTTCAATCTCTGAGCTCAATTGAGGCAACAGTTATTAATATCTGTTACTTAACATAACTGAAAATTGAGACGTAGAGTAAAAGGAGATGCCTCAAGAACCCAAGTTGATTTTAAAATCGATTCACTGCAGTAATTCCCAAAGGTTCATAGTTGGCCTGAATAATCTTAAAGCAATGTGATCATAAATAATACTTATGCCGGGAGAAAATGGTACCCCAGCCGCTAGACTTCTTTAAAAGTCGACTTTGACCCGTACTTCAGATCAGTTTCGACGCATTTCCAAATCAGTTGCGAGACTTCTTCGAGTTGAATTTCAACAAATCACATTTCAAGCAAGTGCATAAACTATTTTCGAGTCTTGGAATGATCGCTCTTGATAGTTTTCTTGATCTTGATAGTTATATGCTCTTCAAGTTGATTTAAGTTAAAATTATGTTCCAAGGGTTCTATGTGACAAAGTCGTTCTCCATCTAAGCAAATTTGTTTACTATATGGAATATAATATTGAGTGTGTTTTGATGCTAATGAAAATACCAAGAATCTATCTAAGAAGTTCCATGTGAAAAGCCCAATTATTTGTAAGAAATAGAGCCAAGGTATAAAACCAGTTGGGAATTCTATGAACAGCTTAGAAAGAAAAACGGATTGTTATAAGAAAACTATGTACTTTTCTGAAACACTCAGTTGCCATTACTTGGAGTCTTATTTAAATATGTAAAATTCTTGATAAATTATTTTGTTCTATTTCGTTCCCTCACACAGTCATTATATATCTACGTGCAAGCAAAATCTCAATAAAATTCAAAACTCTAACCTCGATTTATGTGATTTATAAATGCATTAGCACTCCCCGAGCTGCCTCCCATGGCTAAACTGAAAAAGGGGCGTTGGCTACAAAAACAAAAAACAACGACAACAACAACAAACTAAGCTTTGGGCCTCCAGTTGACCAGTTTTATCTAGACCTTGTTCAGTGACTACTACTACAGCTACTAAAATTCATAAAATATACGCGACACAATTAAATTACGTTCATGCGTCGCATACAAACAAACAAACACACACACACACAAAATAGATTAATAAATTAAAATACCAGCCACATGATTTCTGCAAATTATTTATTCGGCCATAATCTGAAGTTTGTCAGGAAACTTTTGCAGTTGTTGTTGTTGATTTGAGTTGTTTGCTTTTTGATTTAATGGCCTGACAATGTAAGCGCGTCTCGTTTGCCACTTAAAAAAAATGCAGCTACCAACAAATTGCCTGCCAGCAGCTACAGCAACAACAACAAATTGCAATTGACAATGCGGCGTATGCGTGATATGTCTGAAAGAGACAGATAGCTTACATAATACTTGGCACAAGGAATCACACAAAAAATATTTTCAAATGCCTTTGGCTGAGGCTTTACTTTATACACTTTTCTAAGCCAACAGCAAGTTGATGTGTTATGGCAAAGGTTTTGTTAAGAAAAAAAAGGAACCCCTCAACTAATTCTTCATTGATATATTCAATATTTGCCAGTGAAGTGCAGCGGCGTGTATCTGTAGGTAAGCTGAAAAGTAAGCAAAAAAAAAACGCTTAGTTTTATTAGCGAATCAACATTATTTTGCAATGTAATTTAGAAAAACTTGTATTTTATGACCCCTTTTTCTCATGCTTATGTTAACTTATCGCTTATGTTATCCCATTTATAAGCCGTTTTTAATAACTCGCTTGATTGCTTGTGCCACTTTTACACAATCGATATTACACAAATCGAATAGTGAACCGGTGCCGATCGATGAGCTAACTTTGAAGTGTAGAGACTTCTCTGAACCTCCTCATACTCAGGAAATACAGAAAGTGAATTTGAAACTAAAATAGAATGAGTGTCTTGGGATCGTACTCTGTGCTCGGCCATCGATACTCTATACTCCATACTCAAAACTCAATACTCAATCCTCTGTACTCGCAACTCAGTACTCGATAAACCTACTGCTACAGCACATAACAAAAGCGGCTGACTTTCCCAAAACAATCTACAACAATTTGTCGCAAAAACAGTTTATCGATCAGTAATTATTCCCTAATTATCGAACACATTAACTTATCTGCTATGCAAATGTTGTTTTGGCAATTTGCTGTACAGTTTCCCTTTCTTTTTGGTTACAGAGGAGCCTAAAAATGTTTTTAATAACCATTTGTTACAAATTGCAATCTCCATTTCAAATATCACCTTGTTGATTGTCAGCTCAGTTGGATCAAAATCTAAGATTATTTTCATTTTATTTACACAAAAAAAGAATACTAAATAATAACCAGTCCAAATATATGGCAAAATCATAAAATGGTTTACTTTAGAGATAATACAAAGAGTATATGATGATTGCTCTGACTAATTATAAACACTTGAAGTAAGCTTCAACAAATCAACGGGGGAGAAGGCCATTTACCAACACAAAGCCTCAAAGCACAGTCCCTCCTTTTTTCCAAGTTGAGGTTTTCTTACTTTACTGCAACTTGAAATCAAAACCTCGAAGACTGCACACACCGACATCTCAGTCCACACGACCATCACGCGTCGGGCGTCTGTTATAAATTGTAGCCAAATCCACTTGGCATTTAGACACTTATGGAACAATATGGCCATGTCCATCTGTCCTTGCTTATGAACAAACAGATCCCAGATTTGGTACAAAAACATCTTATGATAGAAGAAAATAGAAGGTAGAAGAAAAATTTTAGAGAATTGCTTTGTTCTGGATTCAAGTTTAAAATTTATTGAATTGAGTACGAAATAGATTTTCAAAGCAAGCTCCGAAAAGAGTGCAATAAAAAATGCTAATTATTTGTAAAAGAATCTGATCTTAAAATTCCCTACTAGCCATATTTAGCCAGAAGTTTGCAACGCATAGAAATATTTATTTCCGACCCCATAAACCATATATATATTCCTGATCAGGGTGAAGAGCTGAGTCGATTGAGCTTTGTCCGTCCGTCTGTCTGTCTGTCTCTCAGTTTTAAAGCTATCGAACTGAAATTTTGCACAGAGTCTTTTTTTTTGCTGCACACTACTAATATGTCGGAACCGACCGGATTGGATGACTATATCTCATAGCTGCCATAGGAATAATCGGTCGGAAAACTAGTTTTAGTATGAAAAACATTTTTCTTGTCAAAGAAAACGTCTCCAAACTATGTAATCGTAGGTTTTCTATGTTTTTTTATAATTCTACCAAGTTTTATTAAAATCGGACAACTATATGGTATAGCTGCCATACAAAAGATAGGTCTAAAAAACAGTCTTAGCTAGAAATACTTTTTTGTTTTTAATGCTAGCATCCTGCAATTTTGTATTTGTTTGTTTCACTTGCTTTTACATTATTTGACAAATTTTTGGTCAAATTGGATGACTATATCATATAGCTCCCATACGAACGATGGGTCGGAAAATGGGAAAAAGAGTATTTTTTGAATATATTTAAGCGAGCACTTGCAATGGTATAAAAACTTCAGCACAGACAAAGTTAGCTTAGCTTTCTCTATTTAAAAAGTGATGATAAGTTTCCGTCCTGAAATGGCCCCTATCTTTTCCCAGCCGTCTTTGATTCAGTACAGAGATCTGATATCAAGAACAAAAAAAAAACATTTTGCACCTGTTGGAATAAATTTTGTTTTAAGAATGAACTATGCTTGACTCAGAAATTGTTTTGACTTCAACGAAGAATACTCAGCCGGTCCTGACACCATAAAATATGCACATCTTACATACTTCTTTTTGACTAATGAAGTGGTTTCCAGACGTGAAAAGTGCCATTCGCTTTTGTTAAGTTGAAATCCTCCTCTCCTTGCTTTGAACGATCTTTGTTGTTTGTTACACATACCAAAAGCACAACCTAGAGAAGGGACGGTTTCATCTTAAAGGGACTTTCTGCACATGAAAAATGATGGTACTGACAATTTCATACAGATTTTTCAACTTCCATCATACAAAAGAAAAATTTTCGCATAAAAAAAAGTATGAAAAATGTGCATTCTGTTGGGAACTACATTCTACAAAGTCTGACTGGGTATTTTGTACTTGATTGAAGACTTATAGAACCTAAAAGTATTATCACAAGTATTTTAAAACAGTTAAGTAAAGTATTTCGGTACTGAGGAAATAGTTCTTGATATAATAATTTTGGACATGAAACATACACTTTCGTTATTACCAATCTGTTGCCTCCGATTGTGTTTAACTTAACTACAAGGCTTTCGACTTTTTTTGAAAGTATTTTCTGAAGACCAAAGTTTCGGATTTGATTGCATTTGGCACACCATGCCGACTCAAAAAGCCGATTGATCATATGCTTATAAACAAAATCAGCTGACTGCTGCATATATTAGATAATATTATAATATGGGAGATAATATGCATCCTTTTCGAACCCCCAACTTCTGTCTGATAAAAAGTCCGACATGTTTTCTCCTGTCCAAACGGCGGAAACTGAATGTTCAGATACTAGTTTTAGGAGGGTTATTATATGTGCCTGCAGCTTGTAATTGTCTAGGAATCTTTTCAGAACAGTTTTGGAATGAATGCTGCTAGATTGTGGAATAGAAAGCCACAGTAATGAATTTATATACTTCCGGCCCTGTTTAAGTTCTTTTGTTAAGAACCATATTTTCTTACTTCAGCAATTATGTGAAAGAGTGTGTTTGGGAACGTCTTATTAGCAGCTTTAGATATAAAACACTATGTGGAATTATACAGCTAGTTAAATGGCTCTTAAGCCGGTTTCCATGTTTCAAACTTGCTAAGAGATAGTCCAAGTCCACAGCTGTAATAATAATAACCGGTTCAAACAAACCTACACTTCAAGTTCTTGGATATGGCTCTGCAACAACAAAACCTCCCTTAAAATGTTTGAAAAGGTTCATTAGAAATATTTGCCTAGATTGTTGCACTCAACCTGCCTCATTTAGGGCATCCGAAATTCGTTGCCATTTCGTTTTGCTACATATTTGTTATATCACTTTGCTGCCAGTCAGCCACGTGCTAAGGCAAAATGGCAAAACAGCAAATGGAGACGAGAGTCTCTCGCGCGCTTAACAAAGGAATATCACAATGCAGTTGACATCGCTTTGGCAATGCAAAGAAGGGGCAACAACAAAAAAATGCTGTCAATAGCTATTGCTGCCATCTTCTTCGTCTCCAATCATCATTGTCAGCCTCGCTTGTTAAATGATTTATGGCGCAAGGCAAGAGGAGCTTGTCAAAGCGATGAATATCAGAGGGAATAACGACAGAGCGTAGGCAACCGCACAAAATTTATCATCAACATCATTAACGTTTAGTGGGCTGAAAAGTTGACCCAGTTTTTGGCCGCAAATTGGGCAACGATCGCTGACTTTTGCTTTCTTCGGCTATGGCCCAAAAGTGACTTCACTCGCTCCAGCAGCTTTACAGAGGTTCTTAGTTCCATTGTGTTTTCATATTCATTCTATTGTCAACTCTTTATCTTTAATTTATGCACTTATCGAATCTAGTTTTGAACTTAAATTTTGCCGTCGTTGATTGCTTAAAGTTTGTTTTTTTTTGTTTTATAAATATTTTATCTGTCTTTTTTCTCGCTGTGACAGTAATTTGTGGCATTTTGTGTTAAGTTAAGTTGGTTAAGGTCAAGGCAATTTAAATGTTTAAAACGTTTTTTAACTCTTTTTTGTTTTGTTTTGTTGTGTGTTAACAAAGCGGATTAATTGATTATGGGTGCGTGGCTACAGTCAGAGTCCACTTGATAATTCAGTAGAAGTATTCACTCTTGAGCTGTTTAACGTCTTCCGTCATTCCAACGCACAATGGCAAAAATAAATTTCCAACTTGATGCTATTTAAAATTCACAACAATTACTTTAGTGACGTTGTCGCCTCCTGGACTTGAACTCATTTGAAATTCATTAAGATGTTCCATAAAAACGTAACTTTTTTGCCCTCCTCAAGCCCCCTGCCTGCCGCCCTGCTTAACACGATATGCCAAACAGTTGTCGCACTAAACTGACGGACGGATAGACAGACAGGGGGCTCAAGAGTGAAGAGTGTAGAGAGGGGCAACAGTTTGGCAAAAAGTTTCATTTAATGCCTTCATCATAATCATCTGCTGCCTCGCCTGACTTCCGCCCGCGTGTAAGAGCTGACTTCCGCGCTGACTTTGGAGTCAATTAAACACTGCAACAACAAGCAACTCTCGGCTGAATGAAGCTGCGTCTATATCTTAAAGTGTATACTTATGCAAATACACCAAGAGAAAGAAATTGCAAGAATTGTCATAGATAACTTGAATTCTGCCAAGGAGAAGGACTTGTTTTTTGTAGCCCAATGTGATATCGAACAGTCTTGAACATTTTATTTTAGTTTTTCCTTTTACTTTTGTGCTTAAAGTTTTTTAAGTCAACTTTTCTGCCACTTTTTGGACAAACTTTTTTGGAACAAACTTTTTGCCACAAATTTGTTTGTACCAAATTTTTGCTCAAACCTCTTGACATATTTTTATAATTAAAAAACAGATATATCAGCTAAAGTCTTTCAAGCCTTTTTTTTCCGTTTTGGATTTGATTCAGCATTTTTGTTAAAATTTTCACTTGGAAAACTTAGATTTTCCTAATCATTCTAAAATATTTACTTTTTGTTTGACCAAAGTTTTTGGGCAAACTTTTTGTGAAAAATTTCGAAAATTTCTCTTCAAATTTAAACAAACTTCAAACATTCTTTTCATTAGTTTTATAAATAAATTTTTAAGCAAATTTAATTTTGACAAACTCATTTGGCCAAATTCAACATATCTCCAACAGTTTTGTAGTCAGATACTTGGCACCTTCCAGGCATATTTAGAAAACAGACTTATTTATTGATCCGCCTAAAACTAACTTCTAGGGGAGGCAAATCTAAATTCTTGAATATTCTGAATACTCCAAGCTCCAATTCTTTAACCAATTCAGAATAACCTTTTTATGCTACTTTCCATTCACCGATACTCAAACCATTGAACATTGAAAAGTAAAAGATCTCTTCCTCAATTCCATCAAAGATTTTCCCCTAGTGCAGACAACCCCAGTCAAAAAGACTAAGGAAACTTTTTCAATTCCTAAAGTGTTGATGCCATATTATTAGATTGTGTTTACCTGCCTGCCCTGGTTGCACCTTGACAATTGTTTTCGAAAAAGAAAAAGAAGTAGTTGCTGCAGTGATTGTTGCTGTTTTTGTTGCATGTTAAGTGACTCGTGCTGTTGATTGTCCAAGTTATTTTTGCCCTCCCCCGAAAATGCAATTTTGAAATTTGTTGTGCAATATTTTCTTAGCTTAGCTTAGCTTTGTCGTGGGCAATTGCCCATTAACTTTAATAACTTTTTGTCGAGTCATTTTGGCTATTTAATGTTTGCCGTAGGGAAGGGAAGGGAGAGGGAGTGGGGGGGGCCTTGGGATGGACTTCAAGTGGAGGCTGTGCAAAAAATTTGTTAAAGCCGCCCGCCCACCGAAAACAAGTGGCAACTTAATGATGAAGTCACCCGCATAATGTGTCTTTGAAATCGAAAATAGCCAGTAAATGTGTAGACAGGTGGCAAAGAGTGGTACTTAAAGAGTTACGTAAGTGCAAGTTTGTGGTTAGACAACAATGAAAAATCTGGATTAATAGTTTTTAAGATGAGGGCAAGCATAATCAGAAGGTAGAGAAAGGACTATGATGCACATTCCACACTCTAGACACACGAGGCGAGAGCTGAATATAAATACTTAAAGACATCAGGTCTAATGGAAACTCTTCATCGTTGTATGCAGGGCATATCCTCTATGTTTTTGATAATCTGAGAAAACACTATGAACACCACCAAATACACCTGAAACTTGCACCTCGTTTATGTAACCTGCTCTCCTCTGAAGAGAATCGACTTTCATTTCCGTACAATCGGAAAAATCAAACGCTTTTGTATCACCAGAGCTGGATAAGTTAGTGCGGTCCTTACACACACGCTCACCTTCACTAGCTGTTGGCGCCAGCTTTAAACCAGGAATGCTTTTTAATTTTTGCTGTTTGGATTTGGCATTAAGCTCTTATGTGAAAATTAGTAGCAAACAAGCTAAGCGACTGCTGTTTAAGGCCAAACATTTATTTAGATTTTGTTTCTATATAATCTAGTAACCGAACTCTTGCCTCATTGAACTTTAGGTTAATGTGCCATCGTTTCTATGATAATCTGTTGAGATTCTCTTATTTCTAAGGTGTATTAAGGTTGAGCAAAAGTATGTAACAGCCAGAAGGTAGCAGCATCTCCGACCCATTAAAGGCTATATATTCTTGATCAGCATCAACAGCCGAGTCGATACACTGTCTGTGTGAACAAGAAGGTCTCAAATGAACAAGATTTATGCTTTAAGATCAAGTTTATTTTTAGTTTTTGTCATGCCACTTGGAAAAAACGTCATATTTCCCACAGCTGTACGTTTATAATGTTCGCTCCTTCTAGACATGTTTAGAAGTTGGATTAGTTTATTAACCCTTCAAAGGATTGATAAAGATTGGATGAGCGGTAGTCAAGTTATAAGCTCGCAGGCCTTAGCTAAAGCTTCAAAATTCATACACCAGTCTCTTTGACTTTTTACTAATATAATTTTATATAATCAACTTATATTCTATAGGCAAAGAAATTTGTGCAAAGAAATTTGTCCACAAACTATGAGCAAGCACTTTCGTTGGTACAGCGTATGTTAGTCCGGCTTTACAGACTTTACTTGATTTATTTTTATAATTATATAATATTTAATCAACTTATTTTCGTCGCCAAGAAATTTGTGCAAAGAAATTTGTCCAAAAACATGTGATGGTAGTCAAATTATGAGCATACACTTTAATTCGTACATATTACAGTCGGCCTTGACAGAGTTTCTTACTTGATTAATCTTTAATTATATAATATTTAATTAACTTCTTTTCTTAACAAGAAATTTGTGCAAAGAATTTTGTACAAAGAAATTTGTCCACAAATTATGAGCAAACACTTTCGTTGGTACAGCGTATGTCATTCCGGCTTGACAGAGTTTTTTGATTTATCTTTAATTATGTAATATTTAATCAACTTATTTTCTTAACAAGAAATTTGTGCAAAGAAATTTGTACAAAAACATGCGAGTGAAAGTCAAATGATGAGCATACACTTCGTTGGTGTATTTTACAGTTGGGCTTGACAGACTTTCTTCCTCGATTTAACTCTTTTTTATTAAAAAAAAATTATATAATCGACTTATATTCTTTGTGTCGGGAAATTTGTGCAAAGAATTTGGTACAAAGAAATTTGTGCCAAAAAAAATTTGTTCAATAAAAAAAAGGTCAAAAAAATAAATGCGCACAGGAAAATTGAAAAAAATATATATTTTTAAAAATATTTTTTTATTATATGAATCTAGCAGTCCAACTTTGTTGTAGCACTTTACAGACGAAGTCATAGAGGCTATAGAAGAAGAGCTAATGCAAGGTCTGCCTACTCTCTGGACGTTGCATTGTTCTTTAATGGCTATGGTAGCACAGAATTGGGAAAAATATAAGATATGTAAAATTAAGAAACTATCTATCAATTGACATATTGATATATCAATTTTAAGAACTAAATGTTGATCTCAAGGCAGATTTAAATAAATAATCAAAATCAGCTTTTGTTCACTTGCAGTTTTAGCTTTCAGTAAACTTTTTCGAACTTCTTGAACCGCCCTTAAAAGAGAATAAAATAAAAGATTCCCCTCTTTATGTACAAATACTTGGACTGCTTTGTAACTCATAAAATAACAATTTAAAATAGGAATATGGTCTAAAAAAATAAAGATATTTCAATTTATAGACGCAATATTGACCATTTTTTTAAAATATTAATAGAGTCCAAGTACTGAGGAATACTCTGCTGGACGATTGCAAATTAATTCAAAAATAATTTCAAATAATTAAAACTGGGCCAAAGATTAGGGGCAAAGGTGATGTTTTAATTACCAGACCAAGAGAAACGCAATTAGCTGAAGGAAATAGTTTAATATAAAACAAAAATAATAATAAAAAGAAGAAACAAGTTGCTTGTGCTGTGTTCGAGACACAACTGAAGAAAATTGTTGAGCACATTGAAGGTTGGAGTTTTCTGGCCTGCTATGTTTGAATATTTTGCATGCCTACTATGTTTAAATTTAAAGGCAAATCTCAAACCAAATCTGTACAGTGTATAATAAGTTTGTGCAGAAGTATGTAACAGCCAGAAGGCAGCATCTACGACCCCATAAAGTTTATATATATTCTTGATCAGCCTCAACAGTCGAGTTGATATAGCCATGTCCGTCTGTCTGTACATATGAACATACAGATCTCCCAGATGTTAAGAGATAGAGGTTTGAAGTGTATGGTAGAATAACTTCTTATACTTGCAGGCAGATCAATTTTGTTTTCAATTTTGGCCACGCCCACTACCGCCACCGCAATTTGGAAAAAACCTCATATCTGTCACAGTTTTAAAGATAGATGGTTTGTACCTTTTAAGCATATTTAGTAATCAGGATTACCTATCGATCCGGCAAAGGAATGTTGAAGAGCGGAGGAGCGGCTGTCGAGTTGTATCAAAATTTATGCTAAGCGTATAATTTCGGTGGTACAGAGTATGTTATAGTCGGGCTTGACCGACTTTCTTGTTTAAACATGGTCGGAAATTTGGTCGGCAGATTAGTTGGGCCGATTCGATAGAGGTTCAGAGCCATATCTCTGAAGTTACTTAAGCTATGAACTTGAAATTTGGACTGTAGATAAGTGATAAAAATCTCTAAAATAATGTGCAAGACAAGAGACAAAACTGAACGATAAAGCTAGGCATTAAGACAGAGGAGACCTGCAGAAAATGCATGGCACCTAGAACACCTCATTTGCAGCTGCCCAGCAATTGCCCCGATAAGATTACAGCTTCTGCACACCCCACAGTTCGCTTCAAAGATACTCCTGGATTTCTAAGTCAAACGTACCCAAGTTATCACCCGGCCTTATTAAGGACCTGAAGATCTATGTGTGAACCCATTTGGGGTCAGCCGGAACAACCTAACCCTTATCAGGGATGCAAACCACTCGAAACTAAGTACTGGTTCGGCTCAGTGGTTCATACAGTTTCTGAACCACCGGTTTGATCAATTACATGGTTTTTTTATGCACATTAGTAAACATTTTGATTTCGGTCTTAAAGTGACTTTTCGCACACTTTGGAAATTGTATTCCTATGAACCATTTAAAAATCTTTAAAATCCTTAAAAGATTTGCATGATTTGTCTATAAATTAACGAGCGAATGCCTTAGAAAACAGAGAATTTCGGCTAGAATGGAATACGTAGCATTCATCTTAATTGCTGACAATCTAGGACTGATATCTCATCTTCTAGATAGTTGATAGTCACTATTTACTCTATTATTTCTTAGTCTTCTTCGTTCTTCTTAGTCTTAGTCTTAGTAACATGTAATATTTTTGTGTCAAATCCTGCTTAAAGATTATATCAATCAGGCATCGCTGAGGATGTAGAAGGTCTAACGAAATGTCGCTTAAAAACTATACTAGGGAATCGATTCAAAGTCCCTAATAAATAAGTGTAATTGTCGAGAGGAAGTCGATTCACGTCTTAATACTCGAACCGTTTTTCTTTGTGGTTTTCGGTTCGGTTCAGCATTTTTCAAATGAAGCCGGTTCGGTTCACCAGCTGGAATACGCGGTGCGGTTCGATTCAGAGCCGGTTTGCATCCCTGTTTTTTCATAATGACAATGTTAGACCCTGAATCTTGTTAACAATCATACTTTTCCTCCATTAATTTTCTCCCAAAAAAAAAAGCCGCCCTGCAAAGGGTCTTTTCGTTGTGTGGTCCAGAGCGTACGACTCGCTGACGTTTTGGCAACCACAACGCAAATTACAATTAACACTTGAAACTTGATTACACAAATGACAGACAGACAGACAGGGGCGACCAGCGCCTGTCCATCGCCGACTCATTGTCTGAAGTGAAAGTTCGTCAATTTGTGGGCAACACTTTTTGGTTTTCTACAGTTGCCTTTTGTTGTTATTTATTTTTTCACTGCCACAGACAGAGTATTATGCAAGCAAGCGAGCCAGCGAGCCAGCGAGCGACTTTTTAATAACGTTTTGTCTTTCCGTTTTGCCATTGCAGGAAATCGATGTGCTGACCCTGGGCGCCAAAGATCAAGAACAATTGATAGCCGATCGCAATAAGCGGACGATTGGATTACTGCGTGAGCTGTTTCCAGACATAACAAAGGTATGTAACGGCCTTCATAACCCCAACATAGACCCTCCCCCACCCCCCCACTCCACTGTCAATTAAGTCCCATCCAATTGCCGAAAGTCTCTGGTCCTGGATTAGGTTCATCTACTAGTTGTGTTCTATAGGAAATCAATATGCAAATCAATCGTCTAGTCAATAATGTATTGCAACATGTGGGGCCCGTGGTCTTGGGTACGGTGCTCAATCCGGCTTTTGAGCGTAGTGGAGCGGCAGCAACTACGCCGCCAAGTGCCAGCGAAGAGGAGGAAGAGGAGAGGCCGCTGGATAAAGACTATGAAAATCTGCCCGAGGAGTTGACGCGCTTTGAACCCGATCAGGACTTCAAGCAGAAGCGTTAAATCAAGCGTCCAGCCTGAAAGCGGTCCCATTTTTACCCAATTTGTATTTACCTTTTTGGCACTGCTTTTTGGTACTTAGTTTTAACCCAGCACCACTAAATGGTCCCCCCCCGCCCCCAAAAGGGCCTAGTAGTAACCCCAGAGTTAACCCGCTGCATGACACCACACACAAAACGACCACCAACACAAAGTTGAGTTTTCAGCCAAAATCAAAAAACGTTTCATCAAACAATTGGCCCAGCACCGCAGCAGTTCATGGAAGCATCCTCATCTGGAACACCGCCCTACCAAGTTTTCCGAGTTCACCTGTCCAACTTTCTGTATATATCTCTATAGGAAATCGACTCTATAGTTAATCGTATAATAGCCCAGGTCATAAGAGTGGCCGGTCCCGGTCTGCTCAATAGCGTTTTGGCTGGTAATCGTGGTGGTGCAGGCGGTGGACGCAGCACCACACCGGCTAGTGATTTCGATGCCGATTTCGATGATGACAGCTTTGACAGCGATGATGAGGAGAGTAGCCCCAGTGGCGGCTCGAGCTCCACGGCTGCGCCGCCGCCCAGTGGCGGTGTGGCCAATGAGGAAAGCTCGCGCGTGAAAATCGATTTGCCCACCTTTGCACCAGATGCGGATGCCACATCTGAAAACAAAGTGAGTGCGCGCGATAGCCTAACAAATGTAGCATCTTCATCATCAGAAACAACAGCCAACAACACCACCTCAACCACCACCTTAAGTCCCAATCCTAGCTATCCAACTGACAATCCTGAGGAGCAGGAGTTGTTGCCCACATTGTTGCCACGTTTCTTGGAACCTGCAACCACCACAACCACAACAACAACAACCGCAATGCCTGCAACAACAACCACCATTATCACCACCACAACCACTGATAATCCCCCTCCGCCACCCACTACCACCATCCAGAACAGCATCGAAGAACCACAATTGCTAACAATTATAGCCGATATCAATCGTTTATTAAATTCTACCAATTATTTTATTACAACCAGAGATAATGTAACAACAACAACAACCTCCTCCATCAACACAACAACAACCACCATGGCCCCAACCACAATTGACTACAATAAGAACAACAACAACATCACAAAACTAAGGCCCGTCTTTGATTGATCGCAAAATTGAGCAAGCAAAAAATCGAAAAAAAAAAATTACCAAAAAAAAATTCTGAAATTCTGAGGGATAAGCGCCCACATCAACAACAACAAGAACAACAACAACAACCACCACCACCACAGCAACCACCAGTAGAGATCAGCCTAACAAGAAATATATAAAAACTGGCGTCGACATTTCATCAATTAGCAAAAATCGAATATCAAAAACATTTCCAATTTATACTCATAATGTAGACCAGTAGAAAGCTCAACTCATGACATCAAATGGGTGGTTCAAAATGGTTCGAGGCCTGTGAAGAAAAGTTTAGATTAAGCCCGTTCGATAAGAAGTTCACGTTAAGAGTTTGAAAATGACTTCAAAATGGTTGGCTTGTGGTTCCTTTTGATTCCTTGAACCGGTTCAAAATTATGAAAATCTTTAACAATTTGGTTTGAAAATGCTTTCAATTTAAGTAAGTCCGGAAAAAACATAGCTTTTTACTGTTTGGTTTGGTACTCCAAAGACTATTTTGAAAATGTCTGGAATTTAAGGAATGAATTGAAATGCTACAAAACTTAACCGGTTCAAGAATGTTCAAAATTTATATAAATACTTAAATTTTACTTCATTTAAAACGATTGAAACTCGTTTTTGAAGAAACCGATTAACCGCTTGCCTTGAACCGGTTAAAAGTTGTCTAGTTGAGGCTTTATTTGATTAGAAAAAACTGTTGGGAACTACATTTTTTTGAATCGGTTAGTAACAAAGTTCTAAATAGCACAAAGATTCTCAAAACAAAAAGTTATGAAATTGCACAGCATGCATAGTTTTTGAACAAATCAACTTAAAGACTCCACAAAAACTATTTCAAAAAGTTTCAAAGCTTTTAAATATTTTTCAAAATTTTAAATATTTCAAAAATTTTAAATATTTCAAAAAGTTTTAAATATTTCAAAAATAATATATATATTAAAATTTTTTTAAATATTTCAAATATTTTACAACTTTTTAAATATTTCAAATATATTAAATATTTCAAATATTTAAAAAAAATTTAAATGCATCACAAAAATTTTAATATCTCAAAAATTTTAAAATTTTTTAAATATTTCAAATATTTTAAAATTTTTTAAATATTTCAAGTATATTAAATATTTCAAAAATTTCAAATATTCAAAAAAATGTTAAATGCATCACAAAAATTTTAATATATCAAAAATTTTAAATATTTTGAAAATTTTAAAAACAATTCGGTTGTAAATAAAGTGATTTTAAATGTTTTTAGCTACTAAAATATTGAAAAATGGCAACCTATAAACTATTTAGAAATTTAACCAAAGCTTAAACAACATTGAAGTTGGAGTTTTTCAAACGGTGGAGAAAATGTATTCAATAAAAGCCTTGTACCACTAGGAAACATTCAGCGACATTCTCGATAGTGAAAGATTTCTGGTTCCACTAAGAAATACTCATCTTGGTTTCACGTGAATAGTCAAAGTCACACTAAGCAGCAACAAATCACAGTTGAAAGTGTCCAATTTATATTATTAATGGATTGCAATACTCTGTCGTTGATCTTTACCAGAAGCGTGAATAAAAGAGGCTCAGATTCTCTCTCGCCTCTGACGATATCAGCTGTTGCTATTGCTGACACTTGCTTAGTCGATAATATATCGATTGCATATCTAGCTAAACATCCATCGGAGAATGTCGATTGTTGCAACAGCAACCTAAACACTTGACGCCATTATTTATCCGAATGTACATTCATCAATTATACCAGGCAACAAAATAAGAAGTATATTTTCCAATTTTTGAAGAACTAAAGGTGATTCCTCCCTTAATCTGTTTTCAGCAAAGGTTCTTTGGGTCTATATTTCAGCTAAAGTTGCTTAAACTGCGTATTTTGACACTTTGGTCTCACTTTTTGTGGGCAACCTTTACTATGGTTTTAGCTAGCGTTGATTTTATGGCAAAGTATTACTTCTTAGCTTTTAAATAAACCATTCCAAATATTTCTGCGATATTTTTAAGCGACGATAGACCAATTGAAAGAAGTTAGTGAATTGAAACACATGTATTCAAAATGGTATATCTTCGCTAAAAAAAATCGTAGAATTGTTTGGATTAGTTTATTTTGAAATTAAGATATAATACTTTAAGAAAATATCCAAATGAACCAAAGCAAACAAACAAAATCTTCACAAAACATGCATATAAAGTATCATGCTAGGCATTTTATGCTACTTTAAGCTCAAATTGTCAAAAATCTAAAGGTGATGAACCATTTCTGTACACAGACTTGTGTTCAGCACACAAAAGTTATCTTTAATGATCACCAATCCTTCAGTTTACTGGACCTAGTCCTAACTAAATATTTGGAAAAAATCTGTAAATGTTTTTTTAGAATGTGCCAGTGCTACAAGGCTATTAATTTACTAGTTTATATTCAAAATTGGTTCTAACCAAAACAAAACCAGTTTAACAAGCTAAAAAACCATTCAGACTGAGCTTAACAACAGGTTTTTGAAGTCATTTCAAGGAGTAGAGAGCCAACTTATCGAACATTTCTTGAAAAAACAAAACTGTAAAAAGCTGAACCACTCATTGAACCATTCATTAAAAAACGCACCTGCATTTTTCTGTAGTAGACCAATTTAGACCCCAACATCCGGCCCCTTCCCTGACTAGAGTGCCTGACCCCAAAAAACCGCTCTCACAAAACCACACAAAACTCAAGTTAACTAATCTTCCACCTTTGTACACCACCCTATGCACCACCTGCACCTGCACCAATCCGAACCCAATCTGAACCCAAACCGAAACCGAAACCGTATCCGAACCATGTTAACTGGGTTGTTGTAGCAAATCGATGAGCAAGCGAATCGCATTATCTCCAAGCTGTTACGCACCTTGGGCCCCACCGTGCTGCGCACCGCCATTCAGGGCAATAGCGCGAATGCGGCACGCACCACCTTTGATGCGGACTTCGATGATGATGACAGTGACAGCAACAAGACGGATGACAGCTCCGCTGGCAGCACCAGCAGCAGCAGCAGTGACAATGGCACACGAGTGACCATTGAGCTGCCCACCTTTGAGCCCGATGATGATAACGAAGTGGATGCGGGAGATGAGAAAAGCAGCAGCACTAGCACCACCACCACCACCACGGAATCAGCCTAAAAAGTGCGTGTAAATTTGCTACAACAACACAGCTGAATTTCTCAATTGGCATAACTCTAATCGAAACAAACAAACAAATTTTTTCCGTGCAGCACCAATCAACCACCAACAACAACCACAACCACCACAACAACCCGAAAAATTGGCTTTTGTTTGGCAACACTAAAATTGTTTTTGAAATTATGTATACAACACTGGTTTTTAGCACACAATTCCCATGCTCTTTCTAGCCTACACTCCTTCTCTCTCGCTCTCTTTCTCTCCATGTCTCTGACTGTCTCTCTCTCTCTCTCTATCTGTGCTACTCTTGCCTATAACCTTTGTCATCCTTCTTCTGCCATTCTCCTTTTTGTTTACCCTCATAAGCACTCCCGTTTCTAGGTTATTAGGTGTTTTTTTGATATATTCTACATTGTATTAGTTCTTTAAGCCATTTATAAAACATTTTGATTGAAAAAATATACCGAAATAATATATATATATATCCATAATTTTGTAATCTTTAATGAAATTTTATATTCGTATAACTCCCCATACATAAGTATCGTTCATTCACACGCTGGTGCCCAGACAGACTCAAGGCGAAATGAGTGACTCATGGGTGGTACTCATGAGCGTCTCCAACACTTTGGTAGTTCAGTGTTTGAAATAATACGTAAAATTTTGGAAATACTTTCAAACGATTGGAAGAATTGCAGATTGATAGATTTTAAGTTCCAAGGTTCAATTCTAATAGGCAGTGAGTAAATGTTAATGGATGAATATAGAAGTTGAGATTGCAGGAATCTGACTTGTGGTCTACTTATATAAGACCAGCTCCATACTGAAGCTAACTTTTTTTCAATTTCCTCTGTTTGATCTGCACCTACCATGCAGATTCTTTATGAAATTCCAATATATCTGACAATTAGCTTTAAAAAATATTTGTATATTTTGAAAACATAATCTTCTTCATGTTTTCTCTGAGTGAAAGGCTCAACGGTAAACAGAAAAAAAAAAAACCAAAAAAGTATCCATTT
This sequence comes from Lordiphosa fenestrarum, assembly GCA_035044985.1. Classification (NCBI taxonomy): domain Eukaryota; kingdom Metazoa; phylum Arthropoda; class Insecta; order Diptera; family Drosophilidae; genus Lordiphosa; species Lordiphosa fenestrarum. The sequence continues at coordinate 115,271 of JAWNNO010004426.1, forward strand.
GGGAGGGATATGTCTGGAATATGATTTTAATCATCCAACGGAACTGAAAAATCATCCCAAGGATCATCATTTTTCATATCTTTTAGATGATTTTTAGCTCCGTTAGATGATTAAAAATATATTTCAGACATATCCTGCCCAAATGGATACCGGAAATCATCCTTTTTTTTCTGTGTAGTGCAAGCACATATCAAAGCTTATGGATTACATTTGTAGACTGTCTTTTGTGTAAGCAAAAGAAAGTATCATGAAATATTCGACCCCCGAGTCCGAAAAATATTGTGAATGAAATTTGAATCCTTTTTTATACGCTAAACCTTAAAATTAACAAGCATATAAGCTGTAAAATGAAAGAAATAATAAAAAATTATTCGACCCCAAGACCGAAAAATATAAATTTTGATGATATTTCAATCCGATTTTATGCGCTAGGCCATATGAAAGAAGTAAATAAGTTTTTATGATCAAACAAACAACTTGAAGTTGCATTACAACCACTTTGAAATTGAACCTTGGAATTTTGAATCTGAGTCTAAGTACTTACCAAAAGAAAGAGGTATTCCGATAACCGAACTGCTCATGGGTGAGCTCACCACACTCATTCACACTCATGAGTGCATTTTATACATTTGTTCGCTCGCTCGCCGTCTCACCCAATCGTACCATATCGAGTTACCCATTCGTTCTGCACTCATTCCACTCGAGCCACCCAACCACCATTCCGTAAAGAAACAAAAGCAAAAGAGTTGACAATTAGCTGAACGAGGATTACTTGATAATATTGTTTGTTTTGGAGCTCCCACCCCCCCACTTATTTTCGTTAGATTTTCGATGGTAGCCCTCAGCCACAGGCGGAAGCATTCGTGCCACACTTACTTCTTGAGGCTGAGGGCTACGCCATACGACGCGCTATTTCCCTTTTGCCTAATCTTTTCTAGCTTTAACTGTTTATCCGAACAAAATTGGCTTGATTAATTTGTATTAGTGCCTACTATCTCCTTTTGTGTTTCTCTTTTGTTTATTTTGTATCTTTTTCTCTTTATTTTCATGTTCCATTAAAACAAAAAACAAAAAACACAACCGATTCGATTTGTGCAAACAAAACCAAAATAATAATAAATAATTACAATGAATAATAATAAAATGTATAAAAATCACACACACACACACACACATACAACAAAATGTATACAAAACTACATTCGAAATGCATTTGTGCACGTGCATCGATTATGCTCATCAAACAAACTCAAAACCCTGCCTAACCATTGCTCACATAACCCTCGAAACGACGCCTGATCACCAACACCAACACCACACCACAACTCAACTCAACTCACCACACTTCACCACACTGCGCCAAATCCTACGCTATGCCCTGCCCCACCCCTCCCCCTTCCCTCACACAAAATGCACATTATCCATGCCAAAATTCGAAATTGAAAAAAAAAACAAATACAAAACAAAAACAAAATGCAACAACAAATGCCCCTCCAACAAACCACCCCTGACCAAAACACACACCAACACAGAGCGGCGCCACCGATACACAAATCGACCTGTCGGCCATTAACAAACAGTTGGAGGAGACCATTCGTGTGGCCCGTCAGGTCAAGGAGGCGGAGCAGGCCGCCGCCGCTGCTGCCCAAGCCTCGCCCATTGCCCAGGCACCGATTCCACTGAAATCCAATGAGCCGATTCAGTTGAGTTTCAACAATGAGTTGCCGGCTGGCAATGGCGTGGGCGCCAGTACGAGTCCCACCAACGATGTCAAGGCCTTGAACACAAACGATTTGCAATTATCGGAATCGAAATCGCCGGCAATCGATGAATTGACATTGGATTCGGCAGAGGAGACAGCCGAACTGGATGATCGTAACAAGAGGTAAGTTGCGTCAAGGGCAAATATAATGGACACTGCCGTACACAAGAGACAACACATTAAACGACATATTGATATTTGGTTCCGAATTACTTAACTTTTGATTTTGCATAAAATGCTCTCAATATTGTTAGTTGTGATATTCAATTAAGTCTGCGTTAGGAAGGGATTCCTTATAGACTTATAGCAGTACTAAGCTTATGTATTCAACAGTAAGGTGAGACAATTGAACAAGATCTATTCAATTTAGTTTCAGTTTAAGGCAGGACCCGAAGGACTCTACTGAATCAACTTTGTGATCCAAATTTTTCGTGACAGATTCTGAATAACATTGAGATGAAAGTTGCAAATAAAAACAAGTATGCAAACCACTGGAAAATTTGTACTGGTTCAGTTCAGTGGATCACACAGTTTCTAAGCCGCCGGTTCGGCTTATTACATGGTTTTTAGAGCTCACTAAACCGCGGTCTCGGTTCGGTTCGGTGGTTCATAAAGGCACACAAACGGCTTACGGTTCAGCTCAGCGCTTCGGTTCAGAACCTGACTTAAAATAATACTTAAATCCAATTAAACATCGTAACCTTATCTAGATTACAAAATAACAGATTTGGCGTTTGGTAGACCAATAGACCTCAACGCTGATTCTAGTTATGTTTGGTCACACAGCAGTAATATTCTTATATTCCTCACCCATATCCATCAAATTGGACCCAGAACCAGAACTTGCAAATCAGAACCATATCCAAGCTTGGCATTTTCAATTTTGATGAATAGACTAACGAGAAAGCTAAGCTAACTTCGTCTGTGGCGAAGTTTTTATACCCTTGCAAGTGCTCGCTTAAATATTTTCAAAAAAAATACTTTTTTTCACATTTTTCGTATGGGAGCTATATGATATAGTCATCCGAATTGGACAAAAACTTGTAAAATTATGTAAGAGCATGTAAAACAAACAAATACAAAATTGCAGAATGCTACCATTAAAAACAAAAAAGTTGTTCTAACTAAGACTGTTTTTCAGACCTATCTTTTGTATGGCAGCTATACCATATAGTTGTCCGATTTTCATCAAATTTGGCGGAATTATACAAAAACATAGAAAACCTCGGAATACTAAGTTTGGAGACGTTTTCATTGACAAGAAAATAGTTGTTCATACTAAAACTAGTTTTCCGACCGATTGTTCCTATGGCAGCTATATGTTATAGGCAACCGATCCGGTTGGTTTCGACATATTAGTAGTGTGCAGCAAAAAGATGACACTGTGCAAAATTTCAGCTCGATAGCTTTAAAACTGAGAGACTAGTTCGCGTAGAAACAGAGGGACAGAGGGACAGACAGACGGACAAAGCTCAAACGACTCAGCTCGTCACCCTGATCAAGAATATATATATACATAGTTTGTGGGGTCGGAAATGAATATTTCTATGCGTTGCAAAACTTCTGGGCAAAATTATAATACCCTTTGCAAGGGTATAACAAGCAACTGAAAGCATTCGTTGATGGTTCGACGCAGTACAGATAAAGTAACTTGAGTTAAATAAATGGATTTGATACTGAGTAAGAAAATATGATAAAGACTCAATAAATGATCTCAACAGAGCCTTGAGCGCTCTACCAATAAGAAACCCACACTTAGTGAGCAAAAAGCCGAAGAAAATAATGCTTTATGTAACAAAGTATGACACTAATCAGTTGCCAAATGTATACACAGAATAAGCTTTAAGTAACAAATCGTTCTTTAACTGAACGAATATCAAGATGATATAGTCCATACTAGAGCCCTGCATGAGTGGAATCAAAGTGCCCTTTGATTCATGTTTAAAAAAAAAGGTTCAAGTAAATCAAGTCTGAAAATATTTTGATTCGAGTTAGTCAGCTCAAATTTATAATGACTCCAAACAGATCAAGATCCAAAAAGATCAAGCTCCAAATAGATCAAGCTCCAATCTGTGCTCCAGTGGTTCATTAGATCATATCAAGTCAAAAATTAAGTCAACACAAAAAAATGTTGTTACCATATTTCCCAACTGCGCAATTCGCTATACTTCGCTACATCCTCGAAGAACGCTGCTTCATGGTCGAGCTTAGATACGAGTTAAATATATATGCTTCCAAGGAAGTTTAATTGGCCAAGTTATGTAGAAACTGCACACCGCCGACTTGCTGGTTTCAGACCCCTAAAACACCTCCACTTATGCTCCTGATACAGCCTTCTTGGCTTCCAGTCGATGCGTAACTACCCCATACCTAACTCCCCCATGTGTAAAAACCTTGACAGCAGATATAAAGACCTTTTGCCGGCCTATACCATCCGTATCGCCAATAAACTGGCGACAAACAAAATACGAACACGGCTCAAAAGGATCATCGCTTAAGTTGTCTTCGGAGTTTTTGAAGCACTTATGCCGGGTCAAATTGGATGTGCTTTTATTAAGTTTAAAAACACTGCAGCACTTTCTGCAGCCAAAAAAGTTTGCGACCTTCCCTAGCTTCTTCCGCGCTTTTGGCAAATCTTGAGTTCTCCTGAAATAAACTACCTTTTGATGCTTTCTGAGATTGTCTCTGACGACTTGGTGGAATTCGATGAGGACTATTTTTTAATAAAGGAAAACATTGAATTAGTAATGTAGTTGTAACGTATTGGTTTAAGTCCAGTGCAGTACTCTGTACCTTGGGTACATAGAGCATATTAAGTTTTTGCAAAAGTATGTAACAGCCAGAAGCAAGCATCTGCGACCCCATAAAGTATATATATTCTTGATCAGCATCAACAGCCGAGTCATGTCTGTCATGTCCGTCTGTCTGTCCGTATGAACGCACAGATCTGAGATGGTAAGAGATAGAGGTTCGACATGTATGGGACATATGCTTCTTATGTCTGCAGCCAAATCAAGTTTATTTTCACTTTTGGACACTCCCCGCCATTTGGAAAAAACGTCATATCTCCCACAGTTTTAAAGATAGATGGTTTGTTCCTTCTGGACGTATTTAGTAATCAGGATAACTTATCGATCCGCTAAAGGAATGTTGAAGATCTAATAAACGGCTGCTGCTATTGCAGCATCAAAATTTATGCTGAGCGTATGATTTCGTTGGTACAGAGTATCTTATAGTCGGGCTTGACCGACTTTCTTTCTTATTAATAGTTCTTGATTTTGAAATAAAATTAAAATTTTCAATAAAAACAAGTCCAGAAACTTATGACATTAAGGCTCTGAGCTGTTTGATCGATTCATATTGACATTGAACCCTATGAGCTATTTGAGTTGAGCATGAGCTGAGCTGAGCTGAACTATTCCAAACAGATCATATAGCTCATGCCTCATGTCATGAGCTATAATTCAATGAGTCAATAATTTTGTGAACTATGCCTAGAAATTCATAGATAGATCAAATCAGTAAGAAAGTCAAGGGGAACTTTGATTCATCTCATGCAGGGCTCTAGTCCATACCATATATCTAGGTGTAGATAGTATGCTTTTGATATGAAAATAGTTGTTTTTTGGGTTAAAATTGAATACTGGAAATGATATTTAAGTGGTTGATGGCTGACTTGTAAATTTTCTTATCCAATTCGATGAAGAAACTTAGCGAAACTTTCTATTAATATTACGATTTGTCACCTAAAAACCTTTTAAAAAATATTTTTAAATATCTTAGCCAAATCCTTTGTGGAACCCATAGGTAGTGTCCCTTCCAATCATCCTTTTTTTGTTTAATTAAAAGAAATAAACGCAAGTGTCTCAAGTCACTTAAAAGTCTCTCAAATTTATAACAGAAAGGTTAAAGCTTAAAGTTGGTAGAAATACATACAATTTTGACGAATCAATGTCTTAGCCTTAAAAATTAATTATTCCAAGCAGTTCTACAATAGTTTTTTAGGCCAAGTTATGCCAATTTGAATACAAGTGTTGGAAATCACTTGTTTATCCATTGCCTTGCTATTGCGGAGCTGCTTTTAAAAACTTGTGCTGAAATTTCAAGGAACTGTCACCAAAAGTCTTAAGAGTATTTTCTAAAAAATGTAAAAATTTTCTACCTCAACACTGAACTAATTTTCACACACTTTTCCTTCACCATTTTTCCCCCACCAACCAACAACCAACAACAACAACAACATTACTCCAACCCACACCCACTCGCGTACACCTTGTGGAATGTCCAAACAAATTCCATAGTAATCTCTTCAAAAGGTTCCTAAACTTTGGCGGTGCTGGTCTGGCGGGCGGTTCAAGCGGCGGCGGTGGTGCTGGAGCCTCACCAAGTGGCAATAGTTTGGGCGCTGGCGGTTCGGGTAACTTTTTGCTGGATGTGGTGAGAGTAAGTATTGGAGAGTATTAAACACACACATTGGCAAATATATATTGATGATGCATTTGTCTGCCTGCAGCTCTTCTCGGGCAGTGTACAGACCCAGCAGGGTGATGAGGCGGCCAACAGTTTGGGTGGCGGTGCCAGCAGCAGCAGCAGCACAGATGACACAGACGCCAGTGGGGATAGCCAGCGTACGGCTGATGGCTATACCGAGGGCATTCCCGGCCCGGTGACGCGTCTGGTGGTGCTGGCCAATCGTGGTCTGGCCAATTTGGTGCAGGATTTGATATTGGTAATTTTATTTTATTGGCAAATATTTTGGTTGAACATCCAGCTAATGTTGACTCTTTTCCCATTTAGCGTGTGGCCGCCACCAGCGAGAAGTTTGTCAACTTTAAGGCCAAATTGATAACGGCACTGATTTAGGTTGCTTGGCCATTATCAACTCACAACTGGCCAAGTCCTCGCCGCCAACCCGTTCCACTGTTTTAGTCAAGTCAATTCCACTGTACAGAGTCAAAATCAGCCAACTACTTCCTCTACCCCCTGTCTCACCCACACTCTGTCTCCCACACACACACACACACACACACACACATATATATATATAAAAACACACACCCTCACTTACACACACACACATACACTGAGAAAAAAAGAAGGAATCTTCTGGCAATGTAAAATATGTTTTGAAAATTTTCTTACAAATTGTTAGCAAATTTTTTTCTAAAAGAATTTTTAAATTTAGTTCAAGTAGTTAAAAAGAAAACTAAAATACAAATAAAATTGTTAACAAACATTTTTAACGAAAAATAATCGAAATTTATATAAAAAGAAAACATTTATTTATTTTTTTTTTTTTTGAAACGAATAAAAATTGGCAAGAAATCATAAACGCCTGGGACAAGAGTTCTTTCATCTCGCTCTCTCTCTGTCTATCTCTCCCTCTCTCTCTCTGTCTCTCACTTTGTAAATATACTGCCAATTTCCGCTTAATCTCCCCAACATTCTTTTTGTGTTCTTTAAAAAAAAAAAAATCAAAAATCATGACTGTGGTGTTTTATTTACTATTATTTTTAATAATTATTTTAAACAAAATGTTTAGCTGAAAAAGAAGAAGACACATTTTAAACAACGAGAAAAGAAAGAAAGAGAAAAAAACCAACACAAATATATTCTTGCTTCATTTTTGTTCCGTATTGTTTTTTGTTTTGTTTATGCTTTTGTTGGCCACAAGCTGACCTTAAACCGTATGAGAGAAATACTCAAGATATCCACGAAATCGTATACAATAGTTTCCCTTAATTTTATATATATCCTTTGTTTATTGATTTTTTTTGTCTGATAAGCGAATTGTGTGTGTTTTTCCAATGAATTTTTTTGTAGCCATTTAAGTGAATGTTTCGTCGAAAATGTGTATAAAATAATTAATAAAAATTTGTAATTTTAAACAAAGTGAAATGTGTTTTGCTTTTAAGGGAAAACAAGAAAGAAAGTCGGTCAAGCCCGACTATAACATACTCTGTACCAAGAAATTTTGTCTTTTGATCATAACTCGAAAACCGTTCATCCGATCTTCTTCATTCCTTTGGCGGATCGATAAGTTATTCTAATAACTAAATATGTCCAGAAGGAACAAGCCATCTATCTTCAAAACTGTGGGAGATATGACGTTTTTTCTAAATTGCGGGGGCGGGAGGGGGCGTGGCCAAAATTGAAAATAAACTTGATCTGCCTGCAGACATAAGAAGCATATGTCCCATACACGTCAAACCTCTATCTCTTACCATCTCTGAGATCTGTGCGTTCATACGGACAGACAGACGGACGGACAGACGGACATGGCTATATCGACTCGGCTGTTGATGCTGATCAAGAATATATAAGGTTGTCAAAAAAGTTTTGCGGTATTTTTATTGAATTTTCAATTGTTCATAAAATTGGTTATAATAATGCGATTTAAGTCAAATATGCGCCGTTTTGTTCGATGACGAGTTCCCAACGAGATGCCAACTTCATAATGCCCCTCTTATAGAAGCTCGCTTCCCTATTGTCAAAAAACTCGGAGAGACAATTTTCACAGGACTCTCTTGTGGCCAACTTCCGACTACCAAGCTCGTTCGCCATGGACAGAAATAGGTGGTAATCACTTGGTGCGAGATCCGGACTATACGGTGGATGCAAAAGAACCTCCCATCCGAGCTCCCGGAGCTTCTGGAGCGTCACCAAAGATGTGTGTGGCCTGGCGTTGTCCTGATGGAAGACAATTCGACCTCTGTTGATCAAAGATGGCCTCTTCTGCATGAGTGCTGCATTCAAGCGGTCCAGTTGTTGGCAGTACAGGTCCGAATTGAGCGTTTGGCCATAGGGGAGCAGCTCATAGTGGATGATTCCCTGCCAATCCCACCAAACACACAGAAGAACCTTCCTGGCCGTCAATCCAGGCTTGGCCACCGTCTGGGCAGCTTCACCGCTTTTCGACCACGACCGTTTGCGCTTCACGTTGTCGTAAGTGACCCACTTTTCATCGCCAGTCACCATCCGCTTCAAAAACGGGTCGATTTTGTTGCGATTCAGAAGCGATTCGCATGCATCCATACGGGCCAAAATGTTTTTTTGCGTCAAGTCGTGTGGCACCCATACATCGAGCTTCTTTTTGAATCCAAGCTTCTTCAAATGGTTTATAACGGTTTGATGACTCATGACCAGCTCTTGGCCGATGCTACGGCTGCTACTATGCCGGTCTCTTTCGATCAATTCAGCGATTTTATCGCAATTTTCGACGACAGGCCTTCCGGACCGTGGCGCATCTTCGATCACCTCTGCACCAGAACGAAAACGTTGAAACCATCGTTGTGCGGTGGAAATGGAAACTGTATCAGGTCCATAAACTGCACAAATTTTATTGGCAGCATGAGATGCATTTTTGCCTTTATCGTAGTAGTACTGTAAAATATGCCGTATTTTTTCTCTTTATTTTGCTCCATGTTTGCGACGCTATAACTCACGAACGACTAAAAACAAACAACAATAAATCAAACACGTGTTAGCGCGTGAAAAGAGCTTTCCAAAAAGCTCTAGCGTAACCGATGCGACGAATACAACTAGAACTACGCGCTTGCAAGGACAAGCTTGCGGAAATACCGCAAGACTTTTTTGACAACCTTATATATACTTTATGGGGTCGGAGATGCTTCCTTCTGGATGTTACATACTTTTGCACAAACTTATAATACTCTATGTACCTACGGTACAGAGTATAAAATTATGTAAAAACTACACAAAAATGTAGTTTTTCTACACGTTTAACAGGGATTTTGCACCCACAACGTTTACGCAGCTTTTCTACATGGCACGTTTAGCTTTCTCATTTCTAAGTGCGGCATGTAGCTTTTCTACATGCTAAATGTGGGCCCAGCCCGAGCAAAAAAATGTTGTTTTTTAAATTCAGCTGTTATCACCACACTGTTTTACAAGGGAGTGTGGCGATGAGGAGGAGTGGAGGTTGGGGCACGGGAGGGAAAAGCCTAAGTCCATCAACTGACTGTTGTTCGAACTCATAACTCGCTAACCTTGTCTCTGCAATTTAAACATAAATGCCAACATCTTAGCCCATACGACCAACAAGCGCACGCGCGGCATTGCCGCAAATCATAGTTTCATCTCGTAGCATTCACCATTTGAAATCTTAGACTTTTATCCAGAAATCCTACATGTAGCGACTGAATAACAACTATCTAAATGAAACACATGGCTATTCTGTCCCGATTTTAAGCTACAATTTTCGTTTAGAATTTTCACCTGCTCGTGTGGCTCTTCAATAACTAAACGTTAATGTAGAAAACCCAAATTTTCGTGTGGTATTCCGATTGCTGTATGGAAAATGTTGGAGCTGTTTGGAAATATGCTAATTCAGTCACATTGGGTATCCTTTGCATTTCTCCACGCAGCATTTAACTTTTCAACATGCCTCGTTTATTTTATTTATTTCTACACGTAGCATGTAGTTTTTTTACATGCTTCGTTTAGTTTTCAGTTTTCTACATTTTACGTGTGAAATTTTACAGGGTGAACTACGTATCGTTTAGGATTACCGTTTCTACACGTGGCGTGTAGCTATTTTTGTCTTCTCTGTGTAGGGCAACAATTTTGAGCCGCAAAATATACAAAACGAAAGCGTAAGTTAAAGTAAGTGGCCCTGCGCAGATCAAGAATGCCGAGAACTTTGGACTTATTAACAAAAAATAGGCCTTGTACGGACTAACCTATGTATAGTAGAATGTTTTTGTAGAAGCTCGTCTTATTCATACTTCAACTTTTCTGTGCAGTGGCTAAGCTAAGCTGAATTATGCTCAACTCATTTTGAGTTGAAGGCAACTTATTCTCTGAACGGATTTCCCCATGTGTGCCTGACTTCGTCACTTAGGATAAAAAGTGCTTACTTGCCATCTGTTATGTTAATTAACAGAGCATTAGCAGTCGCTCTGATGAAGGCACAAAATACAAACGAAACGAGTAGCAAGAAAATTTATAATAAAATGAGTTTCAATTTTGATATGAGGAATGTCCCACAGCAACAACCAGGGAATAAAACCGAAAAATACATGGGTTTCGGTTACGGTCATTAAAATAACATTTTTTATCGGTTTCAAATTGAAAGAATAGAGGAAAGTTAACTTCGGCTCGGCCGAAGTTTGTATACACTTGCAGCAGGTTTTTCCACTGAAAGCAAACAAGTTTTTCTCAATAAGACCACATTTCTGACTCTACTTTTGTATGACAGCAATACTATATAGATGTCCGATTTCGAGCAAACTTAGTGGCATCATGGAAAAGCATAGCAAACTAAGAAATACAAAGTTTGGTGACGTTTCCATTGAAAACAAAAAAGTTTTTCTCACTAAAACTAGTTTCTTGACCGATCATTCCTATGACAGCTATAACCTATAGTCAGCCGATTTTGACTAAACTTTGCAGAATTGTGTGAAAGCTTATAAATGAAATATAGGCCAATTTTAAAGAGGTTTGCATTCAAACCAAAAAAGTTTTTTATGCTAAGACTAGTTTTCTAACCATACTTTTCTAGGGCAGCTATACTATATTGATGTTCGATTTCGATCAAATTTGGCAGAATTATGTAGAAGCATTAAAAACTAGTAATAACTGAGTTTGAAGACGTTTGCATGAAAAAAAAAAGTGTTTCTTACTAAGACTAGTTTTTCGACCGATCGTTCCTATGGCAGCTATATGTTATAGACATCCGATCTGGCCGGTTCCGACAAATGTGCAGCGCATTTGTACCAGAAGACTTTGTGCACAGTTTGCTGGCGATAGCTTTAAAACTGACGGAGGAGATAGCCTAGAAACAGGCTAAATCAACTCAGCTCGTCCTGCTGATCAAGAATATATATATTTTATATAGTCGGAAATGCTTCCTTCTATGCGTTACAAACATCTGGACAAATTTAATAAACCCTCTGCAAGGGTATAATAACTTTGACATTGGGGTTAACATATTAACATTATGTAAGCAGACAGCGCAAATAACGGACAGACCGTCTATATTTTATGCAATCCTTATGTGAAGCTATAGATTTTGGTGAGATTTCAATAGATGTGAATTCACACCGATTTCATACAAATTGTTAGAGTTATTCTACAATTTTTAGCCAAACAAACATTTCAAATAAACTCGATTTGCCTGCAGACAATTGAAGTCTACATTTCAAAGTTGATTGCTTTAGCTCTTCTAGTCTTTGAGATTAGATATATGAATATAAATTAGCAGTTGATCAAGTATATGTATACTTTCTGATATTGGAGATGTTTCCTTCCGGCTACATGCATACATGTTCAAGACTTTAGTATACTCTTTTAACTCTAAGTACATAATTAAGGTAGGTACAATTTATATGTTCCAAACCAACATCCGAACCTAATTTTGCGTCAGTAGACTCTTTTTAAGATGAGTTTCTAAGAGTGCTGTTATGCTGTAACGATTGCGTAAGATATACAGCCAAATCTTTGAGAATTACCACTAAAAACAGTCTTGTACGAAAGGTAACATGACCTCTAGCCGACTAAAACTGCAGGTTTACTTTGCCTAAAGGTCGTAAATCCAGTCACATATGACTTTAGATAGGCTTTTTAGGGTTAATTCGTTCCTTTAAGGGGGGGGTAAGCTATTTACATTTTTTTTTTTATTTTTTTAAATGAATGCCTAAAATGTTAAGAATATTGTGTCAAAATTTCAAGTCGATTGGAGCAAAATTGACGAAGTTACGAGTATTTTTATACCTGTCTCATTTCAGGTACCGTACACCCAGAAAAAAGTAGAACGAATAAGTTAAGAGCGTTAAGAGTTAAGAGAAAAATATTTATTCGTTCTTGAATCTTCAAGAATTTCGCTCTTGAAATCGAGCTATATTCGTTCTTAGTATGATTTATTTAGGAGAGGGGACTGAGGTAACAAAACAGAGAGAGGAGCAAGCACATTGGAGAGCAGAGCACACAGCGTAGAACTCGCTCTCTCAGTTTGATTTTTTATGGAAGAGGGGTGTGTGGGGAAGCTATCGAGCAGAGAGCGCAATCGATTTTTGCACTCATGTTGCTTTGGAATTCCCAACCGATTATGGCATTGCTGGCATGGAGCGACGGCTGTGCGACTGCCAGTTGACAGACAAAGACTGATACTCCTTTGAGGTGTTGTATGTATTCCTCGAGCCGGCTAGAACTTGCTACATGGCTTAACAATTAGTTTTCCATGAAATAAATTTAAACAAAATGGAAAAAAATAACTGCTTTTAAATTGTTGTAAGATTGGAATCTATGAAGCTCTTGATTTAAGAGTAAACGATTTTACTCTTGAATCTGATGGGCTCTTGATAATCGGAAGAACATTCTATAATTTGGTCAATTCTGTATGCTCTTGATTCAAGAATGAATAACCTTGGACTTGAGTTCGTTTCGCACTTGATTCAAGAATTTTGCAACTTGATTTGAGAATGTTTCGTTCTAAAATTAAGTATTGAAGCTCTTGGATCAAGAAACCCGGGATCAAAAATTCATACTTGGATCAAGAATTTCGCTCTTAGATCGAGAATTTTCACTCTTATCGAACTATTGATCTCGAAAATTCTTGATCCAAGTATGAAATTCTCCATTTTTTCTCTGAGTGTACAAATTTTTTGGTGTTCAAAACTTTAAAGCGATTTCGAAGTCGGTGCCCCTCATAACATAAAAACTACTGAACCGATCATTTTGAAATTTTGTACACTATTTCTGAACATAATTTACGAGGTAACGCTGTCGAGTTTTTTTTCCAAATTTGTTAATAATTTTTTTTTTACAATAACAAATTAGCCGAATTTTTTCCAAAAAAAAAACATTTTTTCACTTCAAAATTTTCCAAAAAAGTGAAAAATTAAAATTTCGAAAAAAATAGGGGAAAACTATTATCTAACGAATAAGTTTTGGTTTTTTGATTTCGGCTGATCCAGCACCAAGTTATGAGGGGCACCGCAATTCACCTTTTTTCCGAGAGACTTCCGAATATTTGCTGCCATTGCCGTGTTTCTTAATATTTATTCGTGAAAATGTTATACAACATTCTTTAAATGTCATACCTGAATGTGCTTTTAGTTTTAATGAAGAGATTTTAACTGTGTCGTCACAAAAAATTCACAAAAAAGTGCATTTTTCGAGCGATTTGAGCTTACCCCCCCCCAGGCCTTAAGTTCAAGCTCTATACATCAATCCATCTCCTAGTTTCATGGACCCAAAATAAAGATGCTAAGACCCTACAACACTCTCGTTGTATAGCAATTGTTTGATTTTTTTGAGAACTTTTGAGACCCCTCACCGGCGGCACTCCATGACACTGGCGAGTGTCTCAACGGAATGCAACTAAGACAAACGTTCAACATTTTGTATGAATTGCTTTCCAAATTAAATAATTATCAAAATAATGATAACAAAAACAATTTTCGCCAGTTTTCTCTGCTTTCATCTAAAAATAACTGAATTGCCCATCAAAATGCATTCCTCGAGATTTGTGTGCTCGCGCGAAATGTGTTGCTTGGTTGAGATTGGGTAATTAGCCTGCCTGACCGCAAGACGGACTAAGCAAATGCACTCCGCTGCTGATTGCTGGCGAGCACAAAGTAAACAAAACAAATGGGCGGGGAAAAAGGCAAAGCTGGCTGGCTGACTGAGCTACTTCATCTTCGGGCTGCACTTGAAACGCATGCGTGGACGCCGCCCGAACCGTTCCATGTGGTCCTCAAGTGCTACTTCCGTTTGTCCAGTGCCAACAGCAACAGCAACAGCAACAACAGCCACCGCGAGGAGAACAAATAAATTAGCCAAACAAATTATCGATGGACAAATGAGGATGCCTCTTCCGTTCAAGGATCATTTGACAGCGGCTGCCAGAGGAGACGGTGTGCCGGCGACGGGGGTGGGGGGCACGCACGCAATGGGCAATTAATATGGCACAAACGAGCTGCTTGTGCGATTGTTTCTGTGTGTTTTGACAAGTGCGCCAGCACCACCAACCACCAACCGGCACCACCGAGTGAGGAGTGAGGAGAGCAGAGATCGGAGCGGAGCGGGGCCGAGGCTATGTTATGTGAGAAATGCCCGCGTTATTGTTGTTTCCCCTCTTCATGCACAATTTGTCGTCACTTGGCGATGACTTACTTAATTCATTTAGCAGGCCGACCGACCGGCTGCTGCCTGGAGAACCCATACACTTCTGGAACTACTCATTCGCTCACCGAACGCCGTCGCCAGTAGATCATTCCATGGCCATTTCATCATCATCCTCCTCCTCATACTTGCTGGCGGCCGCCTTTGCCCATGAGAATAGCAATAGCTGTGGCAGTGGCGGCAGTGGAGGCAGTGCAGCCGCTGGCGCTGATTCGGAGGATTCGCTGCCCTCCAGCCTGGGTCAGGGTCAAAGCAAGGGACTGGGTCGTGGACCGCCCAGGCAGAAGATTAACGCTCGGGAACGTTATCGCACTTTCAAGTGAGTTTCATTGTTGAATACAATTGCCCACTGGTGTCCAACTCATCCTTTTCAGTGTGAATGCCGCCTATGAGGCCCTGCGTCAATTGATACCCACGGAGCCCATCAATCGGAAGCTATCCAAAATAGAGATTATACGCCTGGCCAGTAGCTATATCACACACTTGAACAGCACCCTGGAGGCTGGTAAGCTTGGTTTGATTCCACATAAACAAAATTGTGATCAACTAATGAGAAATCCATTTCCAGGCACCGATTACCAGCCTTGTATTAGGCATAAATATGACAACGAAGCAGGAGCAGCTGTATACGCAGCCGCACGCATTAGTATTTGCACTTTTTGCCTAAGGCCCAAGTAAATGTGATGGGAAAATGTTAGTTTATTTAGTTGTTTATAGTAAAACCTGAAAGATTTAACCAATGTTTGAATTTGGCGCTCAATTTAACTGGCGACATCTGGTGGGCTTGGGTCAGCAGCTGTTTTAAAAGGTGGCGCCCTCTGGTCTTAGTTGCGACGCCGTCTAGCGAGCGTTACTGGCACTTGTGGTAGTAGGTGGCGCCCTCTAGACTGCCAAAGCGAAACCTACTCAGTCACAGACTCGTTTACACGAGTTGCAGGCGGGTTAATCACGAATTTGAATTGGATTGAGCTATAGGAGAGATATGGCTCTTTGATAAGCTGGGTCTGACAGTGAAATTACTGTCTTTAGTTACCAAAACTTAAACTGAATGAAATGAATTTACGATAACTAATCCACTCTTCATTTATCTTGAATTGGCGTAGCTCACTTGACAATTCGTGTATAACCCAACACAAGACGCAATTTTTTCATGTGTGTCGTGATCGCAGAGGTCGATCGTAAGGCAGCTGAACTTAAGTTGAGTTTCAGGCTCAAACCGAATCTCCGGTAATATTGTAGTTTTACGCACTTCTCCCAGAATATTATAAATAAAGTGTTCCTCGATGCCATGAAGAAATTTTCAAGCACCCAAGCCGCGACTTAAGCATTACTAAGATATAATTTTCAACACAGGGCAGCCTAAACAGTCGTAAAAAGGTTAATATATTAAATCATAATCATATCATTAACATCATTTTTGCTGAACCTAACCCAAAACTAAGGTTGAGTTAAAGTAAATGATCTTAATGGTCTTAATATTTTTTTTTTAGTTTCTACTCAAAAACAAAATAATATCACAAATGCTAAGATCTCGATACCAACTCATAAAAAACTTTCTCGTGTAAACGTCGAGCAGTTGTGTTTGGTGCCGGTGTCGCCCTCTGGCGTACAGTTGCTGGTCACACTAAATGCGCCAAAATGCTCATTGCCAAACGAACCAAAAGATTTAATAAATTTTAAATTTCACCTAAAAGGGGCAGCATGCAAACAGCCAAACGAGTGCTGACACCCAGTAAATCCGAAAATGGAGCCAGCCAGGAGGGGATAAGCAAGAAATTCAAACAACAACTGGACTTCCAGGAGGAACTGGAGAACATCGACTGGGCGAATGAGGATGACTTTGATGTGAGCCACCTGGATGAGGTGCTGCGGGCCAGCAAATTGGACTTGACGCAGTGGCAGCGTTGCGTTGTCGATGAAGTGGAATGTGTGGGCAAATCGCGTGAGTTGAAGCTGAGTGTAAGCAGCGCCCGGGAGGAGAGGGAGCTGGCGGATACAGCGGAGGCTCTTACCGCCATGTGCCTGCTTCAACGGCCTTGGAATCAAATGCAGGTATCACGAGGCGATCTACTCTCCCTCAAGGCCCAATGGGATCCCTCCAACAACTGTTATGTGGTCAACCAGGAGCAGGGCTATGTGGTGACGCATCCGGATTTGCTTATTTCTGGCACCACGGTGACAGGATCGATGTTTTGTCGGCGCAAGGCTGTGTTGCAAGAGCGCTTCCGTGGCCTGGACACAGGCAATGCTGTGGTGAGTGCTTCCTAGAGGACACTTGAGGCCAAAATATACTCTTTCTCTTCTCCTCACAGATGGTCATAGGCACTTTGGTGCATGAACTGTTACAGAAAGTGCTGTGCCAGCATTTGCACACAGAAGAGCAGGTGCAGGCAGCCCTACAGGAGATGCTGACAGGCCCCTCGCTGACGCACATGCTCTATGCCAATCAGTTGACCCAAGCTGAGGTGACGCAACAGCTGCAACAATTCCTCTCGCCCATTGTGGCTTTCATACAGCAATATATCAAGGGCCAGCCGCCCTCTGTAGTGCCGCCCCAAACGTTTCAGGGCAGGATTGCTGAGATTCAGGACATCGAGGAGAATCTGTGGGTACCGCAATTGGGCCTCAAGGGCAAGGTAGATGTCTCCCTCAAATTGCACAAACAAAGCCAGCCAATTCCATTGGAATTGAAAACTGGACGAGCCAGTTTCTCAATGGAGCACAAGGGTCAGCTATTGCTCTATCAACTGATGCTCAGCGCTCAGGGTAGAGAAACGAGAAGTGGCCTACTGCTGTACCTAAGAGAGGGTCTAATGCGTGAGATACGTGCCGAGCGGAACGATCAGCGTAGCTTGATTTGGTTAAGAAATGAACTGGCCTACTATTTGACACGTGAGCTGGAGGTACCCAGCGGGCTGGAGGAGCCTTTGCCGCTGTTCAAGCTGCCCGAACCGATTTATCATCACAGTGCCTGTGGGAATTGTGCATATAACACAATATGCTGCAGCTTTGCCCAGCGGGAAACACAGTTGCAGTTGGCCGAAGATCATCCACTGAAACGACTCATGCCCCAGGTGAGGTTTGGGAAATTAATAGAAAATTGAAACAAAATTATATAGAAGTGGTATAGAAAGTTGATTGTAAACTGAAAAAGACATAAAATCAACTCCTTAACTCTTCTAAGAAGAACGATTCATAGGAACAATCGGTCGAAAAACTAGTTTTAGTAAGAAACACTTTTTTGTTTTCAATGGAAACTTTGTATATTACAATTTGATATGCTTTTCCATAATTCCACCAAGTTTGGTCGAAATCGAACATCTATATAGTATAGCTTCCATAGAAAGGAAAGGACCCAAAAGTAGATTAAGTTAGAAAAACGTGATGCAAGGGTATAAAAGCTTCAGCCGATCCGAAGTAAACTTTACTCTATTTTATTTCCCATTTTGACGACTTAATGACATTTTTTGTAGGCATTCAACATGGATTTCTAAACCACCATGTCAGGGGTGCCCTCGCTACATACGCTTCAGGCGCTTTAGTTGTTGTTTAGCGCAAAGCGACTGTCAAGCGTATACGAATCATGCATACAGAAATTGCAGCAACAACTTCGTATGTGTTCGTCTATTCTCTGTTCATCTGCTCACCGTTAATTTTGTAGTTGTCGTTTGCTTCAGACAGCCACAATTACACACACACATACTCTGCATTAGGCAATAATCGGGTTTCTCTTTCGTTTTCTTTTGGTTTTTAGGGGATTCTGGTTCCATTTTCCATTACCATTTTCAAATAGTTCGTACATATATCGTACTTTTTCGATAGGTTTTTTCGATCAATTCTTCTGCAAATAAAACAGATGCGATTCAATGAAACGAGTAAGCACCATTTAAAGACTTCTTTGTAAGTCATCAATATACATAAGATTTGGTTTGAGTTCCTGTTTCATATTATTAAAGGTATTTGGCTTGTGTCTCTATAAGTTGAGAAGAATCTGCATCTATCATTCAAGTAAACTCTCAGTCGGTGGGATAATGCCAAGTTAGTTTAAGGATCACTTTTAATAGCTTGCTTTGGGCTGTTTGTAATCCCTTAAGGTGGAACTTGGCAACATCAGACCATACTCCATTGAAAATTACTGCCTGAAACTTGTTTTTAATGGATAACCATGAGTTCCTGTTGATGAACTGAAACAGGCTTCTAGTAAGAGGGAAGATTATATCAATAGGATGGTCCCAAGAGATTACTTTGGGTGTAAAAAAGCTCCAAAGTGAGCAACCTTTTTAGGCCCGGGTAGTTCTTTATCTGGAGGTTTCATTTCATCTGCTCAACTTAAATTATTTGCAATAAATTTCTTATCATTTCACACTCAAATCAATTTTCAGCTCCTGGCACATCTTACCGCGGCAGATCACTCATATGTGCAACACTGGTGTGGCCTCTTAGCCTTGGAAGAGCAACAGGCTCGTCAATCCCTGCAGCCGCATGCCCTTTGGACGCAAAGTCTCAAGAAACGTCAGCAGGCGGGACGCGCCATAGGCCATTTAAGGCTAAGACCGAATCAAGAAATTGCCTGCCTAGAGGGACGCTATAGCCAGAGTCTAGAATTGGCTGAGGAGGTGGATAGTAACCTGGACTTGAGTCTCAGTGGTGTAAGTAAAGCATTACTTAAACTCTCTGCTAAGATTCCATTCATTTCTCCCTATTTTCTACCCCCCAGTTCGAGGTGGGTGAATATGTCATAGTGAGTTCTACCCGCCGTCTGGCCATCGCCTCGGGTTTCATCAGCTCCTTGGCCCGCCGGCATGTGATACTGCAGCTGGAGCGTGATCTTAGCCAGCTTTATGCCGATGATTTCTTTATTATGGATAAACATGAGAGCCAAAGCTTCGCCAGTTTCAATTATACCAACTTGGGTTTGCTGCTGTCCACGGGTGAAAGATTTGACCAGCTGCGTGAGATAGTGGTGGCTCGTAAAAAACCCACCGAACATAAGGTTTTGCCTCGTCTGATTCTCAGCCAGGGTTCGGACATGCTGCTGGAATTGAATAAGGTGCAAAAGACCGCCTGTCTGCGTGCCTTGACCACCAACTCGCATTTGCTCATCAAAGGATTGCCGGGAACGGGCAAAACCCAGACATTGGTCTCGCTAGTGCGTCTGCTACATCTGCTGGGCAAAAGTGTATTGATTACAGCCCAAACCCATTCAGCGGTGGATAATTTGCTACTCCGTTTGCTGCCCTACGAACTGCCCCTGCTGAGATTGGGCTCAACGGCACGTATACACCCCCAGCTGGTGGGGATAAGTGAGTCCAAATTGACGGCAGATTGTCGAAGTGTGGAGGAATTGTCCGCCGCTCTAAGCAAACCCTCTATAGTGGGCGTTACCTGCCTGGGAGCGAGTCATGCTCTGTTCCAGCAGCGCACCTGCTTCGATTATTGCATAGTGGATGAGGCCACTCAGGTGCTGCAGCCCACAGTGCTGCGTGTGCTGGCGTATAGCGCTAAATTCATTTTAGTAGGTGATCCGGAACAGCTGCCGCCGGTCATACGCTCACGGGAGGCGCAAAAACGTGGAGCCACCGAGACGCTCTTTCAGCGTTTGGATAGCCAAGAGGCCACGGCCTTGTTGTCGCTGCAATACCGCATGAATCGCACGATAACCCGCCTGGCCAATGATTTGACCTATGCTGGGGCACTCCAATGTGCAGATGATAAAGTTTCCAGTGCTCGTCTACAACTGGAACTGTTACCCTCAGCCGGCAGATGGGTCCAAAGAGCATTTCAAACTCATCTAGAGCAGGCGGTCATCTTAATGGATACTCTGGATTGCTCGCAACGTAGTCAGCAGTTCTTTCAGAACAGGCAGGAGAAACTGGATGCCAAACGTCGCCTCAACAAGTATACCAACTACTCAGAGGCAGCCGTATTGATGCACTTGCTACGCCAGCTAATCTCGGCAGGCTTTGATACGACCAAAGTGGGCATAATTGCTCCCTATCGTGCACAAGTGGAGCTGCTACGCAAATTGGCTGCTGGCTGGGCGCCAGAGGTAGAGTTCAACACGGTGGATCAGTACCAGGGTAGGGATAAGAACCTTATTATCTACAGTTGCACCAAGACCGGAGCCGTGGGCTCCGACTCTGACATGGAACGCTCGCGCGAGTCAGAGATCTTGGAGGATCAGCGTCGTCTCACAGTGGCCATTACTCGTGCCAAGCATAAGCTTATCATTTTGGGTGATGTCAGCTGCCTGCAGCTTTATGGCCCCTTCAAGCGACTCTTTGAGCATATACCGCAACGTTGTCGCCTCCAGTTGATCGATGGTCGCATGGAGTTCAACTGGCAGACACTGCTCGATGAAGTGACTCGGCTGATGGGCGAGTGAGTAGAATTTTAGAATATTTTTAAACTATTTTTTTTTTATGCATCCCGCCGCCAATTATTGTGATTTTTTTTCCAATTTTGTACCATTTTTTTTTGTTTGTTAATAAATGTTAGGAGATTGGCTTGTCCCTGGCAGCTGAGCATGGTAAACAGTTTTCACTTTTGCACAGTAGGACGCAAACCATTTGTTTTGTAAGATGAACGATTCGTTTGGACTTAGATAATCAGATTAAACGCCGGAATGAAGCGAAACGTTGTTGTTCCTTTTCATTACATTCATTTTGGTGTTCCTTTGTCTTAGGTATTTAGCAATAATTTCCTGTTTCGTCCTAGATTATAAATTGTTTTGAAATCTGGGAATAATTCATTTAAATCAAACACTCCATTGTACAATAATGCCAAAGCTGTTGTGAAAAATAGGTTAGAAAATCGTAGAAATATTTGAAATTGTCTTGAAATATAAATCTCACACATAAAAGACAGCAACTCTTTCTGGACTGTACTAAGAAAACTAATCGAAACTGTCTCTGACAACCCAAATTAGATTCAGACCAATTTCGGTCTGACGTACAAAGAAAACAGTGGCTTGCATTTGACCGATTTCTCTCGCTTCGAAGGGCTTATCGGCGAACGGCTCCAGCTCGCACACACACTTCAGCTCGGAGCACACTCACTGTTTGAACCGAGTGCAGTGTAGGAGATTGAACCGTTTGCTTATGAAGGTTGTTTTCTTACAGTTGTTGTTGTTGTTGGACTGCTACCAAATTCATATTTTGTGCCCACCGCTGCTTTAAAGAATGGCAATCACTCTTTTAAACACATAATATGGTGGAAAATGTGGAAGAATAGGAAAGGGCCAACATAAAGGACTGGACGAATGAAACATTAAGGTCGAACCCCATGTTAAATATGCAAATAAAAACGGTTCGTTTCATTTGTAAGTCGAATTTGACCGCACAAAATCAACTAACTCTATTTTATTGTGTTTATTCTTTGAATAAGAGCAGCGAGCTCTAGGATTACATTTGGTAAAAGAATTGTTATATATATTTCTGTTACCAGTTCGAATTTCTTTGTCAAGGTCTTCTTGAAATTGACTGATTTTTAAACCCAATTAATTACCCAATTGGTGGAGATTTTTCAGCCTTATCTAACTTCAGCTAGGCTCTTACAGTCCACAGTGTTAGTACACACTTTGGTTGGGGCTCTTTTCGTTTAAAAGATAAGCTAACATCTAACAGATAACCTGAGGTATGGCATGGGCAACTGCTGAAACTAAAGGTCGGTGAACAGACTCTTGAACTCAACAAAATGTAAGGGAATAAGCGGAAATTTGTGATATGGACCTACGACTTTACATATGTGTGCTGTGTGTGATTGCAAACTGTGTCGCTAGATAATACTTACATGGCTGTTACTCATCTTTGTGGTGTCTACAGCGTTTGGTCGGTTTGAATTTTTTTATACTCTGTACCGAAGGTACATAGAGTATTATAAGTTTGTGCAAAAGTATGTAACAGGCAGAAGGAAGCATCTCCGACCCCATAAAGTATATATATTCTTGATCAGCATCAACAGCCGAGTCGATATAGCCATGTCCGTCTGTCCGTCCGTCCGTCTGTCTGTCCGTATGAACGCACAGATCTCAGAGATGGTAAGAGATAGAGGTTTGACATGTATGGGACATATGCTTCTTATGTCTGCAGGCAGATCAAGTTTATTTTCAATTTTGGCCACGCCCCCTCCCGCCCCCGCAATTTAGAAAAAACGTCATATCTCCCACAGTTTTGAAGATAGATGGCTTGTTCCTTCTGGACATATTTAGTTATTAGGATAACTTATCGATCCGCCAAAGGAATGAAGAAGATCGGATGAACGGTTTTCGAGTTATGATCAAAAGACAAATTTTCTTGGTACAGAGTATGTTATAGTCGGGCTTGACCGACTTTCTTTCTTGTTTTATTATAACAATAGAGGCTTTGTATCAATTTCAATGTTTTTGAGAAAGTTATGATACGGATGTTTCCCAAACATCTCTAGAGATTTTCGTATAAACGCTTTCATTTAGAGCTACAACTGCTTGCCTGTATATGTGAAATGTCTTCCCAAATGCTGGGCTACTAGATAAGATGACAAAAGTTGAGAGATTTGAAATAGACAGTTCAAGTCGAAATAGGTTTGACACGTACGGTTTCCCTTCTCTATAGTCTAGTGGCCTGCAGCGTTCAGTGCTGTGACTTTACATCTAAAGTTATCCTAGATTAGTTCACCTCCGATTGAACATTTTACAGTTTAAATAAGCGTGTTCCAGTGAACCGAACCCCGGTTTATAATTGTACTGTGTACTTAAGTCGAGCTTCTAATGTGGTCCAACTCGGCGGCGAGTTTACTTTACAATACTTTATTCTCGGGAATTCCATTGTTAAGGGAATCTGCGTAGGATCATGAATGTGCGATTGCATTCACAACTGGTTTGACCCAGTTTTTGCAGACCTTTTCCGTATATTTAGCTATTCTGAGTAAGAAAGTGCTAAATAAGGGTCGCACTTCTTCATGAAAGTTGGCCATCTAACCTGGTCACACTTAAATTAAATGCCTTGTTGTCATTTTTGAGCTTGAATATATCATCCAAGTGTGTGTGCCTGCTGTGAAAGAGGTAGTGGATTCCATGCCGCCTAGGGGCATTAATAGAATTAGTTGTTTCTTTAGAAAACTTGCAAACCTGGTCACCTTCGCTAGCTATTGGCGCCAGCCTTAAAGTGACAGGCCATGAGAAAGCTGCTCAAACATTGCCTCTCGGATTGGGCTGTAATTCCCTTTGCATAAGTATATTTCACTTTTCGTTCGAACTCCGAGTTTTCACTTTGGGTCCACTGTTGAGCATCTCTTGGCTTCTTTTCATTCCTCACCTTTTCACCGCCTTCACAACCACTGTGGCACTTACATAGACCCACCGCAGCTAACGGTTCCTTTGTTTACCCTCTGCGACCCGAAACGGAAGTTGGCACCTTGAGTAAGTATCTTGGGTTGGTTGGCTTGATGATGATGATGGCCCCTGCATTGCGTGCCCGACATACAAATGAAGTGACAAGCAGGAGGAGGCCATTTGTCAGCGTGTGTGTGTGTGTGTGTGTGTGTGCAACGGATGCATTGCAGCCAGGAGCAGCAGCAGGTTGGTCGCTGGCGGTCATGATTCATCCCAGTGTGTTATGTGTGTATGTAAATACGAGTATGTTTGCCTTGGCCAATGACAGTTACCAAATGCGAGATTGATTGGTCTCAAAGCAAAATCCCAAAAGAGAAAGAGGTAGAAATAAGCAAATGGCTTGATAAAATATTTGAAATTCATTTCGCGCCGCCACTTTGGCAGCCGTTGGCATTTCGATGACAGCATTTAATGCTTATTATGTAAACCTTTTCTTCTGCTGGTGTTGGTTACTGTTAAGCTGACCATGCGGCGGGGGTCTGCAGGGGGGGACAGAGCAAACAAAGGTCAGCGGGCAGCGACATATATCCATATGTAACTCTGAATTGATTTCGAGTTCCGGCCAAACCCAAATACCAAAATGTATGCATGTGTAGACCCGTATTCGAAATGCCCATTGAGCCCTCTTGACTTGGTCTTGACTTGGGGCCCTTTCCAGCTCAACAA
This sequence comes from Lordiphosa fenestrarum, assembly GCA_035044985.1. Taxonomy (NCBI): domain Eukaryota; kingdom Metazoa; phylum Arthropoda; class Insecta; order Diptera; family Drosophilidae; genus Lordiphosa; species Lordiphosa fenestrarum. The sequence goes on from JAWNNO010004426.1 coordinate 140,215, forward strand.
ATTAAGCCCATTAGGCAGCAGCAACAACAACACCTGTTGCAATATGCCTAGATGTATGTACATGAATGGGATGAGTTCGCTTTGCGGCTCAATATTTAGCGTAACTATAACAATTTTATGACTGTGAGAAATATTTATTGCCATCATTTAATTAGACAAGTCCGAAGTTTATAAATAATTCGATTTTTCAATTGGGCCGGGCCATAAAGTGAGGTAAGAGCGAAGCGCTTTGCAAAGTGTTTGAAAGCCAATTCAAAAGAAGAAAGGAAGAAAGAGAGGAGTGCGAGCCAAACAGTCACGCTCAGCGAAGAAAGCAAAAGTTTTGTCTGATTTTTTTTGGTATTTCTTATACGGTTTGGAAGTATTGCTTCTTTGAAAGATAGAAAGGGTTTGATTATAAATATTCTTGAGCTTGAGCAACCCACAGATCAGAGATGAGTTAAAGCTGGAGGGCGCTAAATGGGTTTTTAGGGGTGACATGACAAAACGCCCACGGACAAAAGGCCCATATCAAAAATTTCAATCACTGCTTTGAAATATAGCTCAAAAATTTTCTGGGCGAAATGTCCGGACAAAAGGCCCATTGGCGTAAAGTCCGTATTTTAATTTAAATGACATTAAACGCACAGTAAGATTTGACCAAATATTGCTTTCCATATTACTGATGGATTTTTTGTTTAATTTTTGGCACAACTAATTCATAAAAACTACAGACTCAGTACCCAGTAGACAGAAATCAGCCTGTCCCATTTCCATCGGCACCACAAATGTCAGCCGTACTGCAGACGATTTTAAGACCATCGCCCGGCACATTCTCTGTTAACCACCAGCAGTTTAGCGTAACCATCGGCCTGGCCAGTCCGCACAGCATTACCAAAGTCTGTGCATTCAAAACTAAACGCACAGTGATGAATATACAACTTGACCAATTTATGCCTTCCATATTGAATTAGCGTCGCATTCTTCATGTAAGAAGACGTGAACTTATAAAGTTGCTCCTCTTCCTTGATATGTAAGAGGCAGCTATTACGCTTTGCTCCCTGCAGAAACTCAAATTCCAGCGAAGTCTCCATTTTTTGTTTTACTTTGTTGGTTTTTATTAATCTGGGCGAAAAGTCCGACGAGATGTGGGTCATATGTCCGAATTTAATGTGGACATAACGCCCATAACATTTTTGAGTTTAGTTTCGATGCTTACTACGACTATTTTTGATATGGGCCTTTTGTCCGTGGGCGTTTTGTCATGTCACCGTTTTTAGTATTATTCCATATTTTGCCACGCCCCCTGCCTTCTCTGTAATTGTGAAAAAACCTCATATCTTCTACAATTTTGTTGATAAATTGTTCAGATTTTCAATATATACACCGTTAAGCCTCATTCTTTAAAATATAATTTATGGAAACAATAGGATTAAAGATAATGAAGATATTTGAGAAGAAGAGAAATGTGTGGCAGAATGTTAGGGAGAGAGTAAAGGGTATACAGGGTTGTCCATATTCGACGGACCCATATGGCAACGCCATAACTTTTGACAGAGATGTCAGATCGCTTAATGACATACCGCGTTTAAAGCGTCAGTCCAAGCAGATTTTTACCATGCAACAATACACGCCACGCGAGCGCTCTGAAATAGTTGAAATTTACATTCAACAGAACAAGTCAATTGTGAAAACTCAACGTGCTTTTAAAAAATTAAAATTTCACATTGAATGGGACCGTAAATAAGCAAAATTGCCGTATTTACGCCACTGAAAATCCCCAGGAGATTCAAGAAGTGCCTCTTCATGACGAAAAAGTCACAGTTTGGTGCGGCGTTAGTGCGAAAACGGTCATTGGGCCGTTTTTCTTCCAAAATGAAAATGGCCATGCTGTTACCATGCCAATTATTCGTCGAAAGCGTATGAGGCAGTTCTGGTTTCAACAAGACGGCGCTCCACCGCACACAAGTCGCATAACAATCGATTTTCTGAAGAAATTGTTTCCGGGCCGTTTGATGTCGAAAAGTGGTGATTTGGACTGGCCACCGCGTTCGCCCGATTTGACGCCGCCTGACTTCTTCTTGTGGGGATATTTGAAGTCAAAGGTTTACGTTAACAAGCCAAGGACCGTAGAAGAGCTCAAGGACAACATTCGTGAAGAAATAGCCGCTATTCCGGCCGAAATGTTGGCGAAAACGATGGAAAATGCTGCAAAAAGGGCACAATACGCCATCAACGCCATAGGCGGCCATTTGAGAGATATCATATTCAAAAATTGATGTAAACAAATCCACTTGGAACAAATTAAATGATTAAGATTGCCAACCGCCAAACTTTTATTTTTTTTTTTATTTTTTTAAAAAAAACATGGGTCCGTCGAATATGGGCAACCCTGTATTATAGTACAGAAGTTGCATGCATGGATAGAGACAATCTCCTTAGCCATATTGTTGTAATGATAAACGCAGGAGACTCGCAGAAGTTCTGACATATTCTCGCTTGTTACCTTAACAAAGTATACTGATGATAGAATCTGCACACTTTTTGAGTGTTGGTGCCTTAATATATTCGGATTATTGCGATTTCGTTTGGAAATAATTTATATATTTGGCTCATTTTATTCTTTTTATATCCTTAGAACTTATCCTTTTTTTTTTTGGTCTCAAGTTATTTGTGCTCTAACACTTATATTTTCCACAACTGTTTAGTCTTAGCAATTATATAAGACCAAAACACCGACGATATCAGGGTGTCAGTCCAGACCGGGATTCCACAGCACCAGCTTAGGTTTTAAGCATTCCTCGAACCGATCTTTGTAAATATAGTATATAACCTGCCCAACCAGAACCCAGGCCGGGCATATTTTTATAGGTTCTTATAGTTTCGTTTTAAAAACTTACCTTATTCTATTTTAAAGGTTTTTATGACTGTTCCATTGCTTAGCTAAGATCCATAATGGAAACTATATTACAACTCGAAATGTGCCGACTTGGAGTTGAAAAATGGCGCATCAAATATTTCTGTCTTGCGATAAGCTATGTCGCTTAGTATACATTCTTTGACATAACTAAACATATCATTCTTGTGGTAGCAATTATTTAGTTAACGATAAATCGCTTGGATTTTGAACTTAAGTTGGTCAGGTACCAGATTAATGTGAAAGAAATACGAAGTCATTAAGTCTACTTGTCATATAAGCTAACACAGCATATAAAGTCAAGTAGTTTTACTGTGAAATGAAAACTCACATACGACAAAACTCTAGAGATTTCTGGGCACATTTCGCCATCGCTCACGACAGTTACTAAACCTCAAAGATACTGCCTACAAAAAAAGGATGCACAATTAAATACAGGGCAGTGTATTGGACTATTAAGGCTCTTAAATGGAAACAGCTTCATTACAAGACCTACTAATAAATTTGAATTGTGCAACACTAATGAGGTTTTCTGGTTAGATATCCAATCCAATATTCATGTTGTAGCCAACCTGTCTTGAATCCAACTCAGATAATAGACATTCAAAATGATGCGACTTTAAGTGGTAGTAGAGTTTCTGCAACAGGCCACCCAGTATAGGAAACGGATTTTGGCGGAGTCTTTTTAAAACGAAAGCATGCATCCACAGCTATAGAAATTTGGTGGATCTCTAATCAAACACTGGGTCCCAACGATCCTGTATCTTGCAACGAGCGGAGAAGCAGGGTGTAGTAACACTTTTGGTATGGTTTCTAAGGAACCCTCACAATCGATAATAGTACGTTTCGAGTTGGTTTGGATTGGGAAAAGTTAACATAAATAGTCATAGCCGTGTGTAGAGCAGCAATTCAAAATACAGAGTGAAGAACTCGAAATTGTTCTATAACTAACATCGATACTCTTCAAAAAGCCTGTAGTAGTAAGTTCTTTTTTATTCATAAGCATATTTGTAAGTATGTACATTATCTTATATAATTGAAATTTTAAATCCGTTACTCAGGGAAACAACTGTTTTATGTTAATTAACAGAGCCTTAACATTAATGTTGGCATACAGCGCATGAACCGCTGAAAAGTAGGCAACGTTTATCATAACATACACCGAATATGGCCAAATATATGACAAACGTCCCAATGGATGGACTTGGCTGTTCTGTCTGTCACATACATTTATACGAATTAAGTATACCCTCTTTACTCTATGAAATAAATCTATTTTCGAAACTCTATTTTTATACTCTGTACCGTAGGTACATAGAGTATTATAAGTTTGTGCAAAAGTATGTAACATCCAGAAGGAAGCATCTCCGACCCCATAAAGTATATATATTCTTGATCAGCATCAACAGCCGAGTCGATATAGCCATGTCCGTCTGTCCGTCTGTCCGTATGAACGCACAGATCTCAGAGATGGTAAGAGATAGAGGTTTGACGTGTATGGGACATATGCTTCTTATGTCTGCAGGCAGATCAAGCAGATCAAGTTTATTTTCAATTTTGGCCACGCCCCCTCCCGCCCCCGCAATTTAGAAAAAACGTCATATCTCCCACAGTTTTGAAGATAGATGGCTTGTTCCTTCTGGACATATTTAGTTATTAGAATAACTTATCGATCCGCCAAAGGAATGAAGAAGATCGGATGAACGGTTTTCGAGTTATGATCAAAAGACAAAATTTCTTGGTACAGAGTATGTTATAGTCGGGCTTGACCGACTTTCTTTCTTGTTTTCCCACCGATTGGTAGAGGCAATCATCTGTTGCCCCTCGATAAATCAGTCTGAAATTAAACGTTGAGAGAAGGCGATGGAAAAGTTAATATCCAATAAATTATTGAACCGCTCCTGTAACATTTGCTTGCAAAATCGGAAACTGGTGGTACCACAAACATTTGTTACTTTGCCATTTGGCAACATATTTTGGATGCTTACCGCCCTCTCTAGGTACCCAAAAGTATTAAGAAATATCTGCACTTCTTCTTGTTTTAAATTATTATTTCTTTTTGTACTTTTTATTAGATGACTTGTAACTTGTATTCGTATGCCAGCACAATTGTGGGCCACAATCTCTTTTAATAATAGAAAACAAAATCTTGTCCAATTATTAACTTTTATTTCCACACCCAGCGGCCAGTCATGCGTGCCATGGGCAGATGTGATTAAAGTTCTATCAACCATTGGTTCTATGTTGCAAACCGTTTCAACTTCAATTCCCCATGCCCATCGAGTTAACAGCGAAGCTGTTAAGTAACAGCGCGCTGTTAGGTCGCTTTGCGGCTGCGCAGAGGCAAGACTTGTCTTTGCCTTTGGCCAACTGTTTAAGGCCTGGCTGGCTGGCTGGTTGGTTGGTTGGCTGGCTACGCTTTTTGGCCACCAAATCGAATTCAGTGCAACGGCGACTCTTGAACGGTATTGTTGGCTTAGCGGTTTGTTGGCCACAACTTGTGCATACTAATTTCTGTGTGAGATACGACAGACTCTTGAGTTACCTTTTTTTGTTTTTGTTTTATTTTTGTTTGTTTGGCGTGCTGAGTGAATTGATTTGATTGTGGAAAATGTGCAAAAATCCCAATAATAAAACACAAATCCAAAATAATAGAAAATCAAAACATCCAAATAGACTGAAAGTGAAAAACTAAATGCGCAGACGTGTGTAACAGTTTTTACTTTCGGCCTGGTTGTGGTTGCTGCTGCTGTTGTTGTTGTTGTTGCTGGGAGTCACTAGAGCATAGACTGAGACTGAGGCTCGCCAAGATCTGCGCTCGGATTGCATAAAATATTTTCGCAGCAGCCCAGCGGCAGCAGCAGCAACAACGGCAACAACAGCGACAACAACTACAATTTTTTAGCCCACTTTTAGCAGACATTTTTCAAATGTTTTCAAAACCAAATCGCAGCGATTTAAAGCAACAACAAAACTAGTGCCACAGCATTACATTTAACTGAAAACAACCAAATTGAAATTGAAATACAAAAAAAAAAACGTCTTGCCACCTAAACTAGCCGCCAAAAGCCGCCAAAATGCTTCCGGTAAGTTGCTGAAATCCAAAAATCGTATTTTCGTTACTCGTATTTTGTACGCAATTAAAGCAAAAACGCTGCGTTCAGCGATTTCCTGCCTTATATCACACATTTGAGCCGCATTCAGACACAGCGTATTATTGTGCAGGATTTCTGACAGGCGGACAACCTTGAGGAGAGGGTCCGCTCCATGGGAAAGTTGTACACTGACCAAGGGCAAACCAGGAAGCGTTAAGCCCTTAAGCTTATTTTATTGTCTCGGACACATATCAACTGGCAGATCTGGCCAAAAATGTTCTTTAAACTGGTTGCCGTCCACATAGTTTCAGTTTCAGTATCAGCTTCATTTTATGTGAATTTATTTCGCTTGATTTCGTTTTCGTTTTTGCATTAATTTTTAGTATTTTACCTGTTTGTGACTTTTCTGGTCATTAAATATTTGGTGTTTCTTGAAATTACGCCTGCATAATTAATAAGCAGAAGATACGAGATTTCAGATCATGTTTTTGGGTGGGCATGTGGAATTTTAAATAGTTTGGAGTCTGAAATGTTTCTGAAATTAACATGGGCGGTTTACTCAAAGCACTTTTCACACTTCAACCACTTGGCAAATGTAGAGAACGAAAATTCTTTATTCAGGAGCGAATTGCTTGAACCAAGAATTAACTTTTGTTCCCGAAATGAATGATCCAGGATCCGTCCAGCTTCGCTGACTCTTCCTCGCCCATAAAACTCACAATGATGACGATTTCGACCACGAAATTCTTAGAATGTCAAGTACATAAAAGCTTACTTGTTGAGTAGGGTATACTAAAGTCCAGGCAGAAGGAAACCATTTTAATATATCAGCATCACCAGCCGAGTCGATATAGCCAAGTCCGTCTGTTTGTGTGAACACCTAGCTACATGTCAGATACCAGAAGACATAGAGCAGCCAAATTTTGTTTCTCGACTAGTATTATCTGTCTGCCGATTAAATTTTTTTCAATTTTTGCCACGCCTCCTTCCAGTTAACACTTAATGAAATTGTTCATCACACACGTGTCCTCTGTCTGTTAACAAACTTTTCGGAGCAGCATAAGCTGTCAGCTAACATAATGTTGATCTGTTTACATTCATTTTAATGCTCTGTTAATTAATATAAGGGAAGTATATTAAACATGAATTCACTTAAGTAACGGGTAAATCAAAACCGGGTCGGTCGGGGCCGACTTTAATAAACGCTTTCGTTTTCAATGACGTTTGTACTTAAGTAATTGTCTCAACTTTTTTTATAGGGGTCATTTTCTATTCTACTACATAGAGCTATCTGTCACATAAACTTACAGCTATGTAGAAGATGAGAAATCGACCCTAAGTCTATGAAAGCTATATGATATATTTAGTGGGACTCATCAATATTGATAAACTACGCAAATGCTGACATGTTTATTGTTGGTCTGGCAACAGCCGGTAAATCTTTGATTATTAACAACTCAACAATTTCGTCTGACAGTTATCAAAATTGGTGGAGTAGTGCTGAAAAATTAAATATTATGAACAAATTCGACTTTCAATTGGATTCTTTCTTATTCAGTAAAAGAACTTAGCTCCAATTTGATCTACACAAAAATTTTCACCTCCTTGAATATTTTTATACCCTTGCAAAGGGTAACATTCATTTCCGACGCCATAAACTATATACATTCTTGATCAGGGCGATTGAGCTTTGTCCGTCCGACTGTCTGTCTGTTTCTACGCGAACTAGTCTCTCAGTTTTGAAGCTATCGAGCTGAAATTTTGCACAGAGTCTTCTTTTTGCTGCACACTACTAATATGTCGGAACCGACTGGATCGGATAACTATATCTCATAGCTCCCATAGGGACAATCGGTCGGAAAACTATTTTTAGTATGAAAAACTTTTTTCTTTTCAATGAAAACGTCTCCAAACTTTTGTATTCACGGATTTTTTATGCTTCTTAATAATTCTGCCAAGTTTGATGAAAATCGGTCAATTATATGGTATAGCTGCCATACAAAAGATAGGTCTGAAAAACAGTCTTAGTTAGGAAAACTTTTTTGTTTTTCATGGTAGCATCCTGCAATTTTGTATTTGTTTTATTCTCATGCCTTTACATAATTTAACAAATTTTTGGCCAAATCGGATGACTATATCATATAGCTGCCATACGAACGATCGGTCGGAAAATGGGAAAAAGAGTATTTTTTAAAAAATATTTAAGCGAGCACTTGCACTTTATACAAAAACTTCGGCACAGACAAAGTTAGCTTAGCTTTCTCGTTTTCTTTAATATTTGGGTTCCTAATTCCGGATCTACTATTAACTTCCCCTTCAAATATATTTTTTCTAATTTTGAATCATAAGTTTTTTGTTATCCGATTTTTAATTTCATAAAGTCCATTGAAGTGTTGGTGGTGATTCTAGATGATTTTTCTAAGCTGAACATGAATCTGTTTTAAAAAAATGACCATTTTGACCCTACTTATGCACGTTTTACCATTGTTTTAACTCTCTTTGATATCGATATCGTGAAGCCTTATTTCTTAGCTTTAAATCAAAGGGTCCCACATAATTCTCCGATTTTTTTAAGCGAAGATATACCATTTTGAGTAAAATATTTCATTAGGATGTTGATTTTGCATAGCTAATTTTTGGGATGTTGACAATTTATTAGTTTTAAGCACATGAAATGATCGAAATGATATATTTTTGCTTAAAAAAATCGCAGAAATATTTGGCATGGCTCATTTCAAAGCTAAGAAATACTACTTTAGGATAAACTCAAAGTGAGACAAAACATATGAAATATTTTCCACTAGACAAGCCTTAAAATGATCTAAATATGCAGCTTAAAGCTCAAGTTACAACAAATCTAGAAGTAATGGACCATTTCCGATAACAGATTCGTGTTTTAAGAACACGAAAGTCATCTAGAATCATGACATATTATAGAATATACTGGAGCTTGTGGCCTAGTGTAATTCAAAATATAAATTTGAATTTTGAAGATTTTTTTTAAGAATGTTTGACACAATGCTCATTCTTGCATCAAATTTAAAATAAAAGTCGTATATATTTTAAAGTAAGTAAGACCCCAGTTGGTATTGCTTTTGTTCTATATTTGAATCAGACATTCGTTTTCCATAAATGAAATGTACCTCAAATTCTTAGTAGAAATGGTATTGGGGTGGAATCTTTCTCTGAGCTTGCTGATGTAGCGACTGTTAATGCTACTTTGTATTGCATTTTAAGTACCATGTGTTTTCTTATTCTTTATTTCAAAAGAATGTAAGCTTTGATGTTGATTAGAGCGAAAAAACTTAAACTTTTTATTGAAATACCATGTTGAACTATTTCCAAACCTTTTCCTTGCCACAAATATCGTTTGACAAATTTGCCAAATTATCATCCCAGTGAGGAAAGTGCCTTCTGCATAAGCTTTTTATGATTAGCCCCCCCTTATATAATAGCATACTTTTACTTCGCCTTTAGCCCATTAACACCTCTCAGTTTCAATTTGTTTCCCATGCTAATCAATTGATGATGGTTTCTGTAGACGTCGAGTGCAAAACTTTCCCAATCGAATCAAATACTTACACTGCCTGCATATTGTGTATAGTTTTTGTTTTTTGTTTTTTGTTTTTTGGGTAATGCATTCGAGTTTCTCAATTTAATCTGCGCGCCCGCGGGGAGAGGCAATTTGAAATCATTTCATGTGGCGGCTGTTACATCCGCCTGGCAGTTACCTACTTACATTATAGGCTATATTGATGACCCACCTCTACGTTGACTCTTACTCATGCAAATTTGTTTTGGATGTTTTGGTTGCGCATGCGCAAATAACTTGTTTCTTTTTTTTGGGGCGGGGGCGAAAACAAGTTTTGCGACAAGTGTGTGTTGGGAGAAGAGTCTCATCATCTTTGTGAATTTTTGATGTCTACAAATATGCGTGCGACTAGGAAATCCAACAGTCTTGGCAGCCTGGAAAGTGCAAGCGGAAATGAGCTGAGCTGGTGGGGGCCCAACCCATTGAAGATGCCCAAGATGCAAGCAAAAAATTGCAAATTCATGACTGCAACGGAAAGTGCGCCTCCGCCAACGCCAAACAAGGCGCAGGCATTGTTATTGTGGCTGATGTTGCAGCTTGCCAATGACAATGAACCAGCTAGCCCCCACATTGTTTTAAGGTGTTTTTATACTCTGTACCAAAGGTACATAGAGTATAATAAGTTTGTGCAAAAGTATGTAACATCCAGAAGAAAGCATCTCCGACCCCATAAAGTATATATATTCTTGATCAGCATCAACAGCCGAATCGATATAGCCATGTCCGTCTGTCCGTCTGTCCGTCCGTCCGTCCGTCCGTCCGTCCGTCCGTCTGTCCGTCTGTCTGTCCGTATGAACGCACAGATCTCAGAGATGGTAAGAGATAGAGGTTTGACATGTATTGGACAAATGCTTCTTATGTCTGCAGGCAGATCAAGTTTATTTTCAATTTTGGCCACGCCCCCTCCCGCCCCCGCAATTTAGAAAAAACATCATATCTCCCACAGTTTTGAAGATAGATGGCTTGTTCCTTCTGGACATATTTAGTTATTAGAATAACTTATCGATCCGCCAAAGGAATGAAGAAGATCGGATGAACGGTTTTCGAGTTATGATCAAAAGACAAACTTTCTTGGTACAGAGTTTGTTATAGTCGGGCTTGACAGACTTTCTTTCTTGTTATACTCTGTACCGTAGGTACATAGATTACATAAGTTTGTGCAAAAGTATGTAACATCCAGAAGGAAGCATCTCCGACCCCATAAAGTATATATATTCTTGATCAGCATCAACAGCCGAGTCGATATAGCCATGTCCGTCTGTCCGTCTGTCCGTCCGTCCGTCCGTCCGTCCGTCCGTCTGTCCGTCTGTCTGTCCGTATGAACGCACAGATCTCAGAGATGGTAAGAGATAGAGGTTTGACATGTATGGGACATATGCTTCTTATGTACTGCAGGCAGATCAAGTTTATTTTCAATTTTGGCCACGCCCCCTCCCGCCCCCGCAATTTAGAAAAAACGTCATATCTGCCACAGTTTTGAAGATAGATGGCTTGTTCCTTCTGGACATATTTAGTTATTAGAATAACTTATCGATCCGCCAAAGGAATGAAGAAGATCGGATGAACGGTTTTCGAGTTATGATCAAAAGACAAAATTTCTTGGTACAGAGTATGTTATAGTCGGGCTTGACCGACTTTCTTTCTTGTTCTTTTTGTTGAAGTTGCTTTCGGTACATTAAATGCCTCCTTGTGGATATCAGTTTTCCACTGTTTCTGGTTAAGGTAAAAATTTTATCTTTCATTCGAAAACTTTTGCTCATTTTGAAACCAGAAAACCAATGTGTCTACAATAAAACCAATTTCCATAAAAATTAATAAAAAGTGAATGTAAGTATAGAGCTGAGGTGCTGAGGAGGGAAGCAGGAGGAGCTGGTGCCACATGCGTTTTGGCATTTATTAAAAGTTTTTCTGCTTTTTTTTTTTGAAGCCACCTCCGTGAGGCTCATTAAGTTACCGGTTTGTCTGTCAAACCGCATAGTAACATCTCCCTCACTTCTCTGTTCGCATCTCTCGCTTTGTAATTGTATCTGCCAGATACAGATACAGCCACTGCATCTGCATCTGCATTTGCATCTGCATCAACCCCATTGCAAAATCTCTTCTTTTAGCTGCTGTCGCTGCTGTTGTTGTTGCCTGACGCATTACGTATCAGCCACCGGCACCGACATGCTCCAGAGACCGCCGGATTGATGATTCAATTCCATGGCAACAGCATTAGCACTTCGAATGCCATTTGATATTTGAGTGGCTGATGGATTTTGGTCGGTTTGTCGAGAGAACCTTTTGCCGCTTTCCCCGCGCCAGTAACTGTACAATTTTGAAATGTATCAACTAAAATGCCAACTGAAGGTCAACTTGTTTTGCGGCTAAAGCAAAAGTTATAAATGAATTTATTAAGCAAAGGCAAAGTCAAGAGAAAAACACATTAAAAAAGACCAGAGCGAAACTGCTCCACTCTTCTTGTTGTTGTTGTTATTGCAGCTCGGCATTTAAACTTGTTTTTTTTTTAATATTTCTGATTATTTCTGCTCAGAGACACTTGCTCAAAATTCCTGAGACTGACCAGCAACTGCTGACCCCCAATTTGGTATTTATAAAGAATGTGTGACAACCACAATGGCCACAGTAAATATAAATCCGAATGATCTATTGGACAATGGGTACACAAATTGCTGACAAGGATGAAGCCAAAATGTGTGACATTGGAGCACACAAGAAAATCGCTACAATTTGAGGCCGAACTTGGACCTAAAACTACAAATTTACACTTTGCTTTTCCAAGAATTTCCCAAAAGTTTTAATATTCAACAAAAATACTTGGTCAAACACTGCTGAAAGGATAAAGCCGAGCGCTCCTTTCAATCTCTTGGTTGTGTGCTCGAAGCTGGCGCCCCTAGCTAGTGAAGTTGACCGGGCGTGTAAGTTTTAAAAGAAAACATTATGTTTCGTTAGATTCACACATTACCTGCTGCACCACATCTGGTCGCTTAAACATTTACCATAATTGGTTGTCAGTTTAAGTACTGGGGCTCAACTGCTTTTGCAAAACTAAAGGGTCGGCTTACGTTTTGATTTCGGTTCTTAGGCGAAGCCTGGGTTCATAGCGTCTAATCCTTGAGTACTTTGCTGCTACTTAGGAAAGGGCTTCCTTCATGACTTCAATTGCAGCTTTCATTCATATTTCTTTAAGCTGACTCATTTGAATACTGTTGAATAACAGAAAAACAACAAAGCGTTTGCTCTCCATTGATGGCTTGCCAAAAAAAAAAGGTTGCAATGCGATATTTATCGGTATGTAAGAACAAAACGTAGAACTTCATAGAGCACACTTCCATGATACAACAACTAAATTTTGCAGTGTGCGCCCTTAGCAAAGTACTTAAAACGTTCAATGTTTTGCCTGCTCTTAAAGCGTAAGGTTCATACACGCTTACTCTCGCTCTCAGTCTCTGTCGCGCTCTTGGCAAAAGCTCAGTACTTAAAAACTAGAAAGCTAATCTAACTTCGTCTGGGCCCACGTTTTTATACCCTTGCAAGTGTAATCTTTTTTCCGACAGATCGTTCGTTTGAGAGCTATATGATATAGTCATCCGATTTGGACAAAAAATTGTGTAGAATTGGGTGAAAGCATGTGAAACACACAAATTCAAAATTTCAGTATGCCAGCATTAAAAACAAAAAAGTTTTTCTAACTAAGACTGTTTTTCAGACCTATTTTTTGTATGGCAGCTATATCATATAGTTGTCCGATTTTCATCAAACTTGGCAGTATTATAAAGAAGCATAGAAAACCTGTGAATACAAAGTTTGGAGCCGTTTCCATTGAAAAGAAAAAAGTTTTTCTCACTAAGACTAGTTTTCCGACCGATTGTTTCTATGGAAGCTATGAGATATAGTCATCCGATCCAGTCGGTTCCGACATATTAGTAGTGTGCAGCAAAAAGCAGACTCTGTGGCGTAGAAACAGACGGACGGACGGAGAGACGGACGGACAAAGCCCAGTCGACTCAGCTCGTCACCCTGATCAAGAATATATAGTGTATGGGGTCGGAAATGAATATTTTTATGCCTTGCAAACTTCTGGGCAAAATTTTACTAACCTTTGCAAGGGTATAAAAAAGGGGTTGGGTTTATAAGAATATCGGCTTCTCTCATTTGAATAGCAAAATGCGGTGCCTGTAAATCAAAACTTTGCATACTTGTCGGCGTTTAATAAGGCAGAAATGCCTACATAAATGTAAAAATGAATGTTATAATTAATGTTAATGCTCTTTTAGTTAACATAAGGAAAGGGTATTAAACACTTATTGCTATGAAGAACTGGTCGAAGCCTGACAGGGCCGACTTTAACTTAAGCTCTTGTTAGTCAAATATGTCTTGAATGAGTATAGATATTCAGAGGTTATAAAGGTTATAAAATTCCATACCGGTTCGAACCTGAAACCGAAACACTGTTTTTAAATAAAATGTTTTCTAAAATTAACCTATCCTCTAGTTATGCTAACATGAGAAGGCAGTTCCTAATCTTCTGTGTGTTGGCGCAAAATCTTCTGAAGAAAACACTGGGGAGGTGCTTGAAGTTAACCTCTTTTAGGGTCTCAGGTGAAATAGGATCAAGTTTGTATGTTTTAGTTGTTGCAGGCTTTGGTCTGACTCCAAATGCTTAACAATGAAGCTATGAACTTTTTGTTAAATGAACTAATCTAACAAGTACTTAATTGCCAGAAAGTGTTGAGTGCCTCAGGTACTCATTAAATAACGATTTATAACGATGAGTGACTCAAGGCACTCAAATGCGTTCATTAATGCCAAATATGATGCAGCCAAATTGAATGAATGTAAAATAAATTATTTGGAAAAGACTTGACTTGGTGCTCGAAAAGTGCTTCTGATTCTTTCTGTTAAAGATACTTCTGGTTACTTGAAATCAACTAAAGTGCTTTAGATTTTCAACTTTCCATACAAACTGATTGCTAAACATGGTTTGCCTTTTCTCGTAGTACTATTTTTGTGTCCATTCCCTAATCTAACTCACATGTGTTTACTTTTCCTAATCTGCACAGCCAGAAGAGAGCTATATCATATTAACTCATGGACCTGGATCATGCTTGTATCTGATTAAGATTCATCTCAGGCGTAACAAAAATGTGTAAACAATATGCATTTGAATTTTTGTGGTTCCGTGAGCAATTACACGGCCTTTGTGCTCTGAACTCGTTTCCCTTTTTGTTTTTTTAACTACCAATTGCTTTACATCCACAAATTAGCCATTTCCATTTAAACTTGAAGATTTTAATTTTGTTTTTGTTTTTTTTTTGGCCACCTCACGATCTCTGTTACCGGATGCTGCTACTCACTCAGATTTAATAATTTCCACCGCATCAAATTGAAAGTGAAGAAAAAACCACAACCAAAAGGCAACTGTTTAACTTTAAATACTGCTCTACACAAGCGCAAAGCTATAAATAAATTGTATACTAAAATCGTGTTTAAAAGGGCATAAAAGAGTTACATAAACGAGGTTTTTGTTTTTCTTTTTTTTGGTGCTGTTACTGCTATTTTTTGATATGACATAATTGGTTCAGAAAGCATACAATTTGACCACAATACAACACACCAAATGTTATGATTTTGTGCTTCTTTTTGTTATAGTTAGTTTTGCGCTAAACATTTACTTGGCTAATTATCATTAAGACAGCGGCCGTTAATGATAATTGTAAAGTAAACGATGCTCCCCAGCACCGGGGAGATGCTCCCCTTGCGGCTGGTTTTCAACTTTCGATTTCACTTTGAAGTGCGCCTCGTCTTTTGCTTCACAAATTTGCGCTTGGCTGCCAATTTGCTTGAAGTTAAGGTGATAGCTTTGATAGCTCTATAACACATTTATTTTATATCTTTCGGCTCTGTCGATGCGTTCTAATTTGTTGGCTTTCACTTGCGGACTATTCATTTGGCAAATTGGAGTTGACGTAATCGTTAACGGTTTGGTTAGCACAAAGAAGTGAATACAATGACAGATGCCAAGAAGCACATCATGCATTTTCCAGGCGTTTGGCAGTTGCCCGTTAGAAAGCCAATGAAGCACAGTGGTGAAAGAACGGAATGAATTTCGGGCACATGAAACAGAAAAGCAGAGTTTTCTAATCATAGTTGTGACAATTCGCTTATACTTTGAGTGATTTCGTTTTGTTGACAAGATGCAAGTAATGAAATATCGGTGCATCGTAATAGTTAATGCTTTCAAGAATCATTTACAGCAACCTGTTCCGGTTTTCACTTTCAACAAAATTGTTCGAATTCAAATCAATTTTGGCTTAAAACCTTTCATTTTGAGTCCATTGTATTGAAACTGACTTTGGAACGTTCGTGTTGTTGTGATGAAAACTTTCTTGCCTTTAATGGTAGCGTTTCTAAACTTGCCAGATATTAACATAGTCTGACAGAATCGGAAAACTTTTTTATAGATCAGTGGGTGAAATCATTTAGCTAACATTAAGCTTGTGCCGAAAGCACCTTTGTTCAGTATTCATTATGCTTTGTCCTTCTGTGCTTACTCTTTACAAAATGTCCTTTACTTATATGTTCATGATTTTGACAGCGTCTCGACATGTCACGACGTGAACGTGGGCAAACATAGAGTTTCGTGCGAGAACATCTGTGATTCGTGAGTGCATAAAGATTAATGCAGTATCCATGCAATTTTTGAAAATTTATATTTTGAGTCACAGTATCAACTTTGGAAAATGATCATAATGTCTTATTGTATTTTTGTGACAAAATGGTACGGGCACACTCAAATGAAATTGAAGCATCTTTTGCACGAACTCCAAGAACCTCGAATATTTTGCTTCAAATCTGTTATAAATTCTAATTAAGGTTGACAAATATAAAAGGGAACCTTTTGATAGGAACAGAAAGAGTATTTACATTTACATTACATTCATTACATTCATTACATTCATTACATTCATTACATTCATTACATTCATTACATTCATTACATTCATTACATTCATTACATTCATTACATTCATTACTTTCATTACATTCATTACATTCATTACATTCATTACATTCATTACATTCATTACATTCATTACATTACATTACAATCTGTCAGTTCTGACAATTGATGACAGTTTTAGGTTGCTCCACAGAGGTGGATATATATAAAAAAGAGTTAGAGTAAACACTGTCAAAACAGTCAAACCATCTGGTTATCTTTAGTAATATAGTCCTAGATCAAACAAATATGTTGAAGTATCAGTTTTAATCAAATTTGAATCAAATCCTATGTAGTTAAACTCTTTCTAATTCAGTTCTTATAGACTAGTTGTAGTCTCTTTCAAGGCATAACTTCTAAACTTAAGAAGTTAGAGTTTTGAAATTTGGTAGGAGGATTTGTGAGTTGTTGGGACCTAATTTAGGACATCTTCAGAGATATAGACACGATTCTTACATACAAGTAAGTTGTAGGAGCAGTTTTTGTCAAGTTTGAAACGAATACTTCGTCGTTTGACTTTTTATGGACTAGTTTTAGTCAAATTTGTAAACTTAAAAAGTTAGATACTTGAAATTTGAGTATTTGCTTTGATGGGTGGTCTTTAAACTTGAAAGAAAGGAGAAGAAATGGTCCTTCAACTATGTATCAACCAATTCAGTAAGATTGAAGCGTGCGTAGGAAGATTTATTTTGCGTGATGTGACAGATAATTCGGTTACGCGCCCAGCTTTAGTAGAAATCTTAGCACTGGTCTAGTACGAAGACTACATGGACTTCCAATACAGACCATCTGATTATCTCTAGTCCTTGGGATCCCAGGGATTTTCTTCCAGCTATGTTGTTTAAGCGAGGTCCTTGATTCGACAACAAGTCTGTTACTTTAAAAAACTTGGACTAACTCCCGCCATCCAACAATAAATGTCAGATTATAAAATAGCAATACGTGATTCGTATCATTTTAAGCCACCTTCTCTCATATCGAGTGCCCATCGTGCTGCAGCAACTTACCGATTCATTTTTTTTGGCATCGTCTTTAGTCTTTTTGACTTTCGCCAACAGCTGCCAACAGTTGCATCTCCACAGGTGTGTCTACAAGTAACTCCACCTCCCAGCTCTTTCCTCTGTCCCAGCAATTGGTTGTTTAATTGCACAAATTGCACCATTCAATCGACCAATGCAAATTGATAAGACACATGAGCCAGGCGCAGACAGCAAAAAAAATGGTTAATTCATGGCGTTCATTTGTTATAAATTTGCTTCGCTCTTCAAATGAAATGCCATTTATTTTAGTTCTCTTCTGGTTTTCATTTTGTATTTGCATAAGTTGGCTGCTAATTCGTTTATATGGTGGTGTAGCTTTGACATTTAACTTTTCGATCAGGAAAAGTGACTCACAATAGGTTGAGAATTAAGGTTCGTGGCTTTTGTTCAGAGGGGGCAAAAGAGAAGGCTGAAAGAATTAAGGCGGATTTCTAATTTTGAAAAGGGGAACTACAGTCTAAGCGGACATGAACCGTCTTTTTGTGTGTGACGCCAGACGGATTAGGCTGATAAAAAAAAGATAAAGATAATAAAAAAAAAACATTTCTTGAAACCGAACCGAAACCAATTTGTGCAATTTGGTCAAAATCCTTTTTCCGCCATGTCCAGCAAATCCCCGCTGCTTAGAGCAATCAAGCCTTAAATTGAATTTTTACGCTGCGGCGCTCGCGTTTTCCTTTAGAGCAGAAAATTGATAGAAATTTTCACAGTTTTGGCGGCTTGCAGCATGCCAGAACCCTCTCATGTGTGTGGCTGTAAGCTCATTAAAATCAGCCAAAGCCAATGCTTATGAGTTAATTGATTGAATGAAGTGCTCCCCTGGCTCCTTCAATTTCAAATGGATAACGAAAATGATGCAAAATTTGGCTGTCAAGTCATGTGAACTTTCCATTTTATATTCGTGAAAAGCTGAGCTGAAATTAATGCCAATTACAGAGCAGAAGTCACTCAGTCATTGACCAGCCGGAACCAGTTCTCCTACTCCTGTTGCCCATACTGCTGCTCCTCGGACTCCTGTGACTTGACTTTCTTAATCACTTTTTGGCGTGACATAAAAAAGCGAAAGTTGATGTCGCCGGATGCTGCTGCTGCTGGCTGCTGCTGCAGTTGGGGTGAGATTATGGTATATTTGCGCCATTGGATCAATGTATTATGGGTCAACAACGCCAGCCGATCGACGCATACCCAAAAAAAGAAAAGCCGCGTACAAGTTTTCCTAACGCCGCCAACTCTCTAACACAACGAATGCCTATCAATAGATTGTGAAATTGAATGATTTTTAAACGTGTTGCTGGCGTTGCTGCTGTTTTTGTTGCCCCACAGAAAGTTTTGACGTCTGCCACAGTGTTATCTCTCACTCACGGCAACTGTCTGTGCCTGTCAAGGCCGGGTACCTCATAAAACAACATCATCAGCCAAATATAAAAAAAGCTAACAGAAAATTTCTTTAATGTAAAACCGCAAGCTGATACTGATACGTCGCGTTGATAAACATTAGCCACTAACTAACTGTTTAACCAGTTATGATTTGTTTTGGACTTAATTAGCTGAGGTGTTGACTGTTGGTTCGTTGGAGAAATAGACTTTTGATGGAGCAGTTCACATTTAATGAGAAAAGGTGGACTGAACACACACGAGTGGCAGCATCTCAGCACACTTGACTAACAAGCATCTCGCGAGTGTGGCTATTCATTCCTGGTATAATTTGTAGCCAGAATCACTTAGCATTTGAGCTTGAACAGTGCCCCTTAGACCTCTTACAGGTAGTGGTTCATTCGAGTGTGCAACTTTTAGAGGTCCAACAGTACTCCAAAAGAATTTTTCTGGAGATCAGCAGCCTCTCTTCCTGCAATTGTCTGCAATTGGACCAGAACCCCTTTGTGGCAAAGGCCAACATATCATTAAGGAACTTCTTAGAAAAGAACAGAATACGCTTAGAACAGCCTCCTGGGTAAACACCAAGGGCATGAGACAAGCACAACCCTAAAAGGTTCTAGAAATTGATCCCACAAGGAAAGAATACCCTCAGGATCCTGACAGGGCTCTAGACGGGCCACTGTAGGCTGTGGGGTCACCTGTACAAGTTGGGAATAACAAACATTCAACTATGTAGATTCTATGCAGAGAAAGAGGAGTCCATCGAACATGTATTATCACACTGCCATACTCTGGCGAGGCGCAGATTCAACAGATTTGGGGAACACAGCTTACACCCCAACAAGATTAGTTGCCTAGAACCCCCAAAAATCCTGGCATTCGTGCAGGCAACTGGACTGCTGGGAGGGTTGGGGGCACAATAGACACAATAGATAGTATTCCCAACAACAATAATGCTAATAAGCGTTATGCGACGCTAATAAGCGACGCTGATAAGGCACCAAACCCATTGTACCGCTCTCTATTTGATTTAGATGGGATCGCCGCTCACGTTAGCCAGCAGCTTGGCGTATTCAGCGCATTTAGTAAAGAGAAATTGAATAAAAGCAAAAATATTTTACTTGTTACCCCAAATGGCAAGGTTCGGTACGGGCAACTTGAGAACATGAACCTTATACGATTCTGTTTGGCTCAGTTCCTGTCCAGTTTTGTAGCCTCTAGAGATAAATTTGATATTATATAGTATAGCTTGTTGGGTGGTTCTAAAAATGATCATTCTCAAGCATATTTTGTTGTCAAAAATAGTAAAAATGTTCTTGAAAACCAAATATAATCAAGTCGATTGAAACTGATGCA
Organism: Lordiphosa fenestrarum; assembly: GCA_035044985.1. Taxonomy (NCBI): domain Eukaryota; kingdom Metazoa; phylum Arthropoda; class Insecta; order Diptera; family Drosophilidae; genus Lordiphosa; species Lordiphosa fenestrarum. Next base: position 160,574 of record JAWNNO010004426.1, read on the forward strand.
AATAATGCTGCATCTTCGTCAATTTCGTCTGTTTCAAAACTTGTAGGCTTGATTGCAGCTCTCTTGGACTCTGTTTTTTGTTTAGGTCACCAGTTTGCTTAGTTTTTCATTTTGTCACACAACAACTGCCACTTGGACATTGTTTCTCCGTTGATTCTGTTTGACTGCCGCTGGCCATGGTTCAATTTTGTGGTTACTTAATTGAAAATGCCTTGGCTTATTATGCAGCAGGCGCTTAACTCTACAAAAATTTCGCACGCTAATCTTTTCTTTAATTTTTCTCATTTTGGTTTTTGCATTTAGCAAATGGCAGAAAATTGTTGCCAAACAATGCAAAACTCGCACGGCATAAATCCACCTCCCCCCTCCAAATGCATCACAACTTATCGCCCAATCTGGGCCATTGTTTTTTGAGCTTTTGGGCACACCTCTCCCGGGCCGAATTGTGTGGACAAGTGGCCAAATGTCATACCAGCGCAGGCTGGGTGTGTGCCTCGTGCGCAACTCTTCCAGTTGATCTCTTTAATTTTGTTTTTTGTATTTGTGGTATTTAACACTTTTTCACTTTTCTCATTTGGGGCGTTGACATGGCGACGCGCGATACATGAAACGTGACATGACATGGAGCGGCGCACATTCTACGTGCCGCAACGGAAATTTCCAGGCGAAAGGAGAGGACGCCGAGGAAACCAAAACAGTCTTTGAATTTTAAGTTGCTGGTTAAAGCGAACTGAACTGAACTGAACTGAACTTTACACACACATTGGAGAGAAGCATTGTTTGATTTTGTTGTTTTTTTTTTCGTAAATTTAGCCAGTCATGGTTTTTGGCTCACGTGAGTGTGCTCCAGCTTCAGACCCAGGCTCCAGCTGCAGCAGCTGTTACCTGGCGGAAAATGAATAGCCCCTGCATTATCAAAGGAATGTTCAAGTCAAGATTGATGGCCGGGCGCACTGTCAGAAAGGGCGTTTTTTAATAGTTTTTTTAAGCGCTTGCAGAGGGTATATTGAAATTGTCCAGATGTTTGTAACGCATGGTTAGGTTAGGTTAGGTTGAGATGATGCTCCTTCACTTAGACCAAAAACAGGTCCATTGTGATACCATATAACCCCTAATTTTACTTTTAGACAGTAAAGGGAGGGCCATCCCTTCTAAACCACTTTGAAAGTAGCACAAATTTAAGTAATAAAGTAATCTCTAATTCAGAAACTGCTGAAAGTTCAGGTAGGAAATGCATAGAACAAAGCATTTTCGATCACATTAAATAGATTTAGCCTTGTCCGTCCGTCTGTTTCTAAGCTATCTCCTCCGTCAGATTTAAAGCTATCGAGACCAAACTTTGTAAAAAGTCTTCTAGTACAAATATGTTCCATATGTTTGGGAACTGGCCGGATCGGATGACAATCACATATAGCTGCCATAGGAATGATCGGTCGAGAAACTAGTTTTAGTATGAAAAACTTTTTTGTTTTTAGTGCAAACGTCTCCAAACTCCGTATTTATTAGTTTTCTATGCTGATCCATGATACTGCAAAGTTTGATCAAAATCGGACATCTATATAGTATAGCTGCCATATAAAAGTAAGGTTAGAAAAGTAATCTTAGTAGGAAAAACTTTTTTGTTTTTAATGTAAACCTCTTTAAAATTGGCATATATCTATTTTTTAAGCTTTCACACAATTCTTCAAAGTTTTGTCAAAATCGGATGACTATAGGTTATAGCTGCCATAGGAATTATCGTTCGAAAAACAAGTTTTGGTGAGAAAAACTTTTTTGTTTTCAAAGAAAACGCCTGCATATTTTGTATTTCTTAGTTTGCTATGCTTTCCCATGAGTCCACTAAGTTTGATCGAAATCGGACATCTATATAGTATAGCTGTCATAGAAAAGTAGAGTCAGAAAAGTAGTCTTGGTCGTGTTATGAACCGAACCACAGCTGTCGCCTATAGCTAAAGAAGGTTGACTGGTTATGCAAAAGCTTTTGAAGAAAAACTTTGTTATTAGATATTCCAAAGCACACACTACACACACTACCTACTGCAACACATGCATTTCGTATAAAATCTCATAAACATGTTTGGAATAAGGGTGCGTTCAGACACACTGAGGCAGTGATAGGCTGAATGGTGCCACATATGATCGAGAAATCTTTCAACATTCCTATGTATTTCAATCAGTCTAAACAGCCTGCCAGTTAACTGACGTACAAAAACTCATTAGCCTGCCAGCATATCTGACCGCAAGGCACAAGGATTAGAGCACAGCACAGAAGAGATCGCCAAACTTTTAACTAACCCAACTCTCTGAGTGTTTTGAAAGTTATTTCAAAATGTTGAAAGCACTTGAGGTGGCCTGGAATTTCTGTTTGTTTAGCCGCAGCCAACATGGTTCCGTGTTAGCTCATGACCATGAAGAAATGAAAGGCAATGCATTTTTTTTTTGCAGCCACCACCACAAGGTCAAGCTGCTCAAACTGAAGATGCCACAGAGAGGCGGTTCCCATTCCGAGTGACTCACTTCAACATATTTCAGGCATTTCTCATTGCGAACTGGCAATTCTAATGCAAATTCTAGTTGATTGGCCATTGATTGGTGCCGCTCCAATAAATGACCAGTTTGTGGTCAAGGTTAAGACTCGCCTATGACAGTCTCGCCCAGCAGTAGATATCTGAGAAACTGCATATATGCATATACCTGCATGCCTGCCTGTACGCAATATTTGTTTGTCATTTTTTTGTTGCTGCTGCTGTTGTTGTTGTTGTTGTCTCAGTTGCAGCATAATGCGTGGCCTTACGTAAGCAGCTTGGAGGCCTGTGGCCCAGCTGCAAGTTGCAGCAGAAGAGAAAAAATATGCCACAGTTTGGTCTGTGTTGCAACTTGTCTTTGCTGTGTCCATAAATAAAGCCCGGTCTGGTGGTGGCAGCCTCTGGGGCTGTAAATTCAGGTAAAACGATTCTCAATTTTGGCGTGTTGCTGTGGTGTTGCCGCTGCATGTTGCTGCAGGGCGCCAAGCAGCAACAGCCAACACATCAGGCTGACAGCTGACTTGGACAGTCCATCCAACCAGCCAGCCAGCCAGCCATCCATCCATCCATCCATCCATTTATTTAGGCTGCTGCTGCTGCATTTAGCTTTGATTTTAATTGCCAGGCACAAGTTGCAATTAAAAAGAAGCAAACACCAATGTTGCTCTAGCCTTTCGGTACTTGCTGCTGCGGTGGCTGGCGAATGCATTTTGCGTAAAATCGACAAATTGGTCAACAAAATTTCTGAAGCTCATGTGCATTGTACAATCCAAATTGTTGACATTTTTTTCTCATTTTCAATTCGTACATTTGTTTGTATATATTTTTGGTATGCAATTTTATGTAAGCAGCTGCGGCGGCTGATGCCATAAAGAAATGTTAAGCAATGCGTGCGACAACCAGCAAACAGCCGCCATATAAATGTAAATTGCCCAAGCCATCCCATAAACATGGCCTGCCTGCCGTTGTTTACCATATAATCGGGTGGTAAGTAGTTGGGGTAAGTGGGTTTGCTGGTCCAATGACCCACTGCTAGGTAAATATGCCATTAGTTGTCCCCCCCCCCCCCCAAGAATCAAATGTACCTTGCGAAATGGCACACTCCAAATGCGACGCTGAACAGCAGATCGAGGGGCTCTCCCTCCGTTTATCCATGTGGCCTAAGTATGCCGGATATGGATACGGTTGCGATTTACGGCTTAAAAACCCAACAACAAAAGCTGCGTGGCTCGAGTGTTGATGGGGGATTGCTTTTTGGTTTTGTTTTCGGTTTGTGTTTGTGCCCAAAAGACGCTTTAATAAGAAGGAGTGCAGAGTAGATATAGATTAAGATTTATAGCTATAGATATAGATATAGATATAGATATAGATATAGATATAGATATAGATATAGATATAGATATAGATATAGATATAGATATAGATATAGATATAGATATAGATATAGATATAGATATAGATATAGATATAGATATAGATATAGATATAGATATAGATATAGATATAGATATAGATATAGATATAGATATAGATATAGATATAGATATAGATATAGATATAGATATAGATATAGATATAGATATAGATATAGATATAGATATAGATATAGATATAGATATAGATATAGATATAGATATAGATATAGATATAGATATAGATATAGATATAGATATAGATATAGATATAGATATAGATATAGATATAGATATAGATATAGATATAGATATAGATATAGATATAGATATAGATATAGATATAGATATAGATATAGATATAGATATAGATATAGATATAGATATAGATATAGATATAGATATAAATGTAGATGTAGATGTAGATGTACATGTAGATGTAGATGTACATGTAGATGTACATGTAGATGTACATGTAGATGTACATGTAGATGTACATGTAGATGTAACTGTAGATATCTCTGAAGACACAATAGAAATTTACTTAAATTGATCTTTGAACTTCGTCTTTTGCATAAAGAAAATCTTAAAATTGTTCACCCATAAAAGAAAGTTTTCATCTTCCTCGGGCACCTCAATGCCTGATCTGGCCAATTAGTTATTGCCAACAACAACAATAACAAGAAGCACAGTCAGTCAGTTGACCAGTCAGTCAGTCAATTTCAACCTGCTCAAAAATATGATGAAGATTTTGATTACTTACAAAAAAACATCGATGAATGAATAAGCCGGTTTTTGGCTCACACACACACTCACACACGCACGCAATCGAAGTCAACTTTTTAGCTTATGTAATTCTGTTGCTGCTGTTGCTGACCAAAAATTCAAGCCCATTGTTGATGTTGCCACACTTTGGCATTTTAATATGAAAATCGATTTGCCGATTTGCAGCACATGAGAAAAAAAAATGCGAATATTTATTGTATTCAGGCGAGTGACTCAGTTTCTTCGCCTTAAATTTTGCTCTAATTAAAATGTTGTTGTGCTTTTATGTAAGAAAACTTCCTCATCATTAAATTGTTGGAATTTGCATATGAATCTCAGGGATTATGTAACCAGTTTGGACAGACTTTGCCAGAGACAAAAGCGACGACCTTCATGGGAATATTTTGTTGCTTCTTCTCTTTTATTTCTTTTTTTTTGCTTTGATTTGATTTGCATTTTCGAATGGGTCTTTTTGTGGGGATCAAGAAAAAAAGAAGAGAAGAAGATTTATGCTGGGCTGTCCATTGATGTCACTGTGTCAATGTTGGTTAGTCAGTCAGTGAGTCTGTTATGTTAATTGAGACCGTAAACTTCCGTATGACAAAGAAATCTAATTGGAATCATTATTTTCTATTGCAGTTCCGGCGTGGAGCGGCCTGGCAAACGCTCTTCCTGCTCTGCGCTCTTGCCTATTGCATCAATGGTAAGTTCACAATTATTTTAAGAAGCTGACCAAAGGTTTTGGGAGATTTATGCAACAATTTGTTGGATTGTGGATTGTGCATTTCCTGCCAATCGTTCTTATACCATATTTTTTGTAATCCAAAACAGATTTGTAAAAACAACCAAATTGCTCTGCAAACTAAGAACCATTTTTCGACCTATGCTTCCTCAGGCAGCTTTGAGATATAGACCCAAAATCCGTGCATGGACTCCATGAAAAATTTCAGCTCTCAGAGACAAAGTAGTCAAAACGGGCGGCCAAAGCTCAATGAACTCATATCTTTGCCTACTTTTGGTACAAATTATTAGAACCTTTAGCTTATAAGAAGTTACGATGGCAACATTTTGGATTAGTTCTGGTTAGCAATTACCTTGTTTTTCGGCTCTCATTAACATGTTTAAAACCAAAAAGGTGAAGTAAGTACCGATACTCTATAACAGTAACAAAATGTTGAAAGGAAATAGGTAAAAGTTTTATAAAAACTCTAAGAATCGCTCAACTTACTTTAAACAAGTGCGAAACTATCTTTATTTAGGTGTCCAACAGTTTTTAACAGGTATGTAAGCCAATCGGAAATGAAAACTGCTGCGGTTCAGTGGCTGACATAGTTTTTAAGCCGCAGGTTCGACTTAGTACAAGATTTTTGAAGCAAACTGAACCGCAATATCGGTTCGGTTCGGTGGTTCACTCCCAATCAATTTTAAATGTATTTATTGAAGTCCTTTTTGCCAATCTCATTCGTTAAAGCCTGTTCTTAAGGATAACCTCCCGAAGTTTGCTTAAATATGTGGTGGGAAAGCTCTTTTTTTCTGGGCTTTTAAAGGTCAGGAAGTTCGAAAAATTGACAGAATCGCATTTCTTTTTAAGGAAAGTCTTTAATTTCGCCCAGTTTCAAGCCTTAAAACTCTTTGCTAAGTAAGACATCCCTATTTGCCCTTAAATCTGTGCGGAATGTTAATTATTTCATGAAATTTTCGAAGATGAGGCAGTCCGCAAAGCGTTTGAAAACTCACTTCTGTACACGGATCGAACTTGATCTTAAAGTACTTAAGTATATCGTTGCGATTTATCATAAAGTCTGATCGTCTGATCGTCATATTTTCGATGTTTTGAAGTTACGGTTAATCCAGCAAGATGTCAAGAACTTCTATGTGTTCCAAGATCGCCCTTAACTTCACCGAATCTTAACTTAAACTCAGAAATATAGTTAAATCTGCTCGGAATGTTATTTTTTTTTTGGTTTTTTGTTGCCGCAGAAATTTGGAAAACCTTAAGTCCAGGTGTCTGTTACGATTGGAAACAACATACAGTTGAATCCGTCAGATTCGAAAACATTTTAAGGTTTTAGTTATGGTTTTTAGAGGTCAACCCTGGGCTTTTGTTTGAAACAGCTCTATTTGGTCAAGCTAATCTCTAAAATGGAAAGGTTTTTCATACCAAACAGCTTTTTGAAATGTCTTTGTATAATTTCTAAAGTGAATATGAGATTTGAAAGCAATTTCGAAATGTAATTCCCACAGAAAATTCGAATTGTTCATAATGATTTCACTTTAAAAGCAGTGCTCTTGGCTAACGTTGAATTGATGTGAAGTAGTACGATAGAGTATGGAGTTTATCACAACACAAATCGATTTGCAACTTCCAAAGGAGAAATGATGAGAGGCATTTTAAGAGCTTGTTGGACACTTTCAAGAGATGAACGTCATCGATAAGGACATGTTTAAAATTTCCGAAATTTGTATGTTCTAAGACTCCACAGTGAACTAAAGCAAACAAAACCATTTGGATTTGTGGTTAATGGTTCACTTCAGCAGTTTATGAAGTTCGGTTTATCAGCTGGAAGTAAGAAGAAAGCTTATACCTCATTTAAGTACTCTCCAAAGCGAGACCGAAACCTTCTCATTCTCAAGGGAGCAGCTGTCTCGTATAATTGAGAAAGAAAGAAGCTCGGAGCATAGAAAAACTATGTGATTTACACTTCAGCGAAACGACACATACTGAAAAAGAAAGCCTAATGATGAGGCAATAAAATGAAGTTGGTTGGTTAATACTAGAAACGCCAACACTAGGAAACTAGTTCAGTAAATCCATACTTGGATGTTCATCAAAACAGCATACTTTTTGGGGCAAATATCATGATATTTGGTTTGTGCTTAAACTTATAATTTAGTACTTTTATTATCCCTAATTTTAACAATGAATACTTAACTCCTCCCCCAAACAAATTGCCAAACTGTATCATTTCCATACCAATTTTCAGAGGTCAGCAGCGAGGGTCGCGTCGTCTGTTATTACACCAATTGGAGTGTCTATCGACCGGGCACAGCTAAATTTAATCCGCAAAATATTAATCCATACTTGTGTACACATTTGGTGTACGCCTTTGGTGGATTCACCAAGGATAATCAAATGAAGCCCTTTGACAAGTACCAGGACATAGAGCAGGGTAAGCCAGACACGCCCCCCACAAGCAGCTCAAAACTTTTAATTCAACTCGAGTGTAATTTCCGCTTTCTGCTCCACCCTCTTGACAGGCGGCTATGCCAAATTCACGGGCCTCAAAACCTACAACAAGCAACTGAAAACCATGATTGCCATTGGCGGTTGGAATGAGGCCAGCTCTCGCTTCTCGCCATTGGTGGCCAGTTCGGATCGCCGACAGCAGTTCATCAAGAACATTTTGAAGTTCCTGCGACAGAATCATTTCGATGGCATTGATTTGGACTGGGAATACCCTGCACATCGTGAGGGTGGCAAGTCACGAGACCGCGACAATTATGCACAATTCGTGCAGGAGCTGCGAGCCGAGTTCGAGAGGGAAGCGGAGAAAACGGGTAGGACGCGTCTGTTGCTGACCATGGCGGTGCCGGCGGGCATTGAATACATTGACAAGGGCTATGATGTGCCCAAATTGAATAAATATTTGGATTGGTTCAATGTGCTGACCTATGATTTTCATTCATCGCACGAGCCATCGGTGAATCATCATGCACCGTTGTACTCGCTGGAAGAGGACTCGGAATATAACTATGATGCTGAGTTGAATATTGTGAGTGTGTGAAGGGGAATGTGGATTGGAATGGCTTTTAAAAGGGAAACTAATTTTGTTTAATGCTCTTCAGGATTACTCCATTAAATATTATCTGAAGGCAGGCGCAGATCGGGATAAGTTAGTGTTGGGCATACCCACCTATGGACGTTCCTATACGCTGATCAACGAGGAAAGCACCGAGCTGGGAGCACCATCCGAGGGACCTGGAGAACAGGGTGATGCCACTAGAGAAAAAGGATATTTGGCCTATTATGAGGTATGACAGACCAAAAGGAAAAGATTCTTTAACTTAGAATAAGCCCCAATTGCCCATTCCTGCTTAATTTCAGATCTGTCAAACCCTTAAGGATGACCCCGAATGGACTGTTGTTCAGCCCAATACCAATGTCATGGGTCCCTATGCCTACAGACGGAATCAATGGGTGGGCTATGATGACGAGGCTATTGTACGCAAGAAGGCCGAATATGTGGTGGCTCATGGTTTGGGTGGCATCATGTTCTGGGCGATAGACAATGATGATTTTAGGGGTACCTGCAGCGGTAAGCCTTATCCCCTCATTGAGGCAGCCAAGGAGGCCATGGTGGAGGCCTTGGGGTAAGTGAACACACTTCATTCTAAGGCAAACATAGCTCAGACACTCATCTCTCTCTCTCTCTCTCCCCGCCACAGACTGGGCATCAATGAGGTGGCCAAGCCAAGTGGACCACAGAAACCCTCACGTTCACGTAGTCGTGACAATGCCAGCAATCGAAACCGCTTGAACTCCAAGCCAGAGCCTAGTACCCGACGTCCTAGCGCGGCCACACGACGAACCACCACCAGCACCACAACCTCGGCGCCTAGCACCACCATTAAGCTAACAGAAGCTGAAGGCTCTTCTTTGTACATAGGAGGACGCGGCTCGACCACACCGCCACCGCCCACCACACCAGATCCGGGCTCAGACTTTAAGTGCGAAGAGGAGGGCTTCTTCCAGCATCCCAGAGACTGTAAGAAGTACTACTGGTGCTTGGACAGTGGTCCCAGTGGTTTGGGCATTGTGGCTCATCAGTTTACTTGTCCCTCGGGCCTGTATTTCAATCCGGCAGCCGATTCCTGTGATTTTGCACGCAATGTGCCCTGCAAGACGAAGAAGTAAGTGCACGAAACTACAAATCTTGTCTCTAAATAAACGACTTTACAAATTTCAGATCCACCACTGCGTCGCCCATAAGCTCCACCACAACGACTACTACCACAGCGCGACCCAATCGTGTGACAGCCGCACCCGTGGCACGTCCCGTATATCCACGCACCACCACCAGCACTACCACCACCACCACCACAACCACAGCAGCTCCCGTTGAAGAGGAAGTGGAGTACGAAGAGGATGTGGAGGATACCAATGAGCGCAAACCAGCCGAGGAGGATCCTCAGGTTATTAAAGAGCTGATCGATCTCATACGCAAAGTTGGTGGCGTCGAAGAACTGGAAAAGCATTTGCTGCGCAACAAGGATGGCTCTATTACGCTAAAAGAAAACTCAGCTAGTGGTGGCACAGCCACCACACCCTCGACCATTAGTAAATCCCTCTACGATCGTGTACTTAGTCGCCCAGGTACGTTGGGCTCACTGAACCGAAAGACCAGCTTCGAAACATCCAGCCCAGCCAGCACTGAGAGCAAGTACTCTTCGGTCTTAAGGGGTAACAGTCGTCAGGGTCCACAGAACGAGGGCATTGAGAAGTTGTCCGAATTTGAGGGTTATCTCAAAGAGCGTAAGAAATATGTGACCATCAATAGAAATCGTGGTGCAGCCAGTTCACAGGACGGTGGACAAGAGGAGACGGCCGATGAGGAGGAGGAGGAGGTAGAAGAGGAGTTGGAGGTTAAGACCACCCGAAGGCCATTCAGTGCAGCCACCCCTTCGTATACCAGCTTGAGACGTACCCGGCCCAGTACAGCGGCTCCGCTGGAAGAGGAAGCGGTCACAGAAGAAGTGGTTAAGGATGAGAAGCAGACCAAATCATATGCCACATTGAGTCGTACACGAGGCAGGACCACAGAAAAGCCCGAGTCAAGTACCAGCACAGTCAGCGCAGAGGCAGCTGTAAGCTCGACCACAAATCGGTAAGTGAAAGTGATGCTTAGTCGCTCTATTAGTTACACGAGCTTCTCTTTTCTGTCTGAACCCATGCAGCTACAAGTACTTTGAGCGCACTAGACCCACCAAGAGTTCCAAACCCATGGCAGCAAATGAGGCAAGTAGTGATGATGCCGCTGAGGAGGATGCCGAAGAGGAGTATGAGGATGAGCCGCAACAGCAAAATGTAACGGTACCCAAGAAACAAAGCCTCACAAGCACCACAAATACACGTAAATACGCGAGCATTGGTCGCAGAACAACCACCACAGCAACACCAGAAACCACTACAACTACAAGTACAACAACAACAACAACAACCGGCACTGAGACTGCCCTGGCCAGCGGCGACAATGAGAAGACTAATAACATAGCCGAAACCACAACAGCACCACCACCACCACCTGCACCCACAAGCACTACCCAACCAGAAACCACAACAACAACCACAACCACCACTAACGAATCCACTGAACCAATTGAAAGCACTAGCATAACTAATACCCACACCAGCTCATCCACAACCACACTCACACCTAATCACCTAGTCACCACTATCCAAACACCCAGCAGCACTGACCCTGAGCTGTTAGAAATAACAACTCAATTGCCGGTGAGCGATATAGCCTCTGCCACTCCCTCTATTCCCATCCTTGATCAAAACCCACCCAATACAACAACGACCACAACAACCAGCACGGCTACCGAAACGACAACCAGCTACGATATTGACGACAGTAACGACGTGGACGATGAGGTAACCAAATACACCAACATTAATCGCAGACGCAACCACCACAACAACCACAATGCAGACGCAGTCAACGATGCTAGTCCCAATGGTTTGAGTAGCGTTAATCCTAGCCTAAATATTGTAAGAAACTACTCTGGTAGAAGGACAACCACAGAACAGACTAAGCCAACAACAACAACAACCACTGAACTACCTACAAACAATCTAATATCTAGTCCAAGACCCTTTGGTTATCCCCGACGCCGCACACGCCCCACAAGCACCACCTCCACCACCACAATACCCCGCACAGATAATGACAATGATAACAATGAAGCAGTTGTGAAAACGCGACTATCCCCAGGGGATAGGACCAAGGTGAGTGCCACCACAAATGCAAACAACCAACAACAACACAGCAACAACAACCACAACAACAACCACGTAGAAGTAGCTGGTAATGGTGGCAATAGCTTAAGGCATGACGTAGTTAGCTCTAGTTTAAGTGAAGAAGACTCCAAGACCAAGACTAAGTACACCTGGCGTGCGGTCCGACGACCCACACGTCCAGCGGTTAACGCTTTGATTAGTGAAGACAAGGACTCGCGTAGGTATGCTGGCAAGCGTCTGGTGGACGAAGGCGAAGATGAAGAAGCCGTGGAGGAACAGCCCACCAAATTTCGCAGTCGCCGTTTGAACTCAGCAGAACAGGAAACAGAAACCACCGAGGAGACATTCAACACAAAAGGTCGTTCCTACCAAAGTATTCGTCGTATGGGGGGCGTAAGCAGTAATACGAATGATGAACAAATCCATTATAAGGCCATCACCCGGGATAATGGTGCAGCACACTTAAGTGAAGGTCGCAGCTCCAGTTTTGTGCGCAACTTGAATGAGGCCACTAAGCCGCGTACCTACCAACCCATCTCGCGAGGTGGTCAGATAGTAGAGGAGGAGAATGTAGCAGCGGAGGTTATAGACGATGAGCCAACGGCCTTGGAGCGGGGTAAGACGAAGGCACCGGCCTCAACGAGTGACGATAGTAATACAGCAACAGAACAGGAAGAGTCAGTGGAGACCACTCTGCTACCAGAGCTTGAAATTGCTGAAATAACCACGCTACCCTCGATTGAAGAAGTGGATGAGACTACAGTCAGGCTACAGTCCCTTGGATTAACAGCAGAAAGAACAACCGACAGTAGTCTTAGTGGCAGTTCAACAGAAGAAACAAAGGAAATCAAGGAGCCAAGTACCACCGAAACTAGTCTTAGCAGCTCTACAGAAGAAGTCAAGGAAGAGGAAACCACAACTCCCGATTCAACCACGCGTCGTTCATTCAAACACTCCACAACTGAAGCTAGCCCCAGTAGTTCGACTGAAGAAGCAAACGAAGTAAGCGAATCTTCGACCAAGCGCTCCATTAGTCGTGGTCGCCCAAGCACCACTGCAACTCCAGTTGACAGCTCAACAGAGGAAGCTGACGAATCATCAACCCGTCGCTCTTTCAGCCGTGTTCGCCCAAGTACCACCACAACTCCCGAAGCAACTACACGTCGTTCCCTAATCCGCAGTGGCAGCACCAGCACCTCTACTGAAGCCAGCTCAACAGAAGATGTAAAGGAACAGAACGAATCGTCAACCAAACGCTCGCTTAGACGTGGTCGCCCTAGTACCACCGCAAGTCCCCTTAGTAGCTCAGAAGCTAGCCCTAGTAGCTCTACAGAAGAAGCAAAGGAAGTAGACGAATCAACAACCCGTCGCTCTCTTAGCCGTGGTCGCACAAGTACCACTGCAACTCCACTTGGTAGTTCGACCGAAGAAGTCACAGCCCCTGAGGCAAGCACACGTCGTTTCCTATTCCGCAGTAGCAGTACCAGCACCACCACTGAAGCTAGCGCTAGTAGCTCGACAGAAGAAGCGAAGGAAATAATTGAACTGTCAACCGAGAGCTCAACAGAAGAGGTCCGGGCAGCAGAAACTACCACCCCTGAAGCAACTACACGTCGTTTCCTCTTCCGCAGTAGCAAGACAAGCCCAACAACTGAAGCTAGCCCTAGTAGTGCAATCGACACCACCACTCCTCTTACAACTCACGACAGCGAAGAGACTACCACAGCACTACCAAAACGACGGGTCATAGTGCGAGGCAGGTATAGGCCCAACAAAGAGGGAGATCTCTCATCGCTGCTGGCAGCCGATGCCAATAAGCGGGCCAGAACAACAACGACTACAACCACTGCAGCTCCTCTAGCGGGCGAAACTGAAACTGAATCTGATTCTAAGACCCAAGTCAAGATCAACAGTCGCGCTCCATTGAACGCTGTACGCAATCGCACCTCTACCAAGACCGAGACCCTGGGCAATGGTATCACACGTACACGCACCACTTATGTGCGTACCATAGATGCAGGTCAGAAGGTGGTCAAACGTGTACATACCAAGACTATCGAAGAGAAACCAGCAGAATATGAGTACATTTATGATGAAGTAAGTCAGCCACCCATACCCACAAGCAGCACCACGCAGCGTACCATAACACGCAATCGGGGTACGGCTAAATTCCAAAGCAATGATCTATCTTCGCTATTGGCCCTGGACTTTGCATCGCGTGCTCAACGCAAAAAGCAACCCAGTACCGAGGACGGCAGTGGTAAAATAATCAAGACACGAAGACGTCTGCTTAAGCGACCCAAGGAGACGATAGAGCATGAAGAGGTGGAGGAGTATGAGTATGAGCCGGGCAATGAAGTGGTAGTAGAAACAACCTCAACCAGAAGTGTAAATAGACGTACTAGACCCACTAGGCCGAGCACTACCACAGAGCAGGAAGATTTAGAGGTAACCACTCGACGCTTGGGACTCAGTTTGAAAAGACCCAGCACCACTACAACAACAACCACCACCAAGAGACCCAGCACCACTACAACAACAACCACCACCAAGCGACCCCTAAGCACCACAACAGCTTTACCTTTAGAGGAAGAACAAGTAATTGCCTCCACCACCGAAGATCAACTGGTGGCGGCCAAGTACCGTTTCGTAAAACGTTTAAGGACCAGCACAACCGAAAAGACTACCACAACTTCCACAGAAGAGCCCATAACTAGCACCACCCCCGCTGACTTGAACGCTTTAAGATTTAAATTAACCAAAGCATTGAATCGTCTACATTCACACAATGAGGTGGACAGCGAAACCACAACCACCACCCCCAACCCCACCACACAGCCGGATAATCAAGATGATAATCTGTCCCTTCCCATCTATCATCGTCGTAAATATTATCAATATGTCAAGGATTCACCCATAACCTACATAGATAAAACACCAGCACCGCCTGACCTGGAAAGCGTTACCGTCAACATACGTCAACAAATTCACGATGTATTCAATGTCAGTGATAATGAGTCACCACCAAATTCCATAGAGGATCATGAAGATAGTAAGGAAATGGAACATCGCTTGGCCATGGAGCAAGCGCGTGAAATTAATAATGAGCTCGGTCATTTTTTATTGAAAACCCCCGGGTCAACTTAGGTCACCTGGGGGAAAAATCTATCGGAAATGAAAATTCAGAGGAAGTGGATGATGATGAACTTAGTGCAGACATAGATCTCGAGGCAGAAGAGGATGAGAACACGAGACAGGGTAAAACATTTAAGACCAAGCCGCTGGCTACGGTCAACGAAACCTCTCATATAGTTCAGCTATCCATATTGGAGGATAGCCAACGAACGGAGGAAGAGGCAAGAGCTTTGCGTACTTATGCAACAATCAATCGTACACGTCTGACTTTGGCTAAGGAGAAGGATGAGGAACAGGAGGCGACCACTAAACGAATTTATGGTTATCGTGGCAGACCTATCAGTACAACCACCAGCAAGCCCGACACGGACGCAGAGTTAGACAATGAGACTACGCAACGTAGCTATGCATCGTTGAATAGACAACGTGGTAGAGGAACCACCACCACAGCTGAACCAGATGCAAATAAAACCGAGTCTACTGAGCCGAACACCAAGAATAGACCACGTCCCTTTGTAAGTGTCAATCGTCGAGTGGCAACTACCACACAGTCGCCAGTAGGCAATGAGATCGAGAAGGAGACTAACAATCTTAGCCCCGAAGAGAGTACCGAGTCGAGTATTGAAGATGAAGAGGACTTGCAAGCAATACAACCACCAGCTAGACAACGTCCATATGTGGGGCTAAACCGACGAGTAACTACTACCAGTATTCCGTTACAAGTGGAGTCTGAGACTAGTATAGAAGATGAAGAGTCACCTACCACAGCCAAGCCAGAGACTAAGTCGACGGGTTTGTCTAGACAACGTCCATACCAGGGACTTACTCGAAGGGTGACCACCACCAGAAGTCCCGAAAAAGAGGAGGATGAGACAAGTGCAGAAGACAAAGAATCGAAAATTCCGAAGGTGTCTGGACAACGTCCATACCAGGGATTCAATCGACGAGTGACTACTACCAGCAGACCACAAAAGGAAGAGGCTGAGACAAGTGTAGAAGATGAAGAGGAATTGCAGGCCCTACAACCCGATTCCACAGCAAAGCCTGAGACCAAATCTACGGTAGTGTCTAGACAACGTCCATATGTGGGACTTAATCGACGAGTGACTACCACCAGAAGTCCCGAAAAGGCGGAGGTTGAGACAAGTTTAGAAGACGAGGAAGATTTGCAAGCTGTACTAACAGATGCCACAGCTAAGCCGGAGACCAAGTCTACGGTTGCCTTCAGACAACGACCATATGTGGGACTAAATCGACGAGGAACTACCACCAAAAGCCCTGAACAAGGGGTGACGGAGGCTAGCATTGAAGACGTAGAATCACCCTCCACAGCTAAGTCAGAGACTAAGTCGACTGGTTTGTTTAGACAACGTCCATATCAGGCACTGAATCGACGAGTGACTACCACCACAAGTCCCGAAAAAGAGGAGGTTGAGACAAGTATAGAAGATGAAGAAGAATTGCAAGCTGTGCTAACAGATGCCACAGTTAAGCCGGAGACCAAGTCTACGGCTGTCTTCAGAAAACGACCATATGTGGGACTAAATCGACGAGGAACTACCACAAAAAGTCCTGAACAAGAGGAGACAAGCAATGAAGATGAAGAACTGGTGTCTACAGCTAAGCCGGCGACAAAGCCTTCGGTGGTGGTTAGAAAACGTCCATACCAGGCACTCAATCGACGAGTGACTACCACCAGTAGTACCGAAAAAGTGCTGACTGATACCAGTTTAGAAGATGAAGAGGAATTGCAGACTGTACAACCGGACTCTACAGCCAAGCCGGAGGCTGAGTCTACCATAGGCTCCAGACAACGACCCTACCAGGGACTCAATCGACGAGTGACTACCACCATAAGTCCCGGAAAGGAGGAGGTTGAGACAAGTTTAGAAGACGATGAGGAATTGGAGGCCATACAATTAACCGATGATAATAATGAAATTGGAGATGAAGAAGAGGAGACACCCTTTACTGAGAACCTCCTCTCCAGTAGTGCCTCAACAACCGACAGTCCAGATGTGAGTACCAGCACCCTACCGGCTAGCACAGTGGATAGTATCACCACACGTCGACCACTCTTGACACGTCGACGCTTCAATTCCACCTCGACAGCCACAAGACTTGAAACAGGTCCAACTTCGACTGCCAAGCCGAATGGACGACGTCAACTATTGATAAGAAGACGACTTACTCCAACCACCGCTGCAACCTTAAAAGAGCAAAGCGTTGATAATGAAATAGATCAGGAACAGACCACACCCACCAGTGGTACCACATCACGTCGTCAACTGTTGCTAAGAAGACGTTTCAATGGCACTGCCACTTCTACAACGGAATCAACGAACGAGTCCAGCACACGTCGTCCATATGCGGCTGTAAGTCGAACACGTAATCGCTTCACAACGACCTCAACCCCGGAAAGCGAACTTGAAAATGAAGAGGTAGATGAAGATGAAGAGACAGATAACAGTGTACGTGGTGGATTTCTGCAGACAAATCGTCATCGCGCCTTAATTGAAAATGAAAGAAAACCGCCCAGCTTTGCGGCACGTCGCACCACTGCGTCTCCGTTGAGAGTAAGCTCCAGTACGCGACGCAATTTGGTGGCCATTAATCGCAATCTTTATCAACCAAGAGAAGAAGAGCCGGAAGAAGATGATGAAGAAGTGGAGGAGGAGGAGGACGAAGGGGAAGAACAGCAGCAAGAGGAGCCCAGTACCACAGCCAGATCGCGTCTAAGCCAGCTGCTTGCCAGTAGACAAAGACTTACACCCACACAACTGACCCCGAACAGTGAAATCGTACACGAGGATGATGAAATAGAAGCGGAGGTGGATGAATTAGATGAAGACACTTCAGTAGAGGTATCCTCCCTTAATAATCACAATACTACTAATCCAAGCACCAAAACACCTAACGTAGCTAGTCTTAAATTTGGTACTAAACGTAGTAACAGCACCGTAGCCAATTATTTGTATAATCGTTTCAAACCTAACCAAAACAACTCAAACACTGTGAGTGAGGATGTTGAAGAAGAGGAAGGTGACGCTAGTCTAGAGGCAATCAATGAGATTGAAGAGGAGAAGCAAGAGAAGGCGGGGGTTTTGAATGTCTTAGGTAATGAAGTTAATTCTAAACGACGTTTTCAGAATCGTTATCAATTGAGTCGCAGCACCACCAACACGACACCCACCACCACCACCACTCCTAAGGCCACACCCGCCCCACGCCGTCTGACCTACAGTACTCGAGGTCGTACTCAGGTAACTAAATTAGACTTAGTGGACGAGCCGACCGCAGAACGAGAAGAAGATGCACAAGACGAGGAAGAAACCACCACCACCACTACCCAGGCGACACCTAGACGCATACGCGTACTGAAATTCAGACGACCCCTACAGGCTAACGCCAACATTGATAGCAATAGCACTAGCTCTAGTCTAGATAGCACCACCACCACCACCAACACCACCACTAATAGCGCCACTAATACAAACTCAGACACGACCACAGACAAGCCCACGAAACGTTTCCGCAAAATAGTACGCAAATTACGTCCCGTAGCCTCGAGCACCGAAGAGCCTCAATTGGCAGAAACCACTGGCACCACCACCAGCACCACCCGCAAGCCGTTTGTGCCGCAGCGCAGTCGTTTTACTTCATCGGGTCAGGAGGAAGAGAAACATGACTTGCAAACCTTACGCCTGCGTCTTAAAGAGCAGCAGGCCCAGGGCGAACCTTTAGATGGGGTCATCAATAGCCGTTTGAAGGGTCTGAGCCGTGAGGAGGCTCCGGAGAACTCCGAACTGCAGAGAATAAGGGATAAGGTCAAGGCAGAGCAGGCACGCGGTGAAGGTGAGGAGGGCGTCATAAATGACAGACTTAAGAAATTGCTGGCTGAGAAATCGGTGAGCAGTGAGTCCTCCTCTTCGTCACCTCGTCCAGGCTTTCGCCGCAAATTGATAGCCAAACGGCCCTATGTGCCCAGCGGTGGTACCACCAAAGCTCCCTCATTGAACTTCAGTAGTACGCGACCCACGGTCAAGTTTGTGCGACGCAAGAATGGACGATTTGATCCCTTCAACTCGAGCGTTAGGAATACGGGCGAAGGTTTTGTACGCAGTGATCCCAGAGATGCCAGGCTACCGGGCTTGGACCGCTTTAAGCAACAGGAGCAAGAGGAGGAAGCCGACGGTGATGAAGACTATGAAGAGCAGGGGGAGGAACCTCAGTCAATACCGGTAATCAATAGACCTGTGCTTAATCAAGCCGTAAGACGGCCATTTGTGCCCAAGGGTATACAAAAAGAGCAGAAACCAGCCGCTGAAAGTCAAGGAGAAGAAGACGAAGAAGCAGCAGACAGTGAAGAAGAGGAAGAGGAGGAGGAGGAGGAGGAAACCGAAGCAGAAGAAGAGGGTGACGAAGCAGAGACTTCCCACACAGATACAGATAAACCCAAATTCAACACACCACCCGCCTATAGACCCAAGGATAACCGTGCCCCACCCGGCAGTCGACCCAATGTACCCTACAATCCGCGTAGCCGTCAGCCCTCTGCCTCAACCAGTGCTCCGGTGACGAATCGCTTTGGCGGTACCAAACGCACGCGTGTGGTGAATCGTCCATCTGGCGTGGCCTCACCCAATCTCACGCTACGCCCTGTGGCCAGCGACTATGAGCGCACCACACCGCTGACACCCATCAAACCGGCTCCGTTCATACCCAGCAACACTCGCAGCTATGAGCGCAAGTACACGGGTCCCTCCACCACGGAGACCAGCGAGGCGGCCAGCGAGAACTCGCTGATCGAGGACCTCAATATCGATGCTTTGAATGCGCGCAACAAGAAGATCTTTGACATACACAGCAAGAAGCACACAACGCTTAAGGCCAACGGCAGCGGCTTTGTGACCACCACACCAACCTCACCTACAGCCACACCACCACCACCGACAACAGCCACACCATCACCTTCACCAACAACAACCACACCACAATCAAACACTGATTTTGCCCTTGAAACTGAAGCTAATGCCTCTTCCAACCCACAGGATGTATCAGCGGCCACCACACCGCCAGCCCCTCCCGCCACCACCCTGTTGCACGTCTTCACTCTGCTAGACGGCGAGGAGGACTCGCCAGACTCGTCCACTGGGCGACCCACCCAAATCACTGCCGTTGAGCCCAAACACAAGCTGATTGAGATCAATCGCATAGTGGAGATCAACTCCAAGCAGGCCAAGGCCGCTCAACGCAAGTCCAAGGCGAATCAGGACTTTGGTATGCTGCGCGTAGAGTCGCTGCCGCATGTCGAGCAGCTGGGTGAGATAAGTGTGGTGAAATATGTGCATCTGGTGGATGGACGCGCCATACAGATTAACGATGGGCACAGCACGGTGGCCGACTACACACCCACCGAACCCACGGTATACCAAAGCTCGGCACCCGTGCGCAATAGTCTGCCCCAGATGGAGGTGGAGAGTGCGACAGGCGATGATGCGACGGAACGTAGTGGCAAGAGTCTGTTGCCCGAGGTGATTACGGGCGCTCTGGAGACCTCCACCATTTCACTGGAGGGCCTGTTCGATTCCGCACGCAAGGGCAAACAGCTGAATAGCAACCTGCTAGAGTCAGAGACCGAAATGGCAACGGATGTGGAGACGACTAGTTCGACATCACCACCGCCAGCCACCACATATGTAAGACCCATTGTTCCCCTACTACGTCCCGAGTCCAATGAATCCTCACCTTTGGTCATATCCATAGCCAATCTTGATAAGGTTATATTGAGTAAGGTGCAGAAATCGGAGACGGATGAGTCGGTGACCACGGTGATGCCGGTTGAGTTGGCGAACGACTCAAATTTGGCCTATTCCGTGCCACAGGCTGTGGTGTTGCAGGCACCCAGCAATCACTTAGTCGAGACATCGACCCAGCATACAGATGAGTTAGTCGGGACAACAACCGCACACACTAGCCTAGAACAGCACCAGGTAGTGGAGTTGACTACCCTACAGCAGCCAGTGCAAGTAATTAGTGGCGCTATTAGTGGCAACAGCAACAATTTTACACAAACAACTACAACCACAACAACAACAACAACCAACAGCACTCTTAATAAGGGCAGCAGCATTAGTGAGTCAGTCAGCTTTAGCACCGAGACTCATGTGGTGCATCGCAAGAAGAAGCCGCGACGTGGTCGTGGCCGACGCCTGAGGCATCGCAAATCCACCACCAGCACCACCAGCCAACCAACCACAGTAGCCCTTTGAGCTGTCTACGTAGTTAGTTATTTCTAGTCTTAACCCTTTGCCGCCCATGTAAATAATTGGCTGCGTTGCTTAAACTTTTTTTTTTGTTCTTAATATTTTCCAAAAAATCGAAATGCTGCTGCTTTTCTTGTGCTGCTGCTTGTAAACCACATCAACAACAACAAATTCTTACTTATTCTTCAAGCTGCCATACCTACACACATTTACTCACACACACACACACACACATACATATACACTTTCACCACAATCGAACATTGAAAATAATTGGTTCAATTTCAGAAGTTTTCCTTTATGCGCAGTTTTGATTACTCTCCCTTTTTTTTCTCTCTCTATCCCGAAATACTTTAAGTTTATTGCAATTAGTGTTTAGTTGTAAAAATATTTATGCACAAAAATAAAATTAATATTACAAACAAAAACAACACAAATTATTTGACATACTTACCCCATGCCCAACCTACACCCCATCACACAGTCCACACAGTCCTCCCCCATCCAGTGTACACATAAGTAGTTGATATTTATGTACATAATATATACATTTTATTATAAAATTTTGAATTAGGAAATATTTTTCAATTTGTACAAACAATTTATGATTTTAACATTTTATTCTAAACTTATTTTTAGTCCTTAAGTTAAGGGGAACATTATAGAAAGTGTTTACTGAGAGGCCGTCGCATTTTATGTAACTAGTTTTAGTTTTTTGAAGCAATTGATTTGTGCTAAATTCCAGGGTTTCCAAAAGTCCAACTTGTACCAATATTCTATGAATTTGCTGGTCCATATCTTTGTGCTTCACAATATTCTTCTTGTTCGAAAAGATTGCAGAATTCAAAAAAAGTATTTCCGTTTTTCCAACAGTTATTTAGAGTTGCTTTTTATGTTAATTATTGGGGGTGTCCCAGAAATCTCTAGAGACTATAGAGAAAGCTGTCATTTCAAGCTAAATTTGCTTGTCTTTATATGTGAAATGTTTCCAAAATGTTGGGCTACTAGTTTAGATGACAAAAGTTGAGAGATTTCAAACCGACTGTTCAAGGCCAAGTAGATTTGATGTGTACGGTTTCCCTTCTCTATAATCAAGTAGCCTTCAGCGTTCCTGTCGCTTTAGATCTGAAGTTCTCCTAGTTTAGTTTAAAATTCAATCGTTTATACGAAAATCTCTAGAGATTTCTGGAACGCCGCCCATTAATCCTTTTCCTCCATAAAAGTTTTCCAATTTAACTTGATTTTTAGTTAGTTCTCTATATGAAGTGCCGGTACCTGAAAATATATACTCACGAATTTAAATAAAATATTCCATATAGATCATATGTTTTCTGTATTGGGCTTGTGACCCTTGATTAGACATCGTTCAGCTCTATCCCCATAACTCTGAAGATTGTGTGCTCGCCTGGTTTGCAAAAAGTTAGAAAAATGCATCGGTGTCACACCACTTTGAACTAAAATTTTTAAAAATCGTGTAACTATATTTGCTTCTTGAAACTGTTTGGTTGATGAATTCAATTCAACAAAAGAGATAAGAAAACAACCAAAAGTGAGCTCCGTAACATGGAGAAATACATTAGTGACCAATTTTAAGCTCCTCAGGACAATCAAAATCAGCAACTGGCAACTAAATTCAGGTTAAGCAATGGCAAACCTTCCATAATTAAGCTTAAAATGATATGCCTTTTGTCTGTATTCCTACACAAGTGCTTAAAGAGGTGTAACTATATTGAAAAAAATCGAAGAATTGTTTGGGTTAGTTCATTTCAAAGCTAAGAAGTACCACTTTCCGATATTATCAAAGAGAGTCCAAACAATAGAATGAATTCCCCATAAAAAACGTGAATAAAAAGAGTCAAAAGAGGCACTTTATGAAACATTAAGCTCAAATCACTTAAAATCTAGACCTGATGAACCATTTCTGAAAACAGAGTCGTGCTTAGCACACAAAAAATCATATAGGATCACCAACAACCCCTTAATAACCTGGGCCTTGTGGTTTTAATACATATTCAAAAAATTTATCTCGAAATAATTGCAGATAATTTTGTATCACTATAGATCAATAATATGTTAATATAGATAGTTATCTTGACTCTTATCAACTTAAAATGCATCATTTGATGATAATTTTTTATAAGGAATTGATCTTGAGTAGCGTCATTCATTAATATAGAACAGAGGTGCCCAGAAAAAATCATTATTTTTGGTCACCAACTATCAACTATTTGCTTCAAACCTAAGACAGAGAGAAAACACACGAAGTTGTTTCTGTGATTTGTTTTGGATTGTGATATGCGCAGTCTATGGCTGAAAGCATAATTCTACAAATGAGCGCCGTGCGCATAGGCCGTGTGCACCCCTTATATAATTCACCTGACATTTTGGCTGCTTCTTTAAAAGCTTTACTTTTATCCTAGGCACTTGTACTACTTATGGAACCAAAGGAGGTCTAACGTTTGCTCCTATACTTAACAAACATCTGACCAAAATTATGATAGCCTCTGCCAAGGACAATAGGGATTTTCATACATGGATCATGTAGGAACAAAATTCAGGAATGAATCTTGATTCTTGAGTTTTTAACTCTTAACTTAGCTTTTTCTCATCGTTCAGTTGCTAATGAATTTCAAAATAAGAAGGAATACAAAATTTGGAAAAATTCGTTGATTTAAGTTTCAGAAGCGTTGCAATTGGTCTAAATAATACAGACATCAATCCACTTTCCATATTACAGCTCACAGTATTCAGTTGTAAAGTGTTTTTTTCTCCGATGTTTTCTGTCTCAGCCATCGAACTTACTTTTAAGTCGGTCTACAATGCTTCACCAAATATTCACATCAACTCAAATTAGTTTTAAACAGTTATATTAACTGCCAACTTATGAGCTTATTTCAACTTTCAATCAGCTTCGCAGACACACAGAAAAAAAATCACAAAAATGCCAACGAAATCAAAACAAAACGTAAAAAACAAAGATTGCTTTTAAACCAGTCCACGAGTTCAAAGGCATTAAACAATTTGCCAAGCATACGCGAGACATGTTTCATAATCGCTTGAGCTGAAGTCACCCCAAATAATAATTGCCAAAAGTCAAATCACGCGCCGGTTGACAAAGAGCCGGCGTCGTTAGCGTGAGAAGCATTCAAAAGAAGCAAGGGTAAGCAGTTTTTGGGAAGTGTGCGGCTGATTTTTCATTGAAAACCTCAAAATGTTGTCAAGAGCCCATGCAGAAAACCCAATTAAAAAGGAAAAACAAAAAACAAAGCCACAGATCATACAAAATGCCAAACAAGTGAGCAGTTGGTTTGTTTTTATGTGTCGGTCTGTCACTTTGCTTTTTGGGTATTTGCATTTTAGTATCCAGCATTTATGCCAGCATTTACATTTGTTAAATGCGTCTTACGTATGTTTGCATAAAAAAGTGTCTTGAATGTTAAGCAGGTAAATGCAAGTCATTTCGCTTTGACTCACAAAGATTTCAGCAGATTGCTCAGAAGTCATCAAGCTGAGACAGCGTCAAGTTGTTAACACGGATTTGTTGTCATCATCATCCAGTGATGAAATCTTAAGAACATTGACATTTTCTGCCACATTTCAAATCGAGCATAAAACTCTTATTTATCGATGAGATTAAGTGAAAAGCCTACATTTCCTTGCCCATCTAACGCAACTTCTCTGGTCGATTGTGCACCTTGAACTGAAATTCAGTTAACTCACCCTTTATGGCTGTTGCTGATTTCCCATAAATACAGCCCAACTCTTTTTTTAAGTTGGTTAAGCTTTCTTTTGTCAAGATGTTTAGCTTATTTATACCCTTAGGACTTGCAAGTTGCTCGTTTTTATTTGGTTTTGCAAAGTTCCAGAAGTTGAGGCGGCTTTTTTCTGGCTTCCCAACTTAATAGTGAGACTCTGGTATCAGAAACTTTGGCAGCAAATCAGCTTTTACAAAAGAAAATACAAATAAAATAGCTTTGTTTTAGATTTTTCCCTTGTCTTATGGCATACACTGTCTTTGGTGTTTCTGTACTTGGGAATTTCAAGCCCAATCAGGGGAAGATTAAGCCCTGAAAAGCATCCAATGCCTAGGGTTATTTGTATGCAACTGTAGACCGCTTTATGTTTTGCTGAAATTATGTATTTATTTGTTTAGGCATTCATAGTTTCTAACCTAAATTATAATATTAAGAAGGGCTGAAAATCTTTCAAATTGTATAGAAGTTTTGTTCCGAAAGTTCAAGCCATCTGTTACTGAATTCATGGCATCCTTTATATGAGTTGCAGCCATGAATTTAACTATCCCACTACGTCATGACCTTAGCTGATTCTAAGCAAGATTTCAGTGCTGAACTCATGCGTGAGTTTCATGGGAAGTACTTAAATATGTTTTACTAAACAGTTTTACCTGTTCAGTACTGAAATGTTGTTTGGTTCATCTACCGGTTCCTTCAACTAGATAACATAAGGTTTCGATTCGAATCTTGGTTTATAGCATCTTAAGTCTTTGAAACATTTTTGACTGAAAATATTGATGAATTTGCACAAATAGGAAAAAATTACAACCAACTCGCCTTTATTTAACTTAGCAAACTATTTGTAAATGGACCATTTCTTCCATTATGAATATATGTGGCATATTTTGCTTTGTTTTCTTGTTTGATTGAGATTTACTTACGTAGACTCTCGTAGGTTTTACTGAACCAAACATATTTCAAAGAAAGTGATCCCGGCTCGGTAGACAACTGATTCAGCAGGTTCGGTTCATGGTTCGAACGCTTGGCTTTAACCCTCTGCTGGGCTGTACCAAAGGAACACAGAGTATATCAAGTATCAAGTTTATACCAGAACGAAGTATCTCTCACCCTTTAAAGTATTAGAGCCGAATCGAAATTTAGAAAGAAATCTAAGAAAATTACACTATCAGCCATGCTCCGGTTTTCACTTATTTTTGCGAATTGCGATTTCAGCAAATTCGTACGATTTTAGTTTAGAGCGCTCCGAAATTCGCCAGTTTGTGTCATCGATAATGTTCCATTCCCAACTTGTTTTGTGTCATTTCACATAACAAAAACAGCTGATGAGCGCCACTAGTCATGCTATCGATAGTCGTATATCGATATATACCATGGCCAAACCGCAAATGTTTGTTATTGTGGTCAGTTTTCCATCTCTCTCCATTTTGTGTATCTCTATTTAATAATTGTATAAAATATTGCCTCAATGCTAATTGAGTGGATGAGTCCGTAAGACAAATCTAAAAAGGTTAAAGAACTGAATTAAAATAGTTCCGTGGGCTGTCTGATTGTGCATCAACCTATATTTTGCATTTACTTTTCATTTCACGGACTCAGATGTCGCCGGCTTAAAAACGGTAAAACCTTGCGATTTACGAATGTCGGAGCACCAACTTTTACGATTTGGTGATCAAATCGCAAAGTTTTTGCGAAAGCGAAAATGGGAGCATGGCTGTATGAAACTATGTTTCGAAAATCTATTCCTAGTTTCCGCTAAGAAGCATAAAGATTTCAGGTTGAGACTATTATCAGTTCTATATAAAATTCTGTTACATAAATTGGTTCACTTGGGTCCGATTTCTAATCTTCTACATAGATGTCACAGAAATCTACAAATAATATAGCAAAATCTAAGATTATCTTACACATATGCAGCACACTCATAAAAAAATTCGACCTGCAAATTAGAAATTAGACGATTCACCCTAAAATTAAGAAAACTTTTTCTCGTTTATGGAAAAATTTTCTGAAACTTAGAAAATTTTCCATAAATGAGAAAATATTTTTCTAAATTTTAGGGTGAATCGCTTTAGGACGGATTTCATAGGAGAGTTTCTAGTTTTCAGGGCGAATGTTTTATGAGTGCAGCTATTTAGAAGATGAGAAATGGGACCTTAGTAATTAACTTTCAAGAATGAAAAGTGTGCTAGATGATATAAAGCATCATCAGCCTTGACTCTGCCAATACGCAAATTGATAGGTTTATAATGATGTCTGTTTCAAGTTTTACTGAAAACGTAAATGGTAGCTGGTTTGTACCTTCTAGACATATTTAGTAGTCAGGATTATTAATTGATTCGCAGTCCGCTGCTCTCAGCTGCTTTAACTATCTTTGAGTATCACAACGGAAGCCAAAAACGAAGCGATTAACAATGAAAACCAAAGCCGGAACCAATATTTGTATACTGGTATTCAGCAACCAATATTTCTGTAATTGAAAAGAAACGCAACGGTGCACATGTTAAGTTTCGGTTCTAGTTGGTAATGTTATCTGTTTTCAGTGTTAAAGCCTTAAAGCTAATCACAAAATTCAAGATAGTTCTGAAACTAAATCCCACATATGCCAACATTTTCATAGACAATCAGCAATGCGCAGCCTGAAACATCAGAGCTACAAATTTACAACTCCGACATTAGTTTTCATTCAATTCAACTTCCCATTTCTTACCTTCTTAGAGAAATGCCATTATCTTTTATTTAAGCTTTTCTTGCAAACTAACTAGAAATGTGTTGGATTCGAAATATTGGTTGGATTCGTTGGTTCTAAGCAGCTCCATTGGAGTGTTCAATTGCTGCATTAAAATTGAATAACCAAAACTTGTACAATTTCATTTGCCATCGGCGTGGCTGGCTCACACCCATGAACTTTGGATGGCAGTGCCCACACAAACACCTCCACACTAAGCCAGTTTTGGTGACTTGCTTTAAAAACCTGATAATTGAGAGGATACCAACTTTGCAATTGGGTTGCAGTTGTCAATTATTATAATAGTGAACAATTAAGATTGTAATTACAGTTTTGTTGTGTGCTTGAAGAGCGGTAATGGCTCTGTGGTAGTGCCCCTGGCAATTGTGCCATCACACCAAGCTCTTTTTTTTTTGCCAACTATTTCAAAATACTTAAATAAAAACGCTGACTGTGGCAAGACCACAATTTGGATGGTTTTTTTTTTTTTAAACCATACTTAAAGAGTCTTGCTGCTGCCAACAATCTCTTCAGTTTGGCCCAGTGGTGTATCATAATCATTCCTAATTTGGAAGGGCTGGTACTGAAATCATGGCTTCGGCTCACTACATTTTGTTAACACAGAATACCACTTAATGACTTAATGACATTCGCTCTCTAAGGGCGTGTCTATGAGTACTGAGCTTTGACTCACCCAAAGGCTGTTGAACCGCCCTTGAAGTTAAGCTAACAGATACAGATGTCTTATCTTTAATGTTAGACTAGAATATAATAGGTTTTGATGTGGAAAGCTTCCAAACACTGTAGCACACTTCCTTAACTCTTACCTCAGACTCGGTAACTTAGACTCAGCTCAATGCTTCCAATCTATTTCTTTTATCTTCCTTTTTGCAATGTTTCAAATATACTTTAAATGTTGATCAAAGCTTGATATTTAGTTGTTTTGTTAACTTGTGAGAACAATTGATCAAATTGGTATTTAAAAGTCACATATTGCTGATAAAAAGTCAAGTATTTTTACTTTTCAAACAGGCAAAACCCCAATTTTCCCGTCAATAAATCTTTGAAATGCAAACAAAGGCTATAAAAATTGTTTATTTTATTATCTTCTTTCTTAATAAACTATAAAAAAAACTGCACTTTTTTTATGCCAACAACAATTTCAAGTTACCTTTTTTTTTGCTTTTTGCCAAGCCCTTGCCCTCGATTTCCATCTCGTCTTACAAGTGCACAAATACTTACTTGAATTTCACGCGAGTGGCCGCATTTTGATATTCTCATTTCGGGTATGCCCTTAGGGCTTTCCGCTTTCACTGCGTTACAAGTTTGTGTCTTAAGTCTTTTGATTTGCCACTTTCACAGTGAAACATCAGACTCTGCGGTGGCGATGACAACGCCCCTCCCTGTACGCATCGCATCATTTTGCTTGGCTGTTTGCTCAGTCGATGGCTTGCACAATATTTAATTAAATTCCCCAACCAGTTTTGGCTATGCAAACTGAAAAAAAAACAGAAACAGAAACAAAAACAAGGCAACCGGGTAAGGCGCATCTGCCAAAAGAAGAAGATGAGGAAACATTATGCAATCGCATTGGTATGCAGCTGGGGGAATTGCCAAAGCAAGCCAGACATCTTCGATTCCCCCCCTGAAAGAGAGACGGGAAAGCACTGGCATGTGTTGGCTTATATAAGCCAGCCAGACGACATTGACATTTAAGGCCCAGCCCCAGCACCTCAGCTTCAGCCCATTGATCACAGCTCACAAAAACTCTCCCATGGTGTGTGTGATTGAATGTGTGTGGGGGGTGAGCGGGGGCTTTCAATGTCAACAACATAGTTTTCTGTTGAGTCGTTGGCACGCTGGCAGCACAATGGCCACACAAACTAGCACAAAATAATATTTATCTTTTGGCATCGAACGTCCTTCAATTAAAATGCCTGACTGCATTTTTTCCACTCCAATTTGATTGAACAAAAAATCAATCTACTTGATTGAACCCATTTGACAGTTGGCAATTTGTGCAGATTTTCATTTAGGTTTTTTTGTTGGCTGGGTTAAAAAGTCTAAGTGGCAGCTAAGTTGCAGCAGTCAATTGAGATTTTTAATATACAATTCAAATACTGTTTTCTCCGCTTAATTCTGAGGCCAAACTCATTTGATTATCTTGTATTGTATCCAATTGTATTGTATCCAGAATTCTAGTCTTCAATTGATTGTTTCTTATCTGAGGCAGTTTCTAACCTTTGTAAACTGGCTTTCCTATAATTCAACTATAAACCTATTCGAAAGTTAAACTAAAAACTTAACTCTTCCGCTGCCAGTTTTCGAAAATTGGCTTTTGATTCATGTTCATGTCAAAAGCGAACACTTTTTTGTTCTAAAAGTTATTCTTGTTGGCCTTTAACATAAAACAAAATTGGTAAATTACGCCCTCGTACAGCATTAGGTGCATTTTTTTTTAATTTTGTAATCAATTTTGAAATTGTTGGTGTAATTTGATTTGCATTTCAGTCTTTATTTGAATTTTGTTGAATTTTTTTTGATAAATGTCTCCAGAATTTGAAAGTGAAATTTTTGTTTGTACCGCTTGGAAATGTGGCCGCTCTATTATATATCTATGTATATATATATTGACCGATTTCGTTCATAAAAATTAGGCAATTTCATTCGGAATTTAGAACAGCTAAAGCAAACCGAAACGGACTTGCATTCGGTTTACTCTTCAAAAAGTTGTTAAATTGACTAGATTTTAAATGATTTCGACTGGACTTACACGGTGAAGCAAACTTCAGGGAGTTCTCTTAGTAGGCCAGAGAATAAGGTGAGATTCTAAACCTTTCCTTTATAAAACGTATTCACTTTGCCTTGAATATTCCGCCTACTAAGAGAACTTCATGAAGTTTGCTTAAATCTAGTCTTAGTTAGAAAAAGGCAGAATATTTCTGTATATCAGCAATACCTTTGTAAAGTTTGTATGTTGTCTGCATATTAGTTGTTCTCCCATGATCTGCCACATTCTTATTTCAAGGTATTCAAAGATAGATTATGCTTCCTATTCGGCACAATTAAGGGAACACGCTTGTTTATTATATATTAGAGAAGAAGAGTGAAAATGTATCGAGAAATGTGGACTAGTTATGCAAGACAAAAGTTGAAAAAGAAACCACAAGCAAAAGAGTAATAAATTACATCAATTTCAGCTCAAATGAATAGAATGATACATAAAAGAAGAGAAATCGGAATATAAGGAAAATTGGGAGATACTCTATGGAATACAAGACTAAGGGCCGATTTCTCATCTTCTCCATAGCTGCCATGTGTCAGATAAACTTAGATTTTACACTGATGTCTGTGTGTTTATGCGACAGATAGCTCTATGTAGAAGATCGGCCCTTAATATGGTAGACCAAAAGCAAATTAAGAATCAATGCAATAAGACCACCAAATCACCAGCTCGGATTACTGACAGTATAACCAAATTGGAAAATAGAAAAAAAGGAATTATTAGTAGAAATAGACGCATAGAAACTAGGCTTCGACGGCCTTTACACTAACTAACTTTATGAAGTTTTTCAAAATGCTTTTGCCTGTAGAAAAGAGGTGTAATGGTGTCACTTGGTGTTTCACCGTGTGAAATCAGACTTCTAAAGCAGCGGTGTTCAAGAAGAGAGGCTATCTGTCGCTCTCTGTCTCTCTCTGACACTCGCAGTAGCATTACTTCGGCAAGCATTCGGCGTGAATTGCCGAAAGTGTTCGGCCCCTTTTGGCTATGGGTGAACATCGCTGTTCTAAAGCAGTGTTCCTCAAGAAGAGAGGCTCTCTATCGCTCTCTCACACTTACTGATGCTTTACTTCGGTATTGCCGAAAGTGTTCGGCACTTCGGGGCATGTCTGGGGAACACTGTTCTAAGGAGATAAAAACTAAGCAAACCTTGTAAAGTTTTTCAAAAAGCTCTTGCCTATAGGAAGGAAATGCTTAAAGTATTTTTTCTTTAAGGTGCAAGTTCCATCTAAATAAGGTGTAAGAAGGTCTTCCTCTAAATACATAAAAGTACAGAAAATCAATAAATTAGTTCAAAGAACTTTAGAACTAAGAAAGATATAAGAATAGTAAAACGTAGTGCAGAACTGAGTGAGAGGAATTAATATTACATAATGAAAAAGAAAAAGAAAGATGAGATGGGGTTTATGCTGATGCCTCATAAGGGGTGAAATGTTTAAATAAAAAAAACAAAATCATTAAAATGTTTTTTATAAGTAGAGAACGGAAAGGAAAGTTTGACAGGTGAAGAAAGATTATAGCAAAAAGATGATTTCACACACAAAAGAAAGCCCTAATAACTAAACAAAAACACATTTGAATACCTCTCTCTCAAGTGAGAAAATAGTTTAATATCCGTTTTCCCCTGAACCAAACCAAACATTAACCAAAACACCAACAAGAACTAACACTTTATTACACAATTGTACACTTAGATTTGTTTACTAATGCCAAACACTAAATATTTATTATTTTGAATTCTCTATAGCATTTTGTTGACTGCCAAATCTGCCAACTGCACCGTAAGAAAAACGCACGAAAATACTTTTAAATTAAACACAAGCAAACAAACAAACAAAAGAAGTACTTAAAATTAGAAAACACAATTTGTTAACTTGGTTTTGCTTGCTTCCATTTCATGTACCAACCGCTTGGCACCACCTACTGACAGCTGCGTCCAACGACAACTGCCAATGTTTCACGACGTCCGGTCTTGAGCGTGCGCAGGCGCATTATCAACACACCACACACGGCAGCAGCGGCAGCAGCAGCAGCAGCAGCGGGATCATCTGAATCGACCACGCCGCCGAGTGCAGAACTCACAACGACCTCCAAATACAATCGACTGCGTAGTAGGCCAACAACAACAACCACAACCACGGCAGCAGTTGCCACCAGTCGCAGCGGCAGCGGCAGCGGCAGCAGCAACCACTACTTGAGCAAACTCAAAGCCAAAAGCTCCGAGTCGGCCACATTGTTGCCAGCAACATTGACGCCGGCAACAAGCAGCAGTGCGAGCAACAGCAACGATGTTACATCCAAGCAGCAACAGAAATTCCAACCGGCCAGCTTTGCGCTGCGTCGTCAGTTTCAGACGCGTCGCTTAACAACATTGTCGCCATCAACGGGCAACGATGAGAGCGGTAAGTGAGCGGAAAGTATGGCCAGTGGGTACAAGTTGCCAGCAACATGTTGCCTCAGCTGGGTTAATCTTTGAATAATGGGTGAAGGGGCTGGCTTTAGATTGTAGGTTGATAAGTAGATTTGGCTAGGCTTTAACCCAAACTCATAATTTGATCACTTTCATTGACAGTCACCGAGGTGCCGCGCACCCAAAATCCGCTTTTCAAGCGGCGCCTCACACTAACCTCCACAGTCATACCGTTACGCACCACCACCACCATCAACACTCTGAGCGACACCACCACCAATCTGTTTGCGAATGACAATGACGATGAGGATCAGGTGGCCAAGTCCAGCATACATACAAGTCGCTTCAATCAGATACCCGAACAAGTGCGTCCATTTGAGATAACGCCCAGCAGCACAACCACAAGTACCACCAGCACCACCACCACCTACGCGCCTCCTCCCAGTAGTCAGGGAGTGCGTAAGTCATTTAAGCCTCTGGCCATGTTATCTATCGCCCCCCACCCCCCAAATTAAATGCTTCTCTTTTGGTCCAGGTCGTCAGCTTATACCACGCCCACGTCGGCCACAATCCAGCCCGCCCATTTCGGTTAACACTGCCGCCAGCACGACCAGCAGCCTGGGCCTATCCTCGCCGCCGCTATCGCGCCGCCAGCAGAGTCGTCGCCGTCCACACAAATACATAGAAGTCTACAGCCGACCACCCAGTAAGCCTGCCCTGGCCTCCGCCACGGCCGCCACCTCGAGCGTCACGCGTCGCAGTGACTATCAGTCGTACGAGGAGCCCAAAGTCATCGTCCATGGCCGTGGCATTATCGAGTGTCTGGCCGTGGGCAATTTCCCTCATCCGCTCAATTGTCGCAAATTCATTTCCTGTGCCAAATTCGAGGAGACCGGCGGCATTGTTGGCTGGGAGTACACCTGTCCCAAGGGTCTCAGCTATGATGGCATTGGCGGCATGTGCACTTGGTCGCCCCCGAATGGGGTGGAGTCGTGCCGTGATTAGACTGAATACATCCAATCCCCCTCATCCCCCGCCCCCGCCACCGCCCCGTAGAAGAAGAACTCGTAATTGGTTTTCATATGCTGCACATGTTCTGTTTTGAGAAAACAAAAAAAGGAAGAAATTTGTTTACCATTTTGTGATTAGTTTTTGAATTAATTCCTATTTAAGCCCTAGTAATAGATGATGTCGTTGTTTGAGAGTGTTTTTTTTTTTGTTCTGTACTTGATTTGCCAACTCAGTTTAGTTTTATACGCTAATTGCATATTGTAAATGTATGTGTTGAAAAGCCGATCATAATAATAACTATTATGTATGCTACACGTTTGCTTTTCGTATCAATAAAATATCATGTAATCCATAAAGCACAGAGAGCAGTTCAATTGGGAAGGTAAGTCAAAGATCCAATTTATTCCAACCAGTGGGTAATACTTGAGGTATAAGTATGGCCATATTGAATTTGGATAATGCAGAAATTGTGAATATATCGGTTTAATGTCACAGTAGAACAGTTAAGACACAATATGGGTATGCCTGCTTACTGCTCAGTATTACGAATCATGGAAGAACGAGAACATACTGTGATTGCGCTTACGCAAAACTCTCTGCAACTGGCAACATACAAATCCGGACCTTATTTCCACTTTTATTACATAACTTGGAACTAGAACTAAGCAACACTGCTTGACCAATGTTTACCGTAGAAAAAGAAGGAATGGCTGGGAGGAAGGCTTGGAAGTCGGCATCTTAGCTCACACTACTATCAAGCAATCTGCACTGAGCACTGCCAATTATTAACCAGTGAACCTTTTATAATCAACGATTGATTACACTGGGCAACAAGGTTCAGTATATTAACAAGAAAGAAAGTCGGTCAAGCCCGACTATAACATACTCTGTACCAAGAAAATTTGTCTTTTGATCATAACTCGAAAACCGTTCATCCGATCTTCTTCATTTCTTTGGCGGATCGATAAGTTATCCTAATAACTAAATATGTCCAGAAGGAACAAGCCATCTATCTTCAAAACTGTGGGAGATATGACGCTTTTTCTAAATTGCGGGGGCGGGAGGAGGCGTGGCCAAAATTGAAAATAAACTTGATCTGCCTGCAGACATAAGAAGCATATGTCCCATACATGTCAAACCTCTATCTCTTACCATCTCTGAGATCTGTGCGTTCATACGGACAGACAGACAGACGGACAGACGGACATGGCTATATCGACTCTTGCTGATCAAGAATATATATACTTTATGGGGTCGGAGATGCTTCCTTCTGGATGTTACATACTTTTGCACAAACTTATAATACTCTATGTACCTACGGTACAGAGTATAAAAAGTTGGTCGTGATTCTAGATGAACACGAAACTGTTATAAGGCTAATATTTTTATACCCTTGCAAAGGGTATTATAATTTTGCAACGCATAGAAATATTCATTTCCGACCCCATAAACTATATATATTCTTGATCAGGGTGACGATCTAAATCGATTGAGCTTTGTCCGTCAGTCTGTCAGTTTCTACGCGAACTAGTCTCTCAGTTTTAAAGCTATCGAGCTGAAATTTTGCACAGAGTCTTCTTTTTGCTGCACACTACTCATATGTTGGAACCGACCGGATCGGATGACTATATCTTATAGCTCCCATAGGAACAATCGGTCGGAAAACTAGTTTTAGTATGAAAAACTTTTTTCTTTTCAATGGAAACGTCTCCAAACTTTGTTATCGTAGATTTTCCATGTTTCTTTATAATTCTACCAAGTTTTATTAAAATCGGACAACTATATGGTATAGCTGCCATACAAAAGATAGGTCTGAAAAACAGTCTTAGTTAGAAAAACTTTTTTGTTTTTAATGGTAGCTTCCTGCAATTTTGTATTTGTTCGTTTCACATGCTTTCACATAATTTTACAAATCAATTTACAAATCGGATGACTGTGTAATATAGCTCCCATACGAACGATCGGTCGGAAAATGGCAAAAAGAGTGTTTTTTGTAAATATTTAAGCGGGCACTATATAAAAACTTCGGCACAGACGAAGTTAGCTTAGCAATCTCGTTGATAATATGAGTTAATATCGGG
This sequence comes from Lordiphosa fenestrarum, assembly GCA_035044985.1. Lineage (NCBI taxonomy): Eukaryota > Metazoa > Arthropoda > Insecta > Diptera > Drosophilidae > Lordiphosa > Lordiphosa fenestrarum. The sequence goes on from JAWNNO010004426.1 coordinate 196,462, forward strand.
GTTGTGTCAGAAATCTCTAGAGATTTTCGTACAAACGTTCAGACTTTGAACTAAACTAGGAAAACTTGATACGTAAAGGGACAAGAATATTGTTGGCTAATAGATTTTAGGTAAGGGAAACATAGCCTATAATTTGAGCACTTGTAAGAAAAATAGTCAGATAGTTTGTTTGAAAGCTTAGAAGAAATACTGTGGTTAGACATAAAGTGAGTTCAATCAATAGTATTGGTTTTGCCTAGAACATACAGTTTTTAAGACTTTATTCTCCAGAATGGTTATTTCATATGATTCCTGTCATGAAGAAGAGATGCGCCGTTCGGACTTTGAACTGTCTTAACAACCATTGCTGTACATGGGTTAGGTTAGGTTGCGTTGGCTGAGAGTGACAAGTCCTATTATAAACCCTATTATAATCTAGGATGATCTTCGGTACTGAACCATTGTGTGAACAGAACAAATTTCAGTAGAGCTGCGATCTCTATGTCAGATTTCTCCGACTGGTTGAGTAGGAGGGATTGACCAAGAAACTTAAGTCTCTTCCAACACAGAAGGTGGCTGTATCGTTTTCTCCTCTTCCTCAAATCTGCAGCTTCTGCAGAAGTCGAAATGTTGTATGCCTAGGCGTGCTGCGTGTCTGCCTATAAGACAATGACCCATCAGCGGCCCCTACAAGAAGTGATATTTGTTCCCTTCTGTAACGTAAAAGTGTGTTAGTACGCTTAGAGTCCATATGTATGTACACAAATCGTTGTCGATTTCAGTTTATTATATACATTAGCCATGTTCGTCTGTGTGTGGGCTATCTTCTGCCTCAGTTTAAAAGCTATCTTTACGAACCCATGCACTTGTGGTACACATTTATCGGAACCGACCGGATCGGGTGACTTGCAGCCAATTGCTGACACTTTGTTACCCCGTTTTTACACAAAAAGTAATATTATTAAGCATAGCATACTTTAAAGAGCATTTATCATGATCATTTTGTTGAGTATAAACAGCATTGTTTGCCTTTTCAAAATATCGCAGAGGTTTTCGAGTGAGAAGAACTTATTGGTTTGCGATGAAAGCTTCCTTAAAACTTGCCATATATTCATACTATCTGCTTCAGCACAATTTTACCGATTTTGATTAAAATCGTATGAATATATCATATAAATATTATATTTTGACTATAAATTTGTGGCCAAAACGAAGTTAACTTCCTCTATTTGTACAAATAATGGTTAAAAGCTTCATTTTAATATGATAACCTTATTTCAGAATACATTTTTGGACACCTACATATGGCAGAGTTAAAAATGCTCAGTAAGGTTTGCCATTTCACCCGGAACACACTAGCAAACGAACAACGCTTGGCAACTATTTAAATTTTGCTACCAAATGTCGACCTCAGAGAGAAATCTGTTCGGAAATCAGCGACTTAGCTCATTTTAGAATCCATTTGGTTTGTCAGCAAAAATAATTGCCGAATTTGGTCTGAAGAGCAGTTCAAGAGCTGCCAATGAAACCTGTAAGTGCACTTATTCGAATCGCAGACATCCCATCCTCTAGAAGTTATTACTCCTCCCAAGCAAACAGGCGAGTAAATTGCCAAGAAGACGCTGAATACTTAGGCCAAAGACTCTGGAACTCATAAAGATTCAAGGGATTCAGCCTTGTTTAATAGCGAAAGTCTACTTCAGATGTGCATACTCCAAATCAAAAACGTTCAGTTCGTAAATTTTCTTTTTAAAAATGCAAATTTTTATTTGAGTAAAAAAGCTAAGCGTAGACTATGCAATTTGCGATGTGAAAAGGAAATGGTGTAAATTGTTCGTTCGCATGAGGGTTGTGCGGGCTAATCCAGGTGATTGGGGTGCTCAATGCGGCGGTCCTTACAGGCGCTGCTGTTGGGGCATCTGCCTCCAGGCCTCATGAACGGCATGGAAGCCCGTCTGGGTCTGGGCGGGGGTGTTGCGGCCGAAGGGGCTCTTGGCGTTGACCTGGAGCATGTAGTCGCCCTGGATGTCGTAGCTGGTGGCGATGCCCATGTAGGCGCGCTTGCCATAGCCCTTGTTCTGCTTGTACTCCTGGAAGGAGGTGGCAGCCACGGCGGGGAAGTTGCGCTCGTTGCCGGGACGAACCGACTCGGCGAAGTAGCGGGTGGCGCGCAGAGAAGCCTCCACAACATTGTCGGCACCGGGAACACCAGCGGACGGGCCATTGGGATAGAAGTCAACGTCGGCCAGGCGGGCGGCGGTGCCCATGCCGTAGGCGGAGGTGTGGATGGCGTCAACGAAGTCAGCATCGCCGCGGGCCAAGCCGGTCAGCTTGTTCTCGGGCTTGCCGTACAGCTTAGCGGGGTCCAGACCGGTGATGCGGCGCAGCTTGTGTCCGGTCTTGCGGGTATATTGGCGTCCAGCCACACCAGCGACGTGGGCAGCGGGTCCCTGGCCGATCAGGTGGATAATCTCCTGGGGCACATTGACGGTGTTGGTCAGCTCAACCAGACGGTCGCCGATCATGTTGCCCACACGCTCCACATTCAGGCTGGCGTACTGCTCGAAGTCCTCGATGGCATCACCCAGATTGATCACGATCAGATCGCCGGTCTTGGTGTCGTCCTGCTGCTGGTTCTGCTGGCGGCGCTGGTTCTGGGTCTGCTCCTCGCTGCTCGATCGCTGGTTCTCGTTGCTCTGGTCCTGGTTGCCATAGGGCTGGAGGTTGTAGCGCTGCTGATAGGCTTGCACCAGCTTGCGGGTGGCCTTCTGGGCGTCGTTCCAGCTCTGGGGCATGCCCTGGATGAAAATGGTCACCTCATCGTCGCCAAAGTTCTCCTGACGCTTCACGGTCTGGACGAAGTTGTTCAGGTTGAACTCGATCTTCTGGCCACGTTCGCCAACGATGTAGCCCTTGACCTGGCTGGGCTCGGGGGTGTAGTCGGGCTTGAAGATGTGGTTGAACTGGGACAAATGATCTGTTACGGGAGGGGAGAGTCAGTAAAGGGAGAGCACGGTATTGGGCCACCATTATTTGGCACTCACACAGCTTATCCAACAAAGTGGCACCCTCCTCCACACTCATCTTCTCCAGACGACGCAGATTCACCTCCTTGAGGCTGGGCAGCTCCTCGATCTCGTTCTGGCTCACCCAGTTGCTGGGCTGCTCGATGTTGTTCAACGAGTTGGAGCGACGGCCGGAGGCGGAGTTGGCCATGGTGGCTGCCACCAGGCAGGTCATCAAACAAAGGATGCGCAGAGGATTCATCTTGTTGTACTGTTGCTGTAACAAGCCGAACTGCATACCTCTGGCTGGGAGCCGGGCGCTTTTATACCTAACCGAGACCCAACACGCGCCGGCAATTCGGAACGGAAACCTGGCTGCACCTGGCTCAGCATTTTCGCTTGTTGTTTTTGTTTTTCGTTGTGAGTGAAATTCTAGCCGCACTTGGCAACTTTTTCCCATTTTCGCTTTATCAGTTTTGCTGATTACGTGCGGATCAGCGTCAGCAATCGATCGATTTTTGCCAGATGAGATGATTCGGCGGCAAATTGGGCAACTTTGGTGCCGAGCTGAGCCACGGGCTTTGGCAGTGTTTTCCCAATGCGTAATTAAGTTTTTTTTTTGGATATTTGTTTGTTTCTTTTTCGCTTTGGATTACTTCTGACATAATCCGCGGCCATTGATTCTTATTTTGTGCAGACTTTCAGAAAACGGTGGCCTGGGAAAAAACGGTTGGAAAAGCCAACTTGAATTTGGCATACAAATGCTGGCCAAAATGGATATTCAAGGGCTGGAAGCTGCCCGCTGAAGGAATCTTACACTCATTTGACAAAGACAAATAGCTGCTTCAACATCTTCATTCCCGCCAGATTAGAGTGGCATCCAGATCTAAGATAATCTACTTGATGACTGGAAAGTCGAGTGGATGTCGGCTTATGCTTCAAAGAACTGGGCTTCAATCATTCCTCTTAACTACCAATCCACGGTAGAGTCTTTCATTTGGTAATTCTTGCTAAAAAGGAAACGCTGACATGTGCACAAGTTCAGTGCGATAGTAGAATCACTTGCTAGGTCTCCCCTCAAATGACTTCTCCAAAAGCTTCAAAAATGAGAAATAGGTGGAGTCTAGGTTATCACTTCTTCTGTTCTTGTCCCATGTTGAGACGACGCAAATTTGAAATTTCCGCAGTTGATTTGTTTAATTTTGAGATTTTCAAGAAAAAACTTTAATGAAAATAAAGGAAAGCCAACTTCGTCTGGAGCCGAAGTTTATATACCCTTGCAGCACATTTTTCTAACTAATTTGAAGCACATTTTCACTGAAAACCAACAAGTTTTTCTCACTAAGACTACTTTTCAGACTCTACTGTTCTATGACAGCTATACTATATAGTTGTCCGACTACGACCAAACTTAGTGGAACCATGGAAAAGCACAGCAAACTAAGAAATACAAAGTTTGAAGGCGCTTTCTTTGAAAACAAAAAAGTTTTTCACACTTAAACTAGTTTCTCGACCGATCATTCCTATGGCAGCTATAACCTATAGTCACCCGATTGTGACCAAACTTTAAAGAATTGTGTGAAAGCTTATAAAATAAATATGTGCATTTTTTAAAGAGGTTTGCATTGAAAACAAAAAAGTTTAAGTTTCTAACCTAACTTTTCTACGGCAGCTATGCTATATAGATGTCCGATTTCGACCAAACTTGGCAGTATCATGGAGAAGCATAGAAAACTAGTAAACTAGCATTGAAAACGAAAAAGTTTCTCTCAATAAAACTAGTTTCTCGACCGATCATTCCTATGGCAGCCATAAGCTATAGTCATCCGATTTTGACAAAACTTTAGAGAACTGTGTGAGAGCTTATACAAGATATTTATGCCAATTTTGAAGAGGTTTGCATTGAAAAGAAAAAAGTTTTTCTTACTAAGACGATATTTCTAAGCTTACTTTTCTATGGCAGCTATACTATATAGATGTCCGACTTCGACCAAACTTGATCGAATCATGGAGAAGCATAGAAAACTAGTAAATACGGAGTTTGGAGAGGTTTGCATTGAAAACAAAAAAGTTTTTCTCTTTAGAACTAGTTTTTCGATCGATTGTTCCTTTGGCAGCTATATGTTATAGTCATCCGATCCGGCCGATTCCGAATAATGTGCAGCGTATTTGTACCAGAAGACTTCGTGCAATGTTTGGTGAAGATAGCCTTTAAACTAAAGTAGGAGAAAGCATAGATAGCATGATCAAGAATATATATACTTTATGTGGTCGGAAATGCTTCCTTCTATGCGTTACAAGCATCTGAACAATTTCAATATACCCTCTGCAAGGGTATATAAATTGCCTCTCTAGACTAGAATACCCCCTTAAGTGATAAGTATCAGGCCAATTTTGGTGGTGTAAACTTTTATGACTCATGATGTTGCATGTTAGATAGGCAGATAAACATCGACGAGAGAGAATGAGAATGAAGGGCAAGGTGGAAGAAGCCTAATTGCGGACAAAAGGGAAGTTGTTAGGTAAGCAGCACGGACAAACCGACTCGTAACCACACACACACAGCTACTGACTGGACATGGATGCTTCAAATCTTATCTAAAGGGTGATTTTTTAAGAGCTATGGGAAAGTTTTTCAAAAAAAAACACATAAAATTCAGAAAAATGCATGAAATCTTTATTTGAATCGATAGTACGGTCCATATAATTTAATCTTTGAAGATTATTTCATGCAAATGTTGACCGTGACTGCGCCTCAAATGGTCCATCCGCTTAGTCCAATTTTGGCATACTCTTTCCAACATTTCGGCCGTTATCTCTCGAATAATTGCTTCAATGTTGTCTTCCAATGCGTCAATTGAAGCGGGCTTGTCTGTACAGACATGAGCTTTAACATAGCCCCACAAAAAATAGTCTAAAGGCGTTAAATCGCACGATCTAGCCGGCCAATTGACCGGTCCCGAACGTGAAATAAAATGTTCACCGAACTCGCCTCTCAATAAGTCCATTGTTGTGCGTGCTGTGTGGCATGTGGCACCGTCTTGTTGAAACCACATGTCATGCAGGTCAAGCTCTTGCAGAAAAGTTGGATATCATCTCACGGTAGCGCTGCCCATTCACAGTTACGTTACGATTCGCATCATTTTTGAAGAAGTACGGTCCAATGATGCCACCAGCCCATGAACCGCACCAAGCTGTGACTTTTTCTGGATGCATTGGTAGCTCTTGCAATGCTTCTGGCTGAGATATTCACTCCAAAATCGACAATTCTGCTTATTTACGTACCCATTGAGCCAAAAAGGAGCTTCGTCGTTGAACACAATTTAAGCGCGCGATGAACTTTCTTAACAGAGCACGCATTTTGATAATAAAATTCAACAATTTGCAAGCGTTGTTCGTTTGTAAGACGATTCATGGTTAAATTATAGACCAAACTGAAGATGTTTGACAGTGAAACAAAACACGAAACGTGCGTGAGCTGTTTAAACCAGTGTTGCCAAACGGATAATAGCTAAAAAATCACCCTTTATACAGGAAGGGTGCCCGCACCATAAACTCTTCAGGTGCATTTGTTGAGCGTATATAACTTTGTATGTTACTCTTTTCCTGTTCTCTTCTATGCCTCTTGGGACTGTTAGTGACTGCGTTAGCATTAGATGCTGTTGAGGACTCCTGCTCCAAAGGCTTATGCAAAATACAGATCCGTTTTGCAGGCACTATGCGCGGACCATGGAAGATGCAGAACATGTATTCTTTGTCTGTCCGAGATTTGCTACCGAAGGGGAAGAGCTAAGGGGCTTGGCAAAAATCTTAAATATTAGAAGCATAGGTCCTCAATCTTCTCTCAATCTCTTACCAATCCTGAGATCTGTTTTTCATACGGACAGACAGGTGGACAGACAGATATGGCTGTATCAACTCGGCTGTTATGGCTGTTACATTTATGGGGTCGAAGAAGCTTCCTTCTGGCTGTTACATAACTTTTGTACAAACTTAATAGACTCTTTGCACCTTTGGTATAGATTATAACAAACCATTCTTAGGCAAAATCGTTTTGCAGCAATGTCTTGGCTACAAAAGCAAATGGAACAAGCCCGACCCGGTTCAGTGTCAGTTTGAACCGTTTCAATAGAAATTTGAAGTTTGTTTTGTGGGTATGGAATATGAAGTTGGATATTTTACCCCAGCAAACTAAGCTATGAACTATATATAGATATTTTACTGGACTAAGAACCAAATCAGCAGTTACCAGTAACCAGCTAACGATTTGGGCACCGGGCATGTTCCACAAATAGATTCATCTTGCCTCCCACCACCGATCATTGTAGTAGTCCATTTACCATTCATAAATTCTACCAACGAATCGGGTATCAAATTGCACTTGCACTTGCACATTTGCTCGGGGCAACACGCTTAAAGCAAGGTACAATGACCGGCACTGGCTTTGGCCTTGAATGGATTCAACCCCCCCACATGTAATCAGTGATTGCAGTTCAAAGGCCATCCTACATTGTGCGGACAAATTAACAACTATCACCCATTGCATCTGTTTAATCAAACCCAAATGCCAGAGTCTAATCGCTCTATATTAGTTTTTGTAGATTCTTCACCACTTTCTACTTACCTGACAGGAAAAATGCTTGGGTTGGCATTTATTTGCTTTATAAGCTCCACACCCGGCCACAGTTAGGCAGTTCAACTCACCGCAACTGAGAGACCAGACAAAGACCCCAAGATGAATCCACTGAGAGTTTTAAGCCTTTTGGCCATGATGGCGCTGACGGTGGTGGCCAAACCCGGCCATGGACGCATGGACAGTTCGCTGAACCAGGCTCTGAAGCCCAGCGAATGGCTGTCGGCATCCGAGCTGCAGGCTATACCCGCTGTGGATGATCTGACCATGGAGCGTTTGGAGAACATGTCCCTGGAGAAGGGTGCCGAGCTGCTGCAGCAAGTGTGTAAGTACCTGGTGCCACAGCATAGCCTGCCAGCGACACAGCTAAGCTGAGGCTCTCCAATTTCAGATCACCTCTCCCAGATCCGTCACAATGTTGAGCCCAGCTTTGTGCCCAGCAACATCAACGCCTATGTGCCCCTGTCCCGTGGTCGTGAGGTGATCAGCCTCAACCAGATCATTCCCGAGCTGAAGAAGAAGTCGAACTTTGGCCAGGATGAGGTCACCATCATTGTCACCGGCCTGCCCCAGACCAGCGAGACTGTTGCCAAGGCTAACCGCAAGTTGGTCCAGGCCTACGTGCAGCGTTACAACCTCCAGCAACAGAAGCAGAACTCCCTGCGTCAGGAATCTGGCGAGAAGAACCAGCGCACTTCCAGCGAGGAGGACTCCAAGGAGGTGTCCAACACCAACACCAGCAACGGAGATGTGATCGTAAGTTGGCCTCGCCGGCGCAGCGACTGTGGGCTGTATGTAACCCTTCACCTTCCCCCTCTGCTAGGTCATCGACTTGGGCTCCACTTTGACCACCTACAAACGCTACGCCATGCTGGACATTGAGAAGACCGGTGCCAAACTGGGCAAGTGGCTGGTGCAGATGGTCAACGAGATGGACATTCCCTTCGAGACAATCCATTTGATCGGCCAGAACGTTGGCTCCCATGTGGCCGGCGCTGCTGCCAACGAGTTCACCCGCCTGACTGGCCAGAAGCTGCGTCGCGTCACCGGTCTGGACCCCTCCAAGATTGTGGCCAAGTCGCGCAACACCCTGACCGGTCTGGCTCGCGGTGATGCCGAGTTCGTCGACTGCATCCACACCTCCGTCTATGGCATGGGCACACCCATCCGCAGCGGCGATGTTGACTTCTATCCCAATGGACCTGCCGCTGGTGTTCCCGGTGCTGAGAATGTGGTCGAGGCCGCCATGCGCGCCACCCGCTACTTCGCCGAATCTGTGCGTCCCGGCAATGAGCGCAGCTTCCCCGCTGTCCCCGCCAACTCCCTGCAGCAGTACAAGCAGAACAATGGCTTCGGCAAGCGCGCCTACATGGGCATCGATGCCGCCTACGACATTGTCGGCGACTACATCCTCCAGGTGAACCCCAAGAGCCCATTCGGTCGCAACGCTCCCGCCCAGAAGCAGAGCAGCTACCATGGCGTCCACCAGGCCTGGAAGAACGAGAAGGATGACGAATAGAGAACTCGACTCCCACCCACAGTCAACGATTGATACCCGCTTCACCCTACCCTTAGTTGCAATTTAGAGTTTAAGAACCAAACCGAATTGGCGTTTTTATTATAATTTTACAATGACAAAATTCCAAAAGTTAAATGACGGCAAATAAACGCACCAGACTCTTGTTGATAAAGAGCTGAAACGTATACCCATTTGGTTTCCTAGTTTTTTTCGAAGAGTAAAACCCGCCCGAAATGTTGAAGAGAAGACTTGGACGCAGGAGCACTTGAAAGGAGCTCAGTTGAATAGTTGCTTATACACTTACACTTGTATACCAGGAGTCCTTCTACAATCATGCCTTCTTTGGCTCAGATCAGACTACTATAGCATATTTCTGTACCAGGAACAATTTCTCCCTTGTACACCCAGAAAAAAGCAGAACGAATAATTTAAGTACGAACATTTCTGAAAAAAAATCTATTCGTTCTTGAAATTTCAAGAATTTCGCTCTTAAATCCGAGCTGAATTCCTTCTCAGTTTGGTGTTGGCCAGGGGAGTTAGGTAAAGAAACTGCTAGAGAAGAGCAAGCTCCTTTGAGAGCATTAAGTCGCTCTCCTAAATTCGTTTATTATGGCAGAGAGGTATGTACTAAGCAGAGAGCGCCATCAGTATCGGTTTGGTTTTTAGTTTTTGGAGTTCCCAAGCAGTTATGGCATTACTGGCATGGAGAGATGGCTAATGGAGTGGCAGTTGACAGCTTTGTGGCGTCATGTGTGTCCCAAGCCGGCTTAAACTGTCCACATAGTTTGACAACAAATTTTCTATGAAACAAATTTAAGCCCATAAGGAAGATACAGAGTAACCAGAGTAGCTCAGAATTCAAGAGTGAACGATCTGACGATTGATCCTGGTAAACTCTTGATTCAAGAAAGAACAATCTTGAATTTGAGTACAAGAAATCTTCAACTTGAATAAAGAATGATTTGTATTGCAGCTCCTCAGACTTTGTTGATTAGATGTTCCAATATGTTAGAGTTGCGTATTCCGTAAAATAACTTTCTGTGACCAGGTGTGGTGCAGCGGGTAGTGTGTGTGCCTGCTGTTAAAGAGTTCCGCCTCGGGATATCTTATGAAAAGGGTTTATTCTTGAAAATCGAATAAGAAAGTCGGTCAAGCCCGACTGTATTACACACTGTACAAACAAAATTGTATGCTCAGCATTCATTTTAAAGCTAAGTTGGCTGGGAAGCTTTGACCTTGGACTCGAATACCTCCCCTCCCTAAGCTTTTTAGCATAATCGGAGCAGAGTTTTTAGATATATTGCCTCCATATACACCTTACAATAACCAACGACTGCAACATAAAAAAAACTTGAAGCACTTTAAATACTCATCAAACAATTTTTCCTAATCTTCGCTGTTTTTGGACCATTATGATACAATTTAAACTCTTTTGATTGCTCGTTTATAGCAGGCCTGCCACTCAACTTGAGAAGTTGAAGTTGAATTACTGCCGTCGATTGCTCGCCTCTCCGATCCGTATAAGACTATTCGTTCAAAAAGCTTACAAATATGGCTAAGCTTTGCAATCGGCCTACTATAACTAGATGGATAACATAGAAATGACTGATGCTACCCTTCATTTTGTTACACGATAAACAATAGTGATATGATCTGGGTCTTATTAAGTACCATATATTTCCTCATATCAATCAAAAGCCGATATTATACACTTGAAAGTGACCTGCTCGAAAATATCAAACTGTTATTTTTGAGCATATAAATTGAATATTTTTAGATCAAATTGATGTTTTAAAATGTCATTTTGACACCAAAAATCCAAAATATATTTAAAATGAGGGGTTAATCATACCCCTACACAACTTGCACTACACTCTACTTCTTGGCTAAGTATTATGAATAACTTTTGTATAATTTTAGCGAATCAGAAAACCACAAATTAAAGATTTCTATTATCTTATTTACTTTGCCTGTCCTTGATTGGGGATCGAACTCGAATGGAAAACGTTCCAATTTCGAAATGATATGAAAAAAATATTGGCAAAATATCAAATTTACCAGCACAGATCAAATTGATATTCACAATTGTTGCGCTCTGTGTATAATTTGACCCACCTGAAGGCAGTTAGAAACGAGAAAGCTAAGCTAACTTCGTCTGTGCCGAAGTTTTTATACCCTTGCAAGTGCTCGCTTAAATATTAAAAAAAATACTATTTTTTCCACTTTCCGACCGATTGTTCGTATGGGAACTATATGATATAGTCATCCGATTTGGACAAAAATTTGTAAAATTATGTTAAAGCATTTGAAACAAACAAATACAAAATTTCAGGATGCTACCATCAAAAACAAAAAAGTTTTTCTAACTAAGACTGTTTTTCAGACCTATCTTTTGTATGGCAGCTATACCATATAGTTGTCCGATTTTAATAAAATTTGTTAGAATTATAAAAAAAACAAAGAAAACCTACGAAAACCAAACTATATGGAGACGTTTTCATTGAAAAAAAAAAGTTTTTCATACTAAAACTAGTTTTCCGACCGATTGTTTCTATGGGAGCTATGAGATATAGTCATCCGATCCGGTCGGTTAGTAGTGTGCAGCAAAAAGAAGACTCTGTGCAAAATTTCAGCTCTTGATAGCTTTAAAACTGAGAGACTAGTTTGCGTAGAAACAGACCTTAGACGGACAGACGGACGGACAAAGCTCAATCGACTTAGATCGTCACCCTGATCAAGAATATATATAGTTTATGGGGTCGGAAATGAATATTTCTATGCATTGCAAACTTCTGGGCAAAATTATAATTCACTTTGCAAGGGTATAAAAAGCATGGTGTGAGTCCCACAAAGCTTGCCCCTGCGGTTCTTCAACAGAAATCAAGAAATTCCAGCCGGATGTCCGGCTGAGTCATTAAAGTCATTGATTTTATGTTCATATGCAATACAATTGATATGCTGTGGTAGTGAAATATTGTCAAGCTTCAACCGTTCCTATCAGATGGGCCGTTTTAAGAGTGTACACTGTTGCATTAATTTCAATTTGATTGCTTGATCTTTACATATTCCCTATCAATATGCATTACGCGGGCCGCTAACTGGAATGCATTTCTTATCAGTTAAAGCTTTGTCAGCTTAAATTGATTTACGGATTGATGTAATCAAGTTAAACTTGTATTAAACCTTTTCTTGCCTTACCTTTTCTCCGGATTGTACACGTTGCGCAGAGCTTCTCATCGTTGAAGTAAACTACTCGATTTGCTTTTGTAAACTTAAGTTTATTTCACTGTGTTGTGTGTGTGTGTGCGGGGGGGTACTTTCTGCGACTGATGTTTTTATGTTGATTTATTTTTGGTTTTCAATTATTTGCTTTCATATTCTTTTTCATTCTTTTGGTTTTTGGATAATTTACAGAGTGTGAACAATAGGGGGATATACTTGTAGTAGGTATGTACTCGCTTGTGGGTAAATCTGAAGCAATAACAACTAGAAATACAGCCAAGAGTTGTGTTGCTAGGAGTCAGGGCTTAGGCATGAGAGTACGAGTATTTTATAAGTGCACATTTCCAAATGGGAGGAGGGCAATTGGCAAAAATAATGGAAAACCAGATTGTTGAATGTTTGTTTTTCGGTTAAGTTTTTTTTGTAAAAGCGCGGGCCAAGTGTCTTAGAGTTTAGCTACAGTCTTTCTTAAGTTTCCTAAGTAGTAGCTAATAATAATTATATACATTAATTTTGATTTTGTAACAATTGAATTGTTTTGTTTTTGGTTTTGTTTTTTTTTTGTGTGGAAGCAGTTTGTTTTAATTTTTGAATATTCCTAGGTTGTTTTTCATTTTGTTTAAGTAAGCCAAACTGATTTTTAAAATGTTTATCAAACTTGTAGATATATAGATATATAGGTTTTTTGGTTTTTGTTTTTGCTTTGGTGCGCTCTACAGTGCAAAATATTTGCTCAATTACAAAAATTGTTTCACAGTTGCTTGATGAATTTTTTAGTTTGGTTTTATCTAATTTGAAAAAGATGGGCAGTTTGAGAGGTCAGTGATTTTTAGTTACTGCATTGGACTTAGATTTCTGCACTCCAAAAGAACTTAATCTATGTTTTAGAAACCAAAAATTATTGCTGTAGAATGTCGCAGTGAAAGAGCACTTTTTCCCATATCAAATTGCCAACGAATCCGTCCAACAGCTTTGAATATTTTTAGTTTCTAGTAGAGGCTGCCTCATTTCAAGTACGCGTCTTACTAGATCAAGCTTGATACAAGCTAGAAGGGCTTGAAACTATCCTGAAAAACGTATTTCAATACGACAAGGCTAATTTCAACCTAAGATTTGTAATTGAAAGACAGATAATACTAATAATAGTTAGTTGGTTATCTATCTATCTATTCGTTCAGTGTTTCAGTTTGTATGTCGAATTTTGCACTTGATGATGCCTTGAAATTCTCAAACAGTTAAAGCAATGCGGAAATCTACTAAAGATACAAAGAACATGCATTCAAATGGTGATTTTGAGAACTTGTTAGTTTGTAATTCAAGAAAGTGCTTAAAAAAGTCGGTAAAAGTCTTGTGCGAAGTCTTTTTTGGGGTAACATAAAGCTTGAATAAGTCAATCTAGGTAATTTTTGGATAATTTTTGCCTAATCGAGCTCAATTCAATCTCAGACAAACACCAAATCGTTTTGAAGAATAAATCAAGTACCAATTCTCAGCTTAAATCAATATCTTGGTATCTTGGCTATCTTGGTACTTGATACTACTAAAGAATCAAGATCAAGATCAAATAACAAGCTTTGACCAATTCCTTGTGTGATTGTATACAACCTTTATTCAGGTAAAGTCAAACTCTACTGAGCTTAAGTCGGGATCAAGACAATAAAGCAAACTAGCTCTGACCTCGTTCAACAATTTCTGACCGGCGACCGAAAGCTCACCCTACGTTCGGCTTGTCTTGATGTGAATAGCGAAATTTGTTGTCGATGCTGTAGTGTTGAGTACTCATTTCCTAGGCAAACAAAAAATATCACTAACTTTTCAAACTGCCCTCGTTAGAACAAGTGAAACAGAACAATTGAAAGCAAAACATTTTCTAGGCAAAAATTTCATATTTGTTTTGGTTTTTTCTTTCTATTCTGCGATTTTTGTTTTGTTGAGCTTCAGCAATTTGGTTGAATTAAGTTTTCTATCCTTACAAATGTCCTTCAATTGAATTTGTTATCACAGCTTTATATTAATTTATTTTTATATATATAGAAATATATTTTGTTAAGCAAGCCAGAAACCATAATCCGTTAACCAAAAACATAAGCTCTCTATATGTTCAGGGGGGGGAGTGGGTGTGGGGAAGGCAAAACATTTTTTTCGCTCAATCAACCCAAAGAAAAATATACAATTTTGTACTTTCAAATACGTTTGATGGTGGGTCCTGTAAAAAATACCGATACTTTGCGCTTAAACTTCTCCATGGTTGGCTCCTGCTCCTCTTCATAGTCCTCGTCCTCCTCATCGTCGTCATCGTCTGCATCATTAACCACGTTCACTTGTGGATGCGAGTTTGGACGATGCAGATGATGCTGGCCAAAGAAATGTGGAGGCGGCTGTGTAACCTCAGTGCCATCGGATTCACTGAAACCAGGATTAAGTATTATATTCGGTATAAGCTCTATGCTGTCCCAACCATCTGGCAGTTCTTAATGCAAATAGCCACACACACAGCGAGAGCGAGAGAGAAGAGAAAGAGGACAGAGAGAGAGAGAGAGAGAGAGTAAGAAAGAGAGACAAATTCATATTAGCCACTTCTTGGTTTAAAACAAGTTTACCTTCATTTCAGGTGTGGGTCCACACTGCGTATGCTTAATCGGTGTGTGTGTGTGTGTAAGTGTTTAAATATGTGTGTGTGTGTGTATAGTGTGCATTTGCTATGTCAACTCAAAGCTGGTGGTGTTCTGTGTGTAAGCTCAAAACTCAACATAACATTTATACAAACTTTTTTTCTGGTTCTTTTTTCGTAGCATTTAATTGGCGTGCATTTATGGAAACATTTAATTTGTACATTTAATAATTACAACATCAATAAAAGCATTTGCATTTCATCTAAGCAGATTACATTTCGTCTTTTTGTTTTCTGTATTTATAATTCTAGTTGTAAGCCTGAAGTTTGCATTTACATACATACATACAAATAGATAGATATTTAGAATAGTTGAATACTTGATTGCTGTCTAGATCGACAAGTGCTTTGGCTATCACAGTTGAATAAGTGCTTAAAGCTTTGGCCATGTTATGGGTACTACATATTATTTTGGATGAGAGACTAAGCAGGGGTAGGCATTTATACATAAAATTTTAGTTTTGATTAGTTGTAGTCAGCCAGTCTAGTGCCAAATACCCTTGGAAGTTGTGGTTGCAGTTGATTAATCACAAGCCACAACTAGCAAAATGACTGCAAACCTACAAATTCTGATTTTAAGACATTGGAAACCAACATTCCCGGCTCGGTTCATTTCGAGTAGAGAAATGAAGATGTGTTTCGGTTTAAAGTACGAAACTTTGTTCATAGAGCTATAAGATTTATTCGACATTCAATCGACCCCGAACCCTATTCAAAGAATGTCATATAATTGGACACAAAGTTGTTCGATTTTAGTATAGCTGCTTATGGTGAAAAATTCATGAAAAATTTCTATGTGCCAAGATTTTTCACCACATTTACTTTAAGCTTAGTTTGTAATAAAAGTAAAGTAAATAAGGACGCTGCAGTCGAGTGCCCCGACTACAAAATACCCTATTCATTTGATTCATTTATTTGGTTTTGAATGTAAGCGGGTTTTGTAACTGCCATTGAAGGGACATCCGGAAAGTAGGCAATACTATTTTGGCCTTTTAGCGGTTGTAATCCTAACTGACGCTTTTTCATTTGTCCGATCTGATTGTACTATTCAGAACAGATAGATATTGGGCCTTGCTTGATGTATATTCAACTTCGAGGATCTCACTTGACGGCCAAAGTTTGCAGCACGTTTTTCTAAATAATATTAAGGACATTTCCACTGAAAACAAAAAAGTTTTTCCTACTAGAACTAGTATTCTAACCTTACTTTTCTATGGCAGCTATACTATATGGATGTTCGATTTCGACCAAACTTGGCACAATCATGAAAAAGCATAGCAAACTAAGAAATACAAAGTTTCAAGGCGCTTTCTTTGAATACCAAAAAGTTTCTCTTGCTAAAACAAGTTTCTCGATCGATCATTCCTATGGCAGCTATAACCTATAGTCAACCGATTTGGACAAAACTTTGCAGTATTGTGTGAAAGCGTATAAAATAATTAGATGCCAATTTTAAAGAGGTTTACATTAAAAACAAAAAAGTTTTTCCTACTAAGACTATTTTTCTAACCTTACTTTTCTATGGCAGCTATACTAAATGGATGTTCGATTTCGACCAAACTTGGCACAATCATGAAAAAGCATAGCAAACAAAGAAATACAAAGTTTCAAGGCGCTTTCTTTGAAAACCAAAAAGTTTCTCTTGCTAAAACAAGTTTCTCGATCGATCATTCCTATGGAGCTATAACCTATAGTCAACCGATTTGACAAAACTTTGCAGAATTGTATGAAAGCTTATAAAATAAATATATGCCAATTTTTAAGAGGTTCACATTAAAAACAAATATGTTTTTCTTACTAGAACTAGTATTCTAACCTTACTTTTCTATGGCAGCTATACTATATAGATGTTCGATTTCGACCAAACTTGGCACAATCATGAAAAAGCATAGCAAACTAAGAAATACAAAGTTTCAAGGCGCTTTCTTTGAAAACAAAAAAGTTTTTCGCACTAAAACAAGTTTCTCGACCGATCATTCCTATGACAGCTATATGTTTAAGTCATCCGATCCGGCAGGTTCCGACAAATGTGCAACGTATTTGTACCAGAAGACTTCCTGCAAAGTTTGGTAGCGATAGCTTTAAAACTGATGCAGGAGATAGCCCAGAAACAGACGGACAAGTCTAAATCAACTCAACTTGTCATGCTGATCAAGAACATATATACTTTATGTGGTCGGAAATGCTTCATTCTATGCATTACTCGAACTGCCGAATTTGAAAGGTTCGCAGCCTTAGTTTAGATACTCATGCATGAACTCCAAAGGTATTTTAGCCATTTTAAATAGGAAATGAAGTAAATAAATTTTGTTAAAAACAATAAAGAAATGAAATTAGCAATTTTACAATTCCAACATTAATAAATGTCTCAAGACATGGATCAAATTTTCTCCAAAATGGGCCTGCCTAACGGGTAACTCTTTGAACAAACTGTTTAAACTCTTTAAAGTTATCTAAGCAAATAAATATTTGGTCGAGCTTCTCGCATTGCTGCCTTTACAAAGTTGGTTCGGCAAATGTTGGCGAGTAATTCAAATAAATAAAAATAAATGTGAGATACATGGGGAAAAAGCAATTCTACACAATGGAAATTGATATATTTGGCATAATTCGGTTTCAGTTTACACATTAGCGAGATTTACATAATACAGTCTATACACTTAAAGGTTAAATATTTAACATAACATTTTGTATATTTGTTTTTGGTTTTTTTTTTTGAATATATATTTCGTATGCACAGCAAAAAGTTTGTCGTTCGGGACTTCAACTATGCATAATTATCAAACCACAACAACAGCAACAACACCAATAACAACAGCAACAACATTAACAACCATAGCAACGGCATGTGTTTAAATAAATAAAACAAACAAAAATCAATAGGCGAGCAAAAATTGTATAACACAAAAACCGAAAAAACTGCAAACTCAACACACAAAATTGAATTTCCATTGCTCAATCAAAGAAAAAAGAGGAACCAAAGCAACAGCAATGCCAACAGCAACAAGGGATGGGTTGGTCTTAAGTGATATTTGTTGTCTCATTGCATTTCGCTCGTTTAGTTAGTTTTTTTTAAGTTTTTAGTCTGTACCCATTTGCGTTGATTGATAGCACTCCTTGGAGAGCACAATACAGAGTCCAATGGCTAATATCACAAGTGTTCCAAGCACTATACTGACGGCCACTATCCAAATGCGTGGATCGAAATTATCTAAGTCGGGCTTAATAAGGCGTATGAGATCTGATCGAAAAATAACATACACATCACGTTCAAGGAGAGAGAGAGAGAGAAAGAGAGAGAGAGAGAGACGCGCGCGCGTTGGGGAGAGAGGGAGAGAGATGGAATAAAACAAAACATAAAATTACAATCGAATAATGAATTAACTACAATAATTATACGAGTACGATACTAGAAGTTACTTCAACAGTCGCCTGGAGGGAGCTGCTGTACAGTTCGACATCGATCAAAATAGTTGAAAGTTGAACTACCAGAAAGTACAGTTTACACATTTAGATAGGTTATTACACGATGAATGGATCCAACACTAGCCTAACCTATGACACTAACCTAGGGAATATACAGCTAGGAACTTTCAGTGGGCACTCACCTTCCTCCTTGGTCTCGGGTAAGGTGGTGACATTGGTGGTGACCACCTCACCACTGCCCAGCTCATTGTTGGCCCATATTCGAAACTCGTAGGTGGTATTGGGAGCCAGCCGATAGACCTCCATTTGACGCTGCCAATGGAAATTTAGTTGATCAGTACTTGAATTCAATCCTCCTTTTATCCAGCTTACCACATTGGGCGCTATATTTATGGGATCCATGCGGGTCCAGGCATGCTCATAGCTGGCATTCAACGGCGGCTGACGATATGACACATTTCGATATTCCGCCGTAAAGCTACGCACTGGATAGCCACCCGATTGGGTCTTATTGAAGCGCCATATGAGAAACCCCAAAATGGTGGAGGCCTTAAAGTACAATTGCGTCACCGGACCCGGCGTAGTGCGCACGATAAGTTTAGTGCGCTGATAGGCCTGATACTCCAGCTCCTCCGGCTGTTCCTCCTTCTGTTGCTGTTCGTCACCTAGTGAGGTAGTTGCTGAGGATGTTGTTGTTGTTGCTAGTATGGTGGCTATGGTGGTCATGGAGGTGATGGTGGTGGTGGTGGTGGTGGTACGTGGCAAGGCCGCAAAGCACACATAAATGCCACCATCCGCGGTACTCACATTATGCAGCACCAAAATGCGACCTGTCTGTGAAACGTTGGCTAAACTAAGATAGGAAACGGGGGGCTTTATGTGAAATCTCACCTGTATGATCGTATTATTGCTGCCCTGCTCTTTGATCCACATAATGTTGCCCTGGGCTATGCACGGTATGCTAACATTGCCACCCTTGTCCGTTGCGTATTCGTTGTACTTGATCGTGGAGCTAAGCACCGTGAGCACTGCAAAAGATGGAAGAAACCAATAAGAGATCTGCACCAACAAAAGTGTATGCACTTTATGTATTTTACTGCCCTGGACGAGGTGGCAACCAACTTCATTTTGAGGCCTCATCTGAGGACTTTCTATTTCAGTATGTGTAGTTTCGCTGCATTGTAAACATAAATGTGTTTTGTGCCAACCAAATAGCTGCTCTAACGACAAAGAAAAAATGGACTTTTGCATCGTAGTGTAATTGGTACCTTGCGATAACCCTAAGCGCCAAAAATCATTCGGGTTTTTCGGCCGAATGTCAAAATTCAGGCTAGCATGTTCATGTATATATTTATTTGTTAGAACCAATAGGACAAGGTGTACCAAGAGCTACTATCCCTCAAGTTTGAGCAGAGCTTTAAAGCAAAAATGAACAGAGTAAGAGCAAAGACACTACAAGGTAATTTTGTTCAACATGACAACTCTCGTCCTCATGTTGCGCGTCCGATCAAAGCATAGCTTTAAACGCTGAAACGGGGAAAGAGATCCATTTGAAATGTATAGTTCTTGATATCCTCCTTATGATATTAAAATATCCATTTTTTATATCCTTTGTATGATTTTCAGCTCCTTTGAATAAAAATCTAAGATCCGTTTAACATTTAATGGATATTTTGATATCCAAAAATGGCTATAAAAGAAAAATTTATTCCAAATGGATACCAAAATCATCGAATAGAAACTTTTATTAAATCCTTTTTTTCTCTGCGTAGCATCTTGAAACATTAGAGATGTTAATATTATCTAAAATCATTTAAAACCTATACTATTAAGAACCATACGAGTTTTCCCGACTTATTCGGGGGACTTATGCTCTGTTAAGAGTGCATGCATCATGCATCGATCAAGTCTGGTCTAACACTCGAGCATAAGTTATGTAAGTACTTGATATTTCATTGTAATGGGGTTTACCTGTACTTCTAAATGAACAAAGACAAGTCACTGAAAGGCATCTATATAGTTTCCTCATGTAATTTTTCGCAGAATTTAAACTATTTCCCACAGCAGATAAAGCCGTGAATGAACGCAGCATGTAAGTTCGTTCTCACTTGTTTGTTTTTGGAAAAATAAGAGAAGAAAAAACGTGATTGCAGCAAACATAAAATTAAATGACATTTTAGACATGAAGAAATTTCCAAGAAGTTTTAAATGCCAGAAGCTAATAGAATGCTTGGCAATGCAATAAACCGGCTGGGAATTGGTTTTTATGAACACATCTTCAGCTTAATATCATATTTTTGCAGAGCAAGCAATTGGCGACGACAGTGTGGGACACTGGTGCAGCAATATAATACCTTTTTTTTTTAAGTAGTTAAAATGTGGGAAATGTAAAATGTAAAACTGATTAAAATTAAGACTTTATTTAGAATCAGATTGAGGCTTTTGTTGGCTTGGTTTTATGTAGAAATGGCTCATAAAATTCTTTTAATGTCTTTGTTTATATTTCTAGGCGAAAATTGGCATTGGCCGTGGGAATACACAAAAAACGATTTCTTGTTTTCCTAACAATATTTGACCTTACATTTTACTATAGCCCTGCTTTGCTTAATCGGAGGCAGGCCCAAGTCTATTGTTAATTAACAAACTTTGTGTTTTCCACATTAACGTTTAGATATTGAAATCCTACACGAGCGTGTGGAAAATCTAAACTACCTCAGAATAGCTATGCGTTTCATTTAGAAAGTTTTTATTCACACACAGTTTAGGATTTCTAGAATATCTACACGAAACCTGTTGTTCATTCATTTGCTCATCATCGCTTATCGCTTACCTATATTTCAATGATTTGCGGCAAAGCCGTGCGAGTGCTTGTTAGTCGATTGGACTAAGATGCCGCCATTTGTGTTTAAATTGCAGAATTGAAGAAATTCGAACACCAGACACAAGGTGAGTAAAAAGATTAAGCTTAAGTCTTAGACATTCCAGAAGGAAGACTTTCCACCTACCGTGCCCCTTCCCGCCTCCTACTCACCGCCATTGCTAGTGGTAAATAAAGTTGAATTTTGTATACCCTTGCAGAGGGTATATTGAAATTGTCCAGATGTTTGTAACGCATAGAAGGATGCATTTTAGACCATATAAAGTATATATATTCTTGATCAGCATGACGAGTTCAGTTGATTTAGCCTTGTTTGTCTGTTTCTATGCTATCTCCTCCTTCAGTTTCAAAGCTATCGCGACCAAACATTGCACGAAGATTTCTGGTACAAATACGCTGCACATTTGTCGGAACCGACTGGATCGGATGACAATAACATATTGCTGTCGGTCGAAAAACTAGTTCTAGTGAGAAAAACTTTTTTGTTTTCAATGCAAACGTCTCCCAACTTTGTATTTCTTTGTTTTCTATGCTTTTTCATGATTCTGCCAAGTTTGGTCGAAATCGGACATCTATATAGCATAGCTGCCATAGAAAAGTAAGGTTAGAAAAATAGTCTTAGTAGGAAAACCTTTTTTATTTTCAATGCAAACCTCTCCAAAACTGGCATATATTTATTTTATAAGCTTTCACACAATTCTGCAAAGTTTTGTCAAAATCGGATGACTATAGGTTATAGCTGCCAAAGGAATGATCGGTCGAGAAACTAGTTTTAGTGAGAAAAATTTGTTTGCTTTCAAAGAAAACGCCTCCAAACTTTGTATTTCTAAGTTTGCTATGCTTTTCTATGATTCCACTTAGTTTGGTCGAAATCGGACATCTATATAGTATAGCTGTCCTAGAAAAGTAGAGTCAGAAAAGTAGTCTTAGTGAGAAAAACGGAGGTTTTTAATTCAAACTTTATACTTGGGCCAAAAAAGTACTAAAAATGTACATAAGTTTAGGTAAAGCACAGAAGATTCTTTCTCGTTTTATGTATTTCCTATTTTAATTTAATTAAAAAAAACTAACCCGCACCAGCTTGCCTTGTTTATCCATAAATAGCCTTTCACAATCTGCCATTTTGATTAATTACCCACGATATGGTCAGCGCTTGGGGTCATGCCCACCAGTCTGTCAGTTCATCACCTCATGTCGCACCTGCTGGAACGCTTTCTCGTTGGCTATTTTCACCTGTTCGGACTCAGCTGCAATTATGGCAGCGGTCGTTTGGCTCGACTCCTAACCAGCACCTGGGTGTGCCTGATTGTAGTCGAGTTATTCGGACAGATTTATGACTACTTTTCGGGTGGCTGGCAACTAAATGGATTCAAGAACTTTCGAATCTATATGCATCTGATTGATGCCATCAATGTGGCGTACAAGATCACCCATTCCCTGCTGGCACTGCTGGCCTTGGTGTGGCATCACAGAGAGCGTCAACTGTTGCAACAACTGCCCCCCAGTGACAAGTTGACAACCAATTTGAGTAGAATTTTGATCTTGGAGTTGCTGATGAGTGGCCTGGCTGTTACCTTGGTGGTGGTCCAATCCCTCGATAGTGGCTATCTGTTGACCAATTTGCGTTATGTCTACAGTACACAGGCGGTGCGTGCGCGGTATTTGCAAATGGTTTTGCTGGTGGGGCGACTCGATAAGCAATTGGAAAAACTGCAGCAGCAGATGGGACAACTGGTGCAAGATGCTCACTGCAGGGGCTATCAACAGTTGCGCTCCTCCTATGCGCACATAGAGCAATTGACGCGTTCGCTGTCGAAACTCTATGGACCATCGGTGCTAATGATGAATGTGCTGTGTGTGGGCGACTGCACCATTGTGTATAATGCGTATATTATGGTGTGGCAATTGGGGGTGTTACCACTAAGTGGCCTATTGGTTTGGCAAACGGTTTATGTAATGTTGCCCACGGTGCTGAAGATTTGGACATTATGCGCGGCCTGTCACCGCTGTGCGGCACGGGTGAGTACGGCGACTGACAAATGTTAAGCAAAACACAGTAAGTTACTTCAAACACATAGTCCAAGCGTTTGCTAAGCCAATTGAATGCCCAACAAAGCAACAGCCAGCTGGAGCTTAGCTTGGCCCAGGATTTTGCCCTACAAATCATGCAGAGTCCTTTGCAATTCGAAGTGTGTGGCATTTATTTGTTAAATCTACAAAGTCTGGCTGGGGTAAGTAATTGACCAAATGCACGCCATCAATGGATTCATGCTCGCCTTCTCTCTCTCTCTCTCTCTCTCTCTCTCTCTCTTTCTCGTTGTGGCCTTTTCAGATATTCTTGTTTATGGTGGAGTCCTTTGTGGTATTTCTACAGTTTTTGGAGCTAACACGACAGCAGAACAACTGAGAGAAGGAAAGCTTGGCAAAAGCAACTAAATGTATTTTTGGCAGGCAGAAAATATGAACACGCCAAGGCCGCGCTCACGCACACACACACACACACACACACACACACACACTAAGCCTGCCCATTAACATGAACAATCAACAGCAATCGATGAAATACTAAAACCGTTGCCGACTTAGCGGCGGCTGAAAAAAAGAAAATGCAAAGCAAAAGTGCATGTACAGTAAATGTTGGTTAACCGGATGCACTGTGGGACAAAAGCCTAGGTTGTCAGACAAAACATTCTAGTACTCATCTGTGTAACCAAATCCCAACTATAACCTAGATTGAAAAGCTATTTTTCAAGAAGATTGCAATCTTAAATAAAAAATAGAAGTTCTGACTCTACTTTCCTAAGGCAGCTATACTATATGGATGTCCGATTTCGACCAAACTTAATGGAATCATGGGAAAGCATAGCAAACTAAGAAATACAAAGTTGGGAGGCGTTTTCTTTAAAAACAAAAAAGTTTTTCGCCCTAAAACTAGTTTTCCGACCGATCATTGCTATGGCAGCTATAACCTATAGTCAACCGATTTTGACATAACTTTAAAGAATTGTGTAAAAGCTTATAAAAATAATATATGCCAATTTTATTGGCATTGAAAACAAAAAAGTTTTTCCTACTAAGACTACGCTTTTAACCATACTTTTCTATGGCAGCTATACTATATAGATGTCCGATTTGGACCAAACTTAACAGAATCATGCAGCAGCATAGAAAACTAGTAAATGCGGAGTTTGGAGACGTTTGCATTGAAATCAAAAAAGTGTTTTTCACTAGAACTAGTTTTTTGAACGATCATTCCTATGGCAGCTATAACCTATAGTCATCCAATTTTGACAAATCTTTCAAGAAATGTGTGAAAGGTTAAAAAATAAATATGTGCCCATTTTGAAGAGGTTTGCGTTGAAAATAAAAAAGTTTTTCCTACCAAGACTACATTGATAACCTTACTTTTCTATGGCAACTATATTATATAGATGTTCGCTTTCGACCAAACTTGGCAGAATCATGCAGAAGCATACAAAACTAGTAAATACGGTGTCTGGAGACGTTTGCATTGAAAACAAAAAAGTTTTTCTTACTAGAACTAGTTTATAAACCGATTGTTCCTATGACAGCTATATGTTCTAGTCATCCGATCTGGCTGGCTCCGACAAATGTGTAGCGTATTTATACTAAACAAGAAAGAAAGTCGGTCAAGCCCGACTATAACATACTCTGTACCAAGAAAATTTGTCTTTTGATCATAACTTGAAAACCGTTCATCCGATCTTCTTCATTTCTTTGGCGGATCGATAAGTTATCCTGATAACTAAATATGTCCAGAAGGAACAAGCCATCTATCTTCAAAACTGTGGGAGATATGACGTTTTTCTTAAATTGCGGGGCGGGAGGGGGCGTGGCCAAAATTGAAAATAAACTTGATCTGCCTGCAGACATAAGAGCATATGTCCCATACATGTCAACCCTCTATCTCTTACCATCTCTGAGATCTGTGCGTTCATTCGGACGGACTGATAGACGGACAGACGGACATGGCTATATCGACTCGGCTGTGGATGCTGATCAAGAATATATATACTTTATGGGGTCGGAGATGCTTCCTTCTGGATGTTACATACTTTTGCACAAACTTATAATACTCTGTGTACCTGCGGTACAGAGTATAAAAATATCTATTGGATGATTTCCGGTAACCGTTTGGAAGGAATATGTCTTCAATATACTTTTAATCATCCAACGGAGCTATGAATCGTCCAAAGGATTTAAAAAATGGTAATCATTTGGATCATTTTGCAGCTCTGCTGGTTGATTAAATGGATATTAAAGACATATTCAGTCCAAGTGGATCTTTTTTGGATCTATTTTCGTTCTGTGTAGTTTGTTTCTTTAAAACATTAAACTTTCTGAGCATTTTGTAGAGTTAAAAGTAGTGCCGACTTATGAAATCTAATCTTGCAACACATAAACGTCGTGTTAAGTTGAGTGTGTGAAAAACAAGACACGCTCCCATCTTTAGTTTGTAAATTGATAATATGGAGTTGGAATCAGTTCTGAACCGGTTCTAAAGTGGTTTAGAGCCGTAAGTCAGAAGCTAGTGAGCTACGAACTTGAAATTAGGTATATAGGAACCGTTTTGAAACCGGTTGAAATGAAGTGTAGTGCCCATTTATCAGAAGGTATCTAGACAGCGAACTAAAAATTTGCTATAAAGGTGGGCAAAAGGCAGTTGGATATTTTACTGGTTCAAACTCGGTTTAGAAGATTTGCAACCAGTGGAAACATGCATCATATTCCCATAGTACAAAGTCTCCGGGCGACGACGGGTATTGATTTGGGTTTTATTATAAAATACACTGCAATAAGCTTTGTTGTTTAGTTGTTGCTCCTATAAATTAGGCGTTTCCTATTATAGGCTATTTTTTGCCATTTTCCTTAACCTTTTCTTTGACAATATATCTATCTGTACAATTTTAGTATACCCACTGCAAGGGCATCAAAATGTTTAATCAAATCATTTGGCTTATGCAAAATGTCCAAACATGTTTCACTCCAAAAGTCAAAGACAACCAAAACGGCAGATGTTAGGGTAAAACTTTTAAGGTTTGTCCTTGTTGTTGTTATTGCTGTTGTTGTTGTTGTTGTTTCGGCAGCAAGTCAAGTCAAGTCCGTGAGTCAGTCATCCATAATGTTGATAAAGTTGGCAAACAACACAGTAATAATAACTTTTTGGTTGCGCACTTTAAGCGGAAATGCTGCTGAAGGCCAAAGGAACTGCTTAAACTCACCTACACATTTACTTGTGTGTGTGTGTGTGTCGGTGTGTGTGTTTGCTGAGTGCGAGAACTGCATGCCGAAAAGTATAAATATTGCATGGCATGTGTGTAAACGCCTCAGCGCTGGCTCTGACGTCAGTTAATTGATTGCAAACGGACCGAGCTGCTATCAGAGTCCATCATCAATTGGCTGGCCATTTATAATTAGTCCACAGTGACGCATTTCGCCATTCGCCATAAACAAAAAGAGAAAAACACAAAAGCGAAAGAAGCTTTTGTCGAAAGGTCAAAACTTGACAAATCAATTTCGCTCCACCACCCGCCGAAATGTGTTAAGCCTGCCTTTGCATGTCGAACATGCTTGGCCAATTGGCCAACAGAGCTGCCCCTTTGTGCGGCTTGCCAAGCTTTGTGGATTAAATAATTCAGCACACACACGCACACAGCGGGTGTGTGTGTGTGTTGGGACCACTTTGGTTGCCAGCTGCGGCCATTTTGCATAATTTGTGCCCGCTGAGGCGCAAAAAATTTACAAATGCATACGGCAAGCAACAAGCATCAGCATAAATTTGCTGATTAAAGATAAAAGACAGGATTCGGGCATGTTAACTTAAATTCTGGGGGAAAAAAAAACAGAAAACTTCCATCCATTTTGTATGTTTTATATAATTCTGCCAATTGAAAATACTGCAGCATGTATGACATATGACCCTGATAAGGCGGACAGGCCATTAAGCAAAAAAACAAATGTACATATAGTTTTGAAAAAGGATGGCCAGCATCGACTCTGCACATGCCAATTGATTACTATAGAATAACAAAGGTAGAACGATCTCTGACCCGGTGGGACTAGTTTACTTGCCGAAGCCAACGACTTACAACAAGGATCAGGTCGGAGTGTACATTAACTGGAGATTGAAATATATATTAGTTGTTGCTCCTATAAATTAGGCGTTTCCTATTATAGGCTATTTTTTGCCATTTTCCTTAACCTTTTCTTTGACAATATATCTATCTGTACAATTTTAGTATACCCACTGCAAGGGCATCAAAATGTTTAATCAAATCATTTGGCTTATGCAAAATGTCCAAACATGTTTCACTCCAAAAGTCAAAGACAACCAAAACGGCAGATGTTAGGGTAAAACTTTTAAGGTTTGTCCTTGTTGTTGTTATTGCTGTTGTTGTTGTTGTTGTTTCGGCAGCAAGTCAAGTCAAGTCCGTGAGTCAGTCATCCATAATGTTGATAAAGTTGGCAAACAACACAGTAATAATAACTTTTTGGTTGCGCACTTTAAGCGGAAATGCTGCTGAAGGCCAAAGGAACTGCTTAAACTCACCTACACATTTACTTGTGTGTGTGTGTGTGTCGGTGTGTGTGTTTGCTGAGTGCGAGAACTGCATGCCGAAAAGTATAAATATTGCATGGCATGTGTGTAAACGCCTCAGCGCTGGCTCTGACGTCAGTTAATTGATTGCAAACGGACCGAGCTGCTATCAGAGTCCATCATCAATTGGCTGGCCATTTATAATTAGTCCACAGTGACGCATTTCGCCATTCGCCATAAACAAAAAGAGAAAAACACAAAAGCGAAAGAAGCTTTTGTCGAAAGGTCAAAACTTGACAAATCAATTTCGCTCCACCACCCGCCGAAATGTGTTAAGCCTGCCTTTGCATGTCGAACATGCTTGGCCAATTGGCCAACAGAGCTGCCCCTTTGTGCGGCTTGCCAAGCTTTGTGGATTAAATAATTCAGCACACACACGCACACAGCGGGTGTGTGTGTGTGTTGGGACCACTTTGGTTGCCAGCTGCGGCCATTTTGCATAATTTGTGCCCGCTGAGGCGCAAAAAATTTACAAATGCATACGGCAAGCAACAAGCATCAGCATAAATTTGCTGATTAAAGATAAAAGACAGGATTCGGGCATGTTAACTTAAATTCTGGGGGAAAAAAAAACAGAAAACTTCCATCCATTTTGTATGTTTTATATAATTCTGCCAATTGAAAATACTGCAGCATGTATGACATATGACCCTGATAAGGCGGACAGGCCATTAAGCAAAAAAACAAATGTACATATAGTTTTGAAAAAGGATGGCCAGCATCGACTCTGCACATGCCAATTGATTACTATAGAATAACAAAGGTAGAACGATCTCTGACCCGGTGGGACTAGTTTACTTGCCGAAGCCAACGACTTACAACAAGGATCAGGTCGGAGTGTACATTAACTGGAGATTGAAATATATATTACATTTAAGTTGGAGTAATCTATGGAAAACAGGTGATAGTTATCATTATAAGCAAAACAAAGGCAACGGAGTGTGTCTCGATGAGCATAGTTAGTTGGGCAAGGCGTTAGATAGATAAGAGTTTAGTGGCGAGTCAAACTGAGTGTTACTGTCAAATTGATAAGGCTTTAAAGACCCCTTAGGCCAATCTCACTCGGCAAAAGGTTGTGGACTAAAATGACCGCATGGCCGATTGTCCGGGACTTGAATGAAGGAAGGTCAATTAGATGTAGTCTTTCATTGCATGGAGGAGGTAAGTGCCTGTTGGTGTTCCAGTTTAGGTCACGAAGGGCAAATATCAGAAACTGCTTCCGGACTGATACAATTTGAATCAGTTACTGCAGAGACCAGAGACAGAAGAATTGGTCCTACCAGCGAGGTGTCGAGAATTTGAATAGTTTAGGGTTGATTAAATTCTCTGAACCATCTCTCTTGATAAATCCAAGTACACTTTTAGACTTATTGCAGATCATTTCCAAGTCCAGCCATTACATAAATCTCAAGACTTTTCAATGCAGTACAGCCATGTGGATGGATACTTTCCAACCCAATGGAAGAAGTCCTCATTCATAATGAACCGTGAAAGTATAAAACACAAGCCTCATCATATAGACCCATTAGTCTGCTGCTACCTTGCTTATCAAAACTGTTTTGAGAAGATCTTACTCCGTAAAATTGTTTCACATGCTCAAAATATAATTCCTTCACACCAATTTGGGTTCCGAGCTAAACACGAGACTATTGAGCAAGTGAACCGCACAACTTCAGATATTCGGACTGCGTTTGACTGCGACAAATAGTGCTCCTGTGGCCCAAGCATTTGACCGCGCTTGGTTGGACGGTCTTCCAGCTCTGCCTTAACGCGACTTTGATCCAGCAATCAAAGGATGAAAGAAGTAACAAGAAAGAAAGTCGGTCAAGCCCGACTATAACATACTCTGTACCAAGAAAACAAGAAAGAAAGTCGGTCAAGCCCGACTATAACATACTCTGTACCAAGAAATTTTGTCTTTTGATCATAACTCGAAAACCGTTCATCCGATCTTCTTCATTCCTTTGGCGGATCGATAAGTTTTTCTAATAACTAAATATATCTAGGAGGAACTAGCCATCTATCTTCAAAACTGTGGGAGATATGACGTTTTTTCTAAATTGCGGGGGCGGGAGGGGGCGTGGCCAAAATTGAAAATAAACTTGATCTGCCTGCAGACATAAGAAGCATATGTCCCATACATGTCAAACCTCTATCTCTTACCATCTCTGAGATCTGTGCGTTCATACGGACAGACAGACGGACATGACTCGGCTGTTGATGCTGATCAAGAATATATATACTTTATAGGGTCGGAGATGATTCCTTCTCGATGTTACATACTTTTGCACAAACTTATAATACCTACGGTACACGTTATTCCTTCTTGAAATTTCAAGAATTTCGATCTTGAAATCGAGCTAAATTCGTTCTCAGCTTGGTGCTTTTAGGCGAGGTGAGTGAGGTATAGATACTGAGAGAGGAGAGCAAGCACATTTGAGAGAACATCGTTGAGCCTGCTCTTACAGTTTTGTATTTACAGCTATCGAGCGAAGAGCGCAATCGATTTTAGCACTCATGTTGCTTTAGAATTCCCAACCAGTTATGGCATTGCTGGCATGGAGAGAACTCTGTTCGACGGACAAAAACTGATGCTTCTTTGAGGTGTTGTGTATTCCTCGAGCCGGCTTAAGCATGCTACATGGTTTAATTTTCGATGAAATATAGTAAATTTAAACAGAATGAAAAAAAAAAGGTAATTTTAAATTTGAATCTGTGAAGCTCTTGCCTTGACAGTAAACGATCTTGATACTTGATACTTGTATGCTATGGATTCAATAATAAGAAATCGTGAATTTGAGTATGTTTCGCACTTGGTTCAAGATCTATTCTGCTTGATATGAGAATGATTCGTACTTAGATCAAGAAAACCGGTATTAAAAATTCATACTTAAATCAAGAGTTTCGCTATTGGTTTGAGAATTTTCACTCTCATCGAACTATTGATCTCGAAAATTCTTCATCCAAGTTGGAAATTCTCTATTTTTTCTCTGAGTGTAGGTGTACACCGCGTTAGAAGGCTCACATGGCGCAGAACCCTCGAAAAAACTACAAATAAAGCTAAAGGACGACAGCCTTCACTGGCCAATTAATGGGACATTCCCCTCTAAAACTGAAATATAAAGTCTTAGTGGATAAAAGCAACATAAAACCTGTCTGGACCTATAGCTCGCAGCTATGGAGAAATGCTTGTGCGAGCAGTGTGGACATCCGCCAAAGATCACAATAAAGAATCCTTAGAACCGTTACTGGAGCGCCATGGTACATTCGCAATGAGTGTATGAAATGGTTGTATGGTTGAAACTGAAATAGAGCAACTTAAAGGCAAAATATTCGGAGAAGCTTCTTGCAAAATCTTTCACCAAACGCATTCTCCTCTAAGAAGAAACGACCTACCAACCCAGCGACTGACTTGAAGCGCCGCAGAACACAAACTACCACCAATAGGGGATTGATTTTTTTTAAAATAGTTTCTAGATTACGATTCGATTCACTATTAAGATACGGCTTAGTTCTAAGAAATGTCATGATGACGCCTTCATGAGGAAGGCGATTTAGTCGGCAGAGAATTTCGATCACTTTGTTATAGAAATGGTAAAACTGGGTAAAAAGAAAGCACTTGAGGCACAGGCAGTACGCCGACGAATAAAACCGTGCTGGGATGGATAAAGAATGGGTTGCCAAAAGTGTTGTAATTGGGCAAGTAAAATTTTGCTCAAAAAGTTTAGGCAGCACAGAAAGCTTACAGATTCCTCTGTAATAAGCTTTGTCCGATCTGGACCCCCTTTTTATACCCGTTACTCGTAGAGTAAAAAGGGTATACTAAAGTCGTGCAAATGTATGTAACAGGCAGAAGGAAGCATCTCCGATATCATAAATATATATTCTTCATCAGCATCAACAGCCGAGTCGATATAGCCATCCGTCCGTCCGTCCGTCCGTCTGTATGAACACCTAGATCTCAGAGACTAGAAGAGCTAGAGCAACCAAATTTTATACGTAAGCTAGTATTGTCTGTAGGCAGATCAAGTTTGTTTCAAATTTTGGCCACGCCCCTCCCGCCCCCGCAATAAAAAATATTGAATAACTCCCACCATTTTTAAGATATCGAGCTCAGATTTTGCAATGTAGTCTATGTGGCCAATATCTACAATCTCACAAAAGGATCGGATAATAAATGGCCGAGTTAAAAAAATGTTGCATACTTATCCGAGCTGAGCTGAGTAACGGGAATTTCGAAGTCGGGCAGGGCCGACTTTAACTTACGCTTTCGTTTATGCATGGGAATAACAAATGATTCCTTTAACAATAGGGGAAAGTCACCAAGCGCAAGGTATAAGTTAAAAAAGCTTTAGAAGAGGAACGCAGAGGAGTTTAGCACAATATTTCAGAATACTGCTGGGAACATTGTCTGGTCCTGGTGAGAATGAGGGTTCCTTCAATCAATAATTGGAGGGTAAATGCAGTTTGAGCGGCTTATATGGTGAAGACTTGAAAATAAGAGGCAAATAGGCTGGCCATATCACCATCACTGCCTGCATTTGCATTATAAAAATGGTTTAAAGGGGGGCATTGTGTAGAGTTTAGTTTAGACTGGACAATTGACCTCTCTGAGAGGTATTTATGAATAAAAGATTCACTTTTCAAACTGAACTAAAAACAATTCACTCTGTTCCCAACTACCCCAGCTCTAGCTGCTACCTTTTAAATAAAAAATAACATTGCTCTGTCTATTTTCCGAGAGCAAGTCCTGCAATATTTATAGATTCCCACCCCCCACCCACCCACACGCGTGTCGATAGCATCCATGTCAGCACACACACACAGCAACAGCAACACCAACAGCTAAGGCAGCAGCTGTCCCAACATTTTATGGTATTTAATAATGCATTCTGGCTTAGAGCGACCACAAAATAACCATCGATACGGAGGGGAGAGAGAAAAAAAGTGAACCAACCAAATGTCCCCTAAGAGCCTCAAGAGCTTAAATATTGAACCGGAAATATCAATGGCAGCTGTGCGGCTTGTTTTTTTAGATTAAACAAAAATATGCATATTTTTTAAGAACTAGTTATAAGCTTTTAATGAACTCTAGTAGGTGACTAAAACTACAATTCAAGTTGGGAAGTTGAAATGATACAACTATACTTGCTGTTGCACATACGACTCAGGTTCAGTAAGTGACAAACTGTAATGCTTTCAAAACGCCACTAATTAATTAACTGCCAACCAACTGAATGCTTTCAATTTCGCAAAAACAAAACAAAATGCACAAAACATCCTTTGAAGAAACTTGCCTTTCCATGTTCATTCATTTCCAGCATCTCAAAACCGAAAGCAAAATGAAAAAATGAAAAAAATACACAAAATGTGTCGAAACCATTGTGTGGTTTCAGCTCTCAACAAAAGGATGTGCCACTACCCACCCACCAGTCCCCCCTACCATGGTTAGTTGTCTATGGGTTTTGCTTTGGCAATTGTGGTCTCATGCAACAATTTTGCCGAGGTGACTATTTTTAGTAGAAGGCAACATCAACAGCAGCAGCAGCAGTAGCAGCAGGACAAAACGCAATTAGAGCTAACCTCAGAACCAAAAAACTGGGGTTGCCTTTGGCACTGGCAACTTTCAATGTCAACGCCAAAAGGTTAAGTGTCAACTATCTTGGCTATTGTTTTGCTAACATGTTGAAACATACGGGTCGCGCGGGGGGGGGGGTTCTTTGATTTTGCATTGATTTTTCACTCCTCAGCAGTTTTGTGAGATGGTTGAGACTTGATTTTAATTGCGCGCACAAAAGTAGGCAATGAAAACTGCTTTGTAACAGAAAGTTCAACAAGTGGTGGATGAAGGGTGCGAGAGAGGGTGGTACAACCACCCAACCACCCTCCCAGCAAACCTCATTACTGTTGCCGGGAGACTGTATAGCAACATTGTGCAAGCAAATAAAGTGCGAAATGAGAATTGATGCTGGCCCTTACCGGCGGCACTGTGGTTCGAAATACCTTAAAGATGTATGTATATATAGAGAGTTTCATATTTTACGACTTTAATTGAAGAAACAACACAAATCAACAAAGATTTCTAATGGCTTGATTTGGCTGTACAGTGCTGTCTTGTACAAGACACCTGTAACAGTCGGCGGTTCCTAAGAAGCTTCATTGCTTAACATCCCAACTCAAAGAAAATCTAGACTTTTCTGTTCCACTTTTTTCATACAATCTGCCACTTTTGTCAGGACACCACAATGTTTTTCAAATGTATGCAAAATAATCAACAGTTCATCAACAGTTTTTGCGGTATCACTCGATCCTTGAGTCTACATAGAAGATGTGCTGCGTTGCAGAGCCCAAATGGCATCCATCGAGATTGCTAGTAAAGTATACACCCTGCTCTTCTCATTCAACTCGATTTGCCAAAACGAGTGCTCTAAATCCATCTCATCTACTCGACTCAATATATGCCAGGAAACATTTTTTTATCACGGAAGATAAGAATGCGATTCGGCAGTGGGTATTGCCTAACTCATTCTCATCTTCCTAGGGGAAGAAATGTGACATTATGCAATAACCTACGGGCGATAAGACAGCGACACTTCTGGGGTATAGGAAAAAGTCCGGAGATAATTATGTGATTCTTCCTAGAGGCAGAAATGTGGTTCTTCCCGCAAAGATCAGCCATATGAATAAAAGGTGTTTCGAATTCTGTTATTTAACAGTTCGATTCCGCACCTAAGGTAAATAAGCTTTGCCAAAGTATTTTCCCTTGGTAATATTGTAAAAAGTCGTTCAACTCACTTCTAGAAGAATCGCATTCGGATCTTCTTAGTGAGTGTTAAGCGATGTATCGCCAATTCGCAGATGGGATGATGAAAAAGCGAGACTTTTGAGGGATATAACGCAAATATACCGAATGGACGGCAAATATGCGATAGCACATATGGGCATTTCCACAAAAAGGTCCACCAACACGAAAAAATTAAAGTGGTTAAAAACACTATATTTTGTCACATTTTCCCAGGGAAACAATTAAATTAAACTAAATTAAGCCAGTAGCAAATTTGCTCATAGCGGCAATCACAGTTTTTCTCATTTTTGTACTTTTATGGCAAGTTTTTTCTTAAAAAATTGCCTATGGAATTCATTGACTTTTGATATCTAAAACTGTTCTAAGGGTCCGAAGGGTTGAAAAAGGTTGGACAAGAGGCTATATCAAACTATGTAATTGCAATTAACTGTAAGTTTTTGCTTTGCATTAATCAGAAACCACATAAATATCTTGATGGAAAAATTGTCGCGTTCGACATGTCACGTAGCGACACAGATCAATATTTAATGATAAAAAAAAACACAGAAGATTTCCAAATCAAACAAAATAGATTTGAAAGAGCAATTCATTGATAAGATATTAAATCAATTTGGGCTTTGTTGGGGCCTCAGGATTCGCTAAACTTTGTCTTTATATAGATAGGCACGAAAATCACTTCTGTTTTTGTCGCTTTCGAATCGCTTCTTATTTTGTCTATATTTTGGTAACTCGACTTCACTTGCTATTCTCTTTTAGCAATAATTAAAGTGCTAGCGAGGACCTTTAAAATGAAGTAAAGAACGAATTAAAAATGCGGTTTAGTTTGCTTGTTTTTTTACTTTTAATGTGTACGACGGCCGCGTTAGACAGAATGGAAATGCCCATATCGGCAACTAATCCCTTTTATAATCAAAAAGCGATACCTAAGCTAGTTTGTTTGTGTCAATCGCCAAACTATCTTCAAGCTCTCCCCTCAAGCTAACGCCAAACTCTTACATTGTCGAGGGAGATAAGTAACAAGACAAAATGTTTATTCACACACAAAATATATCATGCTTAATGCCCTTAAAAGTATGCTATGTTAAATGAAAATCATAAATTTTGGTCAGATTCGTCTTAACTCAACATTTTGTTGAATACCCAACAATCTAAGTTAACCTGCAATGTCGAATATCTATGACAGACTTGCAAGGAAATAAAGTTTTGCATACTTTGAAGGGCATTTTTTTTTGTTTTTTTTTTTTATTTATAAAGAACTACCCTAGCAATAGTAAAATTACAGGCTAGCTTAATATTACGGGGCAATGGCATCTAGGCATTAGTCCAAATAATTTGGTGCCAAAAAACATAGTTTTAGATCTTTTAAGTCTAAGTTTTTAAAGTGACTTGGCAGTAAAGTTTTTGTATATCAATCTATCGATATATCGGCACAGGAAATATCATATCCGTAATATATTACCCACCCTTATTTGCTTACAATATTATCAGTAATTTTGTTTATTAAATAACTTTTTCTTTTAGTTTTCTGAAATTTTTAAGAATGTTTAGTATTTCATAAAGAAATCTAAGTCTTCGGTATATTTGTAATTGGAAAATTTATAATTTATATAAAATATTTAAATTTCTTTTCAATATTTCCCTCACACTCCGACCACTGTACCCGATGCCTAAAGAGCAGATTAGCTCTTGTCGTGACCTCGTTACTCATCTCCTCCATCTGCCATTTGCAACTAATTATGAATTTTAATTAATTCTGGCATTTTATTTGCTTGCTGTTTTGCCCGTGAGGCAAACATAAAGTGAGCCGGAAAAGCTGCTTGCCAGTACCAATACCCAGTTGCCAGAGCCACCGAGCCACTCTATGGTAACAAGTTCACAAGTCTTGTTGTGGAAGAAAATTGCACAAAGCAATACAAAAGAAATTGCGAATTGGATGACTCTTTTGTGTGTGTGCGGCGGTGGTGGCGATGGCGGTGGCGATGGCGGTGGCGCAGGTTCATTTCGAGTTTGCCTTCCGAGTCAAGAGCTGGGTGTTGTTTATTTATAAAATGGCAAAATGACGATGCCACAAAAGTGGACTGAAGAAGTGGTCAACAAAATGTTAACTATATTTGTAGAGAAATAGTTTTGCATTCAGCATAAAGGTCTTGTTGGTTGAGCTTGTGAGTGGGAAAACTATTTTGAAACGCGGCCGTGATGTGAATTTGAATGTGCCACATAGAGTCTCGTGCTTGTACTTTCGTGGTTCGTGCGTGAATCACTGAATTTTTTGCAAATATATTGTGTTCTAAAGAAAGTTCGTAGAGTTTTCATATTTCCCTGTATATCACATCGAATTTTTTGCTGAATTTAAAGCTCTTTCTCTTTTTTTTTGAATAAATTATTTTTTCATCATTTGTCAGGCTTAGAAATGACAGCGAAAAAGACGAATAAGATAGAGAAACTACCTGCTATGGCGATAAATCTTTTCAGCTGTGAAAATTAAGGCCAATTTTCAAAATTTTGTTGGGTTGCCATTCAAGCAAAGCAGTTTAGTCATGCGTGACACAGGTGGGCTAATGTGACACCGGTGCATTCAATAAAATCCAAGAAAAATCTGACTTTTACCATCAAATTTAAAAAGTTGACAACAAAAACGTTAGCAGCTCAAGAGAATATTGCTTTAAGGCAGCTGCAATTTATGGCCAAAGATATGCGGCCGTTTTGTGCATGTATATTTTGTTAAGTCCTTCTTTAGGGAAATGCATTTGTATCTTTCTTGTTGGCTTAAAATGGATTGCTTGCATTTAAGCGTTGTCCTTAAATTCATCATCAAAAGGGACTTTTAGCTACGATTTACAACAGACAGATGCAATTTCTTGGATGGACTTAAGAGGCTTTCATCTTTTTGAAATGTAAGTGGAAGCATTAGACAGCTCAAGTGTAATCAGTGCTAAAATGTTCAAAATTTTGATTCGCAAAGCCATGCCCTTTGCCCAAACTAACGCTGGCATCACGAATATATGTTAAACATATTTACCATTCACAAACATTCGACTTTCCAATGCTGAAGTCACATTTTGCTCTTAGCAAAACATTAAGGGCAAACAAACTAAAGTTTTCTTATTCTTCTTAACACATTTGCGCGTTCCGTTTGCTGTTTTACCTTTGATTTACCATGCATTTAACGACATTGCCTCAGCGATAATAAATCTCAGTCGAGCCGCTTAAGTATTCCCAACCCCCGCCCACCATCCTGCTGATTTTCCACCCACGCTGCCTATACAATTTTTTTTTACTGACTGGCAAACTCGATTTGCATGCAAATTGCGCATAAATCCTTGAGTCGTTTGTTGCAACCCATCTTGTTGTTGCTGCTCAAACTATTCCTACTGCAATACAAAGCTATACATATTTCCAGTTCCTGACGCAAAGTGCAAGTCCCCAAGTCTTATTATTTTGTAATCGCTGTCGTCTTTACACTTTCGGAATGGCCCAAGCGTTTGCTTTTAATTAAAATGAAAGGCATATAGAATGAAAAAAAAACGAAAAAGTGTTTGGCCAACAAAGAAAATTTTGGACGAAACTAAATTGATTTTATTTTTGTGCAGTCAACAAACTTAATTGGAGAGTGCACACCAGGACAGGCGGCGGACAAACCATCCTTGAGTTTGGGAATGTTTTTAAAAGTTTTAAGCATGTTTGGAAAGGGAAGAGACAAGGTTTAGAGTGCTGTCTTTGGCTTTTTAGGCACTTTTTGAGCAAAAATAGTGGTACAAAAAAGAAAAGAAGCAGCATATAGTACATCTAATTCAAACTGTCATAACTTTATGTGATCAGAGACAAAGTAAGCATCTAAGTAGAAAGAACATAAGCTAAACTCTAAGAAGAGCAATTAAGTTGATTGACGCACAGTGAAGCAACGAGAAAAATTGGGGAAAAAAATTCCAATCACTTGTTGAGAAATTCTATAGTAAACGGTGAACTTTAAATATGAACAAAGAAGCCATTCAAAATCTGCTCAAAACTTAACTTCTTACATCCCCCAACTGATTGGGTACTAATACATAATAATGCAGCGGTGCAGCGGGCAGTGTGTGTGCCTGCTGTGCAAAATGTCGCTGATTCGATCCCTCCGCGGGACATCTAATGAAGAAGTTGTTTCCTTAAAAACTGACACTTAGGGTCACCTTTCACAGCTCTTGGCGCCAGCTTTGAAGTAACTAACCTTGAGAAAGCTCTTCAAACATTTGCCGCTCGGTCCCTTACTTTTCTGAAGACAAGAGATTTAGAGAAGCTCGGCTTGGCCCTTTGAACTGTGAAAGGCCAAACAATTTTTGTTAAGAATAAAAATAGAGGAAAGTAAGCCTCGGCTCGGCCGAAGTTTGTATACCCGTACAGCACGTTTTTCTAACTAATTTGAAGGATATTTCCACTGAAAACAAACAAGTTTTACTCACTAAGACTACTTTTCTGACTCTACTTTACTATGACAGCTATACTATATAAAAGTACGATGTCGAAAGTTGTACTAACTTAAACTAGTTTCTCGACCGATCATTGCTATGGCAGCTATAACCTTTAGTCAGCCGATTTTGACAAAACTTTGAAGAATTGTGTGAAAGCTTATAAAATTAGTATATGCAAATTTTAAAGAGGTTTCCATTGAAAACAAAAAAGTTTTTCCTACTAAGACTATTTTTCTCACCCTACTTTTCTATGGCAGCTATACTATACAGATGTCCGATTTGGACCAAACTTTGCGGAATCATGGAGAAGCATTGAATACTAGTATTTACGCAGCTTGGAAAAGTTTGTCTCACGAGAACTAGTTTCTCGACCGATCGTTCCTATGGCATCTATATGTTATAGGCAACCGATCGGGCTGGTTCTGACAAATGTGCAGCGTATTTATACCAGAAAACTTCCTGCAAAGTTTGGTGAAGATAGCTTTTAAGCTAACGGAGGAGATGGCATAGAAACAGATGGCCGAGGCTAAATCAACTCAGTTCGTAATGCTGATCAAGAATATATATACTTGATGTGGTCGGAAATGCTTCCTTCTATGAGTTACAATGGTATAAAAAGAATAGATTATCGGCCCTGTTCCCAATTCCGATTCGGTTTTCGTGTAAACGTTTTCTATGAAAAGTAAGGAAAATGTCTATGCCTACTAGATCAGGTCGTCTATTTTAGTCGAATTGAATCCACTTGGCATTGAGCTGTCGGTTTCAACTGCTGAAGCAATTCCGATTTTTCTCAAACCTGATCAAGTACCCTTTGAAATGCTTGTCGCCTTCCTTATAACATTTCTATGTTTAAGCTCTACAATGCAACGTTTACACGAAAACCGATTAGGAATTCGGAACAGGGCCGTATAAGAATGTTTGTGCGTTTTCAAATTAGTAAACCTGAAGTGAATATGTACTCATTTTTCTAAACATTCTTCTACTTCCTATCATAAAACTAGAACTGTCTTGATTTTTCGAAAAAGACCCCACTCAAACAAATTTGGGTTTCATTGTCTGACCCTTCTGATGGTTTAACGAAGAAAATGGATGATCGAGTTCGGAAATACTTAGAATTTATCCATTGATATGTTTTGAATGTCCTTTATAATCATCCAACAAAGCTGAAAATCATTCAAAGTATATGAAAAATCATACATCATTTGCTGCGATGAATCTCCAAATTTGTTATATTACTCATACGCAGTGTTGCCTTTAATCTTTGTATACTTTTGTAGCTGGTGTTGATTTTGAACAAATTGTTTTCATTTTTTTTTTAAAGAATGCTCTAATTTAAGCCATAGTTTGTAAAACAAGCATAGATACCCAATAAAATGATTTAAACTAAGTTTATACACATAAAATGCCCATAAAAGTATGCTATGTTATATGAAAACTTAAGTTTTAGTTAAGTTTTATTTATATATTTGACTCCACTCAACATTTTGTTGCTTACTTAACAATCTGGGGTAATATGCAGTGTCGATTATCTATGACGCGGCCATAACTGACTAGCAAAGGCTTCGTTCTAATAGATAATTACTTAAGGAAATATTGTTTACATACCTTAAAGGTCATCAAATCACAAAACATTTGGTGAGGATAAACGTAGAATTAGACTTTTATAATCTTCAGGGGCACCTTGGAGAATCGATATTTGGAATATATGGAGTATATGGAGTATATGGAGTTAAAGAAGACCAAAAACTAAGACAAAAATTATTTCAAGAGCTTTGTGGAGTACTAACTGGTTACGCGAATCAAAGCTGTCACAATCTGAACCTCGTTGCTGGTATTTGACCAATGAAAATCATTTCGATACTTAGCAGACGGCACCTCAAATCTAAAGAGAGGCTTAGATTATGCTTGGACCGACCAAACGAGAGGCATCTTCCGCAGACTTCACAATGATAGTGTTGCAGCAGCCTGTAAAACCGACTGTGCTTCTTTTTTTTCCTTCAGCGTTACAGAAAATGAACCCTTGAAGTGAAACATACATATGATTCACTATAAGTTTCAAAGGCGCTGCCGATGAATTGCACATCTTACCGTTAGCAGCAGCCAAGGACTTGCGCTTCTGATCGAAAGCAGCAGCTTCGACTTGCGCTGCTAGCGGAAATCCGCAGCAGGGCAAATGATAATAGTCTTCAATCGTCTACTACTGCTGCTTCGCATTTTCATTTGGGAGGTGACTTTAAGTTTTTTAAAC
The DNA here is from genome assembly GCA_035044985.1 of Lordiphosa fenestrarum. NCBI lineage: Eukaryota > Metazoa > Arthropoda > Insecta > Diptera > Drosophilidae > Lordiphosa > Lordiphosa fenestrarum. The sequence continues at coordinate 237,915 of JAWNNO010004426.1, forward strand.
ACTGATTCTACAATTCGATTCGAAGTAAATCTCTTAGCTATCAAATAGAAATAAAAGTGGTTTTGGGAGCCTTCCAAGAAATCACAGTTTAGTGAATCCTGAGTCAAAACTTAAGCCCAAATTGTTTTCGTATTCAATGAATGATTAGTTCTTTCAAAGTTATTTTGTTTAAATTGAAAATCTTCTGTACTTTTTATATACCCTTGCAGAGGGTATATGGAAATTATCCAGATGATTGTACCGCATAGAAGGAAGCATTTCCGACCACATAAAGTATACATATTCTTGATCAGCAGGACGAGCTGAGTTGATTTAGCCTCGGCCATCTGTTTCTATGCTATCTCCTCCGTCAGTTTAAAAGCTATGTTCAACAAACTTTGCACGAAGTCTTCTGGTACAAATACGCTGCACATTTGTCAGACCCAGCCGGATCGGTTGCCTATAACATATGGCTGCCATAGAAACGATCGGTCGAGAAACTAGTTTTAGTGAGAGAAACTTTTTTGTTTTCAATGCAAACGTCTCTAAACTCCGTATTTACTAGTTTTTCTATGCTTGCCAAATTTGGTTGAAATCGGACAACTATATAGTATAGCTGCCATAGAAAAGTTAGGTTAGAAAAATAGTCTTAGAAAGAAAAACTTGTTTGTTTTCCATGTAGACCTCTTTAAAATTGGCACATATTTATTTGATATGCTTTTACACATTCTTTAAAGTTTTGTCCAAAAACTTTTTTGTTTTTAAAGAAAACGCCTCCAAAATTTGTAATTCTTAGTTTGTCATGCTTTGCCATGACTCCACCCAGTTTGGTCGAAATCGAACATCTATTTAGTATAGCTGTCATAGAAAAGTAGAGTCAGAAATGTAGTCTTAGTGAGAAAAACTTTTTTGTTTCCACCGAAAACACCTCCAAACTTTGTATTTCTTAGTTTGCTATGCTTTTGCATAATTCTACAAAGTTTGGTCGAAATCGGACAACTACATAGTATAGCGGTCATACAAAAGTAGAGTCAGAAATGTGATCTTAGTGAGAAAAACTTGTTTGTTTTCAGTGGAAATGTCCTTCCAATTAGTTAGAAAACGTATTGCAAGGGTACAGCTAACTTTTGCACTATTTTTTTCATAAAATCTTTGAAATATTTGGTTTATTTCAAGCAAAAGCTTGCTGAAATTAATAATAGAACATTGACAGCCGATCATAAGTCACCCTGTTGAAGAAGCTTAAGGAATTCTCAACGATCAGCCCCTGAAAACGTTGAAGAGTTAAGATCTGAGCAAGGCTAAACTAGCAAAGCCGGCCACTGTGCGCAATGCAAAATCCCATCTACCTTTACTTGCCTTTTGCAAGTTTTGTTAAAGTTCACCTTAAGCTACACACAACACAAACATGTCCTCTACGCTTGACCAAATTGGGTCACACATTGCCAGTTGTCCATGCATATTTGTGTGCTCCTCCCCATGCGCCCAAGTGGGCTTAAATGTAAATCATCATCATCAAGCGACAGGGGACCCGGTGGAGGCATCTCCCTCAATTAATTATAAGCGGGAAATGAATGTGAGCAACAATTTTGGAAAATTGAAATACATTTGGGTCCGTTCATCCTGCCTGTCCCTTGCCTCCTGTTTGTGCTCGCTCATTTCTTTCTCTTTTTTTTTGTGCCTGTTTTGGGAGGTTATGTAAAAACAAATAAACACACATTTCTTACCTTGGGTGAAAAATAATAGATTAAACGATGACAGAGTTAGCACCGAGCACGGAGTGGACGACATGCTTCCATATTACACTTTACATAAGCCTCAAGTCTTCCCCTATATATTTTCATAGAATTCTTTCAACTTTTTGTTTTTGCTTTATTTCGCACGAACCGCTCGCCCGCCAAGCCGGCTGGCGGAGAACAACAACAAAACGAGCAAAAAAAAAAAAAAAACAACGACAACAACAAAAAAGGAAATACCAGCGAGGCTTTTTGGCTCCTTGGGCCCAGCAAACTCCTTTTGACGTAACTTTTTCTGTCGTTTTCGAAGCACACGAAAAAAATTTCAATTTTACCCCACCAAAAAAAAAATGTGCATTAACTAATTTTAATATTGCTTAAATTTGTTGATTCTGTTATTATTCGAATTTAATTTCAATTTGTTGTTGCTCTTTATTTGTAGTGGAGCGGAGCGAAGCGCCAGCGTGCGGTACGGTCCGTTGGCTTCGAGTTACGTTACTCGACTGAAAGCAGAAGCAAGCTGGGGCCAGCCAGGCAGGCAGGCAGGCAGGCTGGGCTCGTGGGCCAACAGCTTCGGCAATTGGCAATGCGAATGCATGCAGGGTGGAGGAGATGTGGGTGGCTCATTCCGCACCCTCATCCTGCGCATGGCTTTGGAGTTTTGGATGGGATTGTGATTCCCTCTCCCGTGTGTGTGTGCGTGTGTGTGTGTGTGTGTGTGTGCGTGTGCAGTTGTGCAACTGTGCCTGAAGTTGCTGCTCACCTTAGGTTAAGCCAGCTGGAACAGCTGTCAATGATTGTTAACTTTCTCCGTGGGCATCCTGGCACATAAAACAGAAACGGGTGCAATGAACCTTAAAGCGAATTTCTCGAACGGCTAAAACTTCTGACCCATATTTATTAGGGAATGATATATATAATATTAAGGAATATTCTTTTAGCCCTTCGGAAAAAGGAAAAATACTCTTTAACAGCTTCGTAGTCGGAATTTACCTGGCTTAACCCAAAAGGCTACGTTAGACATTAAACAGCCACTGCTTGAATAAGTACAAACTGGTACAGTGTTCACTTTTTACCCTTACTTTGTGTCTATGGCTTTTCCTCGATCAGTTTCCAGTTTTAGACAAAAGATCTTGATCAGTGCCTACCTAAATTGATTTCCTTTTATGTATGCTTGTTCCAGAGACAATTTTTGTACGAACTGTCAACAAAGAAAGAAGCTTTTCAGAAGATAAAGAAGATTACGGTTTGCCATGTGGCCCAACTAAACCTCTAGCATTTTACCTATTAGGAAACCTCAAGATAAGTTTTGCAACGAATTTACTAAGCCCTATAAAGGTATTTCGTTTCTTCTCCCGAATCTCTTTTGACTCGAAGAATAAAATGTGCAGAGAGAAAAGTAAAAAAGTTTGTAAGGTTCGCACCTTTCGTAATATCTAACCATTTTCTAAACTCAACGAAGCCAAGGTGTTGGTTCGAACCTTGATTCTTTAAGATATTTCTATTTCGTATACCCTTGCAACACGTTTTCTAACTAATGTTAAGTTCTAGTCACTAAGACTAGTTTTCAGACTCTACTTTTCTATGACAGCTATACTATATAGTTGTCCGATTTCGACCAAACTTAGTGGAGTTATGAAAAAACATACCAAACTAAGAAAAACAAAGTTTGGAGGCGTTTTCGGTAAAAACAAAAAAGTTTTTCTCACTAAAACTACTTTTCTGACACTACTTTTGTATGACAGCTATACAATATAGATGTCCGATTTCGACCAAACTTGGTGGAATCATGGGAAAGCATAGCAAACTAAGAAATACAAAGTTTGAAGGCGTTTTCTTTGAAAACAAACAAGTTTTTCTCACTAAAACTACTTTTCTGACACTACTTTTGTATGCCAGCTATGCTATATAGATGTCCGATTTCGACCAAACTTGGCAGAATCATGGAAAAGCATAGCAAACTAAGAAAAACAAAGTTTGGAGGCGTTTTCGGTAAAAACAAAAAAGTTTTTCTCACTAAAACTTCTTTTCTGACACTACTTTTGTATGCCAGCTATGCTATATAGATGTCCGATTTCGACCAAACTTGGCAGAATCATGGGAAAGCATAGCAAACTAAGAAAAACAAAGTTTGGAGGCGTTTTCGGTAAAAACAAAAAAGTTTTTCTCACTAAAACTACTTATCTGACTCAACTTTTGTATGACAGCTATACTATATAGATGTCCGATTTCGACCAAACTTGGCAGAATCATGGGAAAGCATAGCAAACTAATAAATACAAAGTTTGGAGACGTTTTCGGTAAAAACAAAAAAGTTTTTCTCATTAAAACTACTTATCTGACTCAACTTTTGTATGACAGCTATACTATATAGATGTCCGATTTCGACAAAACTTGGCAGAATCATGGGAAAGCATAGCAAACTAAGAAATACAATGTTTGGAGGCGTTTTCTTTGATAACAAAAAAGTTTTTCTCACTAAAACAAGTTTCTCGACCGATCGTTCCTATGGCAGCTATGTGTTATAGTCATCCGATTCGGCCGGTTTCGACAAATGTGCAGCGCATTTGTACTAGAAGACTTCGTGCAAAGTTTGATCTCGATAGCTCTAAAACTGAAGGAGCAGATAGCATAGAAACAGAAGGACAAAGCTAAATCAACTCAGCTCGTCATGCTGATCAAGAATATATATACTTAATGTGGTCGGAAATGCTTCCTTCTATGCATTACAAACATCTGGACAATTTCAATACACTCCCAAGGGTAAAACGAGAGCGTAAGTTAAAGTCGGCCCTGCCCGACTTCGAAATACCCGTTACTCAGCTCAGCTCGGATAAGTATGCAACATTTTTTTAACTCGGCCATTTATTACCCGATCCTTTTGAAAATTTGTGAGATTGTAGATATTGGCCACATAGACTACACTGCAAAATCTGAGCTCGATATCTTAAAAATGGTGGGAGGGGGCGTGGCCAAAATTTGAAACAAACTTGATCTGCCTACAGACAATACTAGCTTACGTATAAAATTTGGTTGCTCTAGCTCTTCTAGTCTCTGAGATCTAGGTGTTCATACAGACGGACGGACGGACGGACGGACGGACGGACGGACGGACGGACAGACGGACATGGCTATATCGACTCGGCTGTTGATGCTGATGAAGAATATATATACTTTATGATATCGGAGATGCTTCCTTCTGCCTGTTACATACATTTGCACGACTTTAGTATACCCTTTTTACTCTACGAGTAACGGGTATAAAAATAGAATGAGTCCACAAAGATTGATCCAATAATTACACATACGCCCCGTAAACTACATCATAATGTTAAAAACCCAGTTCTAAATTCCAATACCAATATAAAGTTCTCCCTAAATAAAATAGACGCTATTTAAAACTCTCTTTGATGGCGACAATCATATGCTCTAAGCCTATGCAGAGCTGCAGGATTGGTATACTAGCCTTATCCAAGCCTCTCCCATTAAATCGAAAAGGAGTTTTCTACACAGATGCCAGCATCAAAATGCGTTTTATTGGCCAAGTCCCTTAAAAAAATGGTTGATTATTTTTGAACATTTTTAATTCGACTCACTAACTCACTAAGAACTTTGTACCATTTCTAAAGGCTGACTTTAGACTATAATTTTTAAAGCGCCACAAAAGCAATCCTATTGCGAAGGACCCCACCTAAAGGTACTGGAGCGCAAAAGTTTCCTTTCATTGCTTTATGTATTATTTTATGCAAACAAGAATGGGTCGATTACAAGCCGGCAAGGTCAGCTAATTTGTAGCTATGCTGTTGACATTTCCACAAGAATTTTGTGTGCTTAACACTGCAAAAAACGAGGAGTGAGGAGGATATATTGAAGGCTCTGGCACTTCAAGGTTATTTTTTTTAGCATGACAAATCCCTGGCGCGGCCGGTCAAACACTGAAATTTTCCAAACTTAGAAAATAAATCCCTAAAACGTATTAGTACAGATAATAGAAGCAGACAATTGTCTCTTTGGTCTCCATAACCTAAAGCACATCAAATCTTTATACTTGTTTTCTTGATACAGACACATGTTGAGGCAATTTTATTCCTAGCAGGAGCAAAGGGTGAAAACTAAACTCCTTCGACGATGCCTGCCTGTATGCAGCAGCCAAGTGACTTAGCTTTCTAAGCCTGCTTCTGGTTTGAAGTCTTCCGGGGATGACTTTTCTGTCAACTGTCTTGTGTGTTCCATTGCAGAGCCATCTTGGCGACATAAGTAACATAAGTTCATATTAACGCCGGATAAAAGTAGTTAGCCAACTTCAGCAACTGAATTCAGCTGGCTAGCGAATCAGCTGCCACTTGGTTTTATTTCTAACTATTTTGATCCATTCGTTTTCATAATTGAACCCATAGGATTAGGAGTTGAACATGAATATCCAACATAGATTATTTGAGCTATACCTAATTATTTAAGTTACTCTACTGAGATTATCTAAGCTAAACCTTCTAATACGAATCATTTAGATCAGGGGTGCACGCGATCTACACGCATCAGCTGCATGTGTGTGGCAATTTCCGAGCGTATTGGGGCAAGCATAATGAAATTGCAGCAACAACTTTGTATATACGTCTCTTCTCTTTCTCGTCCACGCCTCTTGAAGGCAACAGCAATTGATTTCAGCGTTGATTTTGTTATTGTCGCGTGCATTAGACAGCCACAATCACACTCACACACACACACTTTTTTTAACTTGTGTTATAGTCTGCGCGAGCATTAGCCCACCCCAACCAACATTTGGAAGATAATTTTCACAAAAATCACCTTAATGAGTCTTTTCCGCCCCCCTTTTGATGATCCAAAAGAGATGCCTATCATATGCGATTAATTGAGACTCGAAAACAGACTCAAATGATTCGAAACTGGTACGAAAAAGGGTTTAAAAACGAATAAGAGACTCGAAAATGACTTATAAATACGCCGAAAATGTGATTTAATGAAATATGACTAAAAAACAGACTCTCAGATGATTCGAAACTGGTCCGAAAAACGGTTTAAAAACGACTCTTCTAGAAGAGACGCGGCTAGGGTTCCATTTTCTTCCGAATGAGCGCACTTATTACTACTTTGGTCAGACCAAGCGCTCGAAAAAGACTCTATTGTGATCAAATATTTCACAAAATGTTTGCTGGAACCGATCACTTGGAAGATCCTTTTACAAAGATCACCTTAATGAGTCTTAAAAAGAGAACAATCATGTGCGATTCAAAGAAGACTCGAAAATGACTCGTGCATATGCTTAAAATGTGGTTTCTCCAAATACAACTCGGAAAATACTCGCGAATGACTCGAAAATGAGTCTAAAGTGATCAGAAGAACGGGCTTAAAACGACTCTTCACGAAGTGATACCATTTTCTACCGACAAATGCATTTATGACTATTTTAATAAGACCAAGGACTCGAAAGTGGCTCGAATGTGATCAAAAATATCTAACTATGATGTTCGCAGGGAGGTGCAGTTGGGCACCCCTGACTTAGAACAAGGTTTATGCCATCAAATTAGTACCAAAGTACTTTGATTAAATTCCCCACGGCTGATAAAGCTATTCTTTTTGTATAGATTATTTGTCGATTCCTACGTACTTAAGCTTTTTCGTAAACTTTAAGGCCCAACCAAAGGCTGCTGTGGCGAATTCATCTGTAAGACCAGCCTATAAAACCATCTACAAGCCACCTACTAGCCACTTTTAAGTACGTATACATCTAGTTGTTTCTGCTCTTAACAAGTGGCTTTTACATTCTCATGAAAATACTTCAACTTCATTCTATGTGGTTCAATGTTTACTCTACTTATGACCTCTGCTTTTTACACTTCCAGCGCTCCACTTAATGACTTCATGAAAGAAACCTTGACATTGACATTCACCATTTAAAAAAACTGTTTTATTTTGAACATTTTGACCCTCTTGACTTTTTATACAAACCACAGAAATCCTGCCCTCTAGAACCCTTTCGAAAAACTTCAATTTCCTCACATTTTATTTATTTGAAATGGGCATAAATATGTAAATATATATATATATGTATATACGTATTTTGTATACTTAAAAATAGTACATAATTTTATGCATGATGGGTGTGTGAGTTGCGTGCGCAACTGCATTGCAATTGTTGAAAATAAATTGGACTTGCACATGCATGTTATTTTCTTCTATTGATGTTTGTTCTATATAATAATACCCACAAATGAATTCATTGCTATTTGTGTTCAAACTAAAATTAGTTGAATAAATAAACAATTAAACAAAACAAAAAAAAAACCCGACTCTTTGAACTGTTGTCTGTGTAAATGCATACCAAATTATATATATATATATATGTACTTTATCTAGCAGAGATAGTTCATAATTATAGAAAATTGAGCACAAATCGGCGTGTGCCTGGAAATGGAGCTTGGTAAGCTGCAAATGGTAATGATTGGTTCAAACTGTTCTGCACGGCTAGCGTCGCTGCTTGTTGACTCGCTCAATGTATTTGGTTTTGTTAAGCGCCCGATTGCCCGCATTGGGATCCATCATGCGCTTCCAATCGGTCTGACCCACCACAAAGCCAATGGCGCGCATCTTTTCCTGGGCGCGCTTCTCCTCGATATCGGCCCAGCGCACCTGCAGGGCGAACAAAATATTTAGCAAGTGTGTTTTGTGTAATAAGGCGGCACACAAGTGGCTTACGCGCTTCTTGCCATCGCTGCTAGTGACCGGCGGCTGCCAATCATCCAGTTGCAAGTAGTCGGCCATGCTGGCAGTTTTACGCTTCTGCATCAGTCGCTTGGTGCCATCCAAGCGGGCTATAAAAAAAAGTGCACAATCAATTGGCTGACCCTTGCGCTAACCAAAAGCAAAGCAAAAAGTTGTGACTTACCCAGGTTCTCCTCGGTGGTATCGTTCTCCCATTTGCTTTTCAAAAAGCCACACTAAATAACAACAACAAATGTTTATACACCACCAAATTTGGAAATTCTTGTTCACTTACTTTGTTCGAGGCATCGGCACTATTACTGTCCTCCTCATCCTGCCCGGCGTCCAATGCATGACGTGACGGCATTGAATCCTCATTAAAAGCATTATCATCCTGCAATAAAGAAGCCGCAAATAAAATCAACAAAGTCGGTGGGTTTTTCGTAGTCGCAAGACTTTAATTTAAGAACTATTTTTCAAGTTGTTGTTGTTGTTGTTGTTGGATTTCATATATATTTTTATGTAAGACGAAAAACTTAGCCTAGTTTTTTGCCGTTTTGGTTGGTACAAGAATTGCAAATCAATGTCCCTTCAGTTCCCCCTCAGTTAGAGATTTCAACGCAACGCCCACCCAGTTCGTAGCCACACACAAATGCAGGACGAGGCCTGTGCGTGTGTTGTTGTTGTTGCTGTTGTTGTTGCTGTTGTTGTTGATGATGATGATTAGTTCATAGTTACCGTGGCCATATTCTCAACATCTTCCATATTAATAACATTCTCCAGCAGCGTGGCCACATCCAGTTTGATGTAATGCAGAGGGGTGCCACACCAGTTATCCAAAACAGCTTGAATTTCATCCTCGCTACGTTGATGGGAGTTGCGACCGAGGCAAGTTTCCAAATCGCAATGTAGGTCCACGATGTAGGGCTGTCAAAATGAAAGAGACAGACAAAGAGAGGGTGAGAGAGAGAGAGAGAGAGATAGAGATAGAGGTAAGGCCAATAATCGACACCGATGATCGCTTACCACAAAATTCGAATCCTTGGCATGACAATAGAATTCGTTAAGCGTACGCAAGGAATTATTATTGCAATCCACTATAATGAAATCGTACAGATTATCGCTTAGAGTCTTCTTAAAGGACTTGATCAAATATTGCATATACGTCTCCTCCATTGTGTCATCGTACTCATAGAGTATCTCCTTCTTGGGTATCTGCAAAATAGATGTAAAGGACCATTTAAGTTTTACAATTATCAAAAAAGAAAGATCAACGTCAAACAGAAAGTTCCTTCAGTTACTTTATGTGCCGATTTCACATTTGTAAGTTTATGTGACAGATGGGACTTTCTAGAAGATGTGAAATCGGCCCAAAAATAAGACTCAGGCCTGATTTCACATCTTCTAAATCGCTGCTATGTGTCAGATAAACTTACAGTTTACTCTGTTATATGTTAGCTTATGTGAAATCGGCCCTTAGTTCAATACTAAAGTATTATAAGCATCTAACTTAAATCGAGAAATATATTTTGAGGGTTTACGAAAAGATGTCATCAAATAACATTCAATTTATTCGGTTGTTATGCTGTACATAACATCAATTTATCAAAATATCGATAGTAAAGATTCCAAAGAATCGAAATTTGAACATTTTCTTGATTTTCAGAGATCTGGTATATCTAGATTTTAAGTTCAAGGTGAACGCAGTTCACGTTTCATTCTACGCTATGGTGTAGCTGGTAGTGTGTGCACCCGCTTTGCAAAAGGTCGTGGATTCGATCCCGTCTCGGTACATTTAATATAAAAGTTCTTTCTTTTCTTGCCCTAAATGTTCAAAACAGTCGATTTTCGGCTTAACTCAACATAGTTGCCACCACAAGAGACTGTAGCTGCAGAAACTATGTAAATAATTTATATATTTTCATTTGAGTTGTTCTTACTTTATAGAATACGAGTGCATTGGTGTGAATTCACTATTTCTTTACCCAAAGAGCGATGCTTGGTTACTTTATATCTTTGCTTTTGACCCATTGAACTTATTTTTAATGGTTTTTAATATTGTTTTCCAAATTTGCTGGCTCAAAATCTCAAAAACTATTATGCTAACCACCCTAACTAACCTATTTTCACTCACCTTTTTGCCCGTTTTGGGACACTTCTCCTCATAATCATTCTCAATAATGAAATAATCATCAATACTGAGTATACGTGGATTGGCACCACCCATTTCCAGTTCCTTATCCTTAATCAAGCGTGCCACATACGATTTCCCACTACCGGGCGGACCGCGCAAGATGATACAAATACGTTTGGGTCGTGTCATACGTCCCGGTGGCACCAGAACCTCATCAATGGATATGGTATTCTGGTTCTCATTGGTGGGCACACTCATTTCCAAATGACGTGCTGGCATTTGAGGTGGAATTTGATGATTGGCAGCTGCCGTAGAGGGAAATAATGCAGCCGGTGGTGTATCATTTAGGATGCGACGTTGCGGATTGGCGGGAAATGCCTTGGTAACAGCCAGTGATGGTGGTGGGGGTGGTGGTGATTCTTCACGTTGAAATTGTCGTACGTTGATCTTTTGTGACAGATTCATTGTGGGCGCTGGCGGCGGAGATTCCTCGCGTTGCATTTCCTCCAGACTTGTGGAAAGAAGATGGGGGGGAAAAAAGGTTGTTTTTTTATATTAATTGCAGCTAAGTTAGGAGGAATTGGAAGGGTTATTTATCAAATTGACAGGCGCGCGAAACCTATTTTGTAGCTCAAAAATGTTTGCCTATATATGCAGAATCGCCTATTTGACTATTTGTTCAACAAATAACCTGCCTTCAGACTTAACTGAGCATCAGATTTACCCAAATAGGCAAAACTTCAACTGGCTATACTTATATTCTTTAAAATACGACACGACACGCATGACTTTGCTTAATGTTCAAAAAAAACCCAAGTCACTTTACCATTTTCCATAAGATTGAAACATTTGTCTCTTGCTCTTTTGAGCTTCTATAGTAATTTTCAATATTCATGCCTATTTTCTCCAATTTCTTATCATTTTTGTGTAAAGTTCATATTTTAATAAAATGAATTGCCATTTTCTTTATGGAATAATCTGATTTGATTCTCTGAAAAGCCCACACAGTCAAGATTAGGGGATGTTCTATGCTTTTCCTTATTGTTGAAGATCCTGACTGTCTAATTACAGCATTATTGTCGCTCGATAATATCCAAATGTCAATATGGTTTCATGAAGAAGCACTATATATCTACGTATTTACTTGAGTTAACTTTTCCTGCAAACAATGGCCGTGTTCAGCAGAAGTATTGATCGCTTAGCAGGTATCAGAAAAACAGATACATTGAATAGTTCCTGCTGAACGATATGCTACATTTTTGGACAAAGACTTTAAAGAAATGGCGACATCCTCGATACATGCTCTTCTATCATGATACTTGTCTATGATGATACCGTATCACTGGAAGTTCAGTAGAATGATCACTGAAAATGTATGATTGATCGGGAAGCAAGTTCTTCTGCTGAACGCGGTCAATGGCTTTGTCAATAAGCAGCAGATCGACGAAGTTTATAATGATTTCAGCAAGGCTTTTGACTCAGTCGATCATTCATTCATTTCTCTTCAATCCTTCTCAACTTGATCAAGGCGTATTTAAGAGATCGATCTTAATCTTCTACTATCCAACTTCATTAGGCTTTATTAGTCTACCCCAAGGTAGTCATTTGGGGCCCTTATTATTGAACCTTTTCATAAAAGATTATCACGCAAGTTTTATTCCATTCGTACTGGTTGATTCCCTAGTGAGACCAATTCTCGAATATGAATCGTGTGTCTGGTCTCCATACTATCAAAAATATCAAGATCAACTGGAATCGGTTCAAAAACAGTTCTTAATTTTTGCTATCCGAGGCTAAAATTAAGATCCGTACACCCTTTTTCCTCTTTAAGAAGACAGCACCTGCCTTCTATCTTTATAACCGCCGAACCCTTCCGAAACCTTTGTCTTAGCTATAATAAGTACCAGAGCTGTAATGTAATCAATACTTCCCGTATTCATTACTTTTCATTACAATAATCTCGATTATTCAAAAAATTAAAAAACAATTGCTGATTACGATTTTTTTTAGAAATCATTATTGTAATTTGGAGTTACGATTATTCAATGATTATTTCAAATTTAAATTACTTTAACAATTACTTGAATAATTGTACCTGTAAAGGGGGATTATTGAGTAATTGTGCTTGAAATGTTGAATGATTCATGTAATTGTGGGTGAAAAATATGATTTTTCACCAATCGAGCTGGGAAAGAGATCGTTTTCATTCGCAAACATAATAAACGACTCAAGACGGCATTCACTATCTGATTTTTCGTTTGAGAAATTGGTTGTTATGAAGGCCAACATAAATTTAATCGAAAATATACAATAAAGTTGTAATTATGTTTGTACAAACCCATGTAATTAAAACCATTGGGTATTTATTCCAAACATTGAATGGATGAGCATTCAAACTAGTAAAAAAAATTCAGTTGACACCTAGAAATACATGAATAATTCAACATTTCAAGCGCAATTACTCAATAATCCCCTTTTACAGGTACAATTATTCAAGTAATTGTTAAAGTAATCACTAATAATCGTAGTTCCAAGTTACAATTACGATTACTAAAAAATCGTAATCAGGAATTGTTTTAAATTATCTGAAAAATTGTAATGGGAATGGTAATGGTAATTGTGTTTACAGCCCTGATAAGTACTTTCTCATATTACGCCTTGTTTGTTATTAAATATAATCCTCAAATTGATCTTAGATCTGCAAACAAAATGGCATTCCCTTGTGAATAAGTTGAAAAAGTCTTTTGAAAAACAATCACACATATATAAAACAGCACAGAACGGTTCGAAAACATAGTTTTCAAAGACTATTTTAAGGAAACTGATGATAGCCTTAAAATCCTATTAAATTATACGCATGTAGGCCAGTTCCTTTACCTAATTTGAATGCGATTCGCGGAGTTCTAATCTGCATGTAGCTTTGTTATTAAGGAAATTCTTATACTTACTCTTCGCCATCGGATATATCCTCCAAATCATCAGTGGGTTGATTAGACTGAACTGTTTTGCCAGCCACATTCATCTCATCAGCGACCTTTTTTTGTTTTTGGTTATTGAAAGAGAAATTGCAAATTGCAACACGTTTACACAATTAATTGTAAAACATTTTTGGGTTTAACCTCAACCACTTACCTCAGGTCTCTGATTTTGTTTCTTGTTCGGATCATTGCTGCCGGGTTCCAATGTATTGATGGATTGCAGCTGACGATGTTCATGAAATTCTTTGCGTGCCTGTTGGCGCATCTGTTTATTCTTTCGTCTATTTTTCTTGTTGTTGGGCATATTGTTAAATTGGCGATTCGGTGCGAAATTTCCAGGTGGTCCCGGTGGTCCAGGTGGTCCTGGTCTGGGTGGTGGTGCCGGTCCTGGTCCCGAACCCGCCATGGCATTGTGCGAAGCATGCCCATAATCAAACGTTTTCACGGGCCTAAAGTCCGGCAGGCCGCCAGCATCCTCTTCACCCTGTATATCGGCTGATTTATGACCATAATCGATAACCTTGGCCGCCGTATTGCTATTCTGATAGTCAAACACTTGCATGGGTCGATAGACGGGCTCATTGTGGGGATGCGGTATCGATTGCGGTTGCAACTGGTGATGCGGACTGCAAACGTGGGCGTGGGGGATAGTAGGACGCAGTGGCGAGTTCGTATGTTTTGGTATCAATTGTTTTAACTTCGTTTATTTTTTCTTGAGTTTTTAAATTTGTTTTCATTTTTTGTTTTTTGTTTTTTAAACCAAAATAAAATCACTTGAACTTTTACTTCGAGTTTCGTTTCATTGTAAGAGAAAGAGAGAGGGGGGGAGGACATGGAACAGCGAGGCAGGCAGACAGAGTCAGAGAGAGAGGGAGCGTTAAACCCCCTCAAAGTGTTAAGCGGACCAAAAACTATTAAGCCTCCTCTTTTATGGTACTAAAATCTATAAATTGTTTGCATATTTGTTTACCAAAAAGCAGCGCAGCATAGCAGAGTTCTAATCCCATTTCCAATTCAAAAGAGTCAGCAAGTCAATTTCAAACTTTATTCGATCGGACCAAATGTTTTCCATTCCCCACAAATGTTTCCTGTCATGCATGAAACGTCTTAATGTATTCCACACCATTCCGTGTAGTGAGTTTCAAACTTAAATGCAAAGCATGTTCAATACCGTGAGATTCGAGCAATCCATTGTGCTGATTTTAGACAAATAAGGAAGGCAAACAACCCCCTATGTTAAATAGAATTGGTCATTCTGGTGGGATTTGCATCAATGCAATCGCCAACAAGACAATCAGAAAAAAGAACATACACAGAAAGAAAGCATTTGAAATTGATTTGGTTTTTTACTCTCTATTCAAATCAAATACAATTGAGCCCTGTGTGCGCATAGGCCATGGGCACCCCCTATTGGGTGGGCAAGAAAATCTTTTGATATAAAAGTAATTTTATTTACAGTCAACTGAGAAATTTAAAGCTGTTTCAATTGTCAGCCACCACTTTTTCACCCCTCAGTGGGCGATGCTGAAACAGGGGGGTTACGGTTTCTTAGTTGTATATAAATCAGCATAAACTTAAGGCTTTAAGTAATAAGCTGCCCAAAGATAAAGCTTGGGATTCTTGAATATGTTTCTGTTAGAATAATTGTGCAGACAAACGCCAGTTTGGAAACGCTTCGTTTATTTCACATTAAGCAATGAATGGCAGATATGAATATCTACTCGGCAATCTCTCATATTATATATATGCTGATTTCATTAATCTTTATTTTGATTGCCTTCTATTAATATCAGTCTAGTCTCTAAGGGCTGTCGAACAGGAGAGCTTAGGACGGACGGAAGATAAATGGCAAATTATGCTGAAAATGCTGTGGCTTCTTCAACTGTTCTAGAATCGAAATCACTTCATCGATGTTGGCTTAACTTCAAGTATTAAATGTTAGCCAGATGTTCAGGCTTGCCTTAACTTTGACTTTCTTACCCACCCAATAAACCATGAACAGCTTTTTGCATATTTCAACTTTCTTTTTAGTTTCAGTTCAGCTAAGCTATCAACAGTATCAACAGGGCCAACCCTTACTACAGAACCACAGGTTCTTTCGAAAGGGACTTTATTTGGTGGCTACTTTGACTGAGCAACACGTCCAAGTGATAAAAGTAGTCAAATTTCATACGAAAATTTAACTTTAGCGACGACCCGCCTATTTAGATAAATGAATGTAAGACAAGCAACATGGCCCACAAATTGTTACTGTTTGCAGAGTATCTGTGTACTTTTTTACAAACGATGTGAGCGATTTCTGGTCTTGCCTGGTCGCCACGATTATTACTCTGCTTGATCAGTTTGAGGCCGACGGTCTTGGGTGCATGTAATAACGGAAGCGGGCGTTATAACCCTCTTAACCGTTTCGCCCGCTTGCTTTATGTCACTTTCAAGAGTGTTCTAATGCTTTGTGCCACCTTTAAAAGTGGCCTAGCGCCCGTGGGCTTTGTGCCGCTTTTAAAAGTGTCATAACGCCCCCTTGCTTTATGTTACCTTCGAACGTGTCAGCTTCAAAAGTGTCATAACGCTTTGTGGCCCGTTTTAAAGTGTCATAACGCCCGTGAGCTTTGGACCGCTTTCAAAAGAGTCATAACGCCTGCAGGCGTTGTAATTAATTTTTTGTAGATCACTTTATAAGCAGTCTATTTTCGCCAGAAATTAACCTGCGTCGTTTTTCAACTTGGAACACATCATTGATTACAAACGCGAGTCAACGATTTGTTTCCAACTCCCCTACCAACCGAACGAGCACTAATACGACAGCGTTAGAGTGTTTTCCGCTGGTGTTACGTCAGCGGGCGTTATTACATGCGCTTATCTTGCTCTGATACACTTTTCTAAATAAAACCCAGGCCTACAATCACTTTCAGTCGAAATAATAGGGCAGAAAAAAAAAAATTGGGCTACTCCAATATGAATAATATTATAATTCACACACAATGGGAATTTTTAATCAAATTTTCCACACAGCTGTGGTTTTATTCAATCTCAACATCTTCTCACCCCTAATGAAAGAGCCTGTAAACGAACTAAACATAAGACCATTGTTATAGTTTCTTGGCACAGCCCATTTAAGAAAGAACCTCCGGATACGGAAATAGTTAAGCAGAGAATTATAATTTGATCGAAAATACAACATATTTCCACCAAGATCAATTTCTCTACCCTTGTTTTCATACGAAACAATCATCTTATTTCAATGAAACTTTACAGAGTCATACAAAATGAAAAAGGCTTGTTAAAAATATATAAAACAACAATTCAACTTTCAAAATACAAGCAATGCATAGGTGCAGCGAGCAGTAAGGAGAAGGGTCTGGGCATAAATTCAATAGAAAACAGACAGACAGAGGGGCAGGCAAGCAAATTAGCAGACTGACATAACATAAAGAGGTAGAACTGTCATAGAATGGTTGTTGTTATTGGTTACTATTATTTGTAATCAGTTTGGTTTACCATTCAAAAGACTCTAGAAACAGGTAGGTAGGGGATCTATCAATAATCGACGTCCCTCGTCTTCCAGAAACCACAATATCCTATCTTTTAGGGTTGCAAATTCTTATTTTTTAGTATATTTAGGTTTTATTATTACAATTTCTAGCTGTGTTTTGACACTGAACTCAAATTTACGCCTTGTTTTAGGCGGACTTATCGCCTAATTTGGATATGGGCTTCATGTCATGTCACCACTCTGTACCAAAGGTACCCAGAGTATATTAAGTTGGTGCAAAAGTATATTCTTGATAAGCCAGTACCTTCTGGACATATTTAGAAGTCAGTATTATTATATCCATCCGCCAAAAGAATGATGAAAATCGCTTGTACGATAGTACTTACAGGCAGGTTGTGTATATTTTTAAGTTTTTGCCACGCCTTCTTCCGCCCTTGCAATTTAGAAAAAACTTCATATCTCTGTCAGTTTAACAGATAAAAGTTTCCCGTCTTCTGGACATATTTACTACTAAAGATTATTTACCGATCCTCCGAAGATAGTATGAAGAACAGATAAACGATAGTCGAGTTATGGGAAAAAGAAACATTTATGCTCGGCAGCACTGGCTGAAGCAGCAATGGGCAGCACTTTCTTTTACACCTTAACATTTTGTGTGTTAAATACAAAGTTAAGGAGTTACAGAGTAAGTTATAGGTGGCCCTGTCCCACGTTCTAAGGTGTTAAATGATTAGTTTTGTGCTTGTTTTTTTTTGGAAAGCTCGTAAGTTTTCTGGTATTCGCATACCTTGATCAAAAAATTTCAAATAAAAAACAACGTACCTAATTTTTGTGGCATGTCGGCTGGAGTGTGGGCAATTTGTTCATGTGTGAGCACTTAGTTTACAAAGATTGAAGGAACAGCTTTATTCGAGGATCAAAGGTCGGCCGAACAGATGCATACACATGCAAAATAGGAGGTCCACATGGCCGTTACACATCTTCCCAGCAAATATTTTATGCAAGTTTTGATCAAAGAGTCTTTTTCGACTAAAATCTTCATAAATGTGCAATTTTTTGATCACAAATGATTCTTTTGTGGGAAGAAAATGGTACCCTAGCCGCAACTCTTCTTGAATAGTCGTGTTTAACCCATTCTTTTGAACAGTTGCGACTCATTTTCGAGTCATCTTTAAGAGTCATTTGTGTCGAATTTGAATAAATCACTTGTTGCCCATATATATGAGTCATTTTCGAATCCTTTTTCAATCGCACATAACACCAATCATTGAAAGGGCTCGAAAAAGACTCACCAATGGGATTTTTTATAAAAATGATCTGCAAATGTTGCTTGGGTTTGTGTTTCTAGAGTCTTTGGTATGGGTATGGGTGTTGGGTTGTTCTTCGATTGCTCGTTAATGTAATTACCACACTCCCTGAAAGGGTGTGATAAGCTTAGCACACAACTGAGCAACTGAACCATAAAGAGCCACATGGCTGGTAACAAAAAACATTTGTACAAAGTTTTTACTCAAAAATACTCATTAAAAGGTTTGGTTTTTGTGGCATGGAGCAGTCGCAGCACCGTCAACAAACGTACAAAGCACAGGCTGTACAGGTTGCAGAACTAAATTCATAGACTTATAGCTTGAACTGGATCGGTAAAGGTCTGCTGTAGCTCTTATACTAGGTCTTATAAGTCAACCGACTATAAGACTTGGTTTAATAACTAAGTAAGACCTTTACGATGCAGCTCCAAATAATTAAATCGAGACACCTCTAAACATTCTAAACCTCTCCCCCCTACCCAGTTTTTGCGCTTACGGACCGGACAGATTTGACAAGGGACTTAAGGCGAAATCCCCAACACATTTATATATTTTTTTTTGTTTGTTTAACTTGCAGAAAAACACGTTTATTAATCGAATTTTTGTTGTATGATGATGTAGCATTTTTTTAAAATATATATATTTTTTTTTGTTTACGCTTAATGAGAAAATCCAGCTGCTTTCTCTAGTTTTATGTCAAAAAAGTCAAGTGAACAAACGCGATTTTGTTATTTGAATGAGTTTTCCACAGTAATTTTTGCGAAACTAAACACCGTAGTTGCTGTTTGTTTTGCCAGTGGGAAAATGAGGTTAACTTTAAAACTACTTGCGCAGCGGATTTTCTTTTGCAAATCATTAATGATCCAATTTTCAAAATGAAATATCGAGTATAGTAAGTTGTATTCTTGGATTATATGGTATTATTAAGATGGTTAATATTTTCTTTGTTTGTTTGCTTCCTCGGTTGCCGCGCTGAAGATTCGATTCATTTAGAAGGGTGTGATTGCAAGAGGGGAGCGAACTCAATTCGCTGCACTCCGCATTTGCTTTATGGTTGTGTGTGTGTGTGTTTGAGTGTGCATGGGTGTGTGTGTGTGTGTGTAAACTGAGAGATATCTTCTCCTACTTAGGTCCGCGCTGCTGCTGGTGCTGCTGCTGGACGTTTCTATTAGTGTTCCTGTGCTTGGCATTGGCTTGGTTTTTACCGCTGCTCTCAGACCACGACGGAACAGACAGTTAACAATTGTTTTGCATTTTTTGGATTTTTTGGATTTTTTGGATTTTTTGTGTTTTTGTTTTGGTTTGGTTATAGTCGCATAAAAGTAGAAGAGAAGAAGAGAAAACGGGTATGGAATCGAAATTCCAGCATTAACGATAACAAGAAAAATTCCTGGCACAAAGTAAACTACATTACAAAAAAAGGTGAATGAGTGTGAGCCGTACGGTGGGAAATTGAGAAACGGGGCGGGAGGTATGCAAGTCACACTATCAAGTAGTTGCGCATGTATTAGTGTATTTCGTTCCACGTGAGGGCCAGAGAGAGAATCGCACGCTCTGAGAGCCATGCACCGTATGTGTGTGTGAGACAACTGTTAAACTGTTAACAACAACAATGATTTTGGGCTGCAGCTCTCATTTGACGAAGTTGTCAATTTCAAATGAATTGCCAGTTCCAATTTCAACCAAATTGTCACCGTTCCTAACAAGTTGATTCTCTTCTCGTATCCACCATTATTATTTTTTTGGGGAACAGACATTTCAGCAGACGGATTACAATCAATACATTTATGCACAGTTTTCCATATTTGGTACTAGATACCCCCCGATTCCAAAATTGGACTTAAGCATCAAAGATAAGATATAAATATTTCTATATAAAGTTTAAGAGTTAAACGTAACTTAAAATAACACAGTGCAACTATAGCTGGAGTTTGTTGTGTTGACTATGAGATGATATTCTAGGTAGGTGTACTTCTATATAGATGTATTGGTGAATGTTTGGTCAGATATCCCAAGATACATTATAATCGGCGCAAAAAACATTAGAATGCCTTAATCGATTTGCTTATAACTCTACACTAAGACTTGCTTCTTCAAACAGTCGCCATTTCGGGTGGGAAGAAGGAGAGCTTAAGTTAAGGTTGGCCCTGCCCGACTTCCATATACCCTTTATACAGTGGAGTTAATGTTGAATAGCCTTTTCTTATGTTAATTAACAGACCATTAACATCAATGTTACTACATTAACATGATGTTAGCAGATAAATAGAAAATTTTGTTCCTTTTTCTTGTATAATTGTTCAACATTTGCGGCTTCGTTTTCGTACAGACAGACGAACGGATCAAGAATGTAAATACTGCATGGAATAAAGTCATGATTTAAAAGAAGATTCAAGTAATGGATATGGTTTCGACTCTGCTGCGCTCTTTTCTCTAAGGAAGGTGCTTTAAGGTCGAGCACAACTGTCGGTTATATAAACCAGGAATATCTATCTTTGGTATGTTCTGCACTGGTGCCTACCTACTGTAAGAACTCCACAAGCATAAAGAAGCACAGCAGGGACCGCCACAACTTACTAGAATTGTGTGAAAGCATATAAAATGAATAAATGCCTATTTAAAGTATGTTTCCATTGAGCACATCAAAGTTTCTCTTACTAAAGTCTAGTATTCAGACACTGATAATATTCTTGTAGCTAGAATTGAGTATGAGACTGTAGTGTGTGTGACCAGACAACAGCAAACACTTAGCTGTGGCTGTTTTAAAAACATATTTGGGTCCATTGACCCATTCAATTGATCCATCTGATTTACTTACAGTGAGCTGATTCGTCGGAATGATGAAGTCAGTTCCTTTATCCTCTGTTCCCAACACATTAAGTTGTGTCAATTTGTTCAATTGTATATTTTTGTAATGTCCCACCATAGTGGTCATGAGGGTTTGATTGACCATTTTATATACTGGTCCGATCCCGACTGCGTTTGGAATAAGATAAGACAATCTGTAATGGGGTATGGGTAGTCCACTATTCAGATCCTCCAATGTATCTAGACACCACAATCTCATAGATGTTTGATAAGATGTTGTGAAGCTGTTCATCATCTCCTGGTCAGTAGTCTCTGTCTTCACTTCAACTGTTCCCGCAACAGATGATGACTCGACTCCTTTCTCCGTTTCTCTGATATTGAACCATTCTCCATTTGGAAACAATGCTCCAGTTAATCCGCAGAATTTTATCTTGCATGTATCCTGAAAAGTT
This sequence comes from Lordiphosa fenestrarum, assembly GCA_035044985.1. NCBI lineage: Eukaryota > Metazoa > Arthropoda > Insecta > Diptera > Drosophilidae > Lordiphosa > Lordiphosa fenestrarum. The sequence goes on from JAWNNO010004426.1 coordinate 259,522, forward strand.
TGTTCCTGAATTCCTAAGGCCCAGAGATGAATATCTGCACCTCGAGATTGCAATGGAGTTGTAGCAAACATCAGCTCTCCCTTCATTTCTTCAAACTTAGAGCAAGGAGGACTTGATCCAGTCATTTTCCATTCCAGTGGAGTCTTTATGTCCGGTTTTTCCCCCGACAAATAGGGAATCTATGTAGGTCATGGTATACGGATCGAATTTGACTGCATGGGGCTTGACAGTCACAAAAGTCTTTGTCTGGAGGTGTAAAGAGTAGCCTGAGCAGTCAGGGTCAGGATAATTAGTATCAAGGTCTTCACCCCTCTGATATTGAGCGATAGCCAAGTCACACTCGGCCTTGTTTATAGGACGTTCTCTATGGGATCGAATGATGCGACAAGAACTCAACACATAATCCTCACTTGATGTTGTTAACTCAACCTTGGTGCATATCAAACCCTCAACTAGTTTATCAAAATCTGGCTTGGGCTTGAACAAAATGATATCTTGAGAATTTCTTTGAATGCAGGACACGTGAGGGTGTGGAGAACAGCAGGGTTTAAGGACCTTATAGAATATACAATTAAACAAATTGACCCAACTTAATGTGTTGGGAACAGAGGATAAAGGAACTGACTTCATCATTCCGACGAATCAGCTCACTGTAAGAAAATCAGATGGATCAATTGAATGGGTCAATGGACTGATTTATCACGATGGGCGCTGGTCAGTACCCATAGTAGACATTTTGCGAAACAATGTACATCATCTACTTGCCCGCCCGCTAAAATTGTCTGCCATCCATCATACAATTGCTGAGTATGTCCTTCCCGCTCAAGCATCAGAATAGGGTTAACACATACGAGTTAAGCTAGTAGTTATGTAAATGAAGAGTGTTAACATGGTTGGGCGGGTAATATGGCGTTTGAACATCTAGCTCCTGTCAGACTATGCGTACGGATACTTGGTTTATTTATTTTAACACCTCTTGGCCTGGTTAGCACTAAATTTCTCTTGTGTGTGACAAACTAGATTAGACAAAAGATCCCTCCCATCCCAGTGCTAACCATTATCGATCGTCATCGTCTAGTTCGTGGTATGCTTACCAGCACCACCACCTTGTACCATCAGTCACACTACAACGCCAGTGCCTAAATGCCAACAGATCGGGCACCATCTTTTTCAAAGATATAATGCTACTTGCCATATGCCGATGATATTGATATTATGGGCAAGAACAATTCGTTTTCAGAGATAGAGAAGCAGTTAACACTCATGGGCTTAGCGGTAAATGAAGATAAGACTAAGTATCTACTATCTGCGCATCTTGGACAAGCTGTTGCAATGGAAGAATACAACTTCAAGGATTTTGTCTACCCCGGAACGACGATAGCCAGCGACAACAGCATAAGTCTGCAAATTCAAAGAAGAATTCCTCTTGCAAACAGAGACCTCTCGTGAGCTGTACGAGCTCTATGAGGACGCTGATCTTGTTGAGCGCATAAAACATCAGCGGCTGCGTTGGATAGGACATGTTACTCGTATGGATCTGCAGCCTCCAGCAAAACAGAGTTTACAAACGGAGTGCGCAAGATTTATGGAAAAAGCGTATTGTAAATCGGTTGTGGTGAGGCCAATGAAAATGAGAAGAGTGAATGGACAGGAAAACATTTCGAATTCTGAAGGTAAATCGAACAATCGAGAGTTCGACAGAAAGCAAATAAATACAAGTTTTGGCAACGTTTTCGTTAACAAAACAAGTCTTCGACCGATCTTTCCTAGGGCAGCTATAATCAACCGATCCCAGCGTTAAAGACAAAGGAGCAGGGTAATTGCATTTCAAGGCCTGGCTAGGTAGCACAGAAACAGACGGACGGGCATGTCTTAATAACTTGAATTTCAGTTTTGGAGAGGGAGATAATGGTAATGGATTTTTGAAAGCAAAAGCTTCAAATGGACTTAAAAACTCTCAAGCTTAGGTTTTCGTGTTCGTTTTCGATCAAATTTCTCTTCCCATTTTCAAAACTGATTGTGTTTAGAATCTATCTTCAATACTTTCTTAAATATCAGTTCTCTTACCAATTCCAATCGATCGGAAAGAGAGAACAGGCCTGTATGTATGCTATCTAGAAATTGTTATCCTTCCTGGCACATTCTAGCAAAAACAAACCAAAAAAAAAACTAAGGCCTCCTTGGTGTCTTTAACAATCTGCAGAGTCATAGCAACCAATTGAAAAACAAATTCTAATCGAAAGTTGCAGCAGTTAGTACCAAGGGAGGGTGCGTTTGTTTCCCCGCAAGGAGTTATGGTTACCCAACACACACTGCCATGTTGGATGGGGATGTATTGTTTGCTTATAAACAGGGCTTTCCCTGTGGCACAGAGGCAAGGCAGAAACTTAAATGATTGTTTGCCCTGACTCTATTTCCTCAACCCTTCTAATCACTAATCCTAGGGATACTAGACCAAAGACTCAAACAAATCTCGTATGTTGCACTGTGTCATTTTGTGGATAGAGTTAAAAGTTGGTTGGAATTTAAGTTCTTGGACACATACCCATCAGCCCAAGGCTTCCTGACATTGTTTCCGGGTGGGCCAAAATTGTTTCTCTGTGGCACGAAATTGCGTGGTCCAGGTCCAGGTCCAGCTCCGGGTACGCCACGAGGAGGTCCATCATCAAATTGTGGTGCAGGTGGACCGCCCTGACGTCGGAACGGATTATCACTGTTCTGGTTCTGGTTCTGGTTATGTGATGGCATGGGGCGTCCAAATGGAGGGGGACCACCACCGCCGCCACCAAAGGGGCCGTGACCGGGTCCGGGTCCGGGACCGCGGAAATTTGGGCCAAAATTGGGACCACCGCCGCCACGGGAATCCGGAAAGTTTCGTCCAAAGTTGGGTCGGAAGTTGGGCGGTCCGTTGTTGCCGGGTCCGAAATTGCGACCAAAATTATTGTTAGGTGGCCCACCAAAGTGCGGGCCATTCTGTTGATGAGGCGGGCCAAAGTTGGGCCCGTCATTGTTGTTGTTGCCAGCAAAATCAATAAAGTTCGGCCCAACCCCCTGATCTGGGCCAGGACCCTTGAAATTGTTCTGTTGCGGAAAGCCTCTGACTTGAGGCTCAGCTTCTTCATCTGCTCCGTCCAGTACTATAGGCTCCTTCTGCTGCTCCAAGTCCTCTTCATCAACATTCTTCTTTTTCCTTTGCCATTCGGCAAAAGACAAAGGACGTCCCTCGTTTTGCTCTTGCACTTGAGCCACTGCCTGGGTGAGGCTATTCATGAATTCAGGATCCTTAAGGGCCTGGCTGACATTGGCTGGCAAGGCCAAAGGTGGATCAACCGGCCCATCGTACACCGTGGCAGGAGGTGCTACCTCTTTGCCACCAGCTCCTCCAGCTTCTGCCCTGGCGGCTTCAACCAAATCGAGCCCAGGAATGCCGGCTTCATTCTTCTTGAATATATTAGACATATGAGGAGGCACCTGCTGGTGCTGCACAGCTGGTGCATTATTAACATCTTCGTCGTCATCGTCATCATCGTCCAGGGAAATAATAAGAATGCTCTCCTCGGTTTTGGTTTGCTTGGCTGGGGTTGAGTTCGAAGTGGTGTTGTAAGACTCGTTACTCCTTCGTTTGCCCAGCGGGGCTGAGGCACCGCCACCAGCATTTTCCTGAAATGGAGGACCCGATCCAATCAAATTATCTTGGATGATGGTAACACCGGCTCGTGGCGGCTTGGGCGCGCTTTCCATAGGACCCGGACGCACAGAATGATCTTTGTTCATGTCTCTGTCCAAGGATCTAACAGCTGGTCCTGAACCTGGCCCTGGGCCCTTTGCTGGGGCTCCCACTGGCCCTGCATTATCAGGATCATCCAGTTCCACGACTTCACTAGGTCCCACCGACCCGGTTTGAACAGGATAGTCTCCAACAGGTCCCGGACCGCCTGGATTATCTGTTTCCCACGCTGCACCTGGTCCTCTGGGATTAGCCCTGTCCCAGGGTGCGTTGCCGGCTGCTGCTTGACGTCTGCGACGCATCTGTTCACGTCTCTCCGCAATGCGTCGGCGTTGCTTTTCGAATTCCTCCTCATATCGTCGATACTCCTCACGATCCGGATGATTGGCATTGGCTCGCTTCCAGTCCTCAAACTGCTGCTCCCATTGATCGAACAGTCGATCAAAACTGGCCTCATCCAAATCGGGTGCAGCTGGACGCTGCTGCTGCTGAGAATTGGGTGGGCCACGTTGACCGGGACCCTGTGAAAATCCTTGCTGGTTACGCTGATTGGGTGGGTTCTCCCAACGATTGCGACCTCGCATCTGTTGATCTGGGCCAGAGTTGCCAAAGCCTCCTCCTGATCCGCCAAAATTATGATTGAAGGGATTGTTGTTTCCCCTATTACCTCCTCCATCTCCATCACCACCGCCACCGCCTCCTCCACCACCACGGCCAGGTCCACCCCAACTTTTGCGTTGGTTTCCGTTATCGTTATTCTGATTTGGCCAGCGATTTGGACGCGAATCGTTATTTTCACTTTCACCCCAGCGGGGCTGTTGTTGCTGTTGCTGCAGCTGTTGGCCTTGCGGCGGGCCACTCCAGCGTCCAGATCCTCCGCCTCCACGGCCGCCAGAACCCCCACCACCACCACCTCGGTTATTACCTCCCGGTCCTCCTACGCCCTCATTCCAGCGCGGACCACCGCGACCACCTTCATTTGCAGCTTGCCAGTTACCTCCGCCTCTTCCCTCTGTACCACCAGACTCCTGCCAGCCGCCACCAGCACCGTCTTGATTGGCTGAAGGTCCCTCCCAACCCGAGCCACTGGGTCCTCCAGGGTTATTCCATTGATTGTTTGGGTTATTGGGAGGCGGCTGCCTGGACTTTGCCTCACCTGAGCCTACAAAGGGCGGCGGCTGTTGAAGATTGGGAAATCCCCCACCTCCTCCAGCCGATGGTGGCATCTGCTGATAAGATGGCGGCGGACCCTGCCACGATGTGGATTGCTGTTGCTGAGGTGGTGGTGGCGGCGGTTTATTATACATTTGGGGCTGAGCCATTATTTTTCCCGGATTAGCCATTGGATTTGGCATGGCAGACGTTGGAGGGCCTGTTGCGGCATAATAAGAAGCCGGTGCAGGGGCCGGGCCCTGAGGCTGCGGTTGTGCCTGGGGATACGCCTGTGGTCCGGGTGGAGCCACAGCAGCGGCCGCTGCCATTTCACGTTTGTACTGTAACATTTTCGTTGAATGAATGAGTTCAAATTGATGTCAATTGATTCCCCCAGTTTGAAATAAAAAGCCCGGGCCTACCTGTTCTCCGTACTGAGCATGCCATTTGGCATATTCCTGCTGATACGTTTGCCACTGTTGCCAGTGCTGTTGCAGGGCGAATTGCTGCTCCGGCGACATGGCAGCATACTGAGCAGCCGTATATTGTTCATAGGGATTAGTGGCCGGAGTAGCCGGCGCTGATGATTGTGGTGCAGCTAATTGCTCATTGGGCGGCGGCGGTGGCGGCGCATCAGGCAGAGGCGGCGGCAAGCTGGGCTGTGGTGGTGGAGCGGCCGCCGTCGGTACTGCTGCTGGCCACTGATTCCACATTGCTGGCGAAAGGAACCCTGAAGTATTTATAGCTACACCAAATAGCTGGATTATTGAAGATTTAGACTCACCGTTGGGCTTTTAAAGGCTTTGTGGACGATTCTTATCTTGTGATTTGGGTGCAAAAAAAGTGGAGAAAAAATTACGGAAACGTCCTCCACTCACCACTTCGCCATTTTTGGCTTGAAAACTAGAGATGGACTCACGTATTTTGCACAATCGCCGCATGCGGGTGCGATAACAGTTATCGATTCAGTGTGACCAAGTGAGAAAACTCACACAGTGACCGGCACAGGCCGGTAGACATACGACTTGAATCAATCTTGGTAAAACTGTATGAAAGCATTAAAGATATATATAATGGTCTAAATTTCTGAGCGGTTTTCATCCATGAACTTATTACTCTTAAACACACTCTCTTTCTGCAGTTTTAGCTCATGAATATTAACAAATACATTTCTAGAACCGCCTGTTCCAGGCAAACGATGTCTTGAATTATTTAAGGCTTTATCTAATCGAAATCCTGCCTACGTCCTTGCTCATTACGATAGTCAATTCAGAGAAACGGAAGTGATTGATACTTTCATTGCCTCGTTCACGGTCACGGTCACTGCCATTTCCTCTTTTCTCAAATACGGCCACAGTGTAAGCAGTTAAGGTATCGATGCTATCGATAAGTTAGTGGCCCGCCTACATTTAAAATCGCTTCAAAATTACAATTGTTTTATAATTTGATTATGTGTCACTTTTATCAGGTACGAACTATAACTATATATTTGTATATATATATAAGCTCATTGGGTTTCCTGGTTATCGCAGGCCGGCTGTTGTTCCTTATGCTGCTCCAGCAAATCCTCATTAGCAAATCCTCGACTGCAGCGACCACAAATATGCGGTTTTTTGCCCTGATGCCGCTGTTGATGGCTCTCCAGGTTCTGGCGCGTGATGCAGGGCTTATTACAATGCGCACAGGCAAATGGCCACAAGTTTCGATCGTGCGTCCTCAGATGTGCATTCAAGCGATCCGAATCGGAATAGCATTTCGAGCAAATTTGGCAACGGAATGGCAGCTGTCCGGTATGGAGGCGCTCGTGTCGCAACTGGGAGGCATGGGTGCCAAAGCGCTTCTCACAGTGCATGCACTGAAAGCGACGCTGGCCCTCGTGGACCACACGCACATGACGACTAATCGCAGATTTGTGCCTAAAAAGCTGTGGACACTGCTGGCACTTGAACTTCTCCCAGCTGGGATTATGAATGCGCAAGTGGGTGAGCAGTTCGGTGCGGGTGACCTTGGCTACCCCACAATGCTCACAGATGTGCTCCTTGTGCTGGGCATGCCGTTTCAGGTGCTCGCCCAAGGCATTTTTGGTGCTGTATTGGCGATTGCAGTGCGAGCACCTCAATTCCGTGCCTTGGTCGGACTCCAGAAGTAGCTGCTGCTGCTGCTGCTGCTGAGCCCGCTGCTCTGGGGACTGGGTCTGAGAGTGGGCATTGCGTGTGTGGGAGCGGAGTTGCTCATAGCGTGTGAAAGATTTGTCGCATTTGCTGCACAGAAATGGCTTGACATGACCCTCATGGACGCTGCGTATGTGTGCCTGCAGATAGGGCAACTTGTAGACCTGTTTGCCACACTGATTGCAGGCCAGAGTGCGTCGCTTGGGCGGGGTCGTCTGCTCTGTCTGCTGCTGCTCACTCATTTCCTCTTGCTGCTGCTGCTGCTGTTGTTGTTGTTGTTCCTCCCCCTCTGGCATTTCCTCTTCATCCAAGGGCTCATCTTTCACCTCCAGCTCGCCTGACAACTGCCAATCAAAACTGCTTAGCTCAGCTCAAAACATATAAACAACTCAATCGTTCATACCAGTGGCTCCAATTCCGTCTCCCCCTGCAGCTCCCTCTTCTCCTCCCGCTCCACCAACAACTTCAGAGCCTCTGAGCTCTGGTTGGCCACTTGGCAAAGCTCCTCAAAATACTCGATCGCCTTATAGCACAGCTCGCATATGTGTTGGGGATAGCCCTGGGCCTTGGCCTGCTCCTCCAAAACATCAATGGCCAGGCACTGCTTCAGCATTTCCAGCCAATGCGGACTGAAGCTCTCCAAGCTTTGGCAATGATTCATCTGACGCAGCTGCCGCAGGCAAATGCGACACAATTGGGCTAGATTGGCCAGAGTTAACATGGTTGAACAATTGTGTGAAATCACGCCAAATGTCAGGCCTTGAAGCAGAAGGTTGCTTGTTGCGCACGAAACGCCCGAAAACTGGGAAACTGTTTTTATTATCGTCTTTGGGCTGATTTGATGCTTCTTCTTGCCAAATGGCAGTTACAGTCGATAGACTGCCTATCGAACAATCGAAATATCGTTAGCCCTACAGTGGGCAGCGGCATACAAGCTAACGGCTGATCGTGACTGATAGCTATATTTTGATATGAAAAATATACTTATAACCTATGTTCCGGAAACTTTGCTGCTTAGAACTTTGATATATACAGCAGAAATACACTACAAAAATTTTTAAAATTTCACAGGCAAAAAAAACTCAACTTGATAAAGCTTCAAAATAATCTAACCTAAATTCAAAACTTTTTAAAATAATTGATATATGTGTATTAACTCACTTTTTTCACTTGTAGTATCAAAACGTGATCTTTTTATACCAGTCTGCTGTAAGATTCCATACAAACTGTTTTCCAAATATAAATTCTACCTGTATAGTTTGCGGTTTTCGAAACCTTCCAACCTCAAAACTGTGTTTTCAAAGCCGGCGTGCACGACTTCTCGAAAGTTTTTATATAAAAAAAATATAGTTTTGAACAATTTGAACAAATCGTTTGTTTAATTTTGAGAATTTGCCATTTTGTCAAAAAAATGTATTATGCTTATTCCTTCCATCGTTTTTTGTCAGATTTTGATAAGGTATTGAATACAACTCACGGCAAAGTCGTGGCAGGTAGAAATACCCGCTATCGATCTATCGATAGCCGATGCCCTGCCATCACTAGCTTCCGAGCAGCCCATGTGCCATCACTGTGTTAGCTGCCTCTGCCTGCCTGCCTGCCTTCAGTCCGCAGACGAAATTTTGTACCAACTTTCGGAGTTTTTAGTTAGCCAAAGTTTTGGTTATATTATTTTTTAATCAGTTCTTAAGTTAATTTTGACGTCATCGGATATAAACAACAACTGCTTTCAAAATGTCATTGAATCCACAGTACGATGATATTGGCAAGGGATTCGTCCAGCAATTTTATAGCATATTCGATGACCCGGCGAACAGAGCAAACGTGGTGAACTTTTACAGCGTAAGTGCATCTGCATCAAAGAGTTGCCTAGAAACCATAGAAACCAGAGCAGTCGAGCAGCACAAATGCGGCTGCTGTTGCCTCCTCTTGCTTGGTTTCCCCTCCCTTATTGAGGTGGTGGTGGCAGCACACAGGTGACGCGCGACGCGCCCTTGAAAAATTCTACCTCTTTTGAGCCTAAATCACACAAAAAAAAAAATTCATAAAAAACGCGCGAGAAATGAAAACCGTGATGCATCTTCTTCTGGAAACTTCCTGCTCTCTAGCGCAACTATGTGTCACCTCACACACACATATATACCTACATATACACACAGAAATAAATAATAATGAAATCTATTTTTTTTTATTGTATTTATTCTGTATTTCTAGGCCACCGACTCCTTCATGACATTTGAGGGCCATCAAATCCAGGGAGCGCCAAAAATTTTAGAAAAAGTTCAGGTAAGTGGATTGTCCTATTCCATGGCCATCTTAGGTTTAAACACTATTTTACCATTTCTTCCTGGCAGAGTTTGAGTTTTCAAAAGATCAATCGCGTGATTACCACCGTGGACTCGCAGCCCACGTTTGATGGCGGTGTGCTTATCAATGTTCTAGGACGTCTACAGGTAAGCATTCCATAGTTTGTCCCACATGCACAAACAGGGAATCAAAGAGAAGGGAAGTGTCTAAAGTTGGAATGGGAGAACCCCTGCCAATCTTTCTAGAGTCAATTTCCCAACTGCCTCTGTCATTTCCTCCAGAAAGAATTGCAGACGACTTGAAGACTGGTTTTCTGGGAGTACTAAGAATAGTTGAGGTTTATGAGCAGAGCCAAAAGTTGTGAAATTAACTGCAGCATCTTAGACTGTAAGACGACAGCTTGATTCTTGTAAAGAGGCGGCCTCGACTGACCATAAAATCTACATCATCTGTCACAATATGACATTCGCATCGTGTCACGACCAATCCTGGTATATTGTTCCCCCCTACTGAGCTTACAAACTCTTCTAGCAGCTCTATTTTTTTTGTACGTATGTCAGGATTTTGCTGGGTTCTGGGTTACTTATCTTCGTGGGGTTGACTCCCAAAACTGTTGAGCCTGCGACTCGCTAGAGCATCGTAGTATGCTAATATGTGTTCAGAGTACTCCTCCTTCTCTTCACATAGTTGGCTGTTTGTAGTCTACATTATCCTGGGTGCATACTTTACTTGGTGAATCAATTTTCTAAACCTTTTGAGGTTGTGGCGCCCTATTAATGCTTTTGCTTGCCTCTTATCCCTAGTGTTTACCCAGGAGCTTATTCTCTTCCTTTCTAGGAAGCTCCCTAATGATGTGTTAGCATATGCCGCAGTAGCGCATTTCGTCCATTTCGTTTCTAGTAATATCGTTCTTTGCAGGTATTTAGCATAAGGACAGATTGTTCCTGCTGCCTAGTTGGTCCAATTTGTGTTTTTCTTTCTAAGACATGCTTAAGGGTGAACTTCTTGCTGCTAAGCGCCTTGAGCGTAATGTAAGTGGTTAGTTCACCCGGCTACAGTTCTTGCATTAGCTGTATTATAATATCCAATGAATAGCTTGAATACCCTGTTTAGTGGGTCGATTATGAAGCCCATATCCGAATTTTGATCATCAAATTCAATAATTTGCTGCCGCCGTTCGTTTATAAGTCTTTTCATGGTGGATTGGCAAACCTTACTGAGCATTTTTGGCTTTACTGCATGCTAAGAAACACCCTTTAGCTGTCTGATTTCAACTTCACTTTCCAAAATTCATAGAAAACTAAAAAACACCAAGTTAAAAGACATATTCTTGGATAACAAACAAGATTTCATCACTAAAATTAGTTTTCTACAGAGGTTTCGGCGAAGGTGCGTCGTATTTGTACTAAAATACTTCGTGGAAAGTTAGATGATGGTAGCTTTCAAACTGACGGAGAAGATATAGAAGAGAAGTATAGAAACAGACAGGTGGACAAGCTTTATAAACTTAGCTCGTCATATCCAATGAATGGGAATGAAATAAAAGTTGCAAGTTTGTATTGGAAACAACAAGACACTTGAATAGCCAATTTACACTGAAACAAGACCTCAGATAGCAGTGGTCCTATTTAGATTGCATTTGTAAATGCGTTATACAAATTTATGTATGCTCATTCTATAAAAAAAAGCGCTTTTCTGGTTTTGTTTTGTTTTAGTGAAAACTACCCAATTCAATTTCTCACTGAAGATCAAGTAATGGATGAGCCATCGTGTGGGTTGCCTATGAGCAACGCTGCAAAATCAAATGGTTTCCTGGTTGTAAGACGGATCAAATAATATCAAATCAAATCAAATCACAAGCCAGATGATGCTAGCAAGATGAAGTTTTTGGAAGGGATATGCAAGTCGATACGAAAAATAAGCGAGGAGCCACAAAATAATTCGCCCTGATTTCAAAAGAACACTTCAGGATCAAGAACGTTTTAAAATGTTCTTGGAAAATGAAATAAAACAAAGAAACAAATGTATACAAAATCTATCAAGAACTAAAATTGATTTTTAACTTAAAAAACTGATTCTAATATGACAGACCAAATTTGTTCAGGAAAACTTCTAATTTCGCACAGTTTTAAAATTGTTGTAAAAGCAGAAAGAAGTGGGTTCCATATTCTGTCACATCACGTATGCCTTTTTGTCTGCCAGTATCTTGGTACCTTCTGTTTCTACAACTCCCAGATTCTACATTACAAATAGTGCTACTAAAATGCTATTGAAAAACCAATACGGGCAAATATATTTTACAATTTTCCGCTGTGTTTCTTTATGATGGAGGTTAACTAATTCGTACGACTGTCACGCTCCCATATTCGTTCTCATTGGCCTACAAAATCTGTCATTGTTTGCACTTCCTTGAGCAATTGTTATTATATTTTGTTAGTAAAGTCAAAAGTAAAGTATATTTATTTAAAAAAACTAAATCTAAATTATTCCGTCAGCTAAGGTTACAGTGTGACTGCTCGTCGCCAAAATACGACTTCTGAACAAAAAAATACCACCGAATGTCAAACGGTCATACTGCAAAGTGTTTGTTCTGTTCAGTCCTGTTCCGATTTTCATTGCTTTGACTACTCTTTCTTAACTTAATCAGCTGGATATGAACATGTGAACGAATTGTGAAAACGGGAACAGGTAACCAAATCGAGTTGCAAAAGTTTTAGTGAAAGTGAAAACTGGAATATATAATTTAATTTGTATACCCTTGTAGAATGATGCATTTCCGACCGCATAAAGTATATATATTCTTGATCAGCATGACGAGCTGAGTCGATTTAGCCTTGTCCGCATGTCAGTTTGAAAGCTATCTTCACCAAACTTTGCACGAAGTATTCTGGTACAACTATACTGCACATTTGTCGGAACCAGCCGGATCGCATGACTATAACATATAGCTGCCATAGGAACAATCTGTCGAAAAACTAGTTCTAGTGAGAAAAACTTTTATGTTTTCAATGCAAATGTTTCCAAACTCCGCATTTACTTGTTTTCTATGCTTCTCCATGATTCTGTCAAGTTTGATCGAAATCAGACATCTATATGGTATAGCTGCCATAGAAAAGTAAGGTTAGAAAACACTTCTTAGTAAGAAAAACTTTTTGGTTTTTAATAGAAACCTCTTCAAAATTGGCATATAATTATTTTATAAGCTTTCATACAATTCTTCAAAGTTTTGTCAAAATCGGATGACTATAGGTTATAGCTGCCATAGGAATGATTGGTCAAGAAACTAATTTTAGTGAGAAAAACTTTTTTGTTTTTAAAGAAATCGCCTCTAAACTTTGTATTTTTTTGTTTGCTATGTTTTTCCATGATCTTGCAAAGTTTGGTCGAAATCGGACATCTATATAGTATAGCTGTCTCAGAAAAGTAGAGCCAGTAAAATAATCTTGGTGAGAAAAACTTGTTTATTATGAATGGAACTGTCCCTTAAATTAGTTAGAAAAATGTGCTGCGAGTCGGACGAGTCGATGTTAACTTTCCTCTCTTTTATACCCTGTTCCCATTGATAATGGGAAAAGGGGGATCATGAAGTTGTGCGAATGTATGTAACAGGGAGAAGGAAAATTTTCCGACCCCATAAAGTATATATATTCTTGATCAGCATGAACAGCCGAGTCGATATAGCCATGTCCGTCTGTCTGTCTGTATGAACGCGTCGATCTCAGAGACTATAAGAGATAGAGCCACAAAGGCACGAAGGTAGATTTATGCTGTACGCAGATCAAGTTTGTTTCAGATTTAAAAAAATTCCACCCCGTCCCCCTTTTATCCCCAAAAAACCATGACCTCCTCTAGAAATCCTAGACCTAAAAAGCCGTCAGATCCACAATTTTTAAGTTAGAGCCTCGTGGCCACCGGAGTTATAAGCGAAACAGTTGAGCTGATAAGAGCAGCCCCCCAGTTGTTGATCAGGACTAGAAAAGTATTGCCTACATTTAGGATGACATCTTCAAAAATTCAAAAACAAATAAATGAAAATAAATGAACTGGGTATTTATTTTGTGGTCGGGAAACTCGACTGCAGCGCCCTTACTTGTTAAAGATGATTTTAAGTTAATGTTAATGGTCATACGCTGCGTCAATTTTGGCATAATCTCTTCAACATATTGGCCGCTATGTTACGAATAAATTCTTCCAAATGGGCTTCCAGTGCGTCAACCGTTGCGGTCTTGTCGCTATAGACCTAAGCCTTAACATAGCCCCTCAGAGTATAGTCTAAAGGCTTTCTGTTGTACGATCTAGGCAGCCAATTGACCGGCCCAAAATGTGAAATTAACTGTTCACCGAACTGGCTTCTCAACTGGTCCATTATTTCGCGTGCGGTGTGACCACATGTCAGCCAAGTCCCACTCTTCCATTTTGGGCAAAAAAAGAGTATGCAATCATCTCACAGTAACGCTCTAACTTCATAGTAATGTTCCTGCATCGGCATCTTTAAAAAGTACGCTTCAATAATGACTCCGGCCTATTATCCACACCGAAGAGGTTTTTTTTTTCAATTTTGTTTGTTCAACCTGAAATGAGCTTCGTGGCTGAACACAATTTTCCGATAAAAAAGTGGCATTTGGAGTTTGTATTATAAAATTCAATAAACTGCAAGCGTTGTTTGTTTGTAAGTCGTTGCAGGGTTAAATTATACACCAAACTGAACATGTTTGACAGTAAGATGTGACACGAAAACAGCTGAACTGCCAAAAAGAAAGTTGCTAAAAATTCACTCTTTATGTCAGGATTTTTGCTGATATCCTGGGTATGTTTTATGGGCTTCATGCCTTCTACTGCTCAGCTCTGAGTTCAGCACTTATAAATTGAGTCTAGAGGCATAGAAAGCCATCAAAGAGAGACCAGGCCCGACTTAACTACTTTTTCTATTAAAATTGCGATGGTAGAAGCCATTGCCTGTCAGACACCACTAGAAGTAACCAACTATACGAAATCGAAACTATGATCACCACACCCAAATTGTTTTTGATTCCCTGTTACCCAAATGCTCACTTTTTTATCCATTATTATTAATATTTATATATTTATTTGTACACTTACAAAAAATACCAAAAAAAATAAAACAATGTATAAACAATCAAATTTGAAAATTACAATTACACAAAAAACCAACGCAGACCGATGAGGATCAGCCGCATGCCTACATACAAACCTTTGTGCTTAAGCCAGTCGGTGGTAGTTTCTTTGTGCAGCACGACATCTTCAGGCTGGCGCTACACGATGTGTAGCCACCAATCCCACCAGCCAAGCCAAACATCCAGAGCAGCGAACGGTCCAGGCCAAGTAAAAGAGAATTTCGTTGCAACTAACAGCACAAGCAACAGCAAGCATAACATTTCGTCGTCTAACTAAATGGAGTTTTTGCTAACCACCACAACTACTCACTACCCAAGCTGTCGTCACAAGAACCAATTTGCAACAGAAATGTGAAGAATGCGAATATGATGTGAGTCGGTGAAACCCCGTGTTCTTGTGGGGGCAGCTTTAACGATTTGCGACCTTCTTCTTCTACCTACCTCCTCTTTCTTGCCGACTGCTTTAATGCGTTCCAAATGTCAAATCCATTTCCAAGCACCATTTCGCAACCATTTGCAGTACGTGAATGATGTACCTGAATGTTAACCTAATCTACAATAATTTTTAATTCATTTTGCATGGTTTTTTGTTGATGGTTCTTCAATTTTGTTCAATTTGATTGGTTGAATGTGTTGGTTTTTGACTAATTGTACAATTGTAAGAGCCAGCGGTAAGAGAGCTCATCACACAAAACTTTTGCTTTAGTTTGAGGGGTAGAATTCTGGGAAGTGAACAGTACTAATCATCTATAAAGTATGCTAACTTTTCTCACATACATTTCTAAGCGATTCGTCCCAAAATGTAGGCTGGACTCTTTCTAAGTTGAAGTTTTATATAAGAAATCAGGCAAAAACCCGTAAAGACCTAAGCCTAGCAGCCTCACTGGCTAAGGAGTATGCGTAGCAGCCGAGTGATCAACTGATCTCTATGTGCAGGCAACGTAAGAAGAAGAACAACGAGAGGCATTCCCCAGGGGGGCGTCTTCTCCCCGCTTTTTTGGAAACTGGTTCTCAACCCTGTTTCTTTTTACCTTGAAGTTTAACGGATGACCTGTTATTACTCACAATCAGTGAGCTATTAGAATCTGCTCTTGCTAGCACCCCAAGATGGGCACATCAGAACGGTCTACGGGTTCACCCACAGAAGAACAACCTGGTGCTGTTGACAAGGAGATACCAGATCCCTAAGTTCACACTCCCATCCATTGGGGGAACGCAGCTCAATCGGGTCAATGAAGCGAGGTATCATTTTTGACTCGAAACTCTGAGGAAAGAATGAAGAAGGCATTAGGCTCGTACTAAGCCTGCAAAAAGACTTTTGGTAAGAAGTGGGAGGACTGCAACCGTATAACATTCATTGTCAGATCTATCCTTACCCATGGAGCGCTGGTATCTCACCTAAACAAGCTGGGCATTACATGATCCCTACAATCCACCCCCTCCCCAGACGACCCTGGTTGCAATTCTAAACCTGGAACCAGTAGACACTTTCCTGAAATATGAAGCATCGAGAAGACAGCAGTAAGACTCCGGGAACTGAAACTTCTTAAAGCATATACTTCAGGCCACAGCAGTATCCTACAGGAAGTAGTTAGAAATGCAGAGGCAAAGGGAAGTGACTACTGCATATCAGTTCAGAAATGAAACGACAACTTTGGAACACGATTACCGGTGAGAGCGAGAGAGAGGAATGGAAGCAAGATACTACCAGCAGGGACATGATACAACAAGAGAGGTAAGGTGGCATCAGTGTTAGTTCTCTGCAAAGTACCGTCACGTTCAGCTTTTGTCAAAAGTACGCATCACACTGACACCGCCCCACCTGTATTGCTGCATCAGGAGCAGGGAGAACGACCTTTCCAGACGGTTATAAAACGGAAGAAGGCACAGGAGCAGGCATCTTCTACGAAGATCGTGCGACATAGCTCTCCTTCCGTCTAACGAACTGGATGAACTTGGAACGAAACTCCAGGGAACATTTCAATCTTGGTCAACAGGCAACGCTAAGTCGACAGAGCTACCTAGTCCGCACTAAGGCGTTAGCACTGTACCAAATCCAACAGCATTCTAACGCCCTAGTCTGGTTACCTGGTCACGCAGGCAAACCGGGCAACAAGGCAGCAGACGAGTGCGCAAGGAACGGTTTAGCACTGCCAGCTTCATGACGGAAGTGCAGTGGAGGGCCAGAAGGAGGTTCTTACATCTCCTTATACTTACCTCTGTCCAAGATACTCACTCAAAAGAACTTTCCAAATCCTAAACTTTAGCAAGAATGGGATTAGAACTATGGTAGGAGTCATAAATGGGCACTACACCATCGGTCGACTGCCCAGCACTTCTTAGGAAACGCTCACGGCAACTGTGTAAACCATTCCTTGAAGATCAAGATCCTTAAAAATCTAGAAAACCTGGCCTTTTTTTGTGCAGAGATTGTGCAGAACCTGAACGTCAATAAGCGTAGTGCTAGCCACCAGTAGGAAGTTACAGACATGTTTTCATTTATGTTTAAGCCAAGTTTCAATGCACGCTTTTCGGATTAACTTTTTTGATACCCATTTGTAAATTTACCACATTTTTTGTAACCAACACGTTTTTACTTTTCCAATTGCAGTGCGATGACGATCCGCCGCATGCCTTCTCCCAGGTCTTTGTACTGAAGGCCAATGCCGGCACTTATTTTGTTGCTCATGACATTTTCCGACTTAACATACACAACTCTGCCTGAAAAACTAAGACATGAAAAACTGAGGAGAAATGCTAGAGAGAGAGAGAGAGAGAGGAATGACGACCACCCCGCACATCCAAAGATGCAGCGCCACATGGAACAACCAACCAACCAACCAAACACACACACACAACACACTCACACACACATGCACAGCGGTCAGAGCAGCGCAGCGCAGCATGTTCTCACGTTTATCAACAAAAAACAAAAACAAATAAAAGAAATCATACACGAAACACAATAAAAACAAATTAAATGCTAACTACTATTACAATGTAAACAAAATGAGCGCAAAGCTGCCTTTTTTTCTGTTGTTGTTGTTGTTGTTGTTGCTGTGCTCCCTTTACCCTTTAACCCCCCCGCCCAACCCTCCTTTGCCACAAATCCATTTCCATGTCAGCGACTAATTGAGGCGTTTTCGGTTTTCTTTCATTTTATTGACAAAAAAAAAAAAAAAAAACATGGCACACTTAAATGTAAAATTTAACTTTATAAATACATACATACATATATATATATATAGAGAGAGAGAAACTAAAATAGATATAGTACGATGTGTGTGTTGTGTTAGTGTTAAATCTCTCTAAGAGTTACAAAAAAAAAACCAGGCAATCGAATTTTAATTTTGCGCACAATAAAAAACTGCGTCTTTTTTGAAAAATTACTCAAAATTTTAATTCAAAAACTTGAACTTAACTGAGAAGGATTGCAAGCAAAAAAAAAAAAAAGTAAAGTATGAAACTGCCCACATCATCAGATAAACTGCGGTGGTGTCTCAATTTTTCATTTTTCCAAACTTTTCCCCACAATCCTTCCAACTAATAAATGCAAAACTAGCAAAACCAGAAAAAAGCAAGCACAAATCGATCTACCTCCTCCCCATCCTCATCATTTGTCGCGAAATGTAAATATTGCATCAAATCCAAACAAAACTCCATTCACAATCGACAGCGAGGCCTTGATTAGGGCCAAATCTCGGGTACGTGTGCGAAATGAGAATTCCCAGGCTTCTATTATAAACACACCGCTGGCCACAAATAGGGCACAGCCCAGCACACTGAAGAAGATATCGATGCGTTTGTGTATGGGCGCACGCATCAGAACGCCTGGATGGAAGGGGAATGAATGAATCAAATGAAAAGAAAAGATGGCCGCCATAGCTACACTCACCTGCAAACACACCAATCACCACTATTATGTAGCCCGTAAAGGTGCCAGTGGCCAGGAATGAGGTCATTATATCGCGATCATTAAAACTGTAGAAATGTAGCACCAAACAGGCAACCGAAAAACCCTGCAAGATAATGGGAAAACGGAACAAGAATGGATTAGACTTTGCATAAAATACTCAACCATAGACACCAGAGTAGTGGCAATGAAAGCCCAAAGAGACTTTCTGGTTCAGTGGACTCATATTCTCTCCTCAAATTCAGACATAACTTTGTTTTTCAACTTGGTTGGCAACATTCTAGTTTATTTTTCTTAAATTTTTGTATATTTTTTTGTATCAGAGTTCCTGCGCGATTCTCAAATGAGTTAACGATCCAATAGCTTTTGAAGTTAGGCATGATTCGTTCGATTCGCGTACAACAGTTCAGTTCAGACAGCTCATTTAAGCACAGCAACTAGATTAAACAAGCTTTGACGAAGTGGCGATATGGCTCGTATCGTTTAGCAACATATATCTTTAGATAGTCGAAGATTCTTCCTTGTATGCGTTACAAACATCTGGACAATTTTACAATACCCTCTGCAAAGGTATATAAAACGAGAAAGCTAAGCTAACTTCGTCTGTGCTCGCTTAAATATATTCAAAAAATATTCTTTTTCCCATTTTCAGACCGATCGTTCGTATGGGAGCTATATGATATAGTCATCCGATTTGGCCAAAAATTTGTAAAATTGTGTAAAAGCATGTGAAACAAAGCAATACAAAGTTCCAGGATGCTACCATTAAAAACAAAAAACTTTTTCTAACTAAGACTGTTTTTCAGACCTATCTTTTGTATGGCAGCTATACCATATAGTTGTCCGATTTTAATGAAACTTCGCAGAATTGTAAAGAAGCATAGAAAATCTGTGAATACAATGTTTGGAGACGTTTCCATTGAAAAGAAAAAAGTTTTTAATACTAAAACTAGTTTTCCGACCGATTGTTCCTATGGCAGCTATGAGATATAGTCATCCAATCCGGTCGGTTCCGACATATTATTAGTGTGCAGCAAAAAGAAGACTCTATGCTAAATTTCAGCTCAATTGCTTCAAAACTGAGAGACTAGTTTACGTAGAAACAGACAGACAGACGGACGGACAAAGCTCAATCGACTCAGCTCGTCACCCTGATCAAGAATATATATAGTTTATGGGATCGGAAATGAATATTTCTATGCGTTGCTAACTTCTGGTCAAAATTATAATACCCTTTGCAAGGGTATAAAAACAGATCTCTTTAAGCGCAGGCACAGTTTAGTCTTAGTCTTAATTAAGTTAAAGCTCAGTAACTAAAACCGACTGCTCAAAGTCAAGTAGATTTGATTCGTCAGGTTTTCCATCCTAATGATATAAAAACTAGACATCTAATTAATGTGAAAACGAGAGCGCTATATACGCTTCAGGCGCATTTGTTGTTGATTCGCGCTTAACGATTGCCGTGCGAATCACGCATTAAGAAATTGCAGCAACAACTTTGTGGGTGGCTCTCTTTTCTTTCTCTCCTATGCCTTTGGCGAAATAGAAGGCAACAATAATGCTTATGTGCGCTGTCTCTATCGTTGATTTTGTTATTGTACTGTGCAGCAGACAGCCACAATCAGTTCTTTACTTGTGTTAGTGACTGCGCGAGCATTAGCTGCTCTGGAGCAACCCTGTAGTAAGTTAAAGACGGCCCTGCCCTACTTCGATGTATTTAGAGGAAATAATGTTAATTAACAGAGCATTAACAGTATGTTGGCAAATTGCGCATAGTGCTTCGATAAGTATAGAACATTTTGTGTGACTCCATTATAATTTTCTACTCTTCTGGAAACTAAAGATTTTAGATATTGATCAAAATATGAGCTCAATATCTTTAAATTTTGCAGGAGTTATTCGATAGTTATTATTGCGTGGGCGTGTCCAACACTTAAAAGCTTGTCTAGTCTCTGAGACTCGGCTGTTGATGCTGATCATGAAGATATATACTTTATGATATAGGGAGATGCTTCCTCTCCCTGTTACAACCAACTGTTACCTTTCACTCTACGAGTAACGGGTATACAAATTAGATATTGGGCTTGACATAATCCAGAGACCAAGTCCAGCCTATCGTCTTTCAATCTCTTGGCTTGTGTGTTTTCTAATTTTTTGCACAAAAGAAAGAGACCTAGACTTAGATGTTGCACAGCTGGTGCCAATAGCTGGTCAAGGTGACCGGTTCCGAATTTTGTGCGTCACGTGAGCAAGCTAAGTATTTTTCAGTTAACGACCCCCTGTGTACCCTGTTATAGCTAACATTCCATTTCGAATGCATAAGCTGTGTGTTCTTCGTGGTAATTAGATTGATAAATACACAAGAAACGAGTATTCACTGCATAACTATGATTGCGCTAAAACTAAACCGCTTTTTTCGTAGCCGTATTTATGCAGGCCAGTTACGACAATGCACGTGTTTAATACGTGTACCAAAACAATTGCGACTACTATATATTTATATATACCGATATGTTTATATAAATATGTATATACTTTAGCACGAACCTTATATAATCTGTTAAAGTTCAGTTTAACCATTTGAATAATATAAAGTACAGGTTGATATTTGATTTCACTTAATAGTTCCATTCTCATGCTACAGCAAATCTCATCTCGGTTCATATTATGCGAAGATCCTTTGGATTTTTGTTGAAATATTAGCAATTTAAACATAAAACATTTTACTAAAATAACTATTTTCGCTTTATAAAATCCCTGGAAAGCTTTAAACGTTGTTTTCACAATGTCGATGTTGAGTTATGACTGGTTTGAAGTAAGTGAGCGAAGGGCTTATAATGTAGACGTTCAGAAATGGTCTACAAATTGTCACCCAAAATTAAGTTAAAGTGCCTTTAACTATGTACAAGTTTCGCTCGATTTCTCTGTCGATTACAATTTGTTAGCGTTTCATCACAGTTTCAACAGAATCAGCAATTTTGTTTGAAGCTTTGTAGGTTTCAGAAGTCTGTGGCATAATACATCACTTAAAGTTAATCTACGATAGGCCAAAATATGAGTTCAACAAGATGAATTACTTGTAAGTAGGGCTGTAAACCGGTTGTAAACCGAACCTCTTTAGAAATTAAAGCTGAAACCGAACCTGTTCCGAACCTCAAATTTTGGTTCGGTCCAACAAATCTGATAGACACATAAATTCGACCATCTGTTTACCGACTTCATCTGTTATTTGGTGCGACTGACTCCTAAAATGGGCAGGAAAGTGGAAAACAAAATTTGGCAAAACGTTTAGATTTCCTTATAAAATCCCCACCCATAACGGTCTCTGTTTTTGAAGCTCCTCGACTCTAAAGCTTCTCAAAAGCAAGAGTCTAACATTATACTGGTCATATTCTTCAACGTTAACTACGAAATGTAATTTCACTTAACTGTAAATTATATATTAAATATTTCCAAGTGTTCTACTAACCAATTCCGATCCAAAAACCATACAATTTGGGGAGTTTTTAGGTCGAATGTTGTTTTTAAAACAAATAGAACACAAAATCCAAAAAGAAAGTCGGTCAAATTATACGCTCAGCATACATTTAGATGCTGCAGTAGCAGCTGAAAGCAGCGCTGCAGCAGCGAACAGTCTATTGATCATAGCTCGACAACCGTTTATCCGATCTTCCTCATTCCGTTGGCATATCGATAAGTTTTCCCGATTACTAAATATGTCCAGAAGGAACGAATCATCTATCTATAAAACTGTGGGAGATATGACGTTTTTTCTAAATTGCGGGGACGGGAGGGGGCGTGGCCAAAATTGAAAATAAACTTGATCTATCTGCAGACATAAGAAGCATATGTTCCATACATGTCAAACCTCTAACTCCTACCATCTCTGAGATCTGTGCGTTCATACGGAAAGACAGACTGACAGTTGATTCTGATCAAGAATATATATACTTTATAGGGTCGGAAATGCTTCCTTCTGGCTGTTACATACTTTTGCATAAACTTATAATACTCTATGTAATGTTGTATAAAGCTTAAACTGTACCAATGCTCGAACCAAAACCTTCTTCCAAAAAACCTCGAAACTTACATTTCCGAATCTTAACCATTCGTTAGTTTGGGTTCGAAACAGTCTACCGGGGAACCGAATATTTGTTTTGGTTTGTAAGCTTTTAAAATCTCTAAGTCCATGGTTTCTTATATGTATAGCATCTTTTTCCGAGGCTCTCATGTCATTCAAGGCTATATGGACAAACGGAAATAGTTTCTGAATATCTTTTGAAACTGAAATTGGGTTTTGTCTCATTCGAAATTATGTTCTAGGGATTGATTAGTTTCTTTGATGTTACTTGTTTTGTATGATTGCCCGAGCACAATTATACTGACATGTTTATCAATCGAAATTGCTTAAAGTTTAAGAAACGTCCCCAATTTGGTACCGAAATATCGTTTCTTCACTCAGTAGAGGAAGGATTGATCTACTAAATCCATCCTACCTGCGCCATTTAAGCTGATTATCCACATACAAAAAAGAGCTGTTCCCTTTTCGATTTAAATACAAAAAAAATATAAAAGTTTGTTGTGAACCGCACCAATCTTTTAAGAACTCTTTGCGTCCCCAAGCTTAATTCAGTTTATAAGTATTTTTATGAAATATTAAATGTTATTGCATTATGGTTTTTAATGTACCAGGCCAGGCGTGAGACACTATTTGTAATTTAAGCTTCGTCTTGATTGATTTATGATTCAAAAAAAAAACCTAAATAGTTTTTTAAATTGATATTCAAGCTAGAGTGAGAGTTAAAAAATGTCCCCATTTCTTTTTGTTTACCAATTCCAAAAACTTGACCACATTTAGGCGACCCTTTCGTTCGCCGTGCGACATTTTCTGAAATTTGCTTCTCGTTTGATAATCCTTTAATGTGTTCAAATCCAGATTGAAAATGTTGTCTTATTATCCTCGTGTACAACCGAAAATCGAGTTGTTCTCGTGCCCAAAGCAAAACGCAAACTGATCGCTTGTGATGCAAAATTTGCATTATGCTTTCATGTTGAGGAACTGAGCGCGAAATTAATTAATTACACTTTAGGCAACAGCAGCAGAGGGCAGCTTCGGCTCTTGAGCTGGAGAGGAAATAGGCTTTTCATTTTTTGTACATTTTTTTTTTTGTATATTTTTTTGAAGTGGACACCGCCTGGCGTTTTCTTCTTTTGTAAGAGCCAGAAGAACTCAGACTACAGAGATTACACGAACGACGAGAGCACTTGAGGAATGCGCCGAGGGGTGACTTGATTGAGTTTGGAAGCCATAAACAGCTCAGGCACTTATGCAGCAGCATAATTATGCACTAGTCGGGCGGGCCCGTACACAACATCTTTTTCGGAAGAGCAAATTGCCTGCCCCTAATGGGCTAATGGGGCGGAGGTTAAGATTTGTTAGATTTGTGTGATTTTTCTGAATGCAAATTGAGGGCAGCAGGTTAAAGCGAATAATTGGGAAATTAGCATATAAAAAAGGGAGCACTGCGACGCAGTGGGCCACCAAGGCCCTTTTAAAAGATTGATTAAAGCTGAATCATGGCTGAATCAGCCCTGAAATGGCCGGGCTGGTACTGAATTCATGGCATCCTCTGTGTGTGTTTCAGCCATGAATTTAAGACAGACTTGTCCTACTACATCATGACCTTAGGCCTGATTTCAGTGCTGATCTTATGGCTGAGTTTCAAGAGAAGTACTAAAACATGCTTAAATTCAGATCTGAATCAGCCCTGAAAAAATCAGTACTGAAACGTACAACTGCAGGGCATCAACAGCCGAGTCGATATAGATTGGATAAAGGTACCGAAATATAACTTTAAAGCATGCTTCAAGTATTACCAAAAAGTATTACAAAACAAGAAAGAAAGTTGGTCAAGCCCGACTATAACATACTCTGTACCAAGAAAATTTGTCTTTTGATCATAACTCGAAAACCGTTCATCCGATCTTCTTCATTCCTTTGGCGGATCGATAAGTTATCCTAATAACTAAATATGTCCAGAAGGAACAAGCCATCTATCTTCAAAACTGTGGGAGATATGACGTTTTTTCTAATTTGCAGGGGCGGGAGGGGGCGTGGCCAAAATTGAAAATAAACTTGATCTGCCTGCAGACATAAGAAGCATATGTCCCATACATGTCAAACCTCTATCTCTTACCATCTCTGAGATCTGTGCGTTCATACGGACAGACAGACGGACAGACGGACGGACAGACGGACGGACGGACGGACGGACAGACGGACATGGCTATATCGACTCGGCTGTTGATGCTGATCAAGAATATATATACTTTATGGGGTCGGAGATGCTTCCTTCTGCCTGTTACATACTTTTGCACAAACTTATAATACTCTATGTACCTTCGGTACAGAGTATAACAAGAAAGAAAGTCGGTCAAGCCCGACTATAACATACTCTGTACCAAGAAATTTTGTCTTTTGATCATATCTCGAAAACCGTTCATCCGATCTTCTTCATTCCTTTGGCGGATCGATAAGTTATTCTAACAACTAAATATGTCCAGAAGGAACAAGCCATCTATCTTCAAAACTGTGGGAGATATGACGTTTTTTCTAAATTGCGGGGGCGGGAGGGGGCGTGGCCAAAATTGAAAATAAACTTGATCTGCCTGCAGACATAAGAACGGACGGACGGACGGACGGACGGACGGACAGACGGACATGGCTATATCGACTCGGCTGTTGATGCTGATCAAGAATATATATACTTTATGGGGTTGGAGATGCTTCCTTCTGCCTGTTACATACTTTTGCACAAACTTATAATACTCTATGTACCTTCGGTACAGAGTATAAAAATGTTGAGGACTGAAACTTTGAGGCTTCTTAGAAATTTCAACAAATTCGGTGGCTAGTCAAAGGGAAAATTGTCAAAAGAATAAGGGTATAAGTAGAACAGCTCTGTGTTTCAAGTTTCCAAAAACTTTCCATTCTTCATACCGTTTTTCAGTTTTTAATCAAAGTCAAATGTTTCATATTTCTAGCTAGTGTTTCCATTTTTATACCCTTGCAAAGGGTATTATATAAGTTTGCCCAGAAGTTTGCATTGCATAGAAATATTCATTACCGACCGAATAAACTATATATATTCTTGATCAGGGTGACGAGCCGAGTCGATTGAGCTTTGTCCGTCCTGAAACATTGAAAAGAGTCTTCTTTTTGCTGCACGCTACTAATATGTCGGAGTTGGCCGGATCGGTTGCCTATAACATACGGCTGCCATAGGAACACTCGGTCGGAAAACTAGTTTTTGTATGAAAAACTTTTTTCTTTTCCATGGAAACGTCTCCAAACTTTGTAATCGTAGGTTTTCTATGTTTTTTTATAATTCTGCCAAGTCTGATGAAAATCGGACAACTATATGATATAGCTGCCATACAAAAGACAGGTGTGAAAAACAGTCTTAGTTAGAAAAACTTTTTTGTTTTTAATGATAGCATCCTGCAATTTTGTATTTGTTTTTTTTACATGCTTTCACTCAATTCTACAAACTTTTGTCCAAATCGGATGACTATATCATATAGCTCCCATACGAACGATCGGTCGGAAAATGGGAAAAAGAGTTTTTTTTTTGAAAATATTTAAGCGAGCTCTTGCAAGGGTATAAAAACTTCGGCACAGACGAAGTTATCTTAGCTTTCTCGCTCTCACTAGAACAACTTTTTCGGCCGATCGTTCCTATGGCAGCTATATGTTATAGTCATCCGATCCGGTCGGTTTCGACAAATGTGCAGCGAATTTGTACCAGAAGACTTGGTGCAAAGTTTGGTCACGATAGCTTTAAAACTGACAAAGGAGATAGCATAGAAACAGACTCTCATGCTGATCAAGAATATATATGCATTATGTGGTCGGAAATGCTAACTTCTATGCGCTACAAACATCTGGACATTTTGAATCTATCCTCTGCAAGGGTATAACAAGTACGAACAATTTTATTTTCCACCAAGATTCATGTACAAATCGGCTAGTCATACTTAAGGAAGGTCTTTGATTTTGGAGATTTTACATAATTTCGGTCAATTCAAGAACATTTTCGAACAATTTCCATCTGCGCAGACTTAAGGGAAGATCGTGATAAAAAGGGGCCTTTAATAAATTGAGAATAAACCTAAATTAGACCAAACATACGACAGAAATCTATATATTTTATAATGTGCCTGTATGAACCACTAAACCGAATGGAAACCGCGGTTCAGCTAGCTCCAAAAACCATGTATTGAACCAAACCGGCGGTTCAGAAACTGTGTATACCACTGAACCGAACTAGTACTTATTTTCGAGTGGTTTGCATACCTGACTCGCGGGCAGATCAAGATTATTTTCAATTTTGGATTTGGAAAGAACGTCATATCTCCCACAGTTGTAAAGATAGATGCTTTGTACCTTCTAGACATATTTGATAATCAGAATTATTTATCGATTCGCCAAAGCAATGGTGAAGCTGGCATGAACGGCTTGACCGACTTTCTTACTTGTTTTGGATAAGATGTTGACTCTAAGGGCAAAATCTGATTTTATCTGACACATGGGAGCTATTTAGAAGATGAGAAATCGGCCCCAAAATCACAAAACTTTTGCGGTTTACGTTTCATAAACAAATTGTGTGTGAGCGAATTGCACCCAACAGATAAATATTTACTTATGGAGCGATTGACAGCTCTCTTGAGTCTCGATGCATATATAGCATTGTACATATACATTTCCATAGCGAAACACAACACGAGCATGGCAACAACTAATTGAATGTGTTTTGTCTTTACAATTTGCCGGTAATTATAGCAATTTGTTGCCTTTTGTAGTTCCATTAAGTGTTAATCGAGTGAATGGACTAGGATGGACCCTTTTATTCAACAAATGTTTGTATTTTCCGTTAACGTTCCGTAATATGCCCCGCCTGTTTAAGGGTAGCCAGGGTAGGTAAAACTGTTGGCTACGTTTTGAGACCAGTAATGGAAAATTTAGTCGCAGAAAATGTTTCAAGTGGAACTGATCAGTTGGGAGAATGCGGTGTTTCGCTGCTATGTGGGTTGGTCGATGATATTGGTGATGAAAATGTATGCTATGAGCATATTGACGGGCCTGCAGCGGTTCATAACTACGGTAAGTTTTGGTGTTTTGGGTTGTCTTTTCCGTTTTTCCTTTATTTTTTGTTTTTTTTTTTTGGATGGGTCACAGTGACTAGGCGAAAAGTCGCTAGAAGCTTACAGAAAGAGAGAGAGAGAGAGCTTTAGGGGTTATCAATGCGACTAGCTTGAGAGCACTGTAGTCAATACAGGGTGAGGCAAGGCGAGAGGAACAATCAGCAAACTCAAACTGAGGGAAGCATCAATTGATCGAGTATTTTTTGGCGCCTTGACATCTTAGACAGTATAACGGTTTATTCTGAACTTTGCCCACCGCTGCTTTAATGCTTTTGGGGATGTTTCCCTTCCGGCTACATTTGCACAAACTTTATATACTCTGTGTAGCTTTGGTAGAGTGTATAAAAAGTATGTTCTAGCAACTGGCCTCACCCTGTTCTTACATCACATATGCGAATAGCGTGAGAGCGGCCACGAGAGTGAGAGAGTTGATTTGTATGTAGTATAAAAAACTCAAACCCGGCCGGCACCCGTTTTAGTTGCACTTTCACAGCGACGACGAAGGGAATCGGCTGACTGGAAATTAAAATATATATAAAAAACAATCAACACAAAAACAAAATGACTGCAATCTTGGATTTAGTTAGCCTCAGCAATCCCGTCTTCAAGAGCTATGTGTTCTGGACTGCCCTTTTGGCGGTCAAAATGCTCGCCATGAGCATGCTGACCGCTGCCCAGCGCTTCAAGACAAAGGTCAAAGTCTCTTCCAACATCAAACACACACACACACACACATGCTAGTGAAGAGAAAGCGGAATCCATGTTTCTAATCCAATATTTTTCGTTCTTTCCCCCGCCCACCTGTAGACCTTTGTCAATCCCGAAGATCTGATGAGCCCCAAACTGAAGGTGAAATTCGATAATCCCGATGTGGAGCGCGTGCGTCGTGCTCATCGCAATGACATGGAGAACATCCTGCCCTTCTTCATTGTCGGCCTGCTGTACACCCTAACCAATCCCAGTGCCTTTTTGGCCATCACCCTGTTCCGTGCCGTGGGCATTGCTCGCATTGTCCACACCCTGGTCTATGCTGTTGTGGTGATACCCCAACCGGCACGTGCCCTGGCCTTCTTTGTGGCCTATGGAGCCACTTTCTATATGGGTGTCCAGGTGGTGCTGGCTGCCGCATTTTAATTTGTAAAGAAATTTTTATTTTGTATTTCTGTTTTTTTTTTTTTTATGTTTGTAAATATAAAACACACATCAAAATCGAAACTTGGGGCCTTCGTTTGCACTGCCAAGATGAATTTGGTGCAGAAATAAATGCGAAAGATTTTGGATTTTTCTTTACCCCTAAAAGTAGGCTAGCAATTTTAGAAAAGAGCAGAAAAGAGACGCATGATGCAATCACCGGGTGGGGCTGCATGTCGCTGGAAATCGCCGAACCTAACTATGGAACGTATGTATGTACCACTATTTTTCGGTTGAATCCAAAACCTTGGGTTCTTGATGCTTTTAAAAACCCGGTCTGCGAACCTAACATTTTATTTTGAAGCTAGTTTCGAACCTTCCTTAGAATTTCAACGGTTTGCTGCCTGAACCTAAGTTTGGCGAACCTTTTGAACCCGCTCCGCTAAACCAAACCCAACAAGAAAGAAAGTCGGTCAAGCCCGACTATAACATACTCTGTACCAAGAAAATTTGTCTTTTGATCATACCTCGAAAACCGCTCATCCGATCTTCTTCATTCCTTTGGCGGATCGATAAGTTACCTGTACCTTCGGTACAGAGTATAAAAAGTTTGCCGGATTTGCGCCGCAAAGTAAATTAATTTCGATTTTAAAAAGACTTACGGATGCCGGAAATAATATCGATGTATCGAAATATCGAAAATGTTGTTCAACAAGTAAAAACAAGAAAGAAAGTCGGTCAAGCCCGACTATAACATACTCTGTACCAAGAAAATTTGTCTTTTGATCATACCTCGAAAACCGCTCATCCGATATTCTTCATTCCTTTGGCGGATCGATAAGTTATCCTAATAACTAAATATGTCCAGAAGGAACAAGCCATTTATCTTCAAAACTGTGGGAGATATGACGTTTTTTCTACATTGCGGGGGCTGGAGGGGGCGTGGCCAAAATTGAAAATAAACTTGATCTGCCTGCAGACATAAGAAGCATATGTCCCATACACGTCAAACCTCTATCTCTTACCATCTCTGAGATCTGTGCGTTCATACGGACAGACAGACAGACAGACGGACAGACGGACATGGCTATATCGACTCGGCTGTTGATGCTGATCAAGAATATATATACTTTATGGGGTCGGAGATGCTTCCTTCTGCCTGTTACATACTTTTGCACAAACTTATAATACTCTATGTACCTTCGGTACAGAGTATAAAAATCGTTATCGAATATTTTTCGAGGCGACATATTGGAAATATAATATTTTTTTGATATTTGTGGTGAACACAATCAAGTTTTTCCCACTAAGACTAGCTTTCTAACCTTACTTTTCTATGGCAGCTGTACTATATAGATGTCCGACTTCGACCAAACTTGGTGGAATCGTGTAAAGGCATAGAAAACTAAGAAATGCAAAGTTTGGAGGCGTTTTCTTTAAAAACAAAAAAGTTTTTCTCACTAAAACTAGTTTCGCGACCGATCATTCCTATGGCAGCTATAACCTATAGTCATCCGATTTTGACAAAACTTTTAAGAATTG
This sequence comes from Lordiphosa fenestrarum, assembly GCA_035044985.1. Classification (NCBI taxonomy): domain Eukaryota; kingdom Metazoa; phylum Arthropoda; class Insecta; order Diptera; family Drosophilidae; genus Lordiphosa; species Lordiphosa fenestrarum. The sequence continues at coordinate 289,804 of JAWNNO010004426.1, forward strand.
TGTAAAAGCTTATAAAATAAATATATGCCAATTTTCAAGAAGTTTATATGGAAAACAAAAAAGGTTTTCCTACTAAAACTGTTTTTCTAACCTTACTTTTCTATGGCAGCTATACTATATAGATATCCGATTTCGACCTAACTTGGTGGAATCATGTAAAGGCATAGAAAACTAAGAAATGCAAAGTTTGGAGGCGTTTGCATTGAAAACAAAAAAGTTTTTCTCACTGAGACTAGTTTTTCGACCGATCGTTCCTATGGCAGCTTTATGTTATAGTCATCCGATGCGGCCGGTTCCGACAAATGTGCAGCGTATTTGTACTAGAAGACTTCGTGCAAAGTTTGGTCGCCATAGCTTTTGAACTGACGGAAGAGATGGCATAGAAACAGACGGACATGGCTAAATCAACTCAGCTCGTCATGCAATATATACATATACGTTATGTGGTCTCAGGTCATTCTAGGTTACTAACTATACTTTACTGCCTGTTTTAAGACTCAGTCGCCTAAAAGCAAACAGATAACAGATGAAGCCGCCAGACAGAAGGTCAAATGATCTGTTGTCTTACATTTTTGATGGACAGAACTGAAATAAAAGGTTCGGGCTAAGCTTTTATTTCTAAAGAGGTTTGGTTCAAGATTCGTTTCGTATTAAATACCCTGAAAATTCTCTAAGGAAATATTGTTTTAACCTTAACTATTCCTCTTCACTGAGAAACCTTAAAATAGCAGTTTCATCAATCATCTCATGCCTGCCCAAAGCATTATAAATCACAGTGGCAGTGGCAGTGCAAACGGGGGCTGTATCAGCATTTCCAAACGTCACCAACCGGTTCTCAGGTTCTCGTGCTCTCCCATCCAGCATGTAACACAGAGAGAGGGAGAGTCCATACGTCCATGCTGTCATCTCTGTCTGGCGGCAACGTTGGACCTGGCCCCCCCATCATCGCAATCGGCAGCAAAACAATCCACCACTTCAGTTGCTGTCGTTGGCAGCATCGTGGCGGTCGGTTTGCGGTTCCAATATCTCGCTTCTCGTGGCTATTCTCGTAAAATTCTTAAAAAATCAATTTTATTTTGGTTTTTGTCTGTGACAACAGCAAAAGGAATAATTAAGTAAGTGAGGATGGTCAATCCTTGAAGGGGGTTACTATATATATTTGAGCCGGCAAGTTCATAGCAGGCCACTGACCTCAACCTGTACAGACAGTTGCAGTTGCAGTTTCATTAAGTTTATACACAAACATTTTCAATGGCCTCAGCCTAAGCCTTTCCTTGGAGGAGAGTGGTCGTCACTCCACCTCCCGTACCCCCTCTTGTTGTTTTGCCGGCTTTGATAGGGAAAAAGGCATGTGCTTTGATTTTTTTCCCCGTCTACTTGGCAACCGCGTGCCTTTCGATCGCTTCTTTTGCTTGTGTATAGAGAGACAATCACACATAGGTGATGGGTAAACACATATGTACCTAAATATGTATGCAATTATATCATTTGTATATCAATAGAGCAAATCATATGGCTAAGCATTATTAGAGAGAAAGGCTTGTGATAATATTTCGGTTCTCGAACCGTTTTTTGAACCATTTAGCCAAAAGTAGTGTTTCGCACCTTGGTTCACCGCTCATTGGATTGTAGCAAAATAGTTGGCACTATTTTTTGTGAGTCTCAGTTTTTCAAACTCATTGACATGACTATCAATTGTTGGCTATTGTTACATAATTAACTTGGTGCTGTTAGTCGAATGGGTACTTCTTGATATCGGAATTCCGGAAAGATAGTTTTAATGTAACTTTAGAAACGGAACCCTTTTTTCCAAAGAGGAGGTCCAGTTCGGTTCGGTAATTTATAGCGTTCGGCTTATGCTTAGGTTCAAGGTACCCCAGACTAAGCTTACCCATTGAAGCAGCCCAGAACGCATCTGCTTATACAGCAAATGTGTTAGTTTCCCATTTTTAAGTTGAGGGCTCCTTTTTGGTATTTCGTTTTCTGATTTCTGAACAATATTTGCATTTAGTTTCAAATTACTTGAAACTAGGTTGTTATACTCTGTACCGTAGGTACATAGAGTATTATAATGTTGTGCAAAAGTATGTAACAGCCTTAAGGAAGCATCTCCGATCCTATAAAGTATATATATTCTTGATCAGAATCAACTGTCCGTCTGTTTGTCCGTATGAACGCACAGATCTCAGAGATGGTAAGAGTTACAGGTTTGACATGTAAATGTATGATTAAGTTCATTTTTAATTTTGGCCATGCCTCCTCCCGCCCCCACAATTTGGAAAAAACCTCATATCTACCACAGTTTACAAGATAGATGGTTCGTTTTTTTTAGACATATTTAGTAATCAGGATTACTTATCGATTCGCCAAAGGAATGATGAAGATCGGATGAACGGTTGTCGAGTTATGATCAAAAAACTGTTCGCTGCTGCAGCGCTGCTTTTAACTGCTATTGCAGCATCAAAATCTATGCTGAGCGTATAATTTCGTTGGTACAGAGTATGTTAAAGTCGGGCTTGACCGACTTTCTTTCTTGTTTGTACTCACATTGAGTAAAATGTTCTTATTAAATGAACTTTTTCACAATTTTTGCCTATATTAAGTTATTTGGGTATTTCTTAGAAAAATTTCTAAAAATTCATGGCCTTTTGGTATTTGAAAACTCAGACATTTTATACTAACAGTTACATGTAACAGTTGGCTACAACTTTTCTGTCTTTGATGTGTGCAGAGCTGAGTGAAATTAAGTGTTTATGGTTATCTACAAGCTAGCTGGCGTTTTCTGTAACAAAAACAGTATATTTTTAATATAAAACTGAAACTGTCAATAGGCCCCACCGTTACAAAAACTCCTTTGGACTTATTTTGAAAGAAAAACACTGAATTGAAAGTCTTGGGATGCATACCAAATAAGTGGTATAGTTTCGCTTCACTTATTATACAAGGATTGTTTAAAAAGTACAGCAAATTTGAAAGATTTGGAACTCCCTGTTAAGCATAATACCTTCTATTTTGGAATACTGCTCTAGTCTATGACGCACTCAGGGAAAAATACACTGATACTTTAATATTTACACTTTGACTTGAATATTTTCACCATTGACTTGGCGTTAAATATGGAATTCGTATATATAAAGAGGGCACACTTCAAATTTAATATTGGCAATAGTTAAATTTAACATGGAAATAGTTAAAAACTTTTTTTTTTTATCAAAATTTTTGCCAGCCAACCTTAACTCAAATTTCTTTGTAATGGGAGGAGGAGAAGGAGGAGATGATAATGCCCAGGAGTAGAATTCTTTTAGATTTGGTTCTGAAAAACTGCGAATTATATTAATTTTATAAAAGTTTCAACTTACTCTGTTGTGTGGGACTCGAACTCGGGACCTCTGGACTTGACCTCGATTGGAATGCCGTCTCAACCAGTTGTGCCATCGCGTGTGCTGGCTGATCGATATTGAATAGCCTACAGTTATTTATAAATATCTTTCTGGCATTTTGCAAGAATTCGCCTGCTTGTAATTCTCAAGTTGGAGTTCCCTGCATAGGGAATATAAAAGGGGAAACTGAAATTCGCCGAATTAATATGTTTTTAGTCAATTCAATGTGGTTTTTAGTTCATTTAAATACAAAAGGGGCATAGTAGGATCAAATATGATTGTGTTAGGTTTTACCATGCTATTTTTCCCTGAGTGCGCCCACAGTACAAACAAAAAAACAGCAGCAATGGCTTGCCAAATCTGTTCAGAAAGCACTCTAGTAGGCTTTTACCGCCTTGTCGCTTTAGATCTAACCAAATCTGTCGAACTGTATCAACTTTTTAATGGTGTCCTTTTTTGTCCACGAACTTCTTTATGAAATGGTTGATTTTTGAACGATTTTCACTTGGAAAGATTAGACCTTACATTTAACTTTTCGGGTCCTACACTCATAACACATTCGCCCTGAAAACTAGAAATTCTCCCATGAAATCCGTCTTAATCCGTCGCCCTAAGACGGATTTCATAGGATATAGTTTTCAGGTCGAATTGTGTCACCAGTGTAGGGTCTATTTATACTCTCTATTACATTATCATTTAAAAAGTAATATCTGGTTTGTTTGCAAAGAAACAGAAAGATGGACGCACAAAGCTCACTAGACTCTCTGATCAAGAATATATTTAGATACAATGTTTTACGGAGAGGGAAAGGAATACTTTTATTCATGGCAAGCTTCTGGGCAAAATGTATATGTTTTCTTTTCTTTAAGAAAGTTGTACTTGCATTCAAGCAGATTATTCTATCATTTCAATTGAAGACCCCATGTTTTATTGCCTGTTTCAAACCCAAATGTTCTTTTCAGGTTATTATTGATGCCATCTTAATGTCATATCTAATCAAAAGTTTGCTCTATTCTCATGGTGCTACCATATGATTTAACTAAGTAGCATATCAAATTGTATCAATCAGTGCCCACCACAACAGCCTTATCTATGCTGATAATGTGAACACACATATCCATCAGTTGGCACACATGTGTAGAAAGATAATGAATTTTGTGAAACGCACTTCAAAGATCAAACTTCCGCATCCTCTTTGCCGATAAGGCTGAAAACCTTGAATTCACATTTTTGTCACATCATCTGTAACCTTGTCAAGCTCAGCAAAAATTTCGGATTTCACAATATGAAACTACAAGCAAAATGACTATTAATAAATTGTTCAACTGATAACGCTTGGGTTAGGTGGGTCACAGCATCTCGGCCAGATGCTCACATTTTGTTTGTAAGGGAGAAAACAAATCATCGTCATCGGCACGAGCTACCAATTGTTATGTATTATTGAATAAAAGCGAAAATATTTTTGTGGAAATATTGTTCTTTTTTTTTCAGACATGTCAGCCACGAAGCCATATGTGAGGCCAGCGGATTTCGTTGATCCTGGCATGCCGTCCAAATGTAAATGGCATTTGGGCACCAAGGAGAAATCGCCACACACTCAACGTGGCATTGCCCACAGACAGAAGATTACACCGGATATATTAGAAGTGATTGGGTGCACTCCATTGGTGAAACTGAATCATATACCCGCCAAGGAGGGAATTGAGTGCGAAATGTGTAAGTAAAATGCAAGATTAAAATTGTAAATGTAAGAAATAAGTCACAGTTTGTAAAGGAAATAATATTAGGTTTTTGTTTTTTCATTTGGCAGATAAATTGAAAGAATTTTAATTAACATTCTACATATTTAAATCAATATAATGGCATCTCAGGAATCAGAACAAAGCTTTTGCTTTGGTTTTTCGTATTCGGGTTTCTTTTAAAACTTGTGTAATTTGACCAACTGTAGCGTACATCAGTAAGTCAAACTTTAAGCGATATTTCGTAGTTCAAGTAAGAATTATCATCGGTAATATACTCTACACTTACGCTTGAACCAATCCTATAACTTGTGTATCAATCCGAAAAAGCTCATTGAAGTACGGAACACACCTGAACACCAAATAGTCCTGCTTCAAGTTTAAAGTAAGTACGGAATTTGAATGAAAAAGGGCTAGAGTTTACAGTAAACAAGAGCCAGTTCGTCAGAAGCCACAAAAATCTCTCTCAATAACATAGTAAGGTCTAATAAGCTCTGTTAACTCTGTTAACTCTGTTATTATAAATTTGCCCAGAAGTTTGCAATGCATAGAAATACTTATTTCCGACCACATAAACTATATACAGGGTTGCCCATATTCGACGGACCCATGTTTTTTTTTTAAAAAATCAAAGAAAAAAATAAAAATTTGGCGGTTGGCAATCTTAATCATTTAATTTGTTCCAAGTAGATTTGTTTACATCAATTTTTAAATATGATATCTCTCAAATGGCCGCCTCTGGCGTTGATGGCGTATTGTGCCCTTTTTGCAGCATTTTCCATCGTTTTCGCCAACATTTCGGCCGGAATAGCGGCTATTTCTTCACGAATGTTGTCCTTGAGCTCTTTTACGGTCCTTGGCTTGTTAACGTAAACCTTTGACTTCAAATATCCCCACAAGAAGAAGTCAGGCGGCGTCAAGTCGGGCGAACGCGGTGGCCAGTCCAAATCACCACTTTTCGACATCAAACGGCCCGGAAACAATTTCTTCAGAAAATCGATTGTTATGCGACTTGTGTGCGGTGGAGCGCCGTCTTGTTGAAACCAGAACTGCCTCATACGCTTTCGACGAATAATTGGCATCACAAAATTGGTCATCATGTCGCGATAACGCTCCTGGTTGATGGTAACAGCATGGCCATTTTCATTTTGGAAGAAAAACGGCCCAATGACCGTTTTCGCACTAACGCCGCACCAAACTGTGACTTTTTCGTCATGAAGAGGCACTTCTTGAATCTCCTGAGGATTTTCAGTGGCGTAAATACGGCAATTTTGCTTATTTACGGTCCCATTCAATGTGAAATGGGCTTCATCGGACATGATAATTTAGCACGTTGAGTTTTCACAATTGACTTGTTCTGTTGAATGTAAATTTCAACTATTTCAGAGCGCTCGCGTGGCGTGTATTGTTCCATGGTAAAAGTCTGCTTGGACTGACGCTTCAAACGCGGTATGTCATTAAGCGATCTGACATCTCTGTCAAAAGTTATGGCGTTGCCAGATGGGTCCGTCGAATATGTACAGGGTGCGCCATCTAAAGTGTCGGTATGGCAACACTGAATAAATATAAAAACAAACAACCGATTGCTATATGTTGATCTTGTTCCTTTAATTTGGTCCTGTACAATTTATTTCGACTACTTTTTGAACACAACATCAATCAAGTGGCCGCCTTTATTGGCCACAACAAAAAGGTGTGCCCTTTTTGCGGCATTTTCCATCACTTTTTCGAGCGTCTCAGTCGATAAAGTGGCGATTTCGGCACGAATGTTGGCCTTAAGCTCTTCAATGGTCTGTGGATCGCTGGCGTAAACCTTGCTTTTTAAATAGCCCCACAAAAAGAAGTCTGGGGCGGTCAAATCTGGAGATCTGGGTGGCCAGTCAATATCGCCTCTTTTTGATACCAGGCCCAAACAGTCACTTTTTGGTCGTGTAAAGGTATTTCATGGATGCGGTGTGGATTTTCCGTGCCCCATATGCGACAATTTTGCTTATTAACACCACCAGAAAGCGTGAAATGGGCCTCATCGGTCATCAAAATTTGTTTCCAAATTGAACGATTATTTTCGATGAACAGCGTCACTATTTCGGCACGTTGTTTTGGTGTGAAGCGTTCCATGGTCAAAATTGTACTAGATTGATGTTTCCAAAACATGTCTAACAAAAGCAATCGGTTGGTAAATGACAAAGTTATTCAGTGTTGCCATACCGACACTTTAGATGGCGCACCCTGTATATTCTTGATCATGGTGGCGAGCTGAGTCGATTGAGCTTTGTCCGTCTGTCTGTTTCTACGCCAACTAGTCTCTCAGTTTTAAAGCTATCGAGCTGAAATTTTGCTGCACACTACTAATATGTCGGAACCGACCAGCTTGGATGACTATATCTCATAGCTACCATAGCAACATTGGGTCGGAAAACTAGTTTTAGTATGAAAAACTTTTTTCTTTTCAATGGAAACGTCTCCAAACTTTATAATCGTAGGTTTTCTTTGTTTTTGTATAATTCTACCAAGTTTGATGAAAATCGAACAACTATATGGTATAGCTGCCATACAAAAGATAAGTCTGATAAACAGTCTTAGTTAGAAAAAATTTTTTGTTTTTAATGGTAGCATCCTGCAACTTTGTATTCGTTTGTTTCACATGCTTTCGCATAATTTTACAAATTTTTGGCCAAATCGGATGACTATATCATATGGCTCCCATACGAACGATCGGTCGGAAAATGGGAAAAAGAGGGTTTTTTTTGAAAATATTTAAGAGAGCACTTGCAAGGGTATAAAAACTTCGGCACAGACGAAGTTAGCTTAGCTTTCTCGTTTTATGTCGGTTTTTGCACTAATGCTGTCTTGAAATTCCCTATCGGTTATAGCACACTCCTGATATGAGACGGCAGCTTGTTCATTTGCAGTCGGTGGGCAAAATGTGCTGAAGAGAAAGCCAGGGGGTTTATGAAACAGCTTGTGGGTGTACTGCTTTTAGAGTGCTCGAGTCCTTGAATATCGAACGAAAGTCCATCTCGGGAAGTTATATTTTGGTTTAGAGCTCAGGCACTTGGCCGACTTCGTGATTAAATCAGATATCAGATTCGGATATTCTTGTTGGTTCTGGATGTGGGATCAAGTCGAGCTCGTAGAACAAGCTAAAACTCATTCTGAGTGTTTTCAAAATATAGCGATTTCGAGTTTAAGTCAAGCTTATCTAGCCGAGAATTGCGGAATTTCAAAATTCATACTCAAGTTAATACTCTCCTACTTTGGTTCGGAAAGTCCGGGATTGACCGAGTTCTGACAACGTTTGAGTTAAGTCTGTGTTTATACACTTGAAAGTGTATTATAATAGTATTATAATAGCAATATGGTCTCGACTGTTGCTGCTGATCAAGAATATATATACTACCTGGGATCAGAGAGCTTTCTTTCTGGCTATATTTTTATGCTCTGCCATGTTTTGCCTCCGTTTTAAAACCCATCTCCTTGTCATTTCCATTTCAGATGCCAAATGTGAGTTCTTAAATCCTGGTGGTTCGGTCAAGGATCGCATTGGCTATCGCATGGTGCAGGATGCCGAGGACAGGGGTCTGCTCAAGCCGGGCTATACCATTATCGAGCCCACTTCGGGCAATACAGGCATAGGCCTGGCCATGGCCTGTGCCGTCAAGGGCTACAAGTGTCTCATTGTCATGCCCGATAAAATGTCCAACGAGAAGGTCTACGCCTTGCGTGCACTCGGCGCCAAGATCATACGTACCCCCATCGAAGCGGCCTTTGACTCACCCGAAGGATTGATCTATGTGGCCCAACAGCTGCAGCGTGAGACACCCAATTCCATAATTCTCGATCAGTATCGGAATGCGGGTAACCCGCTGGCTCATTACGATGGCACCGCAGCCGAGATTCTTTGGCAGTTGGACAATCAAGTGGACATGATTGTGGTCTCGGCAGGCACGGCGGGCACCATTAGCGGCATTGGACGCAAAATCAAGGAGCAGGCTCCGAATTGCAAGATCGTAGGCGTTGATCCGTATGGCTCGATATTGGCACGACCAGAATCGTTGAACAAAACCGATGTGCAGTTCTATGAGGTGGAAGGCATTGGCTATGACTTCCCGCCCACCGTATTCGATGAGACAGTTGTCGATGTGTGGACCAAAATAGGAGATGATAATTGCTTTCCCATGAGTCGACGCCTTAATGCCGAGGAGGGTCTGTTGTGCGGTGGCTCCAGTGGTGGCGCCATGCATGCCGCTTTACAGCATGCACGCACCCTGAAGAAGGGTCAACGTTGTGTGGTCATCTTGCCGGATGGCATTAGGAATTATATGACCAAATTTGTGTCCGACAATTGGATGGAGGCACGCGGTTTCAAGGAGCCGGTGAATGAGCACAAACATTGGTGGTGGACGGTGCCAATTTCGGAAATGGATTTGAAGACACCTGCGGCTGTGCTGAAGTCCGATGCCACTGTGGCTGAGGCCATAGCACAGATGAAGGAGCAACGGGTGGACCAAATGCCCATGGTTGATGCTGAAAATGGGTAAGACATGGGAAGCTTATCCCTTTAAAAGTTTAGGTAAAGACCGAAATCAAAAGAAAGTGCGAGATTTTTGGGACCACTGTTTTCGGAAAGTTTTCCCACCTATTTGAACTAGTTCTGAAAACTAGAAAGAATTTCTTACACAATTCTTAACTATTAACTTTTTTGAAACCATTTTCAATACTTCAAACAAATCGAAAGTATTTTTCAGTTCATATGAAAAAGGTTTTAGAAATTTTCAGAAACTTTATAAGTTTTGAAAAGACTTTAAAATGTATATAGAAATTTTTAGAAATTGTTGTTAATATTTTTAAAACCATCTAGAAGTTTTAGGACTTTCAAAGAAAGTCTCAAAAGTTGCCGGATTTGTACCAAAAACTCCCAGAATTTTTTATATTTTATTACAGAAACTGTGATCTAAATTTCGAAAAAGTTGAGCTGGCACGTAAATTATAGAAAGTAGAAAACGATTTATGGTTTTTATAGAAAGTCTGAGAAGTTTCAAGATTTGTACACAAATTGTTAACTAGAGTTGATCCTAAACTGCTTCAAAACAGTTTCTAAAGCCTCAAACTAAGACGTAAAATGAATTTTTTGTAGATTCTGTTATGTTTATTGAAATTAACAGAAACCTTAAGAGTCTCGAAAAGATTTGAAAATGTTTAAAGAACTTTTTTTAAATTTTGTGAAAGTTTTAGAACCAACCAGAAGTTTCGGTAGTTTTAAAGAAAGTCTGAAAAGTTACTCGATTTGTGATTCTTTTTAGACGCTAAATATAAAAGGTCTTAAAAGTTGTAGGATTTTTAAGGAAAGTCTCAAAAATTTTAAGACTTTTACAAAAAGGGTGAACTAGAATTCATCCTAAACTCTCTCAAAACGGTTTCATAAACATCGAACTGGAGCTTTAAATGTAATGCAGAAACTTGAAAAGTTTCGAAAAGACTTTGAAATCCTTGAAGAAATTTTTAGAAATTTTTTGATAGTTTTAGAACCATCCAGAAGTAATGGGAGCTTTTTAGAAGTTAAGAAAAATTTCTTGATTTGTTAAAGAAAGTTTTAAAAGCTATAAGATTTTTGCAGAAAGTGACCTCGAGCCGGCTTTCATCCAACTACAACTATCATCCAACTACAATTATAAAGGTCGCCAAGCACAAAACAGTTATATTATATTGATGGTTAATATTTTCTAAACGCAGTTTCAAAATCGTCGAACTCGTCGTCGAAAAAGTTTCAGAATTCTTATAGAAATTGTCAACTAGATTTGATCTTAAAACGGTTTCTAAAACATCGAAATTGAAGGTAAAATCTATTTTTGGTAGACTCTGAAATGTTTGTTGAAATTAACAGAAAATTAAGAAGTTTCGAAAAGACCTAAAAGAGCTACCGATTTTTCTAGAAAGTCTAAGAAGTTTGAAGATTTTTGCAGAAAGTGTTGAAATAAAAGCGGTTTCTAAATCGTCAAACTGCAACGTAAAATATGAAAGCCTGAAACATTTCAGCTCTTTTAAAGAATATCTGAAAAGTTTCAAGATTTCTGCAGAAATTGTGAACTAGAATTGAGCCTAAACTCTCTGAAAACGGTTTTAGAAGCCTCAAACTGAGGCGCAAAATGTATTTCAGAAACCTTAAAAATGTTTGAAAAGACTTCAAGATGCTTAAAGAAATTTTTTGAAATTTTGTAAAAGTTATAGAACCATTTAAAAGTTTCAGAAGCTTTAAAAAAAGGCAGAGATGATTATATTTTATACAATCATCAAAGGTTGAAAAGTTTTACGATTTTTGCAGTGTGAGCTATTATTATATTAATCCTTAATTTTCCCTATAATCGGTCGAGCTCGGACCTAAAATATAGAAAGTCGAAAAAGTTTCCAGATTTTTATAGAAAGTCTGATAAGTTTCAAGACTTTTACACAAATTGTAAACTAGATTTTGAACCTAAACTGTATCAAAACGCTTTCTGAAACGTCCAATTGTAGAATATAGAAGACTGAAACATTTTAGATCTCTTAAAAAAATCGTAGAATTTTAAAGTTTTGTACAGAAATAGTGAACAAGAATTGATATTAAACTGTAAAATATAGAAGTCTGAAACATTTTAGATCTTTTATAAAATTCCTAGAAGTCTTAAGATCTTTACAGAAATAGAACAGATTGAAACGTTGAACTGGAACGAAGATACTTAAATGTTTGTGGAATCTTCCAGTAACTTTACAAAATTTTCCAAGGTTTTTTGAAATTCTCAGAAGAATTTAATGGACAGAAGTTTTTCGGTTTTAAATGGAAGTTGTAAACTAAAATTAATCCTAGGCTCTCTTTAAGTTCGTTTTCTAAATGAATATTTGAACTTTTTTCTCTTTCAGTTCCATATTGGGCGTTGTGGGTCAGGAGACCCTAATCAATCAGATTGTCAGCCTGAATCGTCAACCGTCCGATCCCGCTCTCAAGGCCCTGAATAAGCGTGTTATACGTCTGCCTGTGTCCGAAATTCTGGGCAAACTGGCACGCGTACTGGAAGTGGATTCAAGTGTGCTAATCATTGGTCAAAATGCAGCCGGCAAGGATGAGTTTAAGGCAATGGCCACCAAATTGGATGTGACTTCGTTTATAGCTTTGGGCAGTGGTAAGGCGACAGCGGCGAATGGTAGCTTGAATGGCAAGCACTAGAAAATCTCTTAAGTCTATGAAATTCTAGAAAAAAGTTGTACTTTTGTATGAGTTCTTTGGATTTTTTTAAATATGTCATAATGTGCGTAGGTCCAACCTCAAATGTTAACCACTTACATCTCATATATATCCCAGTGCATGCATTTTTGTTTAGTAAAGAAAAACTTTTGATACAATTAAAGCCCACAATTTGGTTTTCATTTACTCCCCAAAAGTATTCAGACCTAACAGTCGTGAAAGCTCGAGTTCGTCCAAATCCACTGCGCAAGCAAGTAAATCAGGTCTCGTGAGATGAATATCAGCAAGGACAGCATGTAGCGCATCATTAAACGTGATTTGAAACTCGTTGCATACAGAAACACAACGGCCACTACTTTTTTTGACCAATCGCGCCTTCGCATTCTAGACTTTACAACCCAAACAGCTTCTCCTTATACTGATGCATGTTTGCTGACTACAGGTAGTCCAACGTACTGGGCCACAGAGCTTCGAAAGGGTCCCGGGGATCTACAGAATGGTCGCCCCTTACAAACTAAAGGAGAAAGCCTCCATTCGGACTCTGCTCATCTCTTATTGAAGGTAGCTTCGTTGAATCTGCTGGCCAGACAAATATAAAATAAAATATAAACAATTTGCCTGTTAGTTTTTTAGAAAATGTTTTCACATTGCCGTTTTTATTTTGTGTTCCTTTTCGTTTCGATTTTTTGTTTTGATCTTTAAGGATTTATGCACTTTTTGCTTGGCTCATTTACATAAAAAAAATCATAAGTGTATAAAAAAAAATGGAATTATTAAACTAAAAATGCGACTCAGACAGAGACAGCAACAATAATACTCAGTGAGAGATTTCTAAATGCCTTGAGTGAATTAGAGAGAGAGATAGAAATACAGCTGGGACAGACAGTGTGTGAGAGAGAGAGAGGGCTAATGTACAAACACAAGACTGAAAGAGAGAGTGAGAGATTCTAGACCCCACGATTGGGCAAGTCCTTGACCTTATAGATGCGCACCAACCAATGCTCCGTGGTATATGCCTCCTCCAGCACATCCAGCTCAAAATCCTTATTGCCTATCTCGGCAGCGCGTACACGATCATAGCCCTGCGCCTTGCCACCCTCCGTGTACATCTGGCCAAAGCGATAATAGCACATCTTGTACATCAGGCAATTGAGCAAAGTGGGCGAACCCTCCTTATCCACACGAAACTCGCCATTGGCTGCATAATAGTCCTTCTCCTTGATGTGAGCACCACGATCTGTGCTACCGCCAATGCGCACCATCCACAGGAACTTGTTGATATCATCCGAGGAATAGCCAGTGAGGCCACCAAATATGACTAAAACATAATCCACATCCAGTTCGCGCATAATCTCATAGGCCTTCTCCTCCGACGAGGCCATGGCCTGACCCACACGTGAGATATGTGTATTATTCCAGGTGTTATTGTCCACTAGAATGGTGCGATTGGCCATGGCTGTTATTTGATAGCCATAATCCCACCAGGACATGATGCGGGCGTCCTGCAAAGTGAAAGAAGGGCAAGTTTTAGCATAGTTGAAGAATTTTCCAGTTAAACCGGTGCAAAGTGGTGGTTAAATGTGTCAGCTAACTGATGTAGTACTCATTATGTGTCATACTCTTCCTATCATGTAAGTTATCATCATTTGAGAGGGGGAAAGAGGGTGCCGGAGTGGGGGATAATAAAGTTCATGCTCACCTCTGGCGTATTCATTTGCAACCAATAGTAGGCCTCACGGAAATCATCGAAAATAATGCGTCCACCGTCATGAGATCGGGCACTCAACACAATGCTGGGCGAGGAATAGGCCTCGGAAGTGACCCAAGTACAGTGCAAGGTATAAACAATCAACATCAGGGTTATAATGGCCACAAAACCAATGGCCACTTCGCTCTTAACGCCACCACTCTGCTGCTCCAGTTTCTTATGCTGACGTTTGCTTTCCGTGGGCTTGGGCGGTCCACCAGCATCCACACTCCTAATGTATTTGGCCAGCAGATGGGAAATGGCTATGCCAGAGAGTACGCACATGACGGGAGCCAGAACCAGCATGAGACGCACCATAACGCCGGCAAAATAAATGCTGGTCACGCCGTACAAAATAATGAAAATGTTTGAGTCGGTGAGGCGGGAGAAACAAAAGTAGAGGCCAGCGGGAAAAAGAAAGACCAGAATCTGAAACAAGATTTATTAGAAGATGCTTGATTGTGTAAGGGCCAGTTTAGGGATTGGTTGCGCTTGCTTCAGCGATCAAAGTGCTGGGTAATCATTTCAATGCTTTAAGTTGCAACTCATTGGCATCGTTTTTAAACATGTTTTCATCAACAGCAGCAGCAGCAAGCAGCAACTGGGTAAGGGATTCGACTCACTCACCTGCAAATCAAAGTAGAACGAAGACCATGAGGTAGGCTGATGCTCCGACACTGAAGCAATAATTGGAATGTGATTTTTGGCATAGGAAGGATCTAACAATGAGTAGAAACGACCCGTCCAGGGTGACACCTTGCCCGTAATGGTCAATAGAGTGCCCACAATTAGCACCAGAGTAAGCACACTGGAGACCAGTGTCTTGAACAGCAGCTCGAAATGCTCCTTGGACATACGTGAGCGTAGATAATCCACAAAGCCGTGAATCTGGCACAAGCCAAACACACCCAGGGCCTGTAAAATCAATTTGTATAACCGATTCAACGCACTTTCTTAAATCCTACTTACCAGCATGTGCTCGGAACTCTGGATGGGCTGGAAACCCACAAACGAAATCTGCATGGACAATATGGTACCCACACAATACAATGTGCTGTAGGCCACATAAATTCTATGCGAGAATCGACCCGTACACATCAGGGCCAGCACGTGCAGGGGTATGAGATTAATTAGGAACACATAACCACCCCACGAGGAGACCATATAAAAGTAGGCCAAGGCGGAGAGAGCTGACCAAAAGATGGTGCCCGTCTTCACGGCTTTGATCCACAGATAGTAGGTGAACAGCATGCAGAAGATGGCTATGCCCTCATTGTCATAGGAACCAGCCACCGAGCGTGATATGTAGCCAGGCACAATGGATATCAAGGCAGCTGCCACCAGGCCTGCTCCTGTGCTCTACAAAGGAAGTAAAGCCAGTCAAAAACCACGATTCACAGTGTGAGGTTATGCCCGCCACTTACATGTATCTCCTTGGTCAAGGCGTAGGTAACCAAAGTGGTCAGCGAGGAGAAGAATGGCGCCAGGAACACACAAACATTTCGAATGTCTATGGTTATGTTCAACAGCCACATGATGCGGTACAGGGCCGCCGAGGTAACCATCAATCCGGGATAGATGGTGCCTCCAATGATGCGGCCCAGAGGATACCAGGCGCGATCATCGAACCAATTGTGGAATTTGTAGAAGCCCTGCTCGGCCAGAAACCGCGTGGTGCGGTAATTGAAATATGGATCAAACTCATGGATGACACTTTCGAAGCGCAGCACCGAAAATAAACGTGTGGCAAAGGCTGCGAGGCAAAACGGAAAAGAAACCAAGTGAGCAAAGTGTGCATCGACGTTAAGTTGGCTGCGGAACTGGTTGAGCGTTGATCGAACTGGTTCGATAGGCGGATAACAGTGTGACCAGAGAGCGGACCACACAAACTTTAATTATTAATTTTCCCATTTCACTGACAAGCTTGCATTTGATTGAATTTGCTCTTTTTTCAAGATTAAAATCTTGGTAGCAAGAGCCTTGAAAATCATTTCTTAATTCAGCTTTCAAATTTAACCGCCTCTTTTGATTTTGGTACCAACGCCCTTTGGTCACACTGTGTCGATTTGTTTTTTCTTCTTTGCTGGTACTAAACACGCCCACTTAACGCCCACACACTCAAATTTCATATGTCATACTCACATAGAACTGCGGCTAGTATTAATATGGCCAACTTAACCAGATGCTCCTGCTTCTCCCAGGTTAGCAAACCCTTGGCCTTGCCCACGCCAGCCACATCCGCGGCGGTCATGATGCCGGTTTGCTGTTGTGCCGGTGTTGCTGCTGATCTCAGACCACAAATCTACCGAAACCAGGGAATGATTCTTTTGATACGCTCCTTTGGCACAAACAAGGAATTTTAGTAGGGGGAAATGAAATCAAAAAAAAAACTTTGTGGTAGTTCGTGGCAAACAAGAAAAATTTGCCAGAGCCGGTCGGCCAGTGTGACTGTAGGCAACTAAGGAAAAAATACTGAAAAAGAACCTTGGGTAAATGTACTAAATTAAGGTGAAACAAATACTTTTTTTGTATAACTCTTTGAGAAACTCAGCAAGTTACTGATTAACCGATGGCCCGTTTTTTTCTATTCTTGCAAAACAGCTGTAATGACTCATTTAAGGCCTTTTCAAATTCCAATCGCTGCCAGTGTGGCCCTGCTTGTGGTGTTCTTGTTGATTTTACTCAGCCCAGCTGTTTGCCACCCCTCTCTCTCTCTCTTCGCGGACCGTCCATATGCGGCTGCGACGGCGGCGATAACAAAAATCTAAATAGCCAATAGTCGTGTTGCTGTCGTTGCTCTCTACGCGCGTGCAACTGGAAATTTATTTCGCTTGTTTTTGTCGCTTCGTTCGGGGTTGTCGTGGGTCGCGGAAATAAATAAATGCCATTGTTTTTGTTTTACCTCAAGTGGAGGCCGGGAGGCTGAAAAGTGACTGACGAAAAAGAAACAGTTAAATTGGTAAATTGCATTTCAACTTCTATTCTCACGTGTAACTGTATGCTCTCTCTCTGCCTCTCGCTCTTGATTGTTTAAAATTTGAAGCATTGTGTGGAAGGGGGGTGGTAGGTTTCCGTAAAGGGGGGCTGGGGAGTATGCACATAACCTTAACAACAAACTTTAATTAAACAACTCGATGTGTTGGTGTTTTCTGAAGTGGCGCCAAAAGCAATTAAATTAAATTCTAGTTGACAAATTGATTACAAATCTACGCCAACACACGCTCGCACACCCACCACACACTCACACACACACACAGGGGCAACTGCATGCGAACAATTTTTCAAGAATGGTGAAAAATCGAACATCAAACCCACAAAGCGGGTGGTGGGCAGCGACGCCGGCTGCGACGCTAGCATCCCGAACTGCAGTTGCAAGAGCACGCACCCAACAGCAGCAGCGGCAGCGGCAGCAGAGCCAAACCGAGGCAGAGTATAAAATACAAAAAAAAAATAATAGAGGAAAGTTAACTTCGGCTCGACCGAAGTTTGTATACCCTTGCAGCACGTTTTTTAACTAATTTGAAGGACATGTCCAATAAGATTACTTTTCTGAGTCTACTTTTGTATGTCAGCTATACCATATAGATGTCCGATTTCGTCCAAATTTGGCACGGACGGACGGACGGACATTGCTATGTCGACTCAGCTCGTCATGCTGATCAAGAATATATATACTTTATGTGGTCGGAAATGCTTCCTTCTATGCGTTACAAACATCTGGACAATTTCAATATACCCTCCAAGGGTAAAAAAAAATGCAAAACTTGATTACTCTATGAGAGATTTACAATGACCGGCTTTGTTCGCCGCTGTCGCTGGTGGAGATAGAGATTTGTTGTTGTACTGTAGAAGAATTGCATAAACAATTTGCATAAATGAAAACCGAGTTCAAATTGCAGCAGGCAGAGATATCCGCGAGATAAATAAACGAAATTGTATCTCATAATTTATGTGATTAATGTGGGAGGTGTGAGACCCCACATACCACCCCCACGCATTGCACCTTGGTGAGGGGAACAAGATCTAGTTCAGTTTCGCGATAGGTTCGCTAGTTCAAACTCCGCAGATGAACTAATCATTATGCTAGTTCTTTGTTTAGTTCGAATCATGATGCAACAATAAAGGCAGGGTGCTTGCAGTGTGCGCCCTCACACAAAGTACGTAAAACCTTTAGTGTTTCGCGTACTCTTGAAGCTTGAGGCTCGTCGCGCAAAAGCTCAGTACTCATAAAAAAAGCGCCTTACCTTCTTTATAGTATCATGGTTCGAGTCAGCTGGATCTGGAACTTAGAACCAGACTGGTATTATTCGATTTGTAAGTAGCAGGATCAGAGAAGCGAAAAGACCAAAAGGTACCTGAGAGAAACAACCAAAATATTGAAAAATATTCATATCAATATTTCCTTTGATATTGAAAGAATATCATTTCAATATTGAAATTTTGTTGTACGAAATGTATACTTTCTATAGTTTCAAATAAAATTAGATTTCTTTAGATTAAAAAGTTCTATTAAGGTAATTAAGATATCATTACATGGAAGATATCTGAAGATTATGGAGAAATTATGAAAATTATATGGAATTATGTTTAACAAGAAAGAAAGTCGGTCAAGCCCGACTATAACATACTCTGTACCAAAAAAACAAGAAAGAAAGTCGGTCAAGCCCGACTATAACATACTCTGTACCAAGAAAATTTGTCTTCTGATCATAACTCGAAAACCGTTCATCCGATCTTCTTCATTCCTTTGGCGGATCGATAAGTTATCCTAATAACTAAATATGTCCAGAAGGAACAAGCCATCTATCTTCAAAACTGTGGGAGATATGACGTTTTTTCTAATTTGCAGGGGCGGGAGGGGGCGTGGCTAAAATTGAAAATAAACTTGATCTGCCTGCAGACATAAGAAGCATATGTCCCATACACGTCAAACCTCTATCTCTTACCATCTCTGAGATCTGTGCGTTCATACGGACAGACAGACGGACGGACAGACGGACATGGATATATCGACTCGGCTGTTGATGCTGATCAAGAATATATATACTTTATGGGGTCGGAGATGCTTCCTTCTGGATGTTACATACTTTTGCACAAACTTATAATACTCTATGTACCTACGGTACATACAGCGATACTTTCTGGTTTTTGGACCAGATTTGTTTCCAAAACGTAAGACTTTTTGCGATTTAGATTTGATGAGAATAGATTGAGAAATGGGGGAAAGTTAGACCCTTCTCACCAACTACTACTTTTCTGACTCTACTTTTCCATGACAGCCATACTATATAGATGTCAGATTTCGACCAAACTTAATGGAATCATGGGAAAGCATAGCAAACTAAGAAATACAAAGTTTGAAGGCGTTTTCTTTGAAAACAAAAAAGTTTTTCTCACTAAATCTAGTTCCTCGACCGATCATTCCTATGGCAGATATAATCATCCGATTTTGACAAAACTTTGAATAAATATGTGGCCAATTTAGGGGCTTAGAGCTTTACATTTTCAACTTTTTAACCTAAAATATTTATATCAAAATGTTACTCTTTCATTATCGTCAAAAATATCGATCTAGATATTTTTGAAATATGCGGCAACCCTAGTCTTAACTATAATAATCACCTTTTAGAGATTATTGGAATAATTAGATTAGAAATCGTAACTACCTTGATATGTAGGTGCCTGCTAGCCAATAAACCGAGAAGATTGGATGAAGAAACACTACCAAATGTGGTAGGTTTAGCCTACAGCAAATTCAATCTGTAATTTCCCAAAAAAGAATGCATAAAGTATCAACAGAGAGACGGGAATAGTTAAAGATGGACAAACTCAGGTGTTGTTGAGACTTTCTCAATCAAAGGTTTCCCCACAGATTATGGTCCTGGAAGTAAGAAGAACTCAACAAAGATACAAGTTCAGTGGAGTTTTCATAAACAATTTGCAAAATTTTCAGACATTTTTGACTAAATATTGTTGGTAAAAAGAACCGAAACGAACTGAACCAGTTTTTATTGCGTCTTGTGGTTCGGTTCAGAGTTCTAGGCTAGATGCTTTATCGTTTTCTTAAACAACTTTCAAACATAACAGATAATTGTTGGTAAAATGAACCGAACCCAATCAGTTTTTATTGCGACTTGTGGTTTGGTTCCGAATTCTAGACCAGCTGCTTTTTTGGTTCGTTTTGCAAGCATGAATAAGCGGTTCGGTGCGGTTTGGTTCGGTTCGGCTTGCATCCCGATATTTTAGAAACATTTTGTGTTGGATTTTACGAAATTTTTTGACCACATTTTTCCATTGATCATAGGATTAGCTGCTGGTTAACCCATTGAGACATTAGTTTTGTCGCCTTGGCCTCATCCGGTCACTGCTCGAACCGTTCAATGGATCGCCCCGTGGTTGGTTGAACCATTAAACTCAAAACTGTAGCTTCCTCAAGTTGATACTTTCCTCTTTCTTCTCTGCACTAAATTGCATTTCTTTTACGCAAAAACATCATTTTCTGCATTTTACTTTCGCCTTAAAACTGAGTAGATAAAAAATATAAAAACTGGTGTTGTTGTGTGTTTTTTTTTTATGGCATATGGTGAACAATGTTGCTTTATGATTATTATTATCTCGTGTTGCCGTAGACCTCGTCTCTTTTGTTTACTCGTGGGAAACGGAAATTATCAAAATGCCGCTGCCGTTTCACTTTCTGTCTGCCTGGCAGGCAAAAACCATCTTCAATTTGCTGTTTAACCAAATTAATATGTAAAACATGAGAAATGGGGTGGGGGTGGGGGGGGAGTTCTACTCTACTCCCATCAAATATGCTGGCAACGTTTCAACAATCTTTCTCTTTATGGTCGCTGCGCCTATGTCCAATTGGTTTCAATTACAAGAAATTAATAATGCTAACGGTTCCATTTTCCAATTAGAGTTCTTTAAAGGAAAATCATTTGTGTTGTGTTTTTTTGTGCCTTGTTAATTATATTTATGTGCTCAACTTGAAATGTGTTTGCTTCACAATTTCCCTGTGGTCATTGTACATTGACATGCGATAGCACACAAACTCTCTGCCCTACCCCCAATACTCCACTCGACTCCACTCCAAAACACAACACAACACACTCACTTGGTTCACCAAGCAATTATCATCGTCATCGTCATCGTCGTCGTCGTCGCAGTTGTCGCTGTCTGGGCTCATTTCTTCCACAACTTATTGGCATTTTAACTTAAAAAGTTCATGTTTATTGTCTGCATTGTTGCTGCTGTTGTTGTTTTACTTCTCATTTGAAGTATTTTAGTAGCACCAACAATATGCTAAAGCAGAAGAGGCACATAAACAAATGGAATGTGCTGTGCGTGGTGGCTGAAATTGACTTTTGGACATGTTGGTAAATACGCTGACTGCAGACAGTTGTAATGACTTGGTGCTCACCTTTAACACATTTGATTCTATAGAAGGTAAAGCCAAGGGCCAAAGAAGTCAACAGATATTCTACTATTCAATGCGTGCCGGAACCTAAATGGGATCTCTGACCCCTATTGAAACTTTGAAAGGATAATGCAGCTAGTGATGGTGGTGAAGGTCTGTTGCCGTTTCTAGTTATCAAGCACTGAAAGAATCGTGGGGATTACAATTTCTCAAAACATTTATTTTAGGTTGCAGCAACTTTCCATTGAAAGAAACTGTTTTGTGTAAGGGTTAATAATGTTAGAAACTAGTAAACTTCCATCTGCACTGAGTTTTCGAAAACGAAATTGAGGGCCCAGCAGCTGGTAGCTTCTTTGAATAGCTAAGATTTCGTTTACCAAACTGTTTTACAGGCATCAAAATTGACTTACAAATGAAACTGGTGACTTAGTTATGTCAGTCATCGAGAAAACGAAACTGATCAGTGCCCCAAGAGGTCGCTGCCGGACACTCTGACTGAAATTATAAAAAAATCCGCAAGTAGAACAAAATGACTATCACTTCTTAAAGGAAACCCGGTTCTGAACCGATCCGTAACCAAATCGCTGAATCCAGCTGATAAACCAAAAGTGCTTTGACGCCCTTTGATTCCATGGGTATTGGAATATACCCGTCAAGGTTTTTGATGCATTCACTTGGGCCCTTGGTACCCGACTCTGGTGACTTGTACTTCAGCCTCAGAGCCTTCTTACTTGCGGACAATTACTCCCGATTGCGGTGTACCGAGAGCGATGATAGCGAGAAAGAGTGTCACCTCTAAGTATCCTTCAACGGAACCGTGGCTATTTTTGCTTTCTTGTTGGTTCGTCGTTGACAGGCAAGCGTTGATGGACAAGATCTACTGCGCTAATTAAGAGTAAAATATATATAAAATCTGCATATCGTTTTCCACCTAAAAACGACATAAGCCGTATGGGAATCGGGTCGTTTTTGGGTCGAAAGTACCTAACATTTGGAAGATAATTTGTCAAAATCACCTTAAAGAGTCTTTTTCATGTGTGGATGGTACCCTTTCTACCGTCAAAAGTACGATCAGAAAACGAGCACATTTATGAGTATTTTAATCAGATCGAGGAGTCGGAAAAAAATGGTAGCCGCGAGTCTTCTTGAAGATTCGTTTTTAACCCATTCCTCTGATCAGTTTCGAATCACTTGCGAGTCATTTGTGAGTCTTTCTTTTTGGTCGTATATCACAAACTCACATATTGAGCGTATTCATGTGTCATTTTCAAGTCTCATTCAGTCGCACATGATCGGCATTTCTTTTTAATCATCAAAAGGGTTCAGAAAAGACTCATTAAGGTGATTTTTGTGAAAATGATCTTCCAAATGTTAGGTGGCTAGGTGGAGATGGGCGGGTGTAGAATATTTTCAACACGACACGACTCCAGCACGAAAACGCAAGGTCAAAAACGTTCTAAACACAACACGACACGACGCTCATGACGTTATTTCTTAAGCCTGATTTTCGACCCTATATACATCAAATTCTCTTATATCTCTCAGAACATAAAGCTTTCTGAGCATTCTGTAGAGTTAAGTAGTGCCGGCTTATATCGTGTCTTGTCGCGTGTCAAATCTGATCTTCCCATACAAACATGTCGGGTTAAGTCGTGCGTGTCTGTGACACGAAGATAAATTCGACAGGCGCCCAACTCTAGTACGAACCTTCTATCTATAACAAAAGAAAGTCGGTCAAGCCCGAAACCAAGAAAATTATACTCTCAGCATAAATATTGATGCTGCAGTAACAGCGAACAGTATTTTGATCATAACTCGAAAACCGTTCATCCGATCTTCTCCATTCCTTTGGCGGATCGATAAGTTATCCTAATAACTAAATATGTCCAAAAGGAACAAGCCATCTATCTTCAAAACTGTGGGAGATATAACGTTTTTTCTAAATTGCGGGGGCGGGAGGGGGCGTGGCCAAAATTGAAAATAAACTTGATCTGCCTGCAGACATAAGAAGCATATGTCCCATACATGTCAAACCTCTATCTCTTACCATCTCTGAGATCTGTGCCTTCATACGGACAGACAGACGGACAGACGGACATGACGGACATGACTCGGCTGTTGATGCTGATCAAGAATATATATACTTTATAGGGTCGGAGATGATTCCTTCTCGATGTTACATACTTTTGCACAAACTTATACTACTCTATGTACCTACGGTACAGAGTATAAAAAGAAAGTCGGTCAAGCCCGACTATAACATGCTCTGTACCAAGAAAATTATACTCTCAGCATAAATATTGATGCTGCAGTAACAGCGAACAGTATTTTGATCATAACTCGAAAACCGTTCATCCGATCTTCTCCATTCCTTTGGCGGATCGATAAGTTATCCTAATAACTAAATATGTCCAAAAGGAACAAGCCATCTATCTTCAAAACTGTGGGAGATATAACGTTTTCACTAAATTGCGGGGGCGGGAGGGGGCGTGGTCAAAATTGAAAATAAACTTGATCTGCCTGCAGACATAAGAAGCATATGTCCCATACATGTCAAACCTCTATCTCTTACCATCTCTGAGATCTGTGCTTTCATACGGACAGACAGACGGACAGACGGACATGACGGACATGACTCGGCTGTTGATGCTGATCAAGAATATATATACTTTATAGGGTCGGAGATGATTCCTTCTCGATGTTACATACTTTTGCACAAGCTTATAATCAGGGCTGCAAACCCATCAAATTCTTTGGATCTCCGGCTTGCTGGTTCGAACCAAAATTTACCAATGGTTCAGGTTCGGAACTTTGAGGCTCAAGGTTTTTGGGCCAAGGTTTTGGTTCGAACCTTGGTTCAACCCATGCTTTATACACGTTTATATGGTAATCGACCTAAAACCGACATAAACTGTTAGGGAATTTATCTCAATTTTGGGTTGGGATGGGATTTTACAATACTTTATATAAATAGAAACATTTTCACACAGCTCATTACCATCAAAGCAATGACATAAGTATAAAGTATAAAGTATTGTGACGAAATAAAAACTTCGATGTGCTGGATACAGCCCTTAAAGTAAAATGCAATTTCGTAGTCCACGCGTTTCCACAGAAATGTGGATAATTCCATCAGGATAACTGAAGAAATCACTGGGAAATAGTTCAAATCTATCATTTTTGATGAACCGAACCGAAATTTTAGGTTCGGAACGGGTTCAGGTTCAGCTTTAACACTTTAAGAGGTTCGGTTCATGGTTCGGTTCACAGTAATCTGAAAGTCGGAATTCCGGGTTCGAACCGGTTCGGTTCAAAACCGGTTTGCAGCCCTGCTTATAATACTCTGTGTACCTACGGTACACATTATAAAAATGTGGGAGATACGACTTGTTTTGTTTCCCAATTTGCAGGGGCGGAAGTCGCGGAGCCACCTACTTATCCTACTCTTCTTATCCCAAAACTTTTGAGTAGTAACTAAGAACAAACCCGCTGATGGAAGTACCTAATTTAGTCCATTTGTTTTGTTTTGAAATGAAGTAAGCACACTAACAAACCAAGATCCTTTTTGATTTAAAGATAGCAAGCAGATGATAAGGAATGGATCATGAGATCAGATCGACTTATGTTTGAGAAAATCGGTGAGATGAATATTAGCTTATTAGGATATTAGCTTATTGTGGATTTTTTATTCAGAGATTCTCGGCTTTTTGCTGTATCATAATATGTCAGCTAAGAGTTTCACCATTATAAGTAGAATACCATAATGGTACCTAAGCAACGACCTTCCTCTGTAGGTTGTGATTCCTTTTAGGAGCTTATGGATTTTGGAATGGAATCTTAAGTGCCTTTTTTTCGGTGGTGAACAAGGCGCAAAAGGTGAGATCTTGCTGTTAATGGTGGGGAACACTGATGGCAATGTCCAGGTTCATTTTAAATTCCTTTGCTAGTGAAATAAGCATCCTGACAAGGGAGATGGCCAAAGGCTGCAGGTTTTCAAGCTAGCTCTTTTAAAATTTTCTTTCCAAAACTTAAAAAATCCATTGCTCAGCAATATATAGATCCCGCTTCAAAAGAGCGACGTCTTTATCGTAACAGGTTTGTGTCTAGGCTAAGCCAAAAGAGGAACCAAATAAGTTTGGGTCTTGTGACACAAACTATACTTAACTAGCTTCTCTTCTCATTTCGAGCATACACTTCTGTTTGCAAAAATCTTGCTAAACTTAATTAAACCTTAATTAACGTTTTTCCAATTTCATAAAGTTTTATAAAGTTTCTCTTTTGACTACCTGAATTTTAATTAAAGAGCATTTAAGCTCAGACACTTTGCGCTTCTTCTTTTGCTCGTTATTGTTTCTGGTTTTCTGGTATTACATTCTATTTTTTTTTTTAAGTGCGAACGTTCCCATTTGTGGGCCACCATCACCAAGTTTTTTTTATGTATTGTTTATATATATTTAGTTGCCGATGACTTCATCTTCTCTGCCCATTGAACATGCACAGTATTTGGAGTTTTTGTGTTGGTGTTGCTAGCTGCTGACTTTGGCTTTGCCTAGAGATGATGATGATGATGGTGATGATGATGCCGGCGACGACGACGTCGAAGAAGCGTTGGCGTGCCATGTGTGTCACTTGGTCTCCAACTGCAGGCTCATGCAAAGCGTTTTGTTGAGTAATCAAACTCGGCGTCAACATCATCAACACATTGACCGCTTTTAATATCCAGGAATGACCGCGAACTTTGTCATAAATTGATTATTTTGTACGCCTCTTTGTCCCGCTCTGTCACACCGCCACCGGCTTGTGCTCGTTCTCATTGTGTTGTCTTTGTGTGTGTCCATGCCGGAAATGTTTCGTTTTGTGCCTAACTGAAGAGTGTCATCCACCGGTCAGCAAGCAGTGTGTTTTGTTTTTTGGGTCAACACAAACAATAAAACACACACACACAAATTTTGTTTGTTTGTGTTGCTTTCCAAATTTATGTGTCTCTTGGGGGTTGACTTGGGAGCGAAGGCTTCGGCTAGTTTTGGGAAAATATACTCTGCTTAAGGTGTGTGTGTGTGGTTTGACTTTTAAGCTTTTAGACATACTATTAATGATACTATTAATGGTTAATGTGCGGAGAACAATTTGTCAGGGCAAAGCCCTTGGAGGAGGAACTTTCACTATCAGTATATGCATGCAAATCTTTATTCTTCTAGAGAAACTTGAACTAAAAGCAGGGACAGATTGGTATGTCTAACAAAGCCTTGTACAACAATCCATCAATTAAGTTTCAGATCAGAAATCAAATGGCTTGCCTGCAACAAGTATTCCACCTCTAGAGGTCGTGTTTTAACAACTTTTCCGTATTATTTTATGACACGAAAATGCCAAAGTTTGCCACCAGCAATCTTATTCCCAAATGTAAACTCTTTCCGCCAATTTCTTATCGGCTCCAGTTGCCTGCCCATAGCCTACCATATGCTCTAACAGCATGGAAGCGTTTTAATTGAATTCGAAGCATTGCTAAAAGTCCTTGCAGGACTGAATGTGCCAGTTTCTTTCATCGAGAGAGGCTCTTGAACAGAGCCTTTAGTACCCCAGCCTGGAAGAGCGATGCTTTTACGGATTTTTGATCTTATTGTCGTTGGGTATCATTGTTCTACCTTAAAGTTGTAACTTTTATTTATACAGATTGTTCAAGACTCGTAGATACTTTGTCTTATACTCGTTTACCGCCCAGCCTATCAGCTTTGACCGCCTCTCAACCTCTATGCCTATCTATATCTCTAATTGCTGCTATCCAAATAAAAACTGCTACAACAGCTTAATTTTTACTTTGTTATAGAACATAAAACTGTGTTTGAATTCAAAACGAAACTGCTTATTTTTTTCTAGAAATCAACGATTTTGTCGTTTTTATACACTGAGTCCATTGAAAATTTTCTATATGAACATATAAATATGTATAAATTAATTTTATTTTAACCATAATTTCTTTTTTTAAGTTTGAAATGTCTACAAATCTATTACTATGTTTATACACACCAAATTATTTGTGATTGGTGCCCTGCTAAGTATGCAAACTTGTATATACTAGACTATAATTTGTATTTTCATATAACGTAGCATACTTTAAAGGGCTTTAAGCATGATATATTTTGTGTGTGTATCAATTTCGTATAGGGTTGTCAAAAAAGGTCTTGCGATATTTTTATTGAATTTTCAATTGTCCATAAAATTGGTTATAATAATGCGATTTAAGTCAAATATGCGCCGTTTTGTTCGATGACGAGTTCAAAACGAGATGCCAACTTCATATAGAAGCTCGCTTCCCTATTATCAAAAAACTCGGAGAGCCAATTTTCACAGGACTCTCTTGTGGCCAACTTCCGACTACCAAGCTCGTTCGCCATGGACAGAAATAGGTGGTAATCACTTGGTGCGAGATCCGGACTATACGGTGGATGCAAAAGAACCTCCCATCCGAGCTCCCGGAGCTTCTGGCGCGTCACCAAAGATGTGTGTGGCCTGGCGTTGTCCTGATGGAAGACAATTCGGCCTCTGTTGATCAAAGATGGCCTCTTCTGCATGAGTGCTGCATTCAAGCGGTCCAGTTGTTGGCAGTACAGGTCCGAATTGAGCGTTTGGCCATAGGGGAGCAGCTCATAGTGGATGATTCCCTGCCAATCCCACCAAACACACAGAAGAACCTTCCTGGCCGTCAATCCAGGCTTGGCCACCGTCTGGGCAGCTTCACCGCTTTTCGACCACGACCGTTTGCGCTTCACGTTGTCGTAAGTGACCCACTTTTCATCGCCAGTCACCATCCGCTTCAAAAACGGGTCGATTTTGTTGCGATTCAGAAGCGATTCGCATGCATCCATACGGGCCAAAATGTTTTTTTGCGTCAAGTCGTGTGGCACCCATACATCGAGCTTCTTTTTGAATCCAAGCTTCTTCAAATGGTTTATGGCAGCATGAGATGCATTTTTGCCTTTATCGTAGTAGTACTGTAAAATATGCCGTATTTCTCTTTATTTTGCTCCATGTTTGCGACGCTATAACTCACGAACGACTAAAAACAAACAACAATAAATCAAACACGTGTTAGCGCGTGAAAAGAGCTTTCCAAAAAGCTCTAGCGTGAGCCGATGCGACGAATACAACTAGAACTACGCGCTTGCAAAGACAAGCTTGCGGAAATACCGCAAGACTTTTTTGACAACCTTATATATATTCACAAACTAGTTCGGAATCAGTTTTGTATTGGAATCAAAATTGGGAACATCAATCTACATTTTTCTAACCCACTGGCCAAATTTACAGTTCATAGCTTTAATCATTTCTGAGATTTGTTAATCATTCTATAAACCTACAGAACAATTTTCCCATCTAAAGTTGTTCACCTGTTTCACTTTTGAACTAGCTCTAGCGACTGCATCGGAGCTAGAAAGATATCTTACTTCATGGTACCTGTCCAAGCACTAGTTTTCCAGTTTATGGCACAAATAACTTGTAAGATATAGCCCTGAAACACTGTTGAACCTTTTTGAAAACGGATATGAGCTTGAAAAACTTGAGTAATATGACTTTGAATCATTTTAAGACCGGTTTTAAAACCGGCTCTGAACCATTATATAAGCAAACTTCACATTACTAACCAACAGACCAAATTGAAAGTTCATTCACTTCCCAGATATGGTTCTAAAAACTCTTTTTGAACCGGTTCAGGCTACTGGTTCAAAAATGGAACTGGGGACTAACTAGGCATGTTGGAAATAAAATCGATGTATCGAAATACTGATAATTTGGTCCAAACTTTTCGAACACATCTTTATGTGAAACCCAGCAAGAGCGCTGCAGTCGAGTGGCCCGATTACAAAATACCCTGTTCATTTGTTTTCATTTATTGGCTTTCCAGTTTGTAATGTAACCGGTTTTTGTAACAGCTTTTAAAGGCTCATCCTGAAAGTAGGCATCACTCTTGTGTCCTTTTAGCAGTTTTAGCTCTAACTGACGATGCGGTACGCACCGCTTCTAGAAGCTCAATTGTTTCGCTTATAGCTCCGGTGTTTTTTGTCCGATCTGATTGTACTTTTCAGAATAGATAGATATTGAGCCTTGCATGATGTATATTAAACCAGCAGGTTTTAACTTGAAAATTGTGGATCTGACCGTTTTTTGTGGATAAAAGGGGGGGAGGAGAATTTTCCAAATCTGAAACACACTTGATCTGCTTACGGTATCCTATCTTATCCGTCAGTTTTGCACGAAATCTTCTGGTATAAATACGCTGCTCATTTGTCGGAACCGGCCGGATCGGATGACTATAACATAAAGCTTTTAGTGTGAAAAACTTTTTTGTTTTCAATGCAAACGTCTCCAAACTCCGTATTTACTAGTTTTCTATGCTTCTCCATGATTCTGCCAAGTTTAATCAAAATCGGACATCTATATAGTATAGCTGTCATAGAAAAGTAAGGTTAGAAAAATAGTCTTAGTGGGAAAAACTTTTTTGTTTTTAATGTAAACCTCTTTAAAATTGGCATATATTTATTTTTTAAGATTTCACACAATTCTTTAAAATTCTGTCAAAATCGGATGACTATAGCGTATAGCTGCCATAGGAATGATCGGTCGAGAGACTAGTTTTAGTGAGAACAACTTTTTTGTTTTCAATGCAAACGTCTCCAAACTTTGTATTTCTTAGTTTGCTATGCTTAACCATGATTCCACCAAGTTTGGTCGAAATCGGACATCTATATAGTATTGCTGTCATAGAAAAGTAGAGTCTGAAAAGCGGTTTTAGTGAGAAAAACTTATTTGTTTTCAGCGGAAATGTCGTTCAAATTAGTTAGAACAACGTGCTGCAAGGTATACAAACTTTGGCCGAGCCGAATTCAACTTTCGTCTATTTTTTATACTTATTCTTCCAACTTTTCTCGTCCTCCCTTGCCATGATATCTTCAAAACCAAAGCTAAGGCAGATTTGTATAAGGTGCATCAACTACTGTCTCTACTGTAGTCTCTTTGGTCTTACAAACTGATGTCTGCACATTCTATTTAAAGTGCGCTGTTCTAGTTTTTCCAAGTGAAAACGCGCAGGAACACACACCAAAGACTGTGCATCCCATTAGAGAAAGCAACCGGCGCATGACATATTTTCTGGATGACGACCAACTAGCTTTGCTGAGCAATATCAAAATAATTTGTATACCCTGCAACCATTGAAAGTGCATAAGAGGGTAACTTGAACACTTACAGATTCTGCCAAATTTTGGTCGAAATTGGTGAATCAAAATAAGCTCATTGCCAGGGTATGACGAACCCTACGCTATTTTTGGACCACCTTTTCGGTGACTGTATACCTGGCCAACACTTTTGACGCCCATTGGCTGCCTATGCACATTTTAGCTGTGTCATGAAGCGGTCTTTTAACCGAGTTCCGTTTAAAATTCGTTAAATGCCAGCTGTTTTAGTTCCCATTATTTGTTCAGTTATAATGCATTATTGATTTTAAAGGAGAAACTCTAAAAACTATTCTAATTGCCCATGAAATTGTAATTGCAGCTCGCTGTGAAAGAAACATGCAACAATGTGAGGCCAAGCAGCCGCAGGAGACGACGACGCAGAAGAAGAAGACGAACGTACAACGAAAGCAACGAATTTTAGTGCATACACCAACCCGCACCAGGCAGCCGCCCTCGCCTAGTCAAGACCACAACCCAAACAGAGCTGTAAATGAATGATTTAGATTTGACTTGTTTGGAGTTCATTCATTGATTCAAAATCAATTGATTTACATTTAAGATGAATGAACTCAACTCAACATTTCCTAATTGCAATGCCCTAATAATTCGCAGAATCATTCAACATTGAATGATTCCTTTACAGCTCTGAACCAAACATTTAGCTGCTGTTTGCTGCTGCTGCTGCTGCGTCATGCCCAGCACGGCCGGCAGTGCGGCCAGCGTTGGCGTCGGAGCATTGATCAATAGTGCCGGTGCCAGCAGTGCCAGTGTCATGGGCATTGGTGTGGGAGCTGGAGCCGCTGCCGCCGCCGCCGCCGCCGGCTCACCGGGCACCTTAATTGCCCAGAGTACGGCGGGCACAAGTGCCGCCAATGGTGGCACCATACCCTGGGATAACAATGGCACCCTACGCTCCGTCTATCCCGGCGATTGGTCAGCCATCGAACAGTGCCTCATTTGGCAGCCGCCGCATCAACTTTACTTTCAACTCGGCTGGGCCTTTCTATTTCTTGCCTTCCTTGCGCCGCATGGCCCGTTCGGTTCACTCTGGATGCGGGCCATGTTCTTAATTGGCTGCATTATGATGGGCATTTATGGTTATCTAGTGGAATGCACACCCGATGTGGTCCTGTGGTCGGGCCTGGGCATTGGCATTAATTTTATTTATCTAATTGTGGTGCTCTGTCGTCTGCGGCCCGTGCGTTTCGAGCAGGAAATTGAGGCGGTGAGTAATGATTCATGTTCATTTCTGTAAAAACTTGTATCAAACAAGTAAGAAAGTCGGTCAAGCTGGACTTTAATATACTCTGCAAGTCCCAAAGTTTGTGTATAATGGATGATTTTATAGCAGCTTTCGGATTTGATTACAAAAAAATAGAGAAAATTCCGAACAAACTGTGCATTCTTCGGAATGCATGGGCAGTTCTTGCAATGCTGCTGGCTGCTCTTCACACCAAATACGTAAATTTTGTTTATTCAAGCGCGTCAATTCAACCAGAAATGAGCTACGTCGCTGAGCACAATTTTCTGATAAAAAAGTGGCTTGAATTTTGAGTATAAAATTCAATAATCTGCAAGCTTTGTTCGTTTCATGGTTAAATTATGGACCAAACTGAACATGTTTGACCGTAATATGTGACACGAAGCAGCCGAGCTGCCAAAAACTGGGTTGCCAAATAGAACGTTGCTAAAAAATCATCCTCTACAAGAGTTAGAGTCGGGCTTGACCGAATTTCTTACCAGTCTTACTATACATTTGGTAACTTTTAGTTCAGAGTACCTTAGGCTACCCCGTGCAATTCACTCACTACATGACTTATTATTATCTCTGAATATTAAACTAAAGCTATAGGCATGTGATTTTGCGTTTTTGCTATGTGCTATACCATTTTACATTTCCCAGCCTAAAAGTATGCACTGTTTTTTTTTAAAGATTTTCCAGATTTCCCGGGAAATCTTTGTAAAAATAGTTTATAAAAATTAGAAGAAATATTCTCTAAGTGAATTGCAACTCGTCAGAGTGCTAGCTTTCTGGGATTGCTGTACATTTTGTTTTCTAAATGTGTAGCATACTTAAAAGGAAGTTAGGAAAAAATATTTTAGTTAATTATAGTTGTTAAAATAATTTTGTTATTTGTGCAATAAATCTAGAGCAGGGCTAAAATATATAGAAAAAAGAATAATATATATATATATATACTGCGTTTATACACAATAAGTGTGTCATGATTTATGCCCTTTAAAGTATGCTATGCTCCATGAAAATGAGCATTCTAGTTAGGTATTTCTCTTATATTTGTCTTTACTCAACATTTTTCTTGTATACCCGTAACATATTCAACAATCTGAGTCGATTATCTATAACGATGTCATAACTGACTGAGCAATGGCTTTGTATTAATAGAGAATTACTTAAGGAAATAAAGTTAGCATACTTTGATCACGAATAATTTGGTGTGTATAAACGTAGTAATAGTGTAGTGGTCTGTCTAGGTCAGTACCTGTTTGGGTTAATATCTTTAAAAGCATTTAACAAATGATAAATGTTTATTTCATATTCATAAAACTTTTTTCCCAGATGTGTGTCAAATCCAACTGCAAACCAAACATTAGCAAATTTTAACAATTTTCCTACGTATATTTGGTTTATCAATGTCTTATAAGATATTTTGTCTAGCTTTTTTAATTATGGACATTAAGTTTAATCTCTTAAAAACCATGGTAAGCATTCGGGCAAATAACCGAGTGTGTTCCTCCCCCAGGGGCATTTCACTCAAATTTTTGTATTTCTCTCTTGCCAGGAAATGCTTTTCTTTCAATAGAAGAAAGTGCCACTTTGCGACACTTCTGGGTTAAAAGAAAGCGCAAAAGTTTCTTTTGAGAGACAAAAATGCGATTCTTCCTAGGGACAAGAAATGCTTTCTTCTAAGGGTTTATTCTCCTGGGAGATAAAAATAAGTCTCTCTTCCGGAATACACAAAAATGTCTCTTTTGTGGTATGAGATGGCGTTTCTGCCTGTAGATGCGTAAGCTAAGAAAGTAGAGAAAATTAACAAATTATACAAATTTTTATTCTATATTGTGTATGTACTTACTCTGGGATTTTAACTCGAGACTATTGTGAACCCAATGCAATGAGAATAAAGTCTCAACCAGATGCATTCTTTGCATTAACTTTTATTGAGTTGAATTTACCATCTGCCTAAAAGTATTCAACAATAAATTTCTTGCATTTCGCATAGATTTGACAACTTGAAATTCTCAAGTGTTAAGTCTGTGCACTCTTAATATAAATTTTGCAAATGAAATTGGGGTTTGCAAAGTTCACCAACTCATAGATTGAATGATGCAAAAGCAAGACC
This sequence comes from Lordiphosa fenestrarum, assembly GCA_035044985.1. NCBI lineage: Eukaryota > Metazoa > Arthropoda > Insecta > Diptera > Drosophilidae > Lordiphosa > Lordiphosa fenestrarum. The sequence continues at coordinate 323,901 of JAWNNO010004426.1, forward strand.
AATAATAAAGAATCGCAGTCTTGTCTTTTGGTCGATTTTTGAGGCATAAATCGCAGATTAATTGAATGGACGAAAAAAAGTGATACCACATATAGCATATTTATCACTTTTTCGATACCTAATGTACTCTCCCCTGACACTCTCTCTCCAAACTCTCCCCTGACAATCTGTTTTAGGAGAGAGAGTGAAGAAACAGGACAAAATGTAGGCAGGGTTCAATGGCATTCACAGAGCTCTATGACTTACCAAAAGTGTCTGAATTTTTTTGTAGAGCCTAAAAGCAGGCAACAGTATTTGAATGGCGTCTTCACCTGCTGCCCAGAAGAAATAAAACTAGATTTTTGTTTTGTTTTTCTAAATTTTACAAAGGAAATTTGCTTTTATTTTTTGCGGGTTTTCTGTATTTAATTTTTTGTGGTTTTTTAAATTATTTATTTAAATCTTGCACAGAATATGCTTAGGTTTTTTGTTTGTTTTGTGGCCTTGTTTAATGCTGCACACAACTCTTTCTCTCTCTCTCTCTCTCACTTGCTCACTTATTAGAATATAAATAATTTCGATGGATTATTAAATAACAAAAAAATTAAAAAAAAAGAATACATAATTACACTATGCTATAAAACTAGGATATAAACTAAACATATGTGTGTGTGTGTGTGTGTGTGTGAGGGTTTACTTTTCTATGTAGGTGAAGTTTGGTTTGGGGAGGTTTGGGGGTGGGGTCTTTTGAGAGAAGTTGGTGAGTTTATCACAGGTTTTGAAGCAGCAAAAGTTGTTATCGAAAAGTACAATCAAATTGTTGAATGATGGCCAGGTTGATGATACAGAGATACAGTCTAATAAATAATAATTTAATTTGAGACAAAAGACTTTTGTGTGTGTGAGTGCATGTGATGTAACCTAATTTGCCCTATAAATTCTTTCATTCAATTACTTATCCATTAACCATAGCAGCCTTCTGGGCCCCTTGGGTTTGTGTCTTAACTAAGACGTATTTTCGTTGCCAGAAAATACAATTGCAGACACGTTGCCAGCATCACAATCATATTGCCCATGGCTATGGTCATATGTATACGCCGGAAACCCTTATGTATGCGCTGGTAATGCGGACAATGCACCAAATCTCCCTGCACCAGCACACCCACCTCCTGGCCACTGCCAATGGCATCCTCAATTTTGTATTTCTCGTGCATCAACAGCAACATGGGCGGCACCAGATACAAACGAACGACCACCTCAATGGCCGCCGTTATGGCCAGAATGCTCAGTTGAATGCTGGCCGCAGTGGTCCATGAGCTAAGGAAATATTTTGCATAAATGACCAACATGCTAATGCTCAGCACCGCGTTCAGGGCAAAATATTTGGGGAACAGGATCTGTTGGCATTGTCCGAATGTGTGACGCGGTAGAGAGAAGTACAGCGAGAGGCCTGAAAGCAGAAAAGGTTAGTTTGGAAACGAAATGCTTTGAGCAGAATTCACTTACCCGACACAAAGGTCATCCAAATCTGTGAACCAAAATGTGTAGCAAAGGCGCCCAAGTAGGCCAACGTGGGCAAAGTATGGACACCGTTGGTGGTGCTTGTAGTTGCTGCCGTCGCCGCCGCCGCCGCCGGGCTACTGTGTATGGTCGTTGTTGTGGTTGTCGTTGTCATCATTTGACCATTTGGACTATTCTCAAGTAGATCGGGTCCCACGGTTAATAGCACAAACGATAATATGCATATGGCTATTAGATGTGCCGGCTGTGTGGTGCGTGTAAGAATACTGAAATGAAAAATATAGGATTGATTGGTATATGGAGATCCAAATGGTCAGGGTGATCAAATGAAATGAGTGCCTCATCTTACTGCCCAGGAAATTCTCTCAGATTTTTAGTCAAAATGTGCCTTATCCTACGTGTTTTTAGAGAGGAAATAGTAGAGAAAGCTTAAGAGTTCAAGAAGTATTGGCTTTCTTTGATGGCAAATAACACAAAAGTCATCGCTACGATCGATAACTTATTGCATGTCACAACAAGTCTAGACAAACTATCGAAACGTTAGTAGGCGAGTATTTGCAATATCTAGCAAAAAGTAATAAAATGTGGAATTAGCTAATAAAGTATTATCGACCCTTAACAACAAATATTCGTGTTGTTTTAGCTATTTTCTGTTGTAATGCAGCCAATTTCATAATAATTGAGTTTCTTTTCGCTTTAAAGCAGAGGCCGGACTGCAAGGGTCATTACGTGACTCCTTAGCTAATGTGTAATAATTTCTGCTCAAGGTAATAAATATGCTAAAAGATGTTTGTTGAGTGCAAAAATAAACGTCGGGGTCACCAATTTGGTGCTGCCTAACACTGTCAGCCGTTTTTGCAGCGACTGTAAAATCATAAGAAGCAATTGATGTGTTGGTGGTTGTTAGTTTTGATACGATTTAGCAACCATAAAAATCCCACAAATCAAAGCTCTCCTAGGCGTTTCTTTAAGCTTATCAATTGATTGTTTATGGTGCGCATTAATCGTAATTATCTGATGGGATTTCTTGTACAGTGAGTCCAAAATGCAAGCTTTTATTTCATGATGTGTGATGAATGTCATATTACGTTCACACGTGGTGGCCCTCGCAGCTGATTAGATTTGCGCGTCCAGTCGAGGCGAACTTTTGCACTGATCGCCGCCAACTGTTAAATTTACGATGCATATTAAACGTCCGACGAGTGTGTCTACTAGTTACGTCGTATGGTGCTTTGCCTACGCACTTGTTGCGTATTGTCTGGCCTCCCCTCCCCAACAAAGCTCATGCACATTTTTGCATAGTTTAAGTTAGTGTTTTTTTCTTTCTGTTTTTCGGTCTCATGTAGCCAGTAGTTGGTTGTGGTTGTTGTTTGTTTTTTTTTAGCATATTGCTTTGTCGTCTGCGGCGAATTAGAGCCAAAGTGGCGTACGTGCAAAAAGGCATGCAACCACACCAAATATTGTTCTCTATGCAAAAACAAAAAATTGAAATGGCACAGATAAGTTTTTTTTTTTGAATAGAGGTGAATTCAGGTTTACATCAGCTGTGTGCCACAGCTGATAATGAGATACGACCGTCCGATAAAAGCAGCTCGTAAGAAACCCAGCGAAACTTTGACTCGGCAACAGGCAAAGCTACGCAAAAAAGCTTTCGCTCTGTGACGTATTTGATAATTTCGTCATATTGTAGAGTCAGGTAGTCCCCCAAAAAAGTGTGATAAGATTTCACACACACCCCCGAATTTGAAAAGGGGTTAACTTATCTAATGACACCTTTAGTTAGTGACTCACTTTCTGGGTTAATAATAAAAAAGTTTGTTTAAAATTAGTTAACAATTAGTCATGCCAGCTGGTGATTAGAAAAACGAAATACTAAACGTCATTAGATACGTGTAAAATATATATATATATATAGATTAGTTTAGGTAATTAGGAATGGGGTCAACGCAAACTTTTAGGTAGATAAAAATGTCGTTTGTCTTAGAAGAAAGAGTGAAATTGGGATCTTAAGTACAGATGACTCTTTTCAAGCTGCCCCTAAAAGCAGGCAACGAAAATATGTAGGCTTATGCAGCATAGATCAGTGATCAGTAGTGTCTCTGCTGAATGTGTCCATTTTTTGTTTAAAAGTCTTTGTTGCACCTACAATTATATAATTTTAAATTTAAATTTTTTCTTAGATTTAAGCATAAGTAGATGATTCATTTCCCATGCCGAAAAACCTTTGATAGTTTTGGTTTAACATGGAAAAGCTTTAAGCGAATAATTTTCAAGTATTCTACAAATTGCTTCTGAATCAATTTAGCAGCTTTGGGCACTTAGTGGCCTGTTAAGCCCTTATAGCCCTATACTTTACACCGCTTAAAACAACGAAATACATTTTGTTAGTTTGCAGTGCCTTTTGGTTATATTTTGGTTTTATGAGACTGCTCAGCTTTTATCACTGTAAGTAAAAGCGGCAACCGTCCTGTAGAAACTCTTTTTAAACATATTAAACAATTTTTGCACATTTTTTCTTTAAAATGAATTTTGTGTGAAATATTCTAAATCTAAATTTTGAATTATTTCTTGAGAAAAGGTAGCAAAACACAGAATTAGTTGAGTAATAGATCAGCTAGCTCTTAAGAATGATACACAAATTAGAATATATATTCGCTTATATTTCATTCCCCTCACTTTGTCATATTCAAACCGATTTTTCCCTGAGAATTCTTATGAAACCCCTAAAAGTATGCAGAGATTTATCAAAACTAATCACTGTTCAAGCTAAATGCCTTAAATGTGTTAAAACTTAAAAAACCTAGACAGAAAATTCCTTTAAAGCTGTTAAATAGATAAGCTTTTTTCTCTAACAAAAATTCCCCTTTCCAACAATCGAATAGGCACTGAAACACAGAATTAGTTGAGCAATAAATCAGCTAACTTTGTCAAATGATACACAAATTAGAATTCAATTTCTTTTCAATTATTTTCTGATTTTCAAACCGATTTTTCCCCTTTGAATTCTTATGAAACCCCTAAAAGTATGCAGAGATTTATCAAAATTAATCACTATTCAAGCTAAATGCCTTCATTTAGGGTTAACCACTTAAAAACTATTGATAAAACTGGAAAAACCTTGCCAGCAAATTCCTTCAAAGCTGTAAAATAAATAAGCTGTCTTCTCCAACCAAATTCCCCTTGCCAACAATCGAACAGGCAGGCCCCCCTTTTTTTGTTTTGTTGTCATGAGCTCAGCTCAAAGTTTACGTCTCAGATGTTTTCTACCTATAGACAGAATGCTCCATGGAGCATGATCAGTCATGATCAATGAACGTGATAACACTTGGAAAATAATCAAAAAACTGATAAGTCCCAAAGAGTCTAGTCACATGATGCAATATTATACCATTGGTATATACTCACGTGTATAGGCGACTGCCCTGCAGCTGGACAACTAGATATTGGATGCGCTGAACAAACTTGCGGGTCATTTCGGTGCCAACAGCTAGGGCATCATCCATGGCTGGCTCCATGGTGCTCATTTTGCGTTGCTGTTCGGCCTTCAATGATTTCAATTCCAAAGCTTCACTGGTGAGGGCTTCCTCCTGGCCATGAGATTTTTGTGCTTCTGCCGATTGTTTGCGGAAACGGCCACACATAGCGGGAATTTTGAATATGTTGCTGTGGTTGTTGCTCTCAATGGGTTCCGGTGTTGCTGTTGTTGCTGCTGCTGCTGCTGCTGTTGCTGCTGCTGTTGTGCTGTCAATCTCTGTTAGTGTTGTCAACTGCATGTTGTTGGTGCTGTCCGTTCCACTATCCTCACTATCGCTGCTCTCATTATTGCTGCTGCTGTTGGAGCTTAGGAATTCCTCCAGTTCTTCGATTCCCTTTTGCTGCTGCTGCTGCCGTTGCTGTTGCTCTTTTCTTAGCTGCTGCTTCTCTCGCTTGCGCATGGTACTTTTGACACTCCTGATGGCCTTCGAGGGCATGCCATAGGATATGTACCGTTCAATTTGCTGCTCGCCACTGTTAATGCCCGAATTATGGCACATTTTTGCATTTGTTTTTGTTGTATTTGTGTGTTAATAAATTCAATCACTTGTTGGGGTTTTGGTTTTGGGGATTGTCGCACGAAAAAAAAACTTGGGTTGTCGTTCAAAAAAGGGCGGGGGGTGGTGGTTAGTGTGTGTTCTTGCACGTTAGGTAATTTTTGTTGTTTTTGGAAAAGGTTTGGTTAGGTGTTTGGTGGCGTTAGACCTGCGACGAAGTCCACGCGACGGTTTTAGGTGAGCGATTGAATGGCCGGGCAGCCATAGCATTCGGTTTTATATAGCTTGCCTTGCCTGCCAGCTTGTTGTGCGTGTGAGTTCTTTGCTCGAGCGCGCGTGCTCGCTCTCTCTTTCCGCTCGCTCTCAGCGCTGCTTGCCGATCGCCGATCGACATTGCGGAGCTCCTTTTTTCAACTGGATTAGCTGTAAGAGAAAGCTCTCTTAAGCTTGCCACTCTCTTTGGCATTGGATTCACAATTAGACGCTGCTGTCACGCTGCAGTCGTTTAGAATTGTCGCTATATGGCCGTCCGCCATTTAAAGCGCCTCCAGCTTAATGACCAACACATGTGTGCCCAGTTTTCCCTCCCACTTACATCACCCTTGGCCGTACATTGTATGTCCCAGCATTGAGTCAATTGAGTTTAGCCTTTCCTTTAACGTCACATTTTATTTTGGGGGGACCGTGCAAATCCCAACTGTGGTCATTCGTCTTAATAACTAAATCAATATCAAATTTTGGTGACGGTGTCAAAAAATGAGTTGTCTTTTATTTCGGCGAATCGATCGTTGACGAAAGTCCCCTCCTGATGTAGTTACCAGTTTGTGGAAACGCACGATTGACGCGCAGGGGACTTGAAAATGAATTAATAATTGAATTAAACCCCCTGCTGAATACTGAATACATCATCTAACAATTGAACATAGATCACAACATATAGTATGTTAAGGTTGCTCCCCAAGACTGTTGTAGAGACCACATAAAGTATTCATATTCCTGATCGAGATGAGTTGAAATAGCAATGGCCGTCTGATAGGGTACAAATTTGCACATTTGTCGAAACCGATTGGATCAGATGACTATAACATATAGCTGCCGAAGGAATGATCGGTCGAAAAACTAGTCTTAGTGCGAAAAACTTTTTTGTTTTCAATGGAAACGTTTCCAAACTCCCTATTCACTAGTTTTCTGTGCTTCTCCATGATTCTACCAAGTTTGGTCGAAATCGGACCACTAAATAGTATAGCTGCCATATAAAAGTAAGGTTAGAAAAATAGTCTTAGTAAGAAAAACTTTTTTATTTTCAATGTTAACCTCTTTAAAATTTGCATATATTTATTTTATAAGCTTTCACACAATTCTGCAAAGTTTTGTCAAAATCGGTTGACTATAGGTTATAGCTGCCATAGGAATGATCGATCGAAAAACTAGTTTTAGTAAGAAAAACTTTTTTGTTTTCAAAGAAAACGCCTCCAAACTTTGTTTTTCTTAGTTTGCTATGCTTTGCCATGATTCCACCAAGTTTGGTTGAAATCGAACATCTATATAGTATAGCTGTCAAAGAAAAGTAGAGTCCGAAAAGTATTCTTATTGAGAAAAACTTTTTCGTTTTTAATGGAAACGTTTCCAAACTCCGTATTTATTAGTTTACTAGGCTTTTTCATGATTCCACAAATATAAGTCGAAATCGGACAACTATATAATATAGCTGCCATATAAAAGTAAGTTCTGAAAAGAACTCTTAGTAAGGAAAACTTTTTTGTTTTCAATGGCAGCATCTTTAATATTTGCATTTTCTTATTTGATGTTCATTTAAATAGTTCTACAAATGATGACCATAGCATATAGCTGTCATAGGAATGATCGGTTGAAAAACTTTTAATACTCTGTACAAAAGGTACACAGAGTATAACAGTTTTGTGCAAAAGTATGTAACAGTCAGGAGGAAGCATCTTCGAGCCCATAAATCATAGATATTCTTGATCAGCTTCAACAACCGAGTAGATGTGGAGTGGTTTAAACTATGGCAGGTTCAGAGTAGTTTTTTAAGTCGATCTGAACCGAATTTCTCACTCGTTCCTTTGAGCCATGCTTAAGCTAGGTACGGAGACGCTGAGAATTTTTTCTGTAGGGTGACCAGAAATCAGCCAAATGTCACTGAATCTGAAACGGTCACCCTTTACTAGTCAGCTGTTGTTTGTGTACAAAACAAAGCGCGCTTAAGAAAATTTTAATCATTTTGTGAAAATGTAAGCTGGTAGACTCTTTGATGAATGAAGATGCTTTGGGGAATGCCATGGTTGTTTTTATGGGGTCATTTTGGGTGGCGCTGAAGGAGAAGGAGCATTTATGGAGGGTGCAAAGTGCATCGAAATGCTTTTTGTTTGTCAAATCCCATAAAATGAGTTGCGATTTTACCACTTCGATAAGCGCCACTTGATCGTCCTCCGTAGAGGTTTAATAAGGCCTTTTGTATTGTTTTTTTTTGGTGTTTTTTGCTTTCAACTTTTTTTTCTCGTAGGTACCTCTGACAATTATCAAACATGTTTCATAATTTCTATGACCCCCTTGCGAGAACTTATCAGCTGTTTGGCCAAAAAACGAGTTGGCAGGCCATGCTCATTCTCAGAGCTCATTTCTGGTGTCTCCGTACCCGAATTTTCGGCTGCGCATTCTCTGAGCTATGTAATTAGATGGGCTCCGAGAAAATTCTCAGCATCTCCGTACCTAGCTTTACAATGGAAAAAAGGTATGAAATAGTTTCCATTGGATGATTTCCTGTATCCATTTGGACTGGATATGTGTCAAATATTCTCTAAATCCTCCAACGGCAGCTGAAGATCATCCAAAGGATATGAAATATAATCATTCTTAAGACGATTTTCAGCACCTTTGAATGATTAAAAGGATACTAAAGACATATCCATCCCAAATGGATCTTTTTTTGTCTGTATCTGCTTTTATCCGATTGACCTCAAACCCGTTTTGTAAGTACTCAGAATAGTTGGACACTTCTTTTTTTTTTCATACCAATTTTTGACAATTTAATGGTCTTGAAAACAGCTCAATCAAAACTCAATTCAATGAAATTGATTTAAATTTCAATTGAATTGAAATCAAAATTTCAACCAGCTGATAAACGAAAACTTAATTAAACTGTTGATATCAATTGGTATAAAACTGATTACCATCTTCGGACCAAGCAGCTGGAATGAGTAACTTGACTTGTCCATGATTCATGCAATTGTCCTGAGGCTTTACGCAAAATTCGTTCACCAAATTTGACCATTGCCCGGTGTGGGTAGTAGGTGGTATACGTGGTTTATGTCCCCATCTCATGCGCAAAAACAAACAGCTCGCCAAATAACCAACTGATTAGCCGAATAAAGGTCATCCGAACCCACACAACAGCCACAACACAATAATCATTTAATTTTCACCTAAATTGATTAAATTTAGCTATCATGGCCAATCATTTCGCCATTAAAGTGGGCTCGCTCTCATCCATAAGTACAAAAGTGTATCAGGAGCGGCGCGACGCCATGCGCAAGTAAAAGAAAAGTTCTAACCCACGATGACTGGCGCAAATATGCCAACAATTTCGACCGACAACAAACAATCTGCTCATCCGAATTACTTCCAAGAGCCAAACTCATTGAGGCCCGTTTGTATGCACAAAAAGAGGCTTTTGCCGAATATCGCGATTGACTGACGTTGCGAATGATACGCGAATTCTTGCTTTTATCGTTGTCACACTTTGAGGAGGCATCCACGTCCGGCGCTTGGAGCGGAACTCAGCGCAATTAGATAATGAGCAGTTTGGCAGCCATCGATCATTCCCTTCGACCATAGAAAGTACTGCTGTCCCTGTCTGGCTGCCAGCCACAGTCTATATGCGGCATCCTCCTTTGGCATGTGAAACACGTTCACAGATTTGTCGGCACCAAAATCGAAAAAACAACATTGAATGAATAGCCAAAGGTATTGATTTATCAGTCAGGTGCATCGAACAGTCTGTAAAGATCAAAAAAAGTTCCTGCCATTTGGAAAGTTTTTGCGATTCACATAAAGGCACAGAAATATACAGAGAATGTTACGAGATATCCGGGCAAAAAATCCATCCCAAGCGATGTCAGAAGTCGGTCAATCTGGGATTATGTCAATCTAAGTACGAGCATTGATTCAATACAATTCTCTTGTCTTGAACCCGACTTTAGTTTGGCAGAGCTTGCTTTTAGCTTAATATAGGCTTAGTTTAAACACACAAAGGATTGATTTTTAGCTTGTTATGCGATCTCGATCCTTGATCCTTTAGTAGGGTGAAGGCCCGATATTGATTTAAGCTCGAAATTCGTACTTGGCTGGATCCTGAAATCGCCTTGGTGCAAGTTTGCCCTATAGGAATTGCTTCAGACATAACCTAAATTGACCTAACTTCGATATTTAGACTTTATGCTACCCCAAAAAGAGCCTCATGCAAGAGCCCATCAGACTTCAACCAGCAAATTCCTGCCTTTACAAGCATTGCTATAACTGTTTGGGAATTTCAAGGTATCATAAGTGCAAAAATCATGTGTGTGTGTATCTATTTTGGCTCATAGCATTGTTGAAAGGGATGTTCTTGCTCTCGGTTTCGATTGCTATTTATCTTTGCATAAGACTTCCCTACTTACTTCAATCTCAAGTCAGAATTAATTGATTTTCAAGTACGCATCCGAGATTGAAATAAGCCTTTTCGGATTGATACACGTTTTTCAGGTTTGTTTCAAGCCTTTCGAGCTTGTATCACGATGGATCTAGTACCACTCGTACCTGAAAATACGAATACGAAGGTCGAGATTAAGTCAATATTACTGAGCAAAACTTACTGAGCATTTTTGACGATGCCAATTGTTACGAATCTCTCGTAAGGTGTTAAAAGAGCACTAACTTTGTTAATAAAATTCAATTTGCAAGTGCTGTTCGTGTTGTATGATATTTATGGAAAAATGGCAAACCTTACTAAGCATTTTTTGCGTTGCCACATGTTACATATCTCTCGTGATATAATCGTATAATTTTTATAAAAAAGCGTTCAGTTGAAACAAACTTGCTTGAGTTTACTTACAACTCGTGCCCATATGGGTTTTGTAAACAGGCAGCCATCGGATTTGATAAACACAGACTTCAGTAAATCTTTCAATTCCCTTAATCATGAGCGCCTTATACACAAAACGGTGCATGCTTGGATTTCCTTCTAAGTTACTTAATTGGCTCAAGGCCTGTTTGCGTAATCGATCCCAGAGAGTTGGAGGCTCACAGAGTATATTAAGCTTGTGCAAAAGTATGTAACAGCCAGAAGGAAGCATCTCCGACCCCATAAAGTACATATATTCTTGATCAGCATCAACAGACGAGTCGATATAGCCATGTCCGTCTGTCTGTCCGTATGAAGGCACAGATCTCAGAGATGGTATCACTTACCAGATATTACTTATACCTGCAGGCAGATCAAGTATATTTTCAATTTTGGCCACGCCCCCTCACGCCCCTGCAATTTAAAAAAAACGTCATATCTTCCACAGTTTTAAAGATAGATGGTTCGTTTGTTCTAGACAGATTTAGTAACTAGGATTATTTAGCGATCCGCCAAAAGATTGGTAAAGATCGGATTAACAGTTGTTGAGTTATGATCAAAAGACTGTTCGATGATGCAGCGCAGTAGCAGCGCTGCTACTGCAGTCTTACAATGTATGCTAAGCGTATAATTTCGCTGTTTTAGTCGGGCTTGACCTACTTTCTTGTTTTTATACCCTTGCAGAGGGTATATTGAAATTGTCCAGATGTTTGTAACGCATAGAAGGAAGCATTTCCGACCACATAAAGTATATATATTCTTGATCAGCATGACGAGCTGAGTCGATATAGCCATGTCCGTCTGTCCGTCTGCTTCTATGCTATCTCCTCCGTCAGTTTTAAAGCTATCGCCACCAAACTTTGCACGAAGTCTTCTAGTACTGCACATTTGTTGGAACCGGCAGGATCGGATGACTATAACATATAGCTGTCATAGGAATGAACGGTCGAAAAACTAGTTCTAGGGAAAAAAACTTTTTTGTTTTTTAAGCAATCGTCTCCAAACTCAGTATTTACTAGTTTTCTATGCTTCTCCACGATTCTGCCAAGTTTGGTCGAAATCGGACATCTATATAGTATAGCTGTCATAGAAAAGTAAGGTTAGAAAAGTAGTCTTATTGAGAAAAACTTGTTTGTTTTCAGTGGATATGTCCTTCAAATTAGTTAGAAAACGTGCCGAAGTTAACTTTCCTCTATTTCTTTTCCAAATCTGGCAATTTTTGGATCTTATAGTCTGGCAACACTGTTTAGTAGTTTGATATGTAGGTTGGCAATTTGGAGTTAGACATTTTCCCAATTCAAACGAGGTTCTGTACCGGTTTGAACCGGTTCAAATATGGTTCCGAGTTTAACCTATGAACTTGCATTTAATGTTTATGCTAGTTAAATGAAGTTAAATATTTTCTTAAATTTTCTATACTGCTTCCATTTTGATTACAAGCTCTCTCCCATTTCACGCTATATAATTCCCATTAAATTGTTTTCCCTTTAACTACTTGGACGACTGAACTCATTATCATTTTGATGATCCTTATCACACTTTAAAATCACATTAAATTAAGATTTTATAGTTCGCTCGTCTGCTTGATTATTTTGAATGTTTTATGGCCAGCGGGCGATGGACAAGATGGGTACGTGGTCCAAGTCCGTTTTCTGGCTGCTGCTTTTGTTTCATACACCCAAACACCGTCTCAAATGCGGCGGACGTGCCATTAGCATTCAACGTCAGAGCGTAGGGTATGGAATTTTTTTTTTTATTTTTCGGCATAAGCACCTGACCAACAGATGAAGACAAGATCTTTCCCTTTTGCGTCAGCCCATGGCAGTGATCCAAAAAGAAAAAACCATTTATCGCGTGACTCCCGTTCAGCGGCAACCTTCGTACGCCTTCGCTCAATCATCGTATGCCAAAATTTTTGGTTTTCACCCACGTGAGCTCCCCACCAGCCCGCTGGCTCCCCCGCTTTGGTCCCATGATTCACATGCAAAATTAGCTTAGCTTATTGACAGTTTTGATTAGCGTCAATAAAATCGAAAAACAAGTTGCTACCATTTCATCATAAATAGTGCAAGTGCAATAATGGGGCGGCGTGAGAGCGTCAAGTCTTATCAAATTGCAAACAGCTGATTGTAAGGGGGGCAGTAATGTGTTTACAGCAAAAACATTGTTGTTATTCTGCACAAGTGCAGAAGGTACGTGTGCAGTAGACGCGAGAAAGCGCCTGTTGCCGACTGGCCATAATGCTCCTGCTCGCTCGCTCTCTTCGTCTCGCCAAAAGAGAGCTTGATGAACATTCTCTTAGGTATGTGTGGCTGGGCTTTGCTTATCAGCCGAACGAGCAGGTTCAATGGCACTTGGCACAGTTGTATGTACGCTTTACTGGATGACATGGATCTAACAGAGATAAAGGCCATGCCATGCCATGCCATGCCTCTCTCTGTTCAAAGTCAGGCAGGTCAGTTAGGAATTTTGTTAGTTTTTCTCATTTTGTGCAGCAGTCAAAGTTGTTGAAAGATTCTGCTAATCAAAGCTAATCAATAAAAGGAAATTTCCCACAGAATATAAAAAATGTTGACGATCAGCGGAAATATACATAAAAGCATACGCAAGTAGAAAGTGATTCTGTCACGACTGAATCATGTGCTGAAAACAATAACAAGAAAAATGATAATAACATTTCTTAGACTTAGCTTATGCGTTAAAAAACCTAAAAAACTATAAACTATTGCCAAACTGTGGTCGATGTGGTAAAGAAATTGCTATCCGCATTACCCAAACTATTCGTCGAATTGTCTTCATATTCTTTGGATACCTTTCAACCTGGTTTCAGCATATTTAAAGCATTTGCACTGTGAGTTTCATATTTTTTAATGGATTTCTTGGTAAATTAGAAATGTTCTTCAAGAAATTTAACAAGAATTTAAGTGACTCTTCTTGAGTCAATCGCAAGCTGTGACGAATACAGTGCAGTCCCGAATATTGTTCAGCCGAGTGGAAAAGTTTTGATTTCAACCTGAAAAGATTACATTTTTTCTGGGATAAACTTAAAAAAATGAAATTAAGACACATGCCCGAACTTAATTTACTCCCAAAGCCGTATCGTAGTTCTACTTTATTGAAAGCCACTCGGAAATGGAACAGACCTGTATATAATTTTCTGTCAGTATCTAATTTCGGTATAAAGTAAAAGTCAGGATTTTTCCTTACTCAAAAACACAGAAAACCTTAGATTTGACAAGTTCACAAACCGAACCTTACATTTGACCATGGGTTTGAAAGGGATGGGCGCGGGATTCGTTATTTTCAGGTGCCGCCGGTCGGGATCGGAATTTTTTTTCATGCTTAAGCACATCAATGAAAACAATTCATCGAAAACATCCCTATCGAACTAACCGAATGGTCACACTTACAGACGTAAGCAAAAATGGACACACCAACAAGGGAATTCATAAACGGGCACACTTAAAAAAGTAATTTTACAACAGTTTTTGTTATATTTCATTGAGAGCTTGAACATTTATGTTACTAAACACAAAATATATCATGCTTAATGCCCTTTAAAGTATGCTATGTTATATGAAAATCATAATATTAGGTAAGTATATATTTCATATTTAACTTAACTCAGCACTTTCTTGAGTACCCAACAATCTGAGTGAATATGATAGTCGAACATCTTTGACAGACTTGCAATGGCTTCATATTAATACGTGAAAGGTTAAGGAAATAAAGTTTGCATACTTTGAAGGGCGATTAATCACGATTAATTTGGTGCGTATTAACATAGTATATGTTAACATTCTTATAAACAGTTCGTTTCTTCATAAACAAACTGAAATACTTTTCTAAAATTTTGTATAACAAAACTGTTCTTAGTTTTTTATATTTCTAAAGAAACATTTAAGGTCGGAACGGGTCGGGATAGCTTGGGTCGGTATCGGGACGTGACAGGATTGAACTTACAATTTGGGTGCGGGTTCGGGACCGGTACGGGACGGGATCTACATTTCTTTTTCGCACCCGTCTCTACTTTGAACGCCCAGACCGAATCCTCTGCAGTTTTCTTTAAATTTTTGCATCATTTTCATTTTTGTTGGCAACCCAGAAACACTATTTAAAGCAGGAGTGCTCACAGGCTATGCGCATCGTGCGCATTTGTTGTGGTTTTAAGCGTATTGCAGTTGGCACATAACTATAGGTAAATTGCAACAGCAACTTTGTATATGTCTCTCTTGCCTTTCTCTTCCATGCCTCTTGCAAAATTGAACACAACAAATTAGCATGCGTTTCTGTGACTAATATTTGTTGTTGTGCAAGGAATGATTTTGTGCGCTTGGTACAGAAACAAACACACACCCACACATGCAGCTAAAGGCAATAACCTGTTTTCTATTTCCTTGTATGGTGGTTCTAGTTGCTTGGGAATTGGATTTTTCGCTTTATTCTTGAATTTGGATTAGAAAAAGACATGATTGATGCAATTGTAATGTTATTTGAAAGAGCAAGAGCAGAAATGTTGGAAAAATGTTGGCAAGGATATCATATTAGAGATGTAATAGACACCCTGTAGTTTTGTTGACCTAACGATAGGTGATGCATCACAGCGCTGAGCTTTAGTGTGCACCCATCACCAACCTAACGATCTGTAATGCAACGTCGTACTGATTGGTACATTTTTCGGACACTTTCATAAAAAATTTGTTTGGTATTTACCTGGCTGGTAATTGGTCTGGTAGCAAGTGCTCACTACAAGGAGTTAGGGGATTCGTTAATACAGCACAATCGAACGTTCTTGCTCCTTGAAGACCTTTACCTTTACGATTTATACTGACTGTCCGTCCGTTCGTAGGAAATGTCATTCAACATTACCCAATTCCAATGTGGATTTAGTTGAATTGCATAAAAAAGACCCTGAACCAACAGACGGTTTCCTTGAGCAATGATCAAAATGTCAAGATTTCCATCTCTCGTAAGTGGAGTAGAGCATGATCTATTATTTCTGATCCCATACAAATTGCACTGTGGCCGCTTTTGTGTGGTCGTTTTGCTTGTTGTTTCCTTTGGAATTCGCACATTCATTGATTTCAATTTGCAAATTGTGCGACGTTTTGTTTCCCACACCGAAAGGAGGAGTGAGCGATGACAAAAAACAAACGCTCATCTCGGACAGCGGTTCAACTGCATCAGGGCTAATCTGTATCCATACCAAAGAGTGCGGTGCGAGAGGCGAAGATTATAAGCTCTGGCCGCTCTTTGGCTCTCTTGTTTTTTTTTTGTTTTTTTTTGGTTTTAGTTTGTGAGAGTAGCCTCACCTACATAAGTGTCGGGCTCCCCTTTGGATGGCGTACGTGACTTTGGCATCTGTGGCGATGTCCGCCAGCTGCCTGACTGCCTGCCTGCCGGTTGCAAATCGAATCCGCAAGCGGCAGTCGGGCAACCAGTCGAATGAAGCAGCCCGGATTACAATTTGTCTCTGCAGCTAAAATTTTTTCCATTATTTTTCATTTATTTATTTATTTATGCTCGTCAACGTTATTGCCGTTGAATTGAAAACGAAAAATGACACAGACTCAACATAATTGACAGCTGTGAAGCATTCAACGAATTGTGAAGACCCTTGAAATGTGATTAGTAGAATTTATGCCATGTTGGATGCCCTCTGAATGCCCCACAAAATGTTGAAAAGGTAGAAAACCAAAATGCTTGATGAAAAACTCAACCATTTCCATACCATTACCCTCATCTACAAATTGACATGGGCTAATTTGTAGAATTATCGATTACCTTTCCTTCAAGTCGCCTTTTGCAGTCTAAACAAGAAAGAAAGTCGGTCAAGCCCGACTATAACATACTCTGTACCAAGAAATTTTGTCTTTTGATCATAACTCGAAAACCGTTCATCCGATCTTCTTCATTCCTTTGGCGGATCGATAAGTTATTCTAATAACTAAATATGTCCAGAAGGAACAAGCCATCTATCTTCAAAACTGTGGGAGATATGACGTTTTTTCTAAATTGAGGGGGCGGGAGGGGGCGTGGCCAAAATTGAAAATAAACTTGGTCTGCCTGCAGACATAAGAAGCATATGTCCCATACACGTCAAACCTCTATCTCTTACCATCTCTGAGATCTGTGCGTTCATACGGACAGACAGACAGACGGACAGACGGACATGGCTATATCGACTCGGCTGTTGATGCTGATCAAGAATATATATACTTTATGGGGTCGGAGATGCTTACTTCTGGATGTTACATACTTTTGCACAAACTTATAATACTCTATGTACCTACGGTACAGAGTATAACAACCAAAATTTCACTTACCTTGTCTCTACATCGTCATCAGCATCTCAGCCCATACGACTATCAAGCACTCGTGCGGCAGTAACACAGGCAAGCGACACGTTTCGTGTAGATGTCTTATACAAAGCATTTAGCATTGACAACTTTCTAAATGAAACACAAAACACAGCTATTTTGTACTAATTTTGAGCTATAAGTTTTGTTTGGAATTTCCACACGCTCGTGTAGCTTTTCAATATCTAAACCTTAAGGTACAATACCTAAAGTTTTGTGTGTTATTCAAATTTCTGCATTTAAAATATAGAAGTTATTTGGAAATACGCAAATTTTCTCATTTTTTCAACATGCTTCGTTCACTTTTTCGATATCTACATGTAGCCTGTAGTTTTTCTACTTCAACTTTCTGATATCTACATTTCTTGTGTAAAATTTAACAGGGCTATCTGCGTTTCGTTTAGAATGGCCGTTTCTACACTAATTATCATCATTATCGTCCTATTTCCTATAATTTAGAACAAAAGGAACAACTTCTGATCTAAATCATTTACCCAATTTTCAGTCTCTCTCTATGTTAAGTGAGTGTGTGCTATGCCCCAATCTCAGTTAGGGCAGTCTAAAAACTGAATATCACTGGGGTTTTGTATCGCCTTGCTGCTATATGCAATGTGATCATGCTTATGCCCCCAACAGAGAGCTTCTGCTGCTGCGGCTGCGTCAGCAAAATGATTTTGCATGGCAACAGCCGCCAATCCACCAGCAACCTTACACCCAGACAGACTTCTTACATTTGGCCATGTGCTTACCGTCTAGTTGGCCCATTTAAGGCCTGCCCCAAAGTGGTCAAAGTCAGCAGCAGCAGCAGCAGCAGCCATAAAGCCGTCCAAGTTGATCAAGCTCGCTTACTCAATGGAGCAGCACACTTTGTTGTGCTAAACGATTCTCAGTCGTGTTTTGTGCAAACATTTGCATAAATCGATGTTGTTTGTTTCGTTTGAGCCAAGCGTTTGAGCTTAGCAACAGAGCTGAAGTGCGATAAGGAGCGAAGCCCCTCGATGATCTTCAAGTTTCTGTGCAGTTGGGGGCCTGGCTGATCTTGATTTTTGCATCATCTTTTAGAGTGTGTGTGTGTGTGCGAATGTGTGTCGAACGATTGATTTAAAAGGCTATTGATTTATTATACCTTGATATTGATTGTTTAATTTAACAAGATTCCTAGCTTTTCAAATCAAAACTGGTTTAAACGGTTTACAGTCACTGAAGTATGTAACCAAGAAAGCCACATGAACAGGATCTTAACAAAAGACTCTTTATCAAACACGGAATTGATTAGGTACAATACGGCACGATCCGAACACGGTATAAGGAATATAGTAAGAATATGAAAACGGTAAAGAACGAGAAAGCTAAGCCAACCTCGTCTGTTCCGAAGTTTTTATACTTTTTTTATTTTTATTTTCAAAAATACTCTTTTTCGCATTTTGCGACCGATCATTCGTATGGAAGCTATATGATATAGTCAACCAATTTGGCCAAAAATTTGTAAAAGAATGCAAAAGTATGTGAAACAAACAAATACAAAATTGCAGTATGCTAATAATAAAAACCAAAAAGTTTTTCAAACTAAGACTGTTTTTCAGACCTATCTTTTGTATGGCAGCTAAACCATATAGTTGTCCGATTTTCATCAAAGTTGCCAGAAAAAAGCATAGAAAACCTACGATTACAAAGTTTGGAGACGTTTCCATTGAAAAGAAAAAAGTTTTTCATACTAAAACTAGTTTTCCGACCGATTGTTCCTATGGCAGCTATATGTTATAGGCATCCGATCCGGTCGGTTCCGACATATTAGTAGTGTGAAGCAAAAAGAAGACTCTGTGCTAAATTTCAGCTCGATAGCTTCAAAACTGAGAGACAAGTTTTGCGTAGAAACAGAAAGACAGACAGACTGACGGACGGACAAAGCTCAATCGACTCAGCTTGTCACCCTGATCAAGAATATATATATAGTTTATGGGGTCGGAAATGAATATTTCTATGCGTTGCAAACTTCTGGGCAAAAATTTTAATACCCCTTGCAAGGGTATAAAACGGACATTTATGCCAAAACAACAATCGAAAAACGACTTTTTGTAGGACAATTAAATTTGAAAAATTTATAGGAAGACGCGAAAAGATCAAAGACTTGCTTAGCAGAAACTATAATGTTGGCCAAGACCATTTGGGGTTCAGGTGTAAAAGCTTAACTAAGACCATAAGTATTATTCTCTGACGCCAGTGAGCAGTACGAAGGGATACGGAAAAATTCCCGACTCAAGTTGCGGACATTTATTTCTCATTAATAAAACTCGGTTCAGAGCTTTTGAAATATTATTGTACACAGAAAGTAAACTTAAAGGTTCTAAGATTTGTTCCCTAGTTCCTATCTAAAAGATTATGTTCGATTGACTAGAACATGGATTAAAGATTTTCGTTAGGAGCACTTTAATAGGTACCTTTTCCGCACCTTAAGAGTATGTACTATCCCAAAAAAGAACACTAAATTGGCAAATATCAACCTAAGCTAATGAAAATGCATCCAAGCATGGAATGCTTCCAAGAGCATCCACTGCTCGCGCAGTCAACAATACAATACAAATGAAAAATTGGAAAAAAAACCGCTTATTGCCTTTTAATGTGTGTGCTTGTGGAAGTCTGTTGCAAACGCAATCATTCGACGCGCAACCACAAATGTAGCAAACACAAAAGCATGATCATTTGTAGTTGTGTTCATTTCTGCTAGAGGCCTAAAAAAAAAAGAGAAGAGAGACACTTAGGAAACAGTTGTGGCAATTTTGCTATGCGCAAGCTGCTTTACGCTGTGTAAAGCAACAACAAATGCGACCGTTGCGTATAGCTTGTGGGCACCTCTGCTTTACAGTATTCATTTCTCTAGCAATACACACATTCTTTTGCACTTGTAGATGCTTTTGTTATTCTTTATATATTTTGAAATAAAAACAGAATAAATAAATAAAAAATAATTATCAACAAAGATAAAGCGGCGCCCTAGCGATAAGTGGGGTGGGGTGTGATAATAGATCCATCCATCAACAGCAAACGTAATGTAATCTGGCTACATACTTATTTGTACATATTTTTATTATTATTTGTTCCAGGTCTACCTAGCTTTGTTTCATCCTCTGCACGTGACGCGTCATCAATTCAAAAAGGTGCTCAACTGTATGAAGGTGATACGTGCCCTCAAATATCAAGAGGTCTATGCCCAGGAGAAGGTCACCAAGGTGGATAGCCTGTCGCTGGTGTTGAGTGGCAAGTGAGTAGAGATAATTAATAGTTGCATCAATCATTGCATCTCAATGGATCCTGTCAGATTGGTGGTTTCGCAACATCAAAGGGCCTTGCACATAGTGTTTCCGCATCAGTTCCTAGACTCGCCGGAATGGTTTGGCGTCTCAACCGATGACTACTTTCAGGTAAAGAGAGTTTGATAAATGATCCTTGATGCCGGCGTGGAGAAATAATATCAATTATTTTAGGTATCCATCATGGCCATGGAGGAATCACGTGTCTTAATCTGGCATCGGGACAAACTCAAGTTGTCAATAATGGCGGAGCCTTTCTTGCAAACGGTTTTCGATCACATTCTTGGCAGGGATGTGGTCAAAAAACTGATGCAGGTCACACAGGTTTGTGGAGAGGAGGGGATCATTAATCACCGATTTGGTATGAACAAACAAGTAATTCTTGATTTTCTTAGGTTAGCGAATCTATAGCCAGCAATGGGTTTCTACCCTCTGGCGGTTATGCTGAAGATGCGGAGGATAAGCCCATGTTGATATTAAAGAAGAGCGTGGATGTGGGCCATGGACTGACGGCGCTGATAAATCGTCAGTTGCAAGGTGAGTTCAAACCGTTCACTTTTCACGAAACACTCAGAAAAAAAAGGAGAAGTAAAGCTGAAAAATTCACCCTGAAATAGAAAAGAAATGAAAAAAGTTAAATTGCGGTTAACAGATCGCTTAAAACAAAGACTATTAAGATGCACAGATGGCTTAACACTTCTTAAGGTTTGACTTGAAGTAAAAACTCTTCCTTAAAATGGTTCGATTCGAGTTTAATAATGTTCAAGCGGATTGCTTAAGTGGGAATGAATATATACTTGAGTCAGTTTAACTACCTCTTCACCAGGTTACTCTAGAATTTCAAACAATAAGAAAGTGAAAGTAATAGAAACTGTATCACTTCGAGTATTCAAAACAGGAGTCGGTCATTTTACTTTGAAAATTCCTTACCAGCCTAAACAATATCGGGCTCGAAAGATCGATCTAGCTAACTTTTGCTGTTTTTAAGAGCTACATTATTTTTGAGATTTATTTAAAAGTTTTCTAAGAGTAAAATTTCGTTATAAATGCAAGAATTCAAAAACTTTATTCCAAAAAGTTTGAAAAGTCGGACACAGACATGAAATGTTTAGTTTAAAACACTGAACCGAACCTAAATTTCCATTCGGTGAGCTATAAAAAACCCTTAATTAACCGTATCGGTGGCTTAAATTGTCGTGTCAGGCTTCGTATCCCTATATTTTTTAATATAAATGAGATTAAAATCCGTTCCTTTTGTTAATTAGCAGAGCATTAACATTTATGTAAGCAAATTAACATTGGGTTAGCAGACCGCCGTAAAGTATGCACTGTTTTTCATTTGCTTTATAACTCTGCCATTTATTATGCGATCTTTATGACAAATTTCAGATATCAGAGAGTAAAAGCGAGATCTTTGATATTATAGGCAAACTTGATCTGTCTGCAGACAATAGGAGTCTACATTTAAAATATGTTTGCTCTAGCTATTCTAGTCTCTGGGATCTAGGTGTTCGTACAGACTCTACTCTGTTATATATGCTGATCAAGAATACATGTTCTATATGAAATCGAGTATGCTACCATTTGCCTGTTACATAGATTTGCATTGCTTCAGCATTCCCTTTTGACTCTACAATAAGGGGTATAAAGGTTCAAGCCTGGAATTCTGAACCTAAAATTTTGGTTTAGTTTAGTTAAAATTATAAAAATAAACATATTTGATCTGCTGTCTGGAGACTTTACCTGTTATCTGAACGGTTTTGAGTGACTGAGTCTTGCAATTGTTTGAAAAAATCTATGAACACGTTCAGAATTACCTTTGAAATCTTCATCAATAATAACCTCTGATTTATTAAGATGCTCGACTTCAAAGCTCATAGAATAATAATCAGAATAAGACATTACATTATTGGTAGTATTCTTCATATAAAGACTTCTTCTTCATATTGACTAAAGCCCCAAAGGACCAAGCCGAGTTTTTTGGAGTCTCTGGGCTTGTGTGGACCTACAGTTTAACGCCGCATCTCGAACGGCGAAGTTCAAGCCGCTTTTTTATGAGTAGTTACTTCAAAGCTGACGAAAATAGCTTGTAAAGGTGACCGGTTGTTTAAGTTTTTATAGAAAAAACTTTTTCTATGAGATTCCCTGAGGTGTACCGAACTCACGACACACTTGTACACACACTACCTGCTGTACCACACACGGCCAGAACTTTACAGCAAATAATTTGTTTTGTAGAACCACCCTAGAACCAAAATTCAACCCAATTTCTATGCTGTTGGCATAGTTTTTAGGTAGATTGCTAAATAAATTTGTATAAAGCATGTTCTGAACCAAGAACTTTGCACAAAAACCCAGATCCTCGAACTTCCGTATATTAAACATTCGAAAATTATGGTTTAAGCCCGCAAACCGGAGCTTCTAAAACGTTGATAGGGTTTTGAAGTCCTAATAAAAGTTCATGCTAATTTGATTCAAACGCTTAAGTGAGTTGGTTTTAACCTTTCTGGGCCTTTTCATGTTCTATTTTCAATGATAATAATGATTACAAAAAAGCCATTCGAAAAGGCAATCGTAAAACTGTTGTATGGGTTCCAAGAAGAAAATGAAAACGGAATTTATTTGATCAAAAAATAATGAAGCCTTGTGCCCTGTGTCATTCGTATATCTAAATATCGTAGATCTAAATATCGTATACCTAAGTTCGTTTCTTTCAAATACGCCATCTGTGTCTGCCAATAATCTTTGGTTAGGGGGCCAGATCAGCAATCAAAGATGATTTTGTTTTTTCTTCTGTTTTAAGGTGAATTTTCCGTATAACATAGCCAAGTATATTTCTCTGAGTGTATCACATATCAAGTACATATATAAATGTGTTCTGTCTATGTCTATCTCGATGTATATGTAACTCTCTTTTGAAAACCAAACCTCTG
The DNA here is from genome assembly GCA_035044985.1 of Lordiphosa fenestrarum. Lineage (NCBI taxonomy): Eukaryota > Metazoa > Arthropoda > Insecta > Diptera > Drosophilidae > Lordiphosa > Lordiphosa fenestrarum. The sequence goes on from JAWNNO010004426.1 coordinate 347,148, forward strand.
TCTTTCTCTCTCTATATCTATGTAAATGTGTGGCAAGTTTGTTGTCCATAGCCATACCCAGCTTTCCCCTCTCTCATCGCGCTCTCTCTGTCTCTCTCTCTATCTCGTTCTCTCTGTTTATCCTTTCTCTTTGCACGCGCTTTAACGGTGCCTTTTGCATGGCCGAGTTAAGTCCTTAAGCCTAACCTCCTAAATATTTAATTTTACGTTTGTTGCATTTTGTTCTTTATGTTTGTTCTTGTCTTTGTTTTTTTTTTTTGTTTTTTTACGCAATTTGCAATCTAATTTTAGAAGAGCATGTTCCTTTACTTGGTCGCACGTACAAACAACAACAACAGCTACTACTACAACAACAGCACTCAAAACCGCCGCTGGCGGATACAAATATCGATCAAAGTTAAGCCTAAACCCCAGAAAAAATTCTCTTTGGGACGTTCCTTGCTGCCTACGCTCTGCTGCTGCTGCTGCTGCTGCTGCGCTCGCTCTCTCAACTTGCCATAAACAAAAAAAACCACCCACAAAACCACCACAACAACAACAACTACTACAACTACACTCTGCAGTCCACGGCACGCGCTCGCTGTATACGCAAAAGGAGCAAGATCCATCAATCAGTCATCTGTCATCATCCCAGAGACCTTTCGCATCATCCGCATCATCAACGTCATCGCACTTATAGCACCAACACCAACTAAACAAAACAATCTAACCAAAAACTGTTATTCACAAAAAATCTGGTTGCCAGGCACTTTGATTTTTCCTCGTTTGTTTGATTTGCTTGGGTTTGCGTCAAACCAACCACCAAAATTTTCCATATTCACCTTAAACGATGGAAACATACTCTAAACAATTTCTTATATTTTTTGTTTTGTTTGTTGTTTATTTGCCTTTCGCAATGATCGATCATGAAATGTGTTAAGTGTTAATGGGGCTTACATATACAAGTAGAGCGTTCAGAGTTTTAGACAAGATTTTGTAGATATCATTGAACTTTTCAAGGGGCAGGAATCAACATTGGTACAGACTTACCAGTTTGACATATCAAATAGAGAGTTTATAGTATTTAATTCAGTTTATTTTGGTCCAAACCTGACCCAGGCGCTTCAATTCCACAGTACCACAGACCATTCAAGTACCTTCGTACCCAAAGACTTGAGGTCAGCCAAACAAATGAGCACACAGACAGCATACTTATGTAAAATCGTGGGTCCATATTGAAAATCCGCGCTTATAATTCGGCCGTTAAGCAGCTTTGTTTTTTCTAGAGTCTTTGAAGTTATCTTGATACACGCCATTTCGAATTCCGACTTGATTTACAAACGCTAGCAAATTAAAGTCATTATAAGAAACTAAATCCTGATCTTATAGTAACAGGACAAAACCAAGCTTCTGTCCAACTCTAAATCCTGATCTAGTAAAATAGAAATTGTTCTAGTACAGATCCATTTGGAAGGGATAGGTCTGAAATGTTCGTTTAATTACCCAGCGGAGCTGCAAAATAATACGAATGATCATCATTCTTTATATCCTTTGGATGATTAAAAGAATATTTCAGACATATCCCTTCCAAATGGATACCGGAAATCTTCCAATGGATATTTTCAATATACTTTTTCTTCTCTGTGAAGTAAAAACAGATAGCTCAATGCCAAGCTGTTTTAATTCGTAAAGTATTTCTAGGTTGGTCTGGCCTGACATTTCGCCAGAGAGCAAACAGCGCGCAGTTTGCTTTTAGTCGCCTACCAGCGATTGATGTGGGCAGGTCAGAGCTAGTTTGCCAATACATTCTCACTCTATGGTCTTGCTTTTTTTTTGGAAAAGCCTTGAATTAAACCCAAACCCAAACAAACAAAAATATTTCCAAATTGCGTCCACTCGCAAAAATCAAGAAACTAAATAAGTAAAACAGTTGTTAAAACAGCTGACTAATGCATTTCAATCAGGACTTCATATTGTAAATGCGCTGGAATGTTCCTGGGCTGGCGATATTTGAATTTTGGAATTTCACTTCACTAACTAAAATTCAATGTTGTCAGCAAACTAATATTGCCTTTTTTTTATAATATCAAAGACAGATCTAGCAGGATTGATGATAATGAACCAAGAAAAGTCAAAACTTACGCTTTCAATTTGCCAAATATCCACATAAATGTTTTATATTCATGAAACACAATTGCAAAACAGACATTAAAATTTCTGTATGCTGAGAATTCCTTTGAATCGATATGCTTATAATGGAGGAACCAAACATACTAGACTATTCGAATCTTTCGAATAACTATGCTACATTCTATCATCTTCAATGTTGCATTAGAACTTTCTTCAATATCTAAATATGCTGTCAACGCTTACTCGCTCTTCAGAACACAAGTCTAAGGCCCTTTTTCTAATCTACTACTTAGAGCTGCTATCTGTCACATAAACCTACAAATAACAGAGCAAAATCTCTGCTTATCTGACACATAGCTGCTATTTAGAAGATGAGAAATCGGAACTAAGTTAAACAGTCTTATCAAAGTATGCTGAAATTCGGAATGTCCGTTAGTCTGTTATTCAAATTCATTGGCATTTTACTTAGGTTGGGGAGAAACGTGAGCCGAAACGAGGTTCGAAACAAAAACTTTACTCTTAAACCTTAAAACATCAAATTTTTAAACATAAACCAAATTCAAAGGTAAATTCCGGTTCGAACCCGCACGCCGGCCATCCTGTTACAAATGTCAGAATTCTCTAAGTTCTCTATATTGGCGCTTATTCCATGTTTCCGCCTCGTTAGAGCATGTCTGACTGCTATTATATGCTCAAAGGACTCCTTCTTCTCTTCGCAGTAGCTGTTTTTTTCCACAGTCTGCCAGTATCTCTAATTATTAGGATACAGAGAGATCTCTTTCCTTGTTGAAGTAGTTTTTGGGAACCTTTGTGGTCTCTTTGCCTTGGCTTAGTCTCCTAGTGCTTTCGCAAGACATTGAGCTCTCTTCTTGGTCTCTAAGCTTAAGTTGAAGGTGCTATGGCCAAGCAAGCAATTTCCCTTATATAATAGTTTTATCCTTGATTGAGTTTAGCATATTGACTTGTAAATTTTCATAGTGCTCATACCCTGGAATCTCATTTGTCAATTTCTAAACGATCATTTTCATTATCGTCGAATTGTTTGAAGGCAGCCTGACAGATACTAAATTAATCATGAATAATGACCCATAAAGTATGCAAAAGTTTTATTTCCTTAAGTTATTATCAGTTGGAACAATGCAGTTGATAGTCAGTTAGGGCCGCGTCATGATTAATCGACACTGCAATTTTTGTTGTCCAGATTGTTGGGGAACTTACAGGTATATCACAAAATATTGCGTTAAGACAATTATAAAATAAATACTCTTATTTTCATAAAACGTAGCATACTTCAAAGGGCATTAAGCTTGATATTTTTTGTGTGTTTAAACGTAGTAAGAGTATATTGTAAGCTTATCTAACACATAGCAGCTATCTACATATCTATATATATAATCCTAAAGATTATCAGTGATCACGTAAATAGTTTTCTATACCATCGAAAAGTTGTACCCACAAATTTTGTCTAATTCTCTAAACTGTTGCCCTCATGATCGATCTCTTTTTCGTGCCGAAGCCTGTTTTTTGCAAATCAACAATTCACTTAAAGTCAACTTCAATTTCAAGTGATTTTTTTCGCTTTGGTTCTCTTCAAGAGACTTGAAATTTAGTACATAATTTATGGAATTTTACTGTGCAGGCACACATCCAGCATATTTACCACATATTTACTTGTTTGTTTTTTTTTTCTTATAATAAATCTATATAAATGTAATAATTTTTAATAATTTCGTTGCGGAACCGCTGATTGAATTTGCATACGCATTGAATTTCATTTGAGAAAGTTGCGAAATTAATTCTAATTAATAGAAAACTAAAATTATTTAGCTTAAGTTGGCATTATTGTATATTGTGTGTACATATATATATAACTCACCGCTGTCCCGAAAAATCAATGTGAATGTAAACGAGCCAAAAAATAATAAAAAAAAGAAGAAAACCAACAACAAAAGACCAAACAGCAACGGCAACAAGTAACCGACCAAGTTGTGATTAATCATAATTCAATGTTTTAGTTTTCACCATGGTTCGTGTCTTGACTAATGAGCGGCCCACTCATGCTGAGCACGTAGCCAAGGCCCGTACGCAGATTTGGCATCATTAACATTATTTTGGCACAAATGGCATTGATTTGTTTTTTATTTTAATTTACAATTATGAATAACATATTTGGATTGCTTAGGAGATATATTTTGTTTTTGTTTTTGTATTTTTATTTAATTTAATAATTCTTGTGTTGTTGCGATTGCAATGGATTATTGTTGATTGGCGATTTGTTTGTAACAAGGGGAAACTAGGCAGTAGCAAGGGGGTATATAGGTTTCGAGCCAAACAGTTGATAAAGAATTAGTTGGTATTGCTTACATGTAATTAGGACTAATTTAACATTTGTGGAATTAGAAAGAGTTATTCAGAGCCTTGAAGTAAGTCTTACTTCCAGTATTTAAGTACTTTTTATTACAATAATCTCGATTAGTCAGTTAATCAAAAAAACAATTTCTGTTTTTAGTAATTGTTATTGTAACCTGTTATTACGATAATTCAAAGAATACTTTAAAATGTAATTACTTTTACAATTACTTGAATTCTTAAAAAGTGGAATTATTTATGTCTTGGTAAGGTTTAGCTGAAAAATCAGTCAAATATAACATTTCACATTAGAATACAATGTATATAAATAGGCACATAGTTTCCAAACATAAATTTTCAACAAAGTAGAGCTTTTCTGATACAATTCGAAGACTACTTTGTTTTGTGTTTAAATTAAGTCAATTTAATGTAATGTTTTCAATCTATTTTTGCTAAAAAATCATCATTTTTATCTACGGATACATAAATAATTCAATTTTTTGGGCACAATTACTTAATAATCCTCCTTCACAAGCTCAATTATTCAAGTAATTGTAAAAGGAATGACATAACTGAATAATTGTAATTGCTAGCTTTAATCGTAAATTCCTAATTTTTTGAATTATCTGAAAAATGGTAATGGTAATTGTAGTTAACTGCTCTGATACTTATTTAGTGTAAAGCATCAAAAGACTGTCTCACCGCTGAGCTAGGTACATTGCTCTAGAAGAATGTTGTGTTATGGAAATGAAATGTTCTTACTTAATCATCAAATGTTAGTAGAGGAGTGTAAGAATGAGATTATGCTTTCGATAGCTATTTCGTGTACCTATTACAGCTCCCAAATGACACGAATGGAAGTCGAAAAGTTTCTTAAATATCACTTGTTAGCTAATAATGCCTAACTATCTATAAACCTTTCCCTAAAGCTACAAGGGGCCTATAGGCCTTACAAGTGAAAGAAAAGAGGAAACATTAATGTGGACCTTCGATTTTACATGAGTGTGCTGTCCGTGAGTGCGCGCAAACTGCCAAAGAAACTTGGCACACAAACAGCACATATATGTAAAATCGAAGGTTCACATTGAAAATTTCCCTTCAAGCTTGTCATTAATGTGGACCTTCGACTTTACATTAGTGTGCTGTCTGTGTGTGGGCGCAATCTGCCAAAGAAACTTGGCACACAAACAGCACACATATGTAAAAACGAAGGTCCACATTGAAAATTTCGCTTTTAGCTTGTCTAACATTCACTTGTATGGCCCTTACATCTAGTTGTCTTATATTTATGATAACACTTTGAGCAAACTCTCTTGTAGAAGAAATAGTTCATGTGCAGAAAGTGGTGCGCGTTTTTGCTGCATTTGTAATCTCAATTGGATTTTGATTCCTAAGCCAGTTCTAACTACTAAAACAGGATATCATATTGTCGATCATTCATCACACTCTCATTTTTTTATTCAGTTGTTTTTGTTTACTCTCTGTAAATAACTTAGCCGATAAAGTGGTCATAAATTTGTACACAAAGTGCAGCCGACTCTGATGACGATCACGATCGCTGCAGCAAATATGCAGGCAGCCAGGCAGGCATGTGTTGTCACTTCCGTCCCCGTCAATTATAATGAATGAATATCGATTGCCATGGGACAAGTGTGTCAATTCTTTAGTCTAACAAAAAAAAATTACAAAAACTCGAGGAGTTTTGTTTGCGCTTTAGCACCGAAACTCGAGGAGTATTGTTTGCTTCCCACTGGTGCATGGCACATTGACGTACAGCTGGCACATGATCTTACAACCAAACGAGTGACAATATGAACCGAAACTGAATCGCTAATTACAGCTGATAAGCCTAGAAATTGCTACATTTTTCTCAAGACGTAAAGCAGCTACACTTTGACAATGATTAAACTTTCCGTCAAACTAAGATTCGAACTGATCTTTTGCTGAAGTCTTTAAAAATGCTTCTTTGTCAACCATTTTAATACGTCTCTTCCATTAGCCTATCATTCTTTTGTATTCTCTGTACCACAGGTACACAGAGTATATTAAGTTTGTGCAAAAGTAAATAGAGAATGTTCAATATTTTCTAAAAAAAAATGTAAGATAACGAGCTTAAATTATATCTATGATCTCTCTACAATAGCAGAGTTATAAAGGTTTCAACAAAAACGTTGCATACTTTTCAGAGCAGTATGCACTGTTTGCCAACATAATGATGACTTTCTAACATTAATGTTAATGATCTGTTAATTTACAAACGATAAGGCTAGAATATATGCAATTTTTTACCTACAATACGTTGTATTTCCGGTTGCTGTCCCTTTACATCGAAAGTTCTCCTAGAGATTTCTAGAGATTTCTGGGACACCCCTGAATAAATAAATCTAAATTGTTACTAAAACAGGCATAAAAAAAAAACCAATGCAAACATCGAGCATAGAGACGAATCTGACATTCTACAAACATGACCAATTGTTAAAAACATTTCCTTTAACAAACAAAATATACAAACAAGTGCATTGACATTGACTGGAACATACTACCTTGTAACGATCTTGCCTTTTACACCACCGGCCTTATGGCTTTCTAAGTCCCTAGCTGTATTAAGTACTCGATTTGTCGCTAGACTCAATTCTTTATTGTGATTTGTTGATCTGTTACGTGTGAGGTCGATAGTCGTCTGCATTGAGATGTCGACTTCATATGCTCAGTTCTGAGTTCGAGTGTCAGAGAGGGAAAATAAAATAACTTCACAAAACGAGTTTCACTAAGACTAGATTTGCACGGTGAAGCAAACTTCATGTAGTTATCTTAGTAGGCGACATTTTCAAGGCAAAATGAATACGTTTTATAAAGGAAAGGTTTAGAATCTAAACTGATTCTCTCGCCTACTAATTTTCAAATTTTATACAAATTTTCAAAGGTTTTTGAGGTAATTTTAGGACATTAAGTGCATATAGCTTTAAGGCTGCTTTATGTTATAATTCACATGAATAGAAACAATAGTACAATTTTTTTAAACCTGAATGCTTATGAACCCTGTTTAAACACAACAAAATTCTTATGATAAATGCTCTTTGAAGTATGCTATGCTTAATAATATTACTAATTCCGGAATACAAATCACTTATATGGTTGGCTGATTACTAACTCATTTTAAATATTAATCCGTCTATCTTAGTGAATACAAAGTGTGGATTATGTATGACGCAGCCATGCATGACTCTCAGTTACTTATTAAAATTGAGTATTATTTAAGAAAATGAAGATGGCATACTTTTAGGGGCATTTATCATTGAATTACTTTTGTGTTTAAAAGGAATATAATTTGAATAAAGTATTGTGCCGAAATAAATATTGATGTCAACTGGAATCAAGGCTTAGTATATGCTAAGTTTTAGGACTCTAATGGCCTTGGTCAGGTGTAGTGCATCGGGTAGTGTGTGCCTCTGGGTATCTAATCAAAAGGTTTTAAAAATCTTCAAATCAAGCCAATGACTAATGAAAACCGCCTTCAACTGAAGAGATTGTTGAATTGCTTAAAGAGCTTGGATATGTTAACTCGATCTATATTTAAACACCGCATAAGTTAAAAGAAATTCATATTGATATCTTCGATCCATAGCTTAATCATGATGTAAAATGGGTTGTTGACATTAATGTCGAGCGAAAGTGATCATTGAGTATAAGAGATGAGCTGATGGTCAGACCACAACAATAGCATATTAAATGGGAAAGATATTGTAGGCATTGAGCTGCTGACCCAAAATGTTAGCCATAAATTCGGTTGTTTACTGCAATTTGCTAGGCGAATTGGTAATAAATCTAAATAAAAAGACATTCCGCTGTTGTCTTTTTTCAGCATGACTGCATCTGAGTTGAAAAGTGTTGGCAAATTCACATTTTTGCACCTTTTTTCAAAATTTATTTAAAGTTTAAGTATTTTTATTCTGCTAAAACCACTTGCTGCAGTTTTTAGACTTTCTTCATTCACAAACTTTTGTCTTCAGTGCTCTTTTAGGCCTTATTAGTATTAAATATTCAAACTGGTGCAGCATAATCTATTCTTTACACTGTCTTTGGCATGTGATTATGGAGACTCCCTGCAAAAGGCTGTACCCTAAGAACATAGTGTCAGTTGCCCAAATTTATTCTACCATTTGCAATACATATTAACATTTGGTTATGGCGCAGCCGTCACCTTCAACAGCTAGAGGCGTTAGCTGAACAGTTCAAACTGTAGGTCCCAATAGTTTGCCATATAAGTTCCACCTCTTGGGGTGTTCACCGTATCTGACGTTCAACCCCATAAGCAGTGCAAATATCGTTCAGTTAGTGGATCTATATTTAAATATCAGCAAATATTGACAAACTAATTCCCATGACACACTTATCAATAGTCAAAGCAAATAGGGCAAATATCAAATGAAAAGTGTCATTCCATAACCGACCAACTAACACCCTTTCCCTTTCCTACTAAGCCTAGTTTAGTTCAGTACTCTCTCTCACACACACATTGTGCATGACTCTCAGAGAGAGAGAGATAGCGTTTGCCTGGGCCCGAGGCAAGCAAACGAATTGCACTAATACAGGCACAAGTCGTTGCAAGTGTGGCTGGGACTTTAACGAAGTAGTTGTATATAAAACTAATTAAGTTCTATGTGTGCCCCGAAAAAGTACTTTCCGCTCTAAACTATTGCTTTCTTTTTATAAAATATAAAACCAAATATACTTAAAACTTAATTTTTGTTGATAAAATTATGAATTTAATTTTCTATTTTTGGGGTGAACCATAATTTGTTGTCCCAAAAAAAAAAAACCAAACTCGTACATAAAACAACTACAACAACAACAACCACACCACACCAACAACAACTACAACAACAACAACTTGCAGCTCTGCCCAGGATATCCAAGTATTATGATTGTGGTGAGTATTATCAGTTCTTAGAGAGAGAGCAGCAGCATTTTAAACTAGAGTTTGTGTGTGTGTGTGAGTGTGTGTGCGTTACTCTTTCTCTCTCTCTCTCTATTTCACTGTAGTCTATGTGTGTGTGTATGCATATGTGTGTGTGTGTGTGCGCGCGCGTATGCGTTTGTGTTTAACCCTTAAGCGGTGCCTTCATTTTTGTTAACGTAGTGTGCATGCCCTGCCCCCGCCCGCCCGCCCTTCCCCCTCGTTACGCCCATATACACAACCACCTGCTGCTGCCTACGTGTGTCTGTTTGAGTGTTCAATTTCGAGCCCGGCTATCAACTTTTATTTATAGTCCACACCATATAAATATAGACTCTAATCTTGATAACCCCCAATTTCTGTTTCCACTTGTTGTGTCTTCCCCTTTTCGTAGCCGGTGATCCGAACTCTTGGCGATTGGGACGGATCGATGAGACTGATCATGAGACGGCGGTGTGAGGATCGGATCGTGATGATGATGATGATGTTAACCGGCCACAATGTGGAATAATGTTTAGACTTGTGTTTTTGAGTATTATTAGATGTATATTTTAGGCCATACAAAACCCAAAGCCGTGAACAAAATTTAGATGCGAAACAAATGGAGAAATGAAGCTCGCTAAGTGGAAGCCGCAATGCGTCGTTATATCTAGCTGCTAAGGACATACACATATATAAGTCTATATATATATACTATATATATATATGCATACAGAAAAATGCTCTGGGGGGTTATTCCCATGGCAGATGGTAGAATTCTGGCACAAGTTTTTCGGCATTTCTTTTTTTTTATAATTTACGTTTCATTTACATTTTGTGTGCCGCAATGCACAGTGGGCCCAAGCCTTTTAAAGAGTCCTACAACTGTTTAAAGTTGACTTCTCTGCCCTAAATGGGTGAATAATATGGATTTTGTTGGTTTTGCCTTAAAGTCAGCCCAAAAGTATGCAAATGTTTAAGACTTTTGAAAATGTAAGGGAACAACTCTGTTTAAATTCATTCAAAATATTACAAAACTAACACTAGGCAAGAAGGTACATTATACTAAAGATTTGTTGGTGATTCTAGTTTATTTTCTTCTGCTGAATACGTATCTGACTTTGGAAAAGGTCCATCACGTCTAGATGTTTGGTAATTTGAAGTAAAAGCTACTTAAAAGGCTCTTAAGTTATGGAACCTTTAATATTGCCTTAACTTTCTTTGATATTATCGTAAAGTATTACGTTTAAGCTTTACAACAAACTATCCCAAGCATTTTTGCGATTTTTTTTTAGCAAAGATATACCATTTATAAAACATGTCTCCAAAAATATAGAATTGTCTACCGCCCAAAGTTATGCTATGTCTTAGCTTTAAAAGGGACTATTCCAAATACCGTATGAAGTAAATGCTATATCAGCATGTCCATATTCTCTTGATAGTTTTCATATAAATTCAATACCAATGGCTAGCACTATAGCGATCTTTTATAGCATATCTTTGGGCAGTAGACATTTAAATATATTTGAGGACATATTTGGTAATGGTGGATCTTTGCTTTGTTTGAGATAGTTTTTTTTAAAGCTAAAAAGTAATACTTTACGACTATGTTTATATTAATCATGTTATTCGTGATTAATGCCCTTCAAAGTATGCAAACTTTATTTCCTTAAGTTATTATGTATTAAAATGAAGCCATTGCAAGTCTGTCATAGATATTCGACATTGCCTATTCACTCAGATTGTTGGGTATTCAACAAAATGTAAAGTAACAAATATATACTTGAGCAAAATTATGATTTTCATTTAACATAGCATACTTTTAAGGGCATTAAGCATGATATATTTTCTGTGTATAAACGTAGTTCTGGAAAGTTAAATAAATAGCACTAATTCCATACAAAATGCATCTTAAAATGCATTTCAAGCCACTTTAGGCTCTTATCATTAGAAATCTAGATGTAATGAACCATTTTCAACATCTAGAATCAGAATGTAGAATCACCACCAACCCTGGCAGTGTACTAGACCTGTTTGCCCAGTATAATTGGTGCTAAGGTGGATTTTGAGAAATTTTACGGCTTGAAGATTATTTCCAAAACCCAAGGGAAGTGACAAATAGCTCAACGGTTTCCGAGGTTTTATATCAATTTCAGTCATCAGCCAATATATAGTTTGTTATGGTTTTTTATGCAATCATATTTGGCTCTTTGAAAGATTTTATAGCACAAAACAGAAAGAAATCTAAGGTCACTTTTATTAAAAACAAACAAATAAAGCGTATAAAGCTCAATCGACTGAGTTGGTAATGCTGATCAAGTATATAAATACTTAATGTGGTCCTAGATGATTCCTTCTTTGCGTTGCAAACTTCTGGGGCAAAATTATAATACACTTTTTAGATATTAAGATTGTGTAAAAGTATGTAACAGCCAGAAGAAAGCATCTCCGACCCCATAAAGCATATATATGTATTCTTGATCAGCATACACAGCCGAGTCGATATAGCCATGCCCGTCTGTATGTCCGTATGAACGCACAATTCTCAGAGATGGTAAGCGATAGAGCTTTGACGTATATGGTAGAAAAACTTCTTATACTTGCAGGCAGCTCAAGTTTATTTTCAATTTTGGCCACGCCTCCTGCTGCCCCCAGAATTTGGAAAAAACGTCATATCTGCCACAGTTTTAAAGATAGATGGTTCGCAACTTTTACACATATTTAGTAATCGGGATAACTTATCGATTCGCCAAAGGAATGGCGAAGATCGGTTGAATGGTTGTCGAGTTATGATCAAAAGACTGTTCGCTACTGTAGCGCAGTAGCAGCGTTGCTTTCAGCTGCTGCTTTTCGTTGGTACAGAGTAGATTATAGTCGGGCTTGACCCGTTTGTTTCCCTCTTTTTCCTGATAAAGTTCTCAGTGGCAGAATATCTTCAATCCAATTTTCTTAACAGCTTCGATCCCAAGCCGGTTTCGGAATCTACTTATGATTAAGTCTAGTTTCTAGAGTTTCTTCCTCGCAATTTAAGAAAATATTTACAGAGTGAACACAGCTCAAGCCTTATTTGTCAATTAAGAAATTACAAACAAAAAAATGACAATACTTCTCTGATTCAAATTTAAGCTTTGTACATAAACATACATAAACAATTAAAATTGAAGTCGCCAAATGCCTGGAATACCCCTAGGATACTACCTTATATATATAAAAATATATATATATATACACAAATACATTACTTTTAGTCTAGTTGCAAATTGTATTACGCTACAAGTTTAGAACAAAACAGAAAAAAAACCACAAAAAACGAATAAAGAAACAAATGTATTTTTTTATTAACTTAAATCTAAGTAAATTTTACGCAAAAGCAAATCGTTGAGAGTACAACATATATACATATGTGTGCGTATGTGTTAAAAGTGCATTGGAAATCAAATTCAAATGTTAATTCATGTTAAAAACTAAAATTAAATTATGAAAAAAAGAGAGGAAAGAGCCAAGTATAATAGATATATTGAAGTTATTGTGCTAATGCCTAGAAGTATGCTAGGAACTTGTACGAAACAAAGGCCTCTTGATGCTTACATATTGCATACTTTTTGGTGCTAAATGGAAAAAAGCTCGTCGGAATTAGTCAAATATATAGAAGAACAAGTTTACCCCTAAACATTAAGGTCCCACCATTCAAATTTTTTAGTTCCCAGTCAACAAAACAAAACTAAACTAAACTAATTATGGCTAAAGATTAAAATTAACAAAAAAGAAACTGAAACCGATAAATACCGATTCAAAATAAATTGTTGTTCAACTAAATGTTTTAGCTAGACATATAAACAAGAGAACACAAACACAAACACAATCATACACACACACACACACATACATATATACCTTCTGTTCTTGTATTACATTGTATCGATCCCAACGTAAAAACACTAAAAACCAAACTCAAGCTCACAGTTAAACAACCGAACAAACTAGATCAAAAACATAATGCAAAATGGAAATGAAAACCGAACAAATCGAAACTAAAACCAAACAGTTCAATGTATTTCGTACCTTTGAGTATCAGTAAAACAAAAAAAACAATGCAAATAAAATACAATTCTAAAAATGTCAAATCAACTGGCAAACTGTTGTTATGTATCGTTTTTAGGCAAGGACTGAGCTGTACAAATGATAGAATCAAGAGCCACCTGGATAGGACTTTGTGATGCATATATCTGTTATACATTTTATATATAATTTGAAGTTTTTTAAACTTGTTTTAGCATAACTTTTGAACTGCATTCGCGACTTTAGAAGCTATTTACAGAAAGAAATGTAGAGTTCAACCCTTCTCGTTTCTAAGAGTAGATTCAATTGGCGACCGAGCGGATGGGCTGACTATAGATAGATATATAAATAGATGTTTATTTCCATAGACATATGCAGGCATTATTCACTTATTAAACAAGTAAGCAATCATAAGGGTCACAAGTTGAAATCTGGTAATATCATAATAAAGCTTGACATTATTTGGCATCAACGGTCTTACCATGTTTCGAAGTACTAGCGCCATTTGTGTAGTTTACAGTGGCTTCATCAACAAAATCAACTTGACCTACAAATGGAAACGTCAAGAGATGGTTTTCCTTGGATTACACTAGGCAAAAAAGTGTATTGACTACTTTCGTCTCCCAAGCCCGAATCTGTTCTCGGAAAAGTTCCATCCATCATGAGCTTAATGTCCATATTTTGAGCATTCTAAGTCTAGCTTGGTGAGACACACTTCAGTGTGTTCTATCCTACTCTAATATTATAGTAAGCTACTACTTTTTAGATTTAAAATAAACTTTTGGAAATATTTTGAAGATTTTTTTAAGCGAAAATATATTCCTTATTGTGTACATGTGTTGAAATATGGTCATATTTTGTGCCGCCCAAAGGTATGCCATGTTTTCTTGCAATTTTCCTTAGAGTTCTATTCAAATGATTTTGCATAGCATATTTTTGGGCTTTACACAATTTAATAATTTGAAACGCCTGTGTTCCAAATGCCATATCTTCGTTGAAAAAAATCGCAAAACTGTTTGGAATAGTTTATAGTAAAACTAAGAAGTAATAACGCAACATTAATATCAGAAAGAGCTAGAGTATTTGTATGGTTTTCCCATAAAACGTAGACTTTTAAGCAACTTTCAGCTAAAATTACTTCGAATTTATATCCTATATATAATCGTACATCTTCTAGAATCACCAAAAGTCTTTCAATTTACTGAAAAAGTGGAAAAAAAGTGTGACAATGAACTCAGTTCTTTGTATAGCGAAAAAGCAACATTAAAAAATACTATATTTTGCTGGTATAGTGAATTCAATGGTGGTCAAGGTTGTCCGAAATCAGTTATTGTGCCAAAAAAAACTTTGATGCTGTGCTTGAACAGATAATGCAAGATGTGTCATGTGAAATAGCGTGAGATTGAGGCATCCCTAAACATAAGTTCCTCCAGCACGATGTAAAGAAATGCTGAAAACACAATCGAGGTTCTTCACAAAACGCTTATAAGATCGCCGCAGGTAACGAGACATGTTTAAAACAGCAACAATCGAATCTAAGACGAGCCAAGATGTTCGCGCAAGAAGCATTGCGAGGCAAATGTATGCCTGTTTCAATTAACCGTTTGGGTCATGTAACCACTGTGCCGCTTGAGCAACCTAGGACGGTCCATTTTGAGTGGTACATGACTATACGTTTGACGGAAGTGTTTGGAGAAATTCACAGAACCCTTTGCTAAAGACGAATTATTCTCCAATCTCGCACACCAAACGACTTTCTGTCTGGCCAACACTTCGAACTGATGGAACCTCCGTCGATTTGAAAGCTATCTTTACCAAACTTTGCAGGAAGTGATTTAGTACAAATACGCCACACATTTGTCGGAACCTGTCGGATCGGATGACTATAACATATAGCTGTCATTGAAACGATCGGTCGAAAAACTAGGTAGAAAAACTTTTTTGATTTCAATGCAAACGTGTCCAAACTCCGTATTTACTAGTTTACTATGTTTCTTCATGATTCTGCCAAGTTTGATCGAAATCGAACATCTATATAGTATAGCTGTCATAGAAAAGTGGAGTCTAGAAAGTACTCTTAGTGAGAAAAACTTTTTTGTTTTCAATGCAAGCGTCTCCAAACTTTGCATTTCTTAGTTTTCTATGCTTTTGCATGATTCCACTAAGATTGGTCGACATCGAACAGCTATATAGTATAGCTGTCATAGAAAAGTGGAGTCTAAAAAGTACTCTTAGTCAGAAAAACTTTTTTGTTTTCAATGTAAACCTCTTGAAAATACTCATATATATATTTTATAAGCTTTCACACAATTCTACTAAGTTTTGTCAAAATTGGATGACTATAGGTTATAGCTGCTATAGGAACGATCGGTCGAAAAACTAGTTTTAGTGAGAAAAACTTTTTTGTTTTAAAAGAAAACGTCTCCAAACTCCGTATTTACTATTTTTCTATGCTTCTTCATGATTCTGCCAAGTTTGGTAAAAATCGGACATCTATATAGTATAGCTGCCATAGAAAAGTGGAGTCTAGAAAGTACTCTTAGTGAGAAAAACTTTTTTGTTTTCAATGCAAGCGTCTCCAAACTTTGCATTTCTTAGTTTTCTATGCTTTTGCATGATTCTGCCAAGTTTGGTCGAAATCGGACATCTATATAGTATAGCTGTCATAGAAAAGTGGAGTCTAAAAAGTACTCTTAGTGAGAAAAACTTTTTTGTTTTCAATGTAAACCTCTTGAAAATACTCATATATATATTTTATAAGCTTTCACACAATTCTACAAAGTTTTGTCAAAATCGGATGACTATAACATATAGCTGCCATAAGAACGATAGGTTGAAAAACTAGTTTTAGTGAGAAAAACTTTTTTGTTTTCAAAGAAAACGCCTCCAAGCTTTGTATTTCTTTGTTTGGAATGCTTACCCATGATTCCACCAAGTTTGGTCGACATCGGACATCTATATAGTAAAGCTGCCATAGAAAAGTAAGGTTAAAAAATAGTCTTAGTAAGAAAAACTTTTTTGTTTTTAATGGAAATGTCCTTCGAATTAGTTGGAAAAACGTGCTGCAAGGGTATGCAAACTTCGGCAGAGTTGAAGTTAACTTTCCTCTATTTTTGTTCATATAAATTCACAATTATTTCTATTATTAAGTTCAACTATAAATCAGCCGAACTGTTCTTATTTGCGATCCTTGGTTCGGCTCAGAGTTTTTATAACAAACTCGGGTTTGGCTTAAGATCATGAAGTAGCGGTTCGCTACATTTTGGTACTGTTCTGTTCAGAACCGACTTGCATCATTGATTAAAAGCAAAGTAGAATTCTGTGTATGATAAGGTGATAAGGTTTTGACACTCAAAACCCCGTAAGCAGGAACAAGAAACCCAAAGGACGTAAGTGTGTCATACTGAACTGCTAAGATTAAACTTCACTTTTACTCTCTAAGCATTGCGTGAACCTTACTAAACGAATGAAACGAAAGACACTGTTCCAAAGAAGACGAGGAGAAGAATAAATTCTGTGGAATTTTTTGAAAATAATGGACAGTATTCAGTAATCATTAATTTAAATCAAAACCAAACCATGTGATTATGTTGCCAGCATCCAGCATATTATTGTACCAACAGCCATTTATTTTTGCAATTTTCAGCTCAAATGATGACCTCAAAATGAGACGAGACAGCCGCCTATTTTTGTGGGACTAATTAATCTAATTTTAGGGAGCAGCTGAAAAAAGGTGGTCAACACATTGGGGACTCGATGTGGATACCTAAACAATTCGTTGCCAACCAAAGTTTGGTTTCATGTTTCAGTATCGGTAAAAAGTTGGAGTACAAACAACGCTTCACCCATCTGCCCGAGGAATTAATACTCGTATGACTGAAATTCGGTCCACGCTTTTGTGCTCGTTCAGGCATTCAGCAAATAATGCATAAATAAATATTCATGGGACACGTGACCAATGGACAGTAGCTAAAAATACACACAAAAAAAAAGAAAGAGAAAAGAGCAAAAAAGTGAACAGGGGTGGAATCAAATCACTCGTACACTCACGCACACACACACACACACATACACACACAGGCCACTGCACAGTCTTCTCTTTGAAGTTTGTTTTAGTAATTAACTAAGTAGACGCTGCTAAGTATGCTACAGTTTGGTTGTTTTCTGCAGCCGACTGACTGACTCAGAGTTGAGGCTGGAGTTGGTACTTGGAGCTGGTTGACTGAGGCAAGTAATTAAAGTTTCACCTGATGGAGACGCCGAAGTTGGCTGCCAAATGCAAATTCTATGCAAAATCCCGTCAAGACAATAAGGAGGGACAAAACAGGGGAAAGCTGGTCCAAGCTGAGCTTAAATTTTGTTTTCCAAGCACACAAACATACGTACGTACATACATACGTACATACATATATGATGCCTCGTATAAAAATGACAAAATTGCAGTGCCAAAAACTTTTACCAGACAGCGGGGTAAAAGAGAGAGAGAGAGACAGAGAGCGCGAGGGCAAAGTTGAAAATGGAACAAACAAATAATAATAAAAATACACGAAAAAAAAAGCAAATGCCCAAAGTCGTTTGTCGCATACCCTGTAAAATTTCATCAGAATCATTAGCCTGCTACCAGTTTTACTTTTGCTAAAGTTGGGCGATTTGGTAACAAAATCCAGTCCAAAAAATAGTTTTCTAAATTAATTTCAGATATTAAAATTGCCCAAAACAGTATATCGATCTATCGATAAGACATTATTCTACAAATACTTAAAAAATCAACAAAGTTAATCAACCTTAAAGGAACAAGGCTTTTCGTTTGTCAGTTACATCAATTTACCGACTGTAATATACTGTGTACCGGCCAAAGTGTATGCTCTTTAGGTATGTTGCTGCTAAAATAACAACTGAAAGTAGCGCTGCGAATCCTTCTATCTATATCTAAATTTAAAAGAAACTTGTAAAGAACCTAAGAAGAAGCTTAAATCCCCTACATTTCGCGCCTCTATTGAAAACCCATAAAAATGTTTAACAAACCAATGGGCGGTACCAAATATAGTAAAATTGTTTGGAGTGGCTTATTTTGAAATTAAGAAAGTAATACTTGAAAATAATATCAAAGGCAACCAAATCAAACGAAAAGAACATACCCACAGAACGAGCATTAAAAGTGTAAGCAAAATTTAGAAGTGATAGACCTTTTCTGAAAACAGATTCTGGTTCACAAAAAAACATCTTAAGTCACCTTCGAACCTTTCGTATACAAAACCTTGTTGCCTAGTGTAGTCTACCTTTGAAAAAGCTAATCTTAAGTCAGTAAACAGACCTAAAAGATGCAAATGAGAATTTAAAAAACAAAACACATTAAAAGCACCTATGCGGAACTGAAGTGACCGCCTACTGCGCTACATGCTGAACTGTAATTTTATTTTTTTTCCAAATCTTTGCACAGCAAAAACGAGTCTGTAAACTGTAGTTAAAAGTTTCGTCGGGGAATCAAATCCCTTGTACCATCTACACCAACTGGCTTTGCACCTTGTTTATGATGCTTTATGTCGACTTTTCTATGAAGTACGAGAGTTTGAGAGTTTGATTCACAGAGAACCAAAGGAAAAGAAACGGACTAAGTAAGTTTTTTCATTGTCTTTTAGAAAATCTAGTATCGAAATGATACTTAAAGATGGAAATGCTAAGAACTGGTATCAAATATCAAAAAATAGTACATAAAAGTCTTCGAATTATCATTTAATGGAGTATTCAAGAGAAATTATATTCAATAGTTTCAAATTGATGATAAAATGTTGTAATTGTGATGAGTACTTCGTTTGTGAGTAGTTTAGAGGAATATAAGGGTGTGCTAGAGCACTGCGCCATACCACACTTATGTGCTTTTTCACATTTTAAGTGGCTTAAACAGGTAAAGAATGTTTAATTGTTCCAAACTGATACCATCTCTCAGCCTATGTGCATTTAGAGGTAGTATTTACCCCCTCTATAAGCTCATAGGCTGTTACATACACGTGCACAAACAGAATATACTCCAATGCACCTTGGCTACAGAAGTTTAAAAAGTGTGGTACGGCAAAGGTGAACCACCACACAATTTGAATATATAAATAACTAGAGGAGTAAGTCGCCTGCTTGCCTGCCCCCACCCCTACCCACCTCTTGGGGGCCAAAAACTCAGCCCGTTGTCCGCAAACAGAAAACCGCATCAAATATTAAAAGTGTCATTTGTCCAACTTTGGTAAAACCCAACCAAGTCTTCCGCTGGCGTTGTCTAACACAAATTGCAGTCGGGATATGGTCATGGGGGGGGGAGACATGTGATCAAAATTACCTCAATTTCTGGCCAATTTTTGCCTAATTTTGATTTATT
The DNA here is from genome assembly GCA_035044985.1 of Lordiphosa fenestrarum. Lineage (NCBI taxonomy): Eukaryota > Metazoa > Arthropoda > Insecta > Diptera > Drosophilidae > Lordiphosa > Lordiphosa fenestrarum. Next base: position 366,968 of record JAWNNO010004426.1, read on the forward strand.
AACTTTCCGCTCTGCCCTCCCCCACGCCTTGCATACAAAATTAATTGCATGTTTTATAACTTCATTTTTTTTTTTTTTGTATTATTTTTTGCCTTTGCTCATTTTGTTGCACATTTCGCTTCCGCTCCAGTTACAGCTGAAGTTGTTGCCGGGCTGCCGCTTCAAATTTAGGTTAGTCGACGCCTTAAATCAGTTAATGTTAATAAACAAGCGGCTGTTAGTGGCGGCGGCCTGGTTGGAGTGGATGACTGGCTGACTGGATGAGCAAACGATTGGGCGGTGAGTGAGTCAACTAGTCAGTCAATTACTTCCGCTTCCGTTTGACGTCGCGACGCTTAGGCATCCGCTTCAGGTTTATATTGCTCATTGTTGTCGCTTGACTGACTACTTTTCAGGCTAGTGATGGGCATTAACAGCTGAAATGAATGCAAAAAGGCTGGAGTCCTTGACAGTGAGTCAGAGGAAATCGCAGAGTAGATTGAGTGCAATTAGTTCTGCTGGCACAGAGGATAGTAAAATCATTGTTCAGTCTATAATTTTGGATCTGGGGAATCTTGAAAATAGTTAAGAGAATTCACAATGATGTTATTGACGAAAAAGTCGAGTTGAAAACCACAGTGCTTTGAAAAGGAATTTCAAAAATTGAATTGGAGTTGAAAAACTTTCATTTCGATCCGTCAGTTATGAAGCTATCTCCACCAAACTTTCCACAAACTCTTTAAATACATATACGCTGCACATTTGTTGGATTTGGCCGGTTCAAATGACTATAACATATAGCTGTCATAGGAATAATCGGTCATAAAACTAGTTCTAGTGAGAAAAACTTTTCTGTTTTTAAAGCAAACGCCTCCAAACTCCATATTTAGAAGTTTTTTTTTCGTTTCCTTATGATTCTGCCAAGTTTGGTCAAAATCGGACAACTATATAGTATACTTGCCATAGAAAAGGTTGATTAGAATAAAAGTCTTCGTAAGAAAAACTTTTTTGTTTTCAATGTAAACCTCTTCAAAATTGGTATATATTTAATTGATATGCGTTTACACAATCCTACAAAGTTTTGTCAAAATCGGTTGACTATAAGTTATAGCTGCCATAGGAATGATCGGTCGAGAAACCAGTTTTAGTAAGAAAAACTTTTTTGTTTTCAAAGAAAACGCCTCCAAACTTTGTACTTCTTAGTTTGCTATGCTTTCCCATGACTCCATCAAGTTTTGGTCGAAATCGGACTTCTATATAGTATAGCTGTCATAGAAAAGTAGGGTCAGAAAAGTAGCCTTTGTGAGAAGAACTTGTTTGCTTTCAGTGGAAATGTACTTTAAATTAGTTAGAAAAACTTGCTGCAAGGGTATATAAACTTCGGGCGAACTGAAGTTAACTTTTCCCAATTTTTGTTTTTTTGGGTAGTTTCCCACAATTGTACTAGGTTTTTTTCAAAATCGAATGACCATAGCATATTGCTATGGTCGAGAAACTAGTTTTAGTGGAAAAAAGTTGTTTGTTTAATATTTTTGTCGACTTTTAACTGCTTCAGCACAAGTTTGCCCAATTTGATCTAAATCGAATGAGTATATCATACAGTTGCTAAATGTCATCTAGTGGTCAGCTTGGTAAGCCAGTAGAATTAGAATTCTTCAAAGAGAAGATAAACTTTTTGAAAGTGGTTTTATGAGCTTGACTATATCAGTGTCCCTCATTCGGGTCCAAAATTCATTCATTTTCAAGGTCCATAAATCCTCCGAAAAACTTTTCTCTAAAAAACGTCGATCGTTGCCTTATACGCTGCTGTTCATGTCCTTGCTTCTGTGCCGTATTATAGGACTGGGATGACTAGCGACTTGTGAGCCGCAGTGGACTCAGATCCTGACTTCCCTACTGAGTACGTAGGGACATCGGTTTGCAATGGTTTCGATGGTTATAATCATTCTGAGGTAGACAAAATCCTTTGCTTTGCCTTTCCAAAGTTGTTCAACTTTGAGAACGAAAAGGTCTTTACTTCTAAAAGCCGGTTCCTTTTGGAAGACAGACATGCTCATCCATATACTTCAGCATCATTGCATAAGCCCATTCAGGCAAGTCATCTGCGGCAAGCTGCTTGGAAACAGAAAGAGATAATCGCCCTTAAGCGACTGAAAAACTGGCTCAAAGACCGCTCCAACTCTGGATTGATGAGAAAAGTAGCGTCCAAATACAGCTCAAACTTTCACAGCAACAATATCTGACACTGGGTCACTTCTCCAACAGTAACAGCAGCAGACAATCCTTTTAAATGCCAGAGGCCTGTTTCTTAACCGAATGGCTGCTATTGATGCCACTCAAGGTCTGTTGGGAGGCAGTCAGCTTGGGGATCATCCCTGTTGAAGTGGGATCTTTACTTAGGCAATTGCCAAATCACAATTGCTCGCCAGAAAACTACACAATTTAAGCGGATCATAGCGCACTCAATATATTCTGCAGTTGCCTTTCATCGCAGCTGACCAGCAGGGTTCCATTTGAAGGACAGACAAATTTCAAAATTCAAACGCGAATGCTTTCATGTGGAGAGGCCAACCTTTCAGAAAAGGCCTGGTCCCATTTTTCATTTGCAACCCCCCACCAGCACCACCGGTCCGTGGCTCTTTTCACGCTTGGCTTATTAGCCGAATATTGAACAATTGGAAGGTTTTCCAAACTCAGATGGCCAAATTGTAAAGGTGAAAAGGTGAAGAGCGCTGCCAGTTTTGGCATGCACCCTGCTGGACATTGACAAATATTGAACTATTTGCAAATAGTTCCATCTCTACCTGTTCTTTTTGTCAAGAATTTAAGGTAAGTTTTTCAAAAACACGAAGTGGCGCCAAACTTAGATGTAAGTCGCAGAATTCTGTCTACATTAAGACGTGATTACTTTGAATTTACACGGCGTTCGTTTGTAGGATCATCACCTCTCTCCTATAAGCATAAGCTTATTGAATAACCTCCTGGAGTTTGTTCCCGTCTGAGTCAAGGCCAAGAATTTGTTACTGTCTCTGCGACCAAGACTAGAACCTTATCCTAAGTTGGAGTTAAATGTCACTCTCAGCCTTTGCATACTGGTTGCTGCACCAGTATCAAATATTTCCACACCATTGAAGAGAGTCGAGATGAGACATGTTTTGGCAACTAAAAGCCTGAGATGAAGAGGCATACGTTTTTGAGTAAGCGACAACTGCCTTAACAAACCGCATGGTTTTCCGAACGCTTTCGTTATATGGTTGCTCCAGGTTGGAGTGGTATCCTTTGCCTTGGCAAATCACTGACATAAAGGGCCTTCTTATAAATTGCATGAAAACTTCGACTTTTTAGGACTTAGCCCCCAACCATTCGCTTTCACATATGGTGAGGGTCGATTTACATAAAGTTGGACATCATCGGTGTTAATCAAAATGCCAATATTATTACCGGGCTCCCTAGCTAAGATGCCAAGTCCAGATGTCCTGAGTTCGAATACCAGACAAGGTAAGTCAAACAATTAAGAAAGTCGGTTAAGACCAACTACATATAACATACTCTGTACCTCAGAAAGTTAATTATTTTCACACAATGTATTAAGATGTGTCTCAAGTGCTGCCCATTGCTGTTTCAGCCAGTGCCGCCCAGCATATATTTTTGTTTTTCCTATAATTCGACTATTGTTCATTCGATCTTCAACATTTCTTCGACCAATCGATAAATAATACAGATAACTTATTACAACGAACAGACAGGCTACGCTTTTGATGCCGATCCAGAGTATATATACTCTAAATTTGCTCTGTACCCCAAATAAGCAGGTTGAAGGTTCTAGACTTTGTGGCCAAAAAATGAGTTGTAAGGGGAGGATCTAAAGTTTTTCTGAAACACTCATACGCAGTGTGGCCCAATTCCATATATTTTTATACCATTGCAAAGGGTATACTGAAATTGTCCAGATGTTTGCAGCGCATAGAAGGAAGCATTTCCGACCACATAAAGTATATATATTCTTGATCAGCATGACGAGCTGAGTCGATATATGCCATCTCCTACGTTAGTTCTGGTACCAAAGCGCTGCTCATTTGCCGGCCGGATCGGATGTCTATAACATATAGCTGCCATAGGAACGATCGGTCGAAAAACTAGTTCTAGTGAGAAAAACTTTTTTGTTTTCAATGCAAACGTCTCCAAACTCCGTATTTACTTGTTTTGTTTGGTTTGGTCGCAATCGGACATCTAAATAGTATAGCTGCCATACAAAAGTAAGGTTAGAAAAATAGTCTTAGTGAGAAAAACTTTTTTGTTTTCAATGTAAACCTCTTTAAAATTGACATCTGTTTATTTTAAAAGCTTTCACACAATTCTTCAAAGTTTTGTCAAAATCGGTTGACTATAGGTTATAGCTGCAGTATGAATGATCGGTCGAGAAACTAGTTTTAGTGAGAAAAACTTTTTTGTTTTCAAAGAAAACGCCTCCAAACTTTGTATTTCTTAGTTTACTATGTTTTTCTATGATTCCACTAAGTTTGATCGAAATCAGACGTCTATATGGTATAGCGGTCATAGAAAAGTAAGGTTAGAAAAGTGGTCTTATTGAGAAAAACTTGTTTGTTTTTACTGGATATGGCCTTTAAATTAGTTAGAAAACGTGCTGCAAGGTTATACAAACTTTGTCCGTGCCGAAGTTAACTTTCCTCTATGTATTTTCATTTATAAACAGTCGGCGTTGATTTGATACAAATTCAATTCGAATTTGAAAAATAATAAGAGGAAACAATGTTTGCTTCCCTCCTTCTGAATAGCTCTTTCGTTCTTTTTTAAGTAAACATTCTCCTGGTATTATTCAATAATATCCAACCGCAAATGCTGAAAGGGTCTTATAGGTATTTTAACTGGAGCCACTACTCTTGTACTTTTCTACCGAAAACTTTTAGCATATTGTGCCGTATAAAAATTCAGATAGCACACACCTTTTCGTTGCCAATGAAATTGGTTTCAATAAGCCGACCAAAAACACTTAAAACTTTTGAATCTCAGAAAATGACATAAACTGAAATGAGTTATACTTTTCGTTGTAGAAATTTGTAATTGGTTTACGAGTCGTATGAGTAATTTTTTCCAAAACTTTGAATTTGCCGCTTAAAAATTAAAATACAATTTTGTGGTTTTTACAATTATTAATTGTAGTACAAAAATTTCCTTACTTTTTTTCATTTTGTTCGCTTTAAGGTTCGCACTGGTGTTCACAGATCTTTCTGCTGAACTTCCAGTGGCCAATGTGACTTATCAAGATATGGAAGCATTTATCGAGGAAATACTACCCAGCAAACATTTTATCAAACTTCTGATCACATTCGAGTCTTTTTCGAGTCCTCAATCAGATTATACCAGTCATAAATGCGCTCTTTTTCTGATCAGATATTATACGTTTGTCGGGAGAAAATGGTACCCTGGCCGCGACTCAACTTGAGTAGCCGATTTTAGCCAGTTCTTCTGAACAGTTTTGACTAATTTTGGAGTAATTTTTAAGTCTTTTTCAGGAGTATTTCAATAAATCACACTTTGAGCTTAAGTAAGACTCTTTTTTGAGTCTTCTTTTAATCGCCCATGATACTTATCCCCTTTTAATCATCAAAAGAGCTCGAAAAAGACTCATCAAGTTGATTTTTGTTAAAATGATTTTCCAAATGTTGGGTGGGTACGAGCTGCAATTGTATATCTATACCCAGTAAACCTATTATGATGTTTTTGATCACATTCGAGTCTTTTTCGAGTCCTCAATCAGATTATACCAATCATAAATGGGAGCAAAATGGTACCCAAGTCGCGACTCTGCTTAAAGAGACGTTTTTAACCTGTTCTTCTGACCAGTTTCGATTCATTTTCGAGTCATTCGAGAGTATTTTCCGAGTCGTATTTCGAGAAAGCACATATTTACGAGTCATCCTTGAATCGCAGATGCCTGTTATCTCTTTTTGATTATCAAAGGACTCGAAAAGGACTCATCAAGGTGATAAAATGATCTTCCAATTGTTAGGCTGACAGGACCTTCAGAGTGGTCCAGGATGGCCTTGCATCTCAGACATAGAGGATTCGAGCAGGAGTACCTCAAGGCAGCGTGCTAGGCCCAACACTGTATAGCCTTTTCACCTCTGACATGCCCACAGTGCGTGACATACCTATAGAAGACCCGAAGGACCTTCTTATCGCCACCTTTGCAGATGACACTGCGATTATGGCAAGAGACAAGTGTGTCTATATGGCAACAGACGCACTCCAAGAGTACCTGAGAAAATTCGAGAACTGGGCCTGCAGATGGAATATCTCGGTGAATCCGGAAAAATGTTGTTGCGTTAGTCCTGGCGTGTTCCTGCACGGAGAGACCCTTCCGCACAAACTGGGGCATAAATATCTAGGAGTTACCTTGGACAAAAGACTCACATTCAAGCAACACACCGCCGAAGTAGCTGGGAAATTGCGTAGCAAGGCCAGAAGGATAAGCTGGCTCCTGAATGCCAACAACAAACTGTAGCTGAAAAACAAGGTCCTTATCTATAAGGTTATTCTTGCGCCGATCTGGATGTACGGCGTACAGGTATATGGTATAGCTGCCAAAACCCACCTGAATAAAATAAGGGTTTTTCAGGCCAAAATCCTTAGGAGAATCACTGGTGCCGAGTGGTACATTCGTACAAAAGACATTGAAAAAGAGTGCGGAGTCCCAATGTTTGGAGACACTATTAACAAGCAGGCTGGTCGCTACCTAGAGAAAGTTGCGTGCCACACAAACATCCTAGCGAGACGTCTCCGTAGAAGACGAAGAATAAATGGGATCAGAGCTCGAAGGAGGCTGAAGAGGATCCATCCCACAGACCTGGCGAGTAGAGCGATATAGCCTCTCTCTTCGAGCATTACCCTTTTGTAACATAGTCCGACTTACCTGTAAATATTAATCTACACCTGTAAATACCCACATGCATTTGTAAATACTCACCTCAACTCACTTAACCTACCACTTAACTTACTTAACATGTTAAAATCCCTACAGCTAGTTCTACACGGAAAAAATCACATCTCACCACAAACGGCTAATGCCTATTACTTAAAATCCACATACACCACAATATAAGCAACAGTAAATTGTACAAATTTAGTAAAGGGGTGCTAAATTAAAATAAACTATGGAAAAAAAAAAAACAATTGTTAGGTGGGTAGTTTCTTTTTCATAACTTGTTTAATTTTGTGCATTCAATTTAAAAATGAGTTATAGCCTCTTTCCACTGAGCATCATTTCTATCATTTTCATTTCTGGAAAATTTTGTCGTTGCCATTAACAAAACATCATTTTGTTGACATTCACAACGATACGTGGACAGAAACAGGCGATGCTTTGATTTTGTTGATTATTATTTGGCTAAAGGATTTGTTATTGTGTTGGCTATATTAAAATAAATGCTGCAATGCAATAACGAGCAAGCTAGTTAGACAAACCTTCAATTCAATAAAGATTTTAACTTAACTACGCCTTGTCCAAGGTAAGGAGAGTAGTGGAAACTGCTTTTAGATAATCAGGGACCCTCCTTCACAGAACAAGCAAGTGATTGGACAATCGTAGAGCAGAAAACTGAGGTCTACAACCCGAGGGCACCAATGTCGCCAATGATTTTGATAACCCTCCAGAATTAATAAGTCGCGCCATAAATCGTACCTTAAGACTGAACAACACAATTAAAATAAGGCTAAAATAGGTTTATTTCACTTATTTTTTAATAACCCCACATACATATAATGCACAAAATAAATCTACGGTGTGTCCAAGACTTCAAGCCGCTCGGCTGCGCTTAGGCTCCTCCATCCTCTTCTTTGAAGCTGCCACTACAGCTTCCTTTAAAGGTGGAAGCTGCTGCGTAGTTTTTTTGCGCTAAATTCTTGGCGGCAACGATGTCGGTTCCTCATCCAACGAAAGTTGCTCGCTCACCCCATGCTGGATAGTTAAGGGCGCGATTAAGCGTCTCGCTTAATGCTTTCATGGACGAACGTGGAATGCCTCCATAAAAAACCTCGCAGTAAACTGGATCTCCTTCCAAGTTCTTGGGGTTTTCCGGGGGCTCATCTGTAAACAAACAAATTACTTACCTCTCTGATATATTGGTTTGTCTGATGACACTAATGGCACTGAGAGAATGTCGGGAAAAATACCAAATCCACTCGGGGCGAATTTCATCATTTTTAAGAAATGACACGAAATGAAGGGAAATGAAAATGGAGAAACGTATGGCAGAAATGATATAATTTCCTTCATTTGTCGTCATTTCAAGAAATGATGTTTCATTTCTTTAGTGGAAATAGGCTATTAGTTTATGGGCCGTAAATAGTTTGAGTAAACTTAAGTTTGACTTCTTTGTTGCAATTTTCATGATGACAGGGGGCCAAAACTGTGACAGCAGCAACTATTTGAGGTATCAACCGCTTCTGTTACTTGCCCATCAATTGAAAACATCCTCTCGTAAAGGTAACCTTCTTTTGATTACATATTTACCTGACAGCCTCGTCTGCTCAATAAATCTGAAATATTTTTTGTAAGTTGCTTTCTCCTTTGTCGATGACACACTTGTTCGAGTTAAAGCCACAACATTATTATTTTGATTCAATGCTGCAACTCGGGCTGCCATCGCTAACGCTTTGTGAAGTGTTTTAATACCCGTGTAGTTATGTGTGTGTGTGTGTGTGTGTGTGCATGCCACATTGTACATTGTACATACACTTGCAAACATGTGTTCCGATGCTCTTAGCTTGAATGACTGGGTCACTTGTGGAAGCGCATTGAAGCGTATTCCCTTGACCCGATCCGCAGAACCCCTTTTGCCCCGATGCCTTTGGTCAATAACCTTAATTGCTCATCAATTTTCAGTAGCAGCAAAGGCGCTAATCAGTCAACACCAACCAGCAACACTAATACCAGCAAATCTCCTGTCTCCCCTGTGTGTGTGTGTGTGCGAGAGAGTTGGTTTTGTATGTCAGTGTGTTAGGTTTAGTGTTCATTGGCTTGGGGTTTTCGCATTTAATCAATATTTGGACAACGAGCGAACAAAACATTTTAATTGAAGTTGCCAAAGTGTCAAAAAGTGTGTTGCATGTGTCCAAACAAGCAGCTTGGTGTGTGGAGAGGCAGGGAGAGGGGCAACTATTATGTTGCTGCGGCTGTGGCAGGGTTTTAGTTTTTGTTGCATACTTTGCGTAGCTAATTTAAAGCTTTCATCCCATGAACGAACAACATACAAAATGTGGCTTAAACAATTTCAAATGCAAAATTCGATGGGGGGAAATGGGGTACCAAACTGAAATTATAATTAAATACGCACACATTTGAATTCAATCAGTTATATTCCAGCACAAAAGATATATAAAATATCTTACTGACTTTCTTAATTGCATTTTTATTGACGCCATATTTTGCCTCACTGACACAACTTGATTTCCCCAGCAACTTTTGTATCAAATTTTCTTCTGAAAAACTTGTTTCGTTTGCTGCTTTACAATCTCAGCTACAAAAATGTAAATAAGTTACTTTCGAAAGCAAATCTACTACTCGCCTTCATTATCCTGCTGCTGTTGTTGTTGTTGTTTTTTGTTGCTTTCTCAGTATAAAGTAGTGTTCCTAGGGCCAAAGGCTTAAGCTCGCCCAACAACAATGTTTACAGGAGGATGACAAGAGGCGACCACAAAACGAGTAACAGACTTAGAGACCAGGCCAATTGCGAAAGAACTGAGAGACAACAGCAGCAGCATAAAATTAGCTTAACGGGGGGACTCCCCCACACACACACACATACAACACACCCGTGCACACTCACTCAACATGCTAAGCGACTGCTGCACTGCAAAACTAACAACATGGACTCTGCCGGAGCATCAGCAAACATTTGACAGTTGAAACTACTCAAAAAACAAAAACAACAACAACAAATATATATATATAGAAAAAAAAGAAGTGAAGCTAGCAACGAAAAGTGTTGCCAACATTTGCAGCGCATTCAGACGAAAAACTTTGTTTCCTAAAATAATTTCTGTCAACTTTCTGAACTATGCGCTTAAATGCTTGCATATACAAATACAGACAGGGAGTCCGAATTAAGGAGCAAACGAATTGTGCAAATACTGAGAGCCCCAAACAGAGAAATGTTCATGCTTATGAATTAATTTGTACAATTTTTACACATCTTACTTACTTTTCAAGAATTTTCAAGAATATTTTTGAATCTGATTTACATTAAAATGAATGTGTATTTTTCAAGACATGTTTCATCTTTTAATTCGGTCACTCAATGGCTACAAATTGTAGAACAACTTCTTCGAAATGGTCGCCTTGTGCCTTCCAACAATGCCAAAGTCTCTCTAGCCACTCATCGATCGAAGTGCGCAACTGATGCTTTGGATAACTGTCCACAGCTCGGACAAGGGCGCGCCTGAAAGACTCAATATTTGGGTGTGGAGTAGAGAACGCACCACAGTTTGTATTCAGGTCTGGGCTGCCATCTCTTTAAAACTGAAATTCGGTATGGTTTCGGTTTCCACGCTTGAGTTGTTTTGGTCTTGTGAGCTGGAGCGGAGTCTTGGACCACGCTTTGGTTGCAAACAATGTCGTGTTGAGTGGCTAATAAACCTTTTCTAACACGTCGTCTTGGTACACTTTCGCCCAAGTTTTGACTTCTTTTACACAGATATGCAGCTTGATGACCCCATCATAGACACGACTTACCTCCAAACCAACACATAAGCCGGATGCCGAACTCTCTGAACTCTCAGAACAAGTTCGGACGCTTGTTTTGATGACATATTATAGACTCTCTTGGTTGAACGATTGGTGAAAATTGTCTTGTCAGTAGACAGTACTCGTTTGTGGGCATTGTTTGTGCACTGGCAACGTAATGCTTTCGATTTTGTTTTGGGTTTTTTGTTTCAATGCAAGAGGCCGGTGTATTTCTTGTATGCACAGAGTCTGAACTTACGTTTTATGTTATCTGACATGCTGGCCTTGCTTGATATTCATTCCACCAGACATGATTTTCTGCTTGCGCAGTGGATTTCGACGAATTTGATCTTTCCCAAAGTTGATGGCTTGTGGCGTTCATACAGTGAGCGTATGGCCGGACTTCCAGCTTTCTTTTATTCTATTAGTCTCCTCAAATAACTTCACACAGTTTCGGTTGATTTCACCTTAGTTGCTGACGCCTGTTTGCAGGCCAATTACGATGAGACGATCTTCGAGCGAGCCCCATTCTATATCGACGGACCCACCCAACATTTGCAAGATCGTTTTCAGTCAGAGTCTTTTCCGACTCCTTTTGATGATCCAAGAGATGAGAGAATTGAGACTCGAAAATAACTTATGAATATGCTTAAAATGTGATTTAGTGAAATGCAACTTCTAAAAAACTCTCAAATGACTCGAAACTGATTGAAAACTGATCAGAAGAACGGGTTAAGTACGACTCTGCAAGAAGAATCGTGGCTAGGGTACCATTTCCTCTCGACTAAATTATCATTTATGATCGGAAAACGAGCGCATTTATGCGGAAAAGACACGAATGTGATCAATACTTACACAAAATGTTCGCTGTGTAAAGAGTATATGTAAGACCATAAGAAAACGAAAGAGAAACCCGGCTAGTGCCTTTTACTGTGTGTGTTTGAATGTGGCTGTTTAAATCAAACGCAATCATTCGACGCACAACAACAAATGTTACAAATGCAAACGCTTGATACCTTGTAGTTGTGTTCAATTCTAAAAGCTGTTGGTCTTTTGCAATAGGCAGGTTGACTTAGGCATTGGAATGGCTATGCGTAAAGCAGCAACAAATGCGGCCGATGCATATAGCTTGCGGGCACCCCCTTTGACGAAAAAAGAAAGCACCGAAAAATTGTTAAGCCTTAAAGGCTAGAAATAGATATAAACTTCACCTGTCAAAGCTATTGACTGATCTGATCGTTTCCCCACTTGGTGGATCAAAAAAATGCCGAATACTAAGGTTCCGAACTTGAACTGCCGGCAAATAAGAGTTCTAGTTCTTAGTAGCTACCATTTCTGTTAACGTATAAACCTTCAGGACAAGAGTAAACTCAACTCAACTCAACTCTACGGCCAGCCTCTTTTTTGTCACTTAAGCCAACCATCAGAATGCCAGAATGTTAAGTCGTCTAACTGATGTTTTGGTCTTTGTCCTGCCTGCTTTTTGGTTGCTGCCCTAAACTCAGCTCTCACTTACCTTTCAGCAATCTTGGTTACACTCGGGTTAACTTGCCGTTTTCATTTCTCCATCTTAGCTCGCAAAGTTAAAACAACATTTTCTCCATTCTGTTCTCTTTGGCGATTAAATCCCTTACACACACACACACACACACACACACAGAAACACAGACAAGCACTCCATGCCCGTTTAATCTTCTGGCTGCTCTCTACTAGCCCAACAACAACAACAGCTCCGCACACTTTCACTTCATTCAGCAGTGCAGTTAACAAGGTACTATCTGGGGGGGTGGCCCGACTGCTGGTGGCATGCCCACTTTTGGGGCAGGTATTGTGTTTGGTCTGGCCCTTTTAAATGTGCCACAATCATTGCTCAGAGTCCCTCAATCACATGTGGGAATTCAATTAAATAAACGAGCGAAAGAGAAAGCGTAAGAGCAACAAAGACTGCAATAAATGCTTAGATTTGCAGCTAAGTGCAACAACAACAACAGCAATTGTTAGTGGCACTCTTGAACATGCAGGGCACACACATATGGACCCACATTTACATCGATCCCAAAGCGACCGGAAGTCAGTTTCAGCTAACAACGGAAGTTGCCAACGTCTGCTGCATGTTGTTTTGCTATACCCTCAAACTTGAAGGGTTACTCGAAACTTCGACAAAAAAGCAAATAAACATAATTTTCTACTTTGTTTAATGTTTAAGCACGTGTCGAAATTTTGAAACTTAAGTCCTTTATTTAACAATTTGCTTTAATGTTAGTTGTATCATCATCTGTTAGATGAAAAATCAAAAGAGCTTGCATCAAGAACTCTTGTGTCCTGGGTTCAGTGATCCTAAAATTTGTTGATTTAAACGCAACATTCTTAATTGAGAACGTTTAAGGCTTGATATAATACTGTCTTAGGCTGAATGTAGTCCTACGAGCAATGTCGTTCAAGAAAAATATTGATCAGCGTTAACAGAAGAGTTGATATATTCTTCTGTCCGCAGGAACAAACAGATCTCAGAGGTGGTAACAGGTAGAGGTTCGATATGTATGAAACAAAAACTTATTATACTTGCAGGCATATTAACTATATTTTCAATTTTTGCCACGCCCTCTCCCGCCCCCTCATTTTGAAAAAAACGTCATATCTCGCACAGTTTTATAGATAGAAGGTGCGTACCTTCTGAACACAGTTAGTAATCAAGATTATTTAATGATCCGCCAAAGAATTCATAAAGATCGGATGAACGATACACGAGTTATGAGCAAAAGAATGTTCGCTGATGCAGCGCAGCATCAACATTTAAGTATGATAGTAATATTGACAGTTCTTAACGAATTTCTTACGTGCGTTAACTGTATGGGAAACGGAAATGCAATATATAACCCTTTTCCATAATATAGCCGAGATATGGTTTAGTCTAATAAATATTGATGAGTCGCTAAGTCCTCCATTATAGCCTGTTCCTACAAAAGTGTCTGCTTAACTTTCTATGACTATCGGTCAATCGATTTTGACCAATAATTTGGATTATCGATAATATCGATATTATAATTTTGCCCAGAACTATATGTATTCCTGATCAGGGTGACGAGCTGAGTCGATTGAGCTTTGTCCGTCCGTCTGTCCGTCTGTTTGTCTGTTTCTACGCAAACTAGTCTCTCAGTTTTAAAGCTATCGAGCTGAAATTTTGCACAGGGTCTTCTTTTTGCTGCACGCTACTAATATGTCGGAACTGACCGGATCGGAAGACTATATCACATAGCTTCCATAGAAACAATCAGTCGGAAACATAGTTTTAGTGAGAAAAACTTTTTCCTTTTCAATGGAAACATCTCCAAACTTTTTATTCATAGGTTTTCTATGCTTTCTTATAATTCTGCCGAGTTTGTTGAAAATCGGACAACTATATGGTATAGCTGCCATATAAAAGATAGGTCTAAAAATCTTAGTTAGAAAAACATTTTAGTTTTTAATGATAGCAACCTTAAATGTTGTATTTGTTTGTTTCACATGCTTATACCTAATTCTAAAAATTTTTGTCCAAATCGGATGACTATATAATATAGCTCCCATATGAAGAATCTGCACAGACAAAGTTCTTTTGGTATTTATTGGATCTTCTCTTCATGAGACTTAAAACATATTTTTCAAATCTTAATCTATAAACTATTTTAAAAAAAGAAAGAAAGTTGACTGAAAGCAGCGCTGCTACTGCGCTGCAGCAGCAAACAGTCTTTTGGTCATAACTCGTCAACCGTTCATCCGATCTTTACCATTCACTTTAGCGAAACGATATATAATACTGATTACAAAATATGTCTAGAAGGTACGAACCAGGGATGCAAACCGGTTCTGAACCGAACCGAACCGCTTATTCCAGATGGTGAACCGAACCGCAAACCGAACCGGCTTCCTTTAAGAATTGCTGAACCAAACCGAAAACCACAAATAAAATCGGTTCGGTTCGGTTCAGTTCTCTGACGAGTTTTAGGACGGGACTCGCTTTCCCCTAGCCAATGATACTTATTAATTTGGGAATTTGAATCGTTTCCCTAAGATCATTTTTATACATTTCGTTTGACTCTACATTCTTACCGATGCCGGAACTTTTAAGGATGACTTGACGAAAATTTGAGAACAAGTAATCTTGCAAGTCTTCTGTAATTGCCCTCCGATCTCTTAATATACATACCATCAATCTACATTCTTTCATCTAGTGGACAATATTTGGAATTTTCTGTAATATTTCTTCACCTTAATTCAATCCTAACCAGGGGAGTTTTTACACTTTTCTGTTCTAATCTTTTCTAGCCGACATTCTCAGTTTTCGAAGATCGTTCCTCAAGGAACATATAGACGAATCCTTTGAATCCAGACATAATGTATTTGGGACAATCTTCTAAGGATTTTAAAGATATTCAAATAGGAATTCAATTTGAAAGTGAGCAAAAGTCACATAACAACAGAAATCATAATGTACCGAACCGGAACCGCGGTTCAGTCAGCTCAAAAAAACATCTAATGAACCGAACCGGCGGTTCAGAAACTTTCTGAACCACTGAACCGAACCAGTCTTTATATTCGAGAGTCCATCTATCTTTTAAACTGTGGGCGTTATGGCATTTTTTCCAAATTGCTGGCAAAAGCTCAGTTCGCTAAAACAAAGCTCATTGCTTTACCTGTCATCATGATACGAAAACTAAGGTTAGGCGCAAAGTTTTTAAGTACGGAGCTTTTGCCAAGAGCGCGAGAGAGAGTGGAAGAGTGAGAGCGAGAGTGAGCGCTAGAGCGAAAACAAACGCAAAACGACATCCGCGAAGAGTACGCGAAACACTAAACGTTTTGCGACTCTTGGTACAAGAAGGAAAAGCGCAGTCCGCAAATAAGGTCGATTGGTCCATTCCCTTAGCAAACCTTTCTGAGCATTAATAGAATTAGTTCGGAGTTCCGATGTGCTTATTATGATCCATAGTATTACAAAACTAACCCCTTAACTGAACAGTCCACAGTTGTCTCTAAAATGGCACACCTAATGCACTGTCTTCCATTATTATCCTGTCAACATTTGATTGAAGATGGAAACAATGAGTGTGCTTTTGTCAAACAGAAAGCTCAGAAGCTCTCTCTCGGTAAATGATTGTCAAATGGATGCCCATGATGCAACAATACAAGGTGAGGCGTTATGAGTGTGATGCGTACTTTTGCCAAAAGCTTACGCTTTAAAAGTACGCGCAGCACTGAGCGTGAAGAGAACTCACACTGATGCCACCTCACCTCTCTTGTTGCATCATGTGGATGCCTAAAATACATGCTGCTGCTGAGCTGTTGCTGCCTGGAACCATTAACATCCCAACATTTTCGAAAGCTTGGCAGATTGATTTACCGATAATTTCCAGTTTCACACTATTCTCAAACCAAGTAAGCTTCTATAATTGCCTTAGGCATAAATCCCCGACAAGAGTATGCCAGTTTTGGTTTAGCTAAGGCCAAACTTTTGCCAGCCATATAATCGCCTTTGAGCTGCGTGCCAGCAACATCAACATCAACAGTGGCAGCCTCGGCTCTGGCTTCGTCTGTGGCCAGCCGAAGGACTCCAGTCTGCTGCTGCTGCTGCTGCTGTTGCCGTTGCTGTTGGCCAGTCTGGTGTCAGTTCTTGAACGCATCTGACGTTCGCAGAGCCCACAGAAAAACTCCAGCTTTTTGTTTGTGACACAAAATATCAGTTTGAAAGTTTTGGCGCGCAAGTTTTTCGTGAAATTTTGCGTTACCTTTTTTTTGGTAGTGTTTTTTTTTGTTTTGGGTGTGTGAAAAAATGCGCGATTATCCCTCAGTACCGAACGTATTTCGAGTGGCCTCCTCGCACAGTATCAATACGATGGGTCAGGGTAGCAAAGAGCAGTCTTACAACAATATGAAATCTAATGAGCACATACAGCAGTTGGCCAAGCATCAACTAACCACCAGTGCTTCCATAGAAGCACAGCAGCAACAGCAACAACAGCAGTCGCCCTATGCCACATTGCCGCGGGGTCCGCGCCGTGTGCCGCAGCAACATCTATCCCAGCAGCAGCAGACGGGTGTAATCAACACTATTTCTGGCAGCATCCCAGCCACTGGTTTCACTTCGTTGGCCGGCAGTTTTAGTGATCTGCAAATAAATAATCTTAATAACAACATGAGTACAGCTGGACGACGCCAGCAGCAGTATCAGCGACAGGTGTCTACGCTGGGCAACTATCAGACCAGGGAACCACAGCCACATTTACTGAGAAACGGAGCCCGACATCCAGCTGAAATTGGAGTTGGCGGTGGTGGTGGTGGTGGTGGCGCAACAGCAGCAGCAGTCGGTGGCTTGTCCAAAATCCAAAGTGCAGGAGGATTGAGTAGCAGAGGCCATGCCAGTGGCGGTTACCTGTGGCTCCTGACACCTGTTGCTGCTAGGTAAGGATTTTGGGATTAAGCGCAAATGAAAAGCACAGTTTTTTATATTCCAATTTAAAAATAAGCGAAGTGTGTAGGACAAAGGACTATGTACAATTGATGCCACTTTTTGTTGTACCAAACTGCAGATTAATTCACATTGGCTTACAGCGTATTTGGTTATAGTTTTTGTTTCGGCCCATTCACCACATACATTTGAGACAACATGCGATTATTATTGTTGCATTATACCAATTAGAGCCATTTTATAGTTTGTTTTGGGTTTTTTTGTTTTTTTATTTTCTCCAGAGAGTTTTGACAGTATTAAATGAATCATGAATTTGGCAGTGGCGTACCAAGGGGAGGGCTCTTCATGTAATGGGGGGCTTAATCCCGAAGGACCCTTCTTCCGTACGCCTACACCAACATAGAAATCAACCACTTATTGATAAGATAACCTTGAGTCAACCATTTCGAATGGCCATTACTTTTCTTGCGAACGTTTGTAACTATCTAAAGGCATTGTCAGTTTATCAAAACTAGCCAAATTTCCACCTAAATATGAGTTTTTTTTCATAATTTCTTTGTTTTTGAGTAACTAATATCCAATAAGTAAGAAAAAATGCATTTCTTTAAAGGGTGGACTCAGAAATAAGCCTACCAAATGGCCTGTTTTCGAAATGTTTACATAAACGTCGGGTTTTTTTTTTCAAATCTATCGTGCTTTGTCGTGCCTGTGTGGCCTATTTCGTGCCTGGTCTTAGGCCCGAGTCAGCATAATAAAAGCACGAATGTGAATTTCAGGTATGGAGACATTTTAGACAGAGGTGCGTGCCTGTCTCTAGTTTCAAAAGAGATTCGGGTTTTATGTTAAACCTCATATATTCTAAAGCCTGATTTTCGTCGTTATATTCATTAAATTCTTGGAAATTTTTCTTGGCACTTAATAACACAAACTTACAAAAAAGTCAAAGGCAACTTTTTACCCAGGAAAGGATAACAAAAGTTTCTAATGTACTTTCGGTTGCTGAATTCAAATAAATTGTTCATTTTATGCCAAGAAGTCAGGTTTAAGAGGAATTAGCAAGGTTTGTCCACATTTATTAACCTATTCAAACGACAACTTATTTGATCACGAAAAACCCAGACCAAAGTGCTGTTCTAATTCCTAAGATAACATTATTTTGATTCAAGTATGAACTAGAATAGAATAGAATAGAATAAAATGGAATGTTTGCAGGAGATTTGTGTTCTTCGCAGCAAACTTTTTCTGAAGTTTTTGGATCTCATTAGAGACATTTTCGAGTCATAAATAATACTTTTGTCTAGAGAAAATGGTACCCTAGCCACAACTCTTCTTGAAGAGTAATTTTTAACCCGTTTTTATACTCTGTAAGTTTGTGCAAAAGTATGTAACATCCAGAAGGAAGCATCTCCGACCATATAAAGTATATATATTCTAGATCAGCATCAACAGCCGAGTCATGTCCGTTATGTCCGTCTGTCCGTCTGTCTGTCCGTATGATCGCACAGATCTCAGAGATGGTAAGAGATAGAGGTTTGACATGTATGGGACAAATGCTTATGTCTGCAGGCAGATCAAGTTTATTTTCAATTTTGGCCACGCCCCCTCCCGCCCCCGCAATTTAGAAAAAACGTCATATCTCCCACAGTTTTGAAGATAGATGGCTTGTTCCTTCTGGACATATTTAGTTATTAGGATAACTTATCGATCCGTCAAAGAAATGAAGAAGATCGGATGAACGGTTTTCGAGTTATAATCAAAAGACAAATTTTCTTGGTACAGAGTATGTTATATTCGGGCTTGACCGACTTTCTTTCTTGTTCTAACTAGCTTCTATACATTTTCGAATAATTTGCGAGCCATTTGTCCTAAAGTCACATTTTGAGCATATTCATGAATTATATTTGAGTCTCGTTTAATCACACATAATAGCAACAACACCTTGTTAATCACCAAAAGTGCTAGGAAAATGATCCCACAAATGTTGGGTGGGTTTCTGTATGCACAATATGTTGATTTTTAATGGTGCAGGGTATACAAAATTCTGTCACAAATGGGCCATATATCTGCTAGTGTGTTAGTGATTCCAGCTGTGTGTGTATGTTTATCAAACTAAATCATTCGACGCACAACAACAAGTGCTACAAATGCAAAAGCATGAGAATTTGTAGTTGTGTTTAATTCTGCTAGAGCAGCAATGTTTACCATGGGCCGAGCGCAATCGGCTATTTACACGCAAACGAGTCGAGCGCATGCCGAAGTCGGGCATATGAGCGTCTCTTTGCTTGCATTCGCTGCACACAATACACGCTCACTTGTTGGCCTCGCTCTCCTTGAACATCACCAGCGGCGGAGAGCTAAATGTGTTCTGTCGAAAGTATGCATTACGCCTGACGAAAAAGTAATGCACTACACCTGCTTCTAATCTATAAAGGGATAGTAAGCAGACTGCGTACGAGCTGCATTACAATTTTGAGAAAGTAATACGCATTTGTAATGCATACATCCTGTATTACCAGTAATGCAGATTGTGCGCACACCGTTTACAAAGCGGCCATGCATATGGCAAAGTAAACCGGACTGTATGGGATTATTTCCGGCATACAGAAGGCAAAGTAATGCAGGAGTAATCCATTATGTAATGGCAATTTCCGCCGCTGGGTCGCTGTGCTAGAGTCAAAGAAGAGAAAGAGAAGAGCGACACATACGAAGTTGTTGCGCGGCCTTCTATACGCATTGGTTAAGCGCAAATCAACAACAAATGCGGCCGAAGCGTATAGCCTGCGAGCACGTCTGCTGTAGATGGTGAGAGTTGAGCACTTGGGACACTCATTTGCAAGCCGAACTGTTTCCGAACTCACCATTTTTAGCGAAATTTGTTTTTTGGGAAAAATGCACTGCAAACCCCCCCAACTATAAGCCCAAATCTTTCCTCAACGCCCAAAGTCAATAACTTCGGCAACAATGTGTAAGCTGGGGCTATATAATTTCAATGCTGCGCAGACAAGTGTTAAATTTATTTGACAGATATTAAAGTTTACATAAATTAATTCCCAAGCAGAAAATAAGTTTTTCCTCCGCTCAAGTTTCTCACACATTTCTTGTTGTTTGAGAAGAAATAGACAAAAGAAAAACAAAATGGAAAAGTGAAAAGGCAAAAGGAATGCACACGTTTCACGTGGCCCAAGGAAGCGGGAGGACTGAAACTGGCAGCTGTCTGTCGTCGGCGGCTTCTGCTCGTCTTCGTCTTCAGCAGCATCCTTTCCTTGTTGCCTGACAAATAATTGTGTTAGCGACACAAATCACTGCAAAGTGGGCTTAATTTGTGCGCAAACTATTTCCCCAGCCTGGGGAGGAGAGTGAGTGCGAGTGGGAGGAGGAGGGGCGGCAGCAGCGTGTGTGTGTGGGCGTGTGTGTGGGCGTGTGGGTGTGTGTTTCAGTGTCTGGATAGGTGTGTGAAAAAGTTTGAAACTGGCAAATTTCGATTCCAATTAATTTTTCTGCTTCTGAAGATTGCGCTCGCAGGCGCCCTCGGTATGCATTCCCTTAAAGCCGACCGTGCGAAATACCTGGCCACACGTGGCACACTTATGCGACCAACTGTGGTGCTTCTTCTCCCGCTGATGCTTGTACAGATTGCGACTGGTGGGGGGGGGTGAGGAAAAGAGGGGTGAGTTTGTCAACATATCAACGGGAACAGCATACCGCAAGTGAAATCTCTGGCTGCAGCCGGCTTCCGGGCAAGCATATTGGCAGCCAGGAACCTTTGAGGCATCCAAATTTGATTCATGCTTACGCTTGCCAGCTGCCAGCAAGGATGAACCAGCTGCTCCCTCTTCTGCCATTTCTGCGTCAGAATTCTTTGAGTTCTCCCCTTGCTCTGCCCCGTCCTTGTGGCCGCCAGCGGTTTCTTCCTGCTCGTCTGTGGCCTTCTTCCCAGTCTCTAGGGGAAATCCACCCACATTTTTGGCAAAATCAGCTGCCATTTTGGCCAAAGTAGCCGGCCCTGGTCTACGACCCCGACACTTGGGTCGCGGATTATAACTAAACTCATGCTTGGCCGTTGATGGATCGAAGCGCGGCATCAGCACCTTGCCGTTGCGCTCCTCCAGCTCCCGTCGCAAGGTAATTGACAAACGGTCACTGCTCAACCACGAATCATCGTCCAGTTGCTCGCGCGTCTGATTGGCCAACTCCCGATAGCTGCGATAGCGTCGCCGGGCCGAATAGTCGGTTATCTCCAATGTGGTGGGCTCCACGGGTCGCTCGTACAGCGGCAAACTGGGATGGAGTCGGCGTGCGGCTGCAGGAGAAAGTAATTGGGGTGTCTTACTTAAGGCCAGTGTTTCACGTTTACCCTCATAGCGGTCATAAAACTCGGCGCGTTTGTTGTTGTACCGATCGGAGAAGAGACTACGCATTTCGCCAGAAAAGGGGGGATACAAAATTTCCAAACTAAATTTAACAAATTTTAGTTTTAACTTTCCCGAAGGCAGGCAAGAGAATGATTTGCAGTATGGAAGGAACAGCAAGTCATTCAAAAAGTTTGACACTTAAGTCAAGGCCTACCTAGATTGTACTTAAATCAGCTCGGTTTGGTTTTGGTTGATTTCATCTGGAAAGTGATTGCCATTTTCTAGGAGAGGGCCAAACTAATTCAGAACTGATAACCAAGACTTGCTAGTTTGTTCAGCAAGATAGAGTCTGAAGAAGTTAAATTTGCTAACAAATGTCCTGGCTTGCAGCTGCAAGTTAGCTCCAGATCAAAATGGGATGATCTGAAGAAAGTAACTGTCTAAACTCTCAGCATTTTAATGAGTCATCAGTCACGGTTAATAGGATTGAGTACCTCATCTACCTACAAAGTCATGTCAAACTTCACATGAAAATAAAATCACTTTTAAAATGTTTCTCAAAAGTTGGCTGACCAGCGCTTAAGTCATTTGGTTTTCTCAACAACAGTTTCACTCGATATCGATAAATTCCACTCGCTGCAGCAGTGTGACCAGAGACTGTCCACAAATACGATGTTTTTTTATGCTCTTCAATGTTGTTGGCAATTTTCATGGGAAAAAGTTGAATAAAACTGCTTGTTTCTGGAATAAATGCATTAGGATGGGAGATTTGTTTGCTCGCGCCGCTTATAAAGGAAAAGTTGACACCTGCAGTGATTTTATCACCATCAGTGCTGCCAACTCTTCGGGTCATTAAAAAGCTAAACTGGCCTTTGAAAAAAGCTAGAGATAGCCAAAAAAAAAGCTAAAATAAAACGCTAGAATAGTGAAACCATATTTGCTATTTATTTAATCCAGTATTTTTGAAAACTTCTCTAATTCGTCAAAACATATTGTCTTCTGCTGCTGAACATATGTAGTTCTGATCGGTCCCTATCTTTTTTAAGCATACTGCTGGCAGTTCATAATTGTGACAGTATCCTTACCGTATCTTTAAATAAAGCCAGCCCATCTTTAAATCCAGAGTCTTGCATCTATATATATTAGGCATTTTCACCTGACACTCGCGATCGATTCATAAATTGTGAAATACCTCGTTGGTGTTGGCATCTCGATTCAATTTTCATAGTTAACAAGTAAGGGCGCTGCAGTCGAGTTTCCCGACCACAAAATACCCTGTTCATTTGTTTTCATTTATTTGTTTTTGAATTTTTGAAGATGTTATCCTAAATGTAGGCAACACTTTTCTAGTCCTGATCAACTACTGGGGGGGTGCTCCTATCAGCTCAACTGTTTCGCTTATAACTCCGGTGTTTTTTGTCCGATCTGATTGTACTTTTCAGCATAGATAGATAACTTAAAAATTGTGGATCTGACGGCTTTTTAGGTCTTGGATTTCTAGGGGAGGTCCTGGTTTTTTGGGGATAAAAGGGGGACGGGGTGGAATTTTTTTAAATCTGAAACAAACTTGATCTGCGTACAGCATAAATCTACCTTGGTGCAAAAATTTGTGGCTCTATCTCTTATAGTCTCTGAGATTGACGCGTACATACAGACAGACAGACGGACGGACGGACATGGCTATATCGACTCGGCTGTTCATGCTGATCAATAATATATATACTTTATGGGGTCGGAAAATTTTCCTTCTCCCTGTTACATACATTCGCACAACTTCATGATCCCCCTTTTCCCATTTTCAATGGGAACAGGGTATAAAAACAGAGGAAAACTAAGTTAAGGAAAGTTCTAACTAATTTGAAGTGCATTTCCACTCAAAACCAAAAGGTGTTTCTCACTAAGACTACTTTTCTAACCTTACTTTTCTATGACAGCTATACTCTACAGCTATAACCTATAGTCAGCCGATTTTGACAAAACTTTGTAGAATTGTGTGAAAGCTTATAAAATAAATATATGCCAATTTTAAAGAGGTTTACATTGAAAACAAAAAAGTTTTTCTTACTAAGACTAGTTTTCTAACCTTACTTTTCTATGGCAGCTATACTATATAGATGTCCGATTTTGAACAAACTTGGCAAACTCATGGAGAAGCATAGAAAACTAGTAAATACGGAGTTTGGAGACGTTTGCATTAAAAACAAAGTTTTTCGAGCGATCGTTTCTATGGCAGCTATATGTTATAGTCAGCCGATTCGGCCGGTTCCGGCAAATGTACAGCGTATTTGTACCAGAAGACTTGGTGCAAAGTTTGGTCGCAATAGCTTTAAACCTGACGGAGGAGATAGCATACTCGTCTTCTTGATCATGAATATATATACTTTATGAGGTCGGAGATGCTTTCTTCTATGCGTTACAAAATATCTGGAAAATTGTAATATATCTTCTGCAAGGGTATAAAAATAAATATTCAGAGTAGCAGCCTAAGACTGCATTTATACGGTGAAGCAGACTTCATGAAGTTTTCTTAGCAGGCGGAATATTCAGGGCAAAATGAATACATTTTATAAACGAAAGTTTTAGAAACTCACCTAATTCTCTTGCCTACTAAGAGAACTCCATGAAGTTTGCTTCACCGTGTAAATGCAGTCTTAGGCTGCCTTTACACTGTTCGACACATGAGACATGATAATCTGGAAGGCCTACGTTTCATCATGTTTCGCCAATGAATTTGAAGAGATTTTTATGTTTAAAACAACTAACATGTAATAGCCAATTCACACTGAGCACATCTAACATCCAACATCCAAAATTATGAATCATTCAAGTTTACCCGGACAAAATTTGACATGTTTGCAGCGCATTTCTATAAGCCACTGATCCGCTTAATAATTTGGCAAAACAAAAATATTTAAATGTTGGCCTAGCCAAAAGTTATTAAGCATTTTAACTCAGGATGTGGGATGTTAGATGTTAGATGTGCTCAGTGTGAATAGCCTATTATAGCCTACTAGACTGTCATGTCTCATGTGTCGAACTGTCTAAAGGATAGAGCATTTTTGACAAAAATAAGCAGGAAAATGGTTAGTTTTCCATCATTTCTTTGATTGAAATCATTAGATGGTGTCAAACTAAAACTAAAAACAGAATTGAACATCTGCACTTGCTTTAAAATCGATTTGATGTACTGTCAACAAACACAGACTGTAAAATCCTCTTGTAATCACGACACGATTTGAGCACGAATGGTAGCTGCCTACAATGGCATGGAAAAGTGTACCCATAGGCAACGTTGGCAGTGCCACCTTTTTTTTTGTGGCAGACGCAGGCCCAGTGTCCACATTTTAGGCAGCATTACAAATCCTGGTATTTGCCAACGCACTCTATTTGATTGAAACCTTCCACACTGTTTTGTTTGCTGGGATTTTGCTAGTGCATTGAGTGAGCAAAAGCATCCTTCACCAGGCATCACGATGTTGTTTCTATTCATGGCCAAGGTACAAAATCTAAATTTGTGCGGAAAGAAGATGTGTAAGTGCGGTCAATTAAGATTGGCAACTCCAGGTTTTAGATCAGAACTTTTCTTCCCAGAATTATATGAAAGGTTTGTGTTTTGGCCCAGGCTGGTAATGGGCTGAATTCCGTTAAGGCTCAAACTCTGAAACTAGTTGCTTTGCTTAACAATGTGGTTGATTCTTTGGAAATTAATGCATTACCTGAATCAGCTTTATGAATGTACCTAAAGAAGTATATTCCTGCAAACTGTTTGCACAATATTTATGACACATAGATGACACATATTTGGGGTACTAAATCATTCCTTCCCTCCTTCACATATCATATATTCACTTCCCCAGCAAATTTCTTATTCATTTTGTTTTACCCAAGACATTTCCACACATTTGCATATCAGGACACACACATTAGCTTCTTTTTATTTCACCTTCATTTGGCATTTTTGGTTTTGGCCCCCACCTTCAATGTAAGTGGAAGTATTTTTTAATCAGAAGCCTCACACACATTTCGGGTGCAGGCATTTACCAACCCCACCACAGCCCCCCAACAGGCCCCAAGTTACCCCAAAATGTTTGCCCTATCGATTTCGACTTAGACCCTTGTTGTCGGCTGCAGCATCTCACAGAGACAGAGTTCTCCACTTTCTTTTTGCAGCATTTCCGTGGCCATTGTTATCGCCGCCCTGGCTGGACCACAGTGGCTCTTCACCGAGGAGAAGCTGCCAAATGCTAACTATAATGGCACAGCCAATTTCAATGCGTTGGATGATGGCGCCTTTGTAACCAAATATACCAAGTCCAGCCTGTGGATATTGTGCAGCACATTGCCAGGTGAGTCCAACTAACAAAGGCAAATGAAGACAAATTGGACAATGAACGATGAGTCTGGGTTTGCGATGACATAGAAGGACAAATTGCATCAGTTGTCGCTTAATGAAAGTAAATATACATGTGAATACACTTAGAAAAAAAATGGTTTAGCCTGAAGTCATCAAAAAATTGTGGAAAAATTAACATAATTTTGATAATTTATGATGTTTTTTATGTTTTGTTTGAGATTTTACTTAACTGCTTACTGCTTACGTCTAGTAAATCTGCAGCCATACAAATGCTGGTGTGCTGCTGCTGCCTTTCTGCCTTTAGTGCCCAACAAATAGTAAAGAAACGCCAAGAAGGCGCATCAAGAAAGTAGAAAAGCCTTTTTGTTTGCTTACAAGCCAAAGACATTGCAAATAAAGCACAAATACATTGCACTCTGAAAATAGAAAAGCTGATTGATAAAATTAGACCAACATCAATGAAGCAAAAAGTTTATTTAGGTATACAAATCGATGGCGAGGACAATTTCCTGATTTGTGTACTCCGCCTAAAATAAACTTCGATGCAACAGAACGTTAAATTGTCTTCACCATATTCAACAAAAAGCAGGCTATGTGTAAAAGTAGTATCATTTGATATACAATATGAAACCACACTCAAAAAAAAAACCAAGATCTTGTTACTTGAATCACGTACAAACAATGTCAATCGTGCGGTAAGTACAAAAATACTTGATTCAAGTAAGCAATACTTATCTTAAGTTCGATTTTTTCAATCCCGACTTACTTGATTGTAGAATCCTTAGTATATATTAGGTTTATTTTGAATTCTTTTACTTTGTTCATACTTTTAGGTTGTAACAGTCTTAAGTCCAGCCGGATTAACTCTTAAAACAAGTACAAAACATTCTTTCTTTAAGCCCTGTTATTTCTAATGTCAACCCAAAAAGATTCTAAAAACGAGAAAGCTAAGCTAACTTCGTCTGTGCCGAAGTGTTTATACCCTTGCAAGTGCTCGCTTAAATATTTTCAAAAAATACTCTATTTCCCATTTTCCGACCGATCGTTCGTATGGGAGCTATATGATAAAGTCATCCGATTTGGACAAAAACTTGTAGAATTATGTAAAAGCACGAGAAACAAACACATACAAAATTCCAGGATGCTACCATTAAAAACAAAAAAGTTTTTCTAACTAAGACTATTTTTTAGACCCATATTTTGTATGGCAGCTATACCTGATTTTAATAAAAATTGGTAGGATTAAAAAAAAACATATAAAACCTACGATTACAAAGTTTGGAGACGTTTCCATTGAAAAGAAAAAAGTTTTTCATACTAAAACTAGTTTTCCGAGCGATTGTTCCTATGGGAGCTATTAGATATAGTCCTCCGATCCGGTCGGTTCCGACATATTAGTAGTGTGCAGCAAAAAGAAAACTCTGTGCAAAATTTCAGCTCGATAGCTTTAAAACTGAGAGACTAGTTTGCGTAGAAACAGACAGACAGACGGACGGACAAAGCTCAATCGACTCAGCTCGTCACCCTGATCAAGAATATATATAGTTTATGGGGTCGGAAATGAATATTTCTATGCGTTGCAAACTTCTGGGCAAAATTATAATACCCTTTGCAAGGGTATAATAAAACAAAAGTACTACAGAAACAAGCACAAAATGTTCTTGGTTTGAGCTTGGAAAATTCTAAACCTTTTTGCTATTCGCCTAAGAACGAGGTAGCTGTATGGAACCAAAGAAGGGGCCATGAATTAACCAAAGAACAAAAGTGTTAGTACCGGTTGGGAATTCTATGAACAGACTTGCTTAAAAATAGTTTGCATATTCCGTTGCTCACTTTTTTAAACTGGTGGAACAAGTGCATTTTATACTCAACTAAACGTATTTTGTATATAAAGTAGGAACTCAGTTTTCCTTGACTTTTGGTTCTTGTAAAATATTTTTTATAATTGGGAGACTTTTAGTCAGTAACCTTCTCTTGCATTTTTCAGCTTTCAGTATGAGACTTCTTTTAGAAATTAAACCATTATTTTGTATTTCTACTCATATTTCATAGCCTTAACCTGTGGCGTAGACAGGGAGGGATTTTGGGGTTGGACCCCCAGACTGAACAAATATTCACACAGAGAAAACCCAATATGTACAAACTACAAGAAAATGTAGTTTATCTACACGTTTGAAAGGCATTTTCCGTTCATTTAGCTATTCTACAAGCATAATTTACCTTTCTCATTTCTACATGCGACATGTAGCTTTTCTACATGCGACATCTAAGCAAAAATAAATATACCTAATACTCGCATTACACTATTTACACTAGGGAGCGTGAAAAAAAGGAGTGGAAAAAGGTGCACTAGAGAGGCCCTTTTGATAAGCCTACAACTTATATTTATAGTATTCACTCACCTTGTCTGTGGTTCGAACCCACAATACACTTACCTTGTGTCTGCTTCAAACACAAATGCCGGCATCTCAGCTCATACGACTGTCAAGCATTCGCGCAAAATTGCCGCAAGTCACACGAAAACGACAAACGATGATGAGCGAATGGATAAACAACAAGTTTCGTGTAGATTTTGGGCAATCCTGTATTGATTTTTTTTTATTTCCGCATGTAGATTTTCAATATCTAAACCTTAAAAATTTTTGAGCAATTCTTCATCTTTTTGCTAGTAGGCCAAGAGATCTACTTTCAATCTTAGCTTCTACCGAACTTTTTAGTATATCTTACACTGAGCTGCCCAAACAAGTTCTACATTTTGTTGCTCCACTCAAACAAACAAAAAAACAAAAAACCATAAAATGTCTTTGGTAAAAAAGAATTCAGAGCCAACGAGACAGGAAACAATGCGGTGCTCTTGTCGTTCTTCCTGGAGCCAGGTACACCAGAACTTGCTCTCTTCAAGAAAACAGTCTAGCAGCGGAGTTAAAGAAGTTGGCGGCGGTGGCGATGAATCTGGAAAGCCCATAGATATGGTGGCCCTGCACTTTCAAGAGATCACCTTGAGTCACAAGGATGTGCAAATACTGCAGCGGCCACTGCCCCTTAACGAGCGTCTCATTGGTTTTTATTGGTTCTATTTGCAGCATCGCCGGTACAAGACCGAAACCAGGTTGTATTTCCTGTCGCCAGCTGTGGTGCAACGTTTGCGTCAGCTCAATGTACGGGAAATGCGTCAGTTCATGCGGGAGAAAGGATTGCGTGCCAAGCCGTTTATCTTCCTGCCGCTGTTCAACTACTCGCACTGGTCACTTATGCTGATCTCGCGACCGGATCGAAAAGTCTATTACTTTGATTCGCTGGACAATTGCCACTTGGCACTTGCTCGCCTGCTGTACGAGAGTTTGCGCCTGGCGCTGTCCGCATCCGAGTTTGAATTTGTGGTGGGTCGCTGTTTGCAGCAGCAACCGCGCCACGATCATCAGTCCGGCACACATCTTTGCTGTATGATTGATTTTTTAGCCGATTATGTCTTAAGGTGTGGCTATGCCACCAGTTCGCTGCTGGTATCGGTGGAGCAGGTACAGGGAAGGCGTGCGAAATTGTTGCAGCTAATTCAATCATTGGGCGGCATATTGCCGCCTTCACCGAAGCAAAAGAACTGATTTGAATTTATTTTGTTACTATTTCATGTTGTGCTTTTTCAATTGCACGAACGAAAGACAATAAAGCCGTGTTTTTTTGCACCTTGTTGTTGTAACTTTCTTAAAAGACTTCCGCAAAATTACCTTGAAGTGCCTTTGCTTGTACACTGAACGATTTGGCTTCTGTGCTTGACTAAGACGCAACAATTGAGTTCTATACAGATCACCTGGCTACATCAGTTCTTGCTTGAAGTGGTCAGATATTTTTTTCGAGGATAAGTGTAAAGGAGCGTTTTTAAATAGAAGAGAGACAGATCTGTTGGGAGCAGGTGATAAAGATCGTTGTAGTCTTGACATGAAACGCTAAAACGTTTGTGCTGGGCATAATCAGTTGTGCATTTAGACAAGATTAAGGGTAAAAAGTTTCTAGTTGAGCTAGAAGGAACAGAGAAGTTAAGGCGACATAAGAGTATAGAAGAAGGTTCCTATCACCAGTTACAATTCAATGCAAAAATCCCTTTCTCTCTATTCGCTGCTCTAAAGCAGCAAGTTACAAGAGAGCGAGCGTGTATTGTGTGCTGTGCACTGCGCACTGCCCTCATTGACGGCTGCGCAGCGAATGCAAGCAAAGAGAGCGCTGCTTACGCCCGACTTCGGCATGCGCTCGGCTTTTGTGCGTTTAAATAGTCGATTGCGCTCGGCCTCTGGGGGCTATGGCTGAACATCGCTGCTCTATAGGTACTCCGAGTAGATTAAGTTTGTGCAAAAGTATTAATCGGCAAAATATTTTTGACTCTCTCACCAGTTTCCCGTATGATATCTTCTTCTCATTCCAGGACTCGACGTGGACACCTACAACTGCATCAAAATCGATTACTTCCCTCAAGAGGGCTATCAGCCCGATCCGCATGACTCCACCTCAGCGATACCCTGTGAGTAGCGACAACTTACAACGAAGAAAATCTTCTTCGCACACGCACTTACACACTTTTATTTCACTGCACAGAATCCTTTCTTTTATGTTTCAGCCGCGGCACTTAATGAGCTTAACTTAACTCATTGCATTTGATTTATTGTCTCCGGCGTTCCACCTTGTCCTGACCCGGAGCACACACATTCCATTTAGCCAGTTGATTTTAATTAAAGACTTTCGGTCCATTGTTGATGTCTTTTGGTCGGTTGACTAAAGTTTGCTTTCATGATTTGTGGGACCCCAATATGTAGATCGATAGTTTATGAGGTCACAGTGCCAAATCTGTTTGTGCACCGTTACCTGCAATCCACACCAAGCAGTCAAGCAGCAAAGCAGCCAACCGGAGGGTGGGTGGGCGAAAAGCAGGTCAAACTTATAATGAGTATGGGGAGCGGTTGATTTTGATAGTTAGAGTTGGTTATGCTGGGAATTTTGATTTAATAAAGGCGAAACTCAATCTACGACAGTTGCCAGCGCACATTTTGTGTTTAGTAGGATCGCAAATTGCATTTTCATTAAATTCCACTCAATTGGTCTTCGTTCAATTTAAAACCGGCCGCCGGTGACAATCTCAGCAAAAGCTGAAAGTCCAACTAGCCAAGCGAGGGAATCGGGTGGCCGTTGGCCGTTGGCCATAGACTTAAGAGTTGTTTTTATGTGTAAAAATCGTTCACTTAATATTGTTAATGGTTGACACTTCATTTCTGTGGTTTTACAGACACGGTGACCAAGTCGTGCCCCATTTTTTTGGCCGCCGGCGTATTTCTGCTCATCAGTTTCATTGTTTTTCTGATACCCACGTGCTCGCATCAGAATAATCTTTATTACTTCAGTGCCGGAATCCTGTTCATTGTCAGCGGTAAGTACTACAAATATGACCAAAATAGAGGTAGGTAAACTATTAAGCACGATTTTCTAACTAAGCCAACTTTTCGAACCTTACTTTTCTATGGGGGCTGTACTATATAGTTGTCCGATTTCAGCCAATCTTAGTGAAATCTTGGAAATGCATTGCAAACTGAGATATACAAAGATTGGAGGCGTTTTCATTGAAAACAAACAAGTTTTTCTTACTACAACTAGTTTTTCGACCGATCAGTCCTATGGCAGCTATACTATATAGATGTCCGATTTCAGCCAATCTTAGTGAAATCTTGGAAAAGCATTGCAAAACTGAGAAATACAAAGATTGGAGGCGTTTTCATTGAAAACAAACAAGTTTTTCTTACTAAAACTAGTTTTTCGATCGATCATTCCTATGGCAGCTATGCTATATAGATGTCCGATTTCGACCAAACTTAGTGGAATCATGGGAAAGCATAGCAAACTGCGAAATACAAAGATTGGAGGCGTTACCATTGAAATCAAACAAGTTTTTCTTACTAAAACTAGTTTTTCGACCGATCAGTCCTATGGCAGCTATACTATATAGATGTCCGATTTCCACCAAACTTAGTGAAATCATGGGAAAGCATAGCAAAGTGAGATATACAAAGATTGGAGGCGTTTTCATTGAAAACAAACAAGTTTTTCTTACTACAACTAGTTTTTCGACCGATCAGTCCTATGGCAGCTATACTATATAGATGTCCGATTTCAGCCAATCTTAGTGAAATCTTGGAAAAGCATTGCAAAACTAAGAAATACAAAGTTTGGAGGCGTTTCCATTGAAAACAAACAAGTTTTTCTTACTAAAACTAGTTTTTCGACCGATCATTCCTATGGCAGCTATACTATATAGATGTCCGATTTCGACCAAACTTAGTGGAATCATGGGAAAGCATAGCAAAGTGAGATATACAAAGTTTGGAGGCGTTTCCATTGAAAGCAAACAAGTTTGTCTCACTAAAACTAGTTTTTCGACCGTTCATTCCTATGGCAGCTATATGCTATAGTCAACCGATCCTGCCGGTTCAGACAAATGTGCAGCGTATTTGTACTAAAAGACTTGGTGCAAAGTTTGGTAAAGATAGCTTTCAAACTGACGGAGGAGATGGCAGAGAAACAGACGGACGAACAGACGACTCAGCTTGTCGTGCTGATCAAGTATATATGGACCTTCCGTCGAAGATGCTTCCTCCTATGCGTGACAAACATCAACAATGTGTTTTAAATACGTGCTAGAGTCGTGTCGTGTTGAATATATTTGACACGCGCCCATCTCTAGTACAGAGTTTATAGCACTCGGGCTTGACCAACTTTCTAACATGTTTTTGTAAGCAGCGGAACAAAACAATTGCTGCTTCTTTCTATAAGCTGCGATTCTTGACATTCGAACGACAAATTGGCACAGTTGACGGGGGCGAAACGGGCCCGTGGTTGCCCATCGCTGCCGTTAAGTATGCTAAACATTCTCTTGTTGTTGAAGCTGTTAAAAATGGGGAATTTGTACTGATATTTTGTTGTCTCTCTTTCTTACATCCAGGTCTGGTAATGCTCATTGGTCTGATTGCCTACATTTCCATACTAAAGGCAGAGATTGGCTCCAAGCTGCGACCACGTTCCACCCTACAGCCGGCTCTCTTTAAGGTCACCTACGGCCAGAGTTTCTTTCTGTTTGTCTTTGGTTTCATAGCCACGGAGTTTGTGGGTGTGCTCAACATTTTCCTTTACATCAATCTGCAAGAGGTCAGCTATTACAGTGTAAGTAGAAGTGGGTGGCGGTGGGCGTGACCACATCCGTTTGTAATTATCAAATTGAGGACTATGACATTTCCTTTCGTTGTTCAACTTCCGTTCAATGTGAACGGTTGAGGGGATGAGATGAAGTGCCTGGTGCTGGCACTTAAGTGTCAAATGGGAAAAAGACTTTTAAGACAAATGCAAAGGTGTAACCAGCAGAGAACTGAGCCTGGGTTATCAGCTGGTCAACTTACAGAGAAAAAGCTAAACCCGCTTGAGAATTACAAGCCAAAAATAAAACAAATCTACTTTTTCCTCACACAAAACAGCGTCTGCCCTGCTTTAGCATGGCCAATATTCAAGCCAAAATCAAAGAGGGCCAGCATCCATTGAGTAGTCACTCGTATAAGCGTTACAAACCACCCGGTGGTTCCAGCAGTGCCAATCTTCGAGAGACCATCACTTTACCCTTAACCCATCAACGAACTGGACAACGCAACGATCAGGTGCCGCCTCGTCCCTCGGCCCTAAGACAAAGCAACGCTCGACTGCATCAAGTTCACGACATCTCGGCCCATCTGCCACAGAGCCAAACCCTGCCGCCCGGTGGCTATGCCTGTCGTAAGCATCCCAATGCTGGCAGTTTCGGTGGCTCCAATTTGAATCTCTATATGCACAATGATCTGGAGCGACGGTAGGTAGGTCTGCACGTTTCAAGTACGCATTCTTCTAGCCTCTGTTGCAGCTTCTTCTTCGAGAAACCCGCCGTCTCCAAGTGTAATCTCCATGCGCGCAGCTTTGCCAAGTCACTGAACGAACTGTGCACCGACCCGAATCCAGCTATGGCACCGCCACCGCCGGCCACGTTTGCCGATTTGCCACAGGAGTTCCCGCTGACACGTTCCGTGTCCACCACCACGGATATTTATACCTCAGCAACGAACTCAGCGCCACATCAGCGCAAACAGCAACGGAATATGGCCACCAATACACAAAATGCGGCTGCAATGCAGCAGGAACAGACCCGTCTGTGTGGGTTGAAGCGTGGTTTGCGCAAGACCAAGGATGAGCTGTTCCAGGAGTTCTGTCGCCGGGCGGGTGTGCGCAGTAAGCCCAAGAATATCTACTATATAAGCAGCGAGGAGGCGGACGAGGTGGAGCCGCAGCCGGAAGTGGAGCCGAGAAAGCAGAAGAACCAGGACAACGAGCTGCGTCAAAATGGTGTGGACGATGATGATGATGCGGATGGCGATGAGCATGGTTTTCGACAGTTTCGTCTGGGTATGGATGAGGATCAGCTGTATGTGGTGGCCGGTAAGTCTGCTTTAGAAACCAGCGGAAACTTGTAACTTCTTTCGCTTTCCACAACAGATCATGG
Organism: Lordiphosa fenestrarum; assembly: GCA_035044985.1. Lineage (NCBI taxonomy): Eukaryota > Metazoa > Arthropoda > Insecta > Diptera > Drosophilidae > Lordiphosa > Lordiphosa fenestrarum. Next base: position 401,393 of record JAWNNO010004426.1, read on the forward strand.
CCAGCTGCTGATGCCACGTCGCTCGTCCATGTGTGTGGACCATCCACAATTGCAACCAGCCAGCCTGCGCAAGCTCAACTCAAATCTCAGCCTGCACAATCCCGCACAGTTCGCCACCGAAGGCTGGCCACCGCTGCATCACACCGAGCTGGGTCAGAGTCGTACCCTGCCGCGTTGCTTTCTACGTCAATCGGCCGCCGGCAGTCAGGACAGTTTGGGTTCCATGCAGAGCAACTACAGCGCCAGCCATCAGAGATTCTCCCAACTAATGCTGCAACACCAACAGCAACTGCAGCAACAGAATCGCTATCTGTCCACCGTAACATTGGCCAACCGACCCGGTGAGGAGTCACAAGCTAGTGCTCCGCCGCTCAAACAGCCGGTTCAATGGCCAGCAGCCATACCCTCGTCACCATCAAACTATGCGAATGGTTATCAGCGACATCCACAGCCCTTGTATCCCGTTGCCAGTGCAGCGCCCAAATTCCAACGCGCCTTTGCCTTTGATGATGCGCAGAGGAGAGCTAGTTTTGCCCTTAGTGATGCACCCTTCGATTTGGATGAGATCGAACGGGAGCGTAGACGCTCACACGCCAGTCTCTTTGGCCTGGCACAGAATCGAGAGCACTATGATGTGATTAATGGTACAGCGGTTTAGAGGAAAGAGATATGGGGTGATAGGTTGAAGCCATAACTGCCAAAATTTCTAGGTCTAGTAATAATATGTGAATGTATCGAAACAATCGATGAATTACACTTAGAACAATCGCTAGCATACTTCACATCAGTGGTGGGCCAGCCCCTTGGCAATTGCCTTGCTTTTTGGCGCCGCCGCGCACAGGCATACAGAGCGACAAAGGCAAGGGCCTCGCCTCGAAGCGACTAACATGCCTCTCTCGACTCGAGCCTCTCTTAAAGAGCTTACTTTTTCCTTTGCTGTTGTTGCTGGCTTGTTTCCAAACTCAAATTTCCTGCCCACCACTGCTTTACATGCTCTAAGAATATCATAACATTATAGTAACTAAGATTTCTGTTCAAGTATGAGGGTTAGGTTTAACACGAATGACACATTTCTAACACGCACGTTGAAACATTTTCGAAACACGACTTTCTTTAATGTAAACTTAAACTTAATTAAATATATTTCTTTCTATCCATCTACACATTACTGCTTACGGTTTCACCTTGAGTCTTTCCAAAAAAGAAGGTAAGGTCAAGCTCAGAAGAGTTGGTATAGCTTAATTGCTCAGTTAAGATTGTTTGTAGATTCCTTTTATAGAATTTGTAGATGTTACGAATGCTGCTTGGTTGCTGCTGCCTCGATAAGCAAAAAAGTGCCCCTCTTTACAAGTAAGATTATCTTATAAAACCAGTTTATTGTGATTGTGTTATAAGGGTACCGTTGATAGTCCTGCTGCCGAGGATAGCATCCCAACCAACAGGGCTATCAACCATACCCATACACGGTGCGTTAACATCACAGATTCATGCGTTTCCAAAACTCCTGACTATACGAAAGTTCAGGGCTGGATGAAGGCGAAGAGACTGAAGACGCATTATTGTCCAGTTTCATTGTGGGTGCCGTATGGGGACGCCGGGGTGGTGCTATTGCCAGCTCAGCTAAACCGCTGCCAGACGGTGCACTGACTGGACGTGTGCTGGACTTTTCGGGCTCTGCCTGAGTTCCAAAAAGTTGCTGCATTTTGGCCAAAGAGCGCTGCAGTTTGTGACTGGGCTGTGCTGTCGGTCCCTTGGGTAGCGATAGAAGACTGCTGCTGGCACTGGCACTGCTATGTCCACTGCTATTGTGATTGGCTGTGGTACCCAAAGCTATTTTGGCTTTACGCATGAGACGTTGTATCTCGCCATTACTGCTGCTTCCCGTTGTTGTGGTCAGCTCCGGCAGAAACTCTCTAGTTGGTGGTTGCCAATTCACCTCTAGTTGTGGCACCGCCGCCTCCTCTGGGGGTAGCCAATTCTCGGGTTGCATCTGAAAGTATTCCGTTCGTGGTGGCGGAGCTGGTGGTGCAAGTTCATCGAAAAGTTTGCGGCGAGCCACTGCAATGGCATTGGTGAATTGATAACTGTCAGGCTCTGGCTCGGATAAGCAGAGGGGAGAGAGAATGTTGGGTGTGCCGGGTATGGCCACACGCTCCTGCAGATCATCAATTTGTGCACTACTGGCTGCCTCTTCGTTTTGTATGCGCTGATGCCAGTCCCGAAAACTGTCCAATGTGCGATGTATATTCTGACGTTCCCGCAAACAGCTGGAGCGTATGTGCCGTCCAGGACTGGAACTTTTGGAGCACGATTTTTGATTGCGTGCTCGCTCCAAATAGCTTAGAAAACTCTGCTCTAAGAGATCACTCTCGTGTTCCAGCTGAAGCATGCGATTTCTAGACAAGACAAGTAGATTAAAATGGATTCAAACTGGTGGAAGTGACTTACTTGGCACTGAGCAAAGCTTCATCGAAACTGGGTACGGCTGGTGGTGCCGGTAAGTTAACAGTATTGGTGGACACACTAAGCATGGAGGGTTTCTGGGACAAGACTGGGGGCATCTCTGCAGCCGGAACTGTTGGAAGGCCAGGAGCAGCTACTGCTAAGAACTGATAGGGATAAGGCAATCCCATAGGCATGCCAGCATAGCTGGGTAAAACTGGCTGAGCGGCTGGAGGCTGAAGATAAGAAGGTGGCACAGCAGTTGGGGCCACAACCTCTTCTGACTTGGCACCTAAACTAGACGGTTCGCTGGTTACCGAGGTGCCTTCACCACCGCCATCATCACTCCAAATGGGTAAAATGCGAGCTGCCTGTTCAGCTGCCAATTCAGTTTGTTGTATCTTCTCCGCCAGAACCTGATGATGCGACTCGTAGTGCTCCAATAGACGAAAGATTTTATGCACCAAGTCTTTGGCTTCTGCTGAGGATTGTGTGTCACGTTCCACCCGTCTGCAGAGAGTCTTTTGGAAGAATTTTTTTGATAGGATTTATGACTGTAATCTGTTAGACTCACCCGCCAGGAGCTCTGCCTGCGATTAAGACGCAGCATTTCGGTATGATGCCTTAACTTAACATCGTAGAGCCCGTCCAGACGCTTCTTCTGCAGCTCCAAGGCCTTATTGAGTGACAATTCCACGCGTTCCAAAAAGACCTGACCACTTGAGCTATGCAACATTTCGTGTATCCATTGCTCGTAGGATTTCTCCATTGGTGGCAAAGTCGAGGTCTGCAGTATAGCATCAACTTTTGCGGGAGGATGTACCTCTAAAGTTTGGGTAGACACAACCTTCGATCTTGGCTTATGTTGAGTGGCGGTTTGAGTGGCTGCCACTTTAACCTCTTTCAATTCAGTTTGTAGGCTTTTATGCTGAACTGAGGGTCTTTTAGTTTCCTGCCGACCCTCTTGTACGCCCATATAATGTCCATGAGCGAATCCCTCTCGGTATCCCATTTTGAAACCTTTATGCCGGCCCACTGCGTGTTCCTGCTCCATGGCCAGATTCAAGACATTGCTCAGCAACTGTATACAGCCACAGAGTTCCTCCAGCAAGGACTCCATGCGCTCCATGGAGACATACATTCTGGCCTGCGGTTGTCGGGATCTCTTCTGCAAGCGCTCTAGGGCCTGGCGTACGCGCGCCAGACTGGACAGCTGTTCAACATGGAGTTCCGGCAACTTAGGCACTGAGGCCGCCTGGGCGGGTAGCTTAATAAGTCCTGCCGGTGATGGCACCATCTGTTCTTCTTCTGTTCGGTTGGCTGCAGTTATCACCTCCTGGCTTAGGGGGGGCAAGGGTATGCATACCTCTCCGGGAGCCACATTTTGTCCCGATTTCAAGAGGCGTTCCCTCTCGCGCAACTCCTTGTGCAACAACTGCTCAAAGGCCGTCTGGGAGATAACCTCCACAGGTGGGGCACAGGATTTGGACAGCTGTCGCATGTGTCTCATCAATAGGGACAACTGTTCTTCAACCGCATGCAAAGATTGCGAGACCCGTGGACCCACAAACACACTGCGACCATCCGCTCCCAGTATCAGTTCCTGTTCCTCTGCCTGAAACAGCTTGCTAGTGTCCACATCCGGCCGGGATTCTAAGCAAGCAGAGGGTGGGGTTTGAGTACTTTGACTTAGACAGCAAGTTTCAGGCGTTTTTTCTGGCATGGTCATGGTACTGACATTGGCCAAAACTCTGGCTCTACGGGCCTCCACCAGAGACTTCACTAAGGCCATCAAGAGGCTCTGGTGGTGGTGGTGCTGCTGCTGCTTATCCTCTTCTTGGTAGAGCTTTAAAACTGTCTCACGTATGTTAGGCGACAGCTGTTCTTCGCCCATTACAGCAACGAGTATGTCCTGGATTTCTGGAACTGCAAAACGAAAGTCTGCACGTCCTTCGAAATCGGGCAACGTATGGCGATGAGGCATCTCACTGCAGAAGACGGACAGAGTGTAATGGCAGTTCTGGGCATGCAAAAATTCCGCCACCAAGGTGTGCAATGCCAAGGCCAAGGGAGAGAGTAGAAGACAATGGGGCTGATTCATTTGCATATTCGCCGTTTTGCTCAGGAGTTGGCCTAGGAACGGATAGGAGAAGGATTAGTGAGGAAAATAAACTTTAACGACGGGCAGGCAGTTGGTGTGTTTGATGTCGTGAGGCTAGGATATGAGCAGATGAGTTGTGGCTTCTTTTCTTGTAGATTTTTAACCCCCTTTGCCACCCAGAATGGTCTAAACCAAGGAGAAACTTACTCCTAAGACCGTTACAAAAGGAAAGCAAACTCGGCCGGAAGGAGATACGATCAATTATACTAGACTAGTGACAACCTTAATGGATGCGAAGGCTGTCTTGCCTCACTGGGGTCAGCGGGACTTAGGTCAAGTGTTGTGACAAAAAATCTTGAAAAATTTGGGAATTTAAAGGAGTACCGCTCATCGACCGAATCTATACTTAGCGTTGCCGGTTTAATATAGCTTTTAAAGAGCACCCATGAGTCCCATGAAACATGTGATCCCGCACATCTACAATTTCCCACCGAGCTCTTAATTTACCTGTCATCTCACACTGCAATCCTTTGTGGAAGTTGCTTATTGATTTGAGTGAGTATTCCATATCTTCTAAGGGTCGTTTTTTTTCTTGACCTTAATCCACTATAGACAAAACAATCCAAACGAATAATGCATGGTTTTCCCAGTGAAATCCCACGATTTCATTTGTTTGGATTGGATTATAAGGATTTGAAAGCTACTCAAATGTTTAAATAATTCGTGGAAAAGTTTTGTATTCACTTTAGAAATCGCCATATTCGAAAATTCGGAAACAGGCCTCCATAAGATTTCTAATAAATTCAAAGTAAAACACTGAACCTCACCGAAATCGCTGTTCCGTTAGCTTAAAAACTATGTGATCTACCACCCCATATGTTCTTTTCAATGAAAGCTTCGCCAAAGAACCTTGGGGTAATCTTTGTTTGGTGTCATAAGAAGCCATGAATCAATTCACAGACTTCAAATTTGTCACATTTCAGTATTTTCCAGATGATTCCATTACGTCTTCATCAGAAGATAAACATGTTGAAGCAACAGGAATGGCGGGAAAATAGCTAAATTGGCAACACTGCGCGTAGCACAAGTCGCTCGTGTTGTACACACAGAGACGCAAGCCGGATGAACACGAATCGGCGAGTAAAGAAAAGCAAGCAGTGCATGTCTGCCGCCGTACGTGTTATATGGTTTGGGTCAAGATGAGTCTCGTCTATTCAGCGCTGGCCTGGCTCTGCTCTTCCCACAATCTTTCAGCTTATACAATTTGTGCTGCCATTTTCTTACAAACGTTCTTACTTACCCAACGAGGTCTTGTTAAAAGAATTAATCAGATCCATGCGCAAATGTGAATGCATCTCTCTAGCTATACCCTCCTGTTCCATCCATTTTCGAAAACCCTGCTCAAAATCCTCTTCCGAAAGCTGTGCGAGTTGCTCTAACTGAGTTTTCAATTGCTCTTCTTTCGTTTGCTCCTTGTCTGGCTGCTTTTCGCTCTCTTTTTGCTTGATTCTTTCATCTTCGGCTTTCTTCTGATTTGGAACGGTTCTTCTTGGTGTTGTTGTTGCTGTGGCCTTAACCGTTGTCGGACGCCTGCTGATCCCTGAAGCCAGACGTTCTCTTTCTCTTTGTGCATCCCTCTCTCTTTTGGCCGCTTCGTGTTTGCGTTCCCGCTCGCACGGTAAACGCTGATTGGCCTCTGCTCGCAGCCTGGCACGGTAAGCAGAGGTAGTCGTAGTTGTTGTTGTAGTTGCTGGCAGTTGTCGAGTCTTCATGGCAAAACACTTTCAATTTTTAAATTTTCAACTCAATTCAATAAACATTTTCTGTGTGCGGTTTGCGGATGTTGTTGTCTGCCTGGCCGTGGTATGACTGATTATGGGGGAGAAGTGCAGAAGCCGGGTTTGGGTTGCATTCGCCGTTGAATATTTTTTGTGACAGGTGAGGTCAGGCCTGCTCAGGTGGAACGGCCGCCGTTACTGCGCCAACGACAGAGGCTCTATATACCTCTCTCTCTCTCTCCCTTGGGTTTCTAGGACTACGACCTGCTCAGCAGGCTGAGGTGCGCGCAGAACTTTTTAAATGCAACTTAGGGATGGCACATATAACGATATGCCGATAAGCGCAAGTGGTGCAACCTTAGCGATAACACAGTAAGTTGCGGTAACAAAGTTAGCTTAACATAATTATTTTAGAGCTTTTATACAAGATTATATTAATTTAAATTATTATATGTGATCTCTAAAATTATTTTATGCGTTTTTCTTATGACAATCCAATTTTGGCCTTGTTTTGGCTTACATAGTTCTTATTAAACTTTATATCTGTTGAATATATCAATTCTTTTAAATTTAATTTTGAATGAATTATAATTAACTCCTTGAATGATATTTTATCACAATTCTTACATTAATTTAATATTATTTATTTTGTTTCATTTGTTTCCTTAAAGGAATAAAATATATGAAAGTTATAGATTTATGAAACCACAAACCAAAAGAAGTAAAGTGCCTCAATTCTGACAATTGATGATTCCTATTCCTCTCAAAGTGGCTCAGGTGGGTTGTTGCAACACCGCTGCGTTCAACAAGGACCAAAAGAAACTGGTCTCACCCGAACAAATCAAAAAATGTTATAACAAAACGTTGCCCGAAAAGATTGCCGATACCTGAAATACTCGGTCACGGGTCACGGACCCAGCTCTAGTCGTTACCCATTGTGCCATCCTTTTCAAGTGCTTGCGATAGCTATGTATCGATAGATGTGATGCCATCGCTAGCTAAAATTCCCATAGTAGACAAAAATATATGTAAACAAAACCAACAATTGATTCTCCGTAAATACTTTGTCTCAAAAACAACAACAATAGTCACAGCAAACAAAGGCAACGCGCACGCTGAGCATACTTTTAAGTTCTTTGTGACGTGGTACCCGCTGGCAATTTGAATTTCATCACAGTTGGGGCAAAGGAAATGCGCAGTCATCATGTCGCATATTGACAACATTTTCATTCAAGTTCGAGCCCGTCTCCAAAGCGAGGGCATCAAGCTATGGGAGGAGCCCTACTATTCCGAGGGTCTGGGCAGCATAGAGACGGCCATGGAGGTATGTTCCTTTTCTGAAGATTAGTCCATTTCACACAGTTTGCTCACTCTCACTTACAGGAGCTGGCTGCCAAGTATGCTTTGATACTGGGCCTGGATGCCTCGCACTTGAAGTGCGTATTAACAGAACTGCAGGACAACGCCTTGCGCAAACTGGCCGCACGTCGGGAGTTTTCTGAGACTGGGCTGGCCACCTTTAAAGTGCGACGACTGGACAATCGTGCCGGCACTACACAAATGATAGACATCAAATGTGATCTGAATGCACTGGGCAACCAGCTGCAGGACGCCATTGCCCAGAAATTGCAGCTCAACAATTCCAATCATGTGAAATGTATATCAGCCGGCCGTATAGTCTCACCTAATGCCACATTGGCTGCACAGCAGCTCAAGAATAATCAACAGTTGATAGTAATTGTGGGCAGCGGTGAGACAAACTTGGAGGGCAATCTTCAAAATGGTGCACTCTATGAGAGGATTAACAAGATTAAGGAGGATGTGGAGGCGGTGGTGGACTCACAGAATCAACTTGTTGAGGTGAGACTAAGAAGAAGCGGTGCCAGAAGATAGCCAGGCTTCGTGTGGCCAATTAGTTAGTCTAAATTGTTCTCAGACTTGATAACAGCGGCCACTATTGTCAACTTATAGCGTCCCATCCATTCCCTAGCGAGAAACTGAAACTGGTGAGGAAAACTTAGAAAAAGGCAGAACACTGCCTTTTAACGGCTTTGATTTCGATCAAATTGTGAAGCTGTTATTGTTTGGTTTTTCTTAACTATGTTTTGTATGCCCTTTTTTCTTCATTTTCGATTGGCCACATTTTCATAATATCCGATATAACTTATTGTATGTAGAAACAAGCAACATAATCGGTCATTCCCGACTGTCATATACTCTGTTCTAGTATTGGGCTTTTTCTTGAACAAAATTGAGTTGTTCCTAAAACTTTTAATTGGGACTTTTCTTAACCAATTAATATTTAATTTGGATTTTTCACTTCAACTAATTTTTTAATTGCGATTTTTCACTTTAATTAAATTTTTAATTGAGAACTTTTCAAGCATTAAATTAATTAAAAAAGGGGAAAAATGTGAATTAAAAATTATTCAAGCTAAAACTCCCAATATTAAGACTATTAAGGCTTTTCTATCATTTTACGGACACGAATGCTTACTTAGTTACCTTAATTGTGCTGCGAACACTAAAATTTTTAACAAACATATTGTTTCCAAGAAAATCAGCTTCTAAAGCTTCCACAATTCCTCGGGGAAGTCGCTGTTGGGCTTGTTTTGGTAAGAGCAAGACTATCTGTAGGTCTTACTACCACCCCGATGGCGGAGCTACCACATCCGCAATAACATGATTTGTGTTATATCAGACATGCCAACCGGGAAGACTGTCTGGAGAAGGCTTTTCACTACTTTCCATAGTGCAATTTATTTGAATTTACTTGAAAATCAATTTATACTACAATACATCTTGGCATTTAGAGGATTGAAGAGATCGCCGGCTGGACTCAGAGCAAGTTCCATTAGTATTTTGTAGGAGGAAAACTCCCTAGAATCTTCCGAAGTATAGATGGTTCTGAAATAGATCGTTCCGCATGGCAAATCTCTTAACATGTATGTTAGTTTATATTCTTAGCTAAGTTGTATGCTTCTCCACTCTCTTTCTATCGAAGCTCCAGATCTTTAGAACACCGTGTTGAATATGTTTCATAGTCTCTTATCGATAAAATGGAATTTTGTATTAACTAAGCTCAGTATACGTATGACCTGGAAAGCAGTGAAGAGAGAATGATATACAATAATGGGTTAAGTAAGCGGGAGCTGTTTTTGGTAGATTTTTGAGGATTAGATTGTGTCAGCTAATTCGTGGCTGTGCTTCTTTTTCCTGTTACGAGTAAAACACTGATTTCCCATACCACTTTTCTGTTGCAGATGGAAGATCAGGATGGCAATCCCGTCTTTCTACCACCCGAGGAGAATCGCGCACTGCTCACCGGTCTGGGTTACTGTGAGAAGGCCCGTGCCGCCATGCGACGAGAGGACTTTGAGGAATCTTTACTTTTGCTTTTAGAAGCAGATGAACAATTCGGCACCTGCAATTCCAAATTCCTCGAGTCGGTGGACAATTATGCTTTGCTCAATTTGGACATTGTGTGGTGCTATCTCTGTCTGAAGAATGTCTCCCAGTTGCCTGATGCCGAAAGGCGTCTGGACATCTGTGAGCGTAGTTTTCGTCGCAGTTATGGCGAGCAATTTGGTCGTCTGTATGCCCTAAAGGGCAAATCTTGTCCGGAGCGAGCTTTAATTATGCGACTCAAGCTGCTGCAGGGCGTAGTGCTGTTCCATCAGAATCGGCGCGATGAGGCCTACGAACGTTTTGAGGCAGCGGCCAGCATGCTAAAAGAGCTGAAAGTGAATGAGGATCAATTGATGTTGATGGTCGAAATGGGCTTTGATGTGAGTGAGGCTAGGTTGGCGTTGCGCTCTTGTTCGGGCAGTGGAAATGTGGAGCGCGCGGTGCAATTTATACAGGAACGCAAGCAACAGCTAAGCAATGCACGCAAGCAGTCAAAGGCCGAACGAGAGGAGCAGAAACGTTGGGCGATGAAAAAGGATGCCAAAGCGGCTGATTGGATCAATCCCAGAAGTGTGTGCACCTTGACGGATATGGGTTTTGAGCGCAGACTAGCCTCGCTGGCGCTGCGCAAAGCCAAGAATGATGTGACAAAAGCGGTGAGTTGTGGTCCATTCCTTCTCATTACGAACGGCTCTTATCAATTTCCCTCTCTCCCTCCAGGTGGAACTCTTGCAAACCCGTTCGGATGAGCTACTAGCTGCATTATCCGCCGACAAAGTGATCTCGGCTGATATACAGCAATTGGCCGCCCTGCAGCAGCTCGGCTTCGAGGAGCCTGCCGCTCGTGCCGCCCTGGAGAGTACACAAAATAATGTGGAGCAGGCCATTGAATTTCTGCTCAAGGCTTTACAAAGCGAGGAAGAGCTATTGCAGACCGTTGAGAGAGTCACCAAACTAGCCGCCAGTGTCACCGAAGGACCGTCCACTTCACAGCAGCAGCAGCTGCAGCTAACGGCGGCCACCCCACCGCTGGTCGAGGCGGTCCTGAACAAGGCCAAACACGAAATGGATGCCTACAAGGCCTACAAACGTTTCAATGCCGACTTGACACACAACGACCAGGACTATTTGGATTTGCCATTGATACAGGAAGAGCAGCTGCTGGCCGAGTATCGGAAATTGCTGGAGCAGTGAGCACAAATGAATTTACGTTTCTAAATGTTGTTACAAAAACACAAAAAATAAAGTGGAAAATCGCAGAATCGCTTGAACGAGAAACAGAAGGGGGAGATGAAGAAAACCGGTTGTCCAGATAACTGTAATCATGACTTGTCTATTGCGAATCGGCGGCATATAATGGCACTTAAGTGGCGAGACGCATGAACGAACCCCCCCTGCCAACCCCACCCGCCGGCCGCCACTTGGTATTTGCTCAGCGAAAAAATATTCTATTGACAATTGCAAAATGCGCTGCCGGCGATTAACTTGTTAGCGTCTTTAGCAATTATTTATTTTAATTTTTAGATTTTTTTTTTTCATTCGTTGACTCTTGATCCAAGCTGCAAATGGTTGAATAGTTAAATTAATGACCTTGCTTAGGGGTTGAGGGCTAAAACGAGCTTGACAAAAGGTGGGTAGGAATCTATGATTGGTTCATAAATTTGCAATGTTTTGGGAAAAAGTTGGGGGTCAGCATGTGCGGCAAATTGTCTCAGGAAACCACGAGGGCTGTGGGAAACGTAAAGTGGGTTACCCATTAGGTGGCCAAAGGAAAGCCTTAAACTCAAATTTGATTTGATTTGAAGAACTTTCCGAAAAGATGTAGATAATGTCAAATCGTTTGAATCAACACCAAATGAATGATCAAAACAAGCCAATTTGGCAAACAAAAGTAAAAACTTTGATATATTTCATTGTCATTGGTTTTCTGCATGTTGAAGACGACGAGGATTACATGAAGTAGGTTCGCCAAATGAAATGTTGAGCTCAGATGCCTCCCATCATAGGCTAAACACTTTATGAGAATGAAGAGAAAAACGGGGATATTACAAACTATCCATTGGATAATTTCCCGTATTCAATTGGACTGAATATGTCTGAAATATCATTTTAATCATCCAATGGAGCTGAAAATCATCCAAAGTAAATGAAAAATGTTCATCATTTATAGGATTTTCAGCTCCGTTGGATGTTTGAAAGAACATTAAAGACGTATCCAGTCCAAATGGATCTATTTTGCATCTTCTTTTGTTTTTCTGTATAGAGATCTATTAAATTGCGAAGCAATTTGCCATGTGATAATAGGAAAATGTCTTAAGTTAAGTATTTCTAGGGGTCACTATTAATTCCTTTGTACGGTACGGTCAATTCTTAGAAATTTTCCCCATGAAACCATAGATCTAAAATCAATTCCTAGGTCGCGCCTGGCGAGCTTTTTATACTCTGTACGAGAACCCTGCATGAGATGAATCAAAGTTCCCCTTGACTTTCTTACTGATTTGATCTATCTATGAATTTCTAGTCATTGTTCACAAAATTATTGACTCATTGAATTATAGCTCATGACATGAGGCATGAGCTATAGCTCATGACATGAGGCATGAGCTATATGATCTGTTTGAAATAGTTCAGCTCAGCTCAGCTCATGCTCAACTCAAATAGCTCATAGGGTTCAATGTCAATATGAATGTCATAAGTTTCTGGACTTGTTTTTATTAAAAATTCTAATTTTATTGCAACATCAAGAACTATTAATAAGAAAGAAAGTCGGGCAAGCCTCACTATAAGATACTCTCTACCAACGAAATTATACGCTCAGCATAAACTTTGATGCTGCAGTAGCAGCTGAAAGCAGCGGTGCTACAGCGCTGCAGCAGCGAAAAGTCTTTTGATCATTACTCGAAAACCGTTTATTAGATCTTCACCATTCCTTTGGCGGATCGATAAGTTACCTGATTACCAAATACGTCCAGAAGGAACAAACCGTCTATCTTTAAAACTGTGGGAGATATGAAGTTTTTTCCAAATGGCGGGGGCGTGAGAGCATATGTCCCATACATGTCAAACCTCTATCTCTTAACATCTCTGAGATCTGTGCGTTCATACGGACAGACAGACATGACAGACATGACTCGGCTGTTGATGCTGATCAAGAATATATATACTTCATGGGGTCGCAGATGCTTCCTTCTGGCTGTTACATACTTTTGCAAAAACTTAATATACTCTATGTACCCAAGGTACAGAGTATAAAAAGCATAAATAAGAAATGGAGCATTATGTTGAATAATGAGACTGCACTGGACTTAAACCAATCTATAACTTACTACATTAAATGGTGGTTTAATTTATAGCACGTTTAAACGATTAGTCGATTGCCGAAAAAATGGTTGGACCCCACAGATAACTCTACTAATTCAATGTTTTCCTTAATTCAAAAATAGTCCTCATCGAATTCCTCCGAGTCTTCAGAGACAATCTCAGAAAGCATCAAAAGGTAGTTTATTTCAGAAGAACTCAAGATTTGCCAAAAGCGCGGAAGAAGTAAGGGAAGGTCGCAAACTTTTTGGCTGCAGAAAGTGCTGCAGTGTTCTTTATATCTGCTGTCAAGGTTTTTATACATGGGGGAGTTAGGTATGGGGTAGTTACGCATCGACTGAAAGCCAAGAAGGCTGTATCAGGAGCATAAGTGGAGGTGTTTTAGGGGTCTGAAACCAGCAAGTCGGCGGTGTGCAGTTTCTACATAACTGGGCCAATTAAACTTCCTTGGAAGCATATATATTTAACTCGAATCTAAGCTCGACCATGAAGCAGCGTTCTTCGAGGAAGTAGCGAAGTATAGCGAATTGCGCAGTTGGGAAATATGGTAACAAAATTTTTTTGTGTTGACTTAATTTTTGACTTGATATGATCTAATGAACCACTGGAGCACAGATTGGAGCTTGATCTATTTGGAGCTTGATCTATTTGGAGCTTGATCTGTTTGGAGCTTGATCTGTTTGGAGTCATTATAAATTTGAGCTGACTAACTCGAATCAAAATATTTTCAGACTTGATTTACTTGAACCTTTTTTTTTAAACATGAATCAAAGGGCACTTTGATTCCACTCATGCAGGGCTCTACTCTGTACCGTAGGTTACATACTTTTGTAACAGATAGAAGGAAGCATCTCCTACCCCATAAAGTATATATATTCTTGATCAGCATCAACAGCTGAGTCATGTCCGTCTGTCTGTCTGTCGTCCGTCTGTCTGTCCGTATGAACGCACAGATCTCAGAGATGGTAAGAGATAGAGGTTTGACATGTATGGGACATATGCTTCTTATGTCTGCAGGCAGTTCAAGTTTATTTTCAATTTTGGCCACGCCCCATCCCGCCCCCGCAATTTGGAAAAAAGCTCATATCTCCCACAGTTTTGAAGATAGATGGCTTGTTCCTCCTGGACATATTTAGTTATTAGAATAACTTATCGATCCGTCAAAGGAATGAAGAAGAAGATCGGATGAACAGTTTTCGAGTTATGATCAAAAGACAAAATTTCTTGGTACAGAGTATGTTATAGTCGGGCTTGACCGACTTTCTATCATGTTATATAAACAATGTTGAAAAGTCCCAAAATGACAAAGCAAATCATTAACTTTGGACTTGTTTAAAAGAAAAATCTGAATCTGTATTTATTTTAAAAATATATTAACTTTTTATACTCTTGCAGATTTTGAATTTAAATTGTCCGGATGTTTATAACGCATAGAAGGGAGCATTTTCGACCACCTAAAGATATATATTCTTGATCAGCATGAGGAGCTGAGTTGATTTAGCCTCTTCAGTCTGTCCGTCCGTCTATCCGTCTGTTTCTATGTTCTCCGTCAGTTTTAAAGCTATCGCCACCGAACTTTGCTGGAAGTTTTCTGGTACAAATACGATGCACATTTGTCGGAACAGGCCTGATCGGCTGGCTAAAACATATAGCTGCCATAGGAATGATCGATTAGAAAACTAGTTCTAGTGAGAAAAACTTTTTTGTTTTCAATGCAAACGTCTCCAAGCTTCGTATTTATTAGTTTTCTATGCTTCTCCATGATTTTGCCAAGTTTGGTCGAAATCGGACATCTATATAGTATAGCTGCCATAGAAAACTAAGGTTAGAAAACTAGTCTTAGTAAGAAAAACTTTTTTGTTTTCAATGTAAATTGGCATATATTTACTTTATAAGCTTTCACGCAATTCTTCAAAGTTTTGTTAAATTCGGATGACTATAGGTGATAGCTGCCATAGGAATGATCGGTCGAGAAACTAGTTTTAGTAAAAGAAACTTTTTTGTTTTCAAAGAAAACGACACCAAACTTTGTATTTCTTAGTTTGCTATGCTTTCCCACGATTTCACCAAGTTTGGTCGAAATCGGACATCTATTTAGTATAGCTGTCATAGAAAAGTAGAGTCGGAAAAGTAGTCTTAGTGAGAAAAACTTGTTTGTTTTTAGTGGAAATGTCCTTCAAATTAGTTAGAAAAACGTGCTGCAAGGATATACAAGCTTCGTGTACAAACTTTATCATTTAAATCAATGATCTTCCCTCAGATTCGACTTATTCTCAGCTGCATTTGCACTCCGATTATGCGGCAGATTATGTGGCATTTTGGTTAGGGTGTCGAGATAATATCCAATTGGACACTTACAAGCTGGATAATTTGCCATTCGTGCGCTCAAGTGATCACGCAAATAAGGCAAATGATCTTAGAGTAAGTCATGATCATCAATTAAAATTTGGCTCTCAAGTAACTGCTTTTGTTATAAAGGGTTTTTGCGAAGGAATCTGATGATAAAACCCGGCTAATTTTCAGAATCTTTGTAATTATTTCTAAATTTCTAACCTATCGTCTGACATCATATTATTTCAGCCCTCCAGAATTAGTGCTCAATGATGCAGAGTGAAGTTTACGAGAGCGCGAGACTCTATGCGTGCCATCTGTGGGCGGTAACTCAGGTGCCATGAGTAAAGCTCTAAAACCCATTCATTTTACAACTAGCATAGAATTTCACATACTTTATTACTTCCTGTTTGGTTATTTAATTAAAGGTCTTAGCTAACTGGAAAACAAAACGGAAGATCGAATAAATAAATGCAACAGCCGGGAGCAGTGCACGAAGCCCCTCCCCTCCCCTCGCTTCAACGTAGATGTGGTATACCGGAATGAACTCTAGACTTGTCGTATTCATAAACTCGCAATTAGATATATAATAAAAAGTAATGGCTCTGCCTGCCTGTGTGTGCGAGTGTGTGTGTGTGTGTGTGTGTTTGTTTTAATAAACGTTTTAATCATTTTCTAAGTACAAGTTTTGGTTTAATTTCATATTTTTGTCCATTTAGTTGGGCATTTGCTTCTTTTGTCTTTAATGACTTTGGCAATTATGCGCAACTGATAGGCAGCCAAGCGCAACTTTTGGACATTTTGTTGTGCGTTCTTTTTGTTAGTTTGTTGTTTTTTTTTTTGCAGGGAAAGAGAACGGTTCTGGTTCGTAAAACTTTAATTGGAAGGAGCGCGGCTGGCAGGGAGGTAATTGGACTAAGTCCAATTGAATAAACATTGCTGAATAATCGGCAGACACAGCAGGTATCCATATCCAATATTTTTGCATTTGACAATTGTTGTTCAATTTGATGAAACTACTTAAGTGGGCAATTTCTAAGTCTGAAACTTGAACGTGCGTTTGTAGGAAAATATGTTAATTATTGGTCAAAAACGTAGTTTTGGTTTTTTGTAGCGCACTTTTGTGGCCTGGTAAACATAATTTTTATACCCGTTACTCGTAGAGTAAAAAGGGTATACTAAAGTCGTGCAAATGTATGTAACAGGCAGAAGGAAGCATCTCAGATATCATAAAGTATATATATTCTTCATCAGCATCAACAGCCGAGTCGATATAGCCATGTCCGTCCGTCCGTCCGTCTGTATGAACACCTAGAACTCAGAGACTAGAAATGCTAGAGCAACCAAATTTTTTACGTAAGCTAGTATTGTCTTAAGGCAGATCAAGTTTGTTTCAAATTTTGGCCACGCCCCCTCCCGCCCCCACAATAAAAAATGTTGAATAACTCCCAACAATTTTTAAGATATCGAGCTCAGATTTTGCAGTGTAGTCTATGTGGCCAATATCTACAATCTCACAAATTTTCAAAAGGATCGGATAATAAATGGCCTAGTTAAAAAAATGTTGCATACTTATCCGAGCCGCATGAGGTTATTAAACACTAATTGAACTGAGTAACGGGTATTTCGAAGTCGGGCAGGGCCGACTTTAACTTACGCTCTCGTTAGACTCTGTATCGTAGGTACTCAGAATATATTAAGTTTGTGGGGAAGTACATATGTAACATAGTCAAAGTGTATGCTCAGTGGCAAAGGCAGGATTTTTCAGTTTAACAAGTATCTAAAGTAGGCTTTCTAATTAATTTGCTGATTTAAGTTGTTTTAACCTATTTAAGAGCAGTTTTCCATCGCCTTTGCTTAAAAGAGAGATACCAAGCCCCAAGGGATCTTCTATCCTAAGAGACTTCATTTTATTATTTCTCCATTCAAATTGAATTGTAATTCGTTTTGAAAATTGTGGCGAATCATTTCATTCGGATCATCATCGGAGACTAAAAGAAATACCTCAAACTCCAACTGGGTTATCTTGTGATAGTTTGAGGAATCCTTGTAAAAAAACCATAAGAGAGCAGAGCGGCAAGCCTATAGTCTGAGTAAGTGTGCTGGAACGACGAGTCTAGGACGCCAAAATGAAAAAAAAGTGGTTGAAAATGGATCATACATTGTAATTTGTTAGAAAAGATCCCAATTGATACGAAAACCAGCTTTAAAGAGAATAAATAAAATGCCATTGGCATGATAATAGCGATCAAACACTTTAAAAATAAAGTTACATCGATAGCTAGCATCGATAACCAAACTTTGAGTGATCAAGTTGAGGTTCAATTTTGCCCAGAAGTTTGCAACGCATAGAAATATTCATTTCCGACCCCATAAACCATATATATTCTTGATCAGGGTGACGAGCTGAGTCGATTGAGCATTGCCCGTCCGTCTGACTGTCTGCTTCTTCGCGAACTAGTCTCTCAGTCTTAAAGCTATCGAGCTGAAAATTTGCACAGAGTCTTCTTATTGGTGCACACTACTAATATGTCGGAACCGGCCGGATTGGATGACTATATCTCATAGCTCCCATAGGAACAATCGGTCGGAAAACTAGTTTTAGTATGAAAAACTTTTTTCTTTTTAATGGAAACGTCTTCAAACTTTGTATTCCTAGGTTTTCTATGTTTCTTTATAACTCTACCAAGTTTTATTAACGTCGGACAACTTTATGGTATAGCTGCCATACAAAAGATAGGTCTGAAAAACAGTCTTAGTTAGAAAAACATTTTTGTGTTTAATGCTAGCATACTGCAATTTTGTATTTGATTGTTTCACATGCTTTCACATAATTATACAAATTTTTGGCCAAATCGGATAACTATATCATATAGCTCCCATACGAACGATCGGTCGGAAAATGGGAAAAAGAGTATTTATTTGAAAATATTTAAGCAAGCATTTGCAAGGGTATAAAAACTTCTG
Source organism: Lordiphosa fenestrarum (assembly GCA_035044985.1). Taxonomy (NCBI): domain Eukaryota; kingdom Metazoa; phylum Arthropoda; class Insecta; order Diptera; family Drosophilidae; genus Lordiphosa; species Lordiphosa fenestrarum. Next base: position 419,738 of record JAWNNO010004426.1, read on the forward strand.
CACACAGGCTTAGCTTTCTCGTTTTACAAATTTTTGGCCAAATACACGACCCTTACATTTGCACTTATATATTTTAATCGAACTGATTTAAAATCAGGTACGACAAATTTACAAAATGTTGAATCTTTCATACACTTCTTGATTTTGTAACTTCGAAAGTCCAACATATACCTTTGGCCATAAACGTATGGGAAATATGAAGATGATAACAGACAAACTTCAAGCCACGTAACGAAATATTGGAGTAGACTACACGCCTGGTGAAGTACTATCAATAGGCATTCCATTCATGTTAAAGTGCAAGAGATCCTTTGTACGATACACATTCAATGGGTAAAGTAAAAAATAATTATACATATTATTAATAGACAGCGGATGGATGATTAAAAGGATATTTAAGACATATCCCTTTAACATGGATACCGAAAATCAACCAATGGATATTATTCAAAATTCTTATTTTCTCTGTGTACAAAAATGTTGCTGTTGTTGCCCTTAAAAAGTTATATTGAGTCGTTACAATTTGTTGTGGCTTATTTAAACTATATTATTATAGAACTCATTGCCTTAAAAGTGTGTGGGATTTAGTATTTAGGTACACTTATAGCTAAAGTTCCAAGCCATTTCACATTGGCATTACCCTGGGGTACAAAGTCTACAGTTGCGGACATTCAAAACGCACATTATACGCCCGACTGACTTTCGAAATTTGTGGTTACAGAATAATTCTTGATCAAAAATAAACAAAATCAAATAAATTGGCCAATTTTTAAACAATTTGGCAACATGCTGCCAGGGCTAGAGCCAGCAACTTGTTGCCAGCATACCTTTGCCCACCCACCGGGGAACGGACGCCGAAGAGAAGAGCCGCTGCTGCGGCGGCTGTTGATGGAGTTGAAAACGAAATCGAAAACCGAAACGATCGTGCCGATGATCGGCGTCAACATCGACGCGTCGTGGGACGAGCGCAAGCGGAATTAAATAATTTTCCGTAAGCGCGTCTAGTTAAGCTCAGTTCAATTGCGGCAAGCATTTGCAACGGACCAAAGAGACGGCTGATTGAAATACCTCAAAATTATTGATACAGCCGAGACGAGAAGTGAAGAATAGTGTGTGTGTGCCTATGCTTTTTTTTTTGGAAGTGAATTCGACAAATTTTGACCAACCAAGAAGGAATAATCAACGTAAACCACATTCAGCGAAGCTGGGTTAGTAAGTCAACTAGTTGTTACTTCCTTCTGAATGGTTTGCATTGGTCGATTACAACAAGTTTCCGTTTTGGTTTGTAAAGCTTTTCTGCGTGTGCTCCTATGTGTGTGTGTGTGAGTGTTTTTTTGGCTGGCTTACTACCTGGCCAACAGCTGTTTTCAATCTGAAATCGCTATCGCTTTCAACTAGTTATTCCATTTTTTTTTTGTCAGTTTTTCTGGTTTCTTGTATGTCGCCGCTTTTGGTTTTCTGGGCACGTTGTACAATTACTCATCTGTCTCTTTCCCCCCGCCATATGAGTTGAAGGGACCGAAAACCCTCATGCGCCCATAGCCAAAAACAACACACATGAAGTTCGAGACAGTAACAATAACAACAACAACACAATGAAAACAATGAACGAAAGTGAAAACCGTAGAGGAATTCGATTTAGTTTTTGGCATTCGCTGTTTGTACGCTGCTCTCAACTCGAAATCAAGTTGTGTGATTCAATCAAAACATTTTACGGCAGATCAATTAGACGTAGTTAACATTGATAAGCTAAACGTCACGATATCCGACAATGGGAGAGTAATCACAAATAGTTTTGTTAAACATTTGTGTAAATCACTTAAAAGAAATGCTTAGGTTGGTCACGATATTTTGGAAAATCAAATCGAATCCACCAATTGAACATTTACTCTTGACGCAGCTATTTTACCGCCAGGTGTGAACAAGTTTGGTGGATTCAATTAAAATTAGTTAAATCACTTTAAGTGCAACACTGCTGCTTACAGCTGGCATCTGTTCTTAAACTATTTTCATTAAACAATACGGAAATTAAGCTAACAATTCCTGAAATCCGGGATTTAAAAGTGATCATCACACCATCGTATAGCCATCTTAAATAGGCCAAGGTGGGTCGGCAGGCCAACAATATAAGTATCGAATATCGAATTCGAAACCGGCGTCGACCGGGTCCTTTTGCATTGTGAGAAGCATATGATTCCTATAAATGTGTTTACATTCAAGTTTCAACTATCTGCAAATTGATATAGAAACTTGAACTCGTCCAAACTTGTTGGGAACCAGGTTTATATTGAGCTAAATACTTTCAATCCAGGCACCAAATGTACAATTCATAGCGCTTACGCACTCTCATTGTAAACCTAATAGACCAATTCTCCAAGTCCATTTGATTCAGTTCAACCAAGGAAATTGTCTAGTTTCATAGTACCAACCTACATAGCTAATTTCAAGTAATTAGCTTGAAGCACTTCTAAGATATGGCTCTGGACCACTCTTGAACCGGTTCGAAACTGGCTCTGAATCAGTACAATATCCAAGTTTCATATTACCAAACTACAGCCCAAATATCAAGTTTATAGCTTAAATAAGTTTTGAGAGATGGCTCTTGGCAACCGTTTTTAACCGCTTTTGAACCGGTTGGCAAACATTAAACATAGCCTATGACTCTTTCTTAATCGACATACAAACATACAAATATGCAAACTTTCAAACATGCAAACTTGCAAACATGCAAACATGCAAACATGCAAACATACAAACACACAAACATGCAAACCCTAAACTCAGAAAAGGATTTGCCATGAATTTGAGAAATTAGCCTTATATTTAAATTTGCCCCGGTATTAGGAAAAATTATCTAATAAACAGAAACAGTTTTCTGAAACTTGTGACTGGTTTTTCTGATCTTTATGCTAAGTAAACCTGTGGTTTTAGCCGGCTCGAGGTTATGTTAGGCTTTCCCACAACAGAGACACAACACCACAAAAAGAGGCTAATAGATCGAACAGCTGTTTCAAGTGGAACCAACCTCTATCATCAGCGATCAGTATCTACCAACCTACCGTTTGGGAATTCCAAAGCAGCAAGCGCTCAAAAACATCGAGAGGTGGCGTAGTACATACATAGTCGCCTTTGTGTGTGTGTGCGTTCCCATGGCCTTACCGTTTCTCAAACTTAGAAAACTAGACAATATTTTTCTTAATTTTAGGTTGAATCGTCTTAGGACGGATTTCATAGAAGAATTTCATGAATGAATTTCAGGGCGAAATTTTTATGAGTGTTCAAACAAGAAAACATACAAACTTGCAACATACAAATATACAGTTTTATATAGTTTAAATATGAACTCTGATATATATTACCAAGATCCTTCAGTGCCAAATTTAGTTGGGTAAATATTAAGAGTTTCTAAAAATAAATAAAAGACTTGTTTCGTTAAAGTTAAATCTTCGGTTTGAACGCTTTCTTAAGTACTGAAACGTCTGCACTCAAATAATTAATAGATTTAACTTATATTGAAGGACCAATTATTCAAGTGGAAACAGGACACCTTTCTTTGATGTTAATATGGGAAAACAATTAACAGAAACGCCGTATTCAGCAGAAGGATTGTTCGCTGAGCAGGTATCAGAAAAAAATGAGTATGCGAATACTTTCTGCTGAACGAAGTGCTACATTTTTGGACAAAGACAATCTTTTAAAAGTGGCGCTAACTCCGTGTCTACATGGAAATTGCATAATAGTTGTACAATTTCAGTTTTTACATATGTTTTTAGTTTTTCAAACTATTCATCGAACATAAAAAACTCATTTTTAAATTCAGTGCACCAAGATACGCGGATCGGTATCGAAAAAAACCTATCGGTATACGATCACAGCTGTGGGTAGCAGTATGACTTGAAAGAAGCGTACTATTTTCCTCCAATATCATTATAGCTTATTACTGAAGCTCAGCAGAAAGATCAGGAAAAAGTAAGATTGATCAGGTAGTAAGTTCTTCTGCTGAGCGCAGCCATTATTGCTTATATTGTATTCTAGTACCTAGTCACCAATTATCGATTACAACACCACAATCAATGTCATAACGGAATATCGCAACTTAAACTTTTGATTAGGTCATATCCAAGGCTGCAAACCTCAAAAATTCTCCCGGAGCTTCAATCCGGGGGTTCGAAACCATTGTAAAATAAAAGGTTCGGTTCGCGGCCCGGTTCTTAGAACCCCTGAACCCAAGGTTCTGGTTCGAACCTTGGTTCGCTTGCATATAAAAGAATAGTTAGTCTTTTGATTTATTAATACGTTTAAAATGAAACATATATGCCTTCTATCCATATGCTTAATCATAATGATCATTTCTTAGGTTATTTCCATTATCAAATCCATTAGGTGACATTAACTGCTTCGTTTAGGTTAATTATCACTATGTCTTCCAGGAGCTGTTTATCTATACTAGTTCTTAAGTCAGAAAGAAAACTTAAGTGTTGGAAATGTTCGTTCAACTGATACCTGAGTTTCTGGTACAGCTAGTATAGTAAAATCAATATTTTTTAAGTCTTCGTTATTATCACCTTTCCAAAATTTTAAAACATTTGTAGATGGATGTTTTTGGAACCTTACGTCAGATTAGGGATCAACAATATTCAGTTTATTTGTGACTATCGAGCAGTAAATAACGAAAACCCGGAGCTTTACAGATGTGATGTTAGACAATTTTCAAAGGAATCTATAACATAATTCACAGATTTTATATTTGATATTTGTTTTTTGCTTTCATAAGCTTCTCGTCTTCGCAATGAGACGTTGAGTCAATTATTGTCAAATTTTGAAAACTCTCACTAACCATATTTTTTGGCGCTTTAGCATGTCTGCAATGTGCTGCTTTGCAACTAGTTTTTGCTCAGAAGCACTTAGAAAGTAATAAACAATGATTTGCTGGAGATTTTCGAATGTATAGTTGAAAAAATTACTTAAATCGGTGAACCGAACCTCATTTTCGAAAAAGTGGTCCGGTGGTTCGGTTCGCGAACCCCAAAAAACCCGAACCGAACCGGTTCTCAGGGGTTCGGTTCCGGACCGGTTTGCAGCCTTGGTCATATCAACACGTCGGGGCAGTCTCTGCCTAACCTATTTATATGATAGATCTATTAAATATCAAAGTGAAAATCTGTCAGCTATAAATCTGGGAATTTTCGAACTATGTTTAGCTACTTTTAGTTATCGGTACTTTTAAGCCGTAGTGCGAAATAATGTCTAGTATTTCCATTTGGTTGCTGGTTATGACAATTTCTGAACCCCCAACTCAAGGTCATATTGTCTTAGTTCTAAAAACAAATTCTCCGGTGCTGGGATCAACTGGAATATGAGGAGATTTCTTCCTCCATATTTTGCTCAATTGGTCTTACTTCTCTCAAAATCGAAGCGTGCCATAGGGGGATATTTCCTTACCAGCTCCAATCATAATTTGCTGTTCCAGCTTTCTACAGCCAGGTCTTATACACTGAGCATCATGAAGTCATCCATTACTTCAGTCTTCCATTTATTCTGATAATATATAAGAAATAGCTTAAAGTCCCTTATTTCTTAATCTCTGCAAGTTTGCACAGAGCTTAGCTGACCAATAACCAAATTAGAAGCTAAAGCCAGATCTTATTACCTGGCTTGACCAAACCTAATACTTGATTATACCCATTAATGGGATATATTAGGATCTGAATTGGAAGACGAGTAAATTGCGCTTACATAACACCTTTTGAAATTTAATTTCTCAAATTTGAGCATTTTATCAGTTCCAAGGGCAAGCAAAACTTTGGTTATAGTACACAGCTTGGGTATTTTTTTTGTTACTTATTCGTTCTCATCACGTACCGCAAAAAGTCTTATCTGTGGGGGAAACGAAAACCAAGATTTAAAAGAATGCTAGGGAAATTCAAGTCAACTTATCTTTAAGAGTTAAGTAGAATTTAAATTTTGTTGGAATATTGACTGAAGTACTTACCTACTTACTCATCAAAATGAAAACAAAACAATTAATTGCATTTTTGCCCATGTAAGCTCTGACCTTGCCAAGCTGCTGAGCAGGCTTAATAAAATCGCACAGCATTTCCTATGCAAAGAGAAGAAAACGAATAAAAAACAAAACAAGAATAAGTTTATAAATAAAATATGAAAAAGAATCTACATGCATATAAATTTAGCTCCAGCTCTTGCCGGGTTCTTGCCAACTCATGCTGATCAGCCAGTTGATCCGATCGACGAATATAAAATGCTCACACGCGACTTGTTAGTGAGTTGAGTTGAAGTTCAGTTATCTAGGCATGTAAATTTTAAGTGCGGATAATCATCAACTCAGAGGCAGGCAGGCAGGGGGGAAAGAGAGAGAGTGAGCGAGTGAACGAACTAGTTTTTTTTTTTACACATTTTTAGCAAATTTGTGCTTTTATTTGATTTACTTTTTAGTAACCACTTTTGAAGACTCATGGCCAAGGTCATTTGGCCGATAGATAGATAAATAGATAGATGATAAATTGCGCCTAAGATGTGTGTGTGTGTGTGTGTGTGTGTGTGCGTGTGTGATTTTAGAATCATTTTAGCACTGGCAGTGTGAGTTGTGGTGGGGCTTATGCTGTGAATTTTGTGGGTGAGTGTTACCAAGGTGCTACCGACTCGGACAGGTTCTTATCTTAATTAGTGCAAAAATCGCTTAAGGCCAGAGAAACTAATTGCTAAGCTTCATCCAATTTGGTTGTGTGTTTGTTAATTAAAGTTTGAGTTTTACTCAATGTGGAAACTAAACATTAAAGTGCTTGCTTGCTGACTCTTTCAATAATATTTTGCACATAGAGTTGTGGTTTGTTGTCTGGCTTTTATTGTACTTAGTCAGTATTTGGTTTAAGTTTCTTACACTTTATTCCCTGGGTTTTGTTTAGGTGTTTGGCAGTCGCACCACTTGAAACATTGATAAATGTTTTCCGATTTTTCATTAGTTTTTCTTACTTTTTGATTAAGTAATGAAGATCGAACTTCTCCATTAATAAAACGGATTTTGTGTAGTGATTAAGTAATTCACAATTGTTTTGCCAATGCAAATTTCAGTAGTTCTGTAAAACAGTTAGTCCTGGAACCGAAACTTTTCAATTATATAGTCTTGGGTTTGGTTGCTAGGTTCTACTTAATAACTAATTTGAGAGGAAAACCTCAAACTCAAAGGCAGTAATGATACTGAATACAAATTTTTTCTTCTTTTCTATAAATTTCTTTATGATAAAATGTATTATAAGTCTTTCTGAGGATACTTTTCGAAGCTCTGTACCAAACGTTAGTTAATGTAAATATATACCAGCCATAAGAAAGCATCCTTTCAAGTATTCATATAGAATAGTTCTTAGTTCTTCTTCTTATGGTTTTTAAATTTTCCAAAATTTTGATCTTGAAATCGAGCTGAGTTCGTTCTCAGCTTAGTGCGTTTAGCCGTAGGGAGTAAGGTAAAGAAACTGACAGAGGAGAGCTAGCACACTTTTACAGTTTGGTTTTTTTCGATGAAGAGTGGTGTGTTGCGAAACTATCAATCGAAGAGCTCCATTTTTGCACTCATGTTGCTTTGAAATTCCCAAGCAGTTTTATCATTGCTGACATGGAAAGACGGCAGTTGGACAGTTGAAAGGGAAAAACAACGAGCCTGCTAAAACTTTAACAATTAATTTTCCATGAAAAACAAGAAAGAAAGTAGGTCAAGCCCGACTATAACATACTCTGTACCAAGAAAATTTGTCTTTTGATCATAACTCGAAAACCGTTCATCCGATCTTCTTCATTCCTTTGGCGGATCGATAAGTTATCCTAATAACTAAATATGTCCCGAAGAAACAAGCCATCTATCTTCAAAACTGTGGGAGATATGACGTTTTTTCTAAATTGCGGGGGCGGGAGGGGGCGTGGCTAAAATTGAAAATAAGCTTAATCTGCCTGCAGACATAAGAAGCATATGTCCCATACATGTCAAACCTCTATCTCTTACCATCTCTGAGATCTGTGCGTTCATACGGACAGACAGACAGACGGACAGACGGACGGACGGACAGACGGACAGACGGACATGGCTATATCGACTCGGCTGTTGATGCTGATCAAGAATATATATACTTTATGGGGTCGGAGATGCTTCCTTCTGGATGTTACATACTTTTGCACAAACTTATAATACATACTCTGTGTACCTACGGTACAGAGTATAAAAATGTCAACAAATATGGAAAAAATAATTGATTTTAAGTTGTTGTATGATTGAAATCAGGGCTTCCTTACTTTTGAATCTGTGAAGCTCTTGTTTCAGTAGTAAACGATGTTACTCTAGAACCTGATGAGTTCTTGATACAAGAAAGAACATTCTTGGTTTATGATACGGCACTGCGCTGCACTGGTTTAGCTGCACAAAATGAAACCAGATACGCATATCGGTATCGAAAATAACCTATCGATATACAATTACAGCTATAGAAAGCAGTTTCAATTGAAAGAAGCCAACTTCTACTCTATCATGATACGTCAAATTGGCTATCATGATGCCGTATCGCTGGATTTCAGCAGAAAGATTAGAGAAAATGTATCCTTGATCAGGGAGCAAGTTCTTCTGCTGAACGCAGCCAATATCTCCAATGATCAGCTTGTGGACGAATATTACACCATCACATCTCTTTCGGTGGTTCAAATTTGGCAGATTTATTAGTCGTAGTCGGTCCATTTAAGATGGTAGTAGGCAATGCAGATAACAGTTTAAGCAGGCAATGCAAACAGAAGAAATGGCTATTGAACACTTTCCATCTGGTCCTGATACGACTTATTGTACTGAGGAGAGATGGTAAAGAGCTCAGTTTTGTCTGCAAGGGTAATAAAGCAGCGGTGTTCAAGAAGAGAGAGGCCAAAAAGTGAGAGTGTATTGTGTGCTGTGCACTGCGCACTGCCCTCATCGACGGCTGGGCAGCGAATGCAAGCAAAGAGAGCGCTGCTTACGCCCGACTTCGGCATGCGCTCGGCTCGTGTGCGTGCTCAGCCCCTGTGGGCTTTGGGTGAACATTGCTGGTATAAAGACGCATGCTGTGCTCACTTTTTCAAATCTTATCAACAAAACATTTCAAAAAGTTTACGAAAGACATATCAAAAATTGTTACATCTGAAATTTGGTGACAATATGAATATGAACAACAAGTTTTTATAGGCCAAAGAATCTTCTGATCTTAAGTCTTGGTTCATAAATTGATAAGGGTTTGAAGAAGTTTGAAGAAATAGAAGAAATAGTATTAGAGTAGACAACTTTTTACGGGTTTTTTTACATTATAGTTTGCAATTGCAAAAGTTCCACCTTGACAGGAATTTCACTGTTTACAAAAGCAATAAGAGAGCAAGGATCTCACTAGAAGAAACACACATAAAATGCAATTACACACAATTCTATGGTAAACAGAGGGGTGTCTGACAGCCTAAGGAGCTGGACTTGGGTTAGAAAGACGTGAAACGAAAAGTTTCGAGCCAAGGGGAGAGTTTGCCAGCATATTTCAAGCCTAAAACAAACTGGACCAATTAGACAGCCGGAATAACTGATATATTTTTGGCAAGTAGCATAATAGCTGCTTATAAAGGCGAGCCGAATGTCAGTTTATAATCTCAGTAACTATTCAATATGATCTGTTGTATTTCTGCACTAAAAACATTGGAAAATCTTAACAATTGTAGAAAAGAAACGCGTGCCAGCAACAAATACTAATTGATCATCATTTCGTGCAGTCAGGGAACAGCTGTTTTCTTCAATTTTTTAGTTGTTTTGGTGAACAGCACCCAAATGAGAAACCCATTTTACCCATCGATCGACAAAGCCAACTAGCAACGAACTAGCAAACTAACATGTTGCCAATGCCATCGCAGGCAGCATTATCTAACATTTGATTGATCTCTTGGCAGCTGCTCGTACGCAATCGATTCACTTTTCCAGTTGCATTGAGCACATTCTATTTCAAACTGTGTCAACACTTCGCATGTTTTACGACGCGTTATCAGCATTTGGATGCTGCATTGCGTCCCCGTTGCAGTTGGTTATCAAGTGGGAAAATCTGCCGTCTGATAATTGCAAGGTAATTACGTCAATGGGTTAGGCAAAAACTAACAACAATAGCAATGTTAATAAATTACAACAACAATGACTCGTTATGATTAACACATTTTTGCGGAGTTTTTTTTTTTTTTGCGGAAGAAATGCGCAAAGTTCGCACTCGGCCCATTAGACACTCCAGGCACGTAAAGGGATTTCCGAATAATGGCCAGGTGTTTTTTTGTTTTTGTTTTTGTTTTTCTCTTTTAAAGTGCAGCCGCACTCGACTAACTTCAACCTTTAGACTAATTAAATCAAAAAAAACAGTGAGTAAGAAATAAACAAAGCAAAAAACAAGTTGCTTGCACTTGTCTCTTTCTTTTAAATGTTGCGGAACAGGATTTTGTGATTGGATTGGAAGCCGTTCGTCTTCGTCAGACGAAACCCGTTTAGGGTTTGGGGATTTTTCGAATTCTACTTTAATTAAATTCTAGTTCCTAATTCAAATGAAGTCCCAGACTAAGCGAATTCGTGATGCTATAATAGGTGAAACGAAAGTGTTAAATCCGATTATAAAAGTGAACCCATACCCAAAGAGCAGTTGTCTAAACGAGTTGTGCCGATCAAGGTTAGTAGTTTAAGCGGAAATGTGGTGCTAAATTAATGGAAAACTATGAACTATTTTTTTTAATAAAGTTCGACTTTGATGTCCAAGTCAACGCCTGAAGCTACAAGGATATCTTTTTGTGGTATTAGCATAACTATGTAAGGTTATCATTCTGAAGTTTCTTTAACAAATTTAAGTGCATAGTTTCAAAAGTATAACAAAAGAGTAGGAGTTAAGGTAGAAGAGTTAGACTGCGCAGTTTTAATCATCTTAACTAAACAATTTGAATAACAACAATTATATAAATAGCTTGAGCGGGTTCGACCACAAAAAAAACCCGATTTGCTTTCAACCAATATTTTTTTAACATTTTTTCAAGGTGAACTGTGTTACGTGTGCAATGTTGGAAGTATACCTATCCTATTTTAAGCTTATTTTAAATGAATATTTAGTTGAGCTAGCTTAAACACTTGCTACGAGAAAAGTGTAATGGTACACTGAGTCAATCAAAAAGCTAGAAAGAAATATGTCCAGAAGGTACAAAACTGTGGGCGATTTGAGGCCGTTTCCGAATTTCGGGTAAATAAAATTGAAAATAAACTTGATCTGCCTGCAAGTATAAGAGCCTGTGTACCTCTGGTAAAGAGTATAAAACAGTTATTACGAGCATCATTAATAGTATTTAACTATTCTATGATTATTTAAATATGCTTTTTTCGAAAATTAATCTCTTTCCATGTGATCTAAGGGTTCTTACAAAAGGATATTGCACCACACAGTCTAACTAGATCCTCAAAAACTACACAGAGAAAAAAAGGATATTAAAAAATATCCATTGGAAATAACATGTCTAAAATATCTAGGGCTGCAAACCGGTTTTGAACCGAACCGGTGCGAACCCGGAATTCCAAATTTTATTTTACTGTGAACCGAACCTTGAACCGAACCTCTTTTAAATTAAAAGCTGAACCCGAACCTGTTCCGAACCTATAATATCGGCTCGATTCAACAAAAATGGGGACATCTGAAAATGTTACCTTCTGTTTAGCGATTCCATCTGTTATCTGGTGGGTATTGAACAACTCAGTCTTAAAATGGGCAGCAAAGTGAATTTAAAAGCAACTAAAGCTAAACTAAGCTAAAACTAAGCTAGTTCTGAACTACTTACAATATCCCCATCTCTAGTAGCATGCGATTTCAAGATCCTTGACTTCAAAGCTTGTCAATGATTCACATGTGAAACTCTTTTCTACAAAAACTACGAAATGGTATTTTACCTAAAAGTTAATTATATTTATAATATCCAATATATCAATGTGTTCCACAAATCGTTTTCTACCCAAAAACAAACCGATTTCTATATCGAAAGCGATTATTAAAACACTTATGATTAAATTAACTTTTAAGTTTTTTTTTGCTTTGTTTTATATTAGTTCTGAGAGTCCAGCATGGACTGAACCAAGGTTCGAACCAAAACCTTCTCCCAGAAACCGCAACCCTGAAGTCTTTGAACCCTAACCATTGGTAAATTTTGGTTCGATTCTGCAGATCCGCTTGATGATTGAGAAGCATATTTTAGACATATCCTTTCCAAATCGAACTTTATTGGATCTTTTTTTTCTGGGTATACTTTAATACTCTGCACCGTAGGTACATAGAGTACATTAATTTTGTGCAAAAGTATGTAACAGCCAGAAGGAACCATCGCCGACCCTATAAAGTATATATATTCTTGATCAGCATCAACAGCTGAGTCATGTCCGTCTGTCTGTTCGTATGAACGCACAGATCTCAGTGATGGTAAGAGAGAGAGGTTTGACTTGTATGGGACATATGCTTCTTATGTCTGCAGGCAGATCAAGTTTATTTTCAATTTTGGCCACGCCCCCGCAATTTAGAAAAAACTTCATATCTTCCACAGTTTGAAAGATAGATGGTTCGTTCCTTTTGGACATATTTAGTAATCGGGATAACTTATCGATCCGCCAAAGGAATGAAGAAGATCGGATGAACGGTTGTCAAGCTATGCACAAAAGACTGTTCGCTGCTGCAGCGCTGCTACTGCAGCATCAAAATTTATGCTGAGCGTATAATTTCGTTGGTTTAGAGTATGTTATAGTCGGGCTTGACCGAATTCCTTTCTGGCTTTCTTTCGCTTTGGCATAGGACATCCCTTCTCACTTCAATCTCTAGTTAGGACTATTTGTATTGCTCCGAGATTGCAATAAGCCTTTTTGGATTGGTACACGCTTTTCAGTATTGTTTTAAGCCTTTCGAGCTAGCATCAAGCTGGATCTAGTACAACTTATACTTAAAAATTTAAGTAAGAACTTTTCTATTCTTCTCTGTGGTTGGTTGGTTGAAGTAACTTACAAAACATGTGTGTCTAATTGTTCTTAAAGCTGTTTATATTAAAAGGCATGAACATTGAAAATGGCCCAAACAAAACGGGCTCAGTTGACATTATTTGTGGGCAATTAGCTAGGAACTAATTACTCTCAAATAAGCCGCCACAATCATGGCATGGTCTGCTGTCTACAAATTTCTTTAAAAAAAAACGCCCAATTTTTGTACACAACTTCTCGTTCTATAATTGCCACATTTAATTAAACAAGTGGAGCCACAACTGTTGTCAAGGTTGGCCTAAGAATACTTCAGTTTTAATAAAGTTACATCATGGCCAGACGACACTTTAGTCTGCTGTTATCTCCTCAAACTCTGTGTGGATATTTGAAGCCGACACTTTATTGCCTCATTCCACTGTCAAATTGAAATCTCAAAATGCCAGCTTGTTGACTTGACACCAAAACTTGGCAAATTTATATTGTTTTTTTGTTGTTGTTGTTGTTGCTGTTGCAGGTTTACATATTTTCCATAATTCATTAGTCTTTTGTTTAGACTTATGAGATTTTTCACTTTGATTGGGTAAAAAATATAAGTTACGCTCAGTTAGAGGCGGGGTGTTGTCATTCGTCAGACGGCGGCGACGGCGGCGCTTAACCTGTCATGCAGTTTTGACAGCTATGGCCTGTCAATATCAACAACAATCGAGGCTCATCGGCTGTATAAATGTTCTATGGTTGGGCGATAAAAAATAAAAGTGGATAAGCCAGTTGAAGTCAAAAGTCAGCCACTGGTTTCTCATCTTCACCGGTTAGTCGCAATGTTCTGGTAACAAATGATATAAGTATAAACAATTATATTGTTGTAATTAAAAAATTATCATACGGAGTGTCCCCTAGATTATCAATAATTGTGCACATATTTATATACTGGCGCACAGCTTAACTATTTACTATTAAAATTAATGCTATTACAACTTACTATGGGCGGGGCGACTCTCTTTGCTTTATTTATGCCAACGGGAAGCATTAAATATTCAAGGCGAACCACTGGCCACCCGGGCGGAATTAACGGTTTGGAATTAGCAATGTCTAAACAAAGCCCAAAAAAAAAAAAGGAAAAACAACACACAAATCTAATAAAACATGAAGCGCCATTTGGCCAGGCCTAATTGTAAAATACTACATACAATTTATGTGTTGTGCATGTACCAACTCGCCGCTGCTCAAAAAGCCGGTGCCCCATTACAAAGCATTGTTAAAATAATACACAAATCATTTACACATTGCACATTATAATTACAGTCGCCCCCCCTCACCACTCAGCAAAGTCGCCGTTTAGCACTCGTTTTCTAGTTTCAGTGAAGATTCAAGAACTTGTGGGTACAAAGGTGCACATATCATCATTTGATTCTATACTTTTTCAGGTGTATGAAATGAGACTTCTGTCTCCAGAATAGAATAATATCGCTGTTGATGTCGCCACAAATAGTATATTTGATTTCATTTAAGGCTTAGACTATAAAGCAGATTGGAAACACTTTTATGCTTGGGAGAGCACAAGGACGAAAAATTAAAGAAATAATAGCTTGGATTGATTACATAAAAGACATACAATCCTAGCTCCAAAAGTGTGCAACAAAGAGAGCGAGTCTATTCTTCAGAATCCAAGCTACACAAAAAAAAAAATTGATGGAAAGTTAACCCTTGCAGGGCTGTCGATATTTTATCGATATATCGATATATCAATATTTTTGTTTGACGATAAGGGTTTTTCCGATATGATATTTTTTGTGCCGATACATCGATATTTTTTTAATCGATACATCAGAAACAAAAATACCGTGGTCACATTGAAATAAACGGAGCTGATATTTTTCTTAGCATTTCAAGACCGTAGCAATGCCTTTTAGTAAAGGGCCAAGCCACTCGGGACAATCGGGCCGCAGATTCCTAGTAGGGATGCCGGAAATAATATCGCAATATCGAATATCGATATTTTTGTCCAAAAAAACGATATATCATAATCGAATATTTTTATGAGGCGATATATCGCATATCGAATATTTTATGGCGATTTTTTTCGGCGATATTTTGCTTCCAGTGTTCGGTCACACTGCTGCATTCAACTGTTTCTTGTGGTTTTTTGGCGAGCAAAAATATGTTTTAAAACATAAAAATATGTTTACTTCCCATCAGAATGTATCATGAATAAGATTCCAAAACTTCTTTTGTTGTAAATGAAATAAAATACATATCTTTTGTTAAATTCATAAAAATACAATTAATCTATTTTGTAAAAATGTTGTTCCTATTATGCGTCAAATTACATCTTAATTACCTCAATAGACCAGACACTTAGCCTTTTAGACTCATTTTGTGAAAATATCGAAAATATCGATATTATCGATATTTTTTGCCCTAAAATATTTATATCGAAATGATTCTTTTTCAATATCGTCAAAAATATCGATATAGATACTTTTGAAATATCCGGCATCCCTAATTCCTAGTCTCTGTTGTATAAGCGCTCCAATCCAAATTCTATATTGAAGAACAAAGAAAAGTGCAATGTGAAATCAGTGGTTGCACTAGAAACCTACAGCGACCATTGAACAGATTTTGACCAACTAACTATAGTGGACTAACCATTACTTTTAAAAAGTCAGCGCCAATTAAACTGATTATACCTATATGTGCAATACATATATCTTTCATTTGCTATTATCCAGCAAGCAACATCTGTTAGTCTTTAAGCTCTGTACTATGAAAATCAAAGAATGTATTTGGTTACAGTATTAAATACATAACTTAAAATATTTTGCTTTTGCTTTGATATTTGAAAGTGATTCTTCTTTTGTGAAGTGTTATGTCATAAGTACGAGACCTAATGACAAGAGTTTTCGAAAAAAACTTCACTACTAAGTTAGTTTGAAAACTTAGAATAATTTAAGAAAAATAATTCAGTCATATTTTTAAGATGCTTTTTGAAAGATCAGATAGAACAACCACTTGCACTGGTGATTAGACGTACACGTTATTTAATATCTTTTCCGGATTTGTGTAAGCTTTGGAAAACAACGATATTATCGATATATCGATGTTTTTGGGTCTCGATATATCAAATATCGATATTGAAAATCTATATTTTTGATATTATCGATACGGATATTTTGAAATATATCGACAACCCTACTTGCAGCACGTTTTTCTAACTAATTTGAGCGACATTTCCACTGAAACAAGATTTTCTCACTAAGACTACTTTTCTAACTCCACTCTTGAATGTCAGCTATACTATATAAATGTCCGATTTAGACCAAACTTTGTGGAATTATGGAAAAGTATAGCCAACTAAGAAATACAAAGCTTGGAGGCGTTTTGTATGAAAACAAAAAAGTTCTTTACTTTTCTATGGCAGCTATACTATATAGATGTAAAGATGTGATATATATACCTTATGTGGTCGGAAATGCTTCCTTCTATGCGTTACAAACATCTGGTCAAATTTTAATATACCCTCTGCAAGAGTGTCAGTCAAGCCTGACTGTAACAAAATCTGTACCAATGAATTTTCAAGCAGCGCTGCTGCAGCGAACATTCTTTTGCTAATAACTCGACTACCGCTCATCCACACTTTACCATTCGAAACTCTGGCAAGTTGATAAATAGTTTTGATTACTTTCCATTTGCTCAAGCTACTATGCAGTGCTCTTGGTTGATCTACGTAATGGTTGAGGTTGATGTTTAAATTGTGCCCGGATAATATCTTCCAGTGAATTTCAGACCACTTGCAAACTTGACCCATCATCTTCCTACCCTATAAGATACCCATTAAGCCCTGTAATCATACATTTCCATTCATCATCTCTTGCAGATTCTGCCGCATGCATAAAAATGTATTACTAAAGCAACACTTTGCCTCGTAGCAGCTTTCGTACTCGAATACTAATTACAAAAATTAGTCACAATGAAGCTACATTTCAAAACCCAAGAGATCCGAGTGCTGTTGCGCAAAGATCTGCTTGTGCTTTGGCGGCAAAAGGGTTTGACATTAACCCTTCTGAGCTTTCCCGTCCTCATATTCATGATGCTCTACATAATACGACTGAAATACGGCTCGGAAGAAATCGATGCCTGTCAATATCCCACTAGACTGTTGCCCACCAAAAATCAAGTGGTGCCAAGTGCCTTTTCCTACATCTGCAGTATAGAGAATAAATGTCTCAAGTCCGAACCATATGAGGAGTATTCCAAATGGAAGGAAGCACCGTAAGTGTGGTCAAGTGTTTGGTAATGATGGAAATGTGATGGGTTCTCCGATTTGTAGTTTGCATTCGGTCATAGATGTGGTGAACGCCTTTGTCACAGACGAGAGACTGCACACTGCTGTGGTGGATCTGGCGGAGAAGGCCAACTTTGTGAGTGCGATAACCACTTTGATAACCAGCGATCGTCTGGATATTATACGTAGTAAGTTAACTACATCTAGCTTTCCGGCCGGGCAGGTAACTAATCTTTCGTTTGGACAGCCAACATCAGTGCCCTGATCACACTGGTACCCGAAATTGAACGCATGGTCAACTATAGCTTTGACGTTAAGAATCTCTTCTCAAGTAAGTAGTTTCTTTGAGGTTTGATTTGAAACCAGCTAATGCTTTTGTGCGCCGGCTTAGATCGTGAAACCTTCGTCAAGCTGGGCACATTGCTGTGCGGTCATCCTTTCCCCAGCACCGAAAGTATTCCGTTGGTCAATGATATACTGTACTCGGAGGATTTTAGTGAAGTCAACGATGATGAAATCGAGGCCATGCCAAGTAAGTATGAAGTGTGTGTGTGTTTCAGTATACGGTATTAAACTGCCTACTTGGGGGCTCCAGGTCGTCGTCGTCGTCGTCGTGATATGCCAGCTGTGTTGGACTGGAGACCAAGTGAGCAGTGTTTAATAATCCAGTAAATAATCTTCTGATCTGTTTGGTTTTTTGCAGCCAAGTATTGCAAACGCTTGTATTTGGATGTAACGTCCACAAATCAGGGAAAGCTTACATGGAATACCATCAAGCCAATTATACAGGGGAAAATACTGTATACACCAGCGAATGCGGATACGGAAAGCATTGTTAAGTTTGTGAGTAATGAATTTGTATGCCTGGAGTTGGCTATAATTCCGCACATCTTTAAATAAACTTAGGTTAAGTGAGGTTAGGGCCAACCAATTAGTTCAAGTTGTTCACTTGCTTAGTAGTCTGGTCATTCTTTCTAGTTTAAGAGAATAACACTTTTAGAGGAAACAGATATACTACTGGACTTTGAGTCAGGGATGCCGATAATAATATGGATTTATACAAACATCAATATTGTTATCTAAGTAGGCGATTCGTAATTATCGAATATATATCCGAGTCCATAAATATGGGATATCGGACAAGTGTTTTTCAGCTTTTTATATGACTTATATTGAAAAATTATGAATTTTACATATTTATGTACAGAAAAAATTGATCTTTCGTACTGCAGCTATATGCTATAGTCATCCGATATTGACAAAACTTAGTAGAATTGTGTGAAAGCATATCAAATAAATAAATGCAAATTTAAAGGACATTTCCATTGAAAACAAAAAAGGTTTTCTTACCAAGACTACTTTTCAGACTCTACTTTTCTATGACAGCTATACTATATAGTTGTCCGATTTCGATTAAATTTTGTGGAATTATGGGAAAGTATAGCAAACTAAGAAATACAAAGCTTGGAGGCGTTTGTTTTGAAAACAAAAAAGTTTTTCTCACTAAGACTAGTTTCCCGACTGATCATTTCCATGGCAGCTATAACCTATAGTCATCCGATTTGGACAAAACTTTGTAGAATTGTGTGAAAGCTTTTAAAATAAATATATGCCAATTTTTAAGAGGTTTACATTGAAAACAAAAAAGTTTTTCTCACTAAGACTATTTTTCTAACCTAACTTTTCTATGGCAGCTATACTATATAGATGTGCGATTTCGACCAAACTTGGCAGAATCATGAAGAAGCATTAAAAACTAGTAAATACGGAGTGTGGAGACGTTTGCATTGAAATCAAAAAAGTTTTTCCTACTAAAACTAGTTTTTCGACCGATCGTTCGTATGGCAGCTATAAGTTATAGTCAGCCGATCCGGCCGGTTCCGACAAATGTTCGGCGTAGTTGTACTAAAAGACTTCGTGCAAAGTTTGGTAGCGATAGCTTTCAGGCAGACAATGGAGATAGCATAGAAACAGACGGACAGACAGACGGCCAGAGCTAAGTCAGCTGAGCTCTTCGTGCTGCTCAAGAATATATATCTTTATGTGGTCTATTTCTATGCGTTACAAACAGTCAGACAATCTTATCTAAAACTAGAAACTAGTTGCTTTTGTAACCCCTCAACTTTCTCTCCCTTCCAGACCAATGCCACCTTCGAGGAGTTGAACCGTCTCAAGGAGCTGTCCAAGGCTGCTGCCACCATACTCACCAAATTGCATACAAATGCCACCTTCCAGAAGGCCTTCGATGGTCTGCTGAATCTAGCACGTTCTCCGCTGGTCAAAAATCTGGTGGGCGATGACTTCGATATAGGCGAAATCGAACGTGTCTTCCAATATATCCGCACCAATGAACTCATCTACGACATCCTGACCACAGTCGGCAATCTCATGGAATGCGTGTCCGCGGATCGTTTCGAGGCTGTGTCCAGTGTCGAGGAACTGCAGCGACGTGCCTACGAGTTGAATCAGCGGCGTTTATTCCTGGCGGCCATTAATTTTGAACAGACGGAGGGTAAGCAGATCTCGTACAAGCTACACATGGACACGGATAATACGCAACCCACATTCGAGAATCGCAATCGTTTCTGGTTCCCTGGACCGGCGGACAGTATGCTGGTGGATCTGAAATACCATCGTGGCTTTGTGCAGGTGAAACAGATCCTGGACTTGGGTATAATTAAGCACAAGCGTGAGAAATTGGGTCCCCAAATGGATGAGGAGGAGGAGGCGAAGAAAATGCCGGCTACCAGCTTGTTTAGCATACAAAGGGTGGACGATGATGATGATGATGACTGGAGTCTGGAGAGTAGCGGTGATAAAGTGGTGGAGGTAACTACCATGGAGTCTGAGCCTACAACGGAGGCGGCGGAGGAGGAGACCACAGTGACCAGCTTACCTGAAATGTTGCTGCTAAATGAAGAGAAGATCTTGCCCAGAGCTGAGCGTGTGAAGCGTCAGGGCCTGTTGGATTTGCTCAATAGCTTTGGCGGTGGTGGTGCAGGAGACAAGGATAAAATCAAATACGAAGTGGATGACATGCAGTTCTATACCAAACAGTTTCCCTATCCCGCCTTTACGAATGATGTGTAAGAGAGAGTTGAGCTGCAAAGCATTTCGAAATCTGCTGACCATTACTTTCCTTTGAAGATTCAAGCGCGGGCTGTATCTCTCCCAGGCGGTGCAGATGGCCTATTGCTTGGGTTTGATTGTCTTCGTAGCTATTTGCGTGCGAGAGCGCATCTGGATGCGGGAGAGTCGCAACAGTATGGTGAGTGGCAGCCCAGCTGGGTAAGTTGGCCTCATTTCTGAAAACTTCTTCTGCTCAGCTACTGCGTTCGATGGGCCTGAAGGCACACTCAGAGCTGATATCCTGGATTGTGATGAGTTTTGTGGAGCTGTGTGCCATCTTCGTGCTGGTTAGTCTGGTACTGTACAGCGGCGGCATCTTGGCCTATACCAACTGGTTCTTTATGATGTTTTATTGCCTGAGTTTTGGCGCCTGTCTCATCTCATTTTGGTAGGTAGTGATCTGGTCCGCTGAGTACTACTGCAAGTTGTTTAGTCTCCTCCTCTTCCCCTTAGCTACATGTGCTCGAACTTCTTCACCTCGGCCAACATAGGTGCCGTGGCCACCGCCTTGCTTTTCTTCATCACGCTGTGTCCCTTCATCATTGTCCTAATGTTCGATACCAAATTGAACTTGCTGGAGAATTTTCTAGTGGATATTTCATTTACCACCGCCTTTGCCAAGGGTTGGAGTGAGTTGATGCGGTTTGAGCTGCAGCAGCAGGGCTTGGGCCTTAGCCATTTGCTGGAGCTGGGACCCAGGCAGAGTGAGTGTGCCCTGGCCCTGCTTATGTTCTTGCTGGACTTGATGATCTATGCGGCCATAGGCTATGCCTATCAGCGCTATAAAACAAGTAAGTGAAAGACTAGGCAGACAAATCTTTGCTCAACTAATGTGTCCTTCCTCCAACCAGCTGACTTCAGCTTTGTCAAGGTGAAACGCGCCCAATTGGATGTCAAACTGGGTGCCTCCCTGTCGAATGTTACCAAAATCTATGGACATAATTGCGCCTTGTCCAATTTTAGTCTTGATTTTGCACGCAATCAAGTCAGCTGCCTGTTGGGTCGCAATGGCGCTGGTAAGTCGACGCTCATTAAGCTGCTTACGGGACAGATTTCGCAGACCAGTGGACAAGTCTTACTTGCGGGAGAGCACAACGTGGGCGTCTGTTGGCAGGATAACATTTTAATACCCAAACTGACAGCGCGTGAACACTTGGAGCTGTATGCTCAAATCAAACTGCCTGCCGATCAACGCAGTGAAGGTCAGGGGGATAGTGTCAGTGCGGAGGTGCGACGCACACTGCAGAGCCTGAATTTTGGCCAACACGAGAGTTATCCCGCCTGGCAGCTATCGGGTGGCTATCAGCGACGTCTTTGTGTGGCCATTGCGTTTATTGCCTCGCCCAGTGTTGTCATATTGGATGAACCCTGCAATGGTGTGGATGCCAAGGCCAGGAAGGATATCTGGCAGCTGATCGAACAGTTGCGGCAGGGCAGAGCGGTGATCTTTGCCACGCACTTTTTGGATGAGGCCAAGTATCTGAGCGATTCGTTGGTTATTATGAGAAATGTAAGTTAACAGTCAGACAATTCCTGTAGGTCTTCTTCCATGTCCTATAAGTAAATCAGTATTCTGCGGTGAGAAACTAAATAGATGGTTCGCACCTTTGGTAAGGATCGGAAGAACGTTAGTCAGGTTAGGAGCAAAAGAAAGTTTGATTATTATTAAGACAGTTAAACACATGGAAAGCATCGGAGTATGCTGAAATTAAGGACTAAGGGCCTTGCTTTGAATTCCGAGTCGATTTTGTGTAAAGGATTCATATTTTGTATTCAAGTTATACAAGTTTATGTGTAACCGACTAGCAAATCTGTAGTTACTAGCTGCTGTCGTTCCTTTCTCCTGGATTGAATTCACTTGGAATGAATCAATCGGCTTCAGTTGCTCTAACAACTCCGTGTTTTGTGATACCTCTTTCCATAGAATCGACTGCCAAATACAAACGTTTATACAAAGTTCAACTCGTCATTCGAAACAGAGCCGTAATTAATAGATTCATTAATTTCGCATCGATTAAGCTTATTTCTAAGAGTTTCGAATATACCATAAAGCAGTGGTGGGCAGAAAATATGAGGCATTTTTTAATGGCGCAAGTTAATGTAACATAACTGTCGAATCAATTGGAGCAAGGGAAAGCGAGCTCTGTCCTACACAGAAAAAGAGATTCATTTGGACTGGAAAGTGCTGAAAATCATCCAAAGGATGATCATTTATTATATTCTTTGAATGGTTTTTAGCTCCGATGGATATTTAAAAGGATATTAAAGATATATCCAGCTTAAATGGATACAGGAAATCATCCAGTGAAACTTTTTTAGTATCCTACTCTAAGCCGTAGGTACATAGAGCATTATAAGTTTGTGCAAAAGTATGTAACAGTCAGAAGGAAGCATCTCCGACCCCATAAAGTATATATTTTCTTGATCAACAGCCGAGTCATGTCCGTCTGTCTGTCCGTATGAACGCACAGATCTCAGAGATGGTAAGAGGTAAAGGTTTGACACGTATGGGACATATGCTTCTTATGTCTGCAGTTTGTTTTCAATTTTGGCCACGCCTTCTCCCGCCCCCGCAATTTGTAAAAAACGTCATATCTCCCACAGTTTTAAAGATAGATGGACCGTTCCTTAGAGACATATTTAGTAATAAGGATAACTTATTGATCCGCCAAACAAATGGTGAAGATCGAATGAACGGTTGTCGAGTTATTATCAAAAGACTGTTCTCTGCTGCAGCGCAGCTTTCAGCTGCTATTGAAGCATCAAAATTTATGCAGAGCTTATAATTTCGTTGGTAAAGAGTATGTTATAGTCGGGCTTGACCGACTTTCTTTCTTGTTTTACTTTGGACAAGATATATACGATGATCCCATTTGTTTCCCATTTAAGCAGGAGGGGATTTCTTGACGTAGTCAATATAAAACTTTGGGGGTCTGCAATCTACAGGGTTGTCATAATGTTACCCGTTATCATTACAGAATCTTTAGTAGGGCAGGATCTTTAACATTAGATACAATCGACAGATTAAGTAGAAAGCTAAGAGTCTAATTCAAGTAACAGCTGGAAAATGGGTCTAGAGAGTCCCAAAGAAGTTACCTTAAGTAACTCCGAGGCATGCAGCATTCCTTATAGATAAGTGAGTAACTCATAAAGGTCCTTACCACAAGGAAGATTGCGCTGTCTTTTTTGTTGTAGCAAAAAGCAGGTGCGCTGTTACCGAAAGACTTATATGAAGCATTTTTCTTTGAGCATACTTTGACTCGAAAGACCAAGAGCATTCCCATGTGGTTTTTTTTCGGAAGGAGCTGAATGGTAGGGCTTTATCTAGTCAATTTTATGCTGTCCTATTAGGGTCGAGTTCAGGCTCCCCTGCGGAGCTTAGCTTCTGCTGTTGTTATAGTTTGTTTCTCATCTAATGTTTGTTTGCGAAAACTCTTAAAAGATCTCTCTAACTGATACTTTATCGCCTTCTTCTCCTTACCCCAGGGTCGCATCATTGCCCAGCATAGTCGTGACTCGCTCCAGCGTCTCTGTACCTCCGACTACAGTCTGGGCATGCATTGCATCGATGCCAGTGTGGCCGCTTCCATTGTACAAAAATCGCAGCAGCTGCTCACTCAAAGTCAAGTGTTGCCCACTGTTGCCGGACAGCAACACAATCTATTGATAAGTGCCAGCTATTCGGAAAATTTAACAACCGGAGCTGTGGAATTTCTTCAGTATTTACAAGTGCAGGAGGCAGCTGGCTTGATAAGCGGCTTGGAGCTCACCAGTAGCAGTAGCCTAGAGCAGGAGTTCGAGCAGCTCAATCGTGCCGAAGAGTTTAGACGACCCGCTGTATCGTCGGCAACCGCGAGCTCCATAGTGGCCGGACCCGGTGATGTGAGCACGGATGCACCCAAGGTGTGCTCTCAATTGCGTTTGCTACTGGGTAAGCGTCTGCGACATCTGGCCCGAAACTATCGCCTGCTGTTGTATGTGCTGCTGCTGCCGGCCATCTTTGAGCTGTGCGCCATGTGGTTTGTAAGCTATCGCCTGGAGGATGATTTTGATACCGTTCTACCCCTGAGAAGGGATCTCTACGAGCACAGCACTCAGCTGTTGAGTGAGCAGCAACTGAGTAAATTTTCTACGAAGCTTTTTGGGAACTTGCGTGAGGATTGCCAGGAGGATAAATTCAATTGCCGGGAGTTTTCCAATTCGGAAGAGGCCTACCATTGGGTTCTGAGTAGTCTGGACGAGTATCGAGGCAGACGCTATGGTGGCTATGGCTTAAATGGTAGCGGAGCTACCGTCTGGTACAACAATAAGGGCTATCATGCCATGATGGGCTGGCTCAATGATTTCAATGCCCATCTGCTGCGCACCACCCTGAACGACACGCAGTATGATTTGTGGGTGAAGAATGAACCCTGGAAGCTGGGCTTTGCCGAACTGAGCACCAGTTCGGTTTTGCGACAGGCGGGAGACTCCTGCATGGTTTTTATTCTACTGCTGGCCTTTGGTTTGGTTGTGGCCGCCGGTGCGGTGTACCTGGTCAACGAGCGGATCAATGGTGAAAAGTTGCAGCAACGTTTGTGCGGTGTTAGTGCCATCACCTACTGGTTGATGGCCTTCATTTGGGACTACCTCATCATGGTGTTGGCTCTGATTGTCTGCCTGGGCATAGTGCTGATCTTTAGTATGCCAGTGTTTGTGGCAAGGCAACAGTTGATGGGAATTATTGGCTTATCGCTGATGTTCAGGTGAGCTAAGGCTACAACTCAGTTGTAACTTGTATTGAACTTGGTCTCCTTTCTCTTAGTTTTGCCTGCGTGCCGGCTGTTCATGTGGCAGAGAAACTGTTCAGCGACTCCAGCATAGCCATTGTATCAATCTTCTGCACCAATATCATCGTACCGCTGTCCACCATGGGCATTATTTTGATACTGGGAGTTGTGGGCGATGGTCCTGTCTGGGACTCGTGGCGTCATGGCCTAAACAATGCCTTCCTCATCTTTCCCCAGCATGCGCTGGGCGATGGTCTGCTGGAGATTTGTAAAAACTATATGGTGGCTTTGGTCTTCAAGCGATACGACATCGATTCCTATAAGCATCCCTTGGCCAGCGACCTACTGCAGCGACACTTCATTGCCTTGGCCTTGGTGGGTGCCGGCGCCTTGGTTTTGAATATACTGATCGAGTGTCATTGGCTGCGTCGCCTGTGGAAGCAAGTGGAACGTCTGCTGGACTGTCAGTATCGCAAGGAACTGCATAAATTGGGTCAACTGAAACTGGTGCACATCCAGAGCATCTTCAAGAGTTGCTTGGGCTCGGGCGAGGCTTTGAGGGTGGAGAATTTATGGTTGGCCTATCGTCGCGGACGTTATGCAGTGCGTCAGGTGCACTTTGGTGTACAGCCCGGAGAGTGCTTCGGACTGTTGGGCAAGAATGGAGCTGGCAAGTCGACGATCTTTAAGCTGCTGACCGGACAACTGGAACCGAATGTGGGACAGATTTATTTTGAGCATGTGAGTAGCAAATGAGATAGGACTATGTACTTCTTGAGTGCCTCTATAACTCCATAGAGTGGCAGACACTTCTTAGACTCTTAGATCTTTAGTTGTTGATTCAGTCAAAGTTTCGAAATCTACGAGAAAGTCTTTTTTAAAACTGTTCCCACTTATCGACCAGTTTTCGACTCTTTATTTTTTAATGCTCCATTTTGCCATTTGCTAGTTTATCTGCAACTGTTACCCTTTCACATAATAGTATCCCCCTTGATGCAAATATCATTCAAATTCTCTTCTCTACTAGCTGTTCTCACCTACAAATTGCTCTGCAACTGTACCCAATCTATTGTTTCCATATAAAAGTATTCCCAGCCAGAGATTCCAAAAAATCGATTGTAGAATCGATTCCTTTTTTCATGAAAAACATCGTTTTCACATTCAAGAATCAACTTGAAGTCGAAAACGATATTGTACCCCTATTTTGAGAAGCGTAGCCAACAGAACTCCTGCTTTGGATAAAAAAAGAACCACAAATATGTCAAATTCATTGAATTGAACGATTAAGGCTAGCTTATAAGGGCTTTGGTGGAGTGTAAGATGCAAACTTTGTACTAAGTGCTTCTTTTTTTTCATCTATGATGATTAAAGGACTATATATATCTTCCACTGATGAAACCATGATAACGACAAGTACATTCGCTCCCACATTTATTCGCTGACTAATTTCACAGACAACTAGAGAGCTAGGGTGATGGGAGCAAATTCCCGAAATACCCGTAAGTTCCAACATGTTCCCCATTGACACACAAAGTACATATATCATGCTTAATGCCCTTTAAAGTATGCTACGTTATATGAAAATATCAATTTTAGCTAAGCAGACTCAAGACTCAACATTTTGTTGTATTCCCATAACTTACACAACAATCTAGGTGAGTTTTCAGACTCGGTTATCTATGACGCGGCCATAACTGACTAGCAAGAGCTTCGATCTAATAGATAATTGCTTAGGGAAATAAAGTTTGCATACTTTGAAGGGCATTAATCATGAATAATTTGGTGTGTATTAACGTTGTACATGACTTTTTGAACAAAATTGTAAGCGTTTTGTCATATTTAAGGCCTGCTTTCAACGCTGAAGCAGCGACTAGGAACCTACAATACGTGGCATTGATAAGAAAATTGATTAAAAAGCAAAAAATAAGAAGCATCTACTCTCATCCCTCTCCCCTCAACTGAACCCACTCAATAGTTTTTAGTTTCTTACTGTTCCCAATCCTCTGTTCCCACTTGTTCTAATATAACATCTTATTTGCCTTCTTCTCTCCTCAGCCCAGTATTTCCTACTGCCCGCAAAGCAATCCCCTGGATCCTCTGCTCACCGTCAGCGAATGCATTCTCTTCTATGGCCAATTGCGCGGCATCCTGCAACTCCCACAATTCCTGGAGCGCATACTGAATACCTATGAGTTGCGCAGCTATCGTGATATCCAGGTGCGTAACCTGAGCGGCGGGAATCGTCGCAAGCTAACCGTGGCCATCACCTGTTGCGGCTATACGCCCACCGTTTTATTGGATGAGCCCACCAGCGATATGGATCCGGTGACGCGGGACTTTGTCTACACGACGATTGAACAGCTGCTGCAGGCCCGACGAGCTGTGGTGTTGACCTCCCATTCGGTGTCGGAGATGGAACATCTGTGCCAACGTGTGGCCGTGCTCAAGGCCGGTCAGATTGTGGCCAGCAATAGTCCGGCCAAGCTGAAGGCTCAGCATGGTGGCTACTATAGTGTGAGTTGTTTCTGTGCACCCGCCCAGCAGGCGGCGCTGGTGAAGATGCTGAAGGAGCATTTGCCACAAGCCTGCGAGCTGCATCATTATGCCCATATTTTGGGATTTTTGGTCAAAGTGCGGCAGCCAAGCAACGGCGAGGAGGCGGTGGATAGTTCACCATTGCTGTCGGAGGTGTTTGCCGCCCTGCGCGACATGTTGGAGCAGTTGGAGCTGCCCGCTCGGCTGGCCATTACGCGCTGTCGTTTCGAGGCGGTTTTCGAAAGCATTCTGGATAGCTGTGCGGGCGTACCCACAGCAAATGGCCATGGAGTGTCACAGGACTTGCCCAGCAAATCGGATGCCGTCAGCGGCAGCCTGGCCACTGGCTATGTGCACTGTAATTACGAAGAGACGGCCACGTAGGGGGAAATCGCAGCAGGAGCGACTTTTTTTTTTCTAGTTAGACATGATTATTTTTGTGATAAGATCGGTTGTCTAAGCCGATCCAGTGATAAGTTCTACTGGCAGTTTCGGATCCTTTCATTTCGGGTGTTCTGTTTTTAGTCTGTAAGTCTCAAGCCTCTCGTGAAATCTTAGGTAATTGTAGAGCTTTAATTTGCGTGTACGTCTGCCCCCCCTTTTGTGATCCCATAACTTTCCAAAATCCTTTGGGACAAAATATTGTACAAGACGTTGCACTTATCCTTATAGGAATTGACGGCAACTGAATAATATAATGCATTTTTTTTTATGACCAAACAAGAGTAAAGTTTATAATTTAACAATAATAATAATAATAATAAAGAAACAAAATGTAAGTGTGACATAAGCCACAGTGTTGATTTTCTTTTGAAACCTTTGCTTAAGTAATTATTTTGTAGGTCCAACCGAACTAAGATCAAATCTCATATTTAAAAGAATAGAGGAAAATAATTGTATATCCTTGCAGCACGTTTTCTAACTAATTTGAAGGACATTTCCACTGAAAACAAACAAGTTTTTCTCACTAAGACTATTTTTGTATGACAGCTATACTATATAGATGTCCGACTTCAACCAAACTTTGTGGAATCATGGCAAGGCATAGCACATTAAGAAATACTAAGTTTGGAGTCGTTTCCTTTGAAAACAAAAAAGTTTTTCTCACTAAAACTACTTTTCCGACTCTACTTTTCTATGGCAGCTATACTATATAGATGTCCGATTTCGACCAAACTTGGTGGAATCATGAAAAAGCATAGCAAACTAAGAAAAACAAAGTTTGGAGGCGTTTGCATTGAAAACAAAAATGTTTTTCTTACTAAAACTAGTTTCTCGATCGATCATTCCCATGGCAGCTATATGCTATAGCCATCCGATTTTGACAAAACTTTGAAGAATTGTGTGAAAGCTTATAAAATAAATATATGCCAATTTTAAAGAGATTTATTTTGAAAACAAAAAAGTTTCGCTTACTAAGGCTATTTTACCAACCGTACTTTTCTATGGCAGCTGTACTATATGGATGACCGATATCTGCCAAACTTGGTGGAATCATGGAAAAGCATAGAAAACTAGTAAATGCGGAGTTTGGAGACGTTTATATTAGAAACCAAAAAGTTTTTCTCACTAAAACCACTTTTCCGACTCTACTTTTCTATGGCAGCTATGCTATATAGATGTCCGATTTCGACCAAACTTAAAGGAATCATGGCAAAGCATAGCAAACTATGAAATACAAAATATGGAGGCGTTTTCTTTGCAAACAACAAAGGTTTTCCCACTAAAACTAGTTTCTCGACAGATCATTCCTGTGGCATCTATATGCTATAGTCATCCGATTTTGACAAAACTTTGAAGAATTGTGTTAAAGCTTATAAAATAATTTTAAAACAATTTTAAAGAGGTTTACAATGAAAACAAAAAAGTTTTTCTTACTAAGACTATTTTTCTAACCTTAGTTTTCTATGACAGCTATACTATATAGATGTACGATTTCGATCAAACTTAGTGGAATCATGACTTAGCAAAGTAAGAAATTCAAAGTTTGGAGGCGTTTTCTTTGAAAACTAAAAAGGTTTTCTTACTAAAACTAGTTTCTCGACCGATCATTTCTATGTCAGCTATAAGTTATAGTCATTCGATCCGTCCGGTTCTGACAAATGTGCAGCGTATTTGCACCAGAAGACTTCGTGCAAAGTTTGGTTGCCATAGATTTTAAACGGGTGGAGGATATGGCATAGAAACAGACGGACGGACAAGGCTAAATCAACTCTACTCTATTCTACTCTTTTATAATATTCTGCCAACTTGGCCTACCCCAAGGCTTCATCTTAAACCGGGAAGACCTCCTCTAACTCAAGCACTTCCTTCTTAAAACATTGACATCGACATTCTGGCACAATGGGGCATCTTTGGTTCAAATGCTGCATGTCCTCTAGCTGCTATCAGTGGCAAAGCTAGCAGCTATTTAGCCAAAGTATAACTCCTCTCGCTTTTATTATCCGCTGCAGGTTCCCTAGCTTCTTGCAGTTGCTCTATTCACTCGAAGCATATCTCCTTTCGCCTGCATTATACAGGTTATAGTTCTCTGTTTGGTAACATTATTATAGAGCTCAGCCTATATCACTTAGTTTAAGTGTTTGTAGTAAACATGGCTCTTTCTTGGGTTCCTCTCTTAAAGCTGTGAGGATAGATACACTTCCTTTGATCCATGCCGAGAGCGTTGCATTGCCACTAAGGGTGATGTTATGAGTATTTGAAATGTATCTTTATATTTATTGTTATTTTATTTGCCATGCTTTAACTTTTGCACAATCTAGTCAACCGCCAGGGTATTGAAAAGCTAATGGTTAAGTTTACTTTTCGTTTTGGGGCAAGCTCAGACACTAGAGCCAGCAGAGCTCTCATTTGTAAAGGTCATATTATTCGAACAAAGAGATATTCGCATCGAAATCCAAGACACTAACAAAACAAAAAACCTGCGGCTCTCCCGTAGCTCTTGAACCCTGTTTATTTTTTTTTGTTTGCGAATTGATACCGAATAGGTTGGCAAATAAATGTGTGTAAACATTTGTATAAGCATTTCTATTGTGTATTTAATTTTTTGCATTTTCTGTCCTCGTTTTTTGTTGTTGTTGTTGTTGTTTCTTTCTATTGTAAATGGTTTTGTTTTGCATAATTTAAGCGGAAGGGCAAACAAATAATTTCATATTAATTTATTAGCATTTTAATTAGGCTGACAATAAAATATGCAATTTGCAGGAGTTAATAAAATTGAATAATTATGAAACAAGCGGCAAAGATATTATAAATTATGCCAAAGGAATTAACATATTTCGCTTACAAGTCTTTGGGCTCAATTCACGGCAATTGTTCTGGCAAAATCTCGCCGGCTGTTAAGTTGGTCGTGCGCCACGTTTTTAATTATGTTGATTTTTCGCTGATATAATTTCACCCACCCACCTGGCGGGAATTTAATTTAATCCTTTGAAAAAATAATTTCGGTTACCTCCCTTTTTTTTCTCATTCCCTCAAACCCAAATTTCAAACCCAAAAAACACACTTCAAAAGCTTCTATTCAAATACCAAACACTCCGCTGATAGTGGTGCAAAACTGGAGCAAAACTGGGGGCCGGGCCGGGCCGGGCCGTGGCTGGGTGCCCGGGGCCGGAGTGGCCACTTTCAAAGCACGTTTTAGTTAATGTTACACCATTTGGTTTAATTACTTTTTAGCTTTTGGCCAGCGAGTGCGCCTGCATTTTGCACAGCTTAATTAAATATGAGCAAAAGGTTTCACTTCAACGCTTCATTTGACCTGCAAATTTTTGCTGGCGCGATTTTTTTTTAATTCGTTCTTTATCAAAATTCAATTTTTGTAATTGCATTAAGCTGATAAAATGATTGAGGTAAATTATGTAGCATTTAATGTGTTCAGATTATTAATTTTGGTATTAATGTGATTTTTACTATCGTTGAATGTGATTGTGTCAGCCCTAAAGGGTTAACTGATTGAGTGCAGCAAAAGTGGTGATAATTGGCGAATTTTTTTAAAGCTGGCAGACTTTTGTACTTTTAGTAAGGAAAAGAGTAAACCAGTAACAAGTTGTCCTTTATTAGAGCTTTCCATAAGAGAAACTAGATAAAATAAGTAAGAAACAGCCAAGTTTTGTATATAAATATCTGATTGATTGTTTTATACAGTTTATCAAACCAAAAATTTGAGCTTTGTACGAATTTAAATAATGAAATTGAATGACTTGAAAGCACCGTTCGATTGTTAATCTATTTTGGATGAACTGGCAAACCTTACAGAGCATTTTTGGCATTACTACACGCTACCAAACACGCGTGAGGTGTCCAAAACTGTGCAATGAAACAAAAAATACAAAAAATCATGTTTTGTATACCCTTGCAGTGGGTATATTGAAATTGTGCAGATGTTTGTTCATCCGTCCGGCTGATTCTATGCTATCTTCCCGTCTGTCTGGAAGCTATCTTTACCAAACTTTGCACGAAGTCTTTTAGTACAAATTCGCTGCACATTTGTAGGAACCGGCCGGATCAGCTGACTATAGTATATAGCTGTCATAGGAACGATCGGTCCAAAAACTAGTTTTAGTAGGAAAAACTTTTTTGATTTCAATGCAAACGTCTCCAAACTCCATATTTACTAGTTTTCTATGCTTTCCCAAGATTCTGCCAACTTTGGTTGAAATCGGACATCTATATAGTATAGCTGCCATAGAAAAGTAAGGTTAGAAAAATAGTCTTAAAATCTTTTTTGTTTTCCATGTGAAACTGTTTAAAATTGGCATATATTTATTTTATAGACCTTCATACAATTCTTCAAAGTTTTGTTCAAATCGGATGACCATAGGTTATAGCTGCCAAACGAA
Source organism: Lordiphosa fenestrarum (assembly GCA_035044985.1). Lineage (NCBI taxonomy): Eukaryota > Metazoa > Arthropoda > Insecta > Diptera > Drosophilidae > Lordiphosa > Lordiphosa fenestrarum. The sequence goes on from JAWNNO010004426.1 coordinate 452,318, forward strand.
CGATCGGTCGAAAAACTAGTTCTAGTGAAAAAAACTTTTTTCTTTTCAATGGAAACGCCTCCAAACTTTGTATTTCTTAGTTTGCTATGCTTTCACTTGATTTCACTAAGTTTGGTCGAAATCGGATATCTATATAGTATAGCTGTCATAGAAAAGTAAGGCCTTAGTGAGAAAAACTTGTTTGTTTTCAGTGGAAATGACCTTCAGATGAGTTGGAAAAACGTACTGCAAGCCGAAGTAATCTTTCCGGTACTTTTTATACTCTGTACCGTAGGTACATAGAGTATTATAAGTTTGTGCAAACGTATGTAACATCCAGAAGTAAGCATCTCCGACCCCATAAAGTATATATATTCTTGATCAGCATCAACAGCCGAGTCGATATAGCCATGTCCGTCTGTCCGTCCGTCCGTCTGTCCGTCTGTCCGTATGAACGCACAGATCTCAGAGATGGTAAGAGATAGAGGTTTGACATGTATGGGACATATGCTTCTTATGTCTGCAGGCAGATCAAGTTTATTTTCAATTTTGGCCACGCCCCCTCCCGCCCCCGCAATTTAGAAAAAACGTCATATCTCCCACAGTTTTGAAGATAGATGGCTTGTTCCTTCTGGACATATTTAGTTATTAGAATAACTTATCGATCCGCCAAAGGAATGAAGAAGATCGGATGAACGGTTTTCGAGTTATGATCAAAAGACAAATTTTCTTGGTACAGAGAATGTTATAGTCGGGCTTGACCGACTTTCTTTCTTGTTTCATATTCAAATATTAATTTTTAATATCCCTTTGAAGGTTGTCCGCTCCATTGGATGCAAATTTAAGATTCGACTAACATTAAATGGATATTTTAATATCCAAAAATGGATATCAATCAGGTAAGAAATGTGGACCAAGCCCGGCTAGAATATACTTTGTGCCTACCAAAGTTCATTTACCACACAAAGCCTTAAGGTGTGTTAAGTGCTGCCCATCATAAATGTTAGTTTTCCCCATAATTCGACTATCGCTTCTACGATTTTCACTATTGCTTCATCAAATCGATAAATAATGCTGATTACCAAATATGTCCAGAAGGTAGGTATCATAAAACTGTGAAAGATCTAAACCAATGATCTGACCTAGGCTTTACAATTCTTGAATGAAATCCGTTTGGTCTTGGTCCAGCTGTCGTAGTTTTCCAAACGAAAATTTGTACAAATACAAAATGTTTAAGTACATACTGTCAAAGGTTACCTTAAAACGTGTACAAGTCTTTGATTTAATAACTTAAAGTAGTTTCTCAAGAGAAACTCTTGAAAACTAGCTTTTTTCCGGCCAATTATCTGTAGAGTACTTTTTTCTTGGCACTGCTTCGGCATATGCACCCTTTGTGACTCGAAATCTTCACTTCAAACAACACATTGGAAATGAAAATTACATTGTTTTCCTTTCCAATTTCCAGAGTGCAAACGTATTGGCTGTTTGTTTTCTCGAAATTTTCTCTTGGAACATTTCTCATTTCCATTTGAAAGTGCTTTTAGCAATTATTGCAGTTTAGTTGCCACTTGCAACTAATTCGCATTCCCGCTGAATGCCTCAGACAGATTTCATTATTTATGCACTTGTGTTGCTTGAAGTTGCCGTTGGGGGCGGGTTGGCTTGAGGTGGAAGGAGAAGACCAACAATTAACTTTGTTTTTCGCTTACATTTTCACGCCATTTTGAAATGCTCCTTTCGCGTTTTTTTGCTGTGTATTTATTTGCCATTTGGTGGGCCGACGCCTTCCTTGGCAGTGCCTGAAGTTGAGTTTGCTTTTTGTTTAGTTGTTTGTTAGTCCTTGGTTCAAGTCTAGGTCCAGTCCAGCGCCGGCAGCACAGCCGCCGGGGCTTCGCACCTTTATGGACTTCTTCATCAACGCGCTTGCTGCTCGCGCTAAAGCAAAACTTTCTGGCTCAAGAAACGAACTTAGATGGACGATTCGTATGCTGGCTGGGGGGGGGGGGTCTCTAATTGAGTTATTTGTGCAGTTTGCAGCTTTCAAGAGGGTAAGCAACCAGCCAAGCAGCAATTAACTCAAAAACATGGCAAATATTCCTTCCTTTCTTTAAATTTTCTTCTTTTAAATTTGCACAAGCGAAACTGCTTGCATCAAAGCTACAGATTCTGAATGGGAAAAAGGAAAACCAGGGAAAACTTATTGCTTTCAAATTAATTCGTGTCTAGATGGAGAGGGATTTGTGAAGATAAATGAACAATGGTTTTTGGCAGAAATGTTGTAGGAAAAGGTAGGGACAAGCTATCCAAGTAGTCTCCGACTCTAATTTAAATTCATCCGCTTTCACTCGCTCGATTTACACACTAACACTAGGTTCTAACCCACATACAACATCTAGTGTTTTGTTCGTTATTCAGTTTGAATTTTGGGAGAAAATGCCTCAGGTGACAAAGCAGCTGAAGCCTTGGCAAAGGAAACCCACTAAGAAGCCTCTTGGCCAGCATGCTCCACCCAAACACTCACCCGGCGATGGACCCCATACTGGAAATCTAGTGGCCCTGCACTTTCAGGAGATTTCATTGCGCCACTCCGACATACAACTGCTGCAGCAGGGCCAAGCACTGAACGAGCGCCTGATCAACTTCTACTTGGCCTATCTGGAGCATCGGCGTTTCAAGGCCGAAACGGATTTGCACTTTCTGACGCCCGCTCTCGCCCAGCGCTTGCGTCACTTAAATTTGCGCGAACTACGTCGCTTGGTGCGGGAACAGGGTCTGCGCGAGAAGAACTTCATCTTTCTGCCCCTGGCCAATGCTGGACATTGGTCACTTATGCTAATCTCGCGACCGGACTGTAAAATCTACCACTTCGATTCGCTGGATGGTACGCACATGTCCCTGGCACGTCTGCTGTTCGAGAGTGTGCGTCTGCCGCTGGGTGGCACTGAGTATCGGTTTGTGGTGGGTCGCTGTCTGCAACAGGAGACGGCTCAGCCGAATTCCGAATCGGGTGTACATCTCATCTGTATGTTGGATAATTTGACGGACTATGTGTTGAGGTGTGGCTATGCCACCAGCTCGCTGTTGATTTCGGTTGATCAGGTAGCGGGCATGCGAGTGATATTGCTGCAGCTGATTCAGTCACTGGGCGGTATATTGCCAACTTCACCGAAGCGAAGTAAGGCCTGAAAAGATGTTGAATGTATTCGAAATGGAACAATAAAACTCATTGAATAGTTTTTAAGTGCAGTAGCAGAGGAGTGTGAGGACAATTAAGCTGGAACTTGGGCAAGGTGGCATGTTTAGAAAACTATCGGAAGAAAATAAGACCGACAGAAATATACTCTATACCAACGCAAAGTGTATGCACAGCAAACGTCTGTCTGTCCGTATGAACGCAGAGATCTCAGAGATGGTAAGAGATAGAGGTTTGATATGTATGGGACAGATGCTTCTCATGTCTGCAGGCAGATTAAGGTTATTTTCAAATTTGGCCACGCCCCCTTCCGTCACCGCAATTTAAAAAAAACCTTATATCTTCCACGGTTTTAAAGATAGATGGTTCGTAATTTCTGGACATATTTAGTAATCAGGATAACTTATCGATGCGCCAAAGGAATGGTGAAGATCGTATGAACGGTTGTCAAGTTATGCACAAAAGACTGTTCGCTGCTGCAGCGCTGCTACTGCAGCATCAAAATTTATGCTGAGCGTATAGTTTCGTTGGTACAGAGTATATTATAGTCGGGCTTGAACGACTTTCTTTCTTGTTCTGTAAATTTTTAAACAATTTTGTAGAGTGATGAAAGAGCTGAGTGTGGAACCAAGTTTTCTGCTCCGAATCTGTCAACTGGTAAACGAATGGGCTGCCATCTTTCAATGATGCTTCACGCAGTCACCTTCACTAGCTATTGGCGCCAGCTTTAAAGTAACTAGCCATGAAAAAGATTCGCAAACTCTACCGCTCGGACTTGGCGTTAAACTGTAGGTCTCTCTCTCTCTTGTGTGGAAACTACTAGCACACAAGCCAACAGATTGAGAGAAGCTCTACTGGGACTTTGAAGGATTTAATGTTAATTAACTAAACTTTTTCGCTTTTTTCGCGTCTGGAGTAGCTGCATCAATAAGGAAAGTTTCAACTACGTTTGGAGTAGAAGATGGCGGCTCTCTAGGTCTTCCAACGGAGTTAATTTAAGGAAGATGTCTGAGTTTATTTACTGACCAGATGCTGCTTAGCGAAAGCGACTTGTATTGGGAGCCTTTCTTGAGATGCCATTCGAGATGCAGGATTCTTCTTTGCTGCATTCTTTACAATCTTCTACTCAAAGAGCGAGATGTTGTTGAGTCTTGAGCCAGGGGTGCCTAACAGCATCTAATGCTAACGCAGTCACTAACACACATAAAAAAAAATACGTTTTGCAGCAACAACAGCCACAAGAAAACGAAAGAGAAACCCAAATAACAGAAGTACTGAGGCATTGTAGTTGAAAGTCTCATGGATAGATTTTTATGATGGGTTGCTAGAAGATACAATTTTTAAATCAAGAAACGATTTAGGAACTTTAAATGCCACTTTATTTGTCACCTTTCTCACCTCAACCGAATAACGATTTGTCACTGACCTTGTGCCGCCTCACACAGAGAGCACTTTCGCTTTACTCATGCATTCTCATAAATTTCTTCTCTTTCCATCGCTGCGTCGTCTAGGTCCTATCAGTTCCAATTAGTCGGCTTGCTGTCTCTTCAAGGTCAATGGCCCGGATTTGGGGTGATTTGGCTTGGCCATTAGGCGTGCACTGCGGGCTTAATTAATCATGGCTAAGTGAGCTCAGAGCAGCAAAAAAAAATAAAACTATTAGACATAAATGTGATTTTTTTCTGTACGCTTCTTTCCTTAATTTTCTTCTTCGTTTTTTTTTGCGTTGCCTCTTCCGCTTCCTGGCTAACCAGAGGGCCGAGCACACAAATTACTTAAAGATAGACGAACGGGCGGGCGAGTGGTGGTGGGGGGTAACGACGCGTTATATCCGTTTCCGTTCTGAACGTTCAACACTTTGCACATTGACTGATGAAGTCTCCGGTTGCACCATGGTCACCCTATTAACCCCTGACTAGGCCAGGCATAATCATTTTTTTGTTGCCGCTGTCGTTGCTGCTGCTGTTGTTGTGTTTGTTGTTGTTGTTCCGTTCTCCTCTTGCTGGCAAGTGATAAAATGTTTTATGTGCTCGAGTGTCTGATAACAATAAATAACGCCATCAGGACTAAAAGGACTCGACTCGACGGGACGAGACATGTAAACAAATTGGTGTTGAAGGCCCTAACTTTTAGCCAGGCTTGTTGTTTTTGTTTGTTTAGGATTGGTTCTTGTGTATTTTTATTTGCATTTTAATGATGAATTGTAATCAACAGCAAAGTTGATTCATATTAATCATGTTTTTTGGGGATTCTGTTGGTGTGAACAATTTTTGATTAATTTGCGTACCAGATGAAAATATGGCATTTCAGCAGCAACAGATTAACAATTTGCCAGGCTGAAGGATGAGTCAACGTTTTTTGTCTGCCTCGAAGCTGTTTGTTGGTTGTTTTTTTGATGACCAAGGCCGGAATATACATTAATATATAAATACGGTTTTCTATCCAACAAAGGGGCCAAGTTGAGATCCCTTGGAATTGTAGCCATACAACAGCTGTTGGCTGCCACACGATTTGAAATGAATAGGCACTTGTGACTCTTCATTCATATGATACTCCCAGATACCTCTAGTCCCAATTCGTTGAATTGCAAACATCTATATACCTGTTGGCAGAACTCTGCTGTTTTGTACTTGGAACTACTTAAATGAAGCACGAAACATTCCAAAATGGAATATAGTTGAAATGAGAAGAAACCAAAATATGTAGGTAAAGCGCTTTCTTAATTCTAGTACAAATTATTTGCCGTTGAGCACAAACAAAAAGACTTACATTGCCGGCTCCAAAAAGTGAGCAACGGAGAATGTGAATATTTGTTTTTTAAATTCCCAACTGGCTCTAACCCTTTTCTTAGGGAGTAAAGATAAAATTGTGATCTACATTAAAATCATAAGGCGCTTTGGCTAATTAATGACGCTTAGATCTTTCTAGTCTAGACACTTCATTTCAAGAACAAATTGGTAATAATTTGGGCTCAAACCCAAAACATTTTTTGGATGTTGTTTGAACAATGGATATTGTGTACTTATTTTGAGACCTATTCGGGTTTGACTTAGTTGGAAAAGTCCCATTAACAGCTTAAAGTAATATGAAATATAGAGGAAAGTAAACTTGTATACACTTGCGTCACGTTTTTCAAACTAAGTCTACTTTTCGAACCTTACATTTCTATGACAGCTATACTATATAGAAATCCGATTTTGACCAAATTAGTGGAATCATGGAAAAGCATAGCAAACTGAGAAACACAAAGTTTGGAGGCGTTTCCTTGGAAAACAAAAAACTTTTTCTCACTAAAACTAGTTTTTCGACCGATCATTCCTATGGCAGCTATACGCTTTAGTTAACCGATTTTGACAAAACTTTTAAGAATTGTATGAAAGCTTATAAAATAAATATGTGCCAATTTTAAAGAGGTTTACTTTGAAAACAAAAAAGTTTTTCTCACTAAGACTATTTTTCTTACCTTAGTTTTCTATGGCAGCTATAGGATAGAGATGTCTGATTTCAATCAAACTTAGTGGAATCATGGCAAAGCATAGCAAACTTAGAAATACAAAGTTTGGAGGCGTTTTCTTTGAAAACAAAAAAAGTTTTTCTTACAAAAACTAGTTTCTCGACCGATCATTCCTATGGCAGCTATAACCTATGGTCATCCGATTTTGACAAAACTTTGAAGAATTGTGTGAACGCTTATAAAATAAATGTATGCCAATTTCAAAGAGGTTTACACTGAAAACAAAAAAGTTTTTCTTACTAAGACTATTTTTATACTCTGTACCGAAGGTACATAGAGTATTATAAGTTTGTGCAAAAGTATGTAACATCCAGAAGGAAGCATCTCCGACCCCATAAAGTATATATATTCTTGATCAGCATCAATAGCCGAGTCGATATAGCCATGTCCGTCTGTCCGTCCGTCCGTCTGTCTGTCTGTCTGTCCGTATGAACGCACAGATCTCAGAGATGATAAGAGATAGAGGTTTGACATGTATGGGACATATGCTTCTTATGTCTGCAGGCAGATCAAGTTTATTTTCAATTTCGGCCACGCCCCCTCCCGCCTTCGCAATTTAGAAAAAACGTCATATCTCCCACAGTTTTGAAGATAGATAGCTTGTTACTTCTGGACATATTTAGTTATTAGGATAACTTATCGATCCGCCAAAGGAATGAAGAAGATCGGATGAACGGTTTTCGAGTTATGATCAAAAGACAAATTTTCTTGGTACAGAGTATGTTATAGTCGGGCTTGACCGACTTTCTTTCTTGTTCTAATATCTGATCCTGCCGGTTTCGACAAATTTGCACCGTATTTGTACTAAAAGACTACGTGTAAAGTTTGGTGAAGATAGCTATCAAATTGACGGACGGACGGACAGTCGGTAATGGCTAAATCAACTCATTATTCGTGATTAATGCCCTTCAAAGTATGCAAACTTATTTCTTAAGTTATTATGTATTAAAATGAAGCCTTTGCACGTCTGCCATGAATATTCAACACTGCCTATTCACTCAGATTGTTGGGTATTTAACAAAATGTTGTGTTAAGTTAAATATGAAATATATACTTGACCAAAATGATGAAATTCATATTACGTAGCATACTTTAAAGGGCATTAAGCATGTATAGGGTTGTATGCGTAGCCCTGATATAATAACATTGAATGCTTAGCCCTGGTAGATATCGATACTCACCAACCGCTATCGATCCTCAGTGTACTAGGGCTATCGATATCGGCCTCTGGTCACACTGATTGTAAGCGTCACTTAAAAAAAAGGCGCTCGAAATAATGTTACTTGTGAAATAAAATTAAATCAACCTGAGTCTACACATGATATATTTCGTGTCCTGTAAACGTATAAATAAACTAACATATAATATAACAGCGTAAGATGTGAGTTTATCTGTCACCTAGAAGGTATATGGAAGATGTGTATCCGGCCTTAAGTGTACATATTCAGGCTAAGCCAAGCTTGTCACTTCAAATGGTCTTCCTCAGACCTAGCTCGTGTTCTTATGTATGTGTCCAGGTTTAAAATATAAAGATTCGGTTTCTTACACCCTAACTCATTCCGGGGCGCACCGGAATTCAAATAAATGTATTTTGGCAATAATCTTATCATTTAATGAAAGTCTTTGTTGACAATCTGAGTTTTTCAGCATATACCACAGAGCTCTTCAGGCCAACTCAGTATATTTCATTTTACTTTAATTAGCACACGCACACACACACACACATTCGGCTCACTCAGTGCATCTATTGCTTCAGTCATTTTCCCATCCATTTCTCATAATCCTTTCCAGCCATTTGAGGCTCCTTCTGCTTGGCCTGTCAGCAAAGATTCGCATTCGCATTGTTTGGCCCGTTAAAGGTAAGCAGCTAAATGGCCCTTTCCTGACTACCACCTCGTCCCGGGGCTTAGAGGGTGTGGAGAACATCAGGCGCTGTCATCAACATTGTCAAGTTGCATTTGGCGCAATTGAAATCGAAGTCGCATCTTTTGCCATTTTTCTTTTGTCTATGACTGCTCCTGCTGCTGTACCTACACTTTGGTATATTACATGGAGGACATGTGCAAGGCGTGGCAGGCAAATATGTGACGCAGACATCGCACGGATTTCTGGCATTAATGCGCACACGAAGTTGCCATTTTTGTGCGTGTGTGTGTGTGTGCTCCTTTTTTTCCCTTTTGCGCTTTTATTTAAGAGTCGCAACGCGTAAAGCGAAATTGACAAAATCTCACGAAAGTGGCTAAGATGCCTTGACTTCCTGCAAGTCAGTTGGCGAAGGGAGTCACTTAAATTCAACTGTAACTGTGCCTCACGATAAGTAAGTAAGTAAGCTTACAGCCAGACAACAACAACGACAACAACAACAACAACAGCAACAACGATGAACAAAGTGGAGTATATTTCATACGTTTTGGGCGAAGGCTTTGGGGCTCACAACTTGAGCAGTCAAAGTGGGAATCTTGGTTGAGGGGATGAAACAATCCAGACAGCCACATCGATTGGACAATTATGCATTTTATTCTCGAACCAAAGTCAAAATGCAATTTGATACAAATTAAACGCACAATGAAATTAATAACAAATTGCTTGTGGAAACTCAACACCCAAGCTCGGGCAATGTCGGCCATCGATGGCATCGAAGTTGCTCTTCTCATGTTCTTGATTAACTTCATTTGTACATTCAAACCGACGACAAGGCCTGGCTGGGTGTTGTCCCCCGCCCTGCTTCCCCCCGCTCCGGCAAATACTCTTCAATCCAAAGCCAGAAGGACGACTTCCTGTGCATATAATAAAGGCTGAATAAAAGACGAATTTCAGGGCGAATAAGAAAAAAATACAGGGAGAATACGTTGGAGTAACTTTTTGTGAAAAGTTTACAGCCTTGGCTGTTGTTGTTGTTGTTGTTGTTGTTGCTGTCGCTTACCTGAAGCGCCCAAAAGTGCGCTTTAAAAAGTTACACAGATTAAATGTGCAGCTAAGAGGATCGGCTGCTGTTGTACCCCTGTGTTGAGGAAATTAGGAATTGGCAGTGTAATTTGGATCACACATTTTCGCTAACTTCATCTTGCCTGCTAAGCAAATCAAAGCAAGGCTTAGCATATTCTTGCATGAGACACCGAGTAGCTGGCACAAGGGTTAGCTGCAATCGCTTTCCACACACACATTATACCCACATTCCTAAGCAGGGTATTAAACAGAATCAAGCTGATGCTGCGGCAGTAACTCCTTGACTATGTATCCTCCCCATGCTCGGTTAAGTGTGCACTTAATGAGCGTTTAATTGGCTTCCCTGTTTACCCAAGACGAGGCGGCTGCATTGATTGAATTTCTTGTGAAAACTTTTTAATTACATCACAATAAAATGAAACAAAGGCTAAATAAATGTTGTACAACATCAACAACAGCAACAGCAACAACAACAACGAAAGTGTTTACACTTGCCGCTGCCATAATCGCGCATAAAACGCGCACTCTTCTCCTGCTCGATTTTCATTTGCCAAATTGTTTTCGCTTGCCATAAAAACATACAACAACAAAGTATCTGGTAGGACAGAACCCAAACATGCTCAGATTTTGACCATTCGGAGGGTTGGATTCTTATTTTCAAATGCTGCAGCGTTTTATGCGGCCATTAAAATATTTTATTGCTCTTAGCGTAAATTTAAAGCAATAATAAAATATACAAAAAAGGCAACCCAGGGCCCAGGAATGAGGGAAAACAAAAAAAAAAAAAATATGGCTCAAGGATGTAAGCAGCGACGTGAGTTAGATTTAAAGGGGGGAGGGAAAACCCAAGTTATAAGGCCGGACTAGTTCGACTGTAAAACACTCTGTAGCTGTAACTTGACTTACTTTCACAGTCCTTGGGCTAGTCGATAAATAGTCCGCATTGCTATATCGTGCTATATCGTTGGGAACTCGTCATCGAACAAAACGGCGCATATTTGACTTAAATCGCATTATTATAACCAATTTTATGAACAATTGAAAATTCAATAAAAATACCGCAAGACTTTTTTGACAACCTTATATATTAGGAATGCAACAGTCTTTTATCTAACAGATCTCAGATATGGCATGATATAGAGGTTCGACTTAAGCTGCTCATACGTGCAGGCAGATGAAGTTTATTAGAAATTTGACAAAAACGTCGTAGCTCCCACAGATTTGTAACACAAGCTATGAAACTGACCTCAGGTGCACAACTCTAGCATTCATTTAATTGTGCCTAATTAAAATAAGTCTCGTACTCAGAAAACAAGATCCAAAAAAGATCCATTTGGGAAGGATATGTCTTAATTATCCTTTTGATCATTCAACGGAACTGAAAAATCATCCCAACGATCCTTTTTCATATCTTTTGCATGATTTTTAGCTGCGGTTGCATGATTAAAAGGATATTTAAGACATATCCTTCCCAAATGGATACGGGAAATCATCCAATGGATATTTTTTCATATTCTTTTTTCTCTCTGTGTACTCTTCCTTACGTACGCTACGTTTTGATCCATTTATCGTACTTGCCGGTGTAACGCACTTGATGTGTATGTGAGATCTGCACTCAAAAAAAGTTTGTATCATTTTTAAATTGATAGCGTTTCGAAGTAAAACCAGTATTTCCTTTTTTGGTATCAAAATGATCTTAAACATTGTCAAATTGATATTTTGGGTATCAATTTGATCCGAAACTTTTTTGCTTGATATGAAAATAACATTTCCAATGTCAACAAATATCAAATTCAAAATTTCATGTTAGTTGACGCTTGGCAAGTAACATTTAGAGCCGATTTCTCATCTTCTAGATAGGAATATCTGTCACATAAACTTACAAATAACAGAGTTAATTTTGAAGAAGATTTTGATAAAAGCACATACTACTGTGGGCAAAAAGTGCAAAAAGGTGAATTTTCAATTTAAACTTCGCGGGCCTAACAATTCGGGCTAGTTCTTTTTTTCTTGAGTTGGCAGGACTGTTGATGACATCTGGGCCAAATTTCATGTGAATGTCATTATCAGTAATATATTTACGCTTGTGTTTTCCAAACGACCAAGAGTGCATTTTTCGATTTTTACAATGTCTGAGCAGAGAAGTGCCATCAAATTTTGTTTGCGGAATGAAATTTCGGCTGCGGAAACGTTGAGGATGTTGCGGAAGGCCTTTGGTGATTCTGCCATGTCACAAAAAAATGTTTATAAGTGGTACAAAGACTTCAAAGAGGGTCGAGAACGTGTGGATGACTTGGAGCGCTCCGGACGACCATCGACGTCAACAGATGACCAACACGTCAATGAAGTGGAGGAATTAGTGCGCAAAAATCGTCGGTTGACTGTTATAGACCTTACTGATATGATCGGAATATCAGAAGGATCTGTGAAAACCATTTTGAAAGACCATTTGGGCCTACGAAAAGTCAAATCTCGTTTGGTACCGAAAGTTCTCGATTTCTTGCAAAGAAGTCATCGCGTTGATGTGTGTGAAACAATGCTTTCTGACTATCAGAACAAGCTCAAATGCATGATTACGGGAGATGAGACTTGGATTTATGCTTACGACCCTGAAACAACCGACCAATCAAGCGAATATCGTGCTAAAGGCGAGGCCAGACCGAAAAGAGCACGTCAAAGTCGTTCAAAAATCAAGGTCATGATGACAGTTTTTTTCGATTTTCGTGGTGTGGTGCACTATGAATTCCTTCCATCCGGCCAAACTGTTAATAAGGAATATTATTTGAGCGTTATGCGTCGTTTGCGTGAAGCAATTCGTCTAAAAAGACCAGAATTATGGGCCAACAACTCTTGGTTTTTGCATCACGATAATGCACCGTCTCACACTGCACTCGTTCTTCGTGACCATTTCGCCAAAAATTCGACACATATCGTTCCGCAACCACCGTATTCGCCTGATTTGGCTCCGTGTGACTTCTGGCTATTCCCAAAACTCAAGAGACCACTTCGGGGAACGCGTTTCGAGTCGATTGAGGAGATAAAAGCTGAATCGAAGAAAGCGCTGATGGCTATACCGGAAAGGGACTATTTGGCATGTTTCGAGGATTGGAAAAAACGTTGGCATAAGTGTATTTTATCGGGAGGGGATTACTTTAAAGGGGATTTTTACAAACAAATTCTTACTTCTTACTGACCTTACTTTTTGCCCACAGTAGTACAACGCCTTCTTATCCAAAAGGAGGCTCAATGCAAGAGGAATGGAATAGGTTAGGTTAGGTTGTGGTGGGTGAGAGCAACAAGTCGCCCTCCCACTTAGGCCTCTTTGGGCCCATTGCGATGCCATGTTTGTCCCCTGTTAACCCTTCTTTGTTAATGTGGGGGGTGCTCGTTACTGAACCATTGTGTGGACAGAATGAATTTTAGTAGAGCTGGGATCCGACAGGTTAAGTAGGAGAGGTTGACTTAGTGTCCTAAGTCTCCTTCTACTCAAAGCGGGGCAATGGCAGAGGAGGTGTTGTACTGCTTGCTCCTCTTTTTCGTATCTACAGCTTCTGCAGAAATCATGGTGAGTGACTCCTAGGCGTGCAGCGAGTCTGCCGATAAGACAGTGGCCCGTTAGGGTTCCCACCAGAAAAGAAATGTGTTCCCTTCTGTGGCGTAAAAGCGTGGTGGTACGCTTTAGGTTTAGTGTTGGCCACGTAAGCCTCGCTACCGCACAGGAGGAAAGGTTTTTCCACCTATCCGCAGCGAGACGCCGTGTTTCAGCTTTTGTGTGGAGCTCTTCTCTGAAAGGAGCTCGATGGTTTCCTTCTACTTATGTTGCGGTGTCCAGGCACCTATATAAGGTGTATACTGAAGTCTTGTTCGATCTCATTTGGAGATGAGCGGCATACAGTAGGCGTTTTGGTATTGTTGGTATATGAGTCCAGGGGTTTTAAGGGCGGCTTGACTGTCTGATTATATGAAGACGTTTCCTTCTCTGCTTGGTAGTGTGCTAAGGTAAGTTGCTGCTTCCTGGATGGCCACCACCTTCGCTTGGTACACGCTACAGTGATCAGGAAGGCGGAACGATAAGTTCAAATTTAAGTTGGTGGAAGATGTTGATGGCATTGGCTCTGCTGTGTAGAAGATTGTCCCACTAGTGTCGGCTTGGAATACAGAAGTCGTATGATTTGACGAACGTCGTTTGTGGTACACAGTAATCAGTATTTAAAATGGTATACTCGTTTGGTCATTGAGTATTGTTGAGTGTCCCGACTTGCCCCCGTTCCAGGCATCGGATTTTCTTAGTCTAAGGGCTGTTGTTATAGCTATTTGCTTTGATATAAGATTTACTGGTAGGAGGTGGAAAATAGTATTTAGCGCTTCCGCTTTCCGTGCTAATACAGATAAAAATGGAATAAAGAATGGCGAAATAATTGGCATAAAGTCGAAAATTTTATGAAAACAAAACTCAGTTTCGAAAATGCACCTTTAAACAACATAGTCTAGATACAAAAAATCGAATATTTGTAGGTGGTACTTCAAGCTTCTAGATGAGCTTCAGTTCTGTCATGCAACGCTGCTGCTGGATGTATGGATCGACCACGGTCGCAACTCTACCGCCCTTGCCAACTAAGTGAATGTACGTTAACTGATGAAACAAAAGAGTGAAATTAAGACAAAAACAAGAAGTTTTCAAATTTATATTACGTATACGCTATGTTGCCATATATGGGCGGAAGGAGTGGTCAAATTAGCTTAAAATTCTGCTCGATATGTGCCATATTCGACTTAATGCCAATTATTTTGCGATTCTGACCACTGCACACTGGGCTGAATGGCCAAATTTTTGGCATAAAGTCCTATGACTTTAATGATAAAGTTTTATGATGTTTGTTCTAAAAAATGATGCTTCAAATATAACAATTCCAATAAGCTGTCAGAGGGCAATTGTGGACTTTGAACAGGCCTGCAAAGTCTGATGTTTGCTTGCCTGTTTGATTACATAAAATAGCAAGAAAATGTATGCTAACTTTGCTACAAGAGACAATTTCTGCTCTAGTGCACAAATAGAATGTGTGAAATATGCAAAATACAGTAAAATTTATGAATTATGTAAATAATATTAAGCAATTGTGTTGAAACTGTGAAATTATTAACATTGACTAGTTTTGTGATACGTCCTTAGTCGGAGAAAGCTTACTCAAAACACCATTCTAACTAACTTCGGCCAAAATGTTTTTATGTTAAAGTGTTCTTAAAAGTATGCATTCTCACTTGTTATCAACGCTTTTGCCCGTTTTTGCCCGCTCTCTAAGTTTTAGGAAAGATTAAGCTCAGCCTAGGGACGTATTTTCAAGGAGAGGCAAATCAGTAGTCGAGAAAAACTATACATTTTAAGGGATTTCTGAACAAATTAGCATGCAAAACGCAAGCTTCAAAACAAAAATTAAAAATAATATTACTTATCCGCTACGTGGAACCATATGGGCGGTGAGGTATCCGTGTTAGGATCGGCTTAACACTTTTTCTTAATGGTTGTTGTTATCAAACTCACCAAGTTTCAACTTTATGGCTCTAAGTTGTCGACTTTATGTCAAAAATTTTCATTTCAGCCCAATGTGCACTGTGGAGTGGTGAGAAATGCAACATCAGCTGGCAAAACAGAGCATGCAGTGACAGAGCTTAATGCTTTCCATAGTCAAGGACAAGTCACAAAACAGCAGACGAATTAATATAAAGAATTTTGTAATAATTTCAAATAAATTCACGAAAAACTTTCAGGCTTGTCTCACATTTGAATGAAAATATATAAAACTGGTCACATCTGGTATCAAAATAACAGTATCAAAATGATATCAAGAAAATAAAACAAACAACTAACAAAGTCGTTGCATACTCTTGACCTCTCCAAGTTTGTGTTAGGGTAAGTCTTAAGGTTAAGTGCTGCCCACTATTGCTGCTCGACTATTGTTCTACCGATCCTTACCATTTCTTTGACGAATCGATAAAGAATGATGCACAGAAAAAAATAAGATCAAATATCGAGTTGATCTTCCAATATAATTTCAAAAATATCAATTTTTAAATATCCAAGAGTTACTATTTAATATCAATATGATGCTGTAGTATTACATTGATACTAAAAATATTATATTAATAAGCGAAATTCTCACAGTGATATGAAAAATACCCTAGTGACGTGATTTCAGATCAAAGTAGACATCGAAAATCTGAGGGCAGAGACAAACAGAGTTTCTTAAAACAAAGAGAGACAGTTATAGTCCAACTCGAAAATGGCAAATACAATGTTCATGTCTCTGCCGCAGCTAGCGAGACAGCGAATACTCTTCCGACTTGTCTGTTTTTGCTTTCATTGCTGATTGCAATTCCCAACTGCTTAAAGCGGTGAGCGCATGGAGAGACATTCAAACAACGACAGTCATTAGCGAAAAGCCTACTGAAGGTTGAATCGGGAGATTCATGAAACAGTACTGTGTAGGCAACCAGCGCTTTTTGGTGTATATAAATGCATAAGTTGTTTACAGTTGTGAACAAACGCAACTTTTCGGGACCCTGAGCCAACTAAAGTCACTAATTATTATTCAAAAACATCTTTGACAAAAATATAGCTTTGATATTATTAAATACACCATTGGTAATACATGAATACCCCTTTGATATCATAAAAATATATATTAAATATTTCAGCCATGTCGTACAGGTATTGTGAAAATACTGCATTGATACTATAAAAATATATCAGGGATATTAACAAATATCAGATTGTTGATCTGAAACATTTCACTTTGATATGTTCGAAATGTACGAGTGATATTTTCGATCATATCAACTGGGTATTCTTTAGATGAAGGCCGATTCGATGCTGAAAAATACCCGATTGATACTAAATATCGTGATCTTTTTTTCTGTGTGTTTATTAATAATGTCTAGAAGGTACTTACCTTACCTTTCATAAATCTGTGGCAGATATGACATTCTAGCAACTCTCCACAGTTGTCTTCAACATACTCATGCGCATCATTTCCACAAACTGCTGTATTCGGTGCTACACAAACTCCACCCGAACCCTGCCCAATGCACAACAAAAATCGAAAAAATTGAAATCCTGATTATGTCAGGTAATCTCTGATATGATGCTCGGTTCCACCCAAAGTTCTTACTCCTCATACATGTTATAGTTTTATTTGGGCGCGCAAAAGTATGCTTTGTTTTTCGAATGAAAAACAAATCGCTTGCTCTTCATCCTGCTACCCTCCAATCTTTCCCTTTTTGCTGTAACGTTTATAACAACTTAGCCACGCCTACAACATTCTACGTTCCGCCTTTGAAATTCCTGGTGACTAAACAGCCATTTTGGGGGCGAAATTTCCCATTTGACTTGAGTTGCGTTTGCGTTTCGCTTCGTTTTGCCTTTTTTGAAATTCAGTGAAAATTTAATTTGCATTTGCGCATAAAATGACTGGGAGAGGGGTAAGCGTAGGGGGGTGGTAGTAGACACACCCGCTAGTTTGACTTACACCTTAGCCGCCTGCTCTCCCGCTTCCTCGTTGTGGGTGGGTGTGTGTGTGTGTGTGTGTGTGTAACATGTGCCGGGACTCTGCTATTTATGGCAGCAGCTGTTCTCACTCCACCAAAAAAAGCACAAAAAACACTGAAACCGACTTCTCATCGAGGGTCCACAGTGTTCTCCTTTTTTTTTCTTGTTTTATATGCTTTTTACCCCTGCCACGCATATAAATGGCATCCAATTGATTTACTTGTGCTGGCAGTATTTTTTATGCTCGCCCTTAAATTTTCACTAGAGAAAATTGAATTATTTTTTTTTTGGTGAATTTTGTAATTTTGACAAGAAACTTAATTGAATTTCGCAAAACTGTTCCATTTTGTTTGTTATTTAATTTGTTTTATAATTCTATTTAGCTTTAATTAAATTGCAGTTTTTTGTGTTTGCGCACAATTTTCAGTTTAATATTAAGCAATAAAATTGAAATAAAAACTATGCGAAAAATGTCTGTCCGTCTGTCTATTTATGCAAGCCAATAAAAGTGCGCGCATGTGTGTGTGCGTGTGTGTGTGCGAGTGTGTGTGTTTATGCAGCAATAACTGTAAATGACAAACAAATGCGCACGTTAAATTCGTTGATTAAAATCAGCATAAACACACATGAGTAAGGCGTCCTACCCACACGGTAGGTGTGCAGGCTAAAAGCTTGTAGGTACTCTACATATTTTGATTGTGGGGACGTGGGGGGAAGTGGCAAAATAAGTAAGTAGAAGTTGACAGCCAGGCTACGACCTGGCAGATACCCTGTGCTTGATATTTACTTTGAATTTAGTGAAATAATCTTTCAAGAAGATAACTTACAAGCTTTGAAAGTCAACTTCGGTTCGGCCAAAGTTTGTATACGCTTGCAGCTCGTTTTCTAACTAATTTGAAGGACATTTCCATTGAAAACAAACCAGTTTTTCTCAATAAGACTACTTTTCTGACTCTTTTTTTCTATGACAACTATACTATATAGAGGCCCGATTTCGACCAAACTTGGTGCAATCATGGCAAAGCATGGCAAACTAAGAAATACAAAGTTTGGTGGCGTTTCCTTTAAAAACAGAAAAGCTTGTCTCACTAAAACCAGTTTTTGATCGATCGTTCCTATGGCAGCTATATTTTATAGTCATCCCATTTTGACAAGACTTTAAAGAATTGTGTGAAAGTTTATAAAATAAATATATGCCAATTTTAAAGTAGTTTACATGGAAAACAAAAAAGTTTTTCTTACTAAGACTATTTTTCTAACCTTACTTTTCTATGGCAGCTATACTATATAGATGTCCGATTTCGACCAAATTTGGCAGAATTATGGAAAAGCATAGCAAACTTAGAAATTCAAAGTTTGGAGGAGTTTTCTCTGAAAACAAAAACATTTTTCTCACTAGAACTAGTTTTTCGCTCGATCGTTCCTATGGCAGCCATATGCTATAATCACCCAATCCAACCATATCCGACAAATGTGCAGCGTATTTGTACCAGAAGAATTCGTGCAAAGTTGGGTGGCGATAGCTTTCAAACTGATGGAGGAGTTTGCATAGAAACGGATGGACGGACGATTGGTCGAAAAATTGGTTCTAGTGAGAAAAACTTTTTTGTTTTTAATGCAAACGTCTCCAAACTCCGTATTTACAAGTTTTCTATGCTTCCGCAAAATTCCACCAAGTTTGGTCAAAATCGGAAATCTATATAGTATAGCTACCATAGAAAAGTAAAGTAAGAAAAATAGTCTTAGTAAGAAAAACTTTGTTGTTTTTCATGTAAGCCTCTATAAAATTGGCATATATGTATTTTGTAAGCTTTCACACAGTTCCTTAAAGTTTTGTCAAAATCGGTTGACTACAGGTTATAGCTGCCGTAGGAATGATCGGTCGAGAAACTAGTTATTGTGAGAAAAACTTTTTGGTTTTCAAAGAAAACGCCTCCAGACTTTATATTTCTTAGTTTGATATGATTTTCCATAATTCCACCAAGTTTGTTTGAAATCGGTCATCTATATAGTATAGCTGTCATAGAAAAGTTAGGTTAGAAAAGTATTCTTAGTGAGAAAAACTTGTTTGTTTTCAATGGAATTGTCCTTAGTTAGAAAAACGCGCTGCTGAAGTTAATTTTGCTCTATTTTTTGAACTATCTTTTCACAATAGGTCACCTTTACCAGCTATTGCCCCCAAATTGTAGAATAAGTAGTCATTAAAACGCTTTTCAGATGTTACAGCTTCTCTCAAGAGAAGGACAACACATTTATTTTTAAAGTGATAAAACGAGTAACTAAGCTGTAACATAGTCTCATGTACATTTTAATGTAGCAGATGCGTTTTTCTGTAGTTAAGCTGACCAATCCTTTGACGAATCGATGACGAAGGTACAAGCTTTCTATCTGTTATAGTCTGGGATATATATGACTTTCTCCAAAATGGATTTGGCATTTCTTTTTGACAAAAGAGTCTTTCACAGTGGATCAGCTCTTATTTCTTGTAGAAAGAAACTGGATTACAAGTCTTTGATAGTTTCCAAACTGACGGAGGAGAAGCCATTGGTATCGCTTCGGTTCAGACTTTGTGAATGGCTTTTCATTTGGGTTTCATAAAGTTATAGAAACTTAAAGCCGAACTGAAGATCATAAAGTTGAATGCATATGTTAACCCCATATACCCTCCTTCCATCACTGAGTATAACAAACAAGCCGGAATATCAATGAGTGCGAGTATATGGAGAACAGGACAATCAGCCAAAGGACCCCACGCAGTGCGTCATTTATGCGGGCCTACAACATACAAACACACACACACACACACCCACACACACAGCTGCAGTCGTGCAGGTAAATAAGCTGCACTTTAAAGCAAACAATCCTCCCCTCTCCCTGGGTACACTCCCCCCTCCCCCCGCCCCGTTCCAAGCCATCAACATCCTTCCATGGGCGATGCCAACTAAATGGCTTCTGTCTGTGTGTGGATGTGTGGGTGATTGTGTTGGTGTGTTGGCTGCTTGTTACTGCGCCTGTAAATGTCATTGGCAGACACATATAGAAAAATATTTTAATAACTATTCGTACGAGACTAGGAACTGTCGTACTGGGCTTGCCTACTCTCGCTTGACTGGCAAATGTTTTCATTAGCCCCCAACGAACAAAAAAAAAAAAGGAAAAAAAATAGACATAATAAACGAAGTGAACAGAAAGCATACGGAGACAGAAAGAGCTGGTGACCAGGCAAATAGCCGATTACAAACAGGAGCGGTTAGCAGCGATGCGCAATTATGAATACTTAATTTAGTTATTTGCAAAGCTCCGAGGGAATTCTTCCGCCTCTTTGAGGGATTTTGAGGATTTCGCTCAAGTCAAGCCTAGCTGCACTTACTTAGACCGCCCCCCCCCCCTAGTCCGCTCCTGATTTCAGGTCAGAGGGAAAACGAAATCGATTTGTCTGCCAAATGTGTCTCTGGTAATTTTCTTTAACCACAAGCAAACATGGCCAACCAAGACTTAACAAATATTTGCCATCGTTAGTTTTCTTTTTTGTTTTGATGAGAGTTTTAGAAGAGCTTTCCCCAAGAGCCATGTAAACAGATCGTACACTTTTATGTACTTACATATTTTGAAAAAAGAAAGTTGAGGTTGCTGGAGGTAACTACTTATGGAAAATTTGCAGGTGAAGCAACATTTTATCAATTGGCCGGCCATAACAATTGTCAGCCATTTGCAAGCAATATGGGGAAACCTGTCACAATAACGTTATCTTTTATGGCATACAAACGCCCACCCACACCACTCCCAGTTGTTCAATTTGTTTTGCCTGCCCAATGGCCAATGTCACAAATTAAAATTTATTTTCTGACAATTTTTATTTAAAGTTCCCGAGCTGCAGTCAGAATCGGAGGAATCGAAGTTGCCATTGAGCAGCAGCTGGCAGCCCACAACAACAACAATAACAACAACTGAGTGGACAAAGACTGCATAGGCCCAGGCCTGGGCGTCCAGTTTTATTTGGCCAGAAATACCCTCAACTAAAAAGTGCCACAACTTTAACATTAAGTTGAGAGTGCATCTTTGGGAATTTTGAAGTGAAAAATTTGTGTGCGGGAATAATGAGTACACAGATGAAAAGAAGATCCTAGAAGATCCAGTTGAAATGGATAGTTTTGGATGATTTTCAGCTCCATTGGATTATAGTTTAAGATCAAGTTAACATTAAGGCCCGACTTGTCATCTTCTACATAGCTAATATGTGTCAGATAATCTAAGATTTTGCTCTGTTATATGTAGGTTTATGTGACAAATAGCTCTATGTAGTAGATTAGAAAACGGCCCTAGATGGATATTTTAATATCACAAAACGGACATTAAATAAAGTCCATTCTAAATGGATACTGAAATCATCCAAGGTATATTTTTGAATAACCTTTGTATTAAGTTTTGAACCGCCTTTTACTTATACTTCTTTGTATACTAAGTTGCTTCATAAATCTTAAACCAATTGATCTGCTGTTTTTGTACTTGACTGACAACTGCAATTGAGAAAAGTATTTGTATGCCACAAAGATTTTACCCTTTAAGTTTTAAGTGATTTGTGGCTTGTCTCTTAAATTATTTTGCAATAGTAAGGAAATATGAGTAAGCAATTAATAAATTATAATTAAATTCTTTTCTATGACTATCTTTTCTTTAACCGGTGCGTCTGTACAGTCCGTATGAATCAACAGATCTCAGTGATGGCTAAATTGCATAGGACTACTTACTCATGACAGGCAAATAAAGTACATTCAATACTTTGTATTTCGTAGTTTTCTTCATCAGCTTTAACAGACGAGTCGATATGGCAATATCCGTATGTCCTTAAAAACAAAAAGATCTCAGAGATGGTAAGAGATACATATTAAATGTAAGAAAATTTCTGGTTTTGAGACATTTTTTCTCAAATTTATAAAGCAGTTTTTAAGGTTAGGGTAGTTTTAGGCTAGAAAATCTACTTTAATTTAGAAAAATTTAGAATAGACACCGCTTGTAATTCTCTAGTTTGAACTCGCTGCATTCGGAATATAAAAAAAGGCAATTGATTTTAACATTTATAAACAGTTGATTGTGTTTCTTACTGTGCCTCGCGCGAGTGTTTGATGGTCGAATGCGCTGAGATGTCTTACGTGTGTAAGTATCCCTGCGTTTCCGAACTTCGTCTGTGCCGAAGTTTTTATACCCTTGCAAGTGCTCGCTTAAATATTTTCAAAAAAATACGCTTTTTCCCATTTTTCAACCGGTCGTTTGTATGGGAGCTATATGATATAGTCATCCGATTGGGACAAAAATTGATCGAATTAGGTGAAAGCATATAAAACAATCAAATACAAAATTGCAGCATGCTACCACTAAAAACAAAAAAGTTTTTCTAGCTAAGACTGTTTTTCAGACCTATCTTTTGTATGGCAGCTATACCATAAAGTTGTCCGACGTTAATAAAACTTGGTAGAGTTATAAAGAAACATAGAAAACCTAGGAATACAAAGTTTGAAGACGTTTTCATTGAAAAGAACACAGTTTTTCTCACTAAAACTAGTTTACCGACCGATTGTTCCTATGGGAGCTATAAGATATAGTCATCCGATCCGGTCGGTTCCGACATATTAGTAGTGTGCAGCAAAAAGAAGACTCTGTGCAAAATTTCAGCTCGATAGCTTTAAAACTGAGAGACACAGACAGACAGACAGACGGACGGACAAAGCTCAATCGACTCAGCTTGTCACCCTGAACCAGTATATATAAGGTTTATGGGGTCGGAATTGAATATTTCTATTGCTACTTCTGGGCAAAATTATAATACCCTTGGCAAGGGTATAAAAATTAGCGTTACAGCGAAAAAATACTTCCTCATACTTGGTTTCTTCCTAACAAAACCAAAACCAAAAGTTATGGCCCAAAAACAGTTTTTTGCTCTTTTTACTCATTTAAATTGAAATTATTCATGCATAGATCGTCTTTATTGTATATAGCCTTGGCAATTCTGATACCGATATTATCAATGGCTTGACAGATTAAACTCAATGATCTGGCATTTACACCTTTTTTTTGCAAAATTTCTTCTTTGACCTTCACCGGTTTTATTATTTTGTACTAAGCGATTTCTTTTAATGTCTATTATAATAGCCCTTTTAATTCTCTGTAGAGCAGTTGTGGAATCCATGAATTTGGTAACTTTCTGCCGAAGTTTTTTGCATGTTTCTAAGTTCACATCGACAATTTAGTATTTTTTGTATGTCTTGCTATATTTTGGTGTGTGCTTTACCCTTAAGGTATGCCATTTTTTGTTAAAAGAAAATAAATATTCCTCTGGACCAAGATTAACATTATTCGTATAATGTTTCCAACAAATGCTATACTCGACCTGCCCAACAAAATGCACTGGGTCTCGTGAAAAGTATAAAATCTGCCGCAGTTCGTAACTTCTAGAGCTATTTGGTAGTCAGCATTATTTATGGTTTCGCCCAAAAAAGTGGTAAAGATCGGATGAACCATAGTAAAGTTGTGAGCAAGAGAAAAATTCGATCACTTTAGCTGGTACAGAGTATATTGCAGTCGGACTTGATAGACTTTCTTAATTGGTTGCAGTCATTTTTCAAAAATATTGCATGCATCTGTTGTTGGCTCGCAGCTGAGTCCTGTGCCTTTATTTTGTGGCTCTAGTTCCGAAACTAACGAGCATTTTATTGAGCAGTGCTTTTAAGGCATAATGACAGGCCGGCCAATCGGACATACGGTAGCTTAGACGATTTTCCGGGCACAAAATACCAAAATATACAAATAAGTTTTTCATCACGTCGATGGAATGAAACCCAACGAGCCGTTGCAGTTTGAGGATTTTGGATACGGTTGCGGTTCGCAGTGTGGACAACGAGCTTGAGTTTAGAACGGGGTTTTAATCCTATGAAACAGAAGAGGAAGCATTTCTCATGAAGATATTTTGTTGATAGTCAGGTGCGTCTGTTCTTCCGGCTGCAGGAAGTAAAGAGGCTATATGTATTTCGAACATAGACAGGGCCGACTTTAGCTGACGCTTCCGAGTAACTCAGAGAAGACTCGCCCAGAGGTCCAGCAGTAGTCTCTCGTAAATTATCTGCTGTGTGCTGAACAATCGCCAAATGGTTGCTCAAAAGTCGCAAATCAAATTTCATTTCAAGAAACATCCTTGATGATTCTTCCCTAACAAAAAAAAGCGATGCATGTCAGGGCATTTGGGTGTCGATTTCCCAACGCTTTCCCTGTGCTCTGCTTCGTGTTCTTTGTTTTATGAATTTGTGTGTGTATGAATACTCGCTCCATGTTTGTTGTTGTTGTTGTCACATTTATGTACATACGTATGTATGTATGCACGGGTATGCACACACTTAATGGCAGCGACAATCGACCTCTGAACGTTCTTAGCCTTGGCCGAGGGGGAGGGGAGGGTGGGGGGCCCGCTTCCACAGTGCGCAATAATAAAAACAATAATAACGAGCCGAACAACCACAGTCCACTCCCCGCGTGTCCACCCACACGCTTTCAGCTCTTTTGGTCATTTTGGGCTGGAGGAGCATATTGAAAAATTGTTGTTGTAGGAAAAACCCATTTGGCTATTGTTTGTCATACTTTTCGGTGAACGGCAGCCGTTGCCGGCGCTTTTCCTGCTTTTTCTGTTTTACCCCGCTGCGCGCCCGCCGCTGCAGTGGATTTTCAATAAATGACTTATGTGTATACACCGCCGGCTAACTGCTCGCCATGTCCAATGCATGGGAACACGCTGGGTATGGGTTTGGGGTTTGGGGTTTGGGGTTCGGGGTATGGATATGGGACAGAAGTCGCTCCTGTCTGTGACACTATTTGTGCTTTTAACGAGCCCAGCTGCGCTGGGTAGGCGAAAATCGCTTTTAAAAATAATAACAATGTTGTGTTTGGTTTGGCCCTCTTCATGTTAGATCAAGCGGCTGGTGGAGTCGGGGAGTGCAGAATGAGGCAGGATTGAACAGTTTAGCTGTTGTTTCCACAATTTTCAGATTACCAAAGACTGTACAAGGGTGTGGAGCACTCTTCATATCAATTTGTCACCGTCAATCTTTTTAGCTAATCGATTTGGATCAAACTTTCAAATAGAAAATTTGCATTTTATTATACAAATTAGTAGTGAATGCACTTTTTGGAACTAAAGAGAAGGGAAGGGGTGTAAGGCTAGGGTAAAGATGTTAATACCTCTTCCCATAATCTAAGGTATTTGTGCTCCACATAGAGTTGAATAATTTTAATACAAGAGTTAACATTTCAGCAGGAAACTTATAATTCTTTGTACATCGCTTTCCATCGAAGGACTTCCTCGTTTAATAATAATCTTAAATTCTTCTTAAATTGTTTTTTATTTATTTGACATCATCTTTGGCCCCTTCAATTACCACGAATGGCATACTTGTTTAATGTCTTTTTTGTTACAGAAATCCCTTAAGACTTATAAGTTTAGCATTTGTTGCTGAGTAAAGTTTTTTATCCTTTTTTGAAAGCGCGATCCAACAGTTTTCTCATGCTAGTTTGTCTGCACCAGACTTGTAATCTAGTATTCTACTGGCTTACTTTATGATTAATACACTTTAAGTACATAGTTTTATCGATATGATTAGGAATATGAATATGAACAGTTTTACTTTTAAATGTTATTAAACTACATTAATTCTTAAAATTAGGATGGCATGTTCTTTTAGTATGCATTTTAATTATTTAAAAACGAGTAACAATTACTTAAGCTCTTGGCTTTTTCTACTCACTGAGCAAACAGTTTGTCAATTCATGATTTCTTGGCTGAAATTGGGACCAAAACACTTAGAGTTTGTGAGTCTTTCGTTACTTGTTTAACAATTTTAAAGATTAAACAGTTTCTTGAAGTTTAGAACGTTGCTTAATTCCTAATAAAAGTATTCGAAAACGAGTACAGGACTGAATAATTTGAAAAGCACAAGAAAATTGTAAAAAATATGGTAAAAATTTCTAACCAATTTTTAACAAATGCGATCAATATGGAGGTGGATATTTTCCTGGTTCAGAGCCGGCTTCCAACTGATTTAAAAGTGAAGTCGGTTGCAAAAAGTGTTTCATGTTTTCAATCCTTGTAAATAATATTGATCGAATCAATTGAGATTCCCCAGAATGATTCATTTGTTGCCTGAACCCAACTCTATTTATTTTTTTATCCAATTGAGCTTTTAAATGGTTTCAAAATCCAAATATGTCAACTTAAATCTAGTATTTGAGTGCTCAAAACCCTAAAAACCCGTTGTTAGTAGCGAATGTGCTTATCTTGAGTCCCATGTTCTCGATTAGTTTCCTCTGTCCACAAGCTTATGTACTTTTGTGGACAGAGATAGTTCCTTCTATGTTTTGCATTCTCTTGATCAGGGCGACGAGCTGAGTCCATTGGGCTTTGATCGTCTGTCTATAATCAAAGATAGATAATAGACAATTTCTTTTAAATAATAGTAGACTTTCTAAAATAAGGAAAATATTTACTCTTGGCTAAAAAATATTTTCTTAATTGTTGAAAAACATTTTCTAGATTTTAGAAAAACATTTATAGATATTAGATTGATAAATAAAAACATTTTCTGACTATTGGAAAGGAAAGAGAGTGAGAGGAGTAGAAACAGAAGACTAAGACGACACTAAGACTCGTATAATTATACTCTGTACCGTAGGTACATAGAGTATTATAAGTTTGTGCAAAAGTATGTAACATCCAGAAGGAAGCATCTCCGACCCCATAAAGTATATATATTCTTGATCAGCATCAACAGCCGAGTCGATATAGCCATTTCCGTCTGTCCGTCTGTCTGTCTGTCCGTATGAACGCACAGATCTCAGAGATGGTAAGAGATAGAGGTTTGACATGTATGGGACATATGCTTCTTATGTCTGCAGGCAGATCAAGTTTATTTTCAATTTTTGCCACGCCCCCTCCTGCCCCCGCAATTTAGAAAAAACGTCATATCTCCCACAGTTTTGAAGATAGATGGCTTGTTCCTTCTGGACATATTTAGTTATTAGGATAACTTATCGATCCGCCAAAGGAATGAAGAAGATCGGATGAACGGTTTTCGAGTTATGATCAAAAGACAAAATTTCTTGGTACAGAGTATGTTATAGTCGGGCTTGACCGACTTTCTTTCTTGTTTTCTTGGTACAGAGTATGTTATAGTCGGGCTTGACCGACTTTCGTTCTTGTTTTATATTCGGAATGCAGGGAATTTGATCTTGAGAATTTTCTAATACTTTTCTAAATTTTGGGCCGATTTTCCGATTCCGACTTAGGCGGACTTTCTAAAGTATGTTTCTTAAGAAATGTTCTTTCCTTAAATAAGTTCACTTTATTAACATCAGTGGCTAGCGGCCTACTTTTTCGAATCCGAGCTACATTTTTGTATTAGTTCATATTTAGGAAACCATGTAGAAAGATTTCCTTAAATTTAAGAACTATTTGAATTGTATTTCTAAATTTGAGAAACTATTTTCTTCAAAATTTAATGTCGGGTTATGCTTTCCAAGTTTACGAAAATCTGTCTAATAACAACAGAAATTTTGTTTAAGTCAAGAAAACAAATTTGTTTTTAATGAAAGATATTTGGTTCGAACGAAGGGTTTGCACATGGCACTTAACTAGAAGAAGACTTCGGTTAGTTTCCGTGCTCAGAAAGAGATGTTCAGCAATTAAAAACTTCGTACCAAGTCTGCTGCAGAATTGAGGATAAACTATTAAGTTTCGTATTTTCATAGATTTTCGACTCGATTCTGATGATCGCATCGGATTTGCAGTGCAACTTCGCGGGGCACATGTGAGGCAGGTGGATTTGGCAGACTTCACATAACCTCTAATATTCAGCTTGCATATTAAATAAATGATTTGGCATTAACTTTAAATGCATTTTGATGCATTACCCCACCCACCCCCCCAGTTCCCGCCCAGGGCATTGCATGTATAGTCATCGTTTGTACAGTTTGGTAAAATCAAATAAATTCATCATTCTATGCCACTTTATAAGGACTGTACCGCGACAGGGGCTGGCGGAGGGATGCCAAGGGCCAGCGGGCATTCTGCACACAACATTTTGCGTGCTAAACAAAAACAACGAAAGTTGGCAGCAACAAACTGCAGCTGCAGTTGGCGAATGCCGGAGGTGGTCGGGGAGGGCGGCGGAGGCGCATATTAAAACATAATCATGAGCACATAAATATGCAAGTGGAGTTGCGGTCATGGTTCGGTGGCTCGGGTTCGGTTCGGCTTGGTTCTTGGTTGCCATCCACGTTGATATTGATATTTGACTAAAAGCAAACCAAAGCGCCAGCGACTGGCAAAGTTTGCTCAGCAAACAATGTGCACTTCTGGCAAAGCAAATACACACCCACAACCACACGGCGCTGGAAGCGGCCAATCAATAAGTTTCGCTTAGTTTTGGCAACAATCAATTTAATGCGGCCCGCAAAATGATAATTTAACTGTCAATTAAATGGAAATTTACAGCACTTCAAGTGCAGCCGGCGAAGCCCGGCAGAAATCGCATAAAAAGAACTACATGAAAAAGGCAGCAAATTTATTGCAGAAATATTCAGTGTCCTGCCATACGAATGTATGTATACGCATCGTATGTATGTATGCTATTTCTTATATTTCGTTCGTTTTGTCCTTTTGTGTAAATAACATTTTTGCTCCTTGTGTGTGCCAACGGCAAAACGATGACGAGCTGACGATGTCGTTGCAAATACCATAAAGAAATCGTTGTCGACGTGCCGCTGCCGCTGCCGCTGCACAGCCTCCGCACACGGCCAAAGGGGGACAGGAAGCCCCACGAAATGTTATTTATTGGAATTGTGTAATAAATGTGACCAAAAAAAGTGCACAAGATATCAAGGATATGTTGTTGCAGCAGGCCCATCTGACTACAATGTTTGAGCACTTCGATTGCCTTAGCCTGCATTTAGGGTGAACCAATTGAGGCAAATCAGAAAGGAGATACAAGCTGGCTTTTGATCAAGGCCCTCGTGCGGACTTGTGAAGTAGCGAGAAGCTGTTAGAAACGAAACATTTTGCATGACTGCAGCCAAAAAGGAATGTTTTGCCTAACAGCGGAAGGGTGGACTCTATGAGCTTTGAGCAGCTGACAATTTTGCTGATTTTCTCTGACATGAAAGTCATCAGCGATCAACTAAAGTTAAGTTCAACAACAAGAAGGTGAAACTAACTTCGTTTCTTAAGGTTTCTTCTTGCTTCATAAAAATTGCAAAACATTCAAAACCAGTTAAAGCGACAGTACCATCGAAAGTGTCTGCTGAGTATGTATTTTGCTGATGCAGTACCAACTGAATGCAGCTCTGCTGCAGCGAACATTCGTTTGCTGATAACTTGACCACCGTTTAACTGTTCTTCTCCAATCCTTTGAATCAGATCGATATGTGAAGCTTAGCAACAAAGCCACAACCTCTTTCCCAACAGGCACACACACACTACCCGCTACACCACACCAGTATACTCCAGCTACATTTAGAAATTACAAGCAGAGAAAAGAGAAAATTAGCTTATTTCTAAATAACTTCTACATTTTTTATACACCAATCCGAATACCATACAAGAGCTTAAGGGTTTCTACATTTACTACACGCCCAAGCAATTCTATAAGAAAAGTGCAGCTCAAAAGAAAGAAAAGACACATAAACATATTCTAATCAAATGCTGTGTACCTGAATAAGCCGCTGAAAAAATGTCTTAACTTTGCCGAACCAGTCTACACAGGAAATTTCAAGCTAAATACCCTCTGGCATATGGCTCGGAGCCTCCATTGAACCGTTTCGAAACCGGTTATGAACCAGTTAATTATCTAACACCACATAACCAACCTACAGACCAAGTTTCCAGTTCATAACTCAAATAATTTCTGAGATATTGCTAAAAATTGATCATAGGCAGTTCGAACCGGTCTTTAACCAGTCGAATATCCAACTCCAAAGCTCCCTAGCTCATATCACTTTTGAAATATGACCCTGAACCCATTTTAAGAAGGTTTCACATTATTTAAACAATCTCCACTGCAATTAATAAATTCCTAGATGTGGTTCTGAAGCACTTTTGCACTGTTTCTTACCACTTTGAGCCGGTTCACAGACTTGACACATGTCTGATGATAACAAGAATGGAAGACGGTCAAGCCCGACTATATCATACTTGATATTGTATTAGCAGCTGACAGCAGCGCTGCCACTGTACTGCAGCAGCGAACAGTCTTTTGATCATAACTCGTCAACCGTTCATCCGATCTGCAACATTCCTTTAGCAGATCGATAAGTTATCCTGATTACTAAATATGTCTAGCAGGTACAAACCATCTATCTATCAAAAGAAAGCATCTACGACCCCATAAACTATATATATTCTTGATCAGCGTCAATAGTCGTTTCCGTCTGTCCGTCCGTCCGTCTGTCTGTTTGAACACCGAGATCTCTGACACTAGAAGTGCTAGAGCCACCAAATTTGAAATTTAGACTAGTATTGTCTGCACGCAAATCAAGTTTGTTTCAAATTCTCATACATTTTTTAACATATTGAGCTCAGATTTTGCAGTGTAATGTTTGTGGCCAATATCTACAATCTCACAAAGATTTCATAAAGATCGGATGGTAAATGGCAGAGTTAAAATAACGTTGCATACTTATTTGAGCCGCAGAAAGTTATTAACGACTAATTGGGTATTGGTAATGGGTATTTCGAAGTCGGAAAGA
Source organism: Lordiphosa fenestrarum (assembly GCA_035044985.1). NCBI lineage: Eukaryota > Metazoa > Arthropoda > Insecta > Diptera > Drosophilidae > Lordiphosa > Lordiphosa fenestrarum. The sequence continues at coordinate 483,272 of JAWNNO010004426.1, forward strand.
GCCGACTTAGTTTTTTGAACAAACCGAAGCATATTTTGAAATAAAGCATTTGATTAGTCGGAAAAATATCCAATTTTTGGACTTTCCGGCATTCCTAAAGTAGAGTTTATTGATTTCTAAACAGACATTTTGAAGAAATGTGTAAAATTTGACATAGCTAAATATCTATCTAGCTCCGCGAAGAACTTCTGCCAGCGACTCACTATTTATTTTAAGTGTGCCCAACAAAAACAGTCTGGCCTAAGTGTGCTCAAAATGTGCAAGGTCACACTGACTTGGAAAGGTCTGAACTTAAATCTGAAAATCAACTTCAGTCTTTCTCAGTTTGAGCTGTCTAGCCATCTATTTCAGTATGACTGATATTGAAAAATACTACAACTTCATAGCATGATCCTCTCCAAAAAGCCAACTCGTTTGCTGTCGCAGCAGACTATGCATTTTGCCAGTGGCATTCCTTTTAAAATATCCTTTCAATATTTCAGCTTTAATTTGCAGCTGTTTTGTGTTATTTCCCATTTCTGGTTGCACTTTCCTAAAGCAGCAGAGCAGAATTGGCACACACACACACACACACAGGTGTCCAGTTTTGGGGTGAGGACAATAACAACAGCAACAACACTTTCACTGGAAATATTTTCCCTGTGTTTTGTTGTTGGTACTTAAATTTCGATTTCAATAATGCTCTCATCCCCCCCACCGCACCGCACCGCCCATTGCCAGAAAAACTGCATAAATTACCGTAGAGGAGGAATGGCCCGGACACTTTAGCTTAGCTCCCCCCCCACCCCTCACCCCTGCAATTCCAAACCGTGTGTGGCCTTTTAAACCGACTACAACTATAACTATCGATCTCACTTAAGCCCAGGCACATGGGTCTGGGCCATATGCAAACTGGCAATAAAATTTAAATATTTTGCATATAAATCAAATCGATGGAAAATTTCGGGACAAAGGTGTCCTCCCTGGCTGTGTTTGTGCTCCGTGTGTGTGTGTGTGTGCGGGTCGTTGTGCATATGCGGAGCCTGTCACTTACCAAAAGCCAAAGCGTCGACGCCCAAAGGACCAGTTTCCGTTTTGCCAATGCGACTGGACAGACAGATAGCGGGCGGCTGTGTAGGGAGGATTGCTGGTCGGTCGGTTTAGCTAAGTGTTTCGTGGCTGTCGTCTCCTTACGTAACGTGAGCTGTGTGTGTGTGTGTGTGTGTGTGTTGCCGCTGACACAAATTGTGAAGAGTTGAGCACTCCGTCGACTGCTGTTAAATGAGCGATCAGCTCGAGCATTGAAGGCTAGGCACGTAAACATAATCGAGGCACGAACCATGCGAAGTTAACTTAAATTGTCCAGGAATTGTGGTTCACTTGCCACTTTCTATGAAAAGGGTTACCTTTGACATAAACTTTCCAGATTTCCTACAACTCAGTTTCAACTGAATCAAATCAAACCGAATCTTTCGCCCTTACAACAATATTAACTAAAAACAAAACCAAACAAATTAAATATCAAGACCACAACAATGGAGCCGCAATCCATTACATGTCCAGGACAATTTCTGATTGAGCTGGAGCATTTGCTGCTGTGGCGCAACTGGCGCCAGACTGCGCTGGTTTTCTCCCTAACCTTGGCCATACTTCTGGACATTATCTTTCACTCGGTGATCAGTGTGCTGAGCATGGCCTGCATCACTTTGCTGCTGTTATCCATTGGCTATCGCTGCTTTGTGCTGTTCATGCAATCATGGAACAAGACTGTCCAGCCGGTACATCCCTATCAATGCTATCTGGATATGGACCTGAGTGTTTCGCGAGAGCTGGCCATGCGCTTGGTCTGCCTGGGTGTGGACAAGCTGAACCTCTTCCTACTGAAGTTCCAGTCGCTGTTCTTCGTGGAGGATTTGTGGGAGTCGTTCAAGCTGCTGCTGATGCTTTGCGGCATCAATTTGCTGGGCGATTGCTTTAACGGGCTGACCCTGATGGTTGTAGGTGAGTCGAATCAGCTTTTGTCCTCTGCATTTGGATGTCCATCTAACCGCCTCCGCACAGGTCATATTCTCATCTTTACCTTGCCCAAGTTCTATGAATGGAATAAGTTTGCAGTTGACCAGCAATTGGAGAAGTTTCAGCTGTTCCCGTTCAATGATAATGATTTGATTGAAGATCCGCTGGCCGAGGGAGGCGATGATGAGGGCATCGACGAGGGAGCTGGTGAGCCAATGTATGAAGAGGATGCCGACGAAATCCTTTATAAAGTTTGCGAAAATGTGGAACTATTTGACCTGCTTGAGGAAGAACATGGCGATGGTTGTCGTTGTCGCGATTGCCAGGATACACAATCTCTGCCCATTGAGGCTCACTAAAGAAAATTACCAAAATTTGCATTTTCCATTTACTTAATGAATTTACTATATGTTTAGTCAAAAAGATCAATAATCAGCGCTAAAGTAAATGTTTGCACTCTCTATTAAAGCAATATCAATATGGCAAATATTCCAAAGGTAGTTTCTTTGATATGAACAGGAAATTAGCCTCTGTTAAGGTATATGCTGTGCTGCCCATTTGCGGCCGGTGCTGCCCAGCACAAATGTTTGTTTCGACTTTCGAGCTAGGCGGTTTGATAGTTAATGCTGATTACTAAATATGCCTTGATCAAGTTTTTATACTCTGTACCGTAGGTACATAGAGTATTATAAGTTTGTGCAAAAGTATGTAACATCCAGAAGGAAGCATCTCCGACCCCATAAAGTATATATATTCTTGATCAGCATCAACAGCCGAGTCGATATAGCCATGTCCGTCTGTCCGTATGAACGCACAGATCTCAGAGATGGTAAGAGATAGAGGTTTGACATGTATGGGACATATGCTTCTTATGTCTGCAGGCAGATCAAGTTTATTTTCAATTTTGGTCACGCCCCCTCCCGCCCCCGCAATTTAGAAAAAACGTCATATCTCCCACAGTTTTGAAGATAGATGGCTTGTTCCTTCTGGACATATTTAGTTATTGGAATAACTTATCGATCCGCCAAAGGAATGAAGAAGATCGGAAGAACGGTTTTCGAGTTATGATCAAAAGACAAAATTTCTTGGTACAGAGTATGTTATAGTCGGGCTTGACCGACTTTAGACTATAGAAAACCTATGAAAACAAAGATTGGACACGTTTCCATGAAAAAGAAAATTGTTTTTCATACTAAAACTAGTTTGCCGACCGATTGTTCCTATGGGAGCTACTAGATATAGTCATCCGATCCAGTCGGTTCCAACATATTAGTAGCGTGCAGCAAAAAGAAGACTCTGTGCAAAATTTCAGCTCGATAGCTTCAAAACTGAGAGACTAGTTGGCGTAGAAACAGACAGACAGACGGACGGACAACGCTCAATCGACTCAGCTCGTCACCCGGATCAAGAATATATATATAGTTTCTGGGGTTGGAAATGAATATTTCTATGCGTTCATAATACCCTTTGCAAGGGTATAACAAGACTTATAATGCCAGCTCCAAAAAGTGTGCAACGGAAAATGCGCAATTTTCTTAAGCGAGTCTGTTTTTAAAATTCCCAACTGGTTCAAGCACTTTTGTTATGGAGTGATGGCAGACTTGTTCTTTACTTATGGACCCTTGGATATTTTCAGCCTTTTTTTACCTTATTTTGGAACAAATTGAGAATGGCTTTAGCTTTTAAGGGGCTCAAACCAAGCACATTGTATGTACCAACTTGTTTGAATGAGTCTTATTTTCGTTTTGGAATGTTATTGGGTTGTCTGGTCTAGAAATTTGTGTACTTTAAGAATATGTCATACTAATTTTGTGATATAGTCGGACTGAAACTAAGACCATTCTTAAAGCTTTTCAAACTTTAGATGGCATTGGTCTTTCATTGATGGCCTCTCAGCCCAATCTTCGATAGTAACAATAGTGTTAAACTGCAGTTCTTCACCCCTAGTCCTTTTTTTCAACTATTTCTGAATATTTTCTTTGGAAAGGATCGACTAGACTCGACCTTTCCGGTCATATTGCATGGACCGGCCATAAATAAACGTTGGACAGACGACACTAAAACTGTGAAATGATGATGTTTTCAAAAACTTTACCTCCCCTCCACCCAGCCACCGTCCGCAGTACATTTGTTCATTTCATTTTACTAATTTATTCATAGCCCCCGCCCCCCCGATGACAAGGCTTATCGCTGCTGCTCCCTTTCCAGCCGCTGCTGCTCCCATTTTCCATTAGTTTGCTGCGTAATTTGTTAAATATTTGCACAGCTCCACCCCCCCGCCGGCCACCCGCCAACAATGAACACAAAAGGCCAAGCACAAACACAACTTTCGATTTTTGGTCATTTGGGAGAAATTTGTAATAAATAAATAAGCTGCCATTAGAAGTGGGCGAGGTGGGGTTCGATTTAATCGCCTGCTGTCAACATGCCCAACAATGTTTGCCCGCCCTCCGGATGAACTTTGATGAACAGCGAAGCAATGAAAAAAAAAGGTGCACATAAAAGAAAATCAAACGTTACGTTTTTCCATGAAAACTGATGCAAATCGCCAGCCACGGTTTTGCAACGAAATTTGCAAATGAAGTGCGATGGATTGTGAAATGGAATTGTAAGCGGCGAGTCCCTGCGACGACTGAAATGCCATCCAACCGAAATAATGCCGGGGGGAGGGGGCAGGGGATGGCAGCCATTCACAACATGCCACTTGCCACTTGCCGCCGATCAATTTAATTTCAGTCGCTCTCGCATTTCCACATTTAACGTCACATCGTTTCAATTTGGATTTTTGGCTTCGATTGTGCGGAAATTAGTTAAAACGGATTGCATGTTTGGATGTTGGTCGTGTCCAGCCATTTGGCTTTAATGCGGTTAAAGCGCCCCGCTGCAATTGGCCCAGTCGAACAGTGTCAACTAATGAGCCGGTTCTTCTAGAAACTGCAGTCGCTGTGCAATTCCCATTCCATTTTTCATTCTGTCAGCGGGCGGTGCGACTTCCACACACATAGGATAAGGGGGCGTGTCAAAAAATTATGTTGATTGCTTGCACTGCCCAACGGAAATAATTAAGGCAACAAGAAACTCAACTGCGAGCAGCAGCGCGCCAGTTGGCGCCAAGTCAAAATCTGCCCCAGCATCATCCAACATTGTCAACGGCATTCGAGGATTCTCGTTTTTGTTTCCCCTGACAGGCAGCAGCAGTTGGTTTCTTGGCTGCATCTTAATCTAATTAGCGGCAGCCACTTGGGGGAACTGTTTTGATTTACATTTCTTGGGTGGATTGCTGGAGGCGATCTGCCAGAAAAGTGTTTGTTGTGCCAAAGTTTGTGTTGCGCTGTGTCGTGTTTAATTACGTTTCCATTTGAAGAAGTTTGGAAATAACTTGGAAAAATTATCTACTTTATACAGTTCGGTTGTGTCGCTTGTACTTCTTATATAATATTATGAGAAATCCAATGCAGAATTTTATTTGCACTTTGATGATGACCGAATGATGACCTTGCTGAACTCTCGGAATGAGTTTGGCTGCTTGTCTTGGTGACGCAGCATCTAAGTCTATGGTGAAAGTTGTATCCAGCGCGGCAAACCACTTGAAAATACGTACTGGTTCGGTTGAGTGGTTTACTCAGTTTCGTTACATGGTTCTTGGAGCTAACTGAACCGCGGTTTGGGTTCGGTTCACTGGTTTATAAGGGCATATTATGAACTATTAGGATTTCTGTTGTAATGCCACTTTGAAACCCTATAAACCATTTGAATATCTCTTTCAAATCCTTAGAAATATGTACTAAATTGGATTTACAGGATTCGTCTAAAAGTTCCTGAAGGAATGTCCTTTGAAGACACAGAATATCGGCTAGATCATATTACATGAGACATAACTCTCTTAGTCAAGATTGAATAAAGGTAGACAAGTACTATAGAAAAGTGAAAATGGAGGACGGAATGCAGATTGATGACAAGTATATTAAGGTATCGGCAGGTAATTGCAAAAGACTTGCATATTGATTCATATTCCCAAATTAATTAGTATCCTTGACTGTAGGAATGCCAGTCACGTCTTAAAACTCATCAGAGAACTGAACTGAACCGAACCGAACCGTTTTTATACCCTTGCAAAGGGTATTATAATTTTAACCAGAAGTTTGCAACGCATAGAAATATTCATTTCCGACCCCATAAACTATATATATTCTTGATCTGGGTGACGAGCTGAGTCGATTGAGCTTTGTCCGTCCGTCTGTCTGTCTGTTTCTACGCCAACTAGTCTCTCAGTTTTAAAGCTATCGAGCTGAAATTTCGCACAGAGTCTTCTTTTTGCTGCACACTACTAATATGTCGGAACCGACCGGATCGGATGACTATATCTCATAGCTCCCATAGGAACAATCGGTCGGAAAACTAGTTTTAGTATGAAAAACTTTTTTCTTTTCAATGGAAACGTCTCCAAACTTTGTTATCTTTGTTATAATTCTACCAAGTTTTATTAAAATCGGACAACTATATGGTATAGCTGCCATACAAAAGATGGGTCTGAAAAACAGTCTCAGTTAGAGAAACTTTTTTGTTTTTAATGGTAGCATCCTGCAATTTTGTATTTGTTTGTTTCACATGCTTTTACATCATTTAACCAAATTTTTGGCCAAATCGGATGACTATATCATATAGCTCCCATACGAACGATTGGTCGGAAATGGGGGAAAAAAAGAGTATTTTTTGAAAATATTTCAGCGAGCACTTGCAAGGGTATAAAAACTTCGGCACAGACAAGGTAAGCTTAGCTTTCTCGTTCTTTGTGGTTTTTGCTTCGGCTTGAGACAAGGTTCTCCGATTGCGCAGTGGATATCGACGAATTCCAAGGCTTTAATCACAGTGCTCGGACCGGCCGGTCTTAACGCCGGATTTGATATCTTATCACGCAACGATAAACAAAGTTTTGGATGATTGCCAGTGGGCTTAGCATCCAAAAGATTTCACACATCTCTGCAGACCAATTACAACAGCACGATTTTCGAGCGAGCCACATTCTTTGCCCTTTTCTAAATATGGAGTTTAAAAGTAGTTGGCGTAGACTCGCTTTCAAGTCATTTAACAAAAGATAAAGTATTTATAATATAACTAATATATACATATTTGTGCGAAATGGTGAATTTCAGCACAATTTCTACTTTTCTGCGCTGTTTTTTCTTGGCGAAAACAAGTTTTTGTTGTGCCCTAAGAGCCTATCGGGATAACTTTCAAGTGAATTGTGGTGCAGCAGTTTTTAGACAGTCCATCTGATCTCTACCAAACTTTGAGGATCGATAACTAATGTGGATTACTATATGTATGTGTGTCTGGCAGACCCGAGCCTTCATGCGGTACGACGGACATGTCTCAATCGCCTAAGTAAATGTGGATCTAACCACTTTATAGGGTGGGGGATGCTTCCCTTTTCCTGTTACATACCCTTTAGACATTTTGTATCTTCGGTGCAGAGTACAGAAGAGTGAGAAACTAACAGAGTTGTACTTGATATCTAAGTTGGTTTTTTATTTACATTTCCAAGAAAATGCTTTTAACGATTCGTATACATTTTGATGTGTTTTTCAACGCCTTGGAGCACACACAGTTCTTGGGCTGGATTTGCAAGATTCTCCTGCTCGCTCTGCCACATCACTGACTATGTGAAAGCCTTAGAAGTCCCCCTCTTGGACCACAGTGACTCCAACCTGCATGGCACGTTAGTCTTACTTTACATGGTCAGGCTTTCAAACCTTGTCTAGCGTAGATAAAACGCATTTCTTCGCTATGTCAAAGTAAGACCTTAGTGTCTCCACCAGAAATACACTTGATTTCTGTCATCCCATCATCGCTATCATCAAAGGCAAACGGAGCGGGATAGTGCCATTAAGAGATAATCGGCTGAAAGAGGAATGCTTGAAAGTCTTGAACTGTAAAGCGAAAGTGAACACGAGCAAATCCGCTGAAGGAAGTATCAAGTTTTGTGCAGTCTCTGTACAGTTTTAAGCACACTAACAAAATACGATGTCTAGAGAAATGTCAGAACAAATACGAAACTATAAAGTCCTAGTGGCTGTCAAAAACACAGAAGATAATCAGATTTGTCGAACAACCCGTTCTTTGCCTTCTTTACAGTTCAGCCAGGACCCAAGCCTGAAGTGTCTTCAGTCAAGTGAATTGTGTAAACTTAAATTTAAAATCTAAAGGACTTGAGCTCTTGTGTCTCTGCATTACTTACAAGGTAATGCATTTTAGTGTATCTGTTTTCCATAAAAGAGCAGTTGAGCTGTTTGAAACTAAATCTTTCAACCCAAAAACGAAACTCAATTCGTATATAAATGAGCGAAGCGATGTAGCGTTCCTACGTATTCCGTAAACAGTTGTTTTAGCAGGAACATGCAAAACGACTTGTCTACGTTGCCTGCTGCAACATGATCGACCAGCCAGTAAAAAGTCTTCAACAAACAATTGGAAGCGGGTAGAATAAAGGTTTATTTCCAAGTTTTTACAACAGAACTTAATCAGCAGCTCTTCCAATCCATTTCACGTTACAGTTTCCTAAAAGAAAAACTAGTAAATAAGAAACCTCGATAACAACTCGCGTATTAAACAACTTACCACCTATTCACCCATCGCTTCACATAACATTAACTAATTTAAAACATCATCAGTGCTTGGATCCTCCATCTTGCACACGTACACATAATGCATGTCCAGCATATTCTGGCTAAACATTATCTGCAAATCCTTCTCCATGTAGTTATCCAACTCCTCCGATTCCAGCTGTTCGGTTTGAATTTCACGATTGATGCGCAACGAGCTGGGCACAACTTCAAACAGATCGAAGATATTTTTTAGCACGGAAAGATCAAGATTGTTGGGGCAGTCGGTCGTATACCAGTTGCCTTGTGTATGAACAAAAAACTCCTCCTTGAGGCGTGGCAACATGAACAAAGCCAGGTATACTAAATGGGAAAGAAGTGTCACAGAAAGTACATAGTTAAGTGGTGCCAAATCCACTTACGGCAAGTCAACACAGGGATAATACTGATGTAGCCGGCCACTGTGAGCAGCTGCATGATGAACAGCCAGATAAGAATACTAGTAGCCATGTTGCTGCCAAACAAAACAAACTGCAGAGTTACCACCAGGCGATTGAAGCAGTTCACGGCACGGCGAGTGATCAACAAGGTGCGTTCCGGCGACACCGCCAGCTGCATGTGTAGCAGCCGCTCGTATGGAAGGAAGCGTATATACGGCCGAATGCTGGCATACAGCAGAGCCTGCCCAACCAGGGCCAGAGCCAACAGGGTCAATATCTTGGGAGCCGTATAATGGGCCATCAGGGTCAGCAGCAACAAGCCGAGCACCAAATGTGCGGCCGACAAAGCCGGACGACGCCAGTAGATTATGTCCTTCAATGCCTGGGGCAGACGAATGGTCTTCACAGTCTGATACAGTTCTGCCAAGGTATACCTCTCTGGCGCCAGTTCCTCAATCTTACCCTCCACCGCTTGTGCCATCTCTTGCAATGGATCCATAGTCACGATAGCTTTGTTGGGTTTTCCAAAAAAATAAACTAAATTCAAAAATTACAAGTTGTGGATTTTCTTCTTTTTGTACTTTTTTTCTACTTTTTTGTTTTTGTTGCTTAAAATATATATTAAAATATTAACAAATAGCAGAAGTTCACTGTACGATTGTTGGAAACGGAATGAGCTAGAGAACAAACGAAATCGCCTAGCTGGGGCAACGAGAACAAAGTCAAGGATAAGTTGATGCTTGAAATTTGTGCGAGAAATTGTTTTTATATGAAATTATTCATCGTAAGTTGATTTGCAAATACCAGAGGACTGGGAATTGGGGAGGAATGATCCTAGTTCAACAGATGCTTAGATGAGTCACGGGAATGGGAAATTCCACAAATTTTACATGTATTCTTGAGCCTACGAGTGCGAAAGTCAGCATTATGTTTTTACATTAATCGCGACTATCCACCAATTTACACTCCCAACACTGGGGAAAGTGTTCATCCAAAGCAAATCACATATACCTGCTTAAGTTCCATGCCTGTGATGGCTGAAACTTCGTTAAGGACTACGAGGCTCAAAACTGGCAGGTCTGTTCTTGTTTCTAAGTTCGTTTCCAAGAAATGAATTGAAAATTCTGCTTAAACTAAAGCAGACTGCTTCACATAGCAACGGCAGGCCGGTTTCTTGAGCTTTTCATAGAGAGCAGCACAGAAGACGCAAATGACTCAACTGATGTCTTCAGTGCTCACCAACACAAACACTTCTTCGGGCCACTATTTGCCATTGAGAAGGCGAAGAAAAGCACACAGAGGGAAAAAACCAAGAGCATTGGACCACTTTGAGTCCAATTCGGTGTCAAAAACTAATCATAACCGGGTTTTCTCACTTCGAGAACTTTTTTTGAGAACGCAAAAGATTGATGTGAGTTAAAATGTTCAGTTTTTGAGAACATTTTAAACTCAAAAAAAATTTGAGGTCCAGATCCAATTCCAGGTCTAATTCCAAGTCCAATTTCTGGTCCAATTCCAGTTCCAAGTCCGCAGAGACATCGCCTTGAACAACACCCCACCTACCCTAGTTAATTAAATTGAGAAAGAACGAGAGCGTAAGTTAAAGTCGGCCCTGCCCGACTTCGAAATACCCGTTACTCAGCTCAGCTCGGATAAGTATGCAACATTTTTTTAACTCGGCCATTTATTATCCGATCCTTTTGAAAATTTGTGAGATTGTAGATATTGGCCACATAGACTACACTGCAAAATCTGAGCTCGATATCTTAAAAATTGTGGGAGTTATTCAATATTTTTTTATTGCGGGGGCGTGGCCAAAATTTGAAACAAACTTGATCTGCCTACAGACAATACTAGCTTACGTATAAAATTTGGTTGCTCTAGCTCTTCTAGTCTCTGAGATCTAGCTGTTCATACAGACGGACGGACGGACGGACGGACCAAAATCAAGCAAAAGAATTCAAAACGATAACTGGCCCATCAACGCCGTAGTCTCTCTGGCCACACATCGATAAATACATCTTTGGTAAAAACTTTCTCGTTAGAAAGCAGAACTCGTCTGTGGCACTGTTCGATTTCGACATATGGCAGATATGCAGACGATAATATGGGAAATAATATGCGAAGATCCAACGGTTTTTGAAAAAACATTTCAAATGGAAAATATTTGATCAACGATTATAAACCGTACTCGGTTAATGCACGGCACTGCGGTTCGTTTAAACTACGAACCGAACCTTAAGCCAAAACTTAACCTATTCCGAACCTTAACTTTCGGTTTGCAAGCATTACCAAAATGTTGTTACGTGGAACGCATAGAAGGATGCATTTTTGACCACATATAGTACATACGTATATATATTCATGATCAGCATCAACAGCCGAGTCGATATAGCCATGTCCGTCTGTCCGTCTGTCCGTCCGTCCGTCCGTCCGTCTGTCTGTCCGTATGAACGCACAGATCTCAGAGATGGTAAAAGATAGACGGTTGACATGTATGGGACATATGCTTCTTATGTCTCCAGGCAGATCAAGTTTATTTTCAATTTTGGCCACGCCCCCTCCCGCCCCCGCAATTTAGAAAAAACGTCATATCTCCCACAGTTTTGAAGATAGATGGCTTGTTCCTTCTGGACATATTTAGCTATTAGGATAACTTATCGATCCGCCAAAGGAATGAAGAAGATCGGATGAACGGTTTTCGAGTTATGATCAAAAGACATATATGTTATAGTCGGGCTTGACCGACTTTCTTTCTTGTTTTTTGTTGCTGTCATTTTGTGCCATAAATCGATCCAACAACAAAATATGGCTCCTAAAACCTAATGTTCCGTAAAGGATCTGAATGCAACTTTCGCTTCGTTTCTTGGCAAGTGGCAACAAAATTTGGTTACATGGCTAAGCTCATCTGGGCCGCTTCTTCAAACCCAATTGGCTCTCACATACCGACCAAAACGTCCGACAGCAGATTTTGGCTACATGTTTGAGCGCCTAATGAGCGGGATACCTACGGCCAGTGCAGATATTGTGTAGAAACTTGATACTGGCCCAGCTCTGCCCCGTTCATTGTTAGTTTTTCCACCGTTACCCACCCACACACACACCCACACACAGCTGTCAACTCCCACTCACACAAACAGCCACACCCAAGCGCGCACATAACCGGATTATAATGCCTTAGCAGTGCCCGGTTACCTATCCATCCGCAGCAACATCATCCCCTGCCACCCTACCCCACCTCCACGGCCCAGACTGCCTACTTAGGTGTGTGCATATCTCTGAGCAGTTAAACCGCTTACGGAAATTTGCCTGTCCCTGAGATTTCTTTAAGGCCCTAACCCTTGGGCGGCAGCGAGTTTAATTGAAAGGGAAGTGCTGGCAATATTCTTAGTCCCAACAGGGTTAAAGGTCTTAAAGCGCAGCCCTAAGCCTTCCGCTGCGCGTGAAAAGCCCCATTCTGTCACGTTTTATATTGATATTTAAAAAAGCCAACAACAATGCCAACTAACCAAAACTGGCAAAACAAATTCCTGCACGTCCCAGCAGCCTGGCTGGGCGGGGAGGAGGAGGAGGGGGGGTGGTGTTTGGGTTTGGATGCGGCAGCCACGTAGCAAATGGCAACGGCAAACGGAAATTGCAATTGAGTGCAAATTGCAAGAAGAAAGGACTCCGGCTTCTTACTGACTCCTTCCTTCATACTCTGCTTACTCCCGCCCCTGACGGACCACTAAATATTTAATCCCAGGCCCAGGCAGGCGGCTTGTAATTCTCTTTGGTAATGAATAAATCCGAATCATCTGACCATCTTGGTATGCTGCGCCACCCAACACACCACCCCACCCTACCCACACACGCAGCTTTAAGGGCGGCCGCTGTATCAGCAGAAAATGTAAACAAAACCCCGAAGGGCGAGGGGATTCCCCTTTGTTTACACTCGACTTTAACTTAAGCGTCGTTTGTCACGTTCGAGCGCGATTATTATCACGACAAACAGCCGAGGACTCTAATTAAATTGAAGCCAGCGAGAAGAGACTTCAACCAAATGTCCACGGAACTATAAATATGATTTCCGAAAAAAAATAAGTTCATTGCAGATGGGGAAAATGGATGTTGAACCAGTCGACAGCAAAGTCTGCTAATGATAGGATAAAGGAAAGTCTTCTAACGTGTACAAAGCAGAGATTTGCATAGGGAGGACCATGTCAAATTAAGCGGAATTTAGAATCGTAGTTTTCTGTGTACTGGAGGATGTTTATGTGTACCCACATCTTACACAAAACTTTAAAGGCTGGATTCACTAAATTAGCAAGTTTGCTCTCCGCTCTATGAAAGAATTTCTGGCAATCTTTGGTACTCCCTAGTTTTTGTGCTAGCATTATCACTATAAACTAGGGCTGATTTCCTATTTTCTAGATAGCTGCTATGTGTATCTGATAAACTTTGATTTTTACTATGTTATATTCCTTCGTCCATTCGTCTTTTTATCCGTTTGAACAAACAGATCTTAGAGATGGCAAGAGATAGAGGCTTGTCATGTATGGAGTTTATGCTGCCTATACTAGCAGGCAGATTATGAATATTTTTAATTTTTGCCACGCCCCCTCCCGCCGCCGCAGTTTGTAAAGAACATCATATCTCCCTTAGTTTTATAGATAGAAGGTTCTTACGTTCTAGACATATTTAGTAATCCATATAATTTCTCGATTTCGAGTATACAACGGTTGCGCGGCAGTTGAGCTATGAGCAAAAGAAAGTTCACTGCTGCGGCGCTGCTTTCAACGACAACTGCTGCATCAAAATGCATGCAGTGCATACACTTTTGTTGGTACAGATGATGCTATAACAATCTTACTCCCTTTTTTTTTGCCAAATTTTGGAAATAGGCCAAACAATCAGATCAGGCAATAAGCTAGCAAATGTTAACAAATGCAAAATGTTGAACTATTTTGGAAAATGCAAAGTGAAAGCAAATTTCAAGTTTACTCATCCACTGATGATGTTTGCACGTTGCAACTGCATTTTGGTTAAATATTTCAGCCAATAGAACTGAACAAATTTACCGAACATTTCACAGACGCGAAAATTGAGGCAAATTTCCACTACAGCCGAACGGAAATTCCCCTAAACAGCGCCTCACGCTGATGATTGTTTCCCTAAGCTGCTAACATGGACATTGACATGGTCCAGTGGCCATAAATCAACAGCTGTAACTGAAAATGGTTGGGTCTGCGCCCAAAAGGAGAGATCCAACAGCAGAGGACCGAGCGAGCAGCGCGTTCGAGTGGGCAAGGAGGAGTGCGGGGTGGGGGGGTCGGCAAGGAGCGTTGTGTAAGTTCCTTAAACCAAAATCCAAATTCAAATCCCAGCTAGCAGCACCCTTGTGCCTTTTGCGGTTGAATTAAGTTGAACAAAAAATGAAAACAGAAAACAAGAAAAACAGCAGCAGCAGAGGAGCAGCTCCTGCTTAGATTACGCATACGCCGTGTTGAGTGCAGGCCCCTGAATGAGGTCGGGCAAAGAAAGTGCAACCAGCAGCCGCAACACATGCCACAACAAAACAACAAAAAAGCCAACGCAAAATGTAAATGGGCTTTTCACAAAATGAATATTAAATTGCAAGCCGTCGTCAAAAGCCGCACGCGTGGGCTCCGGAGTGTGTTAAGAGACCCGGCCGGGCCCGGGTGTTAGACATGTCTGAGCCGACATTTACATGGCAGAGAGATGCAGCGATACGCAAACGTGTAGGTGTCTATGCAATACAATAATGCCGGTCCTGTCTGTACTCTAATATGCCATATAAAATATGTTCATCATTTTGTGTTTCCAGTATTTTTGTGAAGCTTGCAATTGAAATTGTGTCTCCTTTTGTTTTTGCTGTTGTGGTTTTAATTGAATCCTTGAGATGTGCTTGTGGAGTGTGTTGTTTTTCTGTTTTTGGTTTGCCAGAAGCTGCTGCTTAGCAATCAATTTGGGACTTAAGGTAAGAAATGTCAACATTTATGAAAATTGTTCAAATTGTGGCATCAAATAACAAAGGGCAACAGAGGCTTTCACAGCCAATGGCTTCTGGTAATTAAACAGGAATGAATGTGTTGCACTTTGTTATTGGATGCAGTTTCTCATGACATACAATTCACCTAAGAACTGATTTCTTTTTATTAAAAACGGACATTGATTTGAGCTGTTTAATAAACTATTCAGTGCAGCTTCAATTTGTTTGATTTACAAACCAATTAGACAAGAGATTGCTCTAGAGCTCGAGAGCTGGGAACAGCAAACGGCTGCCAGCACAGCTCTGAGCTGAGAAGAGCCACAGCTCTGTGGAATTCTGCAAACTTTACTTAGACGATTGGTGCTAGATTCTGAGCTGCGATCTCGAGCGCTGGAAGCCTCTTACGTCTCGCAGCTCTAAGCTATGAGCAAGAGCTCGAGAGCCGGTAGCTCGAAAGAACATTGCTCTTGGCTTTGAGCTGCCAGCCACATCTTAAGAACAGCAGACAAGCACTGAACAGCGTGCCTCAGCTCTCTAACTGCTGAGAGCCTTAGCTCTTTGACTTCCTGCTTACAGGCAGGATTCCTGGCTCTTATGGCTTGACTCAGAGCCAAGAGCTGCGAGCTAAGAGCAAAAACTGCAAGTCGTTTTACTCAGAGCAATGTGCTGTTACCTGCCTGAACACTGACAGGGTAGCGAGCTCATACTTAAGTGAGGAGCTGAGAGCACTTCGGTACTCTTAGCTGGTAAACGCAGATCAGGAGCCGAAAATTAGCCAGAGAGCAGGGCTCACAAAGAAGTAATGCCGAGCTCTGAATTAAGGGCTTTGGGAAGGCCTCCTGGCTCATACGGCCTGGTTCAGAGCCAAGAGCTGCGAGCTAAGAGCAAAAACTGCGAGTCGTTTAGCTCAGAGCAATGTTCTGTTACCTGCCCGAACACTGACAGAGTAGCGAGCTCATACTTAGCTCAGGAGCTGAGAGCACTTCGGTACTCCTAACTGAGAAATGCAGATCAGGAGCCAAAAAGGAAACAGAGAGCATGGCTCACGAAGGAGTAATGCCGAGCTCTGAACAAACGTCCTGGTTCAGAGCCAGGAGCTACGAGCTAAGAGCAAAATCTGCGAATCGTTTTACTGAGAGCAATGTGCTGAGGCCTGCTCGAGCACAGACAAAGTAGCGAGCTCAAACTTAAGTCTGGAGCTGAGAGCCCTTCGGTACTCCTAACTATGAAATACAGATCAGGAGCCGAAAAGGAGCCAGAGAGCATGGCTCTCGAAGGAGCAACTACGAGCTCTGGATTAAGGTATTTTGTTCTGTTGTCTAAAATAGTGAGATATTCATTTAAAAAGGCTCAGCTCATATTACTTAGAAGCTTTTCAATCTACCGACCTAAGTATTCACTTGAGGGCTGGGGACAGTTCTTCCAAGTTCATTTGGGTCCCGACGATTTCATCTGCACGTGGTGTACATTTAGACCAAGGGTTTCTAGTCCACCTGCTGCCTAATAGAATAAGTGCGTGCGTAAATTGGCGCTTTAGGCCCAGTTTGAGAGATCAACCGACTAGCCACTGAACAATAAAGAGCAATTAAATGAGTACCTGTCCAGAGCTTTCCACAAAACGCTTTCTATATTTGGGACTTACCAAAAACCTTCAAAGCCATAGAAATTTCAACGCGAACTGCCTGCTGGGAGCCGCTCGTAGAGCGTGTCAGGACGAAATAGGATTTGTGCATAATCAAATTATGTATTCAAAAGCGTAACCCGGCATGAACCGGCTATGCATAGTATGTACATACAATATGCACCTCCACAGGCGGACTGCCCAACCGAACTGAAATCTGGCCACATCCTGAATGCAAAGCGGTGTGACTAATGCGAGTGACTCCATTCACCGAAAAGAGCCCGAGTCCGAGCCCCTGCCCTGCATTACGCATCGCAGCCCCCAAACAACTCAAAGAACTCGGACCAGCGTTTTGCGTGCATGCAGTTTGTATTTGACGAGCAACTCCGTGCGGACCCGGCACGTTTATTCAGGGCGACTGCCTGCCACTGTGCTCCCGCTTCAAACGATGGCCATAGGCATATCCACACAAACGATACGAGTCAATGAAACGATCCATGCACATGGCTATGCAATTCTGCTCCTGCATGTCCAGCGATTCTCGTGGTCGCTTCACGCACTTCGCAAAGCATTTGCTGGTGACATTCGCCAACAGCTCCTGGGCATTGGCCAAAGCGATTTGCTGTTTCATTTGCTTGACCAATTCCGACCTGCGGCCAGCGGACGAATCCATTGTTCAATTCTGGTGCTTTTCGACAAAATTTGACTTGAAAAATTTGGAAAACAACAAAACTAAATAACTGGCAAATGATTGACACTTAATTCAAATCTTTGGGCAGCTCATCTATGTGGGACTCCTCCAGTTCCAGGCGAGTGCCATAGGTGCGAACCACCAGATTGTAGGACTCCATAAAACGATCCGCGCACAAGCCCAGGCATTTCAGCTCGCTGTCGTTCAGCGAGTTGGAGGGTCCTTCGATGCAAGCCTTTAAACAGTTTTCGGTCAACTTGCCCAACATCTTAACCACCGCCTTCATGGCGGCCTTCTGCTTCAGCTCCTCGACTAGAGCCACCTTCTTGGTGCTGTCGCCGGTGTCTTCGTAATCGGACATTATTAAAGATATATATATAAAATTGAATATGTGTGTACAAATGGTTGGAGTTATGGAATCAAAGTGACAGTGAGACAAACGACTAATTCTAGGCCAGCTGAAACAAGTTTGAATTAGTTGAAGAAAGGGCATAGAAGGAAGCATTTCCGAACACATAAAGTATATATATTCCTGATCAGCCTGACGAGCTGAGTTGATTTAGCCTTGTCCATCTGTTCCTGGGCTATCTTCTCCGTCAGTTTTAAAGCTATCGCCAACAAACTTTGCACGAAATCTTTTGGTACAGCTATGCTGCATATTTGTCACAACTGGCCGGATCGTATGACTATAACGTATAGCTACTAAAGGACTGATCGGTTGAAAAACAAGTTTTAGTGAGAAAAACTTTTTTGTTTTCAATGCAAACGTCTCCAAACTTTGTATTTCTCAGTTTGCTATGCTTTTCCATAATTCCACCAAGTTTGATCCAAATCGGACAACTATATAGTATAGCAGCCATGGAAACGTATGGTTAGAAAAGTAGTCTTTGTGAGAAAACTTGTTTGATTTCAATGTAAACTTCTTTAAAATTGGCATATATTTATTTTACAAGCTTTCACACAATTCTTGAAAGTTTGGTCTAAATCGGATGACTATAGGTTATAGCTGTCATAGGTAAGATCGGTTGAAAAACAAGTTTTAGTGAGAAAAACTTTTTTGTTTTCAATGCAAACGTCTCCAAACTTTGTTTTTCTCAGTTTGCTATGCTTTTCCATGATTCCACCAAGTTTGGTCCAAATCGGACAACTATATAGTATAGCTGCTATAGAAAAGTAAGGTTAGAAAAGTAGTCTGTGAGAAAAACTTGTTTGTTTTCAGTTGAAATGCCCCTCAAGTTAACTTTCCTCAATTTTTATGAGTGTATTCTTCATCATCAGTTTAAGTTCTGATTGGTAGAGTTATATGTGAAGAAAGTTCAGAGTTAATTGGAAAAAGTCGTTCAATGCAGTAAAATTTACAGTTTTTCAAGGGCTTGAATCATGACTTCTTTGGTAAAATATTATTATTATTGTTTAGTAAGACCTGAGCTGAGCGGAGCGATGAGTTTTGTATGTAAAATTCTTAAGCTCTGCTCCGCTCCGTTCTCTCTGTGTGCGGAGAGCCGCAGCTGACATAAGGTTAACACCAAAAAATGCTTAATTTATGATTGCAGTTCTCAGATTTGAACAGAAACCACTTCACATATACCCATTTCTGACTTGACTCATAATTTGCCACAAATTAAAATGATTTGTGAAAAATGCATTTCACATTCAATTCGTAAGCCAACCTTTTGCAACGGCCTTGAACACATTGTGGTGGGGAACAGTTAAGGAACTCGGTAAACTTACGAGTGCCAGCAGTAAATCTTGTGCTCAGCTCAAGAATTTGTTACCATTTGGCCGGGCCATGCTTCTTGTACCCCCCAGCTCCCCAGCCTGGCATACACACGTACGTATGCCCGTACGTACCCCGTGCCCGTTCATACATCCTAAGTGTATGTCATGGCATATGCATTGTTTTCAAAATGATTTGCGGCTCTAATTTTTGCCAGGAGCTGGGCCAGCAGACAGTTCTAGTTGACGATGCTGCCGGAGCAGCAGAAAGTTATGCATTGCAGCCATACTTGGTCGTTTCTTAATATTTTTGTTGTTGCTGCTTCTTTTTGCGGGCTCGGTGCCTTCGGCGCAAGTGCGAGTATGCCAGCCGGGCCAGGCAAGTGGAATGCCACCGCAGACCACCGCATGTAGTTCCCCAGCTCGCAGTGTGTTTGCAGTTTCCACAAAGTCTTGCTTCCTGCAGGACGACTTGCTCATTTTGTGGGGCGACAAAACAAAGCAGAAACTTGCGCTCGGTTCAACATTTCATCTGCTGGCAAATTTATTCATTTCCCCACCCTCCCCGGGCCTTGTGTCATCTTTGCTATTTGAGTTGCTTAAAACATGAGCAACGAAACTTTGCCGAGTAAATTTTTAATTGAAACTCACATGGCCAAACTCAACTCAACTCGCTCGACTCACTTTGTCACTGCCAAATTTGATAATTCCAAATGGCAGACTATTTAAATATTTGATCTGCCCAGCTCACTTCCACTTTGGTCCCCTTACCCATGGCGCACTGTCTCTGGCAATTTAATTTCATTTGTCGAAATCAATTAAAATGCCTTTTCAAAATTTATCACCTGCAAAATGGACAGCGTCGAAGTTTCCATTTTTGGCTTTGCCTGTTGCCTTTCGAGTGCATCAATTACTCCCGGCAACTTCAACTTTGTTGCCAATGAACAAGTTTCGCTCCGGGCCCTCGGCACGGCAAGAGACTTAAGTTAACAAATTCTTTTTGCAACAGCAAAAGTTGAGGTAAGTTGGGCACAGCCAAGTTAAAAGTTTTAGCTGCTCAAGTTGCACACACACACACACACACGCACACGCACAAGCGCACTGATGAGGCGCACACGCACTGGGCGCACACACGACAAACATATTGCTGAAAGAGCTGGCAGAGCGATCGGCTGACATTTGGAATCGAAATACTAAACCCATCGATCCCTAAGAATGACGTCTGGGTGTTTGTCTTACCACCAACCCATTTGAGAGTCGAAGTCGGTGCTTTTATCTGCCTAGGTCCAAAAAAAAATGGAATAATGAATCAAAAAATCTAGGAAACCGGTGCAGAACGTTTGTGTTGTTGTATGTGTGCCTCAAACCTGACCTTGAATCGTACGTTCTTTATATAAGACTTTCCAAACCAAATCCAGAACCAAAATAACCTCTTTAAAATAGGGTTTGATCTTCACTTGGAAGATTCTATTCGCCTAAAGGCCCCAAAAGGCTACATACATCGCAATCTTGCGACAAGCCACATGGCTACTCAAGACAAGGATAGGAGCTTATTAGGTACAATTCATTTTGGTTTTAATCTCTGCAGAAGTCGGTTAGAACATTTGGATATTTTTCCGCCAATTCTTTATATGTAAATGTGCAGCATACAAATTTATGCTAAGTCTGCTATGTTATGATCGGGCTTTAGATATCGGCAACACTGAATAGTTTACGGCTCTTAAACTTCCAGCTAGATCTGGTGGTAAAATAGCTAAGCCAGCAACACTAATCTATGTATACACACAGCTTCGCTATCGCTCATTGCTGTAATTGAAGAGATCACAAATGGCCACACACTTGAAGCAGCAGCAGCGAGAGAGTGGGAGAGAGAGACTAAGGTCAGTTGTCTGAGGCAAGGCATGTGAGTCGGTCGGTGTCTGCCAGCGTTGTTTCAATTCTAAGCGAAAAAACGGGAAGAATATACATATGTACATAGGTAAAAGGCTTACACATACAAGAAAACTATTGTGTGCGGCTAAAGAAGTTAGGAAAGTGATCAAAAGTGATATAAGCGGTAGTTCTCTCAGCATTTCATAAATCTTTGCTGCAGGCCGCTGTTGTTTTTTTTTTACCGCAGCCACGCTCCAACCTAAAATAGAAAGAAAGTGCCGTTGGTTTTGTTTTTGTTCTGCTGCAGACCGTTGCGCTTCTTGGTTTACCGTTCTTTCTGTTTACATGCTTTCGCTGTGAAGCCACGCTCTCAGCTCTCGTAAGCTGCAAGCTACAAATTTGAAGAATTTGAAGAGAGTGAGAGAGAGTGCCGTTGGTTTTTATACTCTGTACCGTAGGTACATAGAGTATTATAAGTTTGTGCAAAAGTATGTAACATCCAGAAGGAAGCATCTCCGACCCCATAAAGTATATATATTCTTGATCAGCATCAACAGCCGAGTCGATATAGCCATGTCCGTCTGTCCGTCTGTCCGTTCGTCCGTCTGTCCGTCTGTCTGTCCGTATGAACGCACAGATCTCAGAGATGGTAAGAGGTAGAGGTTTGACATGTATGGGACATATGCTTCTTATGTCTGCAGGCAGATCAAGTTTATTTTCAATTTTGCCATGCCCCCTCCCGCCCCCGCAATTTAGAAAAAAACGTCATATCTCCCACAGTTTTGAAGATAGATGGCTTGTTCCTTCTGGACATATTTAGTTATTAGGATAACTTATCGATCCGCCAAAGGAATGAAGAAGATCGGATGAACGGTTTTCGAGTTATGATCAAAAGACAAATTTTCTTGGTACAGAGTATGTTATAGTCGGGCTTGACCGATTTTCTTTCTTGTTGTTGTTGTTTTTGTTGTTGTGTTTAAGTGTGTGCAAGTGTTTGTCTTGAAGTGAGAAGAGCCTTGCTTTGAATATTATTATACAGGGTACAGAGTACGTTATAGTCGGGCTTGACCGACTTTCTTGTTTTCAATTCCAACTTAAGCTAAGTACTCATCCAAACTATGTAAATCTATTTACTTGGCTCAACTCGAAATAAATCAAAGTTTTTATTACCCTTGCAAGTGCTCCAAATCTGCAAGAAGAAGAAAGTTTCAGTCTTGATCTCTGCTGCATATCCTCTACTTGGTTTGTCAACAATTTACTAACACTGCCAGCTAAAATTATGTCGCCTGCACCTTTTGGATCTCGACAATTTCTGCATTGCGTACGACAAATATTTTTCAACAACTTCTCAATGCTGTTTGCGGCCGAGAGACGGAGACAGAAACTAAATTTACGTGCAGTTCAAACTCAAATCAGTGCACTGTTTGTCTGGCTTGCCGGGTGGCTGGTCGGGGGGGGGGGGGGATTCGGCGTGAGCGGCTGGTGGGTGAGTTTTGCAAATTTGCAAATGTCGTGGCTGCAGTTCTTTCTTGTTGTTTGACTTGATTTATTTGGCAAACGCGCCAAACGCATGTAAACAAGCGACAGTGCAGCGCAGCGACTGGCATGTGTTTTTATATATACACCCCGCCAGCTGGACATGGGCCAGTCCAGTCGTCATTTGGCCTACACGGCGCACATAAGTAGGCAATGCTTTTGCACAGACAAAATGGCGAGAGCACGTGTGGAGTTTGCAGGGCTGTTTCCGGTTCCGGTTTTGATCAAATTATGGGAAGGGAAAGTCTGGTTCTGGTTTGCAACTGATCTCTGAAAATGACTTACCCAACTCAATGACAGTCACAAACTATCGCCATTTCCCTCCGTTTTATATACAAATTTGTTTAATTTTCTATCTCAAGTCGCCAAATGGGTTTCCCCTTCTCTTTTCCTTATCGTTGCGTTCCTCTAATGGCCTCTGAAATGAATGGCCGCCAAAGGGAGACAACAACATGCAGAGGAACAGGCTTAACGTTCATTAATCGCAGCAAATGTCAGCGCACAGATTTCTGCCTCAGACCCTCTTGCTACCCCGAGAGCACACCAAAGCCAAATACAACAAACTATCAGAATAAATAACAAAACGTGACGTCTACGTAACGTGCCACATTCTGTTCCTCCGCGTCGGCGGCTGCTGCTGCTGCCACCGCGACCGTCTCCTCTTCATGCTCTTGCTCCTCCTCGTCGTGCTGCGCCCTGGCCACTCTATTCGCCGCAATCGCCACACAAAACGAAACTTTTCAGCCACGAAAATTGCACATAAAACTTAATTAGTTTTTTTTGCCCCCTTTTCCCTTTGTTGTTGTACTTCTTGTTGCTTGTTGTGTTTGTGTGTGTGTGTGTGTGTGTGTGTGTGTGTGTGTGTGTGTTTCGTGCCGTTTGGTCATTTTTATCATTTGCACTTAATTAATTAAGTTGTAGCACTTTTATTGCCCAACAACAAGAACTATTTAATACATGTGTGTGGGAATAACAAGTTGAAGTTTGTGGCTCAAACGAAAAGCTTGAGAGAAACCACCAAAGTACCAAAATGGTCAATAACTCTAGTCTTACAACAAGTTATCAAAGATTGAAATATGGAAATTGTAGAGGAATATTGAAAGGACTCGAACATAGACTGTCCAAAAGAGATCTTTAAAAGTGCCAGGCTTAGGCAAATCAGATGCTATCAAGTCTGGCAACAATATGCCCACGAAATGGTGGTAAAGATGCTTCAATCATTAGAGAGTTGTAAGAGTTTTATCGACCACACCAGCTTCTACACGTCAGATTCATTCTATCCGTTTGGCCATCATATTCTCGTATAATTTGTAGGCAGCCAAATTCAACGAATCTTTGCTGTAACCAGGCGGCGGCACCAGCCGTAACTTTAGTTGATAGTCCCAACCATGCAGATTGCTCTTTTTTGGCTGGACCAAAGCATTTATTTGAATTGGCCGCAGCTGTGAACTAACGAGTGTTGATGAAGCTGATTGCTGATACATGTGGAATATATATTTTCACTTTAACCATCATGCCGGCCGCACACAGACAGCCTAGCCAAGCGTTGCATATCAGCTTTGTGAAATCAAACGCACAGAGCACACAGCAAGCGCGTACACCTAAAGCTTAGCGGAGCGAAATTGGTAAGCTCCTCTTGCTCTGCTCCGCTCCGTTTTCGGTGTGCGACTGAACGCCTCGTCGAGTTTTCCCCAACCAAGGAAATATCTCTATAATTTTAAGAGCTTTTTACACATGAAACATTATTCTAGTAACTGAAGAAATAAGCAGCTAAAACATATTCGATGATTGAAACGAGTTATGAAGTAAGACAGTCCGCCTTAAGCCAACAGAAATAAGCTCTATGGCTTGCCCACACGGGAACAAGCTCCGTCTAATTGTCAGTGCGAATCGTTTGGCCTTGCTACTTTTTAATAGAAAATTGAAGGCGTTTGAATTGAATTGGAAAGTCTGGGAGAATCATTGGAGTTCATTAAAACTTATCATTTTTGGCTCGGAATTTGCCCTTCAATCGAAGCCACCATGTTATCGCATGCCATAGCACAGCCTTGACTCGCAACTCTTTGTCTTTGAAGGTGTGCTGACATGCCTGCCAAAACCAGTGAGTTCGAACAGTCTGTTGTACAATTTGCAGCTTCGTTGGCACCGTGCAGGCCGTATCGATTGATCTGTAAGAACCCAAGTCGCCTAACAACTTCTTGAAGTTTCAATCGTCGACGTCCACACTTCGTATGCCCAAATGGCTTTTACTGCCAGCCAAGCTTAGTATTATGTATTGTGTGCGTACACCGGGAAATTCGCGGTACATGAGAAAACTTTTGCCAATCTGCAATCTATTTTATCCACTTATGATTTTTGTGGACAGTAACTTTTCCATAAGCTGATTTTAAGCTGAACTTTTTCAACAGTACGCCACAGTGGCGTTGATTTCATTCAAACGTTGAAGGTACAAGTGCTTATCTAAAATCAACTGAAAGAAATAACAGAGTGTTATGCCTATAGATTTGTGGGTCTGTACTTTCTGCTCTACTATTAAATATTGCCCGTTTGTTGCTTCATATTAGTTCGACGTCCCAAGTAGCCTCCTCTTTGTCTGGGTGGCGCTGTTCACTGTAACACACAGTTGAACCTTCTAATGATGGAAAAGGGTATACCGATAATATGTGTATTCCTTTAGTATTTGCCCAACCTTTTTACCATCATAAAACAGTTATGAACCAACTATTCAACTAATTATACCGATGTTCGTACTTCAAACAATGAAATTCAGTATATGGTAAAATGACAAATGGCGCTACGCCTTTTTTATTTATGATGAAATAAAAAAATAAAAAAAACGCTTTTCTAAAATGAGCGGCTGGTGCTAAAAGGTTGAAAATGTGTGGCTATAGGCACTTCGTATTGCCAAATCGAAATAGAAATACTATCAAAAGATTTTGGTCAAAAGAATGTCAAACAATATTCTGCAGAGGAACACCCTAATACCCTAGAGGTATGAAAAATACTTAAGAATCTATTCTCATACGTAAAGAAATTTCATGAAAATCGGTTCAACCCTTTCCAAGGTGTATATGTTTGTATCAAGAACCGTGACAAAAGATTTTTATACTTTGTACCCCTTGGAAATGAGTAAATGATGCTAATCAAGTTGTGCGAAAGTACAGGGTTGCCCATATTCGACGGACCCATCTGGCAACGCCATAACTTTTGACAGAGATGTCAGATCGCTTAATGACATACCGCGTTTGAAGCGTCAGTCCAAGCAGATTTTTACCATGGAACAATACACGCCACGCGAGCGCTCTGAAATAGTTGAAATTTACATTCAACACAACAAGTCAATTGTGAAAACTCAACGTGCTTTTAAAAAATTAAAAAATCACATTGAATGGGACCGTAAATAAGCAAAATTGCCGTATTTACGCCACTGAAAATCCTCAGGAGATTCAAGAAGTGCCTCTTCATGACGAAAAAGTCACAGTTTGGTGCGGCGTTAGTGCGAAAACGGTCATTGGGCCGTTTTTCTTCCAAAATGAAAATGGCCATGCTGTTACCATCAACCAGGAGCGTTATCGCGACATGATGACCAATTTTGTGATGCCAATTATTCGTCGAAAGCGTATGAGGCAGTTCTGGTTTCAACAAGACGGCGCTCCACCGCACACAAGTCGCATAACAATCGATTTTCTGAAGAAATTGTTTCCGGGCCGTTTGATGTCGAAAAGTGGTGATTTGGACTGGCCACCGCGTTCGCCCGATTTGACGCCGCCTGACTTCTTCTTGTGGGGATATTTGAAGTCAAAGGTTTACGTTAACAAGCCAAGGACCGTAGAAGAGCTCAAGGACAACATTCGTGAAGAAATAGCCGCTATTCCGGCCGAAATGTTG
The DNA here is from genome assembly GCA_035044985.1 of Lordiphosa fenestrarum. Classification (NCBI taxonomy): domain Eukaryota; kingdom Metazoa; phylum Arthropoda; class Insecta; order Diptera; family Drosophilidae; genus Lordiphosa; species Lordiphosa fenestrarum. Next base: position 509,625 of record JAWNNO010004426.1, read on the forward strand.
GCGAAAACGATGGAAAATGCTGCAAAAAGGGCACAATACGCCATCAACGCCAGAGGCGGCCATTTGAGAGATATCATATTCAAAAATTGATGTAAACAAATCTACTTGGAACAAATTAAATGATTAAGATTGCCAACCGCCAAGTTTTTATTTTTTTCTTTGATTTTTTTAAAAAAAACATGGGTCCGTCGAATATGGGCAACCCTGTATATCAGAAGTTCAAGTATGTTTCAGATTTGAAAAATTGGAATTGCGGCAGCAGAAATTGAAAACTATCCTGATCTGTCTGCAAGTATATAAAGTTGATATACCATACATGCTGAACCTCGATCTCTTATTAACTCTTAGATCTTATGTTTATAAGGACAGACAGATGGGCATAGCCATTGATGCTGATCAAGAATACACACTTTATGGGGTCTGGGGTCAGGTACCACACAGACCAATGACATTGCTTATAGAAACTAAAGTTCTAGCGACAAAGGATAAATCAACTACCAACCCATTTAAAAACATTCAATACCTTACTCTTAAAATATTGCAAAGCAATTGCTTTAATTTAGTTTTGTTTGCATCCCATCTCTGTTTACATTTGTCTCATCTTCCTTTCCTCAATTGCGGCTGAATGAGATATAGTTATACACCTTGTGAATCACATAAAGAGCAAGCAGGGCCACTCCAATAAAGATCAAGCGTACAACTATTACAGATTTTCGCGATGGCATGAGTCCCTTTTCAATCAACAATGATGTCATCCATTCGCTATCAGCCACAAGTGGGTCCTTAAATATGTCTTCGTCTTTCATGGCCTTGGACTGTAAATGTATAAAGTTTAATAAGCGGTCAGTCCCGCCTTTAGTAGAGATACTCACCTCTTTGCGTTCAGGTCTGGCCATAGCGTTCGTGATGGACTTGTGATTGCCCACTTTTAACTCGACAACTGGTGGCATTTCAGCCAAGCTGGCAAAGCCCAGATTACGAGCCATTGACTCATCCGTTTCACAGTACATCATGTCAAAGAGATCTTCGGAGCTATCTACATGACAGACAACCTTTGAACCGGTCTTGCACAATCTTTTTGCTGAGCGCGAAACGGTGCGACTGAGTTGAGACATTGTTAAGAAAATGTAAAAGTCGAAAGATATAAACTGATTTAAAATTTCCAAGAATTTACTGGTATGAATATTTTAGATATATTTGAGGTGTTTACTGAGCGGTGGCAAGAAATATACTAACACATTTGGTTTCCCTAGCCCCAGTCGATGGAAAAGGATTTGAAGTTATTTTCACAGAAGACTTTGTTGATAAAAAACTGATTCCAAAATGTTTTTAACCTGACCTAATGGAATGTGGTACATGTTGCCTTTTATGCTGGACTGGTTAACAGAAAGCGCCAAGACATCGAAACTAAAAATTCTTCTTAAGCTGCTTTTGGCCCCGAAACGTGTGCTTCGCCAACAACTTTTGCAGCAGCTGCTGCTGCTGCTGCTGCTCACACATGTCAATATGGCACCTGGGCTTCCGTTTCCGCCGACAAAACTCGTTAAAGACAATCACTCGTCAAACAGAGCAGAACCGCGCAGACGTTGAGCCGAAGGTTGATTATGGAATCGTAATTGGATGCAGGAGGCAGCGCCTGGGGTGTGAGTGTCCCATTTCAGTCTAACTTCGTTGACGCAAAATCGCCATGCACATAAAAATTAATAGCCCTGGGTCGCTGCCGGTTCCTGTTTGTGCCGTTGGTGCTGTTGGTGCTGCTGACTCAAGTACGTGTAATATCAATAAAATTAAGCCGAGACAAGGGCCGCGTGAGCCTTGCGTGCAATCATAAAAACGCGACAGTGCCAAACAATAAGCTGAAAGCCTCTTACATGTATTTTTATGCTCCTGCTGCCTGCTGCCTGCAGCCAGCCGCCAGGCAGTCACCGTGTCGCTTCTAATGCGACTTGAAAAGTCAACGACATCCGCCACGAAGGGGACGCGGCGACTGGCTTGCCTCCCGCCAAAGGCTTCTAAATGCGGCGCGTCATTGTTTTGCCGTCAAGCCCGAACCCAAGCGCAAACCTGAACCAGAACCAGAACCCACTTTGCAGCAAGTGCCAAAGCCAACGCCAACGCCAACGCCAACGCCGGCGATGTCGTTGATAAGCAGGTGGATGGGCGGCACAGTGGGGCAAGTGCATCGAATACGGTTTGTGTTCAAGTCAGGTGCAATTCGTTGGACTGTTAGGCACGGTTAACCGCTGGCATCATTGCTGTGCCGCTGTTGCTGTTGTTGTTGTTGTCGCTAGAGTGCTGCTTAAATATGAAAAACTAACTTGCAGCTGCTTTTCACATTTTCCTGCACTTGACACTAAATTCACTTTGGCCAAGTAGGTGCTCCGTGCACTTGAAGCGCACTTTCGCTTGGCAACAAGCGACGTAACCCCGTAACCGCCCTCCCCCCTACCACACACAGACACACACACGTGCGTGAGTTGATGTGTGTGTGTGTGTGTGTGTGGACGCTTTGCTGCTATGCAGGTGCAGCAGGTACATATATTTATTTTATTACTTAAATAAATTACAAAATGGTAGTCGGTTAACCAAAGCCAAATGGACACCCCTGCCCTCCCCTCTACCCACTCTCTGCCGTTGGCCTGGCCTGGCTGCATAGTTGAGGAGCTTAGCGCATAATATATTGTTGCTATTCTGCAGCCGTAGCTACTGGAAGGGCAGCAATGGCAACAATGTTGGCCACTAACTGGCGACTGGCGACTGGTGACTGCCAAGTGACGCATTATGTGGCCCAGTGGAAGCGGATACTAAGAGAGCGAAACAGTGGGAGGGGTGGATGGGGGGAGGGAGGTTAGGGAAGGTGGCAACAGAGAATGCGAATCCTCGATCAATGTGTTTTTGTGTATGTGGACAATGGTACCCAGATAAGGTCAAACTAATGGATTGAAGTTGGAACACAAAAAGATAGCACAAGCCAACCAAATTATAGTTTTCTTTAGTTTTCTAAAAGTGGGTGGTGGTCTGGTGATTCTAAATGCTTGTCATATGTGGCATATGAATCTGGTTGGGATTTTGGGTAATTATACTCTGGTAAGAGCCACTAGGAAGCATCTCCGACCCCAAAAAGTATTGCAAGTACCGCAAAACAACAAAACGAATTTGATTTCGGTCTCCATATCCGCAAATGCGTGTGCGTGTGTGACTCATACAACCATTTTTCACTAACACTAACACATAAGCGGCTTTCGCCAAAAAATTGTATGGTGTTTTTTGGGCGCCCAATACTCCATGTTTTTTCGGCAGTGACCATAAATGATTGCCTACTTTTTGGGGGCTCTGTTCAAAAATGATTGGAATAAGACTGAAATGAAATACATAGCATACTTTTCGGCAGCATTTGCAAAGAGCACGGTGCGAATACGAGACACTCTTTTGAACGAAGCAAATGTTGTAAAGGTTGAATTGGTGAAAGAGAATCAACATACATAAGAATGTCGTACGACTAAGGCGGATTTTAAAAGGTGAAGCTAACGTCATGAAGTTATTCCAAAAGCTCATGCTTGCAGGAGAGAGGTGTAGAGGTGTCGGTTGCCCCTCTACGCCTCTTTCCTATAAACTAAAGCTTTTTGAAGAACTTAATGAAGTAAACCCGCAGTTTTTAGCCGGCTCAAGGTCATGTTATTCTTTTGCACAACTTTAAGCGGAGACACAACACAAAGGAGGCTGGTAGATCGTACAGCTGTTTCAAGAGGAACCACCCTCTATCAACAGCGATCAATGCCTACCAACTGAACGTTTCTCAAAACCAATCACATGAACTTAATGAGGTTTACTTTATAGTGTAAATCTAGTCTAAGCGTGGCTGATCCGTAGCATTCTGTTATGGCACTGGGCTGCTGCCAAGATCCAACAGTTGCCAGATTTGCAAAAATAAACTGCTAGAAATAGCTAGTTGTAATTTAAAAGTAACTAACATATATAAGCTAAGAGTTAAAGCTGAAGAAAATATGTGTTGTTGAGTCTAAAACCACAAAATTCAACTTTTTCCAGTATATTGAAGAGTTGCTGTTGTTTTTAGATGATTTTCGTGTGCTAAGCATGTCTGCGATTTCATTTTTCATTCATAATTTGACCTTAGAATTCCCAAAACGTCCCTATTTTGCTTTCTATTGCTTGGACTCTCTTTGATACTATCGTATAGAACCACTCCTTAGCTTGGAAATGAACTGTCCCAAACAATTTTGCGATTTTTCTTAATTGAGATATACCTCTTTTAGCACTTGTATGGGAAACTTAACATATTCCAGATATTTTGCAGGTGGCCCAAAGTGGTTTCAATGGGTGGTAGAGACTCTAATATGTTGGTGAAGTAGGCTGGCTATTTGTTATTAAATAAAAACCTCACAAAAAGCCTATTCAGTTTCTAAGAATCTGCTTGTTTTTATACCCTGTTCCCATTGAAAATGGGAAAAGGGGGATCATGAAGTTGTGCGAATGTATGTAACAGGGAGAAGGAAAATTTTCCGACCCCATAAAGTATATATATTCTTGATCAGCATGAACAGCCGAGTCGATATAGCCATGTCCGTCTGTCCGTCTGTCCGTCTGTCCGTCTGTCCGTCTGTCCGACTGTCCGTCTGTCCGTCTGTCCGTCTGTCCGTCTGTCCGTCTGTCCGTCTGTCCGTCTGTCCGTCCGTCCGTCTGTCCGTCTGTCTGTCTGTATGAACGCGTCGATCTCAGAGACTATAAGAGATAGAGCCACAAATTTTTGCACGAAGGTAGATTTATGCTGTACGCAGATCAAGTTTGTTTCAGATTTGAATAATTCCACCCCGTCCCCCTTTTATCCCCAAAAAACCTAGACCTCCTCTATAAATCCAAGACCTAAAAAGCCGTCAGATCCACAATTTTCAAGTTAGAGCCTCGTGGTTTAGTATACATCAAGCTAGGCTCAATATCTATCTATTCTGAAAAGTACATTCAGATCGGACCAAAAACACCGGAGTTATAAGCGAAACAGTTGAGCTGATAAAAGCAGCAGTTGTTGATCAGGACTAGAAAAGTATTGCCTACATTTAGGATGACATCTTCAAAAATTCAAAAACAAATAAATGAACAGGGTATTTTGTGGTCGGGAAACTCGACTGCAGCGCCCTTACTTGTTGAACTTTGCTTATGAAATTTTTTGTAATCATCTCTCTCTAAGCACCAACAGTAATCTGTCAATCAATAGACCACGGCAGAGATAGAACGAATAAGTTGGCACTGAAATCATTTGCTTTTTTACTTGCTCTTCTGTTATGAATTTAGCCTTGGAGTGTAGCAAAGCTAGTTCTAATAAACATGCCAGGGAGGCAAAACGGTTATGAACCAAACCAGCTTGAGCCTTGAAAACTAAACCTTAAACCAATTCAAGTGTGAAAAAAGACAAAAATTAACGAAAATCTGAACTACATCCAAGGGTTTTTCTTTGGTATGAGGCGGAAAGGTTTCGAGAGCGGTTGGGAATTCTAGATAAAGGTATTAGTGTTCTTAGATCTTCAAAAATATTTCAAATGTTTTCCGAAAGCAAAAGCCAAACCATACATTAGAAATATTTGTATAATTTAGACCATGTTTATACGCACCAAATTATTCATGATTAATGCCCTTCAAAGTAGGCAAACTTTGCTTCCTTAAGTAATTATCTATTAGTTTCGACACTGCAAATTCACCCAGATTGTTGGTTAAGTTATGGGTATACAACAAAATGTCGAGTCAAGATAAATATATAACATTAATATTTAACATAAATGAATTATTTTTATTTAAAGTAGCCTACTTAAAAGGGCATCAAGCATGATATATTTGGTGTGTATAAATGTAGTGTTAACAAAGCCTTTAATATTACTTTCAAAAGATACTGATGTACCCAAATGTGGAAGCTTACTCAAGCGTTAACGCCTACGCTCTTTCTAAATCATCATTACTAAAGACTGAGTTGTTAAGCATTTCTATATTTTAAGGAATTTTGGAAGAATATTTTGTAGATTAAGTCATTTTATTGGATTTCTTTTTAGATTGGATAAATCTTATGCTGAAGCAAAACCTCGAACCTTAGATTTTCAAACATTAACCATTTTGATACATTTTGGTTCGAACCTGAAAAACGGAAGGTATCCAAAATTGGTGTTGATTTGCAGCCCTGGTTTTAATTGGCCTGGCCTTAATACTCCGGGAAGTTTTATAGCAAAGAATGTTAAGACTTCAAACTAATGCAATAGGCATTATTTCGAAGTTGGTCTCAAAAATATCAAAATATCGACACTGTTTATATGGCTGCTCTCAACTTTGTTTTTGTGGCCGCTCACACATACCATAGCCAAGGTGTGATTGTGTATTTTGGCGACCTCTGAGTTATGGCCAAGTTATAGGCAAAAGAAAGTTCGCTGTGGCTCAGCTTTTCACTGCAACTGGACCGCGTTCGACTTACCTGGAATCTGGAACCACTCGACATTTGCAAATGAACAAAACGCATCCAACTGGCTTTCAATTCTTACGTATATTTTGTATTTTAATCTGTTGTGTGTTTTTTGTTTTTCTCATCTATTTACAAATGAATTCCATTTCTGGTATATTTATGTAAGTCAATTTCAAAATGTTCAACTGTTTTTCAAATATTCTTGCGTTTTAGTTAGCGGTATAAACTTGTATCTGGTAGATATATGCATATAACTGTATGTATATATGTATATTGTATCCATTTGATTACATGCCGTATATATGTAAAATTGAAGAAAAAAAATTAGATTGTGGAACTACAGCTGACTGCTTATCCGTAGTACGGAGCCTGGGTGGGATAGCCCTTGGCACCGCCCGTGGGAGAGGCATCACTGGCGCCATCGCGCGGAGCACGATTCTCGCTGAACAGGCCACCAAAATTCTTGGAGCTGAAGATATCGCCCAGACCGCCACCGCCGCCGCCGCCGCCGCCGCCACCACCAGACATGCCATGATTCGCATTTGCTCCGCCGCCACCGCTTAGCAGGCTGCCCAAGAAGCTGCTGGCACCACCGCCTCCAGCGCCATTGTTGCCACTACCGCCGCCAGACAAAACCGAGCCCAGTAGGCCGCCCAACAGATTGCTGCCACCGGAAGAGGAGCTGCCGCCGCCACCTCCGCCGCCGCCGCCGCCATAACCGCCACTGGGCTGATAGCCACCGTTTGAGGCTGCACCACCATTGCCGCCGGCGCCTCCGCCCTGCAGCTGTTTGGCTATTTGGCCTGCAATGATGCCGGATACCGCTTGACTCACAGCCGGATTGGAGAAGAAGTTCGAGAAGAAGCCGCCCTGTTTGTCCTTGGGCTTCTGGCCGTCACCACCACCACCACCACCGTTTCCATAGCCCGGGGCTGGTGGAGTATAGCCGGGTACTGGCGGCTGATAGCCACCATTAGCTGGAGCAGGTTGATAGCCACCCCCGTAGGGATTGTAGCCACCCGGTTGCTGGGGGGGTTGATAGCCTCCGTAGGGATTGTAGCCGCCTGCACCACCCATTTGATTCGGATTAGGATTGGGTTGGGGTAGCGTGGGATAGAGACTATGACCGCCAGCCGAGAAGCCACCACCGTATCCACCACCACCACCGCTTTGGCCGCCACCGTAGCCAGCGCCACCGCCCGCATCCGCATCCGGCAGCGGGGCACTGGGCGAGTTGTGGGCAAACGAGTTGTGGGCACTGCCGCTGGTTATTTCTGTTGTTGTTGTTGTTTTCGGCGAGCGAGCAGTTCAGGGTTAGCCACAAACAAAAACAAAAAAGCGCACAGAAAATGAAAAGAAAATACGTAAACGCAGAAAATTAGATGGAAGTCAAAAGCGAAAAGCAAAAATGTTTGGGGCGAAAAAATGAACGGGCTTCGAGACTAACACAACTGAGTTAGAATTAGCTTAGTAATTAGTATTGGTTTGTTTTTTTTCTTTCTTTCTTTGTGGTATAATTCGATTTTGATTAATTATTAATTGTCTGGCACCTGATGGCTGATCATTGCCAAAGGGAAAAGTGTTTATTTTTGGGTTTCACCTCGGTCGGTTTGTCATTTCACACACACAGACATTTCTCCGCCAACTTTCAACCAGAATCTGCTCATGAACTGGGAAGGCCATAGGCACACGAAAATCTCTGCTCCGTGGTTGTTTGACAAATGATCTTTTCTACCTTTTACTTGCCTCTTTGTTATTAAGCGGAGTATCTAGATTTCTTGCCACAATCTATTGGAACTTCTTGTGTAGTTGAAGTTTAGGTTGCCCAGAAGTTTTCATTTCCTATGCCTGAAGCTAAATATATAATATAAGCTTGATCAGTGCGACCAGCCAAGTTGATAAGGCCTTGTCCCCCTCCGTCTGTCTGTTTTTAGTCACTCAGTTTGGAAGCTATCGAGCTGAGCTGCATACAGGAGATGGAATCAAGTGACTATAGCACCAATCTGTCTTAGAAACAATCGGCCCTAAAACCAGTTTAAGTAAGGACAACTTTTTTGTGTTCAAGTTTCTACCAAGTTGGTTGAGAATCGGCCAAGTATGGCTGCCATAGAAACTAAAGGTCTGATATGTAGTCTTTGTAGAAACATCTCTTTTGCTCTTAATGGCAAACAAATTTGTAAAAAAACAAGAAAGAAAGTCAGTCTAGCCCGACTATAACATACTCTGTACCAAGAAAATTTGTCTTTTGATCATAACTCGAAAACCGTTCATCCGATCTTCTTTATTTCTTTGGCAGATCGATAAGTTATCCTAATAACTAAATATGTCCAGAAGGAACAAGCCATCTATCTTCAAAACTGTGGGAGATATGGGGGCGGGAGAGGGCGTGGCCAAAATTGAAAATAAACTTGATCTGCCTGCATATATGAGAAGCATATGTCCCATACATGCCAAACCTCTAATCTCTCTGACCATCTCTGAGATCTGTGCGTTCATACGCAGACAACGACGAGACATGGCTATCATCGCTTCATATCGATCGGCTGTTGATGCTGATCAAATATAGTATATACTTTATGGGGTCGGAGATGCTTCCTTGCTGGATGTTACATACTTTTGCACAAACTTATAATACTCTATGTACCTACGGTACAGAGTATAACAAGTAAGGGCGCTGTAGTCGAGTTTCCCGACCACAAAATTGACCCTGTTCATTTATTTTCATTTATTTCTTTGTGACAAAATGTCATCCTAAATGTAGGCAACACTTTTGGTAGTCCTGGCCAACAACTGGGTGGGGGTTGTTCTCTTACTGTTTCGCTTATAACTCCGGGTGTTCTTCGTCCGATCTGATTCGTACTTTTCAGAATAGATAGATATCGGGCCTACGCTTGATGCATACTAAACCACGAGGCTCTAACTTGAAAATTGTGGATCTGACGGTTGTTTAGGTGTAGAATTTATAGAGGAGGTCTTGGTTTTTTGGGGGTATAAAGGGGGACGGGTGGGAATTTTCCAAATCTGAAACAAACTTGATCTGCGTACAGCATAAATCTAGCTTCGTGCAAAAATTTGTGGCTCTATCTCTTTTTATAGTCTCTGAGATCGACGCGTTCCATACAGATCAGACAGACGGACGGACGGACGGACGGACGGAGCAGACGGACAGACGGACAGACGGACAGACGGACATGGCTATATCGACTCGGCTGTTCATTGCTGATCAAGAATATATATACTTTATGGGGTCGGAAAATTTTCGCTTCTTCCTGTAACATACATTCGCACAACTTCATGATCCCCCTTTCCCATTTTCAATGGGAACAAGGGTATAAAAATATACATTAGATGATTTCGGTATGCATTTGGAATGAATATTTCTGAATATCCCTTTTGGGGACCTTAAATATTTCATCCAAAGGAGCTGAAAATCAACTAATAGATATGCAAAATTTATATTTTAATGCTACAAAAATGAATACTTAAAGCTATCCATTACAATTGGATCTGTTTGGGTCTGTTCTTTGTTGTATAGGAGGGTTGAAAGGGAGCAGAATCATCGTTTAAAATAATGAGAATAAGAGGAAAGGCTCGCAGACAAGCTGTGGAACCACAGCACAACCGGAATTGCGAACTAAGCCATATGGTGCTAAACATTCAACATCAAGGGGTGCACGCGACCTATACGCTTCAGGTGCATGTGTTGTTGTGACACAACAAACTTTGTATGGATCTCTCTTCCCTTTCTCTGCTAAGCCTCTTGAAGTTAAAGGCAACAAAAAATCGTATGCACGCTGATTTTGTTGTTGCCGTTTGCCTTAGACAGTTACAAGCACACGACCACTCAGCATTAGTCAATAGTCGTTTTCTTGTGGTTGTTGCTGCTTCAAAAAATATTGAAACCATTGGAAATCAGTAAAAACCAAAGCACGTTAAATAACTCTCAACCCATATTGCTAGACGGCTCTGCTTACTGACCACAACCGAACAAATAAAAAACAAACGGTTTCGGTCTTCCCTCAACCGATTGTGTGCTGCTAGCGCGCTCTTTGTTAGTTCGGATGCTGTTGAGCACGAGCGCTGGTGGGTCTGACAACAGCCCAATAACAGGCCCATTTCAGTCAAACGGTCCCAAAGTGAGTGTTGTTTGAAGACCGCTACGTCAAAATGTCAATCTCAAAAGGCTCTCTGTGAGCTTAGTCAAGTGGGAGCAGAGCGCAACAGTGCGAGAGAGAATAAGAGAGCGCATGTAATGTGCTGCATACATACTTATGCGAGGCACATGTACATATGTCAATTCGCATCAACATGTAAGCACGCACTGAGTGAGCTTACACACTTGCCGATAAACACCGAATGCTTACCGTGTGTCAGAAAGTGATATACATATTTTTCTGTGCTCTCTCTCTGTGGCCGGGCCTGCCAAACACACACAAAAAAGACATTTTCAGCGATCGGTTGCTGTGAAAAGGTCTGCAAAAAACCAAGACCGGAAAAACAAAAACAAATGTGTTTCTCTCCTCTCACGACCGAAAACAACCAGAGAGCGCAGTTGAGGGTTGTTTTTGTCCCTCTTTGTAAATGTGCCGAACGAAACCGGTTGTTTTCGGACAACTGAAAAGAGAGGACCGGTTGTTGCGACCTCTGGTAAAAACTTATAAATATTAAGTTTGATTTCGATTCACCTCAAAACTAAAAAGTTCTTCTAGTTTTTCGACCGATCGTTCCTATGACAGCTGTATGCTATAGTCATCCGATTTGTTTAAAATTGTGTGAAAGGTTATAAAACACATTAATAACCAATTTGAAGGCGATGCTTTTGATAAAGGAAAAGTTTGTCTTACTAAGTCTTTTTTCATACACCTATCTTTTCTATGGCAGCTATATTATATAGTTGTCCGATTTTTATAAAAATTGGTCAAATTATCAACAAGCACCGACAATTTATAAATACAAAGTTTGAAAACGATTCCATTCAAAACACAAAAGTTTTTCTCACTAGAACTAGTTTTTCGACCGATCGTTGCTATGACAGCTATAAGCTATAGTCATCCGATTTTGCTCAAATTGTGTAGAATTATGTAAAAACATATAAAACAAAACATATGGGCATTTCCATGGCACTTAAATTAAAAAAAAATTACAATAAATCTGATTTTTATTTGGACAATGTGCGTAACTTATTCCTCTTGATTAGCCCTATAATTGTTGCAAAGGTTGATTTTGGGGAATTTTTCGTTTCGTTCGAGATAATTGCAAAAAAAAAACCAAGGCGTTCGCACGGGACAAATATAGAAGTGGTTTTCGCGGGCGACAATTCAAACGCTGATTTCAACGAATCGTGAAAAATTTCTTAATATGACTAATTTTAGAATTTTGTGTGTTGATGCCTTTTTAAAATGATTTTGATTTTACTCCAAAATGTTTTATACTTTTTTTCAAAATTTCTTTAAGCACTTTCGCACGGGACAGGTCGTACGGGACATATTTTTCCACCTTGATATTGATGTGGTTTCTGTTATCATGCAAAGCAAAAACTTACAGTCAATTGCAATCGCATAGTCTGTTATGGTTTCTTATTCAATCTTCATTAACTCTTTGAACCCATAGAATGATTTTAGATATCAAAATTCAATGAAATCTATAGGCACCTTTTTAAGAAAAAAACGTGCAGAAGAACCATAAAAATGAGAAAAATTGTGCTTTGCATTCAAAAATCCCGAAATGGGTTATGAATTAATGTAAGACTGGCGTACATGAGTTCAATTTAGTTGTTTCCCCAAGAAAATCTGATAAAACATAGAGTTTTTAAGTACTTTTTGTTTTTTGGTGTAGGTGGAAATGCCCATATGCCAGTTTTAGGTTCGTTTCCATTGAAATCGAAAAAGTTGTTCTTACTTCGAATTCTATGGCAGCTATTCTTTATAGTTGTCCGATTCTTATTGAAATCTTAGTAAAGCATAACAAACTAATAAAAACTGAGTTGGCAATCGCTTCCATTAACCACATAAAAGTTGTGCCTTCTAGAACTTGTTCTTCGACTGACTGATCCTTGCTATAACAGCTATATGCTATAGTCATTGGATCCGGCCAGTTCCGACTAATGTGCAGCGTATTTGTACCAAAAGACTTTGCAAAAAGTTTGGTCCAGATCTTTTTAAAGCTGACTGAGGAGATGAATGGGCAGTAGGACATGGCTAAATCAACTCAGCTCGTCAAGCTGATCAGGAATACATATACTTAAACTTTATGTGGTCGTCGGAGATGTTTCCTTCTAAAACATGCAAGGATTATGCTTGACTTAAAAGACTCAACACCTAGCAGAGAATCCTAGATGAGCCTAAATACATTCCCTCTCTTGAACTAATACCGACAGATGGGAAACGGAATAGGCTAGTTTAAAGCGGTTAAAGTTGGCTTTCAATAAGCTTGGTCACACTTTTCTCAAAGAGAAGAATAATAATCTAAGTTGAGAAGTTCTGGATTGAAATGGTATGTGTGTTATTCTTTCTCCCTTTGAAATGATCAGCCATGCTTAAGCTGTTCCATGTACTGATTAAAATCTACACAACTTTGAGTTTGTTTTCGTATTCTTGTTCGTAGCTTAGTTTATAAGTCTTCGCTGTCTATAAATATTTAAGGCTATATACAACTGGTTGGTTTTTTTGTTTGTTCTTTTCTTGTTCCTTTTCTTTCGTATAGTTTTAGTAAATACTTGAATACTTATGAATAATATTACTTTTGTATTATTTTAGTTATTAATTTCTGGTTTGCCTTTTGCCCTTTTATGAAAGTTTTGTTGTTTGTTTTAGTATTTTCATGCATATTAAATCTGAATAAAGAAATGCTTTAATACTGTTAGTTGAGTTGCAAAAACTTTTGTGGTGGAGGGGGGGTTGGGCTTGTGGGAGATTAAACTTAAATCCAAATACAAACGGACGGAGTTAATGCATACATATCTGTATTTATATTATATTCAAGTTGAAATATTTGAGACAAAACTTTGTTCGAGTTGCTTGGATATTCTTTTTTTTTGGAGTCAACTATACAGAATGGTTAAAAAATGTTTAAATTTGGTTTAAGTATTGCCTTAAGGACTTCACAGTGAACATTTTTGTAGTAGTTTTTTTGTTTGTTTGTTTGTTTTGGTTTTTGTGGGCTTTTCTCGGTTTGACAAAAAAATGGCAGTTGTTGTTTGTGTTTTGTTGCCTGCTAAATGCGTATTTTTGATTTCCGGTTTTTCGTACTTCTTAAATGTTATTAAAAACTAGTTTTTGTTTTTCTTCTTTTGGGTTTATTTTGTTTTAAAAAAAAAGAGCGCACTTGGTGCGCTTTTCAACTCTTTTAAGTTAAGTTGCTCATTATGCCTTTTGATTGACTTGATATCCTGTATCTACAAACTAGAGGGGATCCTGGGGGATCGGCAGCGGCAGCAGCAACCGAAACCGCAAATTCGTAGCATCAACAAAAATGAAATTAACATCAAAGTTGCTCGTGTGTGTGTGTGTGTGTGTGTGTGAGTGTGTCCTGCGGCCAAAATTCTTCCCTGACTCTCTGACCAGAGGCTGCCTGTCTAAGCCCGAAATTAAATTCCAATTTAATTGAGCTGCAAAAAACAGGCAGTCCCGAGAGAGCGAGACAGATAGCTAGACCGCACAAATGAACTCACACACACACACACACACACACACACAGCACTCTCACACACAGCATTAAATTGAAATTACGTATACGTAGTGTGGCACGTGGGTGAAAATGCTAAAAGAAAATGCTTCAAGTGATTGACTTAACAATGAACAGGGTGCTTTCTCTACCATAAAATTAGCTTCTTGTATGCTTTACAGCATTTACACACGATTTGGGAGCCTTAGGCTAGCTTCTTACACAGTCCTTAACTACAAAATCATGTTGTGCCCAGTATACAGGGTGTTGCACTTCATGTTTTAGTATGCTCATGGGGTTATTTATTGACATTATTTAATAAGCAATTAGTTTTCGTTTACCATTAACTGATATTCAATGCTTTTGGTAAGCTTAATCTACCTTTACAGGGTAACGATTTGGTTAGCATTGAGCCAATTGTTGTGTGCACCAAAGTAAAAAGCAAAAGGGCGGCAAATACAGGGTGTGAATATTTGAGAATGAATCTGACTGACACTTACAAGGTGTTAAATGAGTTTTTTCTCGGCATTGGAAGCAAACTAGCATATACAGGGTGCTTCGAAATAAATTGGAAATTGGTTCACATGTGATTCGCAACATAGAAAATCTTTATACAGAGTGTCTGACTTAGAGCTGGCTGGCAGAGATAAGAACATACAGGGTGCTGCACGTAAGCTTAAGAGTTCATAAGGCGAGTCCAAAATTTTAAAGTCAAAGCAAACATATTGGGCTTCAAAAAGTTGTACATGCATATACAGGGTGTTTAGTTTAATGTTTTCCTAGATTGCACTCGCTTGTTTTTGAGTTAAATAAACAAATACAGGTTGCTGCAAGCATTGATTTATGTGTATACAGCGTGCTCGAGCAACTTTACATGCCCATACAGGGTGTCTGACTTAGTGTTTCCAAGCTGTGAGCTAGCATTTTCTGCATTTAAAGTGAAACTATCGCTTTTACTTCAAGTAAACAAGCAAATACAGGGTGCTGCATAAGAATTTAAATGCTTAAACTGGGTGTTTGTGCCAGGCGACTCTTAAATTTGAAAGTGGAAAATAAACGAGATTTATATTGTATGCAAATACAGGGTGCTTTGAACAACTTTACTTGCCCTTACAGGGTGTTTGACTTTATGTTACCAAGCTGACAGCTAGCAATTTCTGCATTTAAAGTGAAACTATTGCTTTTACTTCAAGTAAACAAGCAAATACAGGGTGCTGCATAAGAATTTAAATGCTTAAACAGGGTGTTTGTGCCAGGCGACTCTTAAATTTGAAAGTGGAAAATAAACTAGATTTATATTGTATGCAAATACAGGGTGCTTTGAACAACTTTACTTGCCCTTACAGGGTGTTTGACTTTATGTTACCAAGCTGACAGCTAGCAATTTCTGCATTTAAAGTGAAACTATTGCTTTTACTTCAAGTAAACAAGCAAATACAGGGTGCTTCGCACAACGTTGTCTGTGTCAGGCGACTCTTAAATTTGAAAGTGGAAAATTGACAATGTTTTGTATACGAACAAGATACATAAATATATGCAAGTACAGGGTGCTTTGAGCCACTTTACATGCCCATACAGGGTGTTCGGCTTAACTTAAACCTATTTTGCATGGAAAGTGAATCGCTTGTTTTTCTCTTTCATAGATCTAACTAAGCATATACAGGGTGCTATTAGAAATTTTAAATGCTCATACAGGATGGGTTTTTGGTTTTGTTGTTATCGTTTCGCTGCTGTTTACCCCCGCTGACCCTCTCCCCCTTTTTGAATATCTTAGACTAAAGCCCATTAAAATCATGCGAATTCAAATGATAAATTTTTTTTGTGTTTTTTAAAAAAATATTCGAAAGTTTCCGTTTTGCCTCGGCGTCCTTTCCTGTAGAGTCCTTCGTTTTCTTTTTTGCCGCTCAGCCACCATCTTATTACGTGCGTCCATTCAGCAGCAGCAGTGCCCACAACATGGCCGCCATTAGAGAGCCAAGGCTCTGTGCGGTCGCCGCTGCCGAGGGATGCGCCTGGGTCTGGCGATTGTAGGGATTCTGTTGATTCTGATTCTGGTACTGTGGCGGCGGCTTGTTGTACATGTTCGCATTCTGATTGTGCTGATTCGCATAGCCCTGAAAGTTGCTACCATAGGGGGCCAGCCCGCCGCCGCCGCCGCCCAGAATGCCCAGTGTGGAGCTGGGCATGGCACCGCCGCCGCCTCCGCCGCCGCCAGGTGGGCCGCCGGTGCCGGAGGGACTGCCACCGTAGAACGGGAGCTGGCCAAACACGAACGGGTGATTGTAGGGATTCACCGGCTGCAGGCCTTGCATGGGGTAGCCCGGATTGAGGACGCTACCTGGATGGTTGGGTTGGGGGAACTGTTGAAACGAGGGCGCTACCGTGGGTGAGTTGTATGGAAAGATGGGCATATTGGGTATGACGGGCATGTGATGCTTGGCCCCGAACACATAGTGCGGATCGATGATGCCCGTGGATGAGGCGCCCGCGGCTCCATTATTGTTATTCGGATCCACCGCCTGGCCATTGTTGTTAGATGGCGCCGGCTGATGGTTCGAGGTGTAAGTGTTGAGCGTTGGATTGGATGAGGCGGGTGCAAAAATGTTATTCTCCGGTCCCGTGTTTAGGCTGGATCCTGTTTTTTTGTTAAGTTTTAGTAAGCATGTGAGAGTGAAGAGTAGAGAGCAGTATGAGGTTTAGTTGGGGGGGCCGGAAACCAAAGGATATACTGCCAAAGCATGCGGCAACTAGGTGAGAGAGAGAGACTAGGAGAGCGAGCACAAATGAGGCGATGGGGGGGCAATGAGCGAACGATTGAGAGAGTGAGAGTGATTGAGTAGGCTGAAGCTTTGCAAGTGTGTGTGTGTGTGTGTGTGGGTGTGGGGTGTGATCGCCTTACATAAGTAGGTACATAAATACATACATACATACGAGAGTACATAAAACCAAATGCCAATAAACAGAAGATCTGCTCAAAACTTGAGAGATTCCGCGAGTTTTCGACCCGCATCTTCTCAAATCAAGGCAAATCTTTGGACATACAATTGGACTACACTTTTCTGCTCCCACAATCAAATGAATGAAACTAATAAAATGAAAAAACAAACTGAAAATGAAAATTAAATACCTGACGGATTAGCCGACGGTGCCGCCTGATTGTTGGAGCTCGATGAAGAGGAGCCGGTCTTGCGCTTGCAGGTGGGATAGTTGCCACAATCCTTGCCATCGCGTTGATTATAACTGCACGAGTCGCTGGTGATCACACACTCCTCGCTGGGCAGGCAGCCAATGTCGCCGCATCCGCGTCCATATTCTTAACATCAACAAAAACACAAAATGGTTGGCCAAGTTGGGGTGGGGATTTGTTTGTTTGTTGGGTTGGTTGGTTGGTTGGTTGGTTGGGTTTTGGTAAAACAGAAAAAACCGGGAGTAAAGTCAAAAAATATGAAATAAAAATGTACAACAAATTTTGGGAGATTTGGGTAAAGTTTCAGGATGATCAGTTGATGTGGAATTGATGAGATCATGAATACTTAGATTTAGTTTGGTTTGGAAAACAACACGCACAGTTGAGAGAGATAGACAGGGCGAGTTATCTCAGATACATACAAAAATACAGGGTGATGTGTAGAAATTACAGAAAAAACGAACACGCACACAACACAACGTGGGGTGAGCTTCACGAGGGGTTTGGAAATGGCAAGAAAATGAGTTTAAGCTATTTAAAAACGCAGTGTGACCCTCGCATTTAGGCATCAAATCGATTTCTAAGCCATTTAAAGCCTTGGTATTTTCAAACCCCCTGTGAACACCCCAAAAGAGGATATGTTTTTTGCACTGTGTACTCTCCACTTACTCGAATAGGCCTCCACACTGTGGCAATTGCTTAGAACCGTCAAAGTAACCAAAGGCAGTAGCCAATGCATCTTTCTCATTGCTGAAGCCAAGCCCATTCTGCGGCTGCTGCTGGTGCTGCAAAAAAAAGAGAAGTAGAATAGACATATTAGTGGCAGCTGATTTATATAGCTTGTAGTACAACACATGTCTGATTATAATTTAGAACTTGGGCCGGGACCCTTTGCAGCCATTGCCAAAGCCAAGTTTATTTATCACATTGACAGCTGGCTCAAGTTCATTGCGGTTCTGGGATGCGCCATAGACCGAATGGCGTCGCCATTTGTTTGGCCAGACGAAACGCCCACAAAAATGCCGCAAAAAGTTGAGAAATTCTTGGCCCTGAATTGGGGACAGAAAGCAGAAACCTGCACAGTTGGTTCGTTTCATTGAAATGAGTTGCCAATTATTATCATCAATGTCAGGGGATTATCTTCTCATCATTTGGTTGGCTGTCATGCATTTCTCATGCCATTTCTACCAGCCAGGCGACCCAACTAAATTAACGCATCAATCATGGCGTGCAAAAAAGGCTTGCCGCTCGAACAGGTGCTCTGCCATGTCCTTGCACCTGCTGCCGCTGCTCACACGCATTTGCTGCCATCCGCACACGCCTGGCAAATGCAATTCATCATTCGATTGTTGCCACTTAGAAACGAGAAACTGAGATGAGAAAATCCCCTCATCGATAATAAAAATCAAATGGCCATCGGTAAATTCACAGAACGTTATGGGCATCCTCAAATCACGTATACGCTCCATTGAGCATGGTTTTTTGTTTGTGTGAGATTTATTCAAATTACATTTAATTCAATTACTGCCAAATGGGATTTGCCCTAATACAACATTGTGCGGGAAAGCAAATCAAAAATAATTTTGTTTAATTTTAAATATGGTTGAAATATGCTCACCATATGCACAGCACAACCCAGCGATGTAGAAGAACCAATTGATTTTGTTTGCAGAGAGTGAAAGAGGTTTGTCATATGAGAAAGTAGCTTTGATTTTATAGACAAAATTTGTAATCGAAATTCTTTGGATATTGGCAAATTATTCAAGATAAATGCCCTTCAAAGTAGGCAAACTTTATTTCCTTAAGTTATGATGTATTGAAATGCAGCCATTGCAAGTCTGTCATATATATTAGATACTGCATTTTCACTCAGATTGTTGTATATTCAACCAAATGTAGAGTTAAGACAAATATAAAATATATACTTGATCAAAATTATGATTTTCATATAGCATAGCATACTTTAAAGGGCATTAAGCATGATATATATTGTTTCTAAACATACCCTGCATGAATTTGTCAGAGCTGATTCAGACCTGAACAGTAGGAATAGCTGAATATCGAGCCTGAATTCGGGCATGTTTTAGTACTTCCCATGAAACTCAACCATGAGTTCAGCCCTGAAGTCATGCCTAAAAAAGTAAAAGTATGAGCAGAGGTCATGACGTAGCAGGACATGCCTGTGTTAAATTCATGGCTGAAACTCATCGAAAGGATACCATGATTTCAGTACTAGTTCTTCCATTTTAGGGCTGATGATAGGAACAATATCACATTACTGGAAATCAAATGACACTTATTGCTGCAGGCACAATTACAGAGGCTTCGTAGTTTTAATTACAAAAGCATTAAATACCTTTATTTAAACTCCTTTGGCCAACATTTTTAACAAAAACAAGCTTCAGTTGCTTAATCTATAAACATTTTTATATCATAATTTTCTGCTCCATTTCTTGATTTAAAAATGAACGACTTTATAGTTATTAATATAAACCTTGATTGTATAGCGTGCCAAGAACGTAAGTAAATACTTCAACATGAATACCCTTAATAAAAAGCTAGAAATTTCGCTTAAGTTAAAAACTAACTGCTTTTCGCAACTTTAAGCATTTTTCTAGATACCATCGACAACAACTTCCATTTGGATCGCATTATAAATGTAATAATTTTAGGCATCAAATCCACTGAACTCAAATTTGTACCGTAAGATAAAATCTTAAAATTTTCCATACTTTTTGTATTCAATTCGAATTGTAAAATTATAAGCACAGGACAGAACTTTATTTTATTCATAGACCAATCTACCTGCAGTAGTGCTGGCAAATCATAGTCGATAGTCGACACCATCGATAGTTGCGAAATCGATAAAAGTAAATGTTGCTAGTGCCATTTATTTTATGATCGTTTCTATTTTAACATTCTTAATGGCGAAAACTGGTCGGCACTTTATAAATTTATAAGTAAGAGTTAAAGATATAGAAAACAAATTATTGAAGGACAGTTTTGAAAAACGGCAACATCGCTACTTGGATACCTAGCTATGTAGTTGAACGATCTGATATCTGGGGAAGACCTGGAAAGTCAGGTGTATTAGACTGCGTAGAAAAGGATTTAGGTAGCGGTGATCGACAGACGGTTAAACACCAAGTCGATACGATTAATATTTTAGTTCATAACCTTAGCAAATAAATTTCATTTGTAATCAGTAGGTTAACAAAATATTTTAAATAAAGAATCAATCATCATCATCTATTTTAATCACAGAATTTGTGGCTAAAATTCTCACTTTGACCATTTACTGACAAATTTATGATATCATCGTATTGAACTATTTCTTAGATTTAAAATAAATGTTTCCATATAGTTCAAAGATTTATTCTAAGCGCAGATATTACAAAATTAACAAATTGTATTGGTGGCATTTTTTGGTCACTGATTTGTTCATTGTTTTGGTCTCTGTTTGAGTCGCAGCTTTAGTTAGTTTTGGTCACTGTTTTGGTCACCGTTTTGGTTTTGTCACTGCTTGGTCTCTGTTTTGGTCACTGATTTGTCACTGTTTGGGCCATTGTAGGTCACTGTCTCCGACACTGTTTTGGTCAGAGTTTATGTCACTGTTTGATCACTGATGTGGTCAGTGATTGGTCACTGTTTTGGCAATTGTAAATCACTGTTTAGCTCACAGTTTATGTCACTTTTTGGTCACTGTTTTGCTCGCTGTTATAGTAACTCTTTTTGTCACTGTTTTGGTCTCTGTTTTGATCGCTGTTTTAGTCGCAGCTTAAATCACTGTTTTGGTCACTGTTTGGTCACTGATGTGGTTAGTGATTGGTCACTGTTTTGGCAATTGTAAGTCACTGTTTTGGTCATAGTTTATGTCACTTTTTTGGTCACTGATTGGTCACTGTTTTGCTGTTATAGTAACTCTTATTGTCACTGATTTGGTCTCTGTTTTGGACGCTGTTTTAGTCGCAGCTTAAGTCACTGTTTTGGTCACTGTTTTAGTCACTGTTTTGGTCACTGAAAAGTCACTGTTTTGCTCTCTGTTCTAATAACTCTTTTTGTCACTAATTTGGTCTCTGTTTTAGTTGCAGCTTAAGGCACTGTCACTGTCACTGTTTTAGTCACTGTTTTGGTTACCGTTAGGGTCTTTCTTTTTGTCACTGATTGGTCACTATTTTGGCTATTGTAAGTCACTGTTTTGGTCACTGTTTTTGTCGCTATGGTGATCACTGTTGTGGTCATGATTTTTGTCACTGTTAGTCACTGTTTGGTCACCGTTTCCCCTTCTTCCCACCACCCACACACACACAACACACCTGCTGCTTATGCAAATTGCAAAAGAGGCTGACTTGCAAAGACCAAAACTGCTGACTTTGCAAAGTCAAAAGCGTAGCCAAAAAAAAAAATCTGTTGCAAAGACAACATTTTTCTCGTTTGGATTATATTGGGTCATATCTCCGACAGTTTTATACATACAAGGTTCATACCTTCTGGACATTCTTCTGGACTCTGGACATGAATTGAAATCGATCACAGCTCTACTCAAGTATGGGACCATCATATCCTGATCAAAAACTAAGCCAAGACAAATTCACTGCTGTAACTTGTTAACATGTGGCGCCCACATAATTTTAACCCAAACTCATTCACATTTTACAGCCAGTTGGCTGACCAACTGGCAAATCAATTGCCCCAAAAAGTAGAAACAATTTCAAGAACTTTTTCTTAATTCCGTTCCTTGAAATGCATAAATTATGCCCTTTACCCCAAAGTCAAACAACATTTCCATATTCAAATTATGGGGAAATGACGAGGCAAGTTTGAAGAATTTCTGTTTTTTTTTTGTTGGGCTCAGCCACTACCCTCCTCCCTCTACCAAAGAGAATTCATTTAACAGCAGTTTTTTGGTAAATTATTTTTTCAGTATTCATAATTTTGTTGTTGCTATTTAAACATTTTTTTTATCATCTTTTGTTTATTTGGGGAGGAAATGAAATGGCCAGCAAATGAAAACGCATAAATTGATCGTCTGTCAATGATTTGTGAGCTGCTTCATTTGTCCCCATAGAATGGATTGGTAGCGGCGGTAACAGGAATGGGGGGGGGAACAAACACACTGTGTGTTTATGTGCATAGCTCACATGCGGATACAAAAGGGGTAAAAAGGAATTTGAAAGTGAAAAAAGTCTGCAACCAAATAGCAAATTGCCACCATCTGCCAGTCAAACGCTTAACTAATGATTGTATAAGATACGGCCAGCATAAAGGTGCGATAATCTAGAACAAGTTTCACACTTTGCATTTTACACTGTGAAAATAAGTGTAGAAATGCATATCCACTTAACCAAACGTTGCCATAGCTATATGTAAAACTCTACCAAAGATACACAGAGTATATTTTGTTTTTGCAAACTTATGTATCAGCCAGAAGGAGGCATTTCAGCCGGTTGCATATATTTATACATGTTCGTTCGCTTAAACAAACAGAACTCAAAGATGGTTAGAGATCGAACCTCCGACATGTATGGTTCATCAACTTCTGAGACTTGTAGGAGGATAAGTTTTTGACACGCCCCCTAACGCCTTCTCAACTGGGATTAAACAGTCATATTGGTATACATTAGCTATAAGCTAACAGATTGATAGTCAAGTTATGAGCAAAAGAATGTTCTCTGATGCGGCTTGTTAGCCAAGCAGTGTTTCTCCTTAGCAAGCCGTCATCGACCTGCTTGCCTGGATGTGCGGCATAAGAAAACATATATGAATAAATACCACAAATATGTAAAATGTTGAAAAAATGTTGGGGGCGAAATATCTAAATGTAACTTTTTGATTCATCTCCCGGGCATGTTAAAGTCCAGACCCTTTTCGTACATCACATTTTTTCTTGATGTATGCGAGAATGTTTTGGGGTTTTTTTTTTTTTTGGTTGCCTGCTTTGCGGTTCGCTCACATCATTTCGACTCAACTCGACCGCTGTCCGTCCGTCAATCCGTCCACCCGTCCGCCTGTCGCTGTGCATTTGTCTGTGCGGGCCACGTCCCGGTCGACGGAAGCCAAAAGTGGAAATGCATGATAAATGACACAAGGTTTGCTTTCTTTTTCCGTACTTTTTCATAAGCCCCGCTGGGGCGGCGTACAGCAGCAGCAGCAGCAACAACCATTTTTATTTTTAAGATATAACTGAACTGTTTTAGGGTTGGCCGATGGCGCTGCTCGGCGTGCGAGGAGGGGGGAGGGTCACAGCACGAAAATTGTGAAACGATGACGTCGTAAATGTTTTGTTGCAACATTTTCTGTTCTGTACCAAAAAAAAAAAACAAAAACAAAACAACACAAAAACATGGCCAAGAATGAAGTAAAAACAGCAAAGCAAACTGTCCGCGAAACGGAAGCGCAAATAAAACAACTGCACAGGGTGCCCCGCCAAGCAGAAAGGGAGCTCACAGCAAACGAAAGCTTCGCTTTGAAGCCGGCAGGATGTAGACGAACACGACTAACGGCTAACCAGAAGTTTGAAGTGCGCTGCGAAAGGTTTGAGAAGCTAAATTTTGGAAAGTTCCACAGCCGAACACCTGACACGACACAGTCCGAAGAATGATACAACCCCAAAAAAGGTAGGGTGCTAGCAGTGTGCGCCCTCAGCAAAGTACTTAAAGCGTTGAGGGATTCGCGTACTCTTAAAGCGTAAGGTTCGTTGCACAAAAGCGCCTTAACTACTTTGTGGTAATCTGTCGAGGTACGCTGCGACACACAACACACGTGGTATCTTAAACACCGCAACGAATTTACGTTTCCAACTTGCTTTTTAGCTTTTCAGTACTGCAACACCGTCTTATACCACTTTTTGAAATCTTGAACACCGCCTACTAGTATTTTATATATTTATATACTATTTAGACACCGCTTCCAATAGACGACTTTGAAACCATCTAGCACCGCTTTTTAGCATCTCAAAGTCAGCTGCTATCATTCGAAATCTCAATAAAAAGATAAGATAAACCGTAGACACCGCTTTTTACCAAAGAAAATGTCCACAGGCCATTTTAAGTACCTTTATATCTTAAATTTTATGCACTTCAATATGGGTAACACCGCTTTTTATATAAAAACAGCACACAAGCTGCTTTTAGTACCTTTATTACCGTCTAACACCTCTTTTTGGCATCTGCATCACCTAAAACATTGATGATGTACTAAGTATTTTGAATTTTCGAGTGATTTTGTTAAGTTTTGTATGCAAAGAGATGGTAGAAACAGCAATTCTAAACGAAATGTAGTTCGTGTAAAGAAATTTTACACGAGAAATGTAGAAAACAGAAAGTTCAACGTGGCAATATGTAGAAAATACATGTACATAGATACATGTAGAAATAAAAAAAAACGTAAACGAGGCATGTTGATAAGTTGTTTGCTGCATGGACAGAGGCAAAGAGTACATATAATGAGAAATATTGAGTATTGCCAAATATCTTCAACATTTTTCATACAGCAATCTGAATTCTACACCAAAATCTGGGTTCTCTACATTAACGTTTAGGGGACGTTTTCAAATCTACTACATAGCGCTATCTGCCACATAAACCTACAAGAAACAGAGCAAAATAGAAGCTTTTCTGACACAAAGCAGCTATTCAGATGATGAGATATCGCCCCTAGATATTGAAAGCCTACAGGAGTGTTTGTAAGTTGAAAACGAAATGCAATGTTTTCTATTTTGAAAGTTGTTCTTCACACGCCACATGTAGATTTTCCAAATAACAGTTAAGGACTTTACATGCTAAATGGTTTTTATAGGAAATCTACACGAAACGTGTTTTATTTCACTTCCTTTATACCTGTGATTTACGGCAATGCCGCGCGAGTGCTTGATAGTCTTATGGGCTGAGATGCCGGCATTTTGTTTTAATTACAGAGACACGGTAAGTGAGTTGAGAGTTTGAACTCCAGACAAGGTGAGGGATAAAAATATATATGGGACTTCCGCCTCCAGTGCCTCTTCCTCCTCTCCTGCATCCAGCACTCACTAGTGCAAATAGTAAAGTTCTTACATAAATGTATTGGGAGGAAAATCGCTGTAGAAAACCTAAATTTTCATGTAGTTTTCAACTATTTTGTGGTTTCTGTGTATTTCGGATACATTCTGATTATTTCCAAAATTTGAAATTGTTTCCATTACCTCAGAAATTGTAAATAAAAACCGAAACAAGTTCAGTCACCTTACGTTTCCCTGTCAAGCATCGACACCTTTTTTGTAAGAAAGTTCCTCTAAGCAGCAGTATTAAAATCTACAAGTGTCTGGATCTGAAACTCCTCTGTGGTGGACTGTAGGGTACACTCACTCATTCCTCCTTCTCCCTCTCTCTCGTATAACAGCAACACCCGAGAGTGTAGCAACAGCGGCCGGCGGCGCTTCAACGCTTGGGTTCGCCAGGCATAAACCGAAAATTCACACTTGGTTACTTCCTTCATGACTTTGGATATTATTGTGGTTTATGTTAGTGCTGTCACTTGCCCGCCGGCCAGCCACGCCTCCCCCTGCCCCTGCCCCAGTTGGGCGCTGTGTGATGTATGACTCCATGAAATGCGATATATTCATGTTAAATTATTTCGCTCCAAAAAAAAAAGAATCCAAAAAAAACCAAGAAGTGAGTCAGTGGGAAGCAGAGAGTGAAGAGAGTCGAGTCGAGTCGAGTTGAGGCGAGTCATCGCCTGATCCTTTAAAAAAACTTTAAAAACAAAGTTGATGGCGCTCAGTTGTGCCATTGAGCAAACAATTAAAACTTTTAAATATTGTGACAGCATTTTCACAGTTAATTGCACAAGCGAACCTTGGTTCATCCGTTCATTCATTTCAAACAAAAAAAAAAGGAACTTTATTTGCGCCCTTTCCTGGCATGCGGCATAGGTGCAATAAAAATAACAAAAAGAAAAGTTGCCTCTACTTTTTTGTGGCACCAGCAGCACCAGCTGACAAACTGACAGCCATTTGTCATTAGCTTAAAGCACGGAAACTGCCCCCCTGTTGGCGCACCCCCCATTCCATCCGCCTTTCAACAAAAGTTTAATTAGCAAACGTTGCGACTGGCTGCTGATTTTTCAATTTCAGTTTCTGCCAAAACAGCATTGCCACATTTTTGGCTTATTAAATTCCGCCAGCTACAAAAAAAGGAACCAACAAAAATGTCAATTCGTGGCCAGACGCCGCAGGCTCACAATTCCGCTGACTACCTCGAAAAAAACCAAAAAAAAAAAAAAAGAAAGAAAACAAAAACGCCAAATCTTTGTAAGGCAGTTAATTAAAAAGTTTAACGTGCAAGCGAAAGGACTGGGTTCGAGTGAGTGGAAATGTATGCTGAAAATGTGACAAAAGAAGGCCCAGCCAGCCAACCAAACTGGAAATGCACCGGCTTCTTTTTTTCGGCCATATTCAGGAAATGATTTGCAAAGCGAATGGTTATTGACCCTGGTAAAGTTTGCAAAAACTATTAAGATATTTTGCCTGCGAAACAGTCGAAGTCCAGTAGAAATAATGTTTCGCACATATTTCGCAGCTTGCCTTCTCACTTATCGATAGCACAGCGTTGCCACCCGATGCACAATGTGTCACCTGATGGTCTATCGATGAGTGCTTATTTCGAAGTTGCGAAATATATGTTAGCCAAATGTTTCCTTATCAGCAGAAATAAGTGCTAAACCCAGGACTGCATTCCTGATAGTTCATTGCGAAGCTCTGATTAAGGGGCTCGATGCAAAAGTTCGCAAGTTTGAGGTTCAAGTTTCTGACTGAAGCTTATTTGTTCGAACCTTGGTTTGGCTTACAATATACTTTACTTAAATAGAAGACCAATAAACTTAAGTTTCTTTTCATTCTTGGACAGCCTTTTCATCTTAAGCTTGGTTCAATAATCATTTTGAAGATTTGCAGACCTAAATAACATATCTTTAGTTATAAGAGGGAAACTAAAAGGTTATTCAATATATGAACATTTCAATGATTTGCGCAATATCTGTACCAGATAACAAACAAAAACGAGAAAGCTAAGCTAACTTCGTCTGTGCCGAAGTTTTTATACCCTTGCAAGTGCTCGCTTAAATATTTTCAAAAAAATTCTCATTTTTTCCCATTGTTCCTATGAGAGCTATATGATATAGTCATCCGATTTGGCCAAAAATTTGTAAAATCATGTGAAAGCATGTGAAACAAACAAATACAAAATTGCAGGATGCTGCCATTAAAAACCAAAAAGTTTTTCTAACTACGACTGTTTTTCAGACCTATCTTTTCTATGGCAGCTATACCATATAGTTGTCCGATTTTCATCAAACTGGCCAGAATCATAAAAAAGCATAGAAAATCTAGGAGTACAAAGTTTGTAGAGGTTTCATTGAATAGAAAAAAGTTTTTTTTCACTAAAACTAGTTTTCCGACCGATTGTTCCTATGGCATAGGCATTCCTATATGTTAAAGGCAACCGATCCGATCGGTTCCGACATATTAGTAGTGTGCAGCAAAAAGAAGACTCTGTGCCAAATTTCAGCTCTATAATTTTAAAACTGAGAGACTTGTTCGCGTAGAAACAGACAGACGGACGGACAAAGCTCAATCGACTCAACTCGTCACCCTGATCAAGAATATATAAGGTTTATGGGGTCGGAAATGAATATTTCTATGCGTTGCAAACTTCTGGGCAAAATTATAAAACCGAGAGCGTAAGGTAAAGTCTGCCCTGCCGGACCTCGATATACCCGTTACTCAGGGGAAATAGTGTTTAATAACCTTCCCTATGTTAATTAACATAGCAATAACATTAATTGGAATATTTCAACATTATGTAAGCAAACAGCGTATGCGGCTCAGATAAGTATGCTACGTTTTTTATAACCTGTATAACTCTGCCATTTATTATCCGATCTTTATAAAAGCTGCAAAATATGAGCTTGAAATTTTAAAATTTATAGGAGATACTCAACTTTTTTTAAGGCGGGGGCGGGAGGGTTTCGGTTCACAGTGAGCAATATGTCCGAACTCCCGGTTCAAACCGAGCCGGTTTCAAAATCGGTTTGCCAAAACCAGAAAGACTAAAGCTCCATTTGCACGACCTGATCGCTCAGCTGAGTTTTCGTCCGATTGGCTGTCAGCTCGTGTAAACAGGCGTCTGAGTAGCCACCTGACTTACTCATCTGAGTACCAAACCGGTTCTAATTGACCTGACCACTCAGCTGAGTGGTTATAGGGTTGCCTGATTGAACTCAACTGAGGCATTTGTAAACGCTGAACAAAGTTGCTCACCTGAGTTGCTCAGCTGACGAAAACTCAGCTGTACGAGCAGGTCGCCTAAATGGAGCTTAAGAAAGGCAGCAATTCTTACGCATACATTGCAACGCAAGGAGTCAACGATGTGGGATAGCAGTGAAGCTTCATACATGTCGTTTTTGCCAGAATTGACATAGTACATGTCAGCGAAGGCGTTTTAATTCTCTTTTATAGCCTATTTCCACCAAAGAAATGAAGGAAATTATACAATTTCTGCCATACGTTTCTCCATTTCATTTTGAATTTAATTTCGTGTAATTTTTTAAGAAACGATGACAATCGCACCAAGTGAATTAGGAAATTGATAAGTAATTTCACTCGTCCAATTTCGCATTTCGAAAGGATGAGCAATACTTCTCGTCGGGCTGGTTTGGAAACTTCTTTGTCACTGCAAGTCGTAGACATCATCTTCTAATCTAAGCCTTTGCAATCATAAGTAAATAGATGATATAGCCCCTCATCCTGTCGTTTATTGGCATTCTATTTATCTGACCTATGTTGGAACTTTTTTGCAAGTAAGGGCTAACCTTAACTATGGTAGAACCCTGGTAGCCCTTACTACCGCTACTTGCGATTCCGATGCTGTCCTTCCCATCCTTCCTAGACGAAATAATGGGCTACACCTACATCTTATTAAACAAATAGAAGCAGTTAAGTTGCAAGTGCAAAAATGTCTTGACTAGATTACAAATCAGACTTCCAATGCAAGCTTTAAAAAGCTATCAACAATAAATGCAAACTAATTTTATGCGAATCGGTTACTGAAATTCCCAACTGGTTCTAGCGCACTTCTTGTAAAGTGATTGAATATTGCTGACCGAGAGTACAAACAGCTTGGTCTTTGGTAAATTGATGGTCCTTAAATATTTTGGATCCAGTTTTTTTGCCCTCTTCTACTTCTTCGATTCTTTGATGTTCCTCACATTCCCGCATTGGATTTGGCTGCATCTCAGTGGGAGTTAACTCATAGTCAGTCTGGACAATGTGCAGTCAACCTGTTTATCCATGTGATCTAAATCGATGGGTATTTATCCCTTTTGAGTACTGTCTGTCTGTCTGGCTGGCCGGCTAGTAATGTTTAGCCAACAAGTTGCCGGCTGTAATCCACTTAAGGTCCTGGCCCTTCGCCGCCAGCTGCTGCTGCTCCAGTTGCAGCTGCTTCCTTCTTTTGTGTTCAGAGTTGTGTCCTGGCATCGGACGGGCACTATGGGTGCTTGCGATTTGCATAATGTCACACGAAGGCGAGCGGATGGCGTCTTGCATAACTTCAGACTGCACCGAGTGAGGACAATGGCCATGTCCTTCTGCCCCATGGCCTACAACTTGTTTAGATTTTATGGCATTTTATTTACTAATAAAGTCTTTATGAAGTAAAGGCATGGTGAGGCGGAGGCGGAGGCGGGGGCGGGAGGCCGCCGGCGAGTGCCATAAATCAGAAATTCTAGGGATGCCAGCAGGCCGGGCGAGCACTTCAATTTCGTTTCGACATTCTAGGGGTGTAGTTTGAGATCTCGTTTAATTCAGAGTTAAATTGGTTACAAAATACAGTTACAAGTAAAATACTCTACAAAATGGCTACCACTTCTGCGAAGTCGCCCAGTGCCATGGCCGTGCACGCCCTGACCAAGGAATACAAGTCTATGCAGGATCAACTGCTCGAGGGTTTTCGCGTGAAGCTGTTCGACGACGACAATCTCTTCGACTGGGAGGTGGGCATCTACGGACCACCCGAGACGATCTACCAGGGCGGCTACTTCCGTGCCCACTTGCACTTCCCACCCGACTACCCGTTCTCGCCGCCCTCGATGCGCTTCCTAACCAAAGTCTGGCACCCCAATGTGCATGAGTATGGCGAGCTGTGCATTTCCATACTGAATCCACCCACAGGCAGTCCAATCAGCGGCGAGCTGCCCTGTGAGCGCTGGAATCCCACACAGAACGTGCGCACAATTTTGCTGTCGGTGATTTCGCTACTAAATGAACCGAATACCTTGTCGCCGGCTAATCCGGATGCGGCCGCCATGTATTGCCGCTGGCGTGATAGCAAGGGCAAGGACAAGGAGTATGCCAATGTGGTGAAGCAGCTGGCTTCGGCCACCAATGCGGCGGCGAAGCGTGAGGGTATCATAGTGCCGCAAACCTTGGAGGATTATTGTGTCAAGCCCAAGATCGCGACCGAGGAGCAGGAGGAATGTGATCCGAATGATGGCTTCTACTATGACTCGTACGAGTATGAGGACATTGATGAGGAGTCGGCCACCGATGAGGAGGAGAATGCCACTAACCCTGGCACGGCCAGTGAGGGCAACAACTAAACAACACACACACACACACAAGCAATTTAACTTCAATTTACACACACACCACAAGATTAGTGTGACCAAATTAATGTGTGAGACAAATTTAATAAGTGAATTCAAAGAGTGCAGTTGCGCCCCCCAGTTATCAGTCGTTATTTCATATTGTCTTAAGCTACAGCGATGGGAATGGGTAAGAGAACGAGGCAGTAATTGATACCCTTTTTATACCCTGTACCAAAGGTACACAGCGTATATTTAGTTTGTCTGTAATGTCTGTAATAGCCTGAAGGAAGCATCAAACAACATCAACAACCGAGTCGATATAGCCATGTATGTATGTCTGTCCATTTGAACAAACAGATGTCGACATGTATGGGACATTAACTTCCTATACTTTGCAGGCAGATCAAATTTCTTCACTTTTTGCTGCCTGCCTCTTTAAACTTGAAAAATTGTCATATTTCCCATAGATTTATGTATGGAATGTTCGTACCTTCTAGACATATTTAATAATTATCATTTCTAATCGATTCGACAAAGGAATGGTAAATATGGGGCCAACATTGGTTCAGTTTTAAGCAAATCAAACAATTATGGGCAGCACTTCACATAACTTAAAACAAACTTGGAGAGCTAAAGAGTAGGAACGACATTTTACGATTTATTTTGAATTATTACAAAATTTGTATACCCTTGAAGTAGGTAGAGGGAAGCATCTCCGACCACATAAAGTATATATATTCTTGATCAGCATGACGAGCTGAGTTGATTTAGTCTTGTCCGTCTGTCCGTATGTCTGTTTCTATGCTATCTCCTCCGTTAGTTTTAAAGCTATCGCTACCAAACTTTGCACGAAGTCACATTTGTCACAACCGGCCGGATCGGATGACTATAACATATAGCTGTCGTAGGAACAATCGGTCGAAAAACTAGTTTAAGTGACTAAAAACTTTTTTGTTTTCAATGAAAACTTGTTTTCTACGCATCTCCATGATTCTGCCAAGTTTGGTCGAAATCGGACATATATATAGTATAGCTGCCATAGAAAAGTAAGGTTAGAAAAATAGTCTTGGTAAGACAAACTTTTTTGTTTTCAATGTTAACATCTTTAAAATTGGAATATAGTTATTTACTTTATAAGGTTTCACACAATTTTTGAATGTTTTGTCAAAATCGATTGACTATAGGTTATAGCTGCCATAGGAATGATTGGTCGAGAAACTAGTTTCAGTGAGAAAAACTTCTTTGTTTTCAAAGAAAACGGCTCCAAACTTTGTATTTCTTAGTTTGTTATGCTTTTCTATGATTCCACTAAGTTTGGTCAATATCGGACAGTTATGTAGTATATCTGTCATAGAAAAGTTGGGTCAGAAAAGTAGTCTTCGTGAGAAAAACTTTGCAGCAGAGTTCGAAAATAACCTACAACACTTATTATCAATGTGTTTCTCACTGACGGAAACACAAAAATCACAAGAATTACTTTTTCTCACAGTGCTTTATTATTTTGGGAAATGTTTTTGTGTTTTCTCTTGACTGTTAATTTTTGAGAGAACAAATTATCTGTCCATAAAAAACACTTTGAAAAGACACAGAAGCTCAAAGTGTTTTTTGATAACAGTTAAAAGATAACAGAAAAACAAAAGAGGATGTTAATAAGTGGAATTATTCTATGAGTTTCCATTTACTTGGTGGATTTGATTGGACAATGATATATACAAATTCTTCATTCACCAGTTTTAACATATTCACTGTATCAAAGGCAAACCACCAAGTATTTTAACCTTGTGACATGCCAAAAGGATGCATTTCCGGCCAATATATTCTTGATCAGCATCGACAGCTGAGTCGATGTAGTCATGTCCTCCAGTCCGCATGTCTGTATATCGGTTGAACGATCACATCTCTGAGGTAAAAAGAGCTAGAAGACACCTCATATCTCCTGCAGTTTTGCAGATAGATGGTTTGAACACTCAACAGATATATAGTAATCTGCATTATTTCCTAATCCGTCAAAGAGTTGGGTAAGATCGGATGATAGATAGGCAAGCTATGAGCAAAAGACACTTATTTCTTTTGTCTCAAAAATAAGTGTCTTTGATCAACAGAAACACAAAAAGAAACCAAAATATGTGTTTCCCACTGAGCGAGACATTTATAGTCAAAAAAAAAACAAGGCCTTCTCTCTGTTGTGTGGGATATTTCACGGTGTTCCAAAATAACAGTTGTTTTTGTAACACTTCAACAGTTGAGTGGGATATTTTCGACCTCTGGTTTGCAGCGGAAATGTTCTCTAAATTAGTTAGAAAACTTCGGACGATCCGTAGTTAACTTTTCTCTGTTTCTTTTATTTGCTTTTCAATTCCAATGAATCCGTCTGCTGTTTTGAAATTGTCTCTGACTATAGAAAACATTAAGCTCTGACACTGCAATGATCTGTTGTGCTGTCAGATGTTACATTTCTGACCACTCCAGATAGGGGCTATCTTTGTATCGGACCTCTTGCATTGAGCCCCCTTTTGGATAAGAAGGTGTAGTATATGTGCTCTCTTCAAAATCTACTTCAAATCCACGATAAGTTCTTAAGACTTGCCCTGTCTTCAACGCATTGCCTGGCGGAGTGTGCAATAAGGGTAGCTCATTTCCTATCACAGCGTTTTACTGTTCGAGATAATGTCTACAACCACAACACTTAGTGTTACATCTTCAATTTACAATTTACTCTGTGATTTGTAAGTTGAGAAGTTGGAATATCAGAAATCGGTGCTTAATGTTATTTGCCAAGCGTCCAAGAGCATGAAATTTTAAATTTGATATTTGTTTACATTGGAAATGTAATTTTAATATCAAACTAAAAAGTTTCAGACCAAATTGATACCCAAAATATTAATTTTACAATTTTAAAGATAATTTTGATACCAAAAAACGCGTATCAAATTGAAAATAAAACAAATTTTGTTGGGTACTAAATTTCACATACACAACAAGTGCGTTACGTAAGGAAGAGTACAGTAAATGCTTGATAAAAGGTACCGTATTGTAGCTAAAACTTATTTTAATTGACACAATTATATGAATGGGGCCTATGCCTACATCTGACAGGTCACTGAGCTCGCTTAAAAGCGAAAGTTGGGCTTCTGATGTCAGTTTTGGTTGCGTTTGTTGGAAATCTGTGGTATCTCTTACCATTTCTGAGTTCTCTTAGTTCATATACAGGGTTGCCCATATTCGACGGACCCATGTTTTTTTTAAAAAAATCAAAGAAAAAAATAAAAATTTGGCGGTTGGCAATCTTAATCATTTAATTTGTTCCAAGTAGATTTGTTTACATCAATTTTTGAATATGATATCTCTCAAATGGCCGCATCTGGCGTTGATGGCGTATTGTGCCCTTTTTGCAGCATTTTCCATCGTTTTCGCCAACATTTCGGCCGGAATAGCGGCTATTTCTTCACGAATGTTGTCCTTGAGCTCTTCTACGGTCCTTGGCTTGTTAACGTAAACCTTTGACTTCAAATATCCCCACAAGAAGAAGTCAGGCGGCGTCAAATCGGGCGAACGCGGTGGCCAGTCCAAATCTCCACTTTTCGACATCAAACGGCCCGGAAACAATTTCTTCAGAAAATCGATTGTTATGCGACTTGTGTGCGGTGGAGCGCCGTCTTGTTGAAACCAGAACTGCCTCATACGCTTTCGACGAATAATTGGCATCACAAAATTGGTCATCACGTCGCGATAACGCTCCTGGTTGATGGTAACAGCATGGCCATTTTCATTTTGGAAGAAAAACGGCCCAATGACCGTTTTCGCACTAACGCCGCACCAAACTGTGACTTTTTCGTCATGAAGAGGCACTTCTTGAATCTCCTGGGGATTTTCAGTGGCGTAAATACGGCAATTTTGCTTATTTACGGTCCCATTCAATGTGAAATGGGCTTCATCGGACATGATAATTTAGCACGTTGAGTTTTCACAATTGACTTGTTCTGTTGAATGTAAATTTCAACTATTTCAGAGCGCTCGCGTGGCGTGTATTGTTCCATGGTAAAAATCTGCTTGGACTGACGCTTCAAACGCGGTATGTCATTAAGCGATCTGACATCTCTGTCAAAAGCTATGGCGTTGCCAGATGGGTCCGTCGAATATGGACAACCCTGTACATGATCGACAGTCGAGCATGGCTATATCGAATCGTTTGTTGATGCTGATCAAGAACATATATCCTTAATATAGTCTCCGTACTCTGCACTTTCTGGTTCGTATGAAACTACACCGAAGTCGTTGATCGAGCAGGTGGCAGCGAGCTTAGCGCATTCTGTTTGCCCGCTTTGGTCACACTTTAAAACCAATGGGAAAGAAAATATTAACTAAATTGCCAACTCTAATTGAAAAGTGTTTTTCAAATTAAAGTTGTGTTGCTAATTTTGTTTTGTTTTTGTAATTTTGCTAAGTGCTTTCCCCTCTTTTGTTTTCCACCAATTTATTATTCGCTTTTAACTTGAAAATAAGTTGAAGCGTCCTTCTGCCCGCTTGCGCTTCATCGACTGGCAATGAGTGGGCTTTGGTTTCTCGTCTAGTAGGAGGGAGGTGGTGTAGGGGGGCGGGTCTCTTACGCTCGCTTTAGTCCTCAAGTGCGCGCTTCTTTTTTTTGTAAGCCCTCTTTCTTCAACTGTTGTTCTCGTACTTATTGGCAGTACATAAGGCTGAGGATAACTATCCCAAGGGTATAGACGAAGTCAAGGCAGCAGGTTTTTTTTTTTTTTGGCGGGGTTAATAAAGTTTTCTTCAGTTTCAGTTTTTCCAGTGCAATGTAAAAGTGTTCTTTTCTTACATTTTTCACTCGCTTTAAGCCATAAACTGGCGGGACGACAGGAAGGTTGCAGCTTGTTTTGTAATCATTTCATTTCTTAGTCAAAGCAGCAGCCAACAGCCAAGGCGGAAGTTATTATTTGCTAGGCAACTTAGTATATAACTAAAAAACACTGGAGTGGTTCGCACAAAAGTGCTCGGGAGTGAAATGCCATTAAAACGAAGAGACAGAGCGAGCGAGTAAAAAAAAAATAGAAGGAAAAACCAGACAATTTTTGACGCATTGTAAACGAGGCGAGCAAACAAAGTTTAAATTGCAGTTGGGCGAGAGTTGCAAATTAAAATTTTGCAAGCGGGCGTCTAATTAATGTTAAGGGCTAACTTCTAACTCCATGGTGGAGGCGCGGCGCCACCCCCTCCCCCTGCCACCCATTGATAATCCTGTACACGCTTTGTTGACATTTGTGGTTATTTTTTAGTTGGGAAAACACTTGAGGCAAGCTGCAGGGCGAATCATGAATCAAAAATTTAGATTATGATTTGAGCACCCTTGAACCGGCTTTGAGCTGGTGCAATATCAGCATTCATTTTACAAACCTACTCCCAAATTCTATATTTTTCACACATTTTTTAACAAATTTTATTGAATTTTATTTCTCATTTCGAAATTTAATCAAGCTCCAAAATGTCAAGCGAAACTAAACAAAATGGCAGCTCGGGGATGTGTGTGCAAAGTGTGCGAGTGTTACTGGTCACGGCGGGGGTGGGTGGGGGCCTACTTGCAGCAAAATTAATTAAGTTGAGAAAATGTCAACGCTGCTGCTTTGGCTTGCCAGACAGGTACAGTTAAGTATAAAAGGAGGTGCGCCTTTGTGAGCAAGCGAAATACCCTCGAGAAGAAGTCTGATTAGCTAAAGAGAAACATTGGTGGAAAAGAAGCATGAGAGCAAGTCAATTGACTTAAAAAGTAGACAGTCTTGGCACACCGGAATCTGGAAACTATTCTTGTCTAACGTCTTAGAAAATTTATGAGTTTTGAAAAGAAATTTCAGCTTTGTTCAAAAAGAGCAAGGCCAAAAAGAGAGCGTGTATTGTGTGCTGTGCACTGAACTCATCAACGGCTGGGCAGCGTACGCAATCAAAGAGAGCGCTGCTTACGCTCATATGCTCAACTTCGGCCTGCGCTCGGCTCGCGTGCCTGTATCCGATTGCGCACGGCCCCTGGGGGGTGGTTATGGGTGAACATCGCTGATCTAGAGCAGCTATGTTCATGAAGAGAGGCTCTCTTTGGTTCTCTATCTCTCTCTGACAATCACTGAAGCATTACTTCGGTAAGCATTTGACATGAATTGCCGAACGTGTTCGGCCTCTGGGGGGTGGTTATGGGTGAACATCGCAGATCTAGAACTGGGGTGCCCGCGCTCTATACGCTAAAGGCGCATATGTTTTTGTTTCGCGTATAGGACAAGCGCAGAACGAAAGTTTTTCAACAACTTCTTAGGTGTCTTTCTTCTCTTCCACAACGATAGGAATGCGCGCTGTCTGCTGCGTTGATTTTGTTTTTGCCGTGTGCCTCAGACAGCCACAAGCACACATACACAAACACTTCCCACCCAATATTTAGAAGATTACTTAACAAAAATCCTTTTGATCTTTATAAAGAGATTTGTATAAATTTGTTTTAAAAGATGACTTGAAAATGACTCATGCATATGATCAAAATGGGGTTCATTGAAATGAGACTCTAAAAAGACTTTCTGTTGACCCGAAAATGAATCAAAGCTAATCAGAAACAGATAGTGTATCATGTTGGCTAGGATACCATGTTGGTGGGGCCAAGGCTAATCGGTGAATTGCACTGTAAACTTCCAGCAAACATATTATTATGAAATTTTGTATCACTTTTTGGGGTACTCTCAAGGAAATAAGCTTGCTTTGAGATCAAACATGATACATGATGATTATGCCTAGAGAAAAAGGTTAATCAGCTGCGACTCTTCACAAAGAATTGTTTTCAAACAGTTCTTCTGAATAGTTTCCACTTGTTTTCAAATGAATTGCCAGTATTTTTCACATTTTAAACATTTGCCCCAGTTATTTTTGAGACTTTTTTAAAAAAAACACTGTAAGAAATCTCTTTTTAGTCATCTAATGGAAAGAATAAGTGATTTTTTAAATAGATCTTCCAATTGTTGGATTGGCTGACACAAAAACAGCCTTCTCCCAGTTTGAAAGCCATGATAAAACCATTAAAATCAAAGGGATTTCGATTAGATAATTAATAGAATATTATTAAACTTTTCTCAGAGCTGTTGCACTTCCAAAATAGCTAGAAAATAATCTGAAGTTTCATTCTGAAATGTTAGAGCTGCAGGTTCGAGCAAAACTAAATAGTTTTTATCGAGAAAAAACCAAATTCTAAATAGTTTTTATTCTTTTACTCAAGAACAAGATCATACCATGTTCCATTATTCAGTCCAGTTCTGAACTGCACATGGCTAAGCTATTATTGCTTATCATTTAAACTTGATGGGATTCCCCTTCTCAACAATCGACTGTCCAAAGCACTGCCCGACTTTGACTCATATTGAAACAGAATCGGTTAAACTCTTTTCGAAAAACCGAGTAGAGTATAGTTAGCTTCGTTTATGGGCTACCTAAAAATTGACTTTTCTTTCTTGTGCTTATTCCCATATTCGTTTCGTGGCAGCCATTTTGTGCAGCTGCCTGCATTTGCCTTACATGTGTGTGTGTGTGTGTGTGTGAGTGTCAACTATTTCTCTTACTCCTTTGCCCCCTTATTTTTGCTTTATTAAGTTTTATAACGTACACCAACACACACACACATGGAGAGAGAGAGAGAGCGAGAGCGACCCATACACCTGGTGATTTAATAACGCGCCGTTGCAAAATTTGCGGTTTGAATAGCAGCGGCGGCAGCAGCTAACTTTATTTTATGATAAGTTTATAATGCTACCCGAATGGGAATTGCAGCAAATATCATAAAAGCCAGCCCATGTGGTGGCCTGAGCAGCAGGAGAGCTGAAAATTATATTAGAAATTTGTTTGCTCCTGTTGAAGTGGAACCTTAAACTCTGAAGACTGCAGGTTGGGTGGTGGGTGTTGGGTTGGATTGGGTGAAATGAAATTTTCAATTTCGTATGCAAAACTGTGACACAGCTCGATAGTCACGCACCAGCAAAACAATGGGGCTGAAGCCCCTGCCCCACCCCCCTCAAATGGAAGAGGGAAAGGAAGATGATGATGTTGCCTTTGGTTGGGCAACTGATTTTGTGTGCCCGATAGGCGCAAAAAGTCAAATTGTGGCAGCCAATTAACAGCAACAATTGGGACAGCAGGGGCCAAGTGGCCAAAAGGGGTTAAGGAAAAGGGCAGCTAAGAAAGGAATGCAAGGGGGTCGACTCAGCTCAAAGGAAAAAAACAAAGAAAATAGTTGGTCAAACACGACTAGCATATACTCTACCAGAGTGTACGAAACGAAAGTGTATGTTCAGTCCTTCTTCTTTTGGTTTCATCGTTCCACAGAAAAGTAGAGAAAAAATATTGCAGCACGTTTTTCTAACTTATTTGAAGGACATTTCCACTGAAAACAATCAAGTTTTTCTCACTAATACTATTTTTCTAACCTTACTTTTCTATGGCAGCTATACTATATAGATGTCCGATTTCGACCAAACTTGGCAGAATCATGGATAAGCATAGAGAACTAAGAAATACTAAGTTTTGAGACGTTTTCTTTGAAAACAAAAAAGTTTCTCTCATAAAGACTATTTTTCAGACTCTACCTTTCTATGACAGGTATACTATATAGCTGTCCGATATCTTCCAAACTTAGTGGAATCATGCAAAAAAAAAAAAATACAAGGAGGCGTTTTCTATGAAAACAAAAGTTTTCCTCACTAAAACTGGTTTTTCGACCGATCATTCCTATGGCAGCTATAACCTATAGTCAACCGATTTTGACAAAACTTTACAGAATTGTGTGAAAGCTTATAAAATCAATGTATGCCAATTTTAAGGACATTTCCTTTGAAAACAAACATATTTTTCTTACTAAGACTATTTTTCTAACCTTACTTTTCCATGGCAGCTATACTATATAAATGTGCGATTTCGACCAAACTTGTCAGAATCATGGATAAGCATAGAAAACTAGTAAATACGGAGTTTGGAGACGTTTGCATTGAAAACAAAAAAGTTTTTCTCATGAGAACAAGTTTTTCGACCAATCGTTCCTATGGCAGCTATATGTTATAGTCATCCGATCCGGGTAAATCAACTCAGCTCAAGAATACATGCGTTACAAACATCTGGACAACTTGAATATACCCTCTGCAAGTGTAGGAAAGGGCTTAAGCCATGTGCATGGTGGTTCTACATGGTAAGAAACAGGACTGCAAGATCCGGAATTTCGGAATTTCGGCTAGGTTGAATCAAATTATAGACATTCTAAGATCTGGCATACTACAGAGTGTATTGGAATCTTTAGGTATGTAGCAAGGAGAACAAATCGGAGTTGATTTAAGCATCTATCGGTAGGGTTTTGAAAGCCCTACAATGCAAAACAAGAAAAATGTAGATTACATTTTGATATTTAGTTTGATTTAAACACTTTTGATTCTATATTAGTTCCAAAAAACTTTGTTCAATCATTATTCATTAGTAAAGTATTGAAATTAGTCTCATACATTCTTTCATTTAGCTCTAGAAGATCTTAAAATAAGCATAAATCTTGATAAACAATCAAGAATTTGAAGATTTTATGCGCCTATATTAAGAATTCCGGACTTAAGCCACTGTTTAAACAGCATATTCTTGTTTCAAGTACAAAATAGATTGACTTTCCCACAAATATTAAAATAAAAGAAGAATTCCTATTAATTTTATATATCTATAAAAAATTGGTTAATTATTTTTGAATAATTTTTTTGTTTGTATTCCAAACTAAAAACTTTTGAACCACAGTGGCTGTTTTTTTTTTTTTTGGTTAAGCTGATAGGGACAGGGACGTGCCTTGGCCCAAGTCGTTGGCCCTGCTGAAGATGAGCTCGTTTATAAAGTTGACAAAAGGCGTTGTGCCCCCTTCTCCTCACCGCAGTTGCCGTCCGATAATCATCTGACAGTTTTGCGCTATCAGCGACAAAGCACACACACATAGAGACTCAGTCAAGCAGAGACAGCGAGAGAGGGCAGGACGCATTCGTATGCGATATCCTTTTGCCGTTCAACACTTTTGCTTTTGTCAGCATTGCGGACAAGAAACAAATTTCCCCATTGCCAAAAGATGACTGGCAAAAAATGGGAAATAAAAAATGAAATCAAATTTAAAAGTGAGAGGAAATGTCACAGGCAGCAAGCAAGCAATGGAGGGCGAACGCCTAGGGTCCTGACCCGCTAATGAGCAGCCAGCCAAAGCTGGGGTCTAATCCTACTCCCCGCAAAACAGGCACAAGGCCAGGCCAAGCCACAAAGGAAACAAATTTCTGCAGCTCATTAAGAGGCAAAAGAAAAGGCCAGATGAAAGCTGCAACAATGCAAAATGTGAAACAACTGAAAACGAGGCTACGCCACCGGAGAAAAGAGAGACAGAGAGAGAGAGAATCTTTTTAAAAAATTTCTTCAAAATTCGACCAACTGGTCACACTTCATTTTCTGTTAGTTTTATTTCCGCCCCCCCGGGAATCATTTTGTACTTTGCATAGAAATCGTGTGACGAGCTGCAGCATCTCGTTGCGTTGCTGCAGCCAGCAGCCACCCTTGTCCCAATTTCCCTGCTCCTTTGGCTCCACTTGCTGCTCGGTGCTTTGCTTACGACTCATTTGCGTTTGGCGCCCGTAAAGCAATTATGACCCAATTGGTTTGGCTTTGGTTTGCATTGCCAGCCCACCCGCTCTCCAGCTAGTCGTGTGTTTAACCTGATTTGTGCTCAACTGTCATGCACATGGTTTACACTGAGACAAACGAGTCCTGGAAAAAAGTTGAGGCAAACAGAAATTCCTGTGAGTGGGGATAAACTATTTAGTTCTGATAGTGTACCCAGCCATGCAAGTGGCAAGTGGGGTGCGTGTGTGTAGTGTCAGTAACTGGCCAAGGCACACGTGCCCAGTCTAACGAGTGGAGGAGCGGAGGCGGCATCAGCTGGAGTAGAGTAGGCAAAAAGCGGATGTGAATGCGGGCGTCTCACTCGTTCGCTTTGTGCATGATGCAATGAAATTATCACTTTCAATTGCAATTGCAATTTGCCAGCAGCAGGAGGAGGCGAAGGAGAGAGCGGCCCAGCCAGGTGTTGAGTGCACGTAGCGCCGCTCAGCCTTAGACACACGTGCTGGGCCACATCTCCTGGCCCCGGCCCCGGGCCCGGCCCGGCGCCCGCTTCTCCGTTTTCCTTTTTGCCTGTGTGTGTGTGTTTAATTTTGAGCCTGTCTGTCATTTACATTGCATACTTTTGTGCGTTCATTTAATTGCAACGACATCGTTTGGACGAGATGAGAATTTGAGAATTGCAGCTGTCCTTTTGTAAGCCAGGACTGTGGCACTCCCTCCTGCTGCTGCTACTGCTGCTGCTGCTGCTGCTGTTTGCCGAGAGAGAGATATATGAGGCAAATTCTAAGGCCTGTTCTGGTCTGTTGTCTGTTTCTTCTTTTTTGCTCCGTTTGCTCAAAATTGAATTTTTGCTCTGCTTTCATTTCTGATATTTAAGTTTTGGTTCTTAATCATCGGGCAGACTCAGACTTGGCTGTCAGTGGCAGCAAGTGCTTGAGAAAGGACCGCCTGGTAGGTTGGCCCCCTTTTTGCTTCAAAAACAAAATGTGCAAAGTACGTACACACATTGTACCCTGGATATTGGACAATTTTGAAATGGAGCAGAAACACAAACCAATTTTGGGATTTCAATTTGATTTCAATTTGAACAGAAATATACAGAGATGTTTGGTAAGGACTTATTTAAATGGAAACTTTAGCTCAACAATTGGATTTTTGGAAGCTTAAGCCAAGTTCAGTTAAATTTTGAGGAATTTCTGTGAAATTCCACTTGAAACTCTGCAAAATAGATATTCTCCTGATCCTTTTCAGTTAACGTTTTTATTCCAAACTTTTTAAATTTCATTGTGTTAGACCGATTTGCCTTGGTAATTGTTGAATGCACCGGAGTCACAACAAGGCAACTATGCCACCTGTGAACATGAGAGCAGTGCTTGAATTGCAACACTCTAAATTGTATTACTCCTTAACCAAGCCTTAATATTTAACAAGAAAGAAAGTCGGTCAAGCCCGACTATAACATACTCTGTACCAAGAAATTTTGTCTTTTGATCATAACTCGAAAACCGTTCATCCGATCTTCTTCATTCCTTTGGCGGATCGATAAGATATTCTAATAACTAAATATGTCCAGAAGGAACAAGCCATCTATCTTCAAAACTGTGGGAGATATGACGTTTTTTCTAAATTGCGGGGGCGGGAGGGGGCGTGGCCAAAATTGAAAATAAACTTGATCTGCCTGCAGAAATAAGAAGCATATGTCCCATACACGTCAAACCTCTATCTCTTACCATCTCTGAGATCTGTGCGTTCATACGGACAGACAGACGGACATGGCTATATCGACTCGGCTGTTGATGCTGATCAAGAATATATATACTTTATGGGGTCGGAGGTGCTTCCTTCTGGATGTTACATACTTTTGCACAAACTTATAATACTCTATGTACCTACGGTACAGAGTATAAAAATTTACTATATATCTGCTATATACACGATTTTGACCTTATTTCGCTCTCGAAACATAACATTCGACCGGATCATAGATGTTTCCGCACGAAACTTTGTGTTTGCTCCCATTCAAGTCGTGACACACCGTGACAATTTCAACTACAATATAATTTCTTCGGTTCTTACAGCCAAGTTTATTCTGAATTTTTGAAAGACTTCTCATAGTTTTCATGCAGTTGTGTGAATGTATTTAACATAAATGATACTTTAGTTGGGAGAAAATGGTACCCTAGCCGCGATTCTTCTTGAAGTGTCGTTTTTAACCTGTTCTTCTGATCAGTTTTCGATCAGTTTCGAGTC
Source organism: Lordiphosa fenestrarum (assembly GCA_035044985.1). Lineage (NCBI taxonomy): Eukaryota > Metazoa > Arthropoda > Insecta > Diptera > Drosophilidae > Lordiphosa > Lordiphosa fenestrarum. Next base: position 553,448 of record JAWNNO010004426.1, read on the forward strand.
ATTTGAGAGTCCTTTTTTTAGTCGTATTTCACTAAATCACATTTTGAGCATATTCATGAGTCATTGTCGAGTCTCAATAAATGGCATACGATAGGCATCTCTTTTGGATCATCAAAAAAAGGCGGAAAAGACTCCAAATGTTGGGTGGGCATTTCCGATCCCATAAAGTATATACTATATATTCTTGAACAGCCGAGTCGAAATAGCCGTGTCCGTCTGTCTGTCTGTATAAAAGCGTCGATCTCAGAGACTATAAAAGATAGAGGCACAAATTTTTGCATGAAGGTAGGTGTATACCGTACGCAGATCAAGTTTGTTTAAGATTTGGAAAGTCAACAAAAACTCTCCCGAATTTCTAAGGAGCTTATTTCCTGAGTTCGGAACGATTTTATTCTAAATTTGAGCAGAGTTTGAGCGGTTCGCTCAGGAATTTCCACTTTCAAGCTCAAACCAAGCTCCCCGGAAGAAATTGAGTAGATAAATTTCTAAAGTTTTGTGTTTTGTTGACAGGAAATGGTTCTTCAAAATTTGTTCTAAATTTCTTATCTTATTTTATGCTCATTCTCCTGCATGCATCTTCTACATCTGCCTAGAATTTTCAGAATATTTTGAATGAATGAGAACAATTTATGTCAGAGTTTTAACATAAAGGCTATAGATCTTCTCTCTTCAAAACTTATCCAAAGCTTTGTCCGAATTTCTATAGAATTTCCCTTCAACTGTTGACGAATTCAGAAACTATTTTATTGTTCTGATTTTGAAAACTTTTCTTGGGCATTTCAAAATACCATAATACTCTCTAGTATTTCTATTTCTTTATGTTTTTGGGGTAATTTTTGGGCAAAGAATCGCAATTCTCAACGCGGCACTCGCACATCATTAGTCGATTCAGTTCATTCACTCATTCATTTATTCACTCATTCGTTCATTCATGCATCTCGGCAAATATTTGCGAAACGAGCAAAAAGGGAAGTGGGACAAAAAATCCAAAAAAAAATGGAAAAAAAGGAAACGGGGGAGAATGATTGCCGCCGCCGCGGCTCCTGTGGCGTCGTCATCGTTAATTTGTTATTTGATGTGAGCTCTAAGCTGCCCCGCCCGCTTGGAGGCCGCCCACTCAGCCACTGGGGCACACTCAGTCATTCGTTAGAGCCACAACGACGTCGCCGGCGACGACAACGACGCACTTAATGAGCCCCGTGCGGCCAACATGTTAATCCAGCGCGGACTCCGGACCGCGGCACGATTCAACATGATTCAACATGATTGCCGTCGCTGGCGGAGCATTTGTTTCCAACCGCGCAGCCGAGCCGGGCGCCCACACAAATGCAGTTTTGTATTTTTAATTGCCCCCCGGCCAGGGCCAGGGCAATCCCTAAGAGGGTTTAGCTGCAGTTTCTCCTTCTATTTTTCACGCTCATTTATCGAGTTGACGTTGGGCGAACATAAATCAAGAAGCTGACGAGGCGTCAATGGCAGACGGCAGTGCCGACCAGTTGCCACTTCATAACCGAAAAGAAATTGCCACTTTGCACTTGGCAGGAGAATGGAGAGCGAAATATTGTTAATTCTTAATTGGAAATATGAGAAGAAGTTTTGGGGAAAACTGGAGCCAACTGATGACTGGCTAAAAGCCGTATGCACGAGCTCTCCATTCGGTTGGCGGGCGGCGGTGACTACTTTTGCCGTCCTGAACTGAAAACTCTGATAACAACAATGACAAAAACGGGGTCACCACTGACCATTGGACTTGTTAGATCGCTCTTTTGGGCAAAATAAATTACCATAATTTAAGCGTAATTCAGTGCCAGCGGCAGCAAAACCAAAAAACTACTGCGAAAGCAGAGGACAGCAGCAGCAGGCTGGAGGGGTTGGAGATGCGAGGGAGGTATTCGTACGGGTCGTAATGTCGTCGTCTTCTTAGCTAAGTGGACATGAAACATGCACGACCAGCCATCATGTGTGTGTGTGTGTGTGTGCTTGAGAGTGTGTGTGTGTAAGATTTACCCTGAGGCCAGCAAAGGGCATATCAAATTGCTGGATATTTATGTCTGTGATATATCATAAGTAACCCAAGTATAAACTAGTATAAAGCTGGCAGCATCTGGCTAAAGTTGGTTAGCTAAGGAAATGCACATTAAACACTTGTCTGCCAAGTTTCTGCATTAGTGGAAGGTCAGTAAAGTTTTTCCAAAACGACAAAGTGGCTTCTTGTTTGTTATATTTAACCAGCTGGGTACAACAACTTTTGTCGTTTGAAATTTTCGAGTTCATTATGTGAGGAGTCTTCAAGAAATCTTGACAGATGTATGGAAGTATTGTTTCGTTATGGAAATAGTTCATTCATAGTGCTTTAATAGTTCAGTTGTATGGCTTCGATCAACATTCCGATCTTCAAAAGTCGCAAGGATGCCCGCAGCCTATACGCGTGAGCTGCACTCGTTGTTATTCCACGCATATCCACTGCAGGGCGTATTGGACTCACGAGTTATCTCTTTCTAGTCCATGCCTCTTGCAAAATAAAACGCAACCACAAGTGCGTATGCGTTTGAATACCAAAATTTTGTTGTTGTGCGACGAATGATTTCGTGTACATCACACAGACAGCTACGAGCACACACACACACACCCAGCACCAGGCAAAAAACGGTGCTATGTTTTGTTTTCTTGTGGTTGCTTTAAAATTTCATGTGTACGTGTCTTGCACATTCAATTGCAAAGCTAGAATACAGCTTTAAGGTTGTAATTGATGTTACAACTATAACCAGCGACAACAACATCACTCTGGATTGATGCAAATTGATGTTACTCCGGTCTCAGTAGGGAGTTGAACAGCATAAACCTCTCTCAAATACGAAATTATGTCACTTCGCATCCGAATAGTCAACGAACTGTATGATCTCTTTGGGAATACTAATCTAGCCCAGCTGCATAAAACATGTGACCCGAACAAGCTCCAGTTAAACAGGTGTAGGAAGGCGAAAGACTTTTGGAAAATAGAGAGTAAGGAACGACCGAAGATGAAATGCTGTCAAGCTTGGTGTAAATAAAACGGGTGCCAGCTGGCAGAAAACACAAGCGGCTGGCAGGGCATTAATAGCAGCGGCCAAGTCCACTAAGCGGTTGTGATATACATTTCAGGCCAAAAAAGAAGTATTAGATAGTCGTCCATTATCTTCCATGTAAATTTGCCAGGATTACAGTCATTTTTAAACTCTGTACCCAAGTTACATGTTCCAAATGAATTCAAATTCAATTTTATATAGGATTTGCATTCGCAATGACAAACAATAATCGGTCAGAACCAACTATGTTTGCTAGCGACTTCGATTTTTCGAACGATTTCAAACTCACGTATATATGTGGCATGTTTTCGTGTGGATAAACAATATAGCTTACTTGTGTTGGCTAAAAAACTTTTTTTTCTTTCTTGAAACTGCAAAGTTAAATGATGGAATTGATGGAATTTCCAACGATCGCATATATAAGCTTAGTTGTTCGAATACAACGTTTAAAAATTTAAAAAAAAAACAAATATCTTTAAAAAAAAGCTTTGCATAAAGAAGTTACATGGATCGAATTGCAAGTTGTATGTGTGTACTCAAAATAATTGTAATTTGCTGCTTTCTATCAATGGAATAAGTAAAATTTACGTCCGGTAACAAAAAAAACAACCAGAACAGAAGAAAAGTCTAACCAAATTTAAATGTATTTCTAAAAATCTGCAAAATATGTATAGTTTTTGATACTAGTAACTAAAGCCACTTGGTTCAAGCTCACCTTTTTCTTAAGTTTTTCGAATAAAATGGAACAGTTTTCGATTCAGACCAAACTTCCCTACAAAAGTTATCCTAGAAGTTGTTAAACTCAATTCGTAAATAATTAAATTGTGTACTTTCGATATGGGAAGGTAGGCACAGGCTCTAAATTACATACTGAACTTTTTTACAGTGCCACAACTCATGAAACTTGGTTATTTCTCTTTTGTGCTTGAGATTTAGAGGAAAACTTTTGGACATTCTGGATCTAGAGGATTTGAATCTTGATTCTAGAAACTGCTGATCAAGCACACAGTTGAAAAATCTATGAGATCGACGCGAAACAGTTTTGTGGCACAAGAACTGCTATTTATAACTCAGGGTTTAGGTCATAAAATCAAAGAAATTCCATTCTTTTTGTTCTGGAACATTGCAATTTTGTTTGTAATTGTCAAGGATCGTTACTGAAAAGATTGAAAGTCTACCTTTATCAGAGTATAGACTCAAATGGTTGGGAAACTTAAACAAATGATGAATTTAATGAATGTAATTCGGTCTTTTTCCGGGTTTTATGGTCGGGGATATAAGTACTTTAACTGAAAGCTCAATAAAATAGCAATAAATCAGAGTTGACAACTGATGAATAAAAAAATATGGCATCTAAAGTTAATTCTTGGTTCAAGAAACCACTTTTGGTTTCGAAAGATTCAGGCATATAGAATTCTATATTAGTTTATTTGACACATAGCCGCTATTTAGAATATGTGTTATTCAAAATATAAGAAATATTCTTTGTTATTTCCAGAGTCCCCGAAAAAAAAAACATAATTTTATCTATTGCAGTGTATCAACTTGGTTGGCCTGTATCTTAGTATATTTATTCAACCATTCTGATGTTTCTTAGCAGAAACAAATGTCCAAGTGTGTTTCAGTTAAGCTTTTTGATAAACTGCCCACCCCTACCTCCCTCCATCCCTCCCTCCCTCCAACGACCCTTTCTACCACTAATACTAATACTGGAAACGTTTACGGCTGCCATTTTTTGTAGCTTTTCTTTGGCTTTTTATTTGGTTGGAACTACCAGACCAAAACCAGTACCAATCTACAAAAAAAAATAAAAACCCCCCTCTCCCCGGAGAGTACAAGGCTAATAAAGTTCAATAGCCCAGGCGACGCCTGCGAAATGTGCGCACAGCTCATTTGATGCACATTATCGTGTTGGGGTTTTTATTTTATTTCATCTTTTTTTTTTGCTGTTTTTCTTGCTCATCGACTTTTCATTTTGAATGTTTGCCAAACACGAAAATGAAAACATTTAGAAGGCTGTCTGCCCTTTTGCGAAAATATGCTCTCATGTTGTTTTGGCGGCGCCTGCAAATTGCTTGCCATGAATTGAATTCAATGAAAACTGAGATGGGGGCGGGGGTGCCTGATGATGATGATGATGACGACGACGCCGTCGACGACGACGAATTTCATTGTGAATGAAATTGAATTCAATTGTAAACCAAATCGAAGGCGAAACGAAGCGCAATAATTGCGCAACTTATCAATGTCAGTGCCAACTAGGAAGAAACGCAGGCAATAAGTGTAATGACATTTCTGTGAAAATGGTCGTAAAAGTTAAATAGCGGCAAACCGTCAACAGCTAATAGCCTGCCCAGCCCCCGCCCCCCGCACAGCCTTTGTTTTGGCCCACGGGGAGCTTTTGTCCAGCATATTCTAAATTTAGCAACGATCAAAGCTTTAAAGCTTCGCAAGCCCCCCCCCCCCCCCAAAAAAAACTAGGCAGCAGACGTGTGTGTACTCTTAGCACAGATCAAAGGCAACAGCTTTAAAGCTTTAAGCGTGCACACCGGAAGTACTCACTCACACACACACTCGCATACATAACTGGCGGGGCTTGTTGTTGCAATTGCTGTTGTTATTGTTGCTGTTGGCAGAGTCAGACAACGGAGTTTCCAAGTCATTTTGCACATTTCCTTGACATTTCATTTCAGCTTGAGCATATTTCTTCGTTATTTTTGCGCTTGGGCGACGCGTGTCTATTGTGTTGTTGGGCTGAACGAGTGGTTGGGGGGAGCGCCACAAAGGAAAGCACGACGGCAGGTGCCTGCATCTGAGTGTTTTGTGTTCATTAGAAAGCGTTGCTTAATTAGCGTGCCTGTCACTTCCCATACGTCTCGGCAGCCTTTTACCCCTGCCTGATTCGCCCACAGATAAAAGACCGTGTGGCCTAATGGATAAGGCGTCGGACTTCGGATCCGAAGATTGCAGGTTCGAGTCCTGTCACGGTCGACGTTTTCTTTTTTTAATTTTAATTTTATTTTCAAGATTTTTGTTGTTTTTCATTAAATTTTGCCTCTCTTAAAGCTTTGGTAAGTGGATGTATTGAAATGGAACAACATTGCTTGGGACTATTAGAAAAGGCGACTGAAGAACACTTCAAAAACAAAAAGGCCAAGCTAACTTCGTCTGTGCCGAAGTTTTTATACCCATGCAAATCAAAACTAATAATTTTTCCCACAACGACCCATTTTACAACCGATCGTTCGTATGGCAGCTATATGATATAGTCAACCGATTTGGGCAAAACTTGGTAGAATTAGGTGAAAGCATGTAAAACAAACAAATACAAAGTTTGAAGATGCTACCATTAAAAACAAAAAAGTTTTTCTAACAAAGACTGTTTTTCAGACCTATCTTTTGTATGGCAGCTATACCATATAGTTGTCCGATTTTCATCAAACTTGGCAGCATCATAAAAAAGCATAGCAAACTAAGAAATACAAAGTTTGGAGGCGTTTCCATTGAAAACAAAAGAGTTTTACTCACTAAAACTAGTTTTTCGACCGATCATTCCTATGGCAGCTATAACCTATTGTCATCCGATTTTGACAAAACTTTGATGAATTGTGTGAAAGCTTAAAAAATATATATTTGCAAATTTTAAAGTGGTTTACATTGAAAACAAAAGAGTTTTTCTTACTAAGACTACTATTATAACCTTTCTTTTTTTATACTCTGTACCGAAGGTACATAGAGTATTATAAGTTTGTGCAAAAGTATGTAACATCCAGAAGGAAGCATCTCCGACCCCATAAAGTATATATATTCTTGATCAGCATCAACAGCCGAGTCGATATAGCCATGTCCGTCTGTCCGTCCGTCCGTCTGTCCGTATGAACGCACAGATCTCAGAGATGGTAAGAGATAGAGGTTTGACATGTATGGGACATATGCTTCTTATGTCTGCAGGCAGATCAAGTTTATTTTCAATTTTGGCCACGCCCCCTCCCGCCCCCGCAATTTAGAAAAAACGTCATATCTCCCACAGTTTTGAAGATAGATGGCTTGTTCCTTCTGGACATATTTAGTTATTAGGATAACTTATCGATCCGCCAAAGGAATGAAGAAGATCGGATGAACGGTTTTCGAGTTATGATCAAAAGATCTTGGTACAGAGTATGTTATAGTCGGGCTTGACCGACTTTCTTTCTTGTTTGGCAGCTATACTATGTAGATGTCCGATTTCGACCAAACTTGTTAGAATCATGGAGAAGCATAGAAAACTAGTAAATACGTGGTTTGGAGACGTTTCCATGGAAAAGAAAAGAGTTTCTCCCACTAAAACTAGTTTTCCGACCGATCGTTCCTATGGCAGCTGTATGCTATAGTCATCCGAACCGGTCGGTTCCGACAAATGTGCATCGTAAAACTGACGGAGGTGTTAGCATAGAAACAGACGGACACACGGACATGGCTATATCGACTCAGCTCGTCATGCTGATCAAGAATATATATACCTTATGTGGTCGGAAAGATTTCCTTCTGTGCGTTACAAACATCTGGACAATTTCAATATACCCTTTGCATGGGCAAATTGAAGCAAAATTCTGCAGTTTTAAAGTTAATATTTAGATTAGCTTAATTTTGCATATGATTTTCCCACATTTTATTTTCAATTTCAAACCCAAATTCGCATTCGCATCACAAAAATCATCACATTTAAAAGCTGAAAATTGACATTTAATCAACTGATGCCGTTAGGCTGCGTTTTCTGTTTCTCTGCGGGAAATCAAATCAAATATTTACTTGCTGTTAAATTTATGACAAACTGGCGGGCAAACAAATCGCATAAAAAGGTTTTGTGGCCGCATAAAAGTGCGGCAAATATTTGCGTGCAGCTGCGACCCAAACCGACCCTTAAGGCAAGCAAATCTTTGAAAAGTACAGACATCCCACAACCGACCGCCCGCCAGCCCGCCCGCCACTGCTCCACTCCAAAGCCAAAGCTATGCCGAAACCATCAAAATGCATTTAACCAGATGGAAATCTTGATGGCTTGATGGACTTGATCTTTTTGGTCTAGACTTTGTTCAATGTTGTTCAGCGAGAGCGAGAGAGCGGGGGATGTAGCCCGCAGAAAGTTGAGTTCAACAATTCGTTGATGGCACGATAGAGAGAAATAAGAGGGTTAGCCGGCAAAACTTTTACCAGGACCTGGCCTTGGCAATGACACTTTAAGATATGCAAATGGCAACAACTATTGTTTAGACAAATCGTTGATCAAACTGCGCTCTAAACTCCAAGCAAAGTCATGCGATTCAATTTGACAGACTATTCCGTTTATGGACTCGTCCCAGCGCAATAAAACTTTCCAGAATCATCATTTAAGGGCGAATAACAAGACATTTAAGTGCTCACATTTCATGGCTACCGAAACAAAGTCACAACATAAAATCAACTGAAAATTAGCCGGCGAAAAATGATGCCACCGGTTTTCGGCGGCGCGGGGGGTAACTTTTATGCCACACATGCTGTTGCTGTTGCTGGCTGCTGCTTGGCAAGGAGAAGTGAGCATAAAACAAAGTTTATGTGCAACTTTTTGATTACAAATGCAAATTACAGCCTCAACTGAAACACACACACACACACAGGGACACAAGCACACACACGCAAACAAACAAACAAACAAGAAAAAAGGAAAACTTTTTTGATATTGCACTGAAATTGCGTCAATGTTTGCTCCTTTCGCTGCTTGTTTGCCTGTTTGCACATCAGGATGGGGCGGCGACTGTGACAAAACATTTCATTTCGCGTAATCATTGCACGAGCAGACTTAGTAGCTCAGGTTAATTAACCCCACCGGGAGGAGGTGGGGTTTGGTGAACATATTTGCATAGAATCCTTTTAAGCTTTAATATTTAAATGACATCTGATCACTGCGGCCCCCAATTTTTCTGCCTGACAGCGTATAAATTGCCAGACAACAATAAAACACATAAAAGTACAAGAGCTCTGACATTTAACATCCGGTTGAAATTGTTCAACGCATTTCCCCTTCCCGTGCGGAGGGCACGGACGCAGCCGCCCTCGACCTGCAATTAAACGCTTATCGAAAAGTTGGCCCAAAGGGGACAGACAAAGGACCTCAACGACGACAATGAGCTGACTTGCATATAATTGAGGTTATGGCCAACTCGGGCAACCTTTTTGGCCGACAAAAAAATAAAAATAAAATTAAAAAAAAGCCCGCAACTTTGACTGCAGGCAAAAGTTTCTCCGCATTCAAAGTGCAAAATGTGTGTCTTGCACCTGGAGGAGCCAGGCTACGGCAGACGCATCTGCCAAAAAAGCTGAGGAAATTAATTAGGAAACTGAGCAAAACGGATGTCACAAAGTAAACAAATTTAAACAATCATAAAGAGCGCCGGGATGTGTTTAACTGGCACAGGAGGAACTGCGAGTGTAGCTGGCAAACAGAAACATGCCATTTGAGTGGAAACAGTCGCAAAGTGGATAGACAGAAATTGATCAGTGGAAGGAAAAGGCTTCAATATCAGAAAAAATATTATTAAACTAGTCTAAAAATGTTAACATTAACAGAGATCAACACCCCCTTTGGGAATTCAAGCAGCTCATTTACTCTGGTTTCGTATCAAATCCGAAGAAGTTATCATTAAACACTTGCCATGGGTATTATAATTTTGCCCTGAATATAAATATGCATTCGCGACGGAATAAACTATATATATTCCTGATCAGGGTGACGTCGATTGAGCTTTGTCCGTCCGTCTGTCTGTTTCTACGCAAAACTAGTCTCTCAGTTTTAAAGCTATCGAGCTGAAATTTTGCACAGAGTCTTCTTTTTGCAGCACGCTATATCTCATATATCTATATCTCACAGCTTTCATAGAAACAATCGGTCGGAAAACAAGTTTTAGTGGGAGAAACTTTTTTCTTTTCCATGGAAACGTCTCCAAACTTTGCACTCCTAGGTTTTCTATGATTTTTTATGATGCTGCCAAGTTTGATCAAAATCGAACAACTATATGGTATAGCTGCCATACAAAAGATAGGTCTGTTGGAAAAACTTTTTTGTTTTTAATGGTAGCATCTTCAAACTTTGTATTTCTTTGTTTCACATGCTTTCACCTAATTCTACAAATTTTTGTCCAAATCGGATGACTATATCATATGGCTCCCATAGGAACGATCGGTCGGAAAATGGGTCGTTGTGGGAAATAGATTATTCTTGGAAAATATTTAAGCGAGCACTTGCAAGGATATAAAAACTTCGGCACAGACGAAGTTAGCTTAGCTTTCTCGTTTTCTGTACTGTCTGCACCACACAATGACAGGTGCAAATAAATCAGACGCGATCACTATTTCAACAGAGCACTTATTTTTGCTTCTAGCGTATTGTTCTCCATGAGAAAAACACTCGAAGCTATTTTTCCTTCGACGAGTAATTAACTGAGTAAATTAAGCCAATTGTCGGCCAAATGTGTCAATTTTGTTGTAATTGCGATACGTTATGGTTGTTGGCTTACAAGTTAGAAACTAGCACGCACACACACTGGCAGTTTACTGAGTTAAACGAGCCCAGCCAGGTGTGTTATGGAAACAAATGCACAAAGTGAGCGAATTAAAAATCTTCTGCGTTGAGTAAAGTAATCATTACGTTGCCTATTTCATTACATTTCTTTCACAATAATCTCGATTATACAGGCAAAAAAAAAAAAAAACGATTCCTGATTACGATTTATGTAGTATTACTCAAAGATTATTTCCAATGGTAATTACTTTGACAATTACTCGAATAGTTGTACCTGGAAATGGGGCATTATTGAGTAATTGTGCCTGAAAAGTAGAATTATTCATGTAATTGTAGGTGAAAGATTTGAGTTTTTACCAACCAAATTTAATTAATCTATAATTAAACTTTTGAATTCAATTATGATGCTTTCTAGGCTTTATAATTCTATATAATTCTAAAGACATTCGTGTAAGAATGTACCTTATTTTTAGATAATTGGTTGATGAGCATTCGAACTTTTATATAATTTTAGTGTACACCTAGAAATATGTATATAAATAGTTGAACATTTCAAGCACAAATTTTCAATAATCCTACTATACTGATACAATTATTCAAGTAATTGTAAAAGTAATTGCAATTTAAAATAATCATTAAATAATACTACATAAATCATAATGATTTTCCATTGTCTGAATAAGAGAACCGAACTAGAGAACCTTCTACGTTTAGTAAAAGTGGCTCCAGGACCAAACTGAGGATCAGGGGGAGCAAATTTGAAGCCTTGTAGATCACTAATTCTATTTAGATCGTCGAATCAGCACTCTCTCCTTGGCACTATATTTTTGCTGAAAAGTACAACTATAGTTGGCATGCCCTGGCAGCCTGATGTGGCTAGAGCAGGCTGCTATATCTTCAAAAATCCAGCTCACAGCTAGTTTTGATTCAGCAGCACTCAAACTTAATTATTTCCTAGTCAGTTTTCATTTCATTTCTTCAAGATCCGCGCCGGCTTGTAGCATATATTTTGCCTTTGACTGAAACATTCATAAATTATTCGATTTTATGTAAATATTTAAGCGCTTGGTCAGTCATAAATGTTATTTATTGCATAACCCCTCCTCTCCACCCCCTGCCACAACCAGAAGAAGAAACACACTCAATATTTATGCCTTTTGCTTTGTTGGCCTGTCAGTGTTGTTGTTGGTTCCTAGACGAGGGTCGAGGTTGCGGTTTCATTTTTATTTTTTGTAAACTTTGTTCTTTTCTTGTTTTTCGTTTTTGCTGGTCATTTATGTCATTTCATATTTATTCAGCGGCCTTTTGCATAATTGGTAGTCCTGGTGTCTCCTCCTCCTAGCTTGGGCAAAAAAGCTTTCAAGCAAAACCAAAAGTTACACACAGAAAGGGAAGAATCGTCGACCATTTGCGGCTCTTAAAGCGCTTAAACATTTCATTCAGTGGCAAATTTATGCAAATGCATTGAACGGGAGATTAATTGGATTGGTCTGCTGAATATTGCAGGAGTCGGGCACTTTAACTCGACCAGTGCCACTCCCTGCCGCTCGAGAGGTTGCAGTGGGGCGTGTGCGGCTGCAGCCCGAAAGAGTTGGGGGTGATGTGGTCTCGGCGGTTGACCCTCAGTCACGTTGCATATTTTATTGTAATCTTAATGAACACGTAGGAGGACTCGAGGATTTGGTGCAGTGATTAGATGTAAACGTCTTGTGGTCAGTTCAGTTGTCATTTGGGGGGAGGAAATCGAACTTAAAGATTTCAAGTGCAACTTCTCCTTCTCTTCTACCTTAAAACCTGGCTCCAAGTGCATTTCCGCCCATTCAATTGCCTAATTTGATTGTGAGAATGCCAGCAAGTCCATACACAAAGTTGCGTTTCAAGTGAATTAACTAAAGAAAGACGCGCAAAAAGGAGGAAAAAAGCAACGCGAAGCCCGGACCCGGACCCGGACACGATGTCCAGACAAGATGGGGCAATTACTATAAGCGGCTTTCATCGTGCGATGATTACACTTACAACAGAAATGGCGCGCGAGAAGAGGAGCCAAGAGCGAGAGAGTGGCCAAAGAGGAAGAACGCCATTTCTAAAAACGCGCGCAGTTGGCCATGTTTGTTGGCCTAATTAGTGACTGTGCATTTTTATAGCATAATTTTCGGCGTCGTAAGCGATTTTCCTTCTTTCTACTTTGTTTTTTTTTTCGGCGCCCATCAAAATTGTACAACATGGAAATATTACATTAAAATTTATGAAGCTGCGGGATACTACAAAGTGAGGAGATAAAACAGCAAAGCGAACCGACTCACAGCTACACAGCGGGTGGCGGGGGCAATTAGTGGGCAGCAGCTTGGGCCTCTGTGATTCGACAAGCATCATTTTATATATATATATCTCTTTTTTCAGTTTTCCGCTTGGCTTTGTGAACCATTTAGTGTGATTGACTTACCTGCAAAGAAATAGAGAAAGCAAAATGGTTAAAATGTGAGTTAAATAAGATAGTTCTATATAATTATTTTGTCTTTGCAGTGTCTCAAAGTACCCCAAAAGAGCTTAATTGCGAATCCGAACCGCAAAAGTTCCAAAAGCTTTTCCATGGAGCCAATAGCTAGTGAAGGTGGAAGAAACAACTTTTACTTAACCCACGACCTCTTGCACAACAGGCACACACACTACCCTCCGCATCACACCTGACCACCATGAATTGGTTTACATAAAAAGACAGCACCAAGCAGAGTTCTACGATTACTAAAAGTTGAACGATTTTTAAGAACAAGTCTACTAGAATAAGATGGCAAACACACTTAAAGTTTCCAATCAAGATCACAAATAGCAAAGAGGAGGAACTGGTAAACTATCGGCTCAGTGCGCTTTTGACGCTTTTACTAGAGTATGGGACAGACAAGACAAGTATACAAGACCTTTGTGTGTTACTCGGATTCGAGCTGGATACCCTGCAAACTACGCATACATAGTCGACATCTCAACGCAGACGACTAACAACGTCAGGCGAGACATCACAATACATAGTTCACATAAGATGATGGGGTTGGTGCTTTTTTGGGAGATGTCATTTGCTGATACCCTTGCAGAGGGTATATTGAAATTGTTCAGATATTTGTAACGCATAGAATGAAGCATTTCCGACCACATAAAGTATATATACAGGGTGCGCCATATAAAGTGTCGGTATGGCAACACTGAATAACTTTGACATTTACCAACCGATTGCTTCTGTTAGACATGTTTTGGAAACATCAATCTAGTACAATTTTGACCATGGAACGCTTCACACCAAAACAACGTGCCGAAATAGTGAAGTTGTTCATCGAAAATAATCGTTCAATTGTGCTAACAATTGGAAACAAATTTTGATGACCGATGAGGCCCATTTCACGCTTTCTGGTGGTGTTAATAAGCAAAATTGTCGCATATGGGGCACGGAAAATCCACACCGCATCCATGAAATACCTTTACACGACCAAAAAGTGACTGTTTGGGCCTGGTATCAAAAGGAGGCGATATTGACTGGCCACCCAGATCTCCAGATTTGACCGCCCCAGACTTCTTTTTGTGGGGTTATTTAAAAAGCAAGGTTTACGCCAGCGATCCACAGACCATTGAAGAGCTTAAGGCCAACATTCGTGCCGAAATCGCCACTTTATCGACTGAGACGCTCGAAAAAGTGATGGAAAATGCCGCAAAAAGGGCATATTTTGTTGTGGCCAATAAAGGCGGCCACTTGATTGATGTTGTGTTCAAAAAGTAGTCGAAATAATTTGTACAGGACCAAATTAAAGGAACAAGATCAACATATAGCAATCGGTTGTTTGTTTTTATATTTATTCAGTGTTGCCATACCGACACTTTATATGGCGCACCCTGTATTCTTGATCAACAGGACGCGCTAAGTAGATTTAGCCTTGCCCGTCTTTTTCTATGCTATCTCCTCCGTCAGTTTTAAAGCTATGGCGACCAAACTTTGCACGAAGTCTTCTGGTACATATCCGTTGCACATTTGTCGGAACCGGCCGGGATCGGATGACTATGACATATAGCTGCCATACGAACGATCGGTCGAAAAACTAGTTTTAGTGAGAAAAACTTTTTTGTTTTCAAAGAAAACGCCTTCATACTTTGTATTTCTTAGTTTGCTATGCTTTCTCGTGGGTCCACCAAGTTTGGTTGAAATCGGACATCTATATAGTATAGCTCTCATACAAAAGTAAGCTTAGAAAAATAGTCTTAGTGGGAAAAACTTTTTTGTTTTTAATGTGAACCTCTTTAAAATTTGCGTATATTTATTTTTTTAGCCTTCACACAATTCTTTTAAGTTTTGTCAAAATCGGATGACTATAGGTTATAGCTGCCATAGGAAAGATCGGTCGAAAAATGAGTTTTAGTGAGAAAAGCTGTTTTGTTTTCAATGGAAACGCCTTCATACTTTGTATTTCTTAGTTTTCTATGATTTCCCATGATTCCACCAAGTTTGGTTGAAATCGGACATCTATATAGTATAGCTGTCATAGAAAAGTAGAGACAGAAAAGTAGACTTAGTGAGAAAATTTTGCTTGTTTTCAGTGTTAACTTGCCTCAATGTTTTTCTTTAGAATTAATAAGCCTTAGCAGGCTTTTCCCATCCGTCATCTGCTTCCTGTAGCTCACTACAATACAGTTTCTCATTTTAATTTCTCGTCCCAACACGAATGGAACTACAAAATTGGAAATTTTAAAAAGTGAAAATCAATCTTTCAATTGTTAAATTCTATACAAAATGTCGCAACATTTCGATGAGTTTCTGTATGCCACTTTGGATGCCATGCATCGGCTGTCCGTGCCCGCCACCAGCTTTGAGATCATCGCCTTGCTAAATGTGCGCACCGGCATGGAGGTGACTGAGCTGAAGACACTGGTTACCTCGTCCCTGGAGCAAGGCCTGGCCATGGGAATGATACGGCAGTTGGGTAAACGATATAAAATTCCTTTAGAGGTGGCCCTGAACCTTAAGCAACGCGGCATACTCCAAAAGAAGTTGGACAAGCTGCCCTTGAATTGCTCACCCTCGACTTCAATGATGTTGGCTGCGGCCGGGCCCAGACGTCGCTTGAAGAAACCAGCGGGACAAACTCGCCCCAAAGCCATAGCTAGCTTGAATGGTGGGGCATCGTCGCTTAATTACTTGGCCACAGATCAATCAATGACTTTCAATCAACCCGGCGGTTCTACGACGACCACTTTGGTCCAAAAACCTAGTCAACGGGAACGGGAATGTCTTATGAATAAACTGGAGTCCATTTCCCAAGGCAATGTGAGCTTAAGTCACTTGCCCTCGCGTCTGCTGCTGTGCAGTCGTACCATGCCTAGCAATATCCAGCGACGTCCCACCAAGCCCAGGAAACTAAGCCTCAAGGAGGTGAACGAACGCTACAATCGACAGATCGAAGAGGTGAGTACCCCCTGTCATTTTTTGTGTGGGGGGTCTTAACTGATTTGGCTTCATTTTCAGCGTAAACTGCTTAGAGAGGGCAATACGGCTTAAAATCTGTACCATCAAAGAATAACTAAAATCTAAATTTGAAGCGGCAATAAGAAATCGAAATGTGAAATGGACACTTCAGCATGTTTAGAGGCCACAAAAGTTTGAGTGAAATTGACAAATTGAAGAACCCAATGGTTGATGCCTAATAAACAGCAACCATTTCGCAGTTTATTACGCTTCATTAGGAGTCCCTCTCCAGCTTTCAATATAATAAAACGATATTTTACTTCCCGATTTGTTTGCTTTTCACTCGTGTCAGTGTGCGGCTCAAAAATATGTTAAGTTTTGATAAATGAAATAATCAATGTAATCCAATTGTTGAAAACTCAGCCGTCTGCTTGAAATGTTTTGGGCTGCTCAATTTGCTTGTAAATTTGAAAAGTTTATGGGGAAATGCCAATGGCCACAACTCGGCACTCGGCGCAGTCGACAGGCAGGCAGTCAATATCTTGTGCATTTCAATAGTTCATATATTTTGGCGGTAACCGCCCCGCAGCCCACCCCCCCCCCCCCCCACCAAACCACATGCCCTGACAACCGGGCAGCCCTTTGCCTTTTGGCCGGGACCGGCAATAAAAATGCATTTCATGCTCGAAACATGACTTGGCTCAATTTATTTTACTTTGCCGCATTTAACGACTTCACACAGGCGCCGCTACCGCCGCCAATGCCAGACGTGGTACCCCCCACCCCCCACCATCCTTTCCTTTCATAGGGAGAGAGCAACTACAGTTGCAGAAAATTGTATAATGGATTTGAGAAGGGGGAATGGATTAAGTAATAGGATCGGCAAGTCTACATAACTAGGAAAACGCAAAGGCTAATCTAGAAAGCATATTTAACAGCGAAAATCGGTAACTTCTTTGACTCACATCCATTTAATACCGATTCCTACTAACATAGTATATGTTCGCATAAGAAACAAGAAAGTCAGACTATAACATACTCAATACCAACAGAATGAAGCACTCAGCAAAAATGCGCAGCTACAGCAGCGAACAGTCTTTTGATCATAACTCAACAACCTTTCATACGATCTTCATCATTCATTTGGCGGATCGATAAATAATCCTGATTACTAAATATGTCCAGAAGGTACAAACCATTTATCTTTAAAACTGTGGAAGATATGTCGTTTTTGCCAAATTGTGGGGGCGGCAGGGGCGTGTCGAATATTGAAAACAAACTTGATCTGCCTGCAAGTACAAACAGTTGTTGTTCCATACACGTCAAAGCTCTATCTCTTATCATCTCTGAAATCTATGCGTTCATACGGGCAGACATGGCTATATCGACTCGGCTTTTGATGCTGATCGAGAATATATGTATATACTTTATGGGATCAGAGATGATAGATAAGTTCGGTTCGACCGAAGTTTGTATAGCCTTGCAGCACGTTTTTCTCATTTAGACTACTTTTCGATGCTAATTTTCTATGGCAGCTATACTATATAGATGTCCGATTGCGACCAAACTTAGTCGGATCCTGCAAAAGCTCAACAAAACTAAAATGTAAAAAATTTGGAGTCGATTCCACTTAAAACAAAAAAGTTTTTCTCTATAGAACCTATTTTCCAGGGGATCATTCGTACTGCAGCTATATGCTATAGTCATCCGATTTTGACAAAACTTTGTAGAATTGTGTGAAAGCATATCAAATAAATAATTCCCAGTTTTAAGAACATTTCCATTGAAAACAGAAAAGTGTTTCTCACTAAGACTACTTTTTAGACATTACTTTTCTATGACAGCTATACTATATACATACATAGATGTCCGATATAGACGAAACTTAGTGGAATTATTATAAATTAAGAAATACAAAGTTTGGAGGCGTTTTCTTTGAAAACCAAAAAGTTTTTCTCACTAAAACTCATTTTTCGCCCGATCTTTCCCATGGCAGCTATAAGCTATAGTCATCCGATTTTGATAAAACTTTGAAGAATTGTGTGAAAGATTATAAAAAAAAATATATGCCAATTTTAAAGAAGCTCACATTGAAAACAAAAAAGTTTTTCCTACTAAGACTATTTTTCTAACCTTACTTTTCTAGGACAGCTATACTATATAGATGTCCGATTTTGACCAAACTCAGTGGAATCATGGGAAAGCATAGCAAACTTAGAAATACAAAGCTTGGAGGCTTTTTCTTTTAAAACAAAAAAGTTTTTCCCACTAAGACTAATTTTCTAACCTTACTTTTCTATGGCAGATATACTATATAGATGCCCGATTGTGACCACACTTGGCAGAATCATGGAGAAGCATTAAAAACTAGTAAATACGGAGTTTGGAGACGTTTGCATTGAAAACAAAAAAGTTTTTCTCACTAGAACTAGTTTTTCGACCGATCGTTTCTACGATAGCTATATGCTATGGTCATCCAAACCGGCCGGTTCCGACAAATGTTTAGCGCATTTGTACCACAAGACTTCCTGCAAAGTTTGGTGAAGATAACTTTCAAACTGACGGAGAAGATAGCATAGAAACAGACGGACAGACAGCCGGACATGGCTAAATCAGCTCAGCTCATCATGCTGATCAAGAATATATATATTTTATAAGATCGGCGATCCTATCTTAACCGCTCTATAAGTAAGTGAAAAACCATTGATGCAGTGAACAAAGTTTTCAGCAGGAATCATGGTGCAAGCGTCAGTTGAGCAAAAGTCGACGACATGGAAACAGATCCCAGATGCAGGCTCCTGTGAAAAAAGGCATCTCCCTGCAGAGTGCAGTAATTGGGCTGTCACTCGACACGCGGCAGTTTATTCGGTGCATCCAAGATACAAAAAAGATTTCAACAACTGCCAAAAATTGGCCTGGGTTTTCACTTATATATTCTTGGTGCTGGCAACCGTATCTTTCTCCCAGTGTTGTCTGAGTTCAGTTGGCAGTCCCATCCACCAACCATTCCCCTACTCTTCCCGCCAATCTCTCACATACATGGCCGGTGTAATGGTGTTAGACCACAATGAGCTCAATTTACGCCAATGATTGGCGGTGCTTGGGTGCTACAGTCAAGAAGCAGCCCAAGAAGAACAGAGGCTGGGGGCATGAAAGGAACCTTCCGTCGGTCTAGTGGTTTTCTCTATAGCCGAAAAAGTTTCTTGTTTGCATTTGCCTATCGTCTGGCCCCCCGGGTGCTGGAGCCGGAGCTGGAGCAGAAGGCAGTGCAGCCGCCAGACGTTAAACATCGCGTGCAGACTTGGGAGGAACGTGGCCACGCCCACCGCCAACTCCCAATGAAAAAGTCACAGACATGGCAAGACTTTTTGCCAGAAACTACATGGGACAACAGCTACATTTAGGGAGAAGGTGGCCGAGAGGGCAGCGGCGGTGGGTTACACTCGAATCCTCGGCAATGGAAATGGCATTTAATTGTGATTTGTTTCGCCTTTCAATTGGCCATCCAATTTTCGCCCCAAGAGGCCATGTTTTTTGTCAACGCCACACAAAAACACAATTAGCCGAAAAAAAGCTGAGAAAATGGGAAATAGAAGGGATATTTGGCGTTTCATTATGCAGAGCTTACATCAGTTGGCTTGTACATTGTGTTAGGCCATCATCATCATCTCATGGTTAACTCCTTTCCATGACACCCCACCCAACCAAACTAGGCTCGTGCATAACTCACAACTTCTGTACCAAGTGGCGCAACCTTATTATATATTTAACAACAAAAGCCAGTTGCCAGCCAACCATCAACCATTTGCCATTGGCCCATTATGATAATCATTTTGAAAGGCTTTTCCACGAGTTTTTGAACAACAAAGGGGATTTAAATTACGCCCGCTAAGCGATTTATGCAGCCGCCACCGACAACAACTTGAACAAGAAACATCCGCAGCGGCGGCGGCAGTGAAAGGAAATTCAGGCCCAAGGCTGAAATACCCTGAAATATGTTTATTGTGAAAAATAAATTGTTGTAATTTTGGTATTTTGTCAGTTTTAGGGGGGGAGCCACACTGTTTTCGGAACATCAATATTCGCCCGGCGGCAGAAGTAGCTGTTACAATTTTGTTCGGTAGATGCAGAATTATGCCCAATTGGAAAAGAGTCGTTTTAATTTCAGTTTGCTTTCAACCTAATTGAGTGGCCAACCAAAAACAGCTAACAAAATAAGTGTGACCGTTTGATTTGTTGTGATTCTTTGTTTGCTTGCGGCTGAAGGTTCAAATTTAAGATATTTGCAAGCAATTTTTGAACTTAAGACTAGAAATAAGTGCTGCCACCTCTTAGGGACGATTTCTCATTTCCCAGATAACTGTTATGTGTCAGATAAACTCAGATTTTGCTCTGTTATTTGCAGGTTTGTGTGACAAAAAAGCTCTATGTAGAAGATTAGGAAATTAAAGAGTGAGTACTTGACTCTGGTTACTTCGTGAGCTAGCAAGTAGTGCAAAATTGTATACCTAAAAACTAGGGCGTTCTTCCCGACATACGATTATTGCCGATCTTGACACAAGGACTTTAGTATACTTCAGAGAACTTAAAGGTAACCCAAAATAAGAAATCGAAATCTATAAATATAGAAAAGTCTAATTTCAATCTCGAATCCGGACTTCTAAGTCAAATAATACTGGCTCGAGATTGAAGTGAGTTAAGATATCCTACGTCAAAAGTGAAAAAGCGAACGAAAACCGAGAGCATGATCTCAATCTCACCATAACAGCGAGTCTAAATGGGTGCACACACATACGCAATGGATTCTATCAACTTAGAGTTAAAAATTTTGGGTTCATTTTTGCACTTTTGATACTTTGAAATTCCCAAACAGTTATAGCCACGCTGAAATGGGAAGGGAACCGGGGCCTTAAAACAACTAATCAGCTTGAGTCGGCAAGAAAATGCTGGCTAGAAAAGTCGTTTTGCGTGTGTGATTGTATTAAGCCTAAATCGAGCTGCAGTCAAGCTATCTCAAACTAAAGTCTTGATCAAGACAACCATTCCCAAGCTCAAGTTAATCCTGCTTATGCTTGGATTCATAACATATAGGATTGATTTCATTTTACAAATCTCGAAGTTTTTTCTGTGGCTGTAAGTATAAAACAAGTATGAAAGTCGATCAAGCTGGACTATAATTAACTTTGTACCAGCGAAAGTGTATGCTCATTAGGAATTTTGATACTGCTGTATGACTAAATATGTCCAGAAGGTAACCATTGCCATCGTTAAGACTGTGAAAGATAAACGGCTATTTCAAATAAAAGGGGTTTCGAAGAGGGCATCGAAAAATTAAAACAACATTTGATTTGTCTAAAAGTTTATGAAGTTTTGTCCCACAGAATAACAAAAGATCCAAAAAAGATCCATTTGGACGGGATATGTGTAAAATATCCTTTTAATCATCCAGTGGAGCTGCAAAATCATCCAAATGAACATAATTTTTCATATCTTTTGGGTGATAATAAGGATATTTAAGACACATCCCTTCCAAATGGATGCCGGAAATCATCCAATAGATATTTTTCAATATCCTTTTTGACGTAATAGATCTTTAATTTCCGTACGAAGGTTTTTAATTGGGGTAAAATTTGATTTCAGCGTCACGCGTGATGATATAGCGATTCAACATATTTAGAAAATAATAGAAAAATAAATTCTTATAAGGGGACCGAGACCTTTTAAAATTAGGAAAATATTTTCTATGAGCTAGACAATATTTTCTTAATTATAGAAAAATATTTTTAGATTTTGGACATTTAAAACATTTCTAGATATTAAAAAAATATATATATATATATATTTTTTCTAACTGTTAGATAGGGACATAGATCTTTAGAGAGTAGAGACAGAAGATAAAGACGACACTCAGAGGCGTTTAGCCCCTACAATATTATGTTGGTTCACTAAAGTCTGAAGTTTCTGAACATCAAATTAGAATTGGTAATCAAATTTTTTATTTTCTAACTTAAGTTTCTCTTGGACTTGAACTTGGGACCTCGGTAAAACTTCAGTAAAGAACGCAGTCAAATGTTAAGCACTCAGCTGCCTCTTATAATATTCCGAAAGCAGGGAACACGGAACTTGAGAACTACAAGCGTTGCCTTATTATGCTTATCTCAATTTTAGGCCGATTTTCTACTTAAATTGTTCCATATTTTAGGGTGTTTCTGAGCAAAGACGAAAATCAGCTGCCCCTTTTATATTCCGAAAGCAGGGAACTCGAACTTGAGAATTACAAGCGGTGTCTATGTATATTTTTCTGAATTTTAGTGCAATTTTGTATATTTTAGGGCGAATTTCTAAAAACTAGAAAATATATTTTTTGTGTCAAGCCAGGAGAACTTTTGCGGAATAAATCTCTGACGAATTTCAGAGAATTTGTAATCCTGATTAATTCCAATTTCAAATGGTTTTTGTACTCTTTGCAGAAATCCATCTGAGTTCAGGTAACTAAAATCCCTTAAAATGTTCTATACCAACCAGTTTTTCGTATGATTTTATGCCAAACGCTTTGCCTTAGTTAATATTTCCTGCCGAATTGCAAGTTCTTCAACATTTCGAGTGCGTGGAAGGGGGAAAATGGGGGTGGGATACTGAAGGGGTGCGGGTTTTGGCTGACAGGCTTCCATCTCGGGGCATCTCTTGAGAGGCTCAAGCTACTCATCAGCAGCCAAGCATCGCATTTTGAGATAAAACATAAAGAGGCGCACCTAATGTGTGTGTGAGTGTGTGCGTGCCCGCAGCCATGTGTGGGTGCTCGTGTGTGTGTGTGTGTGTGTGTGTTGACTTTGGATAATGTCGTTTGTTGGCTGGCATTGCCACCCGCTTTTGTTTGTCTGTTTGTTTGTTTGTTTGACTGATTGTCTGTCATTTTGTCTGATTGTGCGCCTATTAGTATACAAATGAATGAATAAGTGTGCACACACCGCACCAGCCGCTCTCCGCTCTCTCCACACACCCCCCCAATGCTGCCGCCGCCACCGCCGCCACCGCCGCCGCCTGCACGTTTTCATTTTCGTTGATTGAATGGCAAATGGACAAAGTGGCAGCAGATTATTCCTTGCTTTAAGCCTTTAAGTCTTTGTTAGACAATTTGCTGGCGCAAACCGGATTCAATGTGGTTGCCTTTTAATTGTTGTAATGCGATTTCCTCACCTCGCTTTTGTGTTTGGGATTTTCCCCTTCAACCAACGGCAGTGGCCGCTTTTGATTAGGTTTTAGCCTGATGCACAGAGTACACACAGTTGTTCAATTGTGGCGAAATGTAAATTAGTCGAAAGCAATTTGATTTTGATTTTGATTTTAGGTATTATAATTGCAATTTCTGGCCAGGATTAATTCAATTCAACTCAGTTGAATGGAGAGGCACGATTTGTTTGAGAAAAAAGGATAAGCACAAAAGATTTCAAAATTTTTGTGATTAATTTGAAAAATGGAAACTGGACTCATTTCGACATTGATTCTCTCTCCCGGGTTTTGCCCTTGTCTGTGTATTCACTCAGCTCATTGAAATTCCTGGAATGCACTTAAAAATTACCTAAATGAATGGACGCATAATTGCCACACAGCAGCAAGTGCCACCACCACCTCCTCCTCATCATCATCATTTCCATCATTATCTGTGATTTTTCACTTGAGCCAATAAAGAGCCAAATGAAATGTAACCGAGAGACAAGGAGGGCGCAAAATGAGCGTCCGAGTGGTGCAAATGACAATTCAGTCGTCACACTTTAACATCAATTGCAACAACAAGCACTTGAGTCACTTAAATGTTAATGAATACAAACAAATTGAGCGGATTTAGTTGGCAGTCCTCGCTTTAATAATGTTGCAAAGCAACGCCCATAAATTGCGCCGCCGCCGCCCCACCCCCAACACAGCCAAGGACCAGGCACGGCTAATAGTGGTAACAGTTCCATCCCATCACCAACCGCCCTCTGATGTCCTACGACCATAACAGAACTCATAAACAGTGAGCGCAAATTGTTAATTGACACATTGACACAGTCAAGGGGCTGCTTAATGGTCATGCGGTGATTTCCCTGGCGTTCGCCATGTTCAACCCATATGGGGGGCGGAAGAAGAGTGAACGTAAGCAGGAAAGAAAAGTGAGAATGTGTCATGAATTTCATTTACTTCAAGGGTTGCTCCATAAGTTTCGATCAGACTCAGTTTGATAACCATGATCAGCATTCCCTTCGTATTGTGAATCAAAAAAATGGCAGTAATTGTCAACACATATTTTCAATCAGCTTAGCACACATCAAAGACAGCACAAAATGAAGTTGTATGAAGTTGTACCAGCTGTTTGGTTCTGATTGAGCAAACAGCGCTAGTTTGGTCTGTCAGTAACCGACTTAAAAAAGCAAAATAAATTAACGGAAAGTACACTAAACAATAGAGGAAAGTTAACTTCGGCTCGGCCGAAGGTTTGTAATACCCTTACAGCCCGTTTTTATACCCGTTACTCGAAGGCCAAAAAGGGTATACTAAAGTCGTGCAAATGTATGTAACAGGCAGAAGGAAGCAACTCCGACCCCATAAAGTATATATATAGTCTTGATCAGCATCAATAGTTGAGTCGATATAGCCATGTCCGTCTGTCTGATTGAACACCAAGATCTCAGAGACTAGAAGCCAGAAGACAAGAGCCATCAAATTTTAAATAAAGACTAGAATTGTCTGTCAAATTTTGGCCACGCCCCCTCCCTAAATCTCATACATTTTTCGAGCCCATATTTTGCATACACTATATGTGGCCAATATCTACAATCTCACAAATTTTCATAAAGATCGGATAATAAATGGCAGAGTTTAAAAAACGTTGCATACTTATCTGAGCCGCATGAGGCTATTAAACACTAATTGCCCTGAGTAAATGGTATTTCGAAGTCGACTTTAACTTACGCTCTCATTCTAGCTACTTTGAAGGACATTTCCACTGAAAACAAACAAGTTTTTCTCACTAAGACTACTTTTCAGACTATACTATATAGTTGTCCGATTCCGACCAAACTTAGTAAAATCATGGGAGAGCATAGCAAACTAAGAAATACAAAGTTTGGTGGCGTTATCTTTGAAAACCATAAAGTTTTTCTCACTAAAACTAGTTTTTCGACCGATCGTTAGTATGGCAACTATATGTTATGGTCATCCGATCCGGCCGGTTCTGACAAATGTGCAGCGTATTTATACCGGAAGACTTTGTGCAAAGTTTGGTGAAGATAGCTTTAAAACTGACGGTGGAGATATAGCATAGAAACAGACGGACGGACGGACAAGGCTTAATCAACTCAGCTCGTCCTGCGGATCAAGAATATTTATACTTTATGTGGTCGGAAATGCTTCCTTCTATGCGTTACAAACATCTGGACAATTCAACCGTCCAACAGGATCTTTTTGGATCTTCTTTTTTTTTCAAATTTTCCCGATTTCTCAATGTCCGCTTAGTCAAGTTGATCTGTTAAGTCTTTTGCATAAATAAAACTAAAATGAGAATTTGGCAATATATATCATCCGCTCTCTCTATTTATCCGTCTTCATGACTCCGTAGAGCTTTGAGATGCGCGGTGCATAACAAATTGCTGGCATCAATTGCTCGCCTGCTTTGGCCTTTCTGCAAAACTTTATCTGGCCTG
The DNA here is from genome assembly GCA_035044985.1 of Lordiphosa fenestrarum. Lineage (NCBI taxonomy): Eukaryota > Metazoa > Arthropoda > Insecta > Diptera > Drosophilidae > Lordiphosa > Lordiphosa fenestrarum. Next base: position 579,167 of record JAWNNO010004426.1, read on the forward strand.
CCGCTTCACCTGTTCATCATCATGTAAATTTCAAGTTTTCTTTACCATTAGAAGAAAACTAAATAGCCTTTTGAATATTTGAACTGTATCTGTGCCCAAATTTTCTACAAACTGTTTTGGAAAATCCTTGATTTTGGATAATTTGAGGTTATGTATGCAATAGAGTTGCTTAAAATGCCTATACTGAGACTTTTTCCCGAAAATTTTGTAGGGAACCTTTTCTTTTGTTTCAAGAGAGGTTTGATATGATCGAAAAGTTCTATTCATGAACATGAATTTTACGATTTTTTAGTGCGAAGATTGATCGGTTTAGTTGTAATGGAAATGACAAGGATAACACTTTCCTTTTTTGGCATTGTTTAGTCAAATTTTGTTTCAAGAAACTATTAGATTTCTTGTTTAAGGGACTAATTTATATTGATTCAACAGTCAAGCCTTTTTGATACCATCTTAGCTCAGCCCAGAGCTGTTTAATATCTCATCAAATTTGCAGACGCTTCTCTGGAAAAAAGTTGCGACAACTATTTCCACAGCTAATTACTTTTGCTCCAGCTTTTTTACCCCAACATAAACAATAACAAATTTCTTCCTGAAGAATTGGCCAAGGGAAATGTCTCAGCATTTTTCAAGTATCACCTTGGGCAGTTTCCTAGGCAATTTGCAAAAGGTCCCATCCCATCTCCTGCTTCCCCATGCCCACTCAAACCAATCAAGTGCACCGGACCACGCCTCCTGCCCAGGGCATAAATATTAGCAGCCAAGGCGTTTGCCATTGACGTTGCTGCAGAGTCATTTAAATGGCTGTCGGTCGTTGTGGTCGTCTTCGCTTGCAAGCTCCATGGCCCGACGACTCTGATTATGCCATAGCTCAGCCCTCCCCCCACCCCACCATTCCCCCACAAGAAAAAAGCTGTCAACGATGCTTCGCATACTTCTTAACCCATGCCCGCCTCCCCCTTGGCCTCCTGCCGCAAAACTCAACGCAGCGCACAATGAATTAAATGAATCTCAATTTCCGTTTGGTTTGCGGTTAAAAGCCGCAATCGTCGCTTCTTGGGCCAAAATGCAAATTCTCCAGCAGCGAAAATGAAAACAAGCCGAAAAACTCTTCTGGCAAGCGGAGCAGTGCCGCATTGCTCCTTAGCCGCTCCGCTTCAATTGCCTGCCCCTTCCCCGCCCCAAAAAAAAAAAAACACACACCATTCGTTCGTTTTGAAGTTTTTGGTTGCTAAGAAAAGGCCGTAAATTGCTTGCAAGATGCCCAAACGCGGGCTTCGGCGCTGGCTGTGGGATTTTGTTTTGAAAGTTTTCTGGTGCGGGGCGCAAAAGTTTTACAACTGCACACGGAATGCAGAACGGAAGCGGGGGGAACGAGGTGAAGGAGACGGGTTGAAGTCGGAGTTGTAGGGTCACCGGGTCGCCGATGTCTGCAAAAGTTTTGCGATTTGTTTGCGCGAAATAAACGCGACGCAGATAATTTGTGCAAAAGTTCGCCCCCTCTCTCCCCGTTCTGCTGATTTGCGTTCTGGCGTTATTCTGGGCTAGCAACTCGTTATAAATACTCGTTGGTAGTTACTAGCTAAAGTGTTTAAAGTTTTGATCGAAGAAGTGTAAGTTTTTTGCAAGTGTCCGAAGTAATTTGTTTCAAAGTTAGCGAGTAGCTAGTTACTCATTTGGCCACTCCACCAGTTGGAGTTGGGGGCTAATGGTGGAAAAATATTAGCAGGTAGAAATGAACTGTCCAACCAAAACTTTGAGGCTTAACCTAGTTTCAATAAAATTTTTACGGAAAAAGATCTATAAATTCAGTAGAACAGTGTGTATCTGTCCAATTGGTTTGAAGTTACCTCAAGAAGAAGTCATTTCCGACCCTCTTAGTTATTCTTATATCAGCATCAACAGGCGAGTCCGTCCGTATGAACAAGCAGATCTCAAGAATGGTAAGACATATTGGTTCCACATGTATAAATCACGTGCTGCTTACACATGCCAGCGGATTATGTATATTTTTTATTTTTGCCACGCCTTCTTCCGCCCTTGTAATTTAGTAAAAACCTCATAACTCTGTCAGTTTTACACATAGAAGTTTCCCGTCTTTTGGACATATTTACTACTAAAGATTATTTACCGATCCTCCGAAGATAGTATGAAGATCGAATAAACGATAGTCGAGTTATAGGGAAAGCAAACATTTATGCTGGGCAGCACTGGCTGGAACAGCAATGGGCAGCACTTTACAACGCTTTTGGCAATCATTCGAAGAGAGACGGAAGATAGGATCAACGATAGTCAAGTTATAGGGAAAGCAAACATTTATGCTGGGCAGCACTGGCTGGAACAGCGATGGGCAGCACTTTACACTACTTTTGGCAATCCTCCGAAGAGAGAGTGAAGATCGGTTAAACGATAGTCAAGTTATAGGGAAAGCAAACATAATATGCTGGGCAGCACTGGCTGGAACAGCGATGGGCAGCACTTTACAGCACTTTTGACCGACTTTCTCACTTGTTTTAACTTAACGATTTGATTTGTATAGCTTTTGGTCCATGATGACAAGGCTCACTGACTCCAGCGTCTCTATTTTAAAATCCGTCCACCAATTTACCTAAAAATCCGCTTGATTTATTAAACAAATATTTGCCAAAAAGCCACACATTACCATTTGTAAGCTACATTTTCCGAAATCTAATTTCCAACTTTTCTGTCGCCTCCAAATTAGAGTCAGGTAACATATCAACAAGCACGCACACTCTCACACTCACACAATTTCCCTTGATTTGCATCAGCCAAGTCAGAGGCTGTAACCCTTTTTGAACTTGTAACCTCGGCAGGCGGCAAGTCAAGAGTTGGTGACAGGAAGCTGCACACAGGACACAGGAAACAAAAGTACCAAAACGTGCTCAAGTTCCCCCGCAACCCAGTAGGCATTAGTCAGAGAACTCACTAGTCAACTGTTAGCCAAACCCGACGACAGCCGCCCGAGTAGACACATTTTCGATTGCTCTCACAAAACAAAACGAAACGCTTTCCGCAGACGGCACAAAATTTCAAGTAAAAATTCTACAGCCAACACAACCACAACACGAAAATGGCCAAAACCAACTTGCGACTGGGTTCAACGGCAACGAAAACCAAATTCCTGCCCATCAAGCGACAATTTCCGCCGCTGACCAAGACCAAGGCGAAGAAGCTTCAACTGCAAGCGAAGCCAAAAATGTTGACCCTGGCCCTGACCAAGCCCAAAAAGAAGCTGGAGAAAAAGCACCCGAAGCAGGCCAATCAGCGTCTCAACCAGCTGCGCTCAAAGACAAAATTGCATCCGACGTTGCGACGTTCCATCAAAATAAAAGCCAGCCGCAAGCAGCTGCAGGTGGCCGGCGATCGCAAGAAGCACAAGTCCTTGGCGGTGCAATCAACGCCAGCACAGAAGCGGAAACGCAAGCTGGTGCAGAAGACTGCCCGGCCGAAGAGTGCCCGTGGTACACCGGTGCTTTTTCTGGTGAAGGATAGCCAGCAGCAGCAGCAGCAGCTGTTGCAGCCGCGTCGCAAAAAGCGCAAGCCGACGTCCGGCAAGCAGCCAGCCCCCTCAGAGCGTAACCTGGGCGCCCGCAAGCCACTGACAGCAGCCTTAGGTCCACGCGGCGGAGTGGACTTCTTCTACAATTTGGGTCAGCGCACTGCTGAGCCGGAGCCGCGTTCCCAGCGACAAGCTGCACGAACTTCGGCCAAAAATGTGGAAGTGCCACTAACAAATCTCTTGCCCATCATCGACTTTATATCGACCAACGAGTTTCAGAGCATGTATACGCCGCAGAAGCAGCGCACCCGTCGCGTTCTCATCTGAGAACCATTAAGCAGAACCAACGAGTATTGACGTCACCTGGCAAAAGCAATTACAATTTTTGGGCTCCATTTTATAATCCCTGAAATTTGGCTACAAATTTTATGTATCATGTAAGAAGTAACGATTGAATAGATTTATAGTATGAAATAGCGCGTTATCTGTTGCAAATAAATGTTTTGCTTGACCAAAAGTTCTATATTCATTCAAAATATAGTCAAAATGCCTCAAATAGTTGCTTAAATTCTTAAGAAAGTAACGAGTAACGAGAGAAAAGATGTCAGTGGAAAGAAAACTATTTAGGCAGGAATTATATGGGCTCACTTATGTAATAAGCCATAAGTTTCTTATCTCTGTTCACAATGGCGCTGCACTAAGCATTTTATTAAGTAAGTATATTAATAGTAACGAGTAGTCAGTGGTAATTTACCAGTCCAAATTACTTTCAGAAAGCTTAAAAGAGGCCAACTTACCTCTCCTATTGTAAAAGTGTGGCAAAAATATTTATAAATTTGAAATAAAGCCAGCCACCTTCAATAAGGCGACGAGTAACGAGTAGTAAAACGCAAGTAGCGTGTATAAAAAATTAAGAAAGTCGGTCCAGATCGACAGCAAGATATTCTGCACCAACAAAAGGGTTTGCTTAGTAAAAATTCTGATGCTACAGTAGCAGCTGAAAGCAGCACATTCTTTTGCTTATAGCTCGACTACCTCTTATCCAATCTTTACTAAGCCTTTGGCGGATTGATAAATTTTGCTGATTTAAAAATATGCCCAGAAAGCACGAACATTCTATCCATGACATTGGGAAAGATACGCAGTTTTTTCTAAATTGCGGGGGAGGGAGGGGGCGTGGCAAAAATTTTAAAATTAGCTTTATCTCCCTGCTAGTATAATAAGCATATTTTTGAGACAAATCAATCTTTTATCTCTTACTATCTCTGAGATCTGTTTGTTTATACGGACCAACAGACGGGCAGGGCTATACCGACAAGTCTGTTGATGCTGATCAAGAATATATATACATTTTATAGGGTCGAAAAAAATTCCTTCTGTCTGTTACATATACTTGTACAAGCTGAATATACTCTGCGTAATTTTGGTAGAGATTTCTCTTTTATTAATTTCTCTTTTAAACCACACGCTCAAATGTAACGAGTAGCATTTGGTAAGTTGGTTAAATAAGCCAAATACACCTAACTAAATATGTGGTAAGTATGTTAATTAAAGCCGACTTCTCGCTGCTCAGAATGCCTCATTTGACTTTCATAAAGCAAGCGTAATGATTCTAACGAGTAAGGGGAGGTAAAAGTATATGAAGAAAGTTAAGAATCAAAGCTTTTTAGAAAGATAAGGCACAAAATTGATTTTAATGCAAGGAGGAATGAGCACAGATAGATTTCACATCTTCTGACACATAAAGTAAATTGTTACTTTATCTGACACATAAAAGTTATCTACAAGATGAGAAATCAGACACTAGTACATTCTGAAAAATTCATATAAGATGTTAGAACGTTGGCTGAAAGTGAGATAAACACATAGACTCACTTTAAGTACTTCATAAAAAAAGGCATGTATAACTTTAACAATAGCGAGTAACCAGTAACGATTACCAATAGCCAGGAAACAGTTTACTAGCTGGTTTTTGGCAGCGAGTATCGAAACTATTTATAACTTTAACAATAGCGAGTAACCAGTAACTAATACCAATAGCCAGCGAACAATTTACTCGCTGGTTTTTGGCAACGAGTATTGAAACTAATGGTCCAGCGCACTACCTCTCGGTGCTTTTTCACTTTATCCCATCTTTGACCGACAAGCGAAAGAGCTGCTCAATTAACGAGAACTAAATGGCTTTCTGAGTTCTCCAGCGAGTGCAGTTGTCGCTGGAGATAGCTTGAAGTCGAAATATTTCATTTTTTTGATAAAATGGGAAGATACAATCAAAAAATTGATTTTATCTCGACCTACGGATTGAAATTTCAAGCAAAAGTCGTACTGGATCAGTGCTATCCGAGATCATGTCAATCCTATTCGTCCTTGGATTGAGAAAATCCGGAATTGACCGACTTCTGTCAATGTTTGGGATTGATTTAATCCCGGATATCTCAGTTTTTCTTCCGTGTACTTCGACCTAACTAAAACATTCCCTTTGGACATTTCTAAGCCGGATTAAATAATTGCTGATTTGAGATATTTTTTTTAAATTAAAATTTTTGTTATCCCTTTCGAAGCAGTTTATTAACTTGCACTTTAATTGCAATTTGGTTGTTTCCTTAACGAGTTGATCAGAATCTGGGCAAATACTCTCATTGCTTATGCGACAAATCCGCTTAAATGACTGCGTAAGCTTCTAGGAAAATGTACAATTTGTCCAATTTGAAATTCATTGAAGTTTGCGATAATTTTGTTAGGCATTGACACACACACACACACACACACACGCACGCACACTCGCACAACCCATCTTCTCTGTTAGTTTGTCATGTCAAAAATGGCTTTGTGACATAAATTGCAAATTTTGGCAATGCAGAATTTGCATTTAAATGCACAAATGCTGGCCATGTGCCATTTATCAAGTATATCAAATAAATTAGTTAAATATTATGTTATCAAATTAAGTGGCACGCCCACACACACACACACACACAGAGAGAATGGAACGATAGAGAGAGGGGGCGTGCTGTCAGCATAAATTTCACTGAGCACATTTGATATGACAACAATAAAGTCAAGACCAAAAGCGACCCGAGTGTGCTCAAGCTGGCATTCAAATTACGACAAACTAAACCAGCAAATTGTCAGCGGCAAACTCCTAACCCATCAGCCCCCACTCACCCCTTTTGTAACCCGCCACCATAACCATTTAGTTGGCAAGTGCAGTTCCAAATGCTAATCACCACATGACATTCATTGTCTGTGAAACAATTGGAATCAGAAGCCAGCGACAGACACAGGGAGAGTAGTGAGCACTAAACACGCTTGGAAAATCATTATGAATTGCATTACGTGCCACGCAAATCGCTCCCGAAGGGTTTACATGGGAGATTATGCATATGGACGGCATCAGGCTGCATCCTTTGGAAGAAAAAAAACCGCATTAAATCTACTGATTCTGTTGCCTGTTGTTGGCATATGTCAAATTTGTATGCCTTGAGTCGTATTACCAACATTCGAGCACAATTAAGTAAGCATTACGAATGAATTAAAAACTTGTGTAAACATTCATTCAGTTAAATTTGACACTGGGGTACAACCTAGGCTGGTGTCTCCATTAGTGCATAAACACTATTTCCCTTAGCTTTTCGACTTTTCCACAATGTGGCGCTTGGCCCTTCCTCCTGTTCTTTGCTCACTTCCATTCAGTTTGTGCTCTCAGGCGCATTTAAACTATGCGGTGTGCAAATTTGGTTTTCGCACGATTTCATTTCGAATTTTGCATAAATTAAGCATTCACTGCTCTAAATTTGTCTTCTGTGTGGCCGTCGCCTTACCCCAAATGGCCGAAAATTGAACAGACGGGAAAAGGATATTGTCTTGGTGCTCGAAAGTATGCAATAGACTCAATTATGCATGCCAACGCCACAAGGGGGGTGGTTTGGTTGAGCAGCGGAGGCTACAGCTTGGAATTATATGAAATGGCTCGGCCAGCTAGCTGGCCAGCCAATTGATATGCCAATTATGCAGGCAACACACAAGTGACACTTAAGGTGGCGCACATGTGAGTGTGTGTGTGTGCCTCGACCTGCTTATTGAACGCAAATTACCTGACACACTTTTGCCATAGTTTACGCAGCAAAACGATGCCAATGAACGGGTCAGAGTTCAGCACAAACTTTCCCTTTTCAATACTTTTTGTTAATTAGGCGATCCCAAGCCAAGCAACCCCAATTGACCCAGTAAACCGAGCCAGATAAACTTTCTCCAAAACAAAAGTGCAATATTAAAAAAAAAGAAACAAACGAACGCGGACAGCAACAGCGGCTCACAAGTGCAAAATCGAAACAGCAATGCCAACAAGTTGGAAACTGAAACCCAAAATTGTTCCAAATAAAAGACAACTATTGACTATTTGAAACTGAGTGAACTCAACTGGGGCATACCCCTGCAAAAGGTCAAACTTGAAGTTTCTTTTTTGGCCTCAAACAACAGTTTCGGGAAAAGTGTGAAAAGCAAAATCAACTACGAGCATTTTACATATCCGAAACACTTGAGAGCTGAAACAGAAAATTTACAAGAAATGACAAATTTTTCATCAAATGTGTCACAGAATACAGAAAGAAAATAAAGTCGAGTTGAAAATAGCGAAATAATTCTGCTTATTAAGGCTAAGTCCAGTTTTTATACTCTGTACCGTAGGTACATAGAGTATTATAAGTTTGTGCAAAAGTATGTTACAGCCAGAAGGAACCATCTGCATCAACAGCCGAGTCGATATAGCCATGTCCGTCTGTCTGTATGAACGCACAGATCGCAGAGATGGTTAGAGGTAAAGGATTGACAAGTATGGGACATAGGCTTCTTTTGTCTGCAAGCAGATCAAGTTTATTTTCAATTTTGGCCGCGCCTCCTCCCGCCCCCGCAATCTAGAAAAAACGCCATATCTTTCACAGTTTTAAAGATAGATGGTTCGTTTCTTCCAGACATATTTTGTAATCAGGATGATTTATCGATCCGCCAAAGGAATGGTAAAGATCGGATGAACGGTTGTCGAGTTATGATCAAAATTTCAGAATCAAAATTTATGCTGAGCGTATAAATTCGTTGGTACAGAGTATGTTATAGTCGGGCTTGACGGACTTTCTTCTGGTTTTTACTAAGACTACTCTTTTGAAGCTACTTTTCTATGACAGCTATACTATATAGATGTCCGATTCGACCAAACTTAGTGGAATCATGGGAAAGCATAGCCAACTAGTGAATACAAAGTATGGAGACGTATTCTTGGAAAACAAAAATGTTTTTTTCACTAAAACTTGTTTCTCGACCGATCATTCCTATGGCAGCTATAACCTATGGTCATCCGATTTCGACCAAACTTTAAAGAATTGTGTGAAGGCTTATAAAATCAATGTATGCCAATTTTAAAGAGGTTCACATTGAAAACATAAAAGTTTTTCCTACTAAGACTGTTGTTCTAACCTTTCTTTTCTATGGCAGCTGTACTATATAGATGTACGATTTCGACCAAACTTGACAGAATCATGGAGAAGCATAGAAAACTAGTAAATCCGGAGTTTGGAGACGTTTGCAATGGAAACAAAACAGTTGTTCTCACTAGAACTAGTTTTTCAAGCGACCGTTCCTGTGGCAGCCAAATGTTATAGTCATCCGATCCGGCCGGTTACGACAAATGTGCAGCGTGTTTGTACCAGAAGACGGGAACAAATATATACAAGAGCCACCATTTCATTAAAAGATGAGGCTACTACGCGTCTTGGTGTTATTCCTTTCACTTTTCCCTCTTCCACAGCTCCCACTTCAATTCCTCTCGTTTATACTTAGAAAATATATTTTCTTTTCTAAAATCTGTAAATTTTTACAAGCTAAGAAAACATTTTCTTAATTTTAGAACATGTTTTTCTTGTTTTCTTGATTTCTTTTCCAGTCTCTCTTTTTTCGAACCTGAATTTACGTACCTTAAAAATGGAAAAATTTGGGTTCGAAACAGCGAACCGGTTAAAAATGACCATATTTTGTACCGTCCATAGAAATGCAAAGCATCAAAAAGTTGAAAAGTTTTATAAGAACTCAATAGTCTCTGGCGCACTATAGAGATTTTGCATAGCATATTTTTGGGCAGTCGAAATTTAAGAAACTAGAGCAAATGCCTTTAAAAGCGTATATCTTTTGGCTTAAAAAAATCGCAGAAATGTTTGAATCAGTTTGTTTTAAAGCTTATGAGTAAAATATTTCAATAATATCAAAGAGAGTTTAAGCATTAGGATAGGTTTTAGTTAAAACTTGTCTAAGAAGGGTAGAAATAGGCATTTTAATCAAATTAAAGCTTTAAGTGATATAAATCTAAGGATCATGGACCACTTCCGAAAACAGCTTGGTATTCAGCAGACGAATTTCATCTAGAACACCCTTCAATATCAAGGAAAAGTTTACACAAGTCGAGTTTCATATTTGTGGAACCAGACGTAATACAAAATGCCAAATTTACCCACAAAAAGAAGCAACGAAAACTCTACCTAAAATTTCAATAACAAAAGCAAATAAACCCAAAAAAAAAACAGCCTTTATGGCATTCAAAACGACCAACAAATCGCAGTCAACTAAGGTCAAACGAGCCAATTTTGTTCACCAAATTTTCTTGCGTTTCCATCACAGCTTAATAAACCCTCGAGTATCCTTTAGTATCCAGCGATACAAATAAAAACCAAAAAAAAAAAAGGAAAGGAAACACCAATCCAAACTGACCTCGACCGCCTCCACTTTGACCATTGGGGTCGGTCGCTAGTTATCGCAATCGCAATTGCTATCCATTTCATTTACCGCAGGACAAATTTTTATTTCTGCTGACCCAACAACAAAATGGCATTGTTTCAATACAAAAATTGCCGGAAAAGTTGTTGCAATTGTCCTCATTTTCTTTCAGTTAAGGACAATTTTATTTCGCCCCTCGCACCCGCAACCAATAAATGTTGTGCAACATTTTACATAAATAACAAGGACAGGCAATAACGATAACAACAAGCAGCTAGCAGCAATCCTTGTCCCCCACCCCGTCTCTGTCTCCGTCTCTGCCTCTGTCCCGTGTCCGTTTTGACAGTCGTCAAGTGCATTGTGCACTTTGCCAAAAACAATTTTACATTTTCTGCTACCTCAGTCAAGGGCACTCCAAGCGCTTGCTGAATGGATGAGTGTGTGTGTGTGTGTGTGCATAAACCGTACATGTGTGTGAGTGTGTGTGCAACCACAAGTCAAAAGCATGTTTAATTATGTTGACAATATGCAAATAAGTTATGGCCAGGCAAAATAATTGCATTTCGGCTTGCGGTTTGGCACTAGTACATGGTCTTTTTTGTCGTTTTAGCTATTTAAGCCGGCGCTGGCTTTAGTGCAACATTTTGGGGGTTTAGTTGATTTAAATTATGCATGCAGATCCAAACCAATTTCACAGCATACTTTTCGGAGCGCTTAACAGTGACATGGCAAATTGTGGACAACATTTTTTAGATTTTCCATTGCAAAACAAATGCACAAAACTTGATTACTAAATTCCCGTTAGCGACCAGCTAAAAGTTTACATGTTAAGCAAGCTAAGTGGGCAATGTAATTACTTATATTTCTCTCGTAGTTGAGCGCTACAAGTATGAAATTTCCTCAAAGAAAAAGGACAAAATATACAAAAACTCAGGAGTGTTCAAAATGTAGCAAGCTTACAAAAAGCTGATCAAAGAACTGTGAAACAGAGCTGCTTACAAGCAGTCGACTAAGTTCAAGATAGAACTAGCATCGAATAGAGCAAACATTGGATAGTTGAGAACACACATCGTCGACTTCCGGTAAATCAAACTTTAAGTTGCAAAGAAGACGATCTAAGAGCAAGCCGAGACATTAAAGGAGATCTTTAGCAATGATGAAGTCGACCAAAAACTGAAAGCTGAGGATACGGAACTTTACTGAAAAAGAATGCCAGAGAGGTTGTTCTTAAGCAGCAAAGAAACAATTCGTGAAGACAAGGTGTTGATAGAGGCTTTTGACTCAACTGTTCGGTAGCAGTGAATCTATACCCTATACGAATTAATTAATCGAAGAATCCACTTGCATTAGGAAATAGGAACGTATTTTAGCTTGTGTTTTTGTTGACGAAAAAACCAGAATTCTTGTTGGTCACAAATGCCAAAGGCATAACCCACAGAAGGGATTTTATGCCTTCCAAACACATTAAAAAAAAAGAATGTAGCGCAAATTTCAAACAGATTTTTTTAACTTCTTTTAACTTTTTCCAGCAAAAAGAATTATAAACGAGAACGCTAAGTTAACTTCGTCTGTGCCGAAGTTTTTATACCCTTGCAAGTGCTCGCTTAAATATTTTCAATAAAATACTCTTTTTCCCATTTTTCGACCGATCGTTCGTAGGGGAGCTATATGATATAGTCATCCGATTTGGCCAAAAATTTGTTAAATTATGTGAAAGCATGTGAAACAAACAAATACAAAATTGCAAGATGCTACCATTAAAAACAAAAAAGTTTTTCTAACTAAGACTGTTTTTCAGACCCATCTTTTGTATGGCAGCTATACCATATAGTTGTCCGATTTTAAAAAAAATTGGTAGAATTATAAAAAAAACTTCCATGTTCCTACGATTACAAAGTTTTTGAGACATTTCCATTGAAAAGAAAAAAGTTTTTCATACTCAAGCTAGTTTTCCGACCAATTGTTCCTATGGGAGCTATGAGATATAGTCATCCGATCCGATCGGTTCCGACTTATTAGTAGTGTGCAGCAAAAAGAAGACTCTGTGCAAAATTTCAGCTCGATAGCTTTAAAACTGAGAGACTAGTTCGCGTAGAAACAGACAGACAGACGGACGGACAAAGCTCAATCGCCTCAGCTCGTCACCCTGATCAAGAATATATATAGTTTATGGAGGCGGCAATGAATATTTCTATGCGTTGCAAACCTCTGGGCAAAATTATAATACTCTTTGCAAGGGTATAAAAATGGCATTCTCTGGGCAAGCTCATTCGGCAAAGTCCGACTGGACTTGATGCTCCAAACTCGGTACTCAGAACTAATAGCTTAGCATTCATTACTAGGTACTGAATAATATGTTCTTGATATTCAGTATTCGATTTTAAGTACCAAATTCTACATATTCACTACAAAGTAGTCGAGGCTAGGAGCTTGATACTCGGTATTCGATTATCATTACTCGATACCAAGTAGTCGATACAAAGAACTCGATTCAAGGTACTCCATATTCAGTATTCGATACCAAGAACTCGAAAGTCACTCAATAACACTCAGAACTCGATACTAATTATTCGATACTAAGTCGTTGACGTTAAGTTCTCAATATTCGATATTTGATTGTCAGAACTCAATTTTTAGTACCCGATATTAAGTGCTTGATGCAAAGTACTCAATACTTAGGCTAGATTTACACGGTGAAGCAAACTTTATGAACTTCTTTTAGTAGGCTGAATATTCAAGGCAAAGTGAATACCTTTTATAAAGGAAAGGTTTAGAGTTTTACCTGATTCTCTCGCCTACTAAGAGAACTCCATGAAGTTTGCTTCACCGTGTAAGTACAGTCTTAATCGACTCGCCTGTTGATGCTGATGCATCATCGGAGATGCCTTTATCTGCCTGTAACACGGTTTTTCGGGCAAGACTAGGGCTTACGGGGTTGTCTGGGTAACATTTATTATAAAGGGGCCTATCTCAAAAGTTCGATCATATTTGTTGCTCGAGATGACCAGCGGTTAAGTCGTTAGGATTTCCCAACCACAGTTGCCCGATATCGATAGATTCCTGTCGCCGCAGCAGTGTGACCAGACACTGTCAACGATTTGGGTAAGTTTTTAACTATTTCTTTGAGAAGACAGTTGATCTCTAATTATAGCAAAGAATTATTGTTTACTAATTACTTTACCACCACTTAGAATGCCTCGCCTTGGTTCGGCCTATCGATTACAGTTCTTCTTAGACCTATCGATCACAGTGTTTGGTAAAAGCATTCGCTTACAGTGTCTCTTAATGCTATTTATATTTATATATCTGGCACAATTTTACCACCGCAAGTGGTGCAGCAAAACAAAAACATAATGTTTACTCAGTCATTCAATTTTCTGCCTTTCTATTTTCCACACCCTCGATGGTTTTTTTCTGGTCGTTTGTTTCTTAAGCTATTGCTTTATGCTTAGCTATTTTTTTTTATTAGTTAGCGCTTTTGTTGGATTGTTCTTTGATTTGCACGCACACATGTGTGCGTGTGCGTTTACGTGTGTGTGTGTGTGTGCACTCCCCTCCTTAATTCGCATCAACAATTTCATTGCATACTTCATAAGGTCCTTTGCAATTTTATTGATTTTCCCCAGCGTTTGCCGGAGAAAGAACGAGACGGAGACAGCGAAAGCGACTCTAAAGTCTCATTAATAAAGTAGACATTTTTGCTTCCATGAGGGAAGGGGAAAACTACTTAGTTTCCGTCAAGAGTTTCGGGTTTTAGTTTTCGTTTTTGCCTCATTTTGGTGTCAAGTGTTGCGTATCATTTAATGTGACATACTTAACTCGATGGGGGGGGGGGTCGGTGGGGGACTCAACAACATGTGTTGGCTGCATGCTAATTTGCTGAGCGAAGTAAATGACAAAAAACCCCCGGCAGCAGCAGATGTGGCAGTGTACACTGAGCGAATATCTGCCCACTGCACAGAGAAAGGATATTAGTGCTGCACAGACTCACAGGAACAGGAACAAAGCACAGATGGCAAGACAGGAAATCAACAAACACACACACAGGACATGGCCAAACACACAGAGAGGACATCTATCTCCAGAATGAACTTGGCTTCCGTGTTTGTCAAGTGCGTTGATATATGGCCAGAAACCAAATCCAGACCCACTTGACGGCTATTTGAAAATGTTTAATTTCACAAATTTATGAACACACACACATCTGATGTTTCTCTTCCATCCTTGGATATTTGGCATGATAATCACGTCATGCCCGCCGCATTGGCCCAGCATAAATCTGCGCCTCAGCTCCCCAGAGTCCTGCAGCGGGACTCTCTGCTTGAAATGTTTGGCTTAACACCTCAATAAGTCTAAGGATTTCGCCCTGCCACGGTTCGTCGATGGCAGCCATGCGGATTGCATATTGTGCCGACTGCAACTTGAGGTTTGTCCGAAACAAAACACAAGGCAAATATTTTTTAAAATCGCCAAACAATGGCAACAATAACAACAACAGCAGCAACAGCACAACAAAATGTTGTTTTCCGCTTAAGCACATCGTTAAGTTCAGGGAAAAGAAGGCCCCAACCGAGTCCCAGACCAGAAGTGTGCGCCCATGTGTTTGTTTTATTTTGCCGCACAATTTTTTCTCCTTTCAAAATATAAGGAAAAAATAAACCTCAGTTGAGGCTGCATTGGAAAAGGAGTAAGGGGCGGAAAAGGGAGTGTGCGAGCATGTTAAAAGTCAAAAGTCGAGGTTAACTGTGCCGAAGTTAAGAGGACCTATAATACACATACACAGCCTGTTTTCAAGCTATAAATAAACCACACAAAAAACCCAAAACAAAGTTGGTAGAATGTAAAAAATTCTGCAAAAGCTTTAAACAACATCAAAGATGTTCGTTTTCAATGTCATTTGAACTAAATACAGTAGTTGGATACGGAAATCCTATGGCATGCAAAACTGCTATGGAAGGGTTCCTATATAATGAAACCAAACCCCTTAGAGTTCTTGAGTACTTTTCTGAGCCTTCTTTGAGTTGTTTGACATACGAAAAGCTGCACACGCAGTACTGTTTTGTGCCTGTTTTGTGGTTGTCATATGTGGTCCCATTGTTCGCTTTTTTTAAATAAACTTACAAATAACAAAATAAGGTCAAATTTATTCAACCGTTGGTCAAATTTTGTTGCTTGAGGTGACCAGCGGTTAAGTCATTAGGTTTTCTCCCAATATCGATAAATTCTACTTAAAGCAGCAGTGTGACCAGCCACTGTCAACGAATTAGGTATTTTTATTATGTTGCTGGCAATTTCTTGCAAAATAGTTGAATAAAATTCAAGCCAAAGGACTGCTGACTCCACACAAGTCACCCGCAGTGATTCGTTCAACAATTTGGGCATCATCCAAACCAGTAAAGTAATTAGAGTGAGGACCCTGTACTCTCTTGCATTATTTCCTTGTTGCTCTGCCTCTTCCAATTTCATTTCCATTTCATAAACATTAAATTGTAGCAATAAACAATATCAACAAAGCATTTAGCTGTTTGTCAATCGATAAACATATCGATAATTCTATCGTTTCTTTTAAATTCAAATTTAGCTAACCCTGCCGGTCAATGTTGACATATACTACGTTTGTACACACAAAATATATCATGCCTAATGCCCTTTAAAGTATGCTATGTTCTATGAAAATCATAATTTTGGTCAGGTATATAGTTTTTACTTAACTTGACTTAACATTTTGTTAAATACCCAACAATCTGAATGAATATGCAGTGTCGAATACCTATTGGCTAAGTTTAATACATAATAACTTAAGGAAATAAAGTTTGCATACTTTGAAGGGCATTAATCACATATAAAATTAGGTGCGTTTAAACATAGCAATAGAGGATTTCTCTATTTCAAGTTGTGCGGTTTCTGTTTGTAAGTTGTGAAATCGGGCCTATTAACTTTCAATCTGTGATTCGGAAGTTCAAAAGTGCAACAAGTGCTTTTCATTTCATTTTGGTTAATTCTGTTCTTCTGGCTTGACTTTCTTCTCTGAGCATTGTTTAAATATCTCAAAAAGAGTTCTAGTACCGGCTTTATACCACGAAATCTTAAGAATGTTCTGTACTGTACTATACTATTCTGTACTTAAACGTTCTATGACGTTCAAGAAAAATAGATTACAATATTAGGAATCAAGCACTCTTGCCTCAACATCCTTTGTAATAACATTGAGCCGTACAATTCTGAAATGTATTTGTTAGCTATAAGAGTTTCTTGATTTAGGCACAAAATAGACTTAGAATGCAAATTTCTAAAGGCTTGCCACTGAATGTATGCTTTATTTTAACACGATTGTGTCCCTGAAATTCCCAACTGGTTCAGGGACTTAGCTCAAAGAGTGGTGGTCAATTTCTAAACTAAGGTAATACCTTTTTAATATTAATAGACTTTACAACCGTCAATCTCTGGTGCTTCCAGTGAATACGGAATGTGCAACTAGGACGTTTCATGTCTGCTTGTCTAAAGGCAATATGAGATCAACATCAGAAACAGTTTCACTTCAATTTCAATTTCTTTGAGCTCAAAACCGCTCTTTTGTTTGTATGTCCCAGGAGCGGAAACGAACCCAAGTGCCACATTCGACACACACACTACCCACTGCACCACACAAGATCTTCTGGGTCTTTGCTTAATTCTTATCAGTTGCATATTTTTAGCCTAAGTTGATTCAAGAAAAAAATGGGAACAGATTTTAAAATTGATGGAAATTCAAGCAAGAAATTTGTAGTTCTTATTTTAGATATAAAAATACTTGTTTTCAAGTACCAAATTCTTAAGTATTTTCTGTTCAAATTCGAGTAATTTTCGAGTAAAAAAGACATAAATTCGCTCGCTTTGTGAAAGAATAGTAGCCTAGAAGCGACTCATCACAGATAAGAACAAACAGTTTCGAATCATTTTCAAGATATTTGCGAGTTGTATTTCAACAAAACCAAATAAGTTTGATATTCTTTTAATTATCAAGTATTTTTGCGAGTGTAGTTCCGGATTTGGCAATACTTGCGGGTAACACTGTGGTAATTGATTGATGAATGCAAATGAGGGCACATGTTTGGGCTTTGGTTTCATTTCTAAAATAAAATCCGTAAACTGCCTTTGGTACGTTTTTAGTTGCCAGCCTATATACCCGTCTTAACCCTCTCCTATTCTCTGCAGTATAGTGGCTAGAAAAACCAACAACAAACAACAACAAAACAACAACAAAAAAAGAAGGAAAAAACACAAATGTGCACATGCTTCGTTGCCTGGAGTGCGCTATTTTGCACCTACGGGACTTTGTGTCTCTCACACACACTCACTCACACACTGACACACACACACACCAATGCAAAACATGAAAATCCATTCGAAATCAGTCAACGCGCCAAGGCTTTCATTCAGTTAGAAAGCAGACAGCAGACACCAAAACGAACAAGCACGGCAAAGGCCAAGGGGAAGTGTGCGGGATGTGATGGAGGCAGGGCCTCCATTGGGTGCTTCATTTTGTTGCAGCAGCAAAATATTACAAGAGAGGCGGAAGTGTGCGGCTTGATTTACTCAACTCGTTTGCTCGCTCGTTTGTTTCCAACTGCAGCAAACATATTCTGTTGCCGTTGCTTTGTTGCATTTTTAAATATTTATTAGGCTGCCCCCCACCCCTTTTGGCACAAACCGAAAGCTTAAGACCAAGAAACGGCAGTGTGGAGTTTCCTGCATTGGTGCCTGTTCATTAAAGCATTTCTTACGCATCATTTGAAGTTGTTGCCTTCGAAATTGCTTGAACACAAATGTCCAGACAGCAGCAAAAACTGAATGGGCACCAGTGAGGAATGCAAATGAAATGGCCTCCAAGGCAAAATCACCCCACACACACACACACAACTGGATGGGCACCCAGACAGTTTGTCCCTTCTATTTGCGTTTTTTCATTGTTCGGTTGCTCGGGCTTAATGAAAACGCAACTTGAAGTTGAAATTTGGATAAAGTGAAATTGCCAATGCAAGCGAAGTTTCGAAATGATATATTGAGACAAAAGGATAAGAAGTGTGACAGGGGTTGGGGGGGGTTGAAAGACCACGGGGCGGATGAGTGTTTGTCTACTGTTTCTATTTACGCATATGCGAAATTTGTCATTGCCACTGATAGAGACAACTTGGGAGTTTTAGGAGGGAGAGGAAAGCG
The DNA here is from genome assembly GCA_035044985.1 of Lordiphosa fenestrarum. Classification (NCBI taxonomy): domain Eukaryota; kingdom Metazoa; phylum Arthropoda; class Insecta; order Diptera; family Drosophilidae; genus Lordiphosa; species Lordiphosa fenestrarum. The sequence goes on from JAWNNO010004426.1 coordinate 597,642, forward strand.
TTTGAAAGACTTTATGCTGAAATGGAAATCCTTTTTGTTTGGAAAACCCCAAAACTATGCATCAACATTAACCAATTGGTTGGAAAACATTTGAAATTTTGGTGCCTACCCAGCAAACATTTTTATGGGCGAAAGATGGAAATACGATTCTTCCAGTGGGTCTCGCATCACTCTAGCAATAACGCATTCTTATGTTTCTTCGGGTGGAATTGTGCCATTCTGCGTCACTTCTCTGTGATAAGAATGCAAAACTTCTGAGTGATTAGAAAGCGAATCTTCTGGAAGATGGGAAAATGTGTCTTCTAAGAAAAAGGAAAGCAGTACCTCTTGGGGATATGTAAGAGATTCTTTCAAGAGTTAAGAAAGCGATTCTTCCTGGAGATAAACGAAGTCTCTGTAACGGAACTATCTTCTGTGGGACTACGAGTCGCGTTTCCTTCTTAAGAAAGTTGTGAAGAGTTACTAAATTGACACATTTTTATACTTTATAAGATTTCTGGACTTGAACTTGGGAGTTGCATGGAATCTACCTAAAAGTATTCAATAATATATTTCGTGCATTTCGCATAGTTTTGACTACTTGTAATTCTCAAGTGTGAAGTTCGTGAGCTCTCAATCTAAAAGGAGCAACTGAAATTCGGTTCTACTTAGTGTTTGTTAAGCTATGTATCACCAATTCTAAGATTAAAAGATTCAAAAGACGAGAAAAAGTATCACATTATTGCTTACAAGGCGATTTGGAAGAGATATATTATCAATTTACCAAATGGAGAAAAAGAAGCGCTACCAAATATCGATAAATTATCCCTTTTATGATAAAAATGCGCTACCTAAGGACATTTCCACCAAAAACGCCAAGTTTTTCTCACTAAGATTACTTTTCTGACTCTACTTTTCTATGACAGCTATACTATATAGATGTCCGATTTTGACAAAACTTAGTGGAATCATGGAAAAGCATAGCAAACTAAGAAATATAAAGTTTGGAGGCGTTTCCATTAAAAACAAAAAAGTTTTTCTCACTAAAACTGGGGTTCGACCGATCATTCCTATGGCAGCTATAACCTATAGTCAGCCGATTTTGACAAAACTATTAAGAATAGTGTGAAAGCTTATGAAATTAATATATGCCAATTTTAAAGAGGTTTACACTGAAAACAAAAATGTTTTTCTCACTAAGACTGTTTTTCTAACCTTACTTTTCTATCCTATATAGATGTCCGATTTCGACCAAACTTGGCAGAATCATGGAGAAGCATAGAAAACTCGTAAATACGGAGTTTGAAGACGTTTGCATTGAAAACAAAAAAGTTTTTCTCACTTGAACTAGTTTTTCGGCCAATCGTTCCTTTGGCAGCTATATGCTATAGTCATACGATCCGGCCGGTTTCGACAAATGGGCAGCGTATTTGTACCAGGAGATTTCGTGCAAAGTTTGGTGGCGATAGCTTTGAAACTGACGAAGGAGATATCATAGAAACAGACGGACGGACAAGGCTAAATCAACTCAGCTCGTCATGCTGATCAAGAATATATGTTACATACATTCGCACAACTTCATGATCCCCATTTTCCCATTTTTAACGGAAACAGGGTATAAAAATTACGAGACGCAGCTGTATTCCTTCGACCTAATTTGGGAAAACTCTTTTCTTATGCTTTTAAAGGAATTCTTTATAATTTTCAGAAAAATCAAGCATTATTTTCCCTCGCTAGAGACTTTTGGCTACCTCCTCCTCCTCCTAAACTTCGCCCGCTGAAAGACTTCTTCCCTAAGGGAAATGAGAATACGATATGGGCATGACTATTGGAAAAATCCTCCCGTTTATCTTCAGCCAAAAATAATGATTTCTATGTACTAACTCAAGATTCTTAGATATATTAGCTTGATGTCAAAAAATGTAATCTAAATTAATTAAATTTAAGTATTTTATGAAAAGGATCAATACATCTCTTCAACTATTAATTTATTTATATTGTCTATTCTTTGTCTGGCTTTGTCAGCCCTTTTTCATTCAACAAAAAAAATTGGACTTGAATTCCACTCACGTCCTTACGACTAAGCGAGAGAAGGAACTTAGAAAACAATCGAAACATCGATCAAAGCGTACTAAGCGAAAAGCAAAACAAATTGAAGCACATGAAAAGCAAAGGAAAATCCACTCCACTCCACTCCACCTCCACCTCCTGCTTCTGCTCCTGCTGCCGGCTTGAGCTTAATTGCCAACATAAATGTGCAAGCAGAAATCTTAGCAAAAGCAAAACAGAAATTAAGTAAATCACCAAATTAATTGTGCTCTCAGATGGCAAAAACAACCAGCAAAGAGAAGGAGAGAGCAGGTCAATGGACTGCACCGAGAAAAAGCAGCTTAAATGAAAGGCATGCATAATTTCTTGGCCCCCATAAGTAGGCAACCGTTCTTGTTGTTTTGCAATTACATTTGATTTGCTTTCAGTTGAGCAGACCTGATGGAGCTGATGAAGCTGTGTGCCATGTATGCGCCATTTGATAAGCTCAATCGTACACCCCTTTATCCCTCATTAGTTTCGCAGTTTGTGGACCTTTTTTGCGCTCGCTTGGCCGCAAATTTAGTGCCAGGGTGCGCCTCTGCCACATCATTACAGTTAACCCTCTTTGGCCCTGCTGCTCCCCGTCTGTCCATTACCTTTGGCAGTTTCGGCTCTGGAAATGACATTTTCACATCATTTGCTGATGTGGCAAATGTGTCTGTGTGAGGCGCGAGCTCACTCATGTGCATGTCAGTGTGTTTGTGTGTGTGTGTGTGCGTATGTATTTGAGTGTAGCTCAACTGTGGTCAGCATTTGGATGGGTCTGCACGAGCCCGTCTGTCTTTTTTCCTACCATATTTTTCTTTCATTTTTTTTTCTTCTTTGGTCATTTCCGTTTGTGAAATTTCGGATATCCCCCGAATGCATCCACATAGCAAACGACGACAGCTCCCAATCATAATGCCAATGAAATGAACTCTCGGCAAAAGCCTGCCTTGAATGCCGGCCCCATCCCACCGCTGCTGCTGCTGCTGCTCAATAAACTGCTCTGGTACACATTTCACTGCGTCTGACCTTTGGGAGAGTTCGAGTTGTTGAACTTATGGAGCAAAGATGTTTTGTTTTGGTAAGTTGAATGGGGGAATAAGGAATAAATTGGAACTCTATTCAGTGTCAAGTGCTGTTGGCAGTTTCTTTAGAGTTTTGGGTGAAAAGTATGCTAGGAAAAGTTAAGTAATAACATTTTTCAGCACAAAAATATGGCTTAAAGCAACGCTTCTCCATTTCGAAAGCCCAAAAGTATGCAACACTATTTGATTTATGTATATTTGAGGACTCTGCGACAGGGAAAGAATTGAAATTGGAGATTCAAGCGACTACCACTTCATTGCAGCCCTAAAGTATGCAACAGTTTACAACATTTTTACGTTTAAGACACTTTCTGACTGAAAAAATGCTTCAAATTGAAAACCAAGCAATCTTAGAGTCCGGTTTTAGCCCTAAAAAGCACGATCTGATACGAGACCGTGCAAAAAGCCCAAAAGTATGCAGCAAAAACTGGAAAAATGCTTCAAATTGAACGCCAAGCAATCTTCGAGTCTGATTTTAGCCCTAAAATGCACGTTCTGATAAGAGCTCGTTCAAAAAGCCCCAAAGTATGCAACAATTATATGAATGAACACTTTTTGACTGAAAAAATGCTACAAATTGAACGCCAATTAATCTTAGAGTCTAGTTTTAGCCCTACAAAGCAGGCTCTGATTCGAGACCGTGCAAAAAGCCCCAAAGTATGCACCAATTAAATAGATGTACACTTTCTGACTGGAAAAGAGATTATCTTGGAGTCTGGTTTGAGCTCTAAAAAAAAAGCCCTAAGGTATGCAATAAAATTACAAAGCTTACCTGTAATACCAAGTGTATAACTAATTCGACTTGATGTTTAATATCAATTTCTTGTCATTTTTTCTTCTTGACTGGCGCTGCACTTTTCACTTTGACTGTTGCTCCGACTCTGCTCGACTCTACCCTAAGTCCTTTCTTCAACCTCTTACGAAGCCCCTAAGGCACACACCCACACACAACACCAACTTTATGCATATGTGTGTTAAATCTGCTGCAAATCATTTAATATTTCGTTTGTGGTGGCAGCTTCTTTGGCTGCTTCTTTTGCTGACTTTGCACTTTTCTTAGCGAATCATTTACTTTCTACACACACACACACACAATTTGCAGCTCAACTCTTTTGGGGCACCCAAAATTCTTATGCATTTCAAGCAAAGCTTGGACTAATGCATTTTTTTTATTTGTCAGCCTCTTTCTCTCTCACACACTCTCGCTATTTTTTTTTAGCTTGATGGATTTTTGGTCGTTATTGTTTGCTCCCCCCAGCCAAAAAAAACTCCGGCCGTACTTAAAAAATCATTTCTTGCGCTGACGCAGCGCTTAAATGGGTTTTCCCTCTCTTGTTTCAACAACAACTTTTCTTTTTATACTCTTTAGCAAACGTACACGAAGTATATTCAGTTTGTGCACATCTTTGTCATATATTCGTCTCTACAAAGGATATATATGCCTCATCAGCCGTGACAATATAGCCAAGTCTGTCTATCTGTCTCAGAGATGGTATGAAAATGTATGGAACATGAACTTCTGATCCGTATTTAAGGGCAGATTCAGCTCTTTTTTACATTTTGTCAAATCTCACACAATTTTTGAACCGCCAAAGCCAAAAAATTATCAAATTACATACTGGTACAGTGTATATTACAGTCGGTCTTGACCCAATTTCTAATATAACTTGCTTTAGTTTTTGTGGCCCTTTTATACCCTTGCAGAGGGTTTATTGAAATGGTCCAGATGTTTGTCAAGCATAAGAGGAAGCATTTCCGACCATATAAACTATATATATTCTTGATCAGCAGGAAGAGCTGAGTTGATTTAGCCTTGTCCGTCCGTCCGTCTGATTCTATGCTATATCTCCACCGTCAGTTTTAAAGCTATCGCCAGCAAACTTTGCATGAAGTCTTCTGGTACGCGCTGCACATTTGTTGGAACCGGCCGGATCGGATGACAATTACATATAGCTGCCATAGGAACGATCGGTCGAAAAACTAGTTCTAGTGAGAAAAATTGTTTTGATTTCAACGCAAACGTCTCCAAACTCTTCACTTACTAGTTTTTTTATACTTATCTATGATTCTGCCAAGTTTGGTCGAAATCGGACATCTATATAGTATAGCTGCCATAGAAAATTAAGGTTAAAAAAATAGTCTTAGTGAGAAAAACTTTTTAGTTTTCAATGTAAACCTCTTCAAAATTGGCATATATTTTTTTTCTAAGCTTTCACACAATTCCTTAAAGTTTTATCAAAATCGGTAGACTATAACATATAGCTGCCATAGGAATGATCGATCGAGAAACTAGTTTTAGTGGGAAAATCTCTTTTGTTTTTAATAAAAACGCTTCCAAACTTTGTATTTCTTAGTTTGCTATGCTTTTCTATGATTCCACTTAGTTTGGTCGAAATCGGGCAACTATATGGTATAGCTGTCATACAAAAGAAGAGTCAGAAAAGTAATCTTAGTGAGAAAAACTTATTGTTTTCAGTGGAAATGTCCTGCTGCAAGGGTATACCAACTTCGGCCGAGCCGAAGTTAACTTTCCTTTATTATTTTTTTACTTATTTAACCATAAATATATGCCTAACACTCACTTTATAGTCCCAAAGCGCACTTTTCCCAGTTGTAGACCATAGCTTCTTTTGAAGTGGTTCGTAGCCGAGAAAATGTTTAACTTCTTGGCACTAGCCCACAGATCAATTTTCAAGCTCCTAGCTTAACAAACATCTGAGACATTCTGAACCACTGTTGAACCATTTATAGTCGCATTTGATACTCATAGCTGATGACTCTTGCTGATCAACGTAAATATAAGTGATAGTTTGTTGAAGACCGGTTCAGCGGTTTAGACGCCCATAGGGAACAATCAAACAGACACCTAGTATGTGTTCCAAAACAATTGGGATCTACTACTATGTTTAAAAGCACCAAATTATTCGTGTTTAATGCCCTTCAAAGTATGCAAACTTTATTTCCTTAAGTTATTATGTATTCAAATAAAGCCATTGCAAGTCTGCCTTGCATATTCACTCAGATTGTTTGGTATTCAACAAAATATTAAGTTAAGACAAATATTAGATTTACACTTGACCAAAATTATGATTTTGTATATAACATAGCATACTTTAAAGGGCATTAAGCATAATATATTTGTGTGTATAAACGTAGTATATATCAATTTGATACCTTAACTAAAATCCGTATCTTTTTTGGTATCAATAGAGTACTAGAGAGTTTCAAATTGATCTTTTAGGTATCAACGGCGAAGACACTAGTACTCAGAAATGAAATAAACCCTGTAACTTACTGGAAAGACACCCCTAGGGAGCTGACAATGTTTAAACCCCGGCTATCTAGTGACCATACCCAAGTAATCTCTCTTGTTAATGCATTATATTTGCCTACCATCTCTTACCATATTTCCCCCTAACATCTCTCCTTCTTTGACACATCTGTTCCAAATAACAATTTCCTTCTGCGTTTCGTTGAAGCACAAAATGACATTTGGAAAAAGTTTTCAGTCATAACTTTCAGACTTTTGCCAAGTCTTTGCAGAGGCTCTCTCACACATCAGGGCAGAAGTCTTTGCCGTTTCGAGTATTCTATCTTGGCCAAGTTAAAAGCAAAACACTTGCGCCCACTGCACTTTTTGTTGTGGCCGCAGCTGCCAAGAGTCCGAGTTGGGTCAACACAACACAAGACAACACAACCAAGCACAAAGTAGAAGAGGAAGCTTCGGAAAAACAGGAAAAGAAAAACTAAAGCATAATCTTAAGCGCGCTGTCTGGGCCACCGCTGCTGCTGCTGCTTCTGCTGCTTAAGTGCGATGGCATTAAGCTATTAGCATAATTTTTGTGCATTAAAAAAGGAAGCAAGAAATCTCTTTTCGTATCTTGAGCAAAAAAGATGATGCCATTTATCATTGACATATTTGCTGCCTTCCTCTGGTCTGTCTTACTTACTTATATAGTTTCGGGGGGGAAAGGGGAGCCACTGAAAAACAACTGACAAAGTTCCTGGTTTTTCTACTTCTTCCGCACTTTTTCTGTGTTGTCTGCGCGCACTCACCTGCAATGAAAGAAAATGCAAGAAGAAAATGTACATCAGAGTTGGTTTAGCTTCAAATGGGCTTTAAGGGAGATCAAATACTTAAAAATATTTGGGAATTGTGAAAGTGCTTAAACTACTTATGGACAAGGAACTGCCCGATCTTTAGCCTTCACCTAACTCCTTCTGCCTTTCAGCTATGATGCCTAAGTTCGACTAAAAGTTGAAGTTTCAAAATAAACCAAATTTCAAGAGGCGGTTTTTGAAATCTTAATAAGATGAGCTATAAATAATAGAATTTTTAATCTAATTTTGTAGAATATTTAACATTTAGAACATTTGCCTAAGCTCAACTATTGAGTGCTCTCCATTTGCTTTACATTTTTTTCCCATGTTTTCCCCCACCCTTTTGACCAATTTTTATTTAATGCTATTTCACATAATTTAATTCAAATTCCTAGCAAAACTTACTTAATCAAAGCGAGTCACTTAATCAAATCAAAATGCATTTAATAACTGAACCACGCGTTTTCATATCAAACATCAAACACAACAGCCAGCGATGTAAATACAACATGTCTCCCCTTCAGTCGGTTGGGTTTTTTTCAAATCCGGCTTTATTTTTTTGTGGCAGCTACAAAATATTCTTTTGCAAAAATTCATTCGCCAGAAGTCATTTAATGTTTAATTTGTCAAATGGATGCACGAAAGCCAAAGTTTTTTTGCAAGAGCAAGCATTACCACCCATTAGCTTCAAATATTTTGAGTTATTAAGCTGGTTGAAGATTAATCCAATATTTTGGAATAATATTTTGCATTTGTAAATCATTTGACGGTGACGTGACAACATGTATCGAGTAATAAGTATCGACTTGTGTGTTTGTGAATCGATTACTTATCGATTAACGAGTTTCGAGTACTGAGATTTGTGTAGCGGGTGTCGTGTACTGAGTTTTTAGAACTGTAAATATCGAGTACTTAGTATTAACTATTTGTTGTTGTATCCTCTAGTACTGAGTATCGAATAATTAGTATTCAACACTTATAATCGAGTACTGAACACCGAACACTGAGTATCGAGTGCTATGAATCGAAAACAGGTTATAGAGAACCGAGTACCTTGAACTGAATTATAAGTATCTGGTACTGTGTATCAAGTACTGAGCAACTAGAGCTGAGTATCAGGGCCTGAGTATCTAGTACTGGGTTTCAAGTACATAGTATTAACTGGTGAGTTTGAAGTGCTTAGTATGGAATCCTGATTCTCGAATACTAAGTATAGAGTACTAAGTATCGAAAGCTGAGTATCATAGCCTGAGTATCGAGTATCAAGTAGCGGGTTTTGAGCACTGTACATGGAGCCCTTAGTATCGAGTACTTGTTATTGAGTATCTATTTTTTTTATCTTCTACTGAGTATCGCGTTATTAGTATCCAATACTTATAATCGAGTACTGAGCATCAAACACTAAGTATCGAGTACTATATATCGAAAACAGAGTATAGAGAACTGTGAGTCAAGTACTTATTATCGAGAACCGAGTACTGTGCACTGACTTATGAGTATCGAGTACTGTGTATCAAGTATTGAGCATCTAGAGCTGAGAATTACGGCCTGAGTAACGAGTATTAAGTATCAAGTACTGGGTTTCAAGTACACAGTACTAGCTGGTGAGTATGGAGTATCGAATTCTGATTCTCGAATACTAAGTATAGTGTACTAAGTATCGAAAGCTGAGTATCGAGTACGGAGTATCGTGGTCTAATTATTGGGTATTGAGTATTAAGTTTTGGGATTCGAGTTTGGAGTATTGTTAGTATCGAAGGGTGAGTATGAAGAACTTGATATCGAGAGCTTCGAATACTAAGCATAGAGTACCAAGTATCTAGGACGGAGTATAGTGGTCTGAGTTTCGAGTGTTAAGTATCGGGTACTGGACTTCGAGTACCTAGAATCGAGTGGTGAGTATGGAGAACTTAATATCGAGAACTGAGCTTCGCATACTAAGTATAGAGTACTAAGTATCGAAAGCTGAGTATGGAGGACGGAGTATCTTGTTCTGAGTATCGACTGGTGCAAATGAAACACCTAATATCGGGACCTGACTATCGAGCAGTAAGCATCGAGTGCTAAGTATTGAGTACTAAGTATGCAAAACCGAGTATTGAGGTCCGAGTATCGAATTCTGAGTAGCGAGAGCTCAATAGCAAGTACTGAGTATTGAATTAAAAGTATAGAGTATTCTCTTTATCACATAAAGTCCCAAGTCAAGGTCGGAGCACATCCTACACAGCATGTTTCTCATCAATGCCTCCTGAGTGTTAGCCACATTTACACTATTTTTTCATACCGTTGGCATTACAATCTACAGGAAAGGCGCTCCAACAACAATCAGTTTGTGGTCTGAATTTTTCCAAGCCCCGCCATCTCATGTGAAGCAGTGTCAACGTTCTTGTACTTGATTGTAACTTGCAATAAGTTTAGTTTTTAAAAAATAACTAAACGGGCCATTGACTGCCCATCGTTGATTTAAATTCTTCGACCGATTGTCTGATTTTGACTATACTTTGTAAAACTAAGTATTTGAAAACTTTTGTTCTCAACTCCACTTATTCTCGAACGCTATTCCGGTTTACTTTTGCTGTTCTCAGCACCCACTTACCAACGAAATAGGCACTAGATATTCACATAAGAGGATGGAACAGTCGGAATTGACAGAAACACTGCCAAATTCTTAACAGACTTAACAAAAAACGCTTTTTTCATCAACTAAAATCTTAAATGCAAATCAAATTACACAAACCATTTGAAATTCGATCACAGAAATAAGGAAAATATACTTTAATTAATGGAAACAACTGGCAGCAAATCATTGAAGTCTACGCAAACATTTAAACTGGGCAATAGACGAACCCGCAAATACAATTAGCTGCCATTACACGAGTGATTTTGCAATTTTTGTTTGATTTGTATTGCATTTGCAGCAACCAAGCTTGCGAGCTTACTCGTGACAGCTCGCAGCAGTTAGGAGCTGGTCCTAATATATTTTCCACAATCGAAAATATTTTAACCATTTTCTGACTACTTTTTGCTCGGTATCAACTAGTTTATAAATTCGGTTTCTTTTTGTTTAATATTTTTATGGAATTTTCTGTGTGTGTGTGTGTGTGTGTGTGTGTGTGGGAAAGGCTAGTGCTAAGCTAGCCAGGATTTGTTTTCGTCTGCGGCTTTGTCGACTGCATATGAACCTGCCATCCGACCCCAACGAACTGGCTCTTGCACATTTTAATTGCTTCGCAGCGACTTTCAACTCGAAAACTCCAATTTTGTGTGCAATTTTCTTTGGCTCGTATTTAAGGCGGGGCTGGAAGAGGCGGGTGTGGGGGGAATGGGAAGCGTTGGACAGTACACGCCCACACAAACACATAAGGCTAAACGACTTGCCAGAGATAACTTGCTAAGCCGCAAAACGTTCCACAGTCCGATGGTGTTTTTTTTTTCTATTTTTATTTTCTATTTTTTTTTTTTGGTTTTATTCTTCTCCAGTTTTCCGACTAATCCGCCTCAAATTTATTTGCTTAATTTCATTTGTTGGCTGAAAACTTTTAGTGAGCGGGTCCGCCCCGGACAGGGTGGGGGGTGGATTTGTGGTAATGTTTGGCTTAAGCTCTCTTTGTACCAAATCTTTTGACTGGTCAGTGGTGGCCAGTGGCAACAAGAATCATAAATTAGGGAAACTAAGTAGATAAATCAGATGGTGGTTGATTTTCCATGTTGGTGTTGCAGGTGCAGTTCCCCATTGTTTTTAGCTTAACAAACATTAATTAATGAAGCGTTTTAGTTCTCAAAATAGTTTTTTTTTTACTTCTTTTCCAATTTAAATTGTTGCATTCCTTGGCAACTATTTGAGATGGTTATTATTTTGCGGAATTGCCATCCCTGGTTGCCATTTAAAGGCGCATTCTTGACGCTCTTGACTTGAGGGGGGGAGGCAGCCTGAAACGCATCTTCATTATTATGTTCTATGCTTTTTGCTGCAAGCCCCTCGCCCCCTCCCCATCCACAGTTCTCGCTTTGGTCGCTTTCAAGCCCTTGGAAAATTCCTTTCCTTCATTTCAATTAATTTCCGCGACATTGAAGCGCCATGTCGTCAGAGTCGTTGTCGTCGTCGTCGTCGTCGTCGACGTCGTCTTCGTCAGCAGAAGCTGCTGCGAAGTATGTGTTACACCTCCTCTTTCCCACCACCCACCTCCGCCCACCTCCGCCGCTTGGCGGTTTGTTGTCAGCGCCAGCTTAAAACATTTTTGCATGGCGCGTTTTTAATTAATTTAAAGTTATTTTGCCTGTCGCCAGGCGACACGCCTTTACCCGCTTCCGATTTCTCCGCCTGTAGCTGTAGGAAGCTTTATTAAATCTCGCCTGCATTGCGTTTTAATTGAAATTCGCCGTTTGTGTTGTTTAATACATTTCCATATATAAATATGATAAAGGATGGGGTAAAAAATTTCGTTGCCTTTGCTTGATTAGCCAGCAGGATGGGTGGTTGGGTTGGGTTGGGCTGGGAGTTGCAACTACATTGCTGTATTCCTGGCAGTTGCTGCAGCAGCAGCAGCTGTAGTTGGCATATTTCATATTTCTCTCGGCAGCCGGGGCGAATACTTGATACGAAGCCAGGCATTGTGTGAAATTTAATATGAATTGGTATCAAAAAGAAAGTTGATTATAAATTTGTTTTACCTAAGGACAATTTCTGGAGTGAATGCCTGTGTTTAAGTAAGAATGCCACTTTATGAACTTTGATATTGGTGGTGCAGTCTTGGCAAACCTTTTCTCGGATAAGGAGGGGGGTTTGTTGGCACCTTTATCCAATTTAAGCGAAATTCACAAGCTATTTAACCCAATATAAATGATGCAGCCTGCTTAAAAAAAATGCAATGACTGATTATACTATCCTTAAATCAATATATCGATATGGTTGTCTGTCGAATAATCGGTCCTTGATATTTTGGATAAATGGTACTGTCTGGTTTCATCATCATCATCTGGTTTCATCATGATAATTGTACTTCCTAAAGTACTGATCGGTCTGAAAACCTTTTTTAATACAATTTCTTCGCTGAACAGTCGATATTATGCCAAGTTTTCTACCTTCAAAAACTATGCAGAATCTTTTTCGGTAACTTATATTAAATAGAGATATGTTTACTGAAAAACTTAGAAAAAAAAATCCGTTTACGATCTACCGATTTGGGTGAATTTTTTAAGCTTCTTTCTGAAACATTTTGCTAACGTTAAACCACTGTGTGCTTATTTTGGCAATATTTTGGAAATAGTTCATTTTCTGAAGAAGACGATCTCTTTTTTGGGGAACACAAATGTGTTGAGTTTTATAACATTTTAAGGATACATTCTGGTTATACTTAGGGAAGTTAAGCTGCTAAAACCTACACCAGAACACAAATTCAACATTTCCGAACTAAAGTTGGTTTTTGAATGGACGTGTTCCTATGTCGTAATTCAGTGTGACCAGAGCGTGGAGATACAATTTTACCAAAATAGGCGAAATCATTGCAATATGTAGTACCGGGGTAATTTTTTCTATATCCTTGCAGTGGGTATATTACAATTGTGCCGATGTTTGTAACGCATAGAAGGAAGCATCTCCGACCACATAAAGTATATACTACTGTGGGCAAAAAGTAAGGTGAATTTGTTTGTAAAAATGAAAAATCTTTATTTATTCTTCTAAATAAATTTCATCCCCTTTAAAGTAATCCCTTCCCGATAAAATAAACTTATGCCAACGTTTTTTCCAATCCTCGAAACATGCCAAATAGTCCCTTTTCGGTATAGCCATCAGCGCTTTCTTCGATTTTGCTTTTATCTCCTCAATCGACTCTTGAGTTTTGGGAATAACCAGAAGTCACACGGAGCCAAATCAGGCGAATACGGTGGTTGCGGAACGATATGCGTCGAATTTTTGATGACTTTTTTGCAAAAAATTGAGAACTTTCGGTACCAAAACGAGATTTGACTTTTCGTAGGCCCAAATGGTCTTTCAAAATGGTTTTCACAGATCCTTCTGATATTCCGATCATATCAGTAAGGTCTCTAACAGTCAACCGACGATTTTTGCGCACTAATTCCTCCACTTCATTGACGTGTTGGTCATCTGTTGACGTCGATGGTCGTCCGGAGCGCTCCAAGTCATCCACACGTTCTCGACCCTCTTTGAAGTCTTTGTACCACTTATAAACATTTTTTTGTAACATGGTAGAATCACCAAAGGCCTTCCGCAACATCCTCAACGTTTCCGCAGCCGAAATTTCATTCCGCAAACAAAATTTGATGGCACTTCTCTGCTCAGACATTGTAAAAATCGAAAAATGCACTCTTGGTCGTTTGGAAAACACAAGCGTAAATATATTTCTGATAATGACATTCACATGAAATTTGGCACAGATGTCATCAACAGTCCTGCCAACTCAAGAAAAAAAAAACCTGCCCGAATTGTTAGGCCCGCGAAGTTTAAATTGACCCTTACACCTTACTTTTTGCTCACAGTAGTATATATACTTGATCAGCTGAGTCGAGTCCGTCTGTTTGAAAGCTATCTTTACGAAACTTTGCTCAAAGTCTTGTAGTATAAATACGCAGCACATTTGTCGGTACCGGCCGGATCGGATGACTATAACATATAGCCGCCATAGGAACGATCGGTCGAAAAACTAGTTCTAGTGAGAGAAACTTTTTTGTTTGCAATGCAAACGTCTCCAATCTCCGTATTTACTAGTTTTCTATGCTTCTCCTTGATTTCAACAAGTTTGGTCGAAATCGGACATCTATATAGTATAGCTGCCATAGAAAAGTAAGGTTAGAAAAATGGTCTTAGTAAGAAAAACTTTTTTGTTTTCAGTGTAAACCTCTTTTAAATTTGCATATATTTTGTCTATAAGCTTTCTCACAATTCTTTAAAGTTTTATCAAAATCGGATGACTATAGGTTATAGCTGCCATGAGAATGATTGGTCGAGAAACTAGTTTTAGTGAGAAAAACTTTTTTGTTTTCAATGCAAATGTCTCCAATTTTTGTTTTTTTTTTTGGTTTGCTATGCTTTTCTATTTTTCCACTATGTTTGGTTGAAATCGAACGTCTATATCGTATTGCTGCCATAGAAAAGTAAGGTTAGAAAAATAGTTTGAGTAAGAAAAACTTGTTTGTTTTCAGTGGAAATGTCCCTTAAATTAGTTAGAAACAAGTAAGGGCGCTGCAGTCGAGTTTCCCGACCACAAAATACCCTGTTCATTTGTTTTCATTTATTTGTTTTTGAATTTTTGAAGATGTCATCCTAAATGTAGGCAACACTTTTCTAGTCCTGATCAACAACTGGGGGGTGCTCTTATCAGCTCAGCTGTTTCGCTTATAACTCCGGTGTTTTTGGTAGGATCTGATTGTACTTTTCAGAATAGATAGATATTGGGCCTAGCTTGATGTATACTAAACCACGATCTGACGGCTTTTTAGGTCTAGGATTTATAGAGGAGGTCTAGGTTTTTTGGGGATAAAAGGGGGACGGGGTGGAATTTTTCAAATCTGAAACAAACTTGATCTGCGTACAGCATAAATCTACCTTCGTGCAAAAATTTGTGGCTCTATCTCTTATAGTCTCTGAGATCGACGCGTTCATACAGACAGACAGACGGACAGACGGACATGGCTATATCGACTCGGCTGTTCATGCTGATCAAGAATATATATACTTTATGGGGTCGGAAAATTTTCCTTCTCCCTGTTACATACATTCGCACAACTTCATGATCCCCCTTTTCCCATTTTCAATGGGAACAGGGTATAAAAAGTGCTGCAAGGGTATACAAACTTCTGCCGAGCCGAAGTTAACTTTCCTCTATTTCTTTTATAAACAACCGATGTTTTCCCATGAACGTATGGCTTGTTTTTTACTTTAACGAAACCTGTCAAAGAGGAATCCGCAGAAGTTTTGTTCTTAGTGTGAGCACACTGTAGGAATTGTTCTTTAAGAGATGTCGACTGACATGAAATTTGGAATGTAAGCTCTTTTTTAATAAGGAAGTAAATGTAGTTTTCAGAAGATTAAATACTTCCACCTCTTATTCAGTATTTTGCTGAACACGAATTATACAAGGGTGGTACACAATATAGCCACCACATTTTGATCAATCTTAGTAGAAGTATTAAAAAACAAATAAGTGCCCAATTTGTTGATGGTATTACTGACAAATTATGTTTCTGACTTGTACTAGTTCTTAAACCTTTCGTCCCTATGGTAGCTATACATTATCAACCGATTATGTAGGCCGCCTTTAGTTGTACCCTTTCCCTCTTTCTCTTGTATGATTATAAGAAGCAAGAGAGAGAGGCCAAGAGATTGAGAGGAGCTCGGCTTGGCCTTATAAATGCACTTGCTTTTGACGAGTTACGAGTTAGAACAATGGAAATACAAAGTACTAAAACTGCTCTCGTAGAGAAAAAACATTGCATTTGCATACCTAATCAGTCAATGTCAAACGACTTCAGCTTTATGGTGTAAAAATATGCAAGAGCTGAAAGCAGGATCCGAAATTTATTAACTAATCTGGATGAAATTTTCATAGAACTTTTAGCAAGAAGTTAATTTTGCAGAAATTTTTGAAACGGAATCCTGCATAAAATTTTTTCAAATTTTCGCAAAAGGTCACTTGAAGCTGCTGCCGATGCACATGAGTTTTCCATTGACTCTGTTGTGTTGGTCTTGGCCAAGCTCTCTGGACGCTCTTTATGCCGGTTTATACAAATTTCATCATTTTTTCTTTTTTATGTTTTCCTTTAGCTTTTGCTGCTTGTCGTGTTGTTTGGTTGTGCGCTTTTGCCGGCCTGTGTTTTGTTTATTTGTTTGTTTGTTTGTATGTTTGAATGTTTGTTTGATGTCAACATGGCTAGGCATAGTGGGAGCTGCACTAGCATCAGCCGGCTTTTGGCATTGCCAAGTGGCAAGTGCATTTCCCCATCCTCATTCCAGTCTACTCTGCACCGCTCTTGCTTTTGCCTTCATTAGCCTTTGGCAGTAAGTCAGAGTCACTCAGTCAGTTTTGTGTATGTTTAACAAAGAGCCTTTTGTATGGCACAGCAGCAACAATAACGGCAACGGCAACAACAACAACAACAACACGAACATGGCATTGACTTTTGTCTCAACTCTGGGGGGCATGAGCTTTGTTTGCCTCGGGTATTGATTGCCTGACTGGCCTGTCCTGCTTCCAAGCCGGCCACTACTGCACATTTCTAAGAAGTAGCTAACTTATTTTCATAAACGATGGAGAGAAGTAGACATTAAATGGTTTTACACAAGAGCTTTGACTCGGATGTCGTTGTTCACTTAGTTTCTGTTCTGAAATCTCACTTCGAAATAAGTGGCCAGTGTGAGTATGGCTCAAGGCATCGCTTGACATGCCTGTGTGAGCCATTTAAAGTCATCGGCCCGGGGCAATCAAATTTCACGCCGCGCCTAAATGTCTGCAACCGAAGGCGAATGCAATTGCCAGTTGTGTCCCAACGTCGTCTTCTTCTACATCTTCCATGTACCACTGCTGCTCACATGTCACTCAAAATCAGCGGGGAGGTGGGCTGAGCAGCAGCATCCTGGGCTGGCCAAAAGCCGCGACGGCAGCAATGCCACACGTTTAAACATAATAATTCTCAATTTCGTCAGCGATATCAAAGGCAGGCGGCTGCAGCAAACTCCAGCGACAGGAAAAGCATGCAGACATCAACATAAACTGACAGTTTTTGTATGAAATTGAGCACACGAGCAGCCAGAAAAAAGTAAGCCAAAGCAAGAAGAAAAAAAGAAAAAAAGTAAAAAACATACAAACACAAGAAAAACTCAAACGACATGCGGAAATCATGTCAGATGAAGCAGCAGCCGCTGCAGTGGGCATAAGAAAAAAAAATTCGCCAAGACTGGTGAGGGGAGCGGAATAAATGGCGGCGTTTATAACACACACACACACACACACAGACATATGCCAGGAGGAAACGCGAAAAACGAACAGGGCTAAAAAGGAAACGGAAAGAGTTGTACATGTTGAGTGCGAGTGTGAGCATTTGGAAGGCATTAACTACAGTGAGGTTAAACCAATGACCCAATTCACCATACTTCACCATAATTCACCTTGGCTCAAGTCGCCAAATTACCAAATGCGATAGCAGGCAGCATTTATTTGGCTTTGAGGTTTATACCAACCGGCTTTTGGTAGCCCAATTTAAGTTTGTCTTGGAGCAGGCAACTAAAGTCGAAATTTTGTAATGAAAGGTAGCTAAATATATCGAGAAATTAGTTTCAAAACAGTCAGCCTTAACTGACTTTGAGTGTTATGGCTGACTGCTCTAAACAGCCGTCAAAATAGCTTATAAACAGAGGTAGGTTTCTACACAGAAATAGAAGGATCCAAAACAGATCCACTTGAAAGGGATATGTCATAAATATCTTTTGAATCATCAAGAGGAGCTGCAACATCATCCAAATGATCATCATTTTTCATATCCTTTGAATGATTTTCAGCCCCGTTGGATGATAGTCTTTTGACGAAAACTAAGCTGAGCGCTTTACACATCTTTCACACTGTTTACATACACACGTAGGCGAAGCACAGCCAGAAGATCCGCTTCTGATCCGTTCTTCAACAGATCAAAATCTTTATTGAAATTCTTAGGAATTAGGAACTGGTTGCCTTTGATATGAACTTAGTTTTATGACAGACAGCTTGACTGATATCTTAGTAATGTATATAATATGTATATGATTGATGTATATGAAAAGGTGCATGAGTAGTAGGCTATCTGAGCTCTTTTATGAGTTAATTTGACAGCCAACTCATAATAAGCTCAAGAATTTTTCACCCATCTCATATGAGATCTCATTAAGTGAAAATACAGCTTATGCAAGTAACAAGTTTCATGGCAGACAGCTTTTATTTGCTTTCAAATACTAATAGCTAGGTTTTAATACATTTTTGGAGTGATTTCGGGTCTTACTTTGTATCAGAATTACATAAATCATAGCCTTATACTGATTTTATATAGTAGCTTCTCTTTTGAACGGCACTGTAACTTAGAGCCCCGATTAAAATTTGGCTTGGAAAATATGGACGAATTTCTAGTCTCGCTTATGAAAAATTACGGGTTTTAGCGAACAGGTAAGTATCAGTTTGGGCCCAAGGCCACCTTACGGTTGCCTAAGTCATCAAAATAATTATAAAGCAACAACAAACACAAGAAAACGATATAGAACGATACATGCCTCAAGAATGCAAACAAAATCATTCGTCGCACAACAACAAATTTGAAAGGAGAGTTAATTAAGATGTTGTTGTTGCCATTTCGTTATGCGTAAGCCCTTAGAAGCCTGGCAAAGGCTTAAGCTTGTAAGTAAAGTCGAATATTTCTGGAACTTTAAGTTTCCTAGCATCTTAAAACATATACAGCACGCAGCTTATGTCAATCTTTAAGACGAATTTAACCTACAAGCTGGCCAATCAAGTATGGTCTCATTTTAACACCTAATACTCAAATACAAACCAAATTCAAGAGAACCTAGTTTCCTGACCAGCAGATTTTGGTGGCCAGTTCTTACTAAAGTTCAACAAATAAGCTCAAAATTAACATAAATCATTTTTAATACATTTCAAGTTTCACAGCAGGCAACTGTTTTCAATATTTACACAAATCAAACTCAAACCATCTAGTTATATAACAAGCAGCTTAAAAATTATACTCTATGCTTCATCAGAGCTCCATGTCAAAGCTAACATGGACTGAGCAATACTACCCCTTTGCTCAGATCAAATTTCTTCTGCTTCTCATCCGCTTAGCTTCATTCTCTGTTTCTTTTTTGTCATTTGATCCCACTGTACTTTAACGAGTTTGCCATTGCAGTGGCAGTAGCTGGCATTGTCATTACTATTTGCGCTCGTTTAGAGCTGCTGCCACTACTATAAGTGCATGGTAATGTTTTAAAAACGCCACACAGACAGCGATAAGGGCCAACCAAACGGTGGGGTGGGGGGAAGGAAGGGTGTTCGGGGAATTGTGTAGAAACAGGGGAACGACTAGAATGGAAAGCGATGCCATATCAATTTTCAATTTCCAAGCGCCAGCCAACTGTCAGAGAGTGTCAGGGACAGAGACAGAGACAGACAAACGAAGCAGGGGCCATTAGAAATATAGGCAAAAAATGTGAATAAACCGTGTATCCAAATCAACAATGAAATGCGACTTTTTCTACAAGTATCATATGTGCGTGTGTCTATGAGAGGGCAATAGGCAACGATGACAAATAAAACGCCATGAAACTGAAAGCTTTTTCAATTGGAACAAACTGTCAAAACTGACTTGGGCCTGGAAAAGTTTAAAGTGGTTTAAGGTGAGCGGGATCAGTATTTGGTAATAGTGAATTTTCACATACTTTTTTACAAACTGCCCTCGTTGTACGAGCCTCGGCAAAGGCCACTCGAATGCTAACCCGTTGTTGCCTTAACCATGTTGCAGCAACATTGTTGCCCAGCCTGTACTTTGCACCATTTCAATATGATTCGTTTATTTATTTTACATATCTGTGAATTTCAATGTTAGATTTTCCAAAAATTATTTCCAACTGAATCTTCCTGCCCTGTGGCCTGACCCTGCCACATAGAACAGCCAAAAGCAACAACAACAGCAACAACAGCAACAGCAAATCGTTTGTATTGTCAACTCATTTATTTTCGCTTGGCCCCAATTTGAAAATTGATTTATGTCGAAAATATTTAAATTTTATTGGCATTTTCGTACCTGCTACGCAGGTGAGAGGTCACCCAGCGGCAGCCACAGCCAAATGCTTGTTTGTTTGCTGAACTAACCCAGATATTTGCACACAATCAACCAATGTGCCCCCGCACACGCATCCCCCCCCACCACCCACTTACCCCCTGGCCGGTGGTGTCTATGTATTTTTGGCTGAACTGCATTGTTAGGGCA
Source organism: Lordiphosa fenestrarum (assembly GCA_035044985.1). Lineage (NCBI taxonomy): Eukaryota > Metazoa > Arthropoda > Insecta > Diptera > Drosophilidae > Lordiphosa > Lordiphosa fenestrarum. Next base: position 617,849 of record JAWNNO010004426.1, read on the forward strand.
TCTGTGGTGAAATTTACGTAACACTTTTTATTATTTGGTGACATTCTGACACATATACAAACGTACGAGATCTAAGTGGAAATGACAACAATAATTTGTTTCACTTTGGGCCATAAATATTCTAGTATATAAATCAAAATTAAAGCCAAGTGGTTTTGGGTTTTTCAATTTCTGTTGCCCCAAGAAGTAGGCAATGCATTTGGTTCTAGAATTAATTGAATTTGTCTCGACAGCACAAACAATTCAATTAATCAAACTCGCAAATATTAAGCCAAGGCTCATTAGCCAGGAGTGTGTGGGTGTGTGGGTGTGTGTGTGTGTCGCTCTAATTAACCCACTAATGCCATTCGCAGGCAAATCTACGAGAAGCTAATTAAGCACAAAAAATGAGCTAAACAACAAAAAATGGTTGAATAATTCTCGCTGCCTGCGGAAAAGGTCAAAGCATAAATCAGAGACACAAACACACAGCGAGAGCGGGAGAGAGAGGGAGAGGAGAAAGGTGCGAGATGAGAGCGGCCTAGCCGCAGGATGCAATTGCATGGCCCACTTTTCGTCTTTTCTTTTTTTTTAAGGGGACACAATAAATTCGCCACTTTTTTTCTTCATTTTTTTTTTTTTTGGCCACACCAAATCGGGTAACAACAGCCGCTTGTAAAGTTTGGGCTAAAGCTGGCTTGAAGAGCGGAAAGTTAAAGCAAATTTGTAAATTCACTCAAACGATAGGCTATTGACTTAAGAAATTCATATTCATACTATACATGTGTGCAAGCCTGGTAAATTCAATGGAATGAGGAGCGAAAGCAGTAATCTATATTTTTGTTGAACTTGTTCATATATTTTTGGTTTAATTAAGGATTTTTTGGAAAAACTTCTAGGTTTATACAAATTTTTATCCATACATGTTTAAGATTATTAAACAACAAAACTTAGCCTTTTCGTTGGCCTTAGCATATTCAATTTCCCTTTAAAGGCAGTCGATCAAAGTCTAAGAACTGTTTTAAATTTCAGGAATAATGTATAGTGAAGAATAATCTTACAGATCTATCGTACGCTTTTATAACGACTACCGAAGCACTTGCATATCAATTTATTGACCATACACAGACGCTTCGTACAGGAATTATGCCAAGTTCGAGCCGAAAGTACCCTGGCGGGCCCTAATCCGCCCGAGTGCAAAATGTATTAATATTCGGCCACTTTGAAGGTTGATATAATCGCTCAAGGGTACTTTTATAGCGAGAATGAAATGGAAACTGATTTCAAGTGCAAAACAATGCATTGAAAACGGAGTTGCAAGAGTAAGGATGCCAAGTGGATCGTTTTGTCAAAGAATAAGGCAGCTGATCTATATCGAAAAGTTAAGAGGCTTATTTATTGCATTACATTCCATTTCCAGTCTAGATGGCCATTCACTTTGAAGTCATATTTGAATAATATTATCATATTAAAGTCCTATATTTGTCATTGTCATCATAATTATTTGTCATCTTTGGATCCAAGTATGAATATTTTCCAAGAATAATCTTTTTCCCACAACGACCCATTTTCCGACCATTCGTTCCTATGGCAGCTATATGATATAGTCATCCGATTTGGACAAAAATTTGTAGAGTTAGGTGAAAGCATGTAAAATAAAGTAACACAAACTTTTAGAATGCCACCATTAAAAATAATAAAGTTTTTCTAACTGAGATTGTTTTTCAGACCTATCTTTTGTATGTCAGCTAAACCATATAGTTTGCGTAGAAACAGACAGACAGACAGACGGACGGACAAAGCTCAATCAACTCTGCTCGTCACCCTGATCAAGCATACAGAATATTTGTAAGCGTTGCAAACTTCTGGTCAAAATTATAATACCCTTTGCAAGGGTATAAAAAGGGTTAGCTTTATATGGTTTATCACACATATTTGTTAGAATATTCGATATATTCGATCTAGAAAATAAGTTTGGAATGTATCTCTATTTCTTTCCCAAGAGCTATCTTTTTTTATCATGCGCTTCCAGTCAAATATCTAATTTTTTAGCCAGAATTCGGGCAGAGCTCCACTGTGCGACGGTTGTCAACGACGGCGACATGTTAGCTCACTGCGCCATTGCACATATTTGTACAGTCACACATTTAAATGGCAACTCATAGTTTTCTGTGCTGTGCTTGAGTTGAGTTGAATTGTGCTCGTTTCAAGTTCAGTTGAGAGAACATCTTGTTGTACTTAGTTCGAATAGAAGTCAACTTATTTTCTGAACAGGGTTTTTCTCTCAGTGTAGATTAAGTTTGAAGTTCTGGAAAATCCGGAATTTCAATGAAATTTCTAGAATTTATTTTCCTGCTTTAGGTTACTAAACAAGTTGGAAAACAATCGTTAAAACCCAATTACTGGTGGGGAGGATTTCGAAAAATCGAAAAACGCATGTTTTTACAGACCGATTTACAGGACTATCAATTCATTTTATTTCTACACAGAATCTACTTTATTTGATGTACTTGTTATTTGCCCAACTTTAGTGGATATCTCTCACTCTTTAGGGTATTTGACTTGCTGTCTGCTTTCCACAGTTTTCCATTTTTTGTCATAATTTTTTTTTTTTATTTATTTTTTTTTTTTTGGTTGGCTCCACTGAAAAACTAAATCTCCGCTTATATTAGTCAACGCTGTCTTTGACTGGCCCTGGCCTGGCAGCTCCTCTCGTGTCTCTTTCGCTCCTCTTGCGCTCCCAGCTTCCTCTTACGGGTTGACACAATTCTTTGCAGGCTCTGCGGGGTCAGAGGTCAGCCACGGCAGCGACGATGGCGACGGCTGCTGCACAATGTATTTCAAGTGGAGCGAGTGCAAATAAAATTAAAAACAAGACGCGCAAAACAAAAATATGGCAACGCTGCGGCGCCGACCTCATTTCTGATGTTTTCGGTGGGTTTCATGGAATGGTGTGAGAGAAAGAGAGAGAGAGGGGGTGGAGTAGGAGAAGGGGTCGACTTGTTTTGCCACTTTTGGGTTGTTGTCTGTCGGACCTCGGTGCCAACACTTGGCGACCTCTGCTGCTGCTACTGCTACTGCTGCTGCTGCTGCGACGGCTGTGGCGACTGCGGCTGCTGCTGGCGTTGCCATTTTGTCATTGTTTGCATTTGGCGCGCGCTTTTGTTTTATGCCCCAACAACAACAGCAACAGCAACAACTATAATCAGGCGAGTAAGAAAACAACAACCATAAACTGAAACGAGAAAAACAAATAGTGGCAAGTGGGTAGAGAGTTTCGACGCGGCTAATACCCCGCTTGGCTTGGATAGTGTGACTTAAACAAAAGACTTGGGTCAATAATAAAACGCATTTCTAGAGATTTCTCTGAAAAGTAGCAAGCGGTAGCAATAGGTCAACTGTACCAACGAACTTTCTTTTGCTCGTAACTTGACCATCGTAGATTTGCTGTCTTAGCGAATCGATCAACAATCCTGTTTACGAAAACTATCTAGAGGGCTCGCACCAAGTTCTTGGTATAGTCTTTAAAAAACCAATCCAAGTGCTGTCCTTCGCTGTTCCAATCTTCCACTTCTGATACAGCCTCATACCTCGGACTTAGGCTTACAAAAAAAGGACACCGAAATTGCAAAACAAACGAAACTTGTGCGGCATACATTTTTATAATTTTTTGGACTGCGCATTCTGTGTGTCTGTCTGTCCGTTTGTTTATTTATTTGTTTGTTTTCTTTCGTTTGGTGTGTGTGTGTGTGTCTTGGTGCGGACTCTCATTGAGTTGCCTGGCGGCCATTTTGTCATATTTGTTGGCACCTTTGTCAAGGACGCGCTGCCCTCATCTCAGCCTGCCACACCAGTTTGCATTTCATGCCATGTTTCTTTTTTTTCTCTCCTTTTGTTTGTGGTTGAAAATGAATTTGCAATGACGCTTGCCCAAGTCGGAAGTTGTGCAAAATTTAAAACGGAAGTCAATTGTCAGACAGTCAGCGTCAGCGATGGCCGCCGGAAGTGGCAGCTGCAGCAGCCATTTGGGTCGACGTCACTCTCTCTCCCTCTCCCTCTCTCTGCCGCCCCTGTTGCCCTTCGCTGCTCGCTCTGTTCGTACAATTCTGTTGTTTTTTTTGTTTTTTTTATTGAGTTATTGGCGCATTCATTTGCCATACGCCGCATGCAAGATTTATGCCCGCCATGTGTCATGCGGCTAAAAACAAACCCTCAACCCCTACAACCCGCCGCTCCAGGCCCCCCAAAAACTGTTTAAAAGCATTGACAACAACAACAACAAACGATTTCCGGGAAAATATGTTCTCCATATTCCACTTCTATTTGAAACCATTTCAAACCATTTTTCCCGTAATTGTCAATGCTTTCAGTTTCGGTTGGTAGAATTGCAGAATTTTACCTATTTTGTGGCTGCACTTTAAAATTGTTGACAAATTGTGGGCGAGGCATTTACTGAATTACAAAATTGGAAAACAAATGCCAGCTTAAAGGATTGTTAAGAATTTTGAAGCTACAAACTGAACCTTTCGATTCGGTTCAGTTCATTGAGAAGTTTTAAATAGTTAAGCATTTGCTGTTAGGCCGTGAAACTTGGTGAATGTAAGAATTATTATCCGTTTCCTAAATTAAGGGTGACCGCTGATCGAACGAATTGATACAGAGCGTTGCCAGATAGATGTCATTTTAAAGGATCACCCAATATAAGACATGTGTTCCATGCAAATCCCCAATGAGCTTTATTACTTTAGTGAAAAGTTGCTTATTGATTTGAGTGAGTATCCCATATTCTCTACCCGCACATCCATCTGCCGAGCTTTTTATACCCTTGCAAAGGATATATTAAAATTGTACCGCATAGAAGGAAGCATTTCCGACCACATAAAGTATATATATTCTTGATCAGCATGACGAGCTGAGTTGATTTTGCCTTGTCCGTCTGTCTTTATGCTATCTCCTCCGTCAGTATTAAAGCTATCGCCACCAAACTTTGCACGAAGTCTTCTGGCACAAATACGCTGCACATTTGTCGGAACCGGCCGGTTTGGATGACTATAACATATAGCTGTCATAGGAACGATCGGTCGAAAAACTAGTTCTAGTGAGAAAAACTTTTTTGTTTTCAATGCAAACTTCTCAAAACTCCGTATTTACTAGTTTTCTATGCTTCTCCACGATTCTGCTTAGTTTGGTCGAGATCGAACATCTATATAGTATAGCTGCCATAGAAAAGTAAGGTTAGAAAAATAGTCTTAGTAAGAAAAACTTTTTTGTTTTCAATGTAAACCTCTTTAAAATTGGTATCTGTTTATTTTATAAACTTTCACACAATTCTTCAAAGTTTTGTCAAAATCGGCGACTATAGGTTATAGCTGCCATAGGAACGATCGGTCGAAAAACTAGTTTTAGTGAGAAAAACTTTTTTGTTTTCAACGAAAACGGCTCCAAACTTTATATTTCTGAGTTTGCTATGCATTCCCATGATTCCACTAAGCTGTCACTAGCTGTCATACAAAAGTGGAGTCAGAAAAGTAGTATTAGTGGGAAAACTTGTTTGTTTTTAATGGAAATGTCCTTCAAATTAGCTAGAAAAAATGGCTGCAAGGGTATACAAACTTCGGCAGAGCCGAATGGAAAAAAGGGAATCATGAAGTTGTGCGAATGTATGTAACAGGGAGAAGGAAATATATCCGACCCCATAAAGCATATATATTCTTGATTAGCATGAACAGCCGAGTCGATATAGCCCTCTCCGTCTGTTCGTCCGTTCGTCCGTTAGTCCGTCTGTCTGTCTGTATGAACCCGTCGATCTCAGAGACTATTAAAGATAGAGCCACAAATTTCTGCATGAAGGGAGGTGTATACCGTACGCAGATGAACTTCGTTTCAGATTTGGAAAATCTCATTCTCGACAAAAACGTCAGGTTAGAGCCTCGTGGTTTAGTACACATAAAGCAAGGCCCAATATCTATCTATTTTGAAAAGTACAATCAGATTGGACAAAAAACATCGAAACGGGGTACCGTAGAACCGCCAAATAGTGTTGCCTACTTTCAGGATGACCCTATAATAGCTGTTAAAAAAACCGGTTACATTCTAATTCAAAAAAATTATTGAAAACAAATGAACAGTGTATTTTGTAGTCGAGTGCAGCGCCCTTACTTGTTTTGTATGTGCTGGACCCTTATTGTGGCACAGAGAAAGGTGTATTCAAAGTCAACAGTCGACTTACTTTATACTACATTTCTATATAGCGAATTTCAAAGGAACAAAAAGTAAACCTCGTCATATGGAACATTCCTTATATAGAATTCTTATAATATTGAACGAAATTGCTGTGTTCTGGAAATTTATTCGCTTCGTTTTACAGAAGTTCGTGATAAAGATGTTCGACAGGATCATATAAACCAGTTTGGGGATTTTTTGGTTAAATCTGGTCACACTAGACTTAGGTTCTACGCTCACCAAATAAGCTTAATTACTTACTTCGCAGGTGCGTATGGGGTTTTAAGTCAAACTACTTAGGGAGAGACTGTCATTAACACTTTCTTCCAGAAAAAATTGATAAATGAACTAAAACACTTGCTCAAACATGTAATATATCCAGTAAATGCCACAAATTATCAGGTATCACAAAACTTTTAGACTTTTTTATGAGTAAGGAGCTAAAACTTTTTGCAAAATCGATAGCTAACCAACTTTGTAAGTCGATAAATAATACTGACTCCCATTTATATCCAAAAACCATTACGAGAGTTGTGAACTAACGAAAAGTAATGCCAAAATTGAGCACACAAATTTTGGAAAAAGTAGCAAAAATACAATTTTGACTTCACTTTTCATTCCATCACAGCTGCGACTTATTCTCTGTTCTTTTTTAATTTACAACTTTCTATTTGGTGAACTGAAATTTCATTAATTATTTTCTTAAAATTTAATTTCACCTTTTTCAACAACAACAATTCTATTTGGCTATTGAGCATTATCATAATTTTTCATATAATTTATGTGATTTAATTATAAAAATGTGCGTTCGCGCAACGTGGCAGCTGCCGCCGCTTGAAAAACACAAAAATAAAATATTAAAAAAAAAATAACAAAAAAGGGAGAAACCCAATTGAAAAGCCCATTTTGATTTATGAAAATTACGGACCAAACTTTTACCCAACTCAAAAATGGGGAAACGAAGGGAACGGAACGGTATGAATGGAGGGCCGCAAGCGGATCCTCACACCTTGGGGCCGGCAGGATGAAACTTTTTGAAGTGCTCTGCTCGTCCATTGTTAATCGTCATCATAAATAAAAATCTATACAAAGAATTTTGTTCATGCACAATTTGTGCCGAGGCAACGCACGAAATATAAATTATATTTTTTGTATAAATATATATATATATATAGAAAATTTGTATGTTTTGTCGCCGCTTTTGCCCTTCAGTCGCCCATTTTCACGTCATTTACACTCTAACAGCTTAGTGGACGCGTAAGGGGTGGGGGGGTGGATGGGTGTTTGGGTTGGTAACAAATTGATGCCGCTGATGATGCTGATTAAACGTGTCCCGTTATTCCTTTAGGTTATTAAACTTTATTGTTGTCAGCGCTTATCAGACACCCCAAATCGTGTGGCGCAAAGGGAGAGAGGAGGGAAAAGGAGACACATTTACAGAGGGTAGTTTGAGAGAAATGATCCACTTGGTTCAAGTCTTCGAGCTAGAAGTGAGAGTGTATGGATACAGCTGTTTTCAGGAGTTAGTTTTAAGTTAAGATCACATGATTTGTTGAAGCTACTGGATTTCTCATTTGAAATGGTATTAATGGTTAATGGTTAATGGTTAAATGGTAAATGGTAAGCTTACCACAAACTGAATACTGAACGATCACAAAGGATTCATTGTGGTAATTGTTATAGTAAACCAGCTGATAGTCTGTACAATTTGCTGTCACTTGAGAATCAATGCTTATTATTTACCACAAAATATTATATTATATTGTTGCTTTCAAAGTTTACCATTTATAATTACAATTTGAAGCTAAAAGGATAACCTCAAAACTGCTCTAATGATAATGATGATTGAGTGAAGTTTCTCATGCGAAAGAGACAAATAGTTGACAAATGATATTTTCACTGCTGATGTCAAAGAAAATGCACACGCAGCTGTGTTGGGCGCCCTGGGGGTTTGCAGCAGAAGAGCGCGAGGAAGTCGTGTTAAGCCACAATTGAGCATAAATTTGTATTTAATTATGAATAAATTTTGCAAGCGCATTCAATTTCATATTTTCAACTCATCAGACAGCCAAGCCGGTACAATCAAAACGGATTTCAAGAGAGTCGACGTGGGGAGTGCCTCTTACATAAAGGAGTTTTCGGGTTTGCAGGTTGGTTTTTCTGGCCAAATAAAAACAATATTTGGCCTTTATAAGCAGCCCAAAGAGCCAAGACCGAGCTTATTTCAATCTCTTGACTTGTGTGCTTCCAATTTTTGAACAGTTTAACGTCGAATTCGAATGGTTTGCCCACGCAAGAACATGCCACGTACAATTGTTTGAATGGAAGACCTGGTGTCCCCAAATCTAAGCTGCAAACAAACATGGTTTGGCCTGGTGACTAATTGATTGTCATTGCGAATGCCTATCTAATGTGAAATTTAACTTGTTTGAGTTCAAGTCTTTGAGAAACATTGGAATTTGCCATTTAAAATGGTGGCTTCGATAATGCAGATCATTAATTTGCCGTGATGTCTTCCAATTCAATACTAAAATAACCGTAGATCCAGCTCTCAGTCGTAAAAAGTGTGTTAAAATACATAAAGTTCAAAAACTCTTTTGGATAATATACAACTTTGTTCGCACTGTTGAACGATACCCAGTCTTCGGATAACGACTGCTAAATCTTGTAGATTTAATCCATGAAGCCCACTTTCATTTGCTGCCAAAATGGCTCTTTCTGTCAGCCACGCTTAAGTTATGTATTGTGTGCATACATCGGGGAATCCTTGTTCGATGAGAGCACTTTGCTAATCAACGACCGTTCTGAAAGTGGTGTGCGATTTAAAGCATCTACAGTTGGAGGGCAAAAGAACATGGGGAAAAACGCAATGAGGGATGACCGATGCTGAACGACTCCTAAGAGTATGCATATTAACAATAACAGCTTGTTTGAGATAATCAGTGATCAGTTGACAAGGTTGAATTGGTTCAAATAAAAAGGGAGATTCATCGAACCAATCATATCTAAAAATGTGAAGTTAGTCCGTATAAAGTTGTTGAGCTAAATGAAACCAGATTTCAAACAATGGACACATTCACCAGAGACACATTTAATCACTGATCAGCTTAAGAGAACTACATTTATGGCTCGGAATCAGCATTTGGATTTAGTAAAACACCACAAGTATTCCCAAATAACTTCAATTGAACAGATCAGAGATACAGTGGTTGCATTATTAATTCAACAGCATCATCATCATATTAAAGTCTATGCAGGGTATTCTCTTTTTGTGGTTGCTGTTATATTTAAGTGCCCACCTCTGATCAAATTAATTCCAATCGGAAATTGTGAAGTGCCCAAAAGTCGACTACAAATAAATTGCATACACTCAGTAACGTCCTGTCAATAGCGAGGCAACACAATGACCATAATAATGACCCACACACAGACGCGGATATGTGCATACATACATACATACAAACGCGTGCAGTAAATCAACAGATAAATATATATATATATGAATTTAAATGTATGTATTTGTATTTGTATGTACATTGAGTTCAGGTCCCTCGGACAGTTCACAATTCGTTAAATGCACTGCAAAATTTATGTCTGATGTCACACACACACACACACTTATGCTGGGGAAAATAATAAACGACTTTGCCTCATGGGAAGCAGGAGAAATTGGGTAGCTAAAGCCGCGACTGCGTCAGCGTCCAAAATTTCGGGAAACTTTGTGTGGATATGCACAAGCATGATGTTTGCATGTATAACGGCCATTTAATTGCACATCAAATGAACTTTAATTCCATTTTAATTGCTAAACAGGTTTGGCTATGATGATTTATAACACAAAAACCCATTGGTCTGTTGATCATTATCAACTTTTGATATATTCAATTTTGGGGCCAACGCATAAAGTGAATAATTATCTGTGCGAAATAGAGAAGGGGAAATTTGACAGGCAATTTGTCATGATTTTATATAGGGTGCGGGTGTGGGTGTGGGGGTTTTGGTTTAACCTTGACAATGGAAAAAAGGGCAAATACAATTAGTTTTCATAAATTTGTATAAATATTTTTGTAAGCCCCCGCGGGCAATTGGACAGAGAATACCTAAACATTTGTCTTTCATGGTTAGCAAATACATTAGATAGGCGAGGGTTTTTCCCAGAGGCATTTAGATCTGTCAGCAAAATATAAAACAAATGCCAGATTTAATCCTTTTTTTTTTGATGGAAAGAAATTTAAGTATGCTTTACATTAAGCTGAGAATTTTGCGTGCCAAAAAAACGTTTGATTTCAAGTACAAAATCTCTTGGAATTGTAGTTTCTGTGGTATGCAATTCTCAACACAAATTAAGGACGCCGAGAACTCTTCAAAAAGAAGTGATTTTAGATTTGTTCGGCTGAGAGTTTCGAACCAGTTTCGAACCTTTTAGGAACCATCGTAATTTAGGTTTTAGTTCGAAGCTTTTTTGAAAAACTTTGCTTATAAATAGTAGGTCTATTTTGGTTTCAGGTTCGAAAGTAAATTATTTGTATGAGATTGGATAAGAAAACTACAAAATAGAGGAAAGTTAACTTTGGCTCGGCCGAAGTTTGTATACCCTTGCAGCATGTGTGTCTAACTTATTTGAAGGATATTTCCACTGAAAACAAAAAAGTTTTTCTTACTTAGACTACTTTTCTATAGATTCTATAGATGTTCGATTTCGACCAAACTTGGCAGTATCATGGAGAAGCAAAGAAATCTAGTAAATACGGAGTTTGGAGGCGTTTGCATGGAAAACAAAAAAGTTGTTCTCACTAGAACTAGTTTTCCGACCGATCGTTCCTATGACAGCTATAACCTAATGTCAACCGATTTTGACAAAACTTTGAAGAATTGTGCAAGAGCTTATTAAATAAATACATGCCAATTTTAATGAGGTTTACATTGAAAACAAAAAAGTTTTTCTTACTAAGACTATTTTTCTAACCTTACTTTTCTATGGCAGCCATACTATATAGATGTCCGATTTCAACCAAACTTAACAGAATCATGGAGAAGCATTGAAAACTAATAAATACGGAGTTTGGATACGTTTGCATTCAAAACAAAAAAGTTTTTTCACTAGAACTAGTCTTTCGACCGATCGTTCCTATGACAGCTTTATGTTATAGTCATACGATCCAGCCGATACCGACAAATATGCAGCGTATTTGTAACAGCAGACTTCGTGCAAAGTTTGGTGGCGATAGCTTCAAAACTGACGAAGGAGATAGCACAGAAACAGACGGACAAGGCGATATAAAAAATTCGGAACCTTACCGATCCTAAGGCTCTTTTTTAAAGCCTGGTTTAACATAAACATATTGTCTCCAATTCATGTTATATTTTATGCATTAACATTTTAGAATTAAGAATGAAATGCAATTGATTTGGAAATGATCAAATTATCAGAATGTTTCTAGTTTTAAAAAAAAATCATACTTAAAATGAGAAATACAATATACTTGAGTTTGAGTATGCTAAGTGCAGTGCATATGTTTCAGCCACATGTGTACCGCTTCCTGTAGCGTCCTTGAGACAGACGATACCCTTATCCCCACTCAGCTGCCGCTGCTGCTTTTCTCCTTCCTTTCAAACACACACACCTCACCTTCAAGCCAGGCCTGCATGGTGGCCGGGAGGGAGTGTAAATTAAAACCTCATAAAATGGGTGGGAATTTACACGCTTAATATTTTCCTGTTTTCCTGTTTTACATACATATTAAGTCATTTACAAACAGTTGAGTTTAGAGTCAACAGCGCATAAATCAAAACTCAAGTGATTGGGACCTGAAGTCAGCCATGGGAGAAATTTCATTTCGCAAGGGTTTATTACACTTAATTGCAGAGAATTGGATGGTGATGGGTGGTGGTGGTGGTGTGTAGGGTGTAGAAGTGCGAAGATTAATTGCAAATTAATTAAAAACGAGTACAGTCAAACTGAAGTCATTAATCAAATGTATGGAAATTGATACATTCCTTTAAATAGGCCACACATTCTTTTATTAATAGGAAGAAAAATGGTGAGTCTTAAGTTTGTGTTTGGTGTATATGTGAGGCGACGGTTTCTTTAGTTGTTTATTTATAACATGATTGCTCAGAATGAAGTACAACCTAACCAAAAAACCTCAATTTCTCTCCCCATGTTTATCCGTGGATTCGTGTTCACTGATTTCTTGAAGTTTCTCATTTACAAGTGAGACACTCTTTCCAAATTCGTGAGCTGTTTAACTACATTGCTTGTGAAGTCTTTCAAACCTGCAACAGTAGTCAAAGTAATAATCTACTCATTTACAGAAGATAAGTCATCAATCTGTGATGACAGGTCATAGCTGACTTCCTTATCTTTAAAATAATAAATAAAACTCTAATAAAACTCAGTCACCGAAATATTGTTGATTTGTGCATACAAAAAAAATCCAAATCAGATCCATTTGGGAAGCATATGTGTTAAATGGAATATTTCCTGTATCAATTTGGGTAGAATATTTCATAAATATACTTTTAATCAGCCAACGGAGCTGAGAATCATCTAAAGGATTTGAAAAAGGATCAAAAGGATGTTTAAGACATATCCTTCCCAAATGGATACGGGAAATCATCCAATGGATATGTTTTTACATCCTTTTTTTCTCTCTGTTGATTTAGGAGTAAGTGAAATTAGACTTTGATTTATTGGTTCCAAGATTGCAGTTGTATTCTTTGGTCGCACTTCTACATTTATGTTTCCAGTCAACTCTTGTATGAGGATAACTTTTTCTTAAGCGAATTTGCCAATTCCATAGTACAGAAATCCATGGAAATAAAAATAGGTGATTATCAGAAGCATTGGCACCGAAAAGTAATATCAAACGCTCTTTAAAAACCTACACACACTGAAAAAAACATAAGTCTAACACGACTCATTTGGAATGGATACATTTTAGTACGTGTTTTTTATATTTTGGATATCAAAATATTCATTTTTCGTATCCCTTGGATGATTTTCAGCTCCATTGGATGATTATTTAAGATCCATTCAAAATGAAATATTATTTGTAGATTTGAATATCCAAGAAAATGGATCATCTAATACATTTTCTTGTTAATATCTATTTTTTTCTGTTTATACGAAATTATGCTTTTTTAGTTAAGTGCCTTCTCTTTAGATTTAAGTACTTTAGCATTATAGGCAATCTGCTTTAACACGACAGGGTATGAATTTGCAATGTCTACATCGTAACTTGCTGCTTTGTGTTGCAAGCTTGAATATGTAGATTTTTCTGGTTTCTTATTCAATTATCTAGTAGCTGTTTTCCTGTAGGACCATTTGACTTATAGATAGATTATAATGTGTTTCATTTTCTACCGCAAACTAAAGCACCCATTACATTCGCCGAGTTTACACAACTCTCTTATCGCCAAAGCTTAAGCAACAGCCAATTTGGTAGCACATTTCAAAACTCACTTCCAATTGAATGAAATATTTAAAGCGAACTCTGCTAGTTGAAGTGATTTGAATTGTCAGTTTTGTGTGGTCAGCACAACACAAATAAATACCAAAAAAAACTAAAAACCAAAAAAAAGAAAGAAATCCAAATAAATTGAAATCAAATATGAGAGAAGTATTCAATTTTTGAGTGGCCTCAGCTTAATCGCTTCTCAATCTGCCAGCCAATGTTGAACGGAACAGCAGTTCCTCTGCTTGTGTGTGTGTGTGTGTGTCTGTAAAATTGACAGAGCAGCGAGAGCAGCCAAATTAAAATAGAAGCACCAGAAAGCAGAAAGCGAAACGAACACTGAGAGACAGGAAACAGCATCAGCATCAGACATGGAATTGAAGTTGTCTGGCCCCAAACCATCCTAGCACGCAAAAAGGTAGCCCAAAAAGAGAAAAGTTAACCTTGAAATGCTCTCATGGCTGCCAACTTTATGGAACGGATGTGACAATTCAATTGTCAGCGTGGCTGGCTCCAGTAGCACTAAAATTTGTCATGTCAGCTTAAAGATAGAGTTGCACTTACATGGCTGTCGATAGTTTTGCATTAGAAATGACTTGAGGCCAGTCCTGTTTGTGTAACCACAGCCAGGATAACAGGCGATTTGTGTAACAGTAAGGGGGGGAGATGAGTGTAAGCTGCTGCTAAGTATTAACCGAAAAGGGATAAACAAACTTATTTTTGGGGTAATGAATGGACAAAAAATATAGTTATGTGTTTTAATTTAGAGCATTTTTAGAGGATAGTTCTGATCACAAAAGTAGGCAACATAAATTTAAAAAAGGGTAATTAAAGAAACTTGTAAAGAATGGAATGGAATGGCTGGAATCCCTAAGACTTGTACTTGTCTGCAACAGGAACCTTCTTGAAGTCAACTTGAATTGATCCTTAGCCATTACTTTGGCCAGTGTCAATGTATCACTGGAAACTAGTGCTTATTCTAACCACCGGTGGTCAGCCTTTTCGCTGGCTACTGGTTAGATTTTGAAACCAAACATACACACAAAACTTAAAAGCTACTAATGGTAGTCAAAAAAAAACACTGACTAGTTTTAGGCTGGTTGGCTAATGCTTTTTATACGCAGACTCTTGAAGTTTTTATGTGAAAAATTGATATATTTTTTTCGAAAATGTTTCATAAACTATTTGGAATTTTACTTCTTTACTATTTTGAGCAATTTTGTAGCTCCTAACCAGGCCTACATAATATTTGCTTGAACCAGCTCTAAAACATAATGTCTTCTAGTTAAAAACTAAGAAAATTTAAACGAAATATCAACCTTTTCCGTTGGTTTTTTTTAAGGGTTTTGCTTTCATTTGTAAAACCGCCACCGATTTAATATTTAAAAGTATTTAGTATAACAAAAACAATCAAGCTTACAACACCTCTTCATTTTTAAGAGTTTGTTCTTTCTTATTTGCAAAATGTTGCTTCAATAAATAAGTTTAAATTTTCTGTATTGTTTTTGATTTTGCCTTTTACTTAACCAAGAACTCTTGACAAAAGAACAACACAAAAAAGGGAGGTGTGTGTTGTTCAAAACTTACAGCAATTTGGTGCACAAAACAAAGGTCGATAATTATTTTTTTTCCCTTTTTCTACCCATTTTTTTATGAAAAATGTATTTACCTACATATTCATTTTGACATGAATTTTTTGAAGCATTTAAGGAATGAAGATAGATATGAATCAGCACCATCTAGGAAATCCATCTAGCCATGTCAGTCTAACTATCTGTCACTCTATCCGATAACTCTTGAAGGAAAAAAGAGATCTACTTGAAATTTGGCAAAGGAAGTGTCAACACATTTTATAGTTCTCAATTCCCAGTCCGATAAATACACTCTATCCTCGAATTCGTGTTTTTATTCATTTTCTAGCCGAATGTATACATGTGCACATAGGCAATCTAAAATTGAAAATGTTGCAGTCCTCAAAGCACAAGTCGCTTAATACTTTCTAGTTAAGCCTGGAAACCCGAAATTAAATATATTATTTATATATTTACTGTATAAAATTTCCCATTTTTATACTCTGTACCGTAGGTACATAGAGTATTATAAGTTTGTGCAAAAGTATGTAACATCCAGAAGGAAGCATCTCCGACCACATAAAGTATATATATTCTTGATCAGCATCAACAGCCGAGTCGATATAGCCATGTCCGTCTGTCCGTCTGTCTGTCTGTCCGTATGAACGCACAGATCTCAGAGATGGTAAGAGATAGAGGTTTGACATGTATGGGACATATGCTTCTTATGTCTGCAGGCAGATCAAGTTTATTTTCAATTTTGGCCACGCCCCTCCCGCCCCCGCAATTTAGAAAAAACGTCATATCTCCCACAGTTTTGAAGATAGATGGCTTGTTCCTTCTGGACATATTTAGTTTTTAGAATAACTTATCGATCCGCCAAAGGAATGAAGAAGATCGGATGAACGGTTTTCGAGTTATGATCAAAAGACAAAATTTCTTGGTACACAGTATGTTATAGTCGGGCTTGACCGACTTTCTTTCTTGTTAATTTGTTATTTTACTAATTCAATAAAGTAACAGAAATATAAACGAAAGAGCCAAGCAAACTTCGTCTGAGCCGAAGTTTTTATACCCTCGCTTAAATATTTTCAAAAAGAATCTTTTTCCCACAACGAACTATTTTCCGACCGATCGTTAGTAGGGGAGCTATATGATATAATCATCCGATTTGGAACAAAATTTTTAGAATTAGGTAAAAGCATTTAAAACCTAAAACAAAAAAGTTTTTCTAACTAACACTGATTTTCAGACCTATCTTTTATATGGCAGCTATACCATATAGTTGTCCGATTTTCATCAAACTTGACAGAATTATAAAAAAGCATAGAAAACATATGAATACAAAGTTTGGAGGCGTTTCCATTGTAAAGGAAAAAGTTTTTTTTCACTAAAACTAGTTTTCCGAACGATTGTTCAAATGGGAGCTATGAGATATGGTCACCCGATCCGGTCGGTTACGACATATTAGTAGCGTGCAGTAAAAAGTAGACTCTGTACAAAAAACTGTACTTGAAACCTTCAAAACTGGGAGACTAGTTTGCCGATCAGGAATATATATAGTTTATGGGGTCGGAAATGAATATTTCTGTGTGTTGCAAACTTCTGGGTAAATTATAATACCCTTTGTAAGGGTATAAAAAGCTAAGAAGATTGCAACAATTTATTGTTAACAGAAATTTTAGACAGAACTGGTTTTCTAGTAGCTCCTGTGAAAATATAAGAATGTATAGATAATGCGAATGTAAAAGTAAGCTTAAAATTTGATCGAAATCTTCAAATCTTTAACAGTTTTTCAACATTTTTATTATGGGGGCGTCTCTCCCGCCAAAAAAACAAAAAATAATACTGATCTGCCATCAGTCAATAGTAATTTGGGTACTCTAACTCTTATAGAACGGACGGACCGGCGGGCCGGGCTAGGACATTTCTACTTCCTTAGGTCAAAGATGCTGCCTTTTGCCTGTTTGCACTAACCTAGTATACACTTTCAATTCTAAGAAGTAACAGGTATAAGAATATGTACATTCGCTGTGACTTAACAAAGAAGTCCATCTATTTTAAACACAACAATCACAAATCGTACATATTTTTCTCCCAAAAGTAAGCTTACAAACTTTTTAGATAATAAAATACTCCATTTTTTTATGTTTTTTTTCGAACTAACTTTAAAATATGCCAGTATTCATATCCCAAAAGAGTTTTTTATTCAAATTATCTAAAGAGATATTCCCACATTCGCACATCTCCCACTCAAACATAATGATTTGTGTATTGAGCCACCAATCGCTTCGATCAAAATCAATTATCCAGTGCTTAGTACTCAGAGCCAGACAACTGCCACAAAAAAAACTTTTGCTCACAAGTATTTGTGCTATGAAACTAATTTATTTTCCATTTATTATCCCCCTCTCTCCGTTGGCCAATCGCCCACCCCCCTTAAAATGGATTTGCGCCACGCAAATTATTTGCGACTTTTGTATATTATATAGGGGGTAGCAGCAGAGAGGGGGGAGCCAATGGGGGTGCGCAAAAAGTTAATTTTGTTTATTTCGTTCGAAGGCGAAAGAAACTTGAAACGAAAGTTTTCTGACTCAAACAATTAACTCCGATTGAAAGTTATGCCTGAACCAGATAATTGTGAGCGGGCAATTTATAGGGACGTTGAGGATGGTCGAAATTATATTTGTTTTGTTTTGCTTTTGGGTCTAAATGTATTTTTTAATAATGCAAGCCACAGAGAACACGGCAAAAAATTACCGCAAAATGTACCCAAAAGCTTGAACAACCGCATAGTTTGAGACACAAAGATGGTGAAAGCAAATCAGCAAAGCGCAAAATAAAAACAAAAGCACAAAGCGCACTATTTTTTGTTGTTGTTTTTTACTGGGACTGTCAAGCCAAATGCACAGAGACAAAGGCCAAAAGAAGTGGCAGGGCAGGCGGGGAGTAACAGCAGCAGCAACTGTAGCCTACTCATGTTGCCAAAGAGTCGAATAAAAATAAAAGAGAAAAATAAAAAAAGAAGTGGCTTATCAAGTCGACTAGTTGTTACTCAAGGTGCCTTCAGCTGGACAGCTTGATCACTGATCAATGATTTAATTTGATGTAGAAGCGAAAATGTTAATACCTGATGGAAGATTAATTAAGTGTGTCCAATGAATAAAGTTCTCAAGCAATTCCTTGTTTTAGATGGGTGTTTGTTAAATACCGAATTACTTGTTTTTAGAAGAAGAAAGTGGAAGAAAGTTAATATCTAACCTTTAAAAGAAAATGAAGATACGAAATAGAGGAAAGTTAACTTTGGATCGGCCGAACTCTAACTAGTCTGAAGGCCATTTCCTCTCTAAAAAAAACTAGTTTTTCTCACTTAGACTACTTTTCTGACACTACTTTTGTATGACAGTTATACTACATAGATGTTCGACTTCGGCCAAACTTAGTGGAATCATGGGAAAGCATAGCAAACTAAGAAATACAAAGTTTGGAGGCGGTTTCTTTGAAAACCAAAAAGGTTTTTCTCACTGAAACTAGTTTCTCAACCGATCATTCCTATGGCAGCTATAACCTATAGTCATCCGATTTTTACCAAACTTTGAAGAATTGTGTAAGAGCTTATAAACTAAATATATGCCAATTTTAAAGCGGTTTACATTGAAAACAAAAAAGTTTTTTCTTACTAGAACTAGTATTTTAACCTTACTTTTCTATGGCAGCTATACTATATAGATGGTCGATTTCGACCAAAACTGGCACAATCATTGAGAAGCATAGATAATTAAGAAATACCACGTTTGGAGGCGATTTCTTCGAAAACAAAAAAGTTTTTCTCACTAAAACTAGTTTCTCGACCGATCATTCCTATGACAGCTATATACTATAGTCATCCGATTGTGACAAAACTTTGAAGAATTGTGTGGAAGCTTAAAACATATAGAAATGGCAATTCTAGAGAAGTTAACTTTGAAAACCAAAAAGTTTTTCTTACTAAGACTATTTTTCTTACCCTTTTTTTCCACGACAGCTATACTACATAGATGACCGATTTCGATCAAACTTGTCAGAACTATGAAGAAGCATAGAAAACTAGTAAACACGGAGTTTGGAGGCGTTTCCATTGAAAAAAAAAAGTTTTTCTCACTAGAACTAGTTTTTCGACCGATCATTCCTTTGGCAGCTATATGTTATAGTCATCCGATCCGGTCGGTTTCGACAAATGATCAGCGTATTTGTAGCAGAAGACTTCGTGCAAAGTTTTGAGGCGATAGCTTTAAATCTGACGGAGGAAATAGCATAGAAACAGACGGACGGACAAGGCTAAATCAACTCAGCTCGTCATGCTGATCAAGAATATATATACTTTATGTGGTCGGAAATGCTTCGTCCTTCAATTTCAATATACCCTCTGCTAGGGTGTAAAAACGACAAAATAATAAGGATCGATAGAATTTATCATAAACTACAAAATTTGAATTTTCCTTGGCCCAGTCAGCTGTTTCGCCCAGTGTACCTTTGTATGAGCCAACAAATCTCAGAGGTAGTAAGAGATGGTAGCACGGCATGTATGGGACATAAGCTACATACCGAAAAAGTGTCACTTTGCCTATGTATTGTCACTGAGTCAAGAGTTATTGAACTAAGTCAAAATACAACTTATTATACAGTCACTGAACAATGAGTTACAGGACAAAAAGAACTGGACAGTGAGTCAATGAATAATGAGTCACTAAATACACAAAACAAATTCTCATCTTATCTGTTCACTCATTCATTCAAGAGACTTGCTTTGGAACGTTATATCCCTCAATATTAGATTAGAATAGTCTTCGATTTACTCCAGATATTAAAATATCCCATAAGTACACATTTTTCTACGTTTTAATCTAAAAAGTTTCCAATTTATTTTTAAAACGGTTTGTTTGAAAGCATAAAACTAGCTCAAAATGTTTCTTAATTAATCTGAACTTATAAATAAATGCTTTAAAAATAAACCTGCATTCAAATAGAAAAGAAAGTGGACCAGTCTGATATATTTTTGCATTTTTAGTTGCCTATTTTATTATCTACAATTTCTTGTGTCAAAGTTTTGGAAAAGTTTACTTGTTCAGAGCGAACCTCAAAAAACTTTTACATTAAATCAAAAAATCTTTTCAATTTATTCAAGAAAGCATCACCTAACCTTTTAATTTTAATATTTTTTTATTGTCCTAAAACCAACTTGAAGAGGTATTAAAAACATAAAAATAATTTACTATTTCTATTATTTATTACATTGTTTTGTAGAAAACTAACACACTCTCTGCTACTACTTAATCATTCTTTTTTTTTTTGTAGTTGTCATTTTTGTCCCCTTCAGACTTTACTTACTTTGGCGCATTTGTGTGACAATTGTTTTTCTTTGTCTTTCTTTCGCTTTTCCCATTTTGGGCCATATATTTCAAGGTCTTGCCCAACTCTGCGCCAGAACTCAATCATGAGAGAAACAACAAATCCCCTTACAAAAATCTTGTGGTCTACTGGATTTTCCTTAAGGGTTCCGCTGCTGTCCAAGTAAATTTTCACAGTTAAGCCAAGTAACGAAAACTAAATCAAAGAAAAAGTCTGGCAAATTAAATAATCAAAAACAATTGTGAAGCGACAGAGGCAGAGAGGAGGAGGAACAGAGCTAAGTCTTGCTCTCAAATTGGATTACATAGCAGAAGCTGAAAGCACAGACGAAGACACATTGAGACTTGACCCCCCCATCTAGAAAGGTTATCTGCAGTCAGTCAACATTGAGCAAAAATACTTTTAGATTTAGATGAATAACAACAAAAAATTATCTCCAACACTTTTGTGCGAAGGGTGGGGGGGGGGGAAGGCCTTCGGAATGAGAAGCGAGAGGTAGGCAGGGAGGGAGGCAGATTGATTGATAAGCACATGCATATACACATAAATGTATATGTGTTAGTATGTCTACATATATAAGTATAATTAACTTCAAAGCGTTATTGTGTGCTAATGTGGAAGCTGCAACGCATTTCTATATTTTGGTCTAATGAATGGGATTATTCTAGAAATTTCTAATGAAATATTACACGCCACTTAAATTTATTCTGAGAATTCTATATATGTAGAAATATACATGTGATTTGGTGATTCTTTCAGCTCGTTTTGGTTACATTTGTGAAAAGACTTGAGTGTCGAACATTTTGATTTGGTAGGGGACGTTATTCTATGATTCATTGAGTTAGTTATGAGTAAAGGAAATATATGGTATTTAGTTACTTTAAGTAGAGTTTACATAGATGCTCTATGAACAACGAAATTCTAGAGTTTTGTTACCGATTTTAAATGATTCAATTACATCTTGTTTAAATCTGTTAAATCTGCTTGAAAGCATATATCATTAATCATGGCCTGATTAAAGAAAGCTTAAATTGAAACAAAAAAAACACAATTTTTTAACCTCAGACCCAATTTTCGGCCTCTCAGCCACTAGGATATAGTCCTCGGACTTTGACCAAGTTCTGCAAATACCTTTAAGACCATATAACATTCAAAAGGAGCGCAAATACTAAAAACAATATCATTTTTTTTTTCTCACTAAAATCCTCCTTTCTATGGAAACTGTATAACTATGCTCATCCGATTTTGGGAAAACTTTGCAGAATCAGGTGAAAGCATGTAAAGTTTTTATACCCCCGCAAGTGCTCGCTTAAATATTTTCAAAAAATATTCTTTTTCCCATTTTTCGACCGATCATTTGTATGGCAGCTAAATGATATAGTCATCCGATTAGGCCAAAAATTTGTAAAATTATGTGAAAGCATGTGGAACAAACAAATACAAAATTGCAGGATGCTACCATTAAAAACAAAAAAGTTTTTCTAACTAAGACTGTTTTTCAGACCTATCTTTTGTATGGCAGCTATACCATATAGTTGTCCGATTTTAATAAAACTTGGTAGAATTATAAAGAAACATACAAAACCTATGATTACAAAGTTTGGAGACAATTCCATTGAAAAGAATCAAGTTTTACTCACTAAAACTAGTTTTCCGACCCAATGTTCCTATGGTAGCTATGAGATATAGTCATACGATCCGGTCGGTTCCAACATATTAGTAAAGTGCAGCAAAAAGAAGACTCTGTGCAAAATTTCAGCTCGATAGCTTTAAAACTGAGAGACTAGTTCGCGTAGAAACAGACAGACAGACGGACGGACAAAGCTCAATCGACAATCGACTCAGCTCGTCACCCTGATCAAGAATATATATAGTTTATGGGGTCGGAAATCAATATTTCCATGCATTGCAAACTTCTGGGCAAAATTATAATACCCTTTGCATGGTCATAACAACCACAATAAAACGAAAGAGAAACCCGGTTATTGTCTAATGCTGTGTGTGTGTGACTGTCTGAAGCACACGCCGAAAACAAAATCAATGCTGTATTGATGTTGGCTTGAATTTCGCAAAAGGCATAGAAGAGAAAGGGAAAAGAGACACGCACAAAGTTGTTGCTGCAAATTTCGTTCTGTGTAAGTCCCATATGCGCGGCAATCGCTTTTGCGCGAAACAACAACACATGCGCCTGAAGCGTGTAGAGCGCGGTCAACCCTGGTTTATTCCAGACTGAATCTGTTAAGCGTTTGCTCCTAATCTAACACATTTCTCAGCTGTCTGATCACTTAGTTGTGTCCTTAAGAATTTGATTCGTGCTTGGATCGCACAATCTCCAACCAATAGACCCAATAGACCAGTTCAAAGCTACTGTCTTAAACTACTCGTGATTTAATCAAGCGATTTTTCCTTAAACTACACAGAAAAACAACAAGCAAAGCTTCATTTAAGTACTTTTGCCAAGATTCCTTTCAACAAATTCCCACCCATATTTTGTACTAATTGAGATTTCTTTCCAACTTCGATTGATTCGCCCATATACCAAGACAAAGTTCCCG
Source organism: Lordiphosa fenestrarum (assembly GCA_035044985.1). Taxonomy (NCBI): domain Eukaryota; kingdom Metazoa; phylum Arthropoda; class Insecta; order Diptera; family Drosophilidae; genus Lordiphosa; species Lordiphosa fenestrarum. Next base: position 641,021 of record JAWNNO010004426.1, read on the forward strand.
TTGTTCTCATCCCCCTTTCCCCCGGCATGCATTCACCGCAAAGTTGTAAAAATTAATATGCGGTACACATGCGGTGTATGCTATCCCACACACCTCCCCCCTTCCGCCCCTAACCCCCTTATAAGTAGGTAATATGTCTAAATAGTAACACATATACTGACCTGACCTACTCTCCGGTTACAAGTAGCGGGAACGTACGTACGTATGATGATGTTGATGATGACGAAGGCGCACAGCGGTTGGCGGTAAACAACAAAAAATCGTATAACAAAATAGAAAACAAAACGACATAAAGAATAAGAAGAAAAAAATAAAGGAAATTTTGTTATAGAAAAAATTTTACTATATATATGTATGTATGTCTATGGTAGGTTTGTATGTAAGAGGATAGAAAACCAAAGTCGGCCGGTTTTGAGTCTCTGGCCTCCGTTTGAAGTCGCAGAGAGTCCTCCAGCTGAGGACGAGTAGCTGGGTGCCGGAACACGCGATGGGGGATGCCCTGACGGACTGTTGCGTGTTTTGGAGCCAACAACTGCGACGTACTGGTTACTCCAAGTTGGGGCTACGCTCACTATGTACATACATACACACATACATATGTATACGTAACTAGTGCCTACTTTCTATTGTATTATATTTTATATACGCTTTGACAAAGCCCCGCAGCCACTTAGACAAACTGCTTCAACTTGCTGGCCCCCGAGTTGCTGGCGTTGTAGTTGTTGCTGCTGCTGCTGTTGCTGTTGTTGTTGTTTATTATTGTTATTTAATGTTTATAGTTCGCCGAACCAGAAGGGGTTCTCCACTTTCAGGCGTAAGAAGTGGGAATTTTTAGTGAAACTAACACAAGTTAGCAAGTAAAACGACGAAACAGTCAAAATTCATTCATTTCAACAATGAGGAATTGTTTTGAAGACTTTTGAGTAAATAAAAAACTTTCGCACGGAGACAAATTACTTGGGCAAACCTACTGGAATTTAGTATTTAGTTTTGAAAAACTTTGTCCAAAACTTGTGTAAAACAAAGGCGGTTGCGCTCATAATGTGAGATTTGAGTTAAACCCAGGGCTGTTAAACCGCTTTTGAACCGAATTTAGAACCTAACCTTGAACCGACACAGATTTGAAACAATAGCTGAACCTGAACCGGTTCTTAGCATAAATTTTCAGTTAGCGTTGCATACTTTTCGAAGCTGTATGCTTACATAATGTTGAAATGTTAACATAAATGTTAAGTTGCAATGTAATATGATGACATTTGTCAAATCGATGAATATATGTTGGATTTATGCGGTTTAGGACTTTACCATATGTGGTATTCACTTTAGAATACATTGTAAAATTTTCCCATTTTGTGTCATTTTATTAAAATTATTTCAATTATTATCTCAATGCCTGGATTCGAAAGCTTTCATTACAACGTTAATTGAGAAAAACTGGTTTCAAGAGCAAAAACCCATTTAAAATTTGATTAGAATACTTAATCTTATTCAATTGTGAAAGCAACTATATGACGATATAAATTAGAGTTGTTATTATTTTGTCGATATTTTTGTTTGAAGATAAAGATTATATGATACTTTGTGCCGATATAGGCAATCATCTATATTGTTAGAAACGATATATCAAGAAAGAATGACTATTTTCGCACTGAAATAGGCCGTTCAATGCATTTATGTCTTGTCAATTAAAACCCTTAAATGAACTTTAGTCACTTTGAAAAACAGATAACTCTTGCACTTGGAAATTATGTGACAATTAGTCATTTTGATTTGGCAATACGTGGAAATATTTCAAAGGCAGCTTCAACTGTTTCTCGGAAATGTAGGCACAAACTTACTTTCATATTCATATACATACACTAACAATGTAAATCAGCGGTGGGCAACCAAATCAAACAGAAGCTCAAAAGATTTTTTGGCTGTAAATTTCAACTGTCATCCATATATTAGTGTGGGCATACCAAGATCGTCAGATATTTTATTTCGCATTGCTCTTTAGGCATAACATAGGCCGGACCGTGCGGAATCAAGTCTTTCATCAAAAAACCGTATGACCGTACTTTAAAAACATTGTCTAATTTCAGAAAGCTAAGTCTTAAAGTAGACCGGTCACTTGCATGGGTACTTAATATTCTTATTGTCCAGACGTTCTTTTATAACTTTTCAGTTATGGTATAAGCTTTAAAAAACAACGATATATTATCGATATTTTTTGGGACTCGATATATATGATATATCGATATTGAACATTTTTAATTTTCGATATTATCGACTTGGATAATTTAAGAATTATCGACAACCCTAATATAAAAACCTAGTATTATCAAATATGTCTTATCAAAGATTAATAGATATAATAGATGACACAAATCGAAAATTTGTAGATAGTGTCAGCTAACAAGAATAATCGATTATTGTTTCACCTACGTCATCTATAACATCTAGAGGCTTAGATAATTGTCAAGTTAGTGAGAAGAACATGCGAAAAGTAAATGAGGATTTTTCCTAAAGAAACTAGTCCAAGTTACTTCCTATTAAAAGCCTATACTCAGATGAGACACAAATTTGGTTCGACATTTCCATACTGGTAATAAAATTTATATAGCTGGAAAGGCCAGAAAAACAATCCAAATTTTTTGGGAAAATAAAAAACATTTTGTTTAGAATTTTAAACTTTATAACACTTTTGACTACACAATAAAAATTAAAAAAAAAAAATGTTACCATTCTTTTAAGTTCTAATAAATTTACTACTTGAATAAAAGTTCTTTAGAAATTTTATGTTTTTCGATTCCAGTTTTGGACTATAGACGGTTCTTTAAGGTTCAGTGGCGGTTCAGGTTCCGGTCTATATTATTTTCAAATCTTTTTGTAATTCAGGCACATGCAAGTTTCATGTTTAAAAGTACTGTACAAAATATAATATTCAGAAATCTTTCCAAAACAGAAGTAATTTACAATTTCAAAAGGAACACAGCCTTTTCAAAATTTTCTCTGATGAAAATTCAGGAAAAAACCGAGATCAAAGTAAATTGTGAAAAATTGCATCTAAGAGTCTTAGAGCTCTCCAAGTTTTCTTTTTACTACAACAAAGATTTTCGTTCTAATTTGTTTGCAATTGAACTCAATCAATTAAAATCAGCCACAAATTGCCGACACAACAGCAACAATTGCCACAACAACAACAACAACGCCGAACAATAAATGCCTTGGGGAATTGCTAATAAAGCTAATGAAAAACAACAAAAAAAACACGGCGGAAAAAAAATCACACAGATACCGCGCGGCCGACCCAATCTCACGATCAAAGTCACAGATCTTGTTGTTGGTGGTTTCTCCCTCTCAGAGTTGCGGTTTTGCTCGCACGTGTGAAAAAAAAATTAATTTATTTGTATTAAAAAAAAAACGGCCAGCAAAAATTGTAATTATTCACTAATACTAAAAGGAGGCTTGGAGGCTATGTATTTTCCGTTTTGATACGCGTCACTTGTTGTTTTTTGAATGATGATTTAATAGCGCACAATAAAAAAAAAATATTCGTTAAAAAAATGGCAAATCGTTAGCACTTTAATTGTTGTATTTTTGTATTATTTTTTATTTTCTATTTTTTTTTTTATATATTATATTTTCGAAACCAAAAAAATGAAATCACCGCCAGCGTTCAACGTACTACGTAAAAATCTGCGTCAAATGTAATTTTGTGTTGAGCGAACGACAAGCGACAAAGAGACAATCCAGAGAAGACACCTGACACTTTCGATGCTTCGTTTCGCACTGAAGCGCCAAGCGCCAAAGCAGGCGCCAAAAACCGGTCGGTCTGAATGACGACGACGACGATGCAACGCTTCGTTTTGTTGACGATTCATTCGTATGCCGTTCGTGTTTTAGCTTGTCCGCAATGACGCTACATTCGCTCGCTCGCTCGCACCCGCTCAAAGGCAGTTTTCAATGCCAAGCAAAAGCAGCTGTTTGGCCATACTTGTGGGTGACGGTGGGTATGGAGGGGTGGGGAGGGGAGGGAAGGTTGTTAAACAATTCGTCTAATAAACTGCACACACACACACACAATACACGCATTTTTATGTACATTTAAGAAATGGTTTATATCATTCACTTTACATTTTGATTTGGTATTTATTTTTGCTGTTTTGGGATTAAGAATATGAATTTGCATCTAAAAGGAAAATCGGAATAGAAAATCTCAAAATATTACTTTATTTATAAATGTCTCACACTGGGCATGACCTCCAGAAAACGCAGCAAAATATGGAATTCAAGGGTACCTACACACTTAAAGGTTTACAAAAACTAAAATTACTCAAAAACTAAAAGGGATAATTGCAAGCCGGTTTTTTTTATTCGATAGGTAATCGGTTAAATAAAATGTAGTAAATTAAATGGTTCACATGGATTGTTGAGAACGGCTTATACGAAAAAGAAAAAGAGGTTTTTAAAGAACAGATATGGTCATGGTAAGAACTAAATTATTTGGAATCGTTCAATAAGTAACAAAGCCAAACTCGTCTTTTCTTTACCTCTTTCATTGAACGTTAATCCATAATTATGTAATTGACCCCTCCCAAATATCCTAGTTCACATCATAATGTTGGCTTTTAAAAGTAAATTTAAGAATTAGAAAATCGGTTAACAGTTACTCATCTTGTCATATGAAACATTCGCGAAATATTCGAGCTCTCGAGGTTTTGTCAACTGTTTTTAATAAAACTAGAACTTATTTTCCATGAATTTCAAACAATGATTTGATGCATTTTCGTGTGAGCTTTTTACCAAGATATAATGATCAAAATCGGATTAGTAGTTCTTGACACAATTGGTTTAAAGATCGTAAAGACTTGGTAAAAACAAAATATCTTGAGAAAACGTGGAACATTTCCATATTTTTAGATAAAATGAGACTGTAGGTTAAAGTCGTTACTCAGGGGAAGTAGTGTTTAATAACCTTTCTCTATGTTAATTAACAGAGCATTAACATTAGTTAGAACATTTAATCGTTATGTAACCAAACAGTATGCAACGTTTTTTTATAACCTGTACAACTGAGAAATTTATTATTCGATCTTTATGAAATTTTGTGGTATTTTGTATTTTGTTTGACAATAAGCCTAAGCAGCACGTTTTTCTTACTAGGACTACTTTTCCTTCCTTACTTTTCAATGGGAGCTATACTATATAGATGTCCGATCTCGACCAAACTTATTCGAATCATGGAAAATCCTAAAAAAAACGAGCATGTAAGAAATTTGGTGTCGATTCCATTTGAAACAAAAAAGTTTTTTTTCACTAGAACTAGTTTTTCGACCGATCGTGCCTATGACAGCTATTTGCTATAGACATCCGATCCGGCCGGTTCCAACAAATGTGCAGCGTATTCGAACTAAAAGACAGACTGAAAGACGTACATGGCTAAATCAGCTCAGCTCGTCGTGCTGATCAAGAATATATAAACTTTATGTGGTCGTATGATTATTTCTTCTATGCAAGCATTTAAAAAGGTTACTTTGAGACTGACACTGTACCAATAAAGTGCAATAAATTAAAGAGATAGATGATCAACAAAGGATTATTTTTATAAGCACAGACAGACTTAATCGAAATACTGCCGGAGCTCAGTACTATTCCGCGAAAGTCTTGGCCATGTAAGTAGATTTTAAAATCTTATACTTTGTTGTTTCTCTTCAAAAACCGGGTTTAGAGTTCTAGTAATCAAAAATTAATACAGCTTCTGGCTCTTTATTCAGCCTGGATGCAAATTCCAATAGTTCAACATTTTCTAGGTGAGAACTCTATAATGGCCGCTATGTCGGTTCATTTTTATCATCGTATTCCTCATTTCGAGAAGAGTTTCTCTGAGAACTTGAGCCCAGAAACCCGCTGTTAGAACTTGGTTATGAGTTTCAACTGCAAGCATTTAAAAGTTCTAAGAGATAACGGCGAATGTGTTGAAAACACAAAATATACAACAATCAATATTCGTATTAGCTCTCATTATGTGTTTTCAAAACTGATAAGAAAATTAATGCTAAATGAAATTTTTTTTTAATTTTGTGATAACAAATGAGAGGCTTGAGTATTGGTAAAACATTTCGTCGAGGAAACTACGTAATGATCAATAATATAAACAGGATATGCAACTTCAGAATCCAAATGCCTGCATGGCCCCACATTGGGCGCCAATTCTCATCACAGAGATTGTGCTTAAACTTATTTTCAAGTTCAAACACGTTGTGCGATGGGCTTAAGTTTGCTTATTGGCAATTTGGGTATTGTTTTTGTGGCTTTTGTGTAACATTTTGAATGTAATGCAGGCGGCCTTTGTATAAGGTACATACATATATTTTTATGGACATTTTTCACTCAGTCATAAATGTGGTATACAAGCATACTACATACATATATCAAGAGATAACTGTCGCAGTAATGTAATGTAGTCCATTTGCGACAAATATGCGCACACCGAAAATGCTTCTCGGACAATGGGCAAAAATTGTTCGCATATTCATGACCGAATTACCCACATTCAAAGGCGCACACACACACACACACTCCACGCCACGCCACGCCTCTTCACTTGCCCATTTGTGGACAGCAAAACAAACAAAACCATTGGCAGGGCACACACAAATCTCGGCTATGACCAAAATATTTGCCAAAAAAAAAATCAAAAAAACAAAAAAAAATAGAAAATAGAAGCCCAGTTCTAGAGCCCTGCCAAGAAATCAAAGTGGGCGACATGAAAGCAGCCACCGGATATATTAGCCAAGTCAAGGCAGACAGTCAGGGCTGGACAGAACCACCTCCCCACTCCTCCGTACCACTGCCCAGCCCATCTCATGACGCATACATTTTGGACGCTATTTCGATTCTCGATGTCATTCGGCGATGGCGGCGATGGGTAACTAATATTTGCCAAGCGTAAAGTAATAAAATATTTCTTCGGTCAATAAATGCAATTGAATGCGATGAAGTAGAGCTGGTCGAGAGGAACCAGCAACAAATTTAACCAACCGTTGACCGTTGGCATTGGGAAATGCCGAATTTCAAATACTCTACGAAATGATCCATGAACAGCAACTCTGCTAAGCAATAGATGGATTGGATGTTAGATGGGTAGTGTAAACAAAATAATTTTGTTACTAAACAGCAACAAAAGAGAGTTCTAATCTCTATTATCCTTTTCTAAAGCTGTTATAAAAACACAAGTACAGAATATAAGTAGTATTAAAATTCAAAAGAATCCAAATACCAGCTGTGCCTTTTCTTTAGAAACCGATATGTGCAAGTTACCAACTTAAATTAGTGCCAACGTCACCCATTTTTGTTGATCAACTATTTCAAAGACTACCAAACTGTTTTCTTCTAGTGTGAAGGGTTCCCTACCCAAGATAGGATGACTATAACATATGGCTGCCATAGAAACGATCGGTCGAAAAACTAGTTGTGGGAAGAAAATCTTTTTTGTTTTCAAACTCCGTATTTACTAGTTTTCTATGGTTCTCCATGATTCTGCCAAATTTGGTCGAAATCGGTCATCTATATACTATAGCTGCCATTGAAAAGTAAAGTTAGAAAAATAATCTTAGTAAGAAAAACCTTTTTGTTTTCAATGTAAACTGATTTAAAATTGGCATATATATTGTTTTTATAAGCCTTCACATAATTCTTCAAAGTTTTATCAAAATCTGTTGACTATAGGTCTGCCATAGGAATGATCGGTTGAGAAACTAGTTTTAGTGAGAAAAACTTTTTTGGTTTCAAAGAAAATGCCTACAAACTTTGTATAACTTAGTTTGCTATACTTTCCCATGGTTCCACTAAGTTTGGTCGAAATCGGTCATCTATATAGTAGAGCTGTCATTGAAAAGAAGAGTTAGAAAAGTAGTCTCAGTGAGAAAAACTTGTTTGTTTTCAATTAAAATGTCCTTCAAATTAGTTAGAACGAGAGCATAGGTTAAAGTCGGCCCTGCCCGACTTCGAAATACCCATAACTCAGAGCAATTAGTGTTAGATAACCTCATGCGGCTCAGATAAGTATGCAACGTTTTTTTAACTCTGACATTTAATATCCGATCTTTATGAAAATTTGTGAGATTGTAGATATTGGCCACACTACACTAAACTGCAAAATATATTGCGGAGGCGGGAGGGGGCGTGGCAAAAAATTTAAAACAAACTTGATCTGCGTGCAGACAAGACTAGTCAACATTTAAAACTTGGAGGCTCTAGCTCTTCTAGTCTCTGAGATCTAGGTGTTCATCTATATCAACTTGACTATTGATGCTGTTCAAGAATATATACTATATCCATTTGCCTGTTACATACACTTGCACGACTTTAGTATACCCTTTTTACTCTTCGACTAACGGGTATAAAAACGTGCTGCAAGTGTATACATACTTCGGCCTAGCCGAAAGTAACTTTCCTCTTATTTTATGACTAGCTTTAGAGACTGCGATTTAGTAGTGCGCTAAATGCTCGTCTCATTGAGTTCGGGAATACTGGAATATTTTAAAATAGTCCAAATGTCTGCGAAGCATAAAGGAAGTACATACATAAAGGATACATATTCTTGATCACCAGGACGAGTTGAGTGAATAGAGCCATATCCGAACGGCCTTCCGTCTGTGTCTATGCTTTCGTATTCGTCAGTTTTAAAGCTATCTGTATCAAATCTGGCACGAAGTCTTCTGTTACAAAATAGCCGAAAAAGGAGCTATCATAGTAACGATCGGACGAAAAGCAATTTTTCTAATGAGAAAAACAGTTTTGTTTTTAATGGAAACGTCTTCAAATTCCGAATTTTTCAGCAAGAACCTTTGCTGTTTAGTTTCGTTTCTGAAGGCGACTATTGTTTTGATCTTTGGAACATTTGATTTGACTACATCGTGAGACACTGCAACCTTGTTAAGGCGATAAATGAGCATATGATCCAGACTCTTAATTTCAGTTATAGATTGTCTCCATAATTCCAAGAATTTGCTTACATTGCTAATTTTCTGGATTAACACTTGAGTGAACATTTTTGCAAATGAATGCAAGTCTCTTGGTTTTAATAAGCAGAAAAATATTAAACTGCACTGCAGTAATGTGGCAATATTAGTTATATGAAATAGTGTACACTGCTTTTGGCCATTTGCAAGGGTATTATGTCTCCCTATTTTGTGGCACTCACTCATATCGCTTTTCTCTTTTCTTTTGCTATTTTTCAATTTTTTCCCCTTTTTGGTCGAGCAGCAAAACGCTTTTATGGTCATCTGTTTACTTTGGAATGCAATAAAAATGTTATGTCAAAGGATAAAAAATAAAACCCCAAATGCAAAAGAAGGGAAAATCAAAAACAGAAAAAACAAAAAACCAAAAAAAAAAAAACAAAATGGAGAGCAGCTGGCAAAACGGAAATAATTTCGTGCGCTCTATCACTCTGTTTGTCTCTATCTGTCAACAAAGAGCCCCTTTGCCAGCATGTCAATGCGTGAATATCTTGTTAAATTTATGCTCATCACCTGGAAGAATCACAGGACGCAATGGGCCAAGCCATGGGAGTTTCTCCTGCTGCTGTTCTCGCCGATGCTGATGTGTCTCATAGCGGTTATTATGCGTCTGGCCTTGGGGGTGGAAAAGCGTGTGGATATTCATTTTGATAATGTGGATTTGGAGCGTAGCTGGGCAGAGCTAGTTGATACACTGGAGGAACGGCAACGCATTGTCGACACTTACAAAAAAAAACGTAGTCCGTATGTGCCACAGCTGATCATTGGCTGGGCACCCAGATCTTCCAATATGTTCGAGGAGATAATAAAACAGGCTGCCGATTCACTGGCACCTATGACTCTGCGCGAGTTCAAGGATTGCCAATCCGTGCGTAACAGCTTACGTGATGATTCTCTGTTTGCCGGTGTCTGTTTCGATACGGGATATTTTGATACGCATTATCCGTTCATCGATGGAGTTGTGGCACCAGGCACAGTCGTCGTTCCGCATTTGAATTATTCCATCTCGTTTCCCAGCGAGCTCAGAATATTCAATGGAAGCAGCATAGGCGCCAATTGGATGACACTGAATCAGCATAATCCCAAGACCACCGACTCTGATCGATTGAATCAACTATCATCTTGTGGCGGATATGTGGGTTATGCGCGTGAAGGATTCATTGGCATACAGAAGGCCATTTCGGAGACGTTCTTAAAGATTGTGGGCAAAAAGAATTTGCCGAAAATTGTACTGCGACGCTTTCCGATTGTTGGACGCAAATCGGATCCGTTAACGATCTATCTAAACCGTGGACTGTCCCTACTGATTATCGTTGGATTTTTGTTTCCCGCACAGTTGTTGGTTTATGTAAGGGTACACACGTATACAAAATTCGATTGATCTGCAGGTCTTTCTCTGTTTTGTAGCAAATTGTACGAGAGAAACAGACCCATCTGCGTGTGTTTATGATCAATATGAACATTGGCAATACCATACACTTTATGGCCTGGTATTTTAAGGGCTTGATCTATATGCTATTTAGCTCGGTGACTATCACAGCTGTTTGCTCGGTAAGTCATGGTTGAAGTGTGCTGTCATTCCGGACTATCTTAGCGATTTCTTACCACTGTCCATCCCTCTTCTAACTATTTTCGATTGCTTCCAAAAGAGCTTCTATGACAACTTTATGCAGGCATTTATATTATGAGCAACTGAGCTACTGTATTGGAAGAAGTCAGAAGTCAGATAGCAGCTCTTTACTCGAAAGGTCGGAGTTCTGAACTGAGAGCCGGAGCTCGAGAGCACTGAGCCGGCTGTTGGCAATCAGCTCTATAATCACAGGTTCTTAGCTCTAAGCTGCGAGACTCTCAGCTCTCTGCAGCAAGCACCAGCCGGCTCGGGTCACTGCTTACAGGCAAATCTGCTGGCAAATCGGCTCTCGAGCTGTAGCCAAGAGCTGGAAGTAGTCTGAGCTGAGAGCCGTTTGCTTGCTAACTGTTCGCTGACTGTTGGCAGCTTTAGAGAGTCAGCTTTCGCTTGGAACTCTTGATTCTCAGCCCTAAGCTGAGCGATATTTGTTTGCAAGAGCAAGAACGTCGGTCAAGCACGACTATAAACTACTCTGTACCAACGAAATTATACGCTCAGCATAAATTTTGATGCTACAGTAGCAGCTGAAAGCAGCGCTGCTACTACGCTTCATCAGCGAACAGTCTTTTGATCATAACTTCACCATTCCTTTGGCGGATCGATTAGCTATTCCTATTACTAAATATGTCTAAAAGGAACGAACCATTTATCTTTAAAACTGTGAAAGATATGACGTTTTTTATAAATTGCGGGGGCTGAAGGGGGCGTGGCCAAAAGTGGAAATAAACTTGATTTGTCATATGTCCCATACATGTCAAACCTCTATCTCTTACTATCTCTGAGATCTGTGCGTTCTTATGGACAGACAGACGGACATGACTCGAATATATAAACTTTATGGGGTCGGAGATGCATCCTTCTGGCTGTTACATACTCTTGCACAAACTTATAATACTCTATGTACTCTATGTGTACCACTTTTTTCTTCAGATACAATGGAATGCCGCTCATGGCATGTTCACCCAAACACCCTGGTATTATATCTTGCTGATCCTTTGCACCTACAATGTGGCCGCGACGAGTCTATGTGTAATGATTGCCTCATTCTTTCGTGATAGCTTGAAAAGCGTTCAAGTGCTCACCATGATGTGGGTGATCACATATTTGCCCTTCTTAGTGCTCTGGAATAATCCCGAACGGATTGTGCGAGTTATACGCTATTTATCGTGTGCCTTTCCCAACACCACACTGGCTTTGATGTTTGAACACTTGATTAAGAATGAAGTGATCTACAGTCGTGAAGGCTTGGATCAGAGTCAACGCAGTAACGTCTTCACAACTTGTGGTATTTTTCTGGGCACTTCGTTGGTATTTTGTGCCATTGGCCTTTATATGGATATGTGGAATGCCAATGAGATAAGTGGCAAGCGGGTCAAGTTGCTGCGTAATCGTGGTCCCAGCAGAAGTGGTGACTTCACCTATCAGGAGGGAGATGGTGAGGACAGTTTCGCGCAACAAGGTCAACAGACAATTGGCGTCAACTCGACCAAGATTTATGAAGTGGAGCCATCGCATCGTCGCTTCAAGGTAAAGATCAAAAAACTGTGCAAACGCTATGGGGGGGAGGATAGGCCCGCGCTGAATATGTTCACCTGGAATGTGTACGAGAACGAGGTGACCGTGCTAATGGGTCACAATGGCTGCGGGAAGACGACACTGCTAAAAATTCTAGCCGGTCTACTGGAAGCTAATCGTGGCTCGGCCCTGATATCGGGACATAATATACAAACGGAACGCGATTTGGCCTCCATGCAATTGGGCTATGCGCTGGGGAACGACCTAGCGCTACCCGACTTGAGGGTGTCGGAGCATTTGCGTTTCGTTTGTCGCGTGAAGGGTATGCGCAAGAAGTCGGATATACAGGATCAGGTGGATCTTTTTTCCAAAATCTTGCAAATTGAACACTTGAAAATACGCCGAGTGCGCACCTTGTCGGCGAAGGAACGTTGCTTATTTCATATAGCGTGTGCCTTCATAGCTCACAGCTCGATCATATTGATCGATGATATACACTCGGATTTGGATAAGCCAGCGCAGGCTTTGATTTGGAATCTGATCAATGAGGAGAAGTCGAGACGTACCATCATATTGGTGTCGAACTCCACGGCCTTGACGGAGCAAATAGCGGATCGTTTGGCCATCATGGCGAATGGTGAACTCAAGTGCACCGGCACAAAGCCATTTCTGAGGAATATGTATGGCCATGGCTATCGATTGGTAAGACTCAAAACTGTTTTCCAATCAATAACTTCCCCTACTTCTTTCCAAGACCTGCGTGAAGGGAGCTCACTGTGATGTCGATCAATTACAACAGCTAATGAGCAACTATATGCCAAATCTTACCGTAGAGAGCGACATAGGCTATAAGGTTACTTTTGTGCTGGAAAACAAATACGAAGATCAGTTTCCCAATCTGCTGGACGAACTCGAATTGAATATGCGCCTCTTGGATGTGATCAGTTTCCGCATACGCGACACTTCAATGGAGGAGATCTTTTTACGTTTCGGTTGCGAGACCAGTGACGCCCAGTCCAACGCCATTCCCGATCAGAACAGTCACCCCATACTGGTGGAAGACTTCTATGCTCTATTGGAGGGTACACCAAAACTGAGCGGTTGTCGTCTGCATATGGCGCACATGCGTGCCTTGTTCTACAAGCGTCTGGTGGTGGACAAACGTCATATACCGCTCAAGATTGTCAATGTGGTGGCCCTGCTGTTGGGTATATTTTGTACCCTGGCCGCGGTACTGTTTTATGGTAAAAACTATCAGCTAGTGCCCAAGGCATTCAATTTAACGGAGTTGCATACAGTCGAGGCTTTCGTGGAGTCCACTTCCGATGAGGCGGAAATAATGCAAATGCATGAGTTTTATGCCGAATTGCTGTTCTGGTATGATGCCCATTTGAAGGTGATCAAAACTGAGCCGGGAAACGATTTGCTTATAATGCAACAGTCGAACTTTGCCAAGGAAGCCACATTTCTATATGATTTTGGTGCGTCCTTTGAGGATGGTCTAGTGACGGCTTGGTTTAATAATATACCTTTACATGCGGCACCATTTAGCCTGAATCTGGTGCATAATGCGGTGGCCAGGTGAGTAATATCAATTAGCACTGATCTTAAAATGCAGTTACCATTCTGGATACTTCTACTGTCATGAGAAGTAGGTCCATTAGCCACGAAAAGTGAAAAGGACAAGGTCAGTTGAGGCTATCGGCGTTGTAGACCTAACGGGCTAGAATTTAAGCCGTTTTGTACTTAAAATTTCAAGTATGATTCGTTCTAGGGTGTACTTAAATCGAGTGCGAAACATTCTATTCTGATATTATTAAAATGCGAACCAACGTTCTTGAATCCAGAACATTTTGTACTCACAGTAAGATAAAATATGCAAGAAAAGCGAATTCTTAGTTCAAGTACAAAATAGACTCTTAATGCTAGCTTCCTCCACAAAGTGGGCAACAGCAGTGTTCTTGAAATTCCCAACTGGTTCTAACACTTTTTGTTATAGAGTGTTGGTAAATTTCTGAACTACAGCAGCTCTAACTTGCTCTTTAGTTTTGGCCCTTGGGTATTTCGTTGGTTTAATACAGAGACCCCCATCTAAGAACAAAATGGGAATAGCTTTCGAATTGTATGGACTCAAACTGAGAACATTTTGTACTGATATGAAATACTCGAATTTTTTGTTCTAGAGAGTTTTTGGGCTGACATTAGAAATTATTGGACTTTAAGTACAAACGTTTTGTACTTATTTTTGAGAGATAATCGGACTAGACTCGAGACTAAAAGTATGATCAAAAAGATTCTAAAATAATTCAAAATTGTGAAGGCAAATGATTCTTGGGGCAGAACTTAAGCACACGCTTTCACTCTCGTTCGATGCCCGATCAGAACTGAGTCGGCTTGGACTTATCGATAACAGTGCGTGCTAAAATACTTATCAGCTAGAATGTATTTCGATAAAGCAAAGACTAATAAGCTAATATATATAACAAGGTAATAATTAACTATAGTAGATTAAAGTACCGTGATGCCAGAGTGGCCGTAAGTAGAAGAATCATAATTTAACCTATCCTACTACAAAATATACCTAATATATCTCAAAAAATCAAGTATTTCGGGATTGAAAATAGTCGTACTTGATATAAGAATTGTGTACTACTGTTGACACCGTCTGTACGTAATTTAAGTACCAAGTTCTGGGTTTTTTCCTGAGTTTCTGAATTTTCATCACGACACGCACGACATTATTTCTATAGCCTACCTTCTATAGATTATCGCCACTTTATTCATCAAGTTCTTGGAATTTTTTTCGGTAAAATTCAACGTTTAGATTGGTTAAAGACTTGTTAATAAAATGTACATTTACTTAAATCCTAATAATGTTTCTTTTCTTCACATCCCAAAGACGCTATTTCGACGAAGAATCCATCATAGATGTCACCCTCTGGCCATTACCATTTCAGACGCGTGTCAATACCTTTCCGCAATCACCGCTTGGTTTTGGCAGTCTATTGGCCATCAATTTGGCCATTGTATTTAGCTATATTTGGCCGGGATTCGCTGCCTATATGATACGCGAAAGTTCTAGTTCACTGAAGCGTCAACAATTTCTGGCCGGAGCACGTTTCACCACCTATTGGCTATCCATGGCAACATTCGATCTGCTGATTTTGACCATAATTAGTTTATTCCTTATACTGGTTGTCTCCATATATATAAGTCCCAATCATGATGGTGTGCTTTATAGTAAGTATCAGGGGGAAATCGAAATCGAAATCGAAAAAAACTGAGTAATCATGCTTGTCCGGGCGCAGCTTTGCTGTTCCTGACCTTTTTCCTGAACGGTACAGGGGTGCTGCTGGTGTCGTATGTGGTTGCCGGCTGGGTACGAAATCCCTTCTATGGTTTCGTCTTAGTTTCCTCGATCAATGCCATTGGCATAATACTGTTTACCATTATGATAACTGAGTCACAAATCGGCGACTTGCCCGATGAATTTCTATTCCTTGCCCAATTCGCATTTGCCGAGATTGTGTTTAAGCTGTTTTTGGTCTACGAGTTTAAAATGTTGTGCTCTGATCCCGATGTTAATTTCGTATCGACGAAGATATTAAACTGTGAAGTGAATCCAAATTGTTGCGGTTGAGTATTATTTTGAGTTAATTCTTTAAATCTCCAATTCTTTAATGTATTCCCTTGTTTTTCTTCTCTTTTTTTTGTTAGTTGAATACCATTATTTCATGGACATGATTGGAGTGACTGTCGAGCTGATTGCCTTGTTCCTAATCATATTTGGTCTCTTTGTTGCACTGATATTTACCGAAATCTATAACATGAAAGGTTTGCATTGTATTAAGCGTCACAAATCGGAGGCGATTCGACTGAACAATCGGCCAGAACCTGAGACACGCCAACCTAAAGGGACTAAGCCCCTGGATGGGACAGTAAAAGCGGAACGTCAACGTGTTGAGGGTATGCATCAAACGGAACGGAATTACTATGTGGCCATTTGTCAGGGGGTGGGTAAGCGCTTTGGCAAACGACTGGTGATCAATCGTGTGGACTTGTGCATTGACAAGTAAGTTTAAGCTGATTTCAAAAACTAAAGTTGTCAACGGCAGAGTGATATAATATCGATGTATATTTCGAAATTATGACGTTCTTCTTTTAGTGTCGTGCTATCACTTTCAGCTCAGATAAGTTTGTAAGTTTGTATACCATTGCAGCACGCTTTTCTAACTAATCTGAAAGACATTTTCTACTTTTCTGACTCTACTTTTGTACGACAGCTTGACTATATAGATGTCCGATTTTGATCAAACTCATGTGAATCATGGGAAAGCATAGCAAACTACGAAATACAAAGTTTGGAGGCGTTTTCTTTGAAAACAAAGAAGTTTTTCTCACTTAAACTAGTTTTTTGACCGATCATTTCTATGGCAGCTATATGTTATAGTCATCCGTTTTTGATAAAACTTTAAAGAATTGTGTGAAAGCTTTTAAAATAAATATATGCAAGTTTTAAAGAGGCTTACATTGAAAACAAAAAAGTTTTTCTTACTAAGACTATTTTTCGAACCTTACTTTTCTATGGCAGCTATACTATATAGATGTCCGATTTCGACCAAACTTGGCAGAATCATGGAGAAGCATAGAAAACTAGTAAATACGGAGTTTAGAGACGTTTGCATTGAAAACAAAAAAGTTTTTCTCACTAGAACTAATTTTCGACCGAGCGTTCCTATGGCAGCTATATGTTATAGTCTTTCGATCCAGCCGGCTCCGACAAATGTGCAGCGTGTTTGTACCAGAAGACTTCGTGCAAAGTTTGGTGGCGATAGCTTTAAAACTGACGGAGGAGATAGCATGGAAACAGACGGACAATTCTAAATCAACTCAATACTTAATATACTTTACTTTACATAAACTTTATGTGGTCTAAAATGCTTCCTTCTATCTTCTGGACAATCTCAATATACCCTCTTCAAAAGTATAAACCAAAAAATTGCATTAGGCGAGCAACACAAAATACACTTACCCAAAGAAACAGAAGTTAAAGCAGGAGCAGCAGAGCGCCGGCGCAACGTCAAACACCGCAACCGGTGGTGGGGGGGCTTAGCGAAACAGTAAACACGAAAAAAAAAATGAAGTGAGGGAGAGCAGCAGAGAGTAGGCACAGCACAACACAATACACACTATATTTACAGCTGATTTACATACTTATTTCAATTTTATCAAAGCACAAGCAAGAACACAATAAAAAAAAAACCAAAAAAAAAGTAGACCGCGGCAGCGAGAGGCAGACTGACAGAGAGAGAGAGCCTAAAATAACGGAATAATTCGCAAGGCGGCCAAATAATTTAACAATTGCGTTAAATGATTAATTAAATGTCGTAAATAGTTTATATTAAGCACACAAACATCCTAAGATATAAGCCAATTCATTTTGTTAGTTTGAAATGGGTTAAAAACCAACATAATTAATAAAACTTGCGAGCGCGAGCAACAGCCGACCGACTAGAACGATAGAAAATATGCAACTAGCCAACTATCGATATTTCTTTTCGATGCGTTAGTACGATAGGTCCGATAAGCGCGCTAGTCAGTTTAAAATTTGAATTTGAGTGAAATTTAAATTAGAACTTGATAGAGTTGTAAGAAAATTATATGAAAAGTGAGCAAACAAAATATATTATCATTTCAAATAGATTTTAAGATTTATTGAATTGATTGATTGATCTTGATAACTCTTTGATGACTGCTTAAGGGTATTGAATATAGTTTTCATTAAGCTCAGAATAGAAACTTACATTTTTTATATTTCATACAAATTGTACCAATTTTCTATATTTTTTCTTAGATCCGAATGCGTGGGTCTGGCCGGTGTGAATGATTCGGGCAAGACGACGCTGGTTAAACTCTTGGTGGGCGAGCTACTACCCTCGTATGGTCACATCTGGATACGTGGCTATTCCATGGATGGTGAACGTATTCAGTGCTATCGCCAAATGGGCTATTGTCCTCAAACAGATACCCTGCCGTATGAGTTTACACCCAATCAATTGATATATATACATGCCGTGCTACATGGACATCCGAAATCGATTGCCATACAGATCACTGATGGCGCCATACGATTACTTGGTCTATTGTCGTGCGCCCATCAGCCATTGCATTTATGTACCGAGGGACAGCGTCGTCGTCTGGGCTTCGCTTTGGCCATACTCGGTTGGCCTGCCCTGGTGATTATCGATGGTGTACCAGCTGGCGTAGATCCCACCGGCAAACGCACCGTATTCAGTGTTACCGCCTATATGCAACAACGTGGCTGCAGCTTTCTGTATACCACACTCTCCGGTTTGGACTGCGAACGTCTGTGTCAACGCACACCGCTACTGAAAGATGGACAGCTCTGGACCATTGGTTCGCATGAGGAGCAAACGCAAAGCTATCGCACGGGCTATCTGTTGGAGGTGCGTTTCAAGCACAAATTGAATCCCAATGTCAGTCTATCGCGCAGCACCTGGAATCGTATCAATCATTTTCCCATGTCGCCGCAAAAGAAGTTTATTGCCTTCATGGAGATTAAGTTTCCCAAGGCCATGCTGCTGTAAGTTTAGAAGGTTTCGCATAACCAGTATATCTACCATATGTTCCATGTGTTTTTTTTAAGTGAGGATCAGACGGAATTGATGACTTTCTATGTACCAGTGGATACCACTACATTTTCGGAACTGTTTTTGGTTATACGGAAAGATGCCTTTGAAATGAATGTGGAAGATTTTTATATAACACGCAATATGGTATCGGGTATGCATATCGATCTGGTGGAACGATCTACTGCGGAACAGTAGGAGGTCAAGATTAAGAGTTTTTCTAAATAATTTGTTGTGACGAAGACCATTTTTTGATTTCTGTAATAAACTGTCGACAAGAAACCTAACCTAACCTAACCTTACCTTGAGACGATAGTAAACTAACAACACGGAATCTGGTGCTTGGAACTGCTTCTATTCACAGAGAAAGCAAGAGCGTAAGTTATACTCTTAACTCAGGGTTAATTAACAGTGCATTAACATTGATGTAAACATATTAACATAATGTTAGCAAATAGCGCATGCTGCTCTGAAAAATATGCAACGTTTTATGCATAACTTTTATAACTCTGGCATAGGCAATCTCAATGAAAATTTCAAAAACTATACACTATAGTGGACGTGATCTCATCGAGAAACCTCCGACTAGTTCGATAGGCATTTATAATACATAAGTATTAGTCGATAAGCGACAGTGTAACCATTAATTCATAAAAGTAAATCCGAAGCAATATTACATGGAATATAGATCGCGAAAATGGCGAACGTTTCGGAATTGAAGGGGAATAGTTACCATATTGCGCCGACAATTCTCGTAAGCAGCGCTCTCTTTGCTCGCATTCGCTGCCCAGCCGTCGATGAGGGCAGTGCGCAATGCACAGCACACAATACATTCTCTATTTTTGACCTCGCTCTTCTTGAACATCGCTACTTTGAAGTATCCATTAGTCTTCGGGGCTGATAGGTTTGAACTGCCAAATTGAGGTTGACAGAATTCACCAACTCTAACCGAAAATTGTTGGTGTTGGGAGTACAAATTGCTTTTAGGGGACGTGAATACACAGTGACCAGAACTGAAAGATGATCTGTGGATAATTCGTACTTCTCCTTCAAGGCGACTCTTGGTAACCCTCTGTATATGAAGAAGTCTTCGAGTAGAAGCTCAGCTAGCTGTAGCACCGATATGGACGATAGTACCTTAACAGGCAAACCAAACAAATAACAACTTTACATACAGCTCAGCATGTTAGACTGGATTTACACTGTGAAGCCTACTTCATGGAGTTCTCTTAGTAGGCGAGAGAATCAGTTGCGAATCTAAAACTTTCCTTTATATTTTGCCTTGAATATTCCGGCTACTAAGAGTACTTCATGCAGTTTGCTTCACAGTGTAAATTTAGTCTTAGTTTATTCAAATTCCAAAGTTCCCCGAACCCTTATACATTAGCGCCATGTTCCTCAGGGATTTTGCCATTTGGTTTGCACATCCGGTAGAGCAAATCGCATGGCTAAGTTCCATAATCTCTTGACGAATAGAGGAA
Organism: Lordiphosa fenestrarum; assembly: GCA_035044985.1. NCBI lineage: Eukaryota > Metazoa > Arthropoda > Insecta > Diptera > Drosophilidae > Lordiphosa > Lordiphosa fenestrarum. Next base: position 661,305 of record JAWNNO010004426.1, read on the forward strand.
CCATCCCTGATTCCGTCCTCTCCGCTTTCTGTTACAACAGGCAGAGCCTTTAGAGCGGTCGCCAGCAAAGCCTGTAGGAATTCACTGGGCAAAATGTGAGGGAACTGTGCCAGAATCTCGGCTATTAAGTACAATAGGTTATCTCGTTCATTCATCTTGAAAAGACTCATATCTAGCAAATAAGCCAACAAGACGGATCCTTTGGGCGCTAACAGCGTACGTAAACGTGCCAAGCACATCGGGGGGTTCCCCTTCCAAGAATTCAATATAGTTTTAAGAAACTGCAACAGGGCTCGACGACCGCCTTTATAGTTATGCGGCGAAATGGAGTTCAGAGCACAATCCAGCAGCTGCTTGAAATGAGTCGAGTCCAACAGAGCCAAGGGAAAAGAAGCGGCAAGACTGGTGGCAAAGCCGAAGAAGTCATCCAGTTGCAGTGGCTGAATTGAGGGTAACATGAAGCACTCCAACACCTGTAGGCTTTTCTGAATTTGAGCAGTTTCGGGCAGCAAATAGGGCAAAACCAAAGCGGACAGGCTGAAGTAGACGGGTTGGTGATGTAGCCGATAGAGATTGCAGAAGGCAGACAGCAGTTGCTCGGCAAAGGGCAGGCACTGAGGCTGCTCGGGTAGCATTAGCTCTAGCAGATTGAGCAAGCTGTGGGCAACATGTTGATACTGGCAGCAACGTTCCAGGACTAAAACTACAACAGTCCAACACTCAGCTAGATGTTCCAGTGAGTTGGTAAGCTGGAGAAGATTGATAATGCTGGCAGCACGATTTAACCAACGGGTGGGTATATACTCCTGCCACTGAGACTGGTCTGAGCCGTGCAGATAGTTGCTAAGAGCTAGCCATTGGTAGTTCAGCAATCTCTGGGACACAGGCAACAAGTCTGCAGGTTCCAATTGTCTAAGCACCTCACACAGCGCCTTGAGAAGAGCCAGTTCTGCACACTCCTCCAATTGAAACTCATCCAGAAGACTGATAACATTCACCACATCCTCCGCATGTGCCAGCAAGTGTGCACAATGTTTCTGGCAGATGCTGCCCAAAGCTACAGCCGCAACTTCGGACAGGGCACTACGCTGGCTCAACAAGTTCACCAGGTAACTCAGGAACGACAGCATGAATTGGGGGTTCTGGCCTAACCATTGGTGGCACTTGGCCAGAAATTGTATGGCCTGATAGCGCACAGCCAGATGAGTGTGCGACATCATGGGTTCCAGTATGCTGGGTATTAGCACCGGCTGATCCTCCACCAAGATGGACATGAAAAACAAGGCCACCTCCACATGCAACCACTGGGCATGCGGATTTTGCACCTCATGAACCAAACTTGCCACCGCTTCCTGGTGTACCAGATGGCTAACATCCGACAGGATTTCACTCAGCAGGCCACGGAAATGTGACAAGTCACTGGTTGGCAGCAGCAAACCCTCATGATCCGCCGGCAATAGGGAATGGTTCAGCATGGCCTGCACCAGACGATGAATGTAGGGCTGGTAGCGAAGATTCAGTGGGGGTTCCGCCCTCAACAGCAAAGCTTCACTCAAACGGCTCCACATGCTCAAAGATGTACGCACAATGCTCAGTTCACACCTTTCGGCCACCTGCACCAGCAACTCGAAACAGCGTTGACCCACATAAAGCTCCAGTTGATCCACCTTGACTCTTAGGTTTGCATTCCGGGCGAAGGCCGAGTCAAAGTAGGATTCACACCAATTTGAGAATAAGTTCGCATAGTTGGCTAATCTCAAACCGGTGGAGCGATGAAAGGGTGTCTCCAGTGAGCTGATCAGTTCAAATAAACGTCGCTCGGGGCCAGATTCAAGCGATAGATCCGTCGCCGGAGAGTCCCGTATGTGCTGCAAGATGCCTATCAGGCATTCGGTGGATAGTTCATGCTCTACCGAATCATGGCTACCATTTAGCCTTAAGACCTCAAAAGCCTGTTGAATGATTCTGTGTTCCAGCAGCTGGCTTAAGGGCAAGAGACTGGCACTGGCCCAGGAGCCGCAGACACGCAAGCCCTTATAGAATATCAGCTTAGCCGGTAGATCTGTACGTTCCAGGGAAAGTTGCAGAAACTCCAGCATTTTGGAGGAGAAGTTACCCAAATCCGTTAGTACCACCTGACGTCGCCTGGCACTCAGTCCAATGTCCCTGTTGCGCGCTTCCTCCGGCAACACCTTCAATATCTCCAGCAACGCACCCAGATGTGCCGAATTGTCTGATAACTGCTGCAGCAAGTCGGCCATCAAATTCTTCCAGCTGGCCATATACAAGCCCAGATCGGCCAGTACCAAACTCATTTGTATCATAAAAGTGCGTGCCTCCGAGCTGTCATGGCTCTGCGCATACTCCGACGCCTGCTTGAGATTTGCCATGAGTGAGTCTCTCAGAGATGCCTGCATCTCACTGGACACCTCCTGAAAATCTCGTACAATCTTGGTACGCAAAGTCATGGTGGCAAATGTGAGCACTCCAAACGAGTGCAGTTCCAGTTCAGCCATTACTTGATCCGATATGGTCCAGGCCAGCGTCGTGTTTTGAAATTTCTTCAGGTAAGCATCTGCTGCTCGCTGAGCAGAGGAATCGGTGCCATCACAGAGCAGGCGGGCAGCAGCCAGCACATGTTCCTTGTCGAACACCACAGTTGTTCTTGTATCCTCAGAGAAGTCTATTTCAAAGTCCTGGGGCTGCATAGCTACCTCCATTTCGTCCATATTAATGTATACAAAATGCAGAACTTTGACAACTTTCGCCTGAATTTACCAAATTTTTCTTTTCTGACAGCAAAAGTTTAACATTTGAATTCAATTTGAAAGCACGTGCTGCAGCAGGTTATCGATAATTTTGCTTGTGGTACAGTTGCTGCCACCAACCAAAACGATGAAAGTTAACTGCGTCAAGATAGCGTCGAGTTGGAACTATGCTGAATGGAACACGTAAGCATTATTTTCTTAATTATGCCCCTGCATTGCAATAAATTGAAAATCCTTTTGAGCAACTTTGTTAAGAAACGCATAAACAATTGTTTGAATTAGCTTGTGCGAGATTTTAGGCACTGCAAATACTAAGGATAGTGTTTACATTCTGAAATTGTATTCTTATTTTCGAAAGTGGTTTTAAATTATCAGTTATGGCGTTAAAAATAACCACTAAAAATTTCCAGGCAACAAAAAAATGTTTATTATGGATTTTTTTTGGAACAGGCTGGTTGGGCCTAAAAAAAATAGAGAAAACTTAACTTCGGCTCGTCCGAAGTTTGTTCAGCCTTGCAGCAAGTTTTTCTAACTATTTTGAAGGACATTTCCACTGAAAAAAACAAGTTTTTCTCAATGAGACTACTTTTTGACTCTACTTTTCTATGGCAGCTATACTATATAGATGTCCGATTTCGACCAAACTTGGTGGAATCATGGAAAAGCATAGCAAACTAAAAAAACAACAAAGTTTGAAGGCGTTTCAATTGAAAAGACAAAAGTTTTTCTCACTAAAACTAGTTTCTCGACCTATCATTCCTATGGCAGCTATATGTTAAAGTCATGCGATCTGGCCGGTTCCGACAAATTTGCAGCGTATGTGTACCAGAAGACTTCTTTGCAAAGTTTGGTCCGGATAGCTTTAAAACTGACGGAGGAGATAGCATAGAAACAGACGTACAAGGCTAAACCAACTCAGTTCGTCTTGCTGATCAAGAATATATATACTTTATGTGGTTGGAAATGCTTCCTTTTAAGCGTTACAAGCAACTGGACAATTTTAATATACCCACTGCAAGGGTATAATTATTATAGACCTTGTCTATCGATAATAATATCGATAGTCCACGCTGTACTGATCTAGCGGCTAAAGTTGACCGAAGCTTGAGCTGCGGTTAAGTTTGTTGCTCCAGTTTCACCAAACACAGCATGAGACTCTCAAATTTGGCTAACCTGCTGGTCAGTTTGACTTACCGTACATTGAGAAAATGTGCTTCTCGCTATAGACACGAGCCTTTATATAGCCCCACGTCATATCGCATGATCTAGGGACTTTATACTAGAAAACAAGAGCATCGCTGATCTAGGCTACCAATTGACCGGCCCCAAACGTGAAATAAACTGTTCACCGAACTAGCCTCTCAATTGGATCATTGTTTCGGGTGCTGTGTGGCAGGTGGCACCGTCTTGTAGAAACCACATATTAGACAAGTCCAGCTCTACCATTTTCGTAGCGATCTTCGTTTAAAGCAACATTTCTGACTTCCTCGTCTGTAAAAAAGTACAGTCCAAAGATGCCACCGGCCTTTAATCCACACCAAGGAGTGCACTTTTTGGGATGCATTAGCAGCTCTTGCTATGCTTCTGGCTGCTTTTTACACCAAATACGGCAATTATGTTTGTTCACTTGTCTATTCAACCAGAAATGAGCTACGACGCTGAACACAATTATTCAATAAAAAAGTGGCACGAACGGTAAATGAGTATAAGACAAAGTAACTATTATCAACGCGCTGTGAATCTTACGCGTCTTGGACAAACTAGTTAAGGATTTCGTCTACCCCTCGGAATGACAATAACCAGCGACAACAACATCAGTTTGGAAATTCGAAGAAGAATTACTCTTACAAAACGATACTAAAAATCAAGCCATGCGAGGTAGATCAATCTCCAAACGATGTCAGAAGAACGGGTCAATCCCGGATTTTCTCATTCCAAGTACGAATTGGATTGACTTGATCTCGGATATCTCGGCTCCAGAACGACCCTTGCTTGAAATTTCAATCCGAATGTCGAGATAAAATAATTTTTTTTGGGATTGACTTTATCTCCCCATTTTTATACCCGTTACTCGTAGAGTAAAAAGGGTATGCTAAAGTCGTGCAAATGTATGTAACAGGCAGAAGGAAGCATCTCCGATATCATAAAGTATATATATTCTTCATCAGCATCAACAGCCGAGTCAATATAGCCATGTCTGTCCGTCCGTCCGTCCGTTTGTATGAACACCTAGATCTCAGGGACTCAAGAGCTAGAGCAACCAAATTTTATACGTAAGCTAGTATTGTCTGTAGGCAGATCAAGTTTATTTTCTAATTTCGGCTACGACTCCCACCCCCGCAATAAAAAATATTGAATAACTCCACAATTTTTATGATATCGAGCTCAGATTTTGCAGTGTAGTCTATGTGGCCAATATCCACAATCTCACAAATTTCAAAAGGATCGGATAATAAATGGCCGAGTTAAAAAAATGTTGCATACTTATCCGAGCTGAGCTGAGTAACGGGTATTTCGAAGTCGGGCAAGGCCGACTTTACTTACGCTCTCGTTTTTTTCTGTGTATGGATGACCGAGCTCCAGCAAAACAGAGTGTACAAACGGTGGGTGGGACCAAAGGAACGAAAGATATCTCGAAGCTTGGTGGCTCGCTTAAGACAGCGGATCGCAGAGTCCTTGACCGTAAATCAGTTGTGATGACTACATCAGGCCAGAGAAGAAGAATCTGCAAGATTGTAAGTCGATTCATTGTTAAAACTGAACATGTTTGACAGTAACAAGTGACACGAAAACAGCTGGGCTGTCAAAAACAGTGTTGCCAAAAGAGAAAGAAGCTAAAAGAATCACCATTAAGCTGGAATAGGCCATAACTAAACATAACTAACCCTGATGTCGAAATTGATAGATAGATTTTCCCTTGGCTGATTTCGTAACAAAAAGAAAACGCAATTTTACTATTAAGTTTGTACTTGTTTAATTAGCAAACATAAATATTAAATGAAACATTTAAGTACATCAACATTTATATATATATATATATATATTTTAAATTGTTTATCAACATAATTATAATATTATAATAAATTCTCATTTATGTATAAGGTATGTATACAATTGTTCCATCGTAAAAATTTACCTACTTATGTACACAGCACCGCATCGGTTAAGTGCTAAGGATATTGGCCAATTGGCTCTTTTGTTGTGATTGGTTAAGTGCAGACATTCAATTAGCATTCAATACTTTTGTGTGTGTTTTACAAATACGAACGACTTTGGTCCAGTCGCAGGAAATCGTGGATGTTAAATCTTTGGAAACATTTCATTTTCTTTATCTCTAAGTCGATCACAAGACAACAGGCTTACTTAGGGCTATTATCTAGTTAGTTTTTACTAGCGTCAGGCATGTTGAAAATAATTTATCCATATCAGGTAGTTCGGGAGGATTTTGGTGGTGATGGTAGTTCATTCATATTCATTCATCACCCAGGCACTTGCACAGACTTCTCACCTTGGTCTTGCTGCTTAGTTTCAGGTAGGGGAGGAGGGGGGTAAAAGATTACATAGAATAGAGTTAGCTCTGTGGGTCATTAGCATAGAATCATAACCAACAAGCGACTAAAGGCAACTACTTATGCGGATTATTTACTGCTGGCAGAGTTAGAGTGTGTCAGTAAAGGAGCGGGGGGGGAAAACTAAAAAAAACTACGGAAAAAATGGTCAGAAGTATAAGGTAAAAAAATTAATGAAAGCCAGCTGGAGCAACAGGTCAGCTTATTGCTCCAGAGCGCCCAGTGGATGTTTTTGGTTTGGTGCGAAATGAAGAGCGAGAGGTGGTGTAAATGAGAAGCCCAGAAATGTTTGGTTTTGTGTTGAGGTCTTTGGCTAGCTCACTTCATGGCACGCGGATCCTCGCGCTGATACTTGGCAAACTCCAAGAATATCTCCTCCAAGGTGGTCTGACTAATGGAATAGTCCTCCACATTAAGCTCATCTCGTTGACGTTCCATTAGGCCAAAGATCTGTGACCATTTGATGCCAGTCAATGGAATGTAGAAGGTTAAGATGCCCTGATATTCCTCCCTGAAAGACCAAATAGAAGAGTAGGGTGAGTGCCACCATCAACGAGGATAAGTCATCATTCCTCTACTTACTGCAATATGGATTGCGGAAATTCATGTTCCACAAACTCCTTCACCTTATCAATACTCTGCTGGGCCAACTGCTCCGGCACACTGGGCTCATCGTCATGTCGTGCATAGCTACTACTTGTACGCGTCTGTTTCAGTGTCTCCATTTGCCGGCGCACCTTGATCTTCAGTATCAGTCCCTTTGAGAATTTATTCTTCAAATGTTGCGTTGAGCCAATGCACTTGAATTCACCATTAACCATAATGGCCAGACGTGTGCACAACGCCTCACACTCCTCCATGCTGTGTGAGGTGAGCACTATGGATTTACCCGAATCACGTATACGGCAGACCATATTCCATAGCTGTCGCCGGGCGGCAGGATCCATGCCCGTGGTGGGTTCATCTAAGTAAATTACGGAGGGACTGCCTATCACGGCAATGGCTGTGCTCAGTTTACGTTTATTGCCACCACTATAGGCCTTGGTCTCTTTATCCAGATGCTTCATGAAGCCAAACGATTTGGCCAAGTCCTCGGACAGCTGATTAATGCGTGCCGGTTGTACGCCACGCAAAAGGCTAAAGATGCGTAGTGTTTCACGGCCGGTGAGATCATCAAGTAGAGCATCGAATTGCGGACAATAGCCGATCTTTTTGTAGATACTATTCATGTCCGACTCAAGGCTCAGGCCCTGAACATAGGCGGCACCAAAACTGATACGCTCATCGCCGGTCATCATTTTGAAAGTTGTTGTCTTGCCCGCTCCATTGACACCCAAGAGGCCAAAGCATTCGACTCTGGGAAATGAAAGTTGGGATTGTTAGTTAGTCAAGCGAAATTGCGTTTCTGTTTTCTTGAGAAGTACCAAAGTACCAAAGTAAGGTTCTAAACTGGTTGAAGTAGCCTTGTCTGCAGATAGAGCACAATGTAAATTTGCCTAAATATTGCCAAAACTTTCATCATTTCATGTTCATTTTCAGTTCTTCATCCAACTACCCGAAATCTTCATTTCGTCACAATTCTTTGTATAAATAAAAACACTTTCGAACAGCTCATGAGCATCCAAGCAAGGCCAAAGTGTTTCTATTTATATAAAGTATTTTGAAGAAATACCAGAGCTGCAATGTATCCACTACTTTTAATTACTTTTCATTACAAAAATCTCAATTGTATTTGGTAATCGTAATTGAAACTTGGAATTACGAGTGTTAAAAGTAATTACTTGAATAATTGTACCTCTTAAAAGGAGGGTTTATTAGGTATCAGCTAATAAAAACTATGATTTTCCACCAAACAAGTTTGGAATCATCAAAATTATGGATTTTTGATCAAAAATATATAGAGAAAAGTTAACTTCGTTTGTGTACCCGTGCCGCACGTTTTTCTAACTAATTTGAAGGACTTTTCCACCTAAAACAAACCAGTTTTACTCACTAAGACTACTTTCCTGAACCAACTTTTCTATGACAGCTATACTATATAGATGTCCGATTTCGACCAAACCAAGTGGAATCATGGGAAAGCATAGCAAACTAGGAAATACAAAGTTTTGAGGCGTTTTTATTGAAAACAAAAAAGTTTTTCTCACCAAAACTAGTTTTTCGACCGATTATTCCTATGGCAGCTATGACCTATAGTCATCCGATTTTGACAAAACTTTGAAGAATTGTGTGAAAGCTTATAAAATAAATATATGTCAATTTTGAAGAGGTTTACATTAAAAACAAAAAAGTTTTTCTTACTAAGACTATTTTTCTAACCTTGCTTTTCTATGACAGCTATACTATATCAACTTCCGATTTCGACCAAACTTGGCAGAATCATGAAAAAGCATAATAAACTAGTAGATACGGAATTTGGAGACGTTTCCATTAAAAACAAAAATGTTTTTCTTACTAGAACTAGTTTTTCGACCGATCGTTCCTACGGCAGCTATATGTTATAGCCGGCCGGTTCCGACAAATAAGCAGCATAGTTGTACCAGAAGGCTTCGAGCAAAGTTTGGTCGCCATAGCCTTAAAACTGACGGAGAAGATAGCATAGAAACAGACGGACAAGGCTAAATCAACTCAGTTCGTCATGCTGATCAAGAATATATATACTTTATGTGGTCGGAAATGCTTCCTTTTATGCGTTACCAACATCTGAACCATTTCAATATACCCTCTGCAAGGGTATACAAATAAAGTTACTCATAAAAAAATGATAATAAAAAACGTTTGGTTTTTTTCGTGTTTCAGACTGTCCCTAACTACTACAAACACATCAAAGACCCTAATAAATCTGATTTTTCTTAAGCAAAGGTGTCCAGAGCCAGCTTAAGAAAATATTTCTCGAGCAACCACAACCACAAGAAGTAGAAAGAGAAATCAGGCTGTTGACTGCTGGTGTATACGCTCGTTTCTATCGGATGCGTCGTAAAGAACACCAAAACATAGTTTATTGTGGGGTTCTTTGTTGCAAGAGGCATGGAAGAGACAGAGAAAACAAACAAAGTTGTGCGACTCTACGGCTAACAATAACGAATGCGCGCGGTGCGCATAGGCAGTGGGCACCCCTTTTTCTATATAAATATCGAAATCTGTTTTGTTTAACATGCTGTTTTGCTTTTGCAAATATTATTGCCTTCTACTTACTCCTGTACACACAGCGAGACTTGATTGACGGCCAGAAATTTGCCATAATATTTGGTCACACGATCCAATACCAGATTTTTGTTGGCCAAATCAGTGGAGCTCATTTTCAATATGCGTTGACGTTCACTCTCCACATCCTCATCGAAATAACCATCCTCAGGTGGCGGTGGTGGCTTGCTAATGTGGGAAAGACAAATAAGTAGGAGATTCCCAGTGTTTTCAGTGCCCACAAACTACTCACATGGTACGCTTGCGCACCATATAGATGAGCTCATTGATTAGACCAAATTCACGCATGATAATGATCAGGAAAAAGAGCACTCCCGTGGCACACATGTACACAACTTCGGGCAGGACGCCCGGTTCCTGCCAGTCAAAGTAGGGCTTGAGATCTAATAGAATGGTAAAATCAAGAATTAGTTGCCAAAAATGATGTACAAAATACTCACTGCAGCACTTGGGCACCAGCTCACACATCAGAATTGGCGGCAATGTGCCCACCAATTCGCAGGCATTACGAGTGGCCACATTCGTGTACATCTTGTTCAGACCCATGGCCAGGGAGAAATGCGGAAATATGCGGAATATCCAGCCCAATAGCTTAGCCGTGTCCTTGGTATCAAAGAACTCGAATGACATGACCATGACCACAATAAACAGGGCCATGCCCGCGAATATGTTTACAATGGAAAGTCGGGCAAAACCTGTGGCCGGCTCGCGGAAAAGTAGGGACATGATGTACGTAAACGGCAAAACGGCCACACCAAAGATGAGCAGCAGCAGAAAATAGCGTCCCAGCTCCGAGAAGTGTGTGAAGCCCTGTTCCTGGAAGCAGGCTATGGTTATGATCACAATCAGGGCAGTCACCGTGTAGGTAACAAAGTCCCATAACAATTGTGACAACCAAAACGTCCACACTTTGACGCCACCCACAAACTGTAGCAGCTTCGAGCGGGACTCACGCTCCTTGATCAGGAACAGTATATACATGGCGCTGACGAAGCACATGCAGAAGCATAAATTGGTGGCCAATTGAGTGCCCAGATTGTTGCCCGTATTCAGTTGGGTCAAGAGAGTGTTGGGTGTATACGGCAGCGGAGCATTGGTGACCGCTATGCTTGCATCGGGTCCAATCAGCGCTCTGGCCATGGCATTGTGCACCAGATTGACCGACAACGGTGCCGTATGCAACGGTTGATTGTTCAACCAGGCCACTATTTTGTCCTCATGCATGCTGGCTGCAGCCAGATAACGTGAATTAATGCGCACCTGTATGGTCTGGCCCAGATTTAGTATGAAATCTTTGAATGATTTTGAACCGGTGGATGCATACTCATAGTTTGGCCCAAACGACTGCACCAGTTCTTCATATTCATTCGAAATATTTGCCATTAAGGTATTACTCAACACATCGGCTCCACGTTCCATGGTGGTCACGGCCAAGGGATATTGTGTCAGGCTCATGGTTATGGGTGGCAACTGTCGAAATGTGCCCTGTGTGCGTGTTATCAATATGGTTACCACCACAAAGAATATGGGCATTATGTTCTGTATGAGCAGCAGCAGCTTATTTCTCCAAGTGTAGAGCAGCTTCTTGAGCAACATGGCCTGCCATTGATTTGCAAACAATTGCATACCCTGCAACAGGCGACGATTCTCCGAGAAGACACCATCGGCTGTGAAGAGAAACGTAAATCGAGCTTAGATGGAGCGAGCAATGGAGAAGGGAAAGTTTGAACACTTACATTGCATGGATTCATTGTCGTCATCGGCGAAGCCAGTGCCACCATTCATAATCGCATTCTGATCCTTTTTCTTACCATCCATACCCTTTTCGGCTCCAACTTTCATAAACACCTCCTCCATGGAGGTGATACCCACACCATAGCCATTCAAATGTAAAGCCTGTGAGTTTTCCTCAAGTTGACCAAACATTTCTTCAAATTTACTAGAATAACTGTCGGGCAATTGATAGGACAACTCTGCGCCTATATCACTCTCTGGCTGAAGTCCGGGTATGTGGGCGTTGAGCAGGGCCGTAACTTCCGAGGTCTGGCAGGCTTCACGTTTAACGCAGATCTGAAAGAGACAGAGCATGAGATTCGAATTGTTTCGAAATTTGTTTCGTATTTGTTTCGCACGTCTTGAAAAAGCTTTTTCAATATTATCGGATCAGAAGTTGCTTCAAGAACTCGCAGTATCTTGTTCCATTCACATACCTATAGCACCTTTGTTCCGTATGAATCTCCGACACATAGTTTGGTATTTCAACTATGTCAAAAAGCTTCAGTCTATGTTAAAACTGGGTTGCCGGATATTACAAATATATCTATATCGATATTGAAAAAGTATCATTTCGATATGTATATTTTAGGTCAAAAACTATCGATATTTTCGATATTTTCACAAAAAAGCTATCCCGCTTGAAAAATTAAGCTTATTAAGATGTCATTTGACACTTTTTGTAACTACTTTCTAACTCAGATCAAAATCTAGGCATTGAATCTTCGATAAACTATAAAAACTCAAGGCGGCAGTTCTCTGAGTTTCTAGAGAAGGTTCGGTCCGGGAGCTTGAACCCGTTGGAAGGTCTAAGCTTTAGTTCTCAGTTCGGTTCCTGTACTAATCAAACCTCAGATTTTTGGTTCACGGAATCTTATATCATGGTAAAAACGTTAAGTAAAACATATATCAAAAGTATATTTAGACTGGATTTGTGTCAAATATCCAACGGAGCTGAAACTCATCCAAATGATATGAAAAATGATCATCATGTGTATAATTTTCAGCTCGATTGAATGATTTCAAGAATAATAAATCCAGTCCAAATGGATCAAGCAAGAGCTTTGTGGAAAACTTCCTGAAGTATGCTTCACCATGTAAGACCCATCTAAGACTAGACTTTCACAGTGAAGCAAGCTTTATGAGGTTGATGAAAAAGCTTTCGTTTGTGAGCTTTCGTTTTTTACAAGAGCTTTTTTTACTGTGTAAATCCCATCCATGAGAAAACAAATAAGGTAAGGCGCACATTTTTGAGCTTTTGCGCAAAGAACCTGACTCTCCAAGAGTACGCAAAACACTACTTGTTTTAAGTACTTAGCTGAGAACGCATGCTGCAAGCGCCATACCTTAGTTTTGGTATCATGATCCATCATGATCATGAAAACTAGTAAGTAGAGTAAAGTTAACTTTGGCTCGGCCATCTACCTGGCTCATTTCCAGTGAAAACCGACAAGTCTGACTCTACTTTTGTATGACAGCTATACTATATAGATGTCCGATATCGATCAAACTTTATGGAATCTTGGGAAAGCATAGCAAACTAAGAAATACAAAGTTTGGTGGCGTTTCCTTTGACAACAAAAAGGTTTTTCTCACAAAAACTAGTTTCTCGACCGATCATTTCTATGGCAGCTATAACCTATAGTCTTCCGATTTTGACAAAACTTTGAAGAATTGTGTGAAAGCTTAAAAAATAAATATTTGCCAATTTTTGAAGAGGTTTACATTGAAAACAAAAAAGTTTTTCTCACTAAGACTATTTTTCTAGCCTTACTTTTGTATGGTAGCTATACTATATAGATGTCCGATTTCGACCAAACTTAGTGGAATCATGGGAAAGCATAGCAAACTAAGAAATACAAAGTTTGGTGGCGTTTTGATTGAAAACAAAAAAGTTTTTCTCACTAGAACTAGTTTTTCGACCGATCGTTCCTATGGCAGCTATATGTTATAAACATCCACGGAGGAGATAGCTTAAAAACAAACGGACGGACAAACGGACAAGGCTAAATCAACTCAGCTCGTCAAGCTGAACAAGAATATATACACTTTATGTGGTCGGAAATGCTTACTTCCTTCTTCTACCAAAAACAAACAGTTTCTGAAAAACTTCTTAAAGTTCACTTCGTGTTTATCCTTGTTCCCACTCACCAATCGATATCCGGAACCATATTGTTTCTTCAGGAAAAACGAGGTGCCATGACACTTGAGCTCTCCATCACACATAATGGCAATTCGATCACCCAGCACATCAGCTTCATCCATAAAATGTGTGGTCAACAGCAAAGTTCTGCCCATTTTCTCTTTCTGCAACAAATCCCATAACTGCCGCCTGGCGGATGGATCCATACCCGAGCTAGGCTCATCGCAGAGCACCACTTTCGTGTCACCGCATAGGGCACAGCACACAGAGAGCTTGCGTTTCATGCCACCCGATAGTTTGGATGAGGCCACATTTGCCTTATCCTCCAGCTCGATCATCTTCAGGTATTTGTCCACCTCTCGTTCGACCTCTTTGCCCTTCAAGCCCTTCATGCGGCTAAAGAAGCGTATGTGATTCGAGACGCTCATCTCATCGAAGAGCACATTATGCTGCGGACAAATGCCCAGCGACATGCGTGCTCCCTCAATGTTGGTGCGTATGTCACTGCCATTGATGATGGCCGTGCCGGCGGTGGGCGGAAACATGCCCGTCAGCATGGATATGGTGGTGGTTTTGCCGGCACCATTATGCCCCAGCAGCACCGTAATCTCATCCTCAAACATATTCATGGACAGACCTTTGACAACCATTTTATCACCGAATTTCTTTTTCAAATGACGCATCTGTAGGCCAATATGTTTGCCCTCCGGTTCCGTTTCAAAGGCCTGGGGATTGCGTTGCGCTTCATGACCATTCGGCATATCCTCCACACCCACATAGTCAGCCTCACCGCACCAGAACTTACGCGTAAAGGGGAAATTCCACTTACGCGGCACACCAAATTCACCGGGCAGAATTTGCTCCACATACAGACAGATCAGCATGTAGATCACACACGAGGCCAACATCATCAGGATGACGGCACCCACAGTTAGGGTGTCATCCACCGAAACGGGTGTAAAGAGATTACTCCATTGCAGTCCCTCGCCGGTTCCCTCGAAACCCAGTATAAGCTTGATGCCAAAGCCCATGGCTGTATTGGAAATCAAACTCCAGCCCAGTTTGGATCCCAGCGAGAGATCGTCGTAGGTGTTGATGGTAAAGGAGAAGGGTATATAGGCGATGAACCAGATCAAACCGGTGACTGCGGCAGCAGTGCTGGCCTTTGAGAAGAGTGTGGCCATCATGAAGCAGAAGCAAATGCTGGTAATGATGTACACAATGAAGAAGAAGAGCAAGGTCGTAAAGTCGGCATAGGTGAGCACGGCCACATCATCACTCCAGCGTATTTTCATCAAGATGGCAATCAGTATGGCCGAAATGGTGAGCATAATGAAGGATTTGACAAACCAGGCGGTCCAGTGTAACCAATTGCTTAAGCCCATGATCTTCATCACCTCCTTCAGTTGTTTCTCCTTCTCCGCGGTGATGTACTGCAAAGGAAGAACTTGTGTTAGTGGACACTAGAGTTGAGAGCGAAGATCTACCACATTGGATGACTGGATGGTATCCAATTCCATTCCAATTGAATCTTACCTTGGTTATATACGTGCACGGATAAATGAAGCTCAGCAATATAATCAGCGACATTATGGAGGCCAGTCCCTCGAGCAGTGGATCAAATATATACGCCGGATACGGATAACGCTGCATTACCACCTCGGGTAGCGTATCCACCAGACTCTTTTGTCTCAGGAACGCCATGGTCAATGCATGTTGCAGGGGCAGAAAACCTTCACGTATATAACCCACCGGTATACCACCATCGGGAGCGTTCTCATTCCTTGGCCCCGTCAAATCGATTATCGGGAAAAGTCGCATTGTTAGCCAAGTCAAACCAATATTCAGCGTAGTGGTACGCGATTCGGAGGGAAAACGTAGCGCGAAATCAAATTGATTTGGCAATTCCTCCAGATTCGCCCAGTCATCATTGAATTGAATGCCAGCAAAGGAATTTTCGGATACCACACTCAACTGGAGTTGAGCCGCATTCTCAGAGGCCGTATAACCACCCATTTCCAGGGTATGTACCGTTTCATTCACCAGTTTATCCAGCAGCGGGTTGTAGGGTGAATAGTGTAGCCAGAAATTGGGACTTTTTAGGGTCATGGTCATGTTGTTAATGGTTTCGCTTTTGGGTGGGAATAGTTAGAAGAAGTTATTAAACTAGAGAATGAAATGCAGACATACTATATACGTAAAGTGCTGGGAATTAGTTACGCATTATTTAGTTTTTGCAGAAGAAGCTGTGTAGAGTTAAGGGTGGTTCTCTGTGTGAGTGTGTGTGTGTGTGTTTCTAAACACCTTTGTTAGAGAGGTCAGTAGTGCACCAAAAAGTATACCAAAATAATAGGCAATCGAAGCATTTAAAACGTAGAAGAAATACCCTTGCAGAGGTAGAATAGTTTGATTAGCTTTTTTTGCTGAGTCTTATTTACTTTTGTTGTTAAAAATTTATGCTAAAAATGTTGCTAAATTGATTCTTATGTTCTACGAATGCAGTGGATGCGTATAGGCTGCGGGCAAGCCTGCTTTTCAAGGTCGTTCTTTTGGTACTGTAGACTCCAGCAACACAAATGAAGCTTTACGCTTGAAATTCAGTTCAAATTCGAGTCTTTGCTTTTCCAACGAAGTTTTATAGCTTCTACGAATGCAGTGGATGCGTATAGGCTGCGGGCAAGCCTGCTTTTCAAGGTCGTTCTTTTGGTACTTTGGATTCCAGAAACACAAATGAAGCTTGACGCTTTAAGTTCACTAAAATTTTAGAGTCCTTACTTTTCCAACGAAGTTTTATAGCTTCTACGAATGCAGTGGATGCGTATAGGCTGCGGGCATGCCTGCTTTTCAAGGTCGTTCTTTTGGTACTTTGGATTCCAGCAACACTAATGAAGCTTGACGCTTGAAATTCAGCTAAAATTGTAGTCTTTGCTTTTCTAACGAAGTTTTATAGCTTCTACGAATGAGGTTGATGCGTATAGGCTGCGGGCATGCCTGCTTTTCAAGGTCGTTCTTTTGGTACTGTAGACTCCAGCAACACAAATGAAGCTTTACGCTTGAAATTCAGTTCAAATTCGAGTCTTTGCTTTTCCAACGAAGTTTTATAGCTTCTACGAATGCAGTGGATGCGTATAGGCTGCGGGCAAGCCTGCTTTTCAAGGTCGTTCTTTTGGTACTTTGGATTCCAGCAACGCTAATGAAGCTTCAATTTCTTTGCATTTTTACTAGTTTGGGTTCTCTTTCTATTGATTTTGCATGTAAGTGATTCGTCAGTCACGGTAAAATGGTTTGAAAAATTGTATATTCTTAGGTTTTGAATTATCACAATTAATTGTAAGCTCGTTTGTTTCTAACAATTTGTAAAAAGTATGTTCTAGTCTGGGGCAGAAATTTTGAGCGTTTTTTTTCATTACTTTTTTAGGAATGTTTAAAAAATGATATAAAAATCAAAAGGCAAAGTCAAGAAACCCGTCTCTAGTTCCAACATTCCCTCACAACTAGAAAGCTTTAAGAACTTTGTACTTGAATGAAGTACAAGCGGTGTTAATAGTACGTTAAGTACTTTCCTATTTCAAGTACGATTAGGTTAATAGTACGGTAAGTATGTACTTTCCTACGTCAAGTACGACTTCTTTAAGACCGAAATATTGGATCTAAGCTTGTTTCGGCCCATTTCAAGCACAGAACATTTTTTGGTCAGACTTGTAGGTGGTATTAGTCTTAAGTTATATTAATATTTTAAGTTTAAGTCTTATGAATTCTGATATCAACCCCAATCCGCACACTTGAAACAAAAGAAAGAGTTCATGGCACATGGCTTTAGCCCAATGTGTACTTGAAATGAGCTTAAGGTATTGTATCAAAGAAGACTAGCCAGATTCAAAAGACCTAGATGGATAGTACTGTACTGTTAACTATCATTTCCACATGTAACCAGTGTTAGATACAGTTGAAAATTTCATGAACAGATTCGTTTCGTTTCGTTCGTTCCACACTCCCTTTATTTGGCTAATGGTATTCGCCTTTCGGTATGTAAAGTATGTAACAGCCAGAAGGAAGCATCTCCAAGCTTATGAAATAAGTATTTGTTTGATCAGCATCAACAGCCGAGTCGAACCGTCCGTATGAACAAACAGATTTTGAAAAGATAGAGGCTTGACATGTATGGAACAATTAGTTCTTATACCCGCACATAAATTACCCCCTCAATTTAGAAAAAACGTAAAATCTCCTTGGGTTTTCTAGTTAGAAGTTTGGTACTTTCTGCACATATTTACATATCAGTATTATTTATCGAACCGTCGAAGGAACGATAAAGGAAAAACCAACATTTATGCTGGGCAGCACCGGCTGTAAAAGCAATGGGCAGCACTTTACACACCTAAACCATTTGTGTGCGTAATATTACAACTTTATTAATCATTTTCAAGCAATCAAATATCGAAACAAAACACTTGGCAGTGTGACCATAATGTATGCAGGTTTCTTAAATCTGGCCACACTATAGCAAAACCTACGAATTGACACTTTTGATATATTTGTTATGGTTTGATCTACTTTCTTAGTTGTTTTTCGTTTGTATTAAGACAAAATTGATACAGAACAGTACAGTTCCATTCCATTCCATTCCACATTAAAGACCTCAGCTGTTTCTTAAGCTATTATTGTGAGTATTATTATCTGGCAAACTGTTTACAGCTAAAAAGCAGTCATCACTTTATGTGATTTTCCTTCTGCAAGGGTATTATTAAATATTCGGCTTGCCGATTTTTTTTATTTTTTTTACATCTCACATTTTGGTTCAGTTCTTTACCTTTTCTTCTTCTTGGACATTAACAGCGCTATTAAAGCGTGCATGCGACGCGAATTCTGCATTGCATCTCTGAAAGTTTGGTGGCATACAACAGAAAGAATACATTGGCATATGGATTCATAAGGGACTTTCGATATATGAATGAATATAGGCATACAGGTTTATACATGGGCTCACAAAACAGAAATTCAAATGAAAGAAATGAGAAAAAGTCAAATTAAACACAAACTTAAGGCCTTGGCGTCAGATCAGTCAAAGAGTTAAGGAAATGCAGCTGCTTTGCCGCTTAGAATTCTCAAACGGTTTTAGTGACTTTGGTTTGAAATGGCATTTCTCTGTTTAAAGGGTAAGTTTATGATATTATAGAAGGAGATTTTGAAGATTTATGTTTGAATCTTAAAATCGTATTACTGTGGGAAAGCACAAATATCTTAGTTGCTTTTCCCTAAAGACCAGGATGTCGTTCCTAACAATTCTCTTTTATATTTGTAGATCTTAACACATGTGACTGGTTTTTCTGTGACCTTTACTGCAGGTACATCTTAACTTTCGTACTGTTCTGACTTCAGGCTTTAAATAGGCGCCTCATCTCTTTTTTAAAGCAAATTATATAGCTTTGTGCACCTCTCAAAAAACACACAAGAGAAAATGTAGTATTTAAATATGTAAAGGAAAAACTATACAAAAAGTTTGGAGTCGGTTTTCTGGTGTCTTAGCTGTTGTTGTGCTGACGGGGGGGGGAGGAAAATACAAACGTAACAAACTCAAAAAAAAAAACAACCTTAAAAACAAAAAACTTGTCGGGGTCTTATCAAAGAAAGAAGTTCCATTATATTTCATTACTTACTTGAACACTACCAGATTAGATATATTCAATGCATCGTAATGTTTTTCCGGCATAGACTCGGCCACCACCAGCGTTCGTACAAGAACTAACAGCAATGAGAATATGGCCGGTAATACCAATTCGATGACCAATTGCCATTTGTGATTCCATTGTAGAGTCCAGTTCTTCCACAGCAATAGGATAAACTTATCCCAATTGGAGACCTTGGCCATTTTGTTGCGGTTTGTAGTTAGCTCAGCACCTCATATTCACAAATCGAAATGAATCTCAGAAGCTGGAAAGAGAGATGGAAATGTGTGTTTTGGGTATATTCTAAATATGAAATTCGCAAAAGTTTTGCTATGTCAAATATGCTTTTCAAATCGCAAAATGAAACGCAAGCTGCTTGGTTTTTAAATTATACACAAAAACAGTCAAATCAATGGACTAAAAAGTAGAGAAAGTCGGCTCTAAAGAAAGCAAATATATTCTATAATATGCAATATAGTATTATTCATAATATTCATCTTCATTGATTATACTAAAAACCAGTAAGAAAGTTCTTCAAGCAGGACTAAAACATACTTTGTGCCTCTCAAAGCTTGTATTTATCAAACAATGTTCCAGTTCCGCTGTTCAAGCCGGTGCTGCCCAGCATAAAAGTTTGTTTTCCCTATAGCTCGATTAACGTTGATTCGATTTTCAATATTCCTTTGGCGGAACTATAAATAATACAGATTACTAAATATGTCCAAAAGGTACGAATCGTCTATCTATAAAACTGTGGGAGATATGACTTTTTATATACTTTATAGAAGGAATCATTGCCGACCACATAAAGTTTATATATCTTCTTGATCAGCATGACGAGCTGAGTTGATATAGCCATGTCCGTCTGTTTATATGCTATCTCCTCCGTCAGTCTTAAAGCTATCGCGCTTCTGATACAAATACTCTGCACATTTGGCTAAACCGGCCGGATTGTATGACCTTAACATATAGCTGCCATAGGAACGATCGGTCGAAAATCTAGTTCTAGTGAGAAAAACTTTTTTGTTTTCAATTCAAACGTCTTCAAACTCCGTAACTACTAGTTTTCTATGCTTCTCCATGATTCTGCCAAGTTTGGTCAAAATCGGGCATCTATATAGTATAGCTGTCATACAAAAGTAAGGTTAGAAACATAGTCTTAGTAAGAAAAACTTTTTTGTTTTCGATGTAAACCTTCTTAAAATTGGCATATATTTCTTTTATAAGCTTTAACACAATTCTTCAAAGTTTTGCCAAAATCGTATGACTATAGGTTATAGGTGCCATAGGAATGATCGGTCGAGAAACTAGTTTTAGTAGGAAAAACTTTTTTGTTTTCAAAGAAAACACCTCCAAACTTTGTAATTCTTAGTTTGCTATGCTCTCCCATTATTCCACTTAGTTTGGTCGAAATCGGACATCTATATGGTATAGCTGTCATTCAAAAGTAGAGTCAAAAGAGTAGTCTTAGTGAGAAAAGCTTTTTTGTTTTTAATGCAAACGCCTCCAAGCTTTGTATTTCTTAGTTTGATATGCTTTCCCATAGTTCCCATAATTTTAGTTGAAATCGGACATCTATATAGTATAGCTGCCATAGAATATTAGAGTCTGAAAAGTGATCTTAGTGAGAAAAACTTTTTTGCTTTCAATGCAAACGCCTCCAAACTTTGTACTTCTTAGTTTGCTATGCTTTCCCATGATTTCCATAATTTTGGTTGAAATCGGACATCTACATAGTATAGCTGTCATATAAAAGTAAAGACTGAAAAGTAGTCTTAGTGAGAAAAACTATTTTGTTTTCAAAGAAAACGCATCCAAAATTTGTATTTCTTAGTTTGTTATGCTTTTTCATGATTCTGCCAAGTTTGGTTCAAATCGGACAACTATATAGTATAGCTGCCATAGAAAAGTAGAGTCTGAAAAGTAGTCTTAGTGAGAAAAACTTTTGTTTAAGAATATATATAGTTTATAGGGGCGGAAATAGATTAATTCTGACTGTTACATACATTTGCAAAAGCTTGATACACCTCAAATAATCGCAGACGAATATCAGACTACTTTTGAGAGCGCTTGTTTAAAAAAAACGGTCACACTTATTAAAAAATTCAGTTCAGTTTAAACACAATGTGTCAGTTTCGTAAACAACAAGACTAAAATACTGTTTCATAATCTCAGACCATAGTAAAACTGTAAATAAATACGGTCACACTGACAGGAAGAATGGTAGCTGAAGGACAAAAACCAAACCGCTTGCAGAAAGGTATTCGGCGGATCAAACGACGTTTGATGGTATTTGTTTCACTTTGGGTTATTCATAGATAAATTTCTATATACATATTTTAGACTATAACTCAGCCTTTCTGACCAGTGTTCGTCCTTAAGTTGACTTCAGTGCACACCAAACACCAAACCACTCAATCACATTCACACGAGACCTCTGATGGTTGATTGGTTCTGGTCAAGACCACGGAACATATGTTTATTAATAAATCTAATCGCTTAGACAGACGATTAGATAAGGCTAAAACAAAAAAAAAAACAAAAAAAACAATAACCAAACCAATACAAAATCATAATAAACATATGTACGAATGTAAATCAAATCGATATAAAACACGATAGTTCGACACTTGACACCACAGAACTTGAACTTATGTACAATCGTCGTTATGAGGCTCTCACAAAATGAGAGCGCGCGTGTCGTTTATGGCATTTGTGTTGGGTTATTATCTGTGCAATCGTTTAGAAATTTAATAACCCTAGAAATTGTGAACTAAAAATGTCACATGAAATTATCACATGCCTTTTTTTTTTGTGGCCAAAACTGTGTACGTACTTATGCACGAGTATTTCTTTGTTAACCGATGTGAAACGATAATGGGAGTCGAGATAATCTTTTAGCCAGAAACAGCTGCCAAGCAACTGGTTTTAAAAATTCAAACATTTTTTTATATTTTGATGACTTGAGGATTACGTGACGGTTTTGTTGTGGAAACAAAACTAAAGCCGATTCAAACACAACTATAACCTAGGCATAATCTTTTGGATCTTGATGTGTCTTTTTTGATGATTCAAAAAGAGATTACAATCATGTGCGATTGAAAGAAGGCTCGCAAATGACTCATGCAAATGTCTAAAATGGGGTTTATTGATAAACGATTTGCAAAAAGAGTCGAAACTTAACAGCAGAACGGTTTGAAAACGACTCTACAAGAAGGGTCAGGTCTAGGGTACCATTTTCTTCCGATATTTTTTATCACATTCAAGTGCTTTTCGAGTACTCGGTCTGACTAAATTAATCATAAATGCGCTCGTTTTCTGATCACAAATGATACTTATGCTGGGAGAAAGTTATACCCCAGCCAGGACTGTTCTAAAAAGTTGCCTTTTTCACCCGTTCTTCTGATCATTATCGACTCATTTGCGAGCCTTTTTCGAGTTGTGTTTCAGTAAGTCACTTTCTGAGTCTTTCTGATGTAGTTTTAAAACCAATATTTGAGTCTTTTTCGAGTCCTGCTTGTTTTCCGATCATAAATGATAGTTTTGTCGGGATAAAATGGTATCCTAACAGCGATTCTTCTTGTTGAGTTGTTTTTAACCCGTTCTTCTGATCAGTTTTAGATTTAAATCATCCAAAGGGCTCGAGAAAAGACTCAGCACATTCGAGTCCTGCTCGTTTTCCGATCATAAATTATACTTTTGTCGTGAGAAAATGGTATTCTAACAGCGATTCTTCTTGTAGAGTCGTTTTTAAGCCGTTCTTCTGATTAGTTTCAGATTTAAATCATCCAAAGGGCTCGAGAAAAGACTCATCACATTCGAGTCTTTTTCGAGTCCTGCTCTTTTTCCGATCATAAATGATAGTTTTGTCGCGATTCTTCTTGTAGAGTCGTTTTTAATCATTTCTTCTGATCAGTTTCAGATCTAAATCATGCAAAGCGCTCGAGAAAAAGACTCATTAAAAGTGATTTTGTTGTAAAATAATCTTCCAAATGTTGGGTGGGTACCAGCAAGCATTCAAGCGAGTTTTTTCGAGTCATCGGAATGATATCCCACTGAGTTGTATTGTTGGGATGATAGATAAATGGATAGATAAATAAATAAAATAGTCATAAATGCGCTCGCTTGGTGATCATAAACGAAAAGCAACGACTTGTCTATTAGAGTCAATCTTAATCTGTTTTTCGAATCAGTTTCGACTCGTTTTCGAGTCATTTTCGGGTCATTTTCGGGTCGTTTTAAAATAATTCACATTTTGAGCATATGCGTGAGTCATTTTCGAGTCTTTTTTTAATCGCAGATGATGGTAATCTCATTTTAATAATCAAAACTGCTCGAAAAAGACCCATCAAGGTGATTTTTGTTAAAATAAACATTCAAATGTTGTATGGGTTGAGTAATTTGAGAATATCCACCCAACATTTGGAAGATCATTTTGAAAAAATCACCTTGATGAGACTTTTTCGAGCTCTTTTGATGATTAAAAGGGGATAAGTATCATGGGCGATTAAAAGAAGACTCGAAAAAGAGTCGTACTTATGCTCAAAGTGTGATTTATTGAAATACTCCTGAAAAAGTCTCAAAAATTACTCCAAAATGAGTCGCGGCTAGGGACCATTTTCTCCCGACAAAAGTATAATATCTGATCAGAAAAAAACGCATTTATGACTATTTTAGTCAGACCGAGGACTCAAAAAGGACTCGAATGTGATCAAAAGTTTGGTAAAATGTTTGCTGGGTATAACAGTTCAATCTAAAACCTAGATTGAAATTCTATATATCGAGATCAAGTCAGAAAGTTGGTCAGGCTCGACAATAACCTACTCTGTGGGTTCTTTTCTTCATAACTAAATTACGGCTAATTTAAACTAGACTTTTTTCCTTCTTTATTAACCAAAAAGTAAACACCTTTAATCTAGCCTAAAGGCACAACTTCCGGTGCATGGCACAAAACTCTATGTCAAGAACACCAGAAGTTTCTCTCTCTCTCTCTCCATCTTTAGTGTGACTCACACTTGAATATTCTGGAGAGTGTTGCTTACAAATCACACGCTCCACTAGAGCTGTATGCAAACAATTGAACTACTCACTGGGTGATAACAGTCATTTTCAAGACGATGTGAAATGCTAAACCTACAAAACTGAACATCTATCTACACACATACGACAACACCACGGAAGTCAATTGCATTTTACAACTTAAACACAAACAGAACCACGTTCAAAACAATCTTAAAATCCTAATCTTATTTAAGTTGTTTACGCATATCTTATTAATATTTATTATAAATATAAAAACTTGTATAGTCAAGTGTCTGTTTCCAAAACAAGCAGAAATTACTGAACAGATTCAGTCTGAAATAGTCAGTTTATCTATGTGATTTTGCTTTAATGGTCAAAGTTTTTCAAATTTTCATAGAAGCATATGAGGCTTAGATTAAACAGATTCGCTCAAACTGTAAAAACTTTGAAAGAAATCAACTTCAAATATTTTCAAAATATTTTACAAAAAGAAAAGTTTATTTTGGGTCAAAACTCAAAAAGAGCAAGACGGATGGGAGGCCAGAACAGGCGAACGATCAACGGCAGCAATTTGCCAAACCCAGCTTGCTTTTGAGCCTTCGAAACAATCGCCAGCACGGCGCAATGTGCAGCCGAAGCACCTAAGCAGGCGAGCAATCGACGCCAGTAATTTGCTTTGCACAACGCAACCCAAAAAGCAGCTGAGACTGCGCCACAAGTGGATACTCAGGACGTGTTACGATCTGCATAAGCTCCTCAACAGGCTAGCAATCGACGGCAGCAAGTTGCTAAACACAACGAATCCCAGAGAGCTTCTGAGAAAGCAGAAAGATGCTGAAAGGTCGGACTATGTATGATCAACAACAAAGGTAAGGCGCCCTTTTTTTTAAAAATTGAGCTTTTGCCAAGAGCGCGATTGAGAGTTGGAGTGTGAGAGCGAGAGTGAGTGTTAAAGCGAACGGCTCACATGGACGCAAATTATGTGTGACTACGTATGAACCTTACACTTCAAGAGTACGCTTAATACTGTAAGTTTTAAGTACTTTGCTGAGGGTGTACACTGCGAGCGCCTTACCTTAGTTGTTGTATCATGGGTTGGGTCAAACACTTACTCAAAATATTCGGTTTGTTTAAAAACTAGCTGCTATTTGCCAACTTTACATAGCTTTTAATCAAAAAAAAATGCTAAAATTATATTTAAGGGTTGATCATCTTAAAGATGTTTAAATAGAGGGATGGTGTTAATCTAGCGGTTCGTAAAATCGCGAAATCTCAAAAATTAACTCATTAGTTTTAATTGATTGATAAGATGGGTATGTGGAAGGAGTAGATCCAATGGTAGAGATGGAAAATTGCAAAGTTGACTCAAGTTTGGTATGAAAACTCGTTGTGGTACGGAAGGTACAGATCAAATTTTATAAAAAGTTAAGATTATAATAAAGATTTCATAGATGGAAACTGTAGAGTAAGCTTCAACGATTTAATTTAAGTAAAGCCTGAACGCACTAAAATAGATTTTTATGTCGTACGAAATGCCATTCAATAAGTCTCATTTATAATCTGGATTTCCAGAAGAGAACATATTGCAACTAAATTGAAACTTGGTGAAACTTAATTGAAAACAAATAACTAGCAGCACATTTTTTTTGGCCAACATCGAACAAATTGAAAGCAAAAACGAGTCTCAACATAAAAACTACTTGAATTTCTAAGTCAAATGTACCCAAACAATCAACCGGCCTCATTAAGGACCTTATCCCCATCTGGGGTCTACCGGAACTACCTACCTAATACATGAAATAGCATATAAAACAGTCGCCTTAGTTTGAGTATCTGCCAAGAATCATATTTGTGTTAGTGTCTCATGCGACTTGGAAAGCTGTGAGATGATCTTTTAATTGTCTGAATTTGATTTTAATAGACCCAGTGTGACCCTACCATTCTTCAGGCTTTTCTGGGATTTTTTTGAGGGTTTTTTAAGGACTTTTAGAGTTCGGGACATAAATTATTATATGTTCTGAAAATCAGACTTCACTGCTAGAGTTTTTATTACAAGACAAACTCAGTTTATGACCTAAACGGAATTTACACGGTGAAGCAAACGCTCTTAAGTTTTTATACTCTGTACCGTAGGAACATAAAGAATTATAAGTTTGTGCAAAAGTATGTAACATCCAGAAGGAAGCATCACCGACCCCATAAAGTATATATATTCTTGATCAGCATCAACAGCCGAGTCGATATAGCCATGTCCGTCTGTCCGTCCGTCTGTCTGTCCGTATGAACGCACAGATCTCAGAGATGGTAAGAGATAGAGGTTTGACGTGTATGGGACATATGCTTCTTATGTCTGCAGGCAGATCAAGTTTATTTTCAATTTTGGCCACGCCCCCTCCCGCCCCCGCAATTTAGAAAAAACGTCATATCTCCCACAGTTTTGAAGATAGATGGCTTGTTCCTTCTGGACATATTTAGTTATTAGAATAACTTATCGATCCGCCAAAGGAATGAAGAAGATCGGATGAACGGTTTTCGAGTTATGATCAAAAGACAAAATTTCTTGGTACAGAGTATGTTATAGTCGGGCTTGACCGACTTTCTTTCTTGTTCCAAAAGCTCTTGCTTATAGGAAGAAGCTGTAGATGTAAATGAAAGCTTTTTAAAGCATTTCCAGTAGTTCGCTTCACCGTGTAAGCCTCGTTTAAGTTTCTCAAAGTGCGGTAGAACTTTAAGTAAGTTGAAGTCCGAACCAATTTGTAGCTAAAGTTAACTAAAGATCAAAAAACTTTGGCTTTATTGACCTTATGCCAATAAATAGCCATTGCTCTAATAGTGTGACCAGAGTCTGCAGACATAAAATTGCTTGAGATAAAACAAGATGTTTTAGTGCTGAATAAAAGTCACTGAACCAAAAAGAACACTTGAAAAAAAGAGCAAAAGGCTGCTAGATTATAGAGAAGGGAATTAAATCTACTCGATCTTGAACAGTTGGTTACAAATCTCTCAACTTTTGTCAGCTAATAAAGGCAAGCAGTTGTAGCTACGAAACAAAAGCGGTTATACGAAAATCTCTAGAGAATTCTGGCACATTTTTTTGAAGTATTCGCTAGATATTTTGTGGTAATTCTCCAAAGAGTCGTGAATGGGAAACGTGAAAAGCCCTTGAAATAGCTAAAGAGGCAAACCACTCCCACCTTTGAAGTATTTTTAGCTTATTATTCGTGTTTATTGATGCAGAGTTGGCTAACCTTTGCGTTTGTCAACTAAAAACAAATTATATATAATATGTTACAGACATTGTAGATAATATTACTATCTGAGACAGTTTAATGGCACTATTCATATGACTCGATACGATAATGAAATGGCAAAAACTAATGACTAATGACATTCTCAATGCAACAGCTTGGTTCATTGAGTTCACATATTAAAAGAGATTATCTTAGCTTAGCTGATTTTGGACCAACTTGATCCCACAAACTAATGGACAGACGTCAACCAGGTAGCCTTATTTTCTTTTCTGATAATAACTCGAAAAGTACATCACAACTAGGGGGGGGGGGGGTTTTTCACCTGTTACGCACCTAGCACACTTTAAAAAAAATCACACACACACACTTTTGAAATCGAACGATCGTGCACCGAGAGTCTTAATCGTGAAACACGCGACCGCTTCGCCAAGAGTACAAATTATAACTGAGCCAAAGTGTACGCATTCTTCCTATTTATCAATAGTACGTAATAAAAAGCACAATCTAAGCAAAATAGCAGGCAATTATTCGACTTTGGTGCAAAATGTGGGCGGTCATAGTGTTATGATAAGGACAACAAGTACATGGGACACACAATATAGGCACAAGTGGAACATTTAGAGTGGTGGTCATTACGGAGGTGCTTGAGTGAGAATACTGGAAATGAATCATATTAATTGAATATCGAATGCGAAATGGGTATTATGCATAAGTGAATGCAATGTGGGGGGAAATTTTATTAATTGAAGCAACAATCTTCCAAAAGGTCGACACTAAAATCTATAATTTGGAAAACCCTCGCAAGTGCACTTAACTTTGTGTGCCCTTAGCTGGCTTAAGTCCTTGAACCATGCATTTTTCTTGGTTCATTATCCAATTGTGACATATAGAGTTATCTAGCTGGTTAACAGAAGCTTAGCAACATTGATTCATAACAAAAATGCTCTGTAAGGTTTGCCATTTAACCCTACATAGACTAAGAAACGAACAAAGCTTGCACATTATTGAAATTTATTAACAAAATTCTGCTAAAGAATGTGTTTCGCAACGTCTTCAGCGAAAGAGACCATTTTTGGCTTAATGGTTTCATCAAAAATCAGAAAGAAATCGGATTAGATCTGAAAATCTTTCTTCGCTTAAGGGATTACCTCAACTGAGACGCTTGCATGCTTTTTTTCCGACACTTCTACTACGGAAAATTAGAAAATCTGTGGAAGAGCTGTCCCTTGGCTACTCCCTTGGGCATTCATAATCTGCATATTTATACCCTTGCAAAGGGTATTATAATTTTGCCCAGCAGTTTGCAACGCATAGAAATATTCATTTCCGACCCCATAAACTATATATATTCTTGATCAGGGTGACGAGCTGAGTCGATTGAGCTTTGTCCGTCCGTCTGTCCGTCTGTCTGTCTGTTTCTACGCGAACTAGTCTCTCAGTTTTAAAGCCATCGAGCTGAAATTTTGCACAGAGTCTTCTTTTTGCTGCACATTACTAATCTGTCGGAGCCGACCGGATTGGATGACTATATCTCATAGCTCCCATAGGAACAATCGGTCGGAAAACTAGTTTTAGTATGAAAAACTTTTTTCTTTTCCATGGAAAAGTCTCCAAACTTTGTAATCGTAGGTTTTCTATGCTCTTTTATAATTCTGGCAAGTTTTATTGAAATCGGACAACTATATGATATAGCTGACATACAAAAGATAGGTCTGAAAAACAGTCTTAGTTAGAAAAACTTTTTTGTTTTCAATGGTAGCATCCTGTAATTTTGTGTTTTTTTGTTTCACAGGCTTTCACATAAACTTAAAAAATTTTGGCCAATTCGGATGACTATATCATAAGGCTTCCATACAAACGAAAATGGGAAAAAGAGTATTTTTTGAAAATATATAAGCAAGGGTATAAAAACTTCTGCACAGACGAAGTAAGCTTAGCTTTCTCGTTTTATACTCTGCACCAAAGGTACACAGAGTATTTGAAGTTGGTGCAAAAGTATCTACTATGTATTCTTGATCAGCATCAATAGTAGAGTCGATATAGCCAATGCCGTTTGTCTGTCCGTATGAACGCTCAGACCTCAGGGATGTTAAGAGATAGAGGTTTGAATTGTATGGTACAAAAACTTCCTATACTTGCAGGCAGATCAAGTTTACTTTCAATTTCTGCCACGCCCCCGAAATTTAAGAAAAACGTCATATCTCCCACAATTTTATAGATAGAATAATTGTAACTTCTGAACATATTTAGTAATCAGTATTTTTTATCGATTCGCCAAAGAAATTATGAAGATTGGTTGAGCGATAGTCGAGTTATAGGGAAAACATACATTTATGATGGGCAGCACTGCCTGAAACAGCGATGGGCAGCACTTAACACACTTCAACACTTTGTGTGGTAAATGAAAACCTTGGGATGTACAGAGGGCTTGACCGACTTTCTTACTTGTCTTATGACTGCTACTTGAAATACTCATAAGAATCGAAGCTAACAAAAGAGTGTGACCTTATCTTAAAAATAACAAATTTAGTTTTTTTTTCTGTCTTTCTTTGGCACTTTATGGGCTTTTTGGTATCTTTTGACTGTTTTCATAAAATGGTTTCTTAACAAAAGCTAACAAAAGAGTGTGACCTTATCTTAAAAATAAAATATGTGTTTTTTCTGTCTTTTTTTTTCGCAGTTTATGACTTTTTTTTGTATCTTTTGACTGTTCTCATTAGATTGTTTTTCAGGGAATCGAAGCTAGAAAAGAGTGTGACCTTATCTTAAAAATAAAATATGAGGTTAGTCAGTCATTTTTAGGCACTTTATGGCTTTTTTTTAGTATCTTTTGACTGTACTCATTAGATTGTTTTTCAGGGAATCGAAGCTAGAAAAGAGTGTGACCTTATCTTACAAATAAAAGCTTTTATCCAAGGATTTCTTGAAAAAAAACAACAAAAAAAATGCTTCAAACTTATCAAGTTAGTAATTTGTTATCAATTTGAATTTCCCAAACATATTTGTGGCCGTTGAAACACTCACTTCATCTTTGATCCCAACCAATTTCTCATAACTACTGCGTTTATTAATTTACACAAGTTTCGGTTCGGTTTTTGAATTCTAAGTTACTTGGCCAATTAAATCATAAACGATACTTAATGTCCGATAGAATAGTTATATCTAAGTGCATAAATAAAATTGTCTGATAAAACTGCCATTTGAAATTGAATCAAAACTAAAAGGCTATGCCGAAGCTTGTATGCTCTTTGCCTCAAGTGTGACCATCCATCCATCAATGAATGTGAACAATGAAAGAGCTGGCGAATTAAGAACATAACAAAATAAAACCAAATAAAGCTCAGAAAATATTATTAAAAATTGAATAGACTAGATCCATTTTGCAAGAGTGTATATCAAAAAAAATTATTGAAGAGTAATAAAACCAGTACTCCAATCAGTCATGGTAAAAGAACGTCTCTGAATCATCACTTAGACCAATCCCATCCAAAGTTGACTCATAAATGTTGTGGACTATCTATGAATCATTTTATCTGTTCAACAACTGAAATGAAAGCACCCGGTGGGGCGCGTGCGTTGAGCTTTGTAACACTAATTGTTCAGTTAACATCTATCAAGTGCAAATCCTTGAGTGGGCTATTTACGAGCGGTACGTTGCCCACTATCGGTTAGCGATAATAACCCCTTGATAAGACTTCTGTTGATCGAATATGAACTTAAGTTGCGTTTAATTAAATAAGTCAGACTGACTAGGCGAATTTTTCAGGGCACTTGTATCCTTGTGACCCGTGAAAGTTATACAACAAATGCAAATAGATTTAACTACTGCTTTACAGTGGAACCGAGCTCATTACAGATAGCCAATTTCCTTACTGTACATCACTAATTGTACAACACTTCTTCTAGGCCAGTGTTGTAATATTACAATCGTAACAATAAGGGGTGATTTTTTTAGCAGCATTGTTTTTGGCAGCTCAGCTATTTTTGTGTCACATGTTACTGTCAAACATGTTCAGTTTGGTATAAAAATTAGCCATGAATCGACTTATAAACGAGCAACGCTCGCAGATTATTGAATTTCACTTTTTTATTGGAAAATTGTGTTCAGCAACTAAGCTCATTTCTGGTTGAATGGATACGTAAACAAACGATCTATCGACTCAAATAAAGAGAGTATTATAAAATTGTTCAGATATTTTGTAAGGCATAGAAGGAAGCATCTCCGACCATATAAAGTATATGTATTCTTGATCAGCACGATGAGCTGAGTTGATCTAGCCAAATCAGTCTGTTTCTATGCTATCTCCTTCATCAGTTTGAAAGCTATCTTCACCAAACTTTGCACAAAGTTTTAAAGTACAAATACGCTACACATTTGTCGGAACCGACCGGATCGGATGACTATAGCACATAGCTGTCATAGGAATGATCGGTCGAAAAACTAGTTCTAGTGAGAAAAACTTTTTTGTTTTCAATGGAAACACCGCCAAACTTTGTATTTTTTAGTTTGCTATGCTTTTCCATGATTCCACTTAGTTAGTCTGAAATCGGACATCTATATAGTATTAGCTGTCATAGAAAAGTAAGTTCTGAAAAGTAGTCTTAGTGAGAAAAACTTTTTTGTTTTCAATGTAAACCTATTTAAAATTGGCATATATTCATTTTATAAGCTTTCACACAATTCTATAAAGTTATGTCAAAATCGGATAACTATAGCTTATAGCTGTCATAGGAATGATCGATCGAAAAACTAGTTTTAGTGAGAAAAACTTTTTTGTTTTCAATGGAAACGCCGCCAAACTTTGTATTTTTTAGTTTGCTATGCTTTTCCATGATTCCACTAAGTTTGATTGAAATCGGTTATCTATATAGTATAGCTGTTATAGAAAAGTAAGTTCTGAAAAGTAGTCTTAGTGAGAAAAACTTTTTTGTTTTCAATGTAAGCCTCTTTAAAATTGGCATTTATTAGTTTTATAAGATTTCACACAATTCTTTAAAGTTTTGTGCAAATCGGATGACTATAGGCTATAGCTGCCATGTGAATAATCGGTTGAAAAACCAGTTTTAGTAAGAAAAACTTTTTTGTTTTCAATGGAAACGCCTCCAAACTTTGTATTTCTTAGTTTGCTATGCTTTACCATGATTTCACTTAGTTTGTCTGAAATCGGACATCTATATAGTATAGCTGCCATAGAAAAGTAAGGTCCGAAAAGTAGTCTTAGTTAGAAAAACGTGCTGCAGGGGTTATAAAAATTTAACTTTCATCTATTTTTTTTAAAACAAATCCGAAAACTGCTAAGAAATCAGCCTTTGAGTGGTGTCATTTGTGTTTTTAACGCTTTGAATGTCCAAACTGGTTAAGTAAGGTAGACTTTAAAGTACCAATTTCAAATCTTAGATCTTTTCAAACCTTTTAAACCTTTTTCAGCTCCTTGCAGCTAGCAGAGTATTTTCTTTTATAAGACATTAAAAAAATGACTGAAATATACTCTCATATACCCTGCAAACCCATTGAAATTTCACCAAAAACAAAATTAAAAAAAAAAAGGAAAAGTTAAAAAAGAAAACTTCCTTCGAGCCGGATTTGAACCAGCGACCTATGGATTACTGCTACTGCTCCGCTCAGTTGCTGCATGCATTTGCCCCTCTACAGTCCACCGCTCTACCAACTGAGCTATCGAAGGTGAGTTGAACGCAGCGGTCCAACACACAAACAAACATGCATAGTTAATGCACGTTGACACACAAGTAAGCACTTGTGTGCTGGTATTTTTAAAGCGAAATCAAAATTAAGCCGCACAATCATCAAAAAGTGAAAGGTGATTTATATAAAGATTTGGAAATGCTGGAAGCAAGACCTTCGATAGCTCAGTTGGTAGAGCGGTGGACTGTAGTTGTTTATGTTTGGTGGATGTGGTTGAATGTTGTTAAACCATGGAAGCTCAGCCGTTATCCATAGGTCGCTGGTTCAAATCCGGCTCGAAGGATACCTTTTTTTTTGTTGGAGTGGTTTAAGTTTAAATTTGTGATTACCTTTTACCACCTTGGTCTATCCGAAGGACTAAATGAGAGAAGGAATGAGAAGTTCAATAAACGATGTAAATATATATGTATATAGCTTGGGAAAACAAAAAGTTGTGTGTTCTATTGTAGAAGCCTTTTGTTAGCTCTTCTCCTATTTGAGTTTGTTCATAAAATGTTAAATGAGTTATTGATTGGGTGGTGATTGGGGAGGGTTTTACCCATTGAGTGAGTCACTCGCTGTTGAATGAACCGCCTAACCTTGATAGAAACACACAAATTACTATATTTCATACATATGACCAAATGTCAAACGAACACGTGAAGCACTTAGAAAAATTATACGATTATTGTCAATTAGAAGAACAAATGTTTGTTTTTTTTTTTTGGGTAAATGACATTGTTCAATTAGCGGTCAACGCAAAATTAATAACAAACAATAGAATGATAAGTTACACCAATTTCAATTCCTTCAAGTGTTGAGTAACTTTAGTACCTACTGTATCAAAATGATAAAAAAAAAGTTCTCTAAGAAAAATTGAAGCATTTAAAATCCTAGTTTGAGTTTTAATGCATTGAAAACGCTGGTTCCCATTTCTGAATGATTAAAACTATCGGGAGTTCGAATTTGTGAGCGCTGGTTCCAGTTTCTGAATGATTAGAACTATCGGGAGTTCGAATTTATGAGCGTACACCAATAAAATTGATACAGCTATGCCTGACCAGGTCCTGAAAATGCTAGATTCCCCGTACCAGCTCTTTCAAATCTGTTAAATACTGACCCCTGCTTAATTGCTTATTTAATCCTTTATTTTCATTCAGCTCTGCACACATAAAAGACGGAAAAATTATTAGATTCTCTCATGGTTGGATTCGTAGGTACAACTAAGCCTGCGCTCTAAAGATAGTCAATCCTCTTAATCCACTACCATGGATAGTCGGTAAAGCGTACGATTAATTCATCTTTCAAGCCAATGTCCTTCCCTTACTACATAACACGAGCTGCTGCTTCGCTTTATGGTTGAACTAAGAACCCAACATTTACATTTTAAAGATTATTTCATGTAAATGTTGACCTCAGTTACGACTTAGATGGCCCAATTTGGGCATACTATTACCAGCATTTGGCTGTTGCAATAGTCTAGGCTAGTGGGGTCAAATCCCATGATTTTGGTAGCTAATTGGTTCATGGCTAGACAGACTAAATACCACTTGTCAACCAAGTCCAATTCTTTAGTTTTTGGCAGTAAAAGTTGGTAATAATAAGACAAGTCCAATTATGGAGAACGCCGACGAGTTGACATGTCGCAATATTAATTGACAATGGCTGATATATTTTCCATATTTTGCTCCGCACACGGAATGGTGTATGAATGTCCAATAAAGTGCAACTGATGCTACAGTATGTCATAGCTAGAATACCCAGTTCTGTGGATCGATTATAAAGATAATTAACGAACTCACATTTCTCACATAGCACGCATTTAGATAATAAAATATAATACAACAATTTGCCAGCGCTATTCTTTTGTTAGTCTATGCCTGGTGAAATGGCAAACCTTCCTGAGCATCTTTGGCATAAAGTAGAGAGAAACTAACTTCTGCTCGGTTGTAGTGTATTTAAAAGCATTCAAAACATACAAATTAAACAAATGCCAATTTTAAGGACATTTTCATATTGAAAACAAAACATTTTTCTAACCAGGACTACTTTTTAGACCTTACTTTTCTGTATCACCTAAACTAAATAGATGTCTGATTTCTAACAAACTTAATAGAATCATGAAAAAACGTTTAAAACTAATAAATACAAAATTTTGTAAGTGTTTTCGTTGGAAACAAAAAAGATTTTCCCACTAAAACTAGTTTTTCAACCGATCCTTCCTATGAGAACTATATGCTATAGTCATACGATGTTAACAAATCTTTGTAGAATTGTGGGAGAGCATTATAGATAAATATAAACCAATTTCAAGAGGATTTTCATTGAAAACAACAAGTTTTTCTGTACTAGACTACTTTTTAGATCTTACTTTTCTAAGGGAGCTATACTTATATAGTTTTCCGATTTCGACCAAACTTAATGGTATTATAAAAAAGGACAGCCAACTAGTAAATACAAAGTTTGAAAACAATGGGGATTAGTTTTTTGAAAGATCATCCCATGACAGCTATTTGATATAGTAATTCGATCGAAAGAAGTCGAAAGACTTCGTAGTTCACCCTTTACAATAGCAATGAGCAGGACGATGTCCAGGACCAGTGCTTCAAGTCTTGTAGTCTTACCGAAGAAGATGCATTAAGAACTAGTTACTTTAGAAGAAATGTCATAAATGAAGAATTTTATATTATAAGCAGAATCGGGAATTATGTTCAAGTGCAGGAAGTCAATTTGAAGGCAAAGGGTACAAGAAGCAAATGTCACACCTATATCGCTTACAATCTTTGTGATTTTATACTTAAAGTGATATATCTTTTGCACAAACTTTATATATCCTGTGTACCTTTGATAGAGAGTAATATAAACATCATCTATCTAACTAACATTAATATTGAAATTGAATCCTAACCACCCTGTATATTCCTTTGTCTTGGCCTCAGTTTTTTAGGCATCTCTTCCACCTATTTTGTTTACTTTTCTTTTACTTCTCTCACACGTTTTTGCCTTTTGTGGAAAGTAAGCTTGATTTGTTTTGTTCTGCACTTTCTTATTTCTACTTAAATTTCTGAATTCCTGTACCATATTTCCGAACCCAAATCGAACCAATTCCCATACTATTTGGGCATACTATTTTGAAATAAATGTTTTTCTTCTATTTTCTTGTATTATTTAACTGTTTTGTATACCCAACTCTTATTTTTCACCACTATATCTGTGCTTATTTTCATTTTTCTCCATTATTTATTCCCCCAAGTGCATTTCCAACTTTCAAAGCAATCAGCTCTCAGTGCCCCCCCCTTGTGTTTACCGGGTCATTAATTTCGACGCCAATTTAAATTTTTAATATTAATTAATCCACTCGTAAGTATGTATATTTACCTTTCATGCACGTTTTGTATGTACATATATATTTTACGCGTCTACCGTTAGTTTATATCTGGACTGGCCATACCGGTGATAATCTCTGCTTTCTGTTTTCCGAGCTGGCTCGTTTCTTAGATAATTATCGTCGTTTCTGTACACAATTTTTAAATGACTAACATTATTGTTGTTGTTATATATTGGCGTTGGGCATTACTGCATTATTAATGAAATAATTGTCGTTGTCGTTGGCAATTTGAAATTTGTAATAGTTCACTTCTGATTTAACCATTTTGTTGCAATGTCATTGTGAGACTGAACTACGAGGTAAGTGTAATGAATTGGATAAGCGCTTTAGTAGAGATTAAAGTTTACAGTGTGGATTTATAGCTTAGTGATAGCAATGGCATTATATGTATATATTTAACGGGCACAGTAAACTAAATGATGGTGCGAGCAATGTCATACAGCATTTCAAGTTTTGGGGAAATGCTCTTTTCTTCTTCTTTAAACTTCAAAATAACTAACATCAAAATCTTCAAAAACTTCAAAACTGCTGTTACAGTCTGTGATAGTAATGCCAAAACTACTCAAAAATATAGCAAAGCCATTTGAAAATCACCCGCCAAAAATTAGCATAGATTGTTTTCATATTTCAACTTTTGTCTCAAAAAGTTGGCATCACTGTTTAGGCCTAACAGTAACTGTAAAATCGTATGTAAACTCCATAAACTATTTTGGCAACACCCTGTACTTTGGCAAGCGCAACAGCAAGCGCGCAAGCAAAGGTTAAACCAAAATTATACAGATATTTTGGCGCCCCTCTGCCCGCCTTCCGTGTGGAAAAGAAAAATGTATGTACATACGGAAATAAAATTTGAGCAAATGACAAAGCTTGTTGATATTTAAGAGCCGGCAAACATATGTACATAGATTCAAGTGATGTACATATGTTTGTACATACATTTACACACGTTTGTTTTGATGATGCCACATTTATCACAAATTTGTTTATCTCTTTGGTCGCTGACTCGCTGCGTCATTCCATTCGGCACCATCTATTATTAATTTTGTTTCATGTTTTTTTGTTCTCTTCGTCTATCTATTAACCGTTTAGACTTAACAGCTGTTTAGCACACACACTCTCAAGCACGCACGCACACAAGCACAACAACAAAAAGTTTTAAAATTAATAAATATACTTCTAATGCCGCGGAGCACAATGTCAGAACTAAACTCTCAGCAATAAATAAACTGAGCGAAAAAACAACGGCAAGCTCCGGGCAGCTAGAAACAATAACAACACCCAATATGCGTGTGTCTATTACGTCAGCTGTGAATGATAAATGTATATTCGAATTATGCACACAGTTATCGGCTATCGATGACCAGAACGTTGGGTCAATCGAAAATTATGAAATTCAAAATTGGGTCAGTGGCCCTTAGTACTTCACCTTCACATTTTGACTAGACTTTTTGTAGTGAATTTAATGGCATTGCCCTCAAGTGGCCTTTCATTTTTTGATTAACCATAATTATGCAGTGACACGTGCGTGTTTTAAATTTATCAAGTCAATACATTTTCAGTTCAATTCAAATGGATGGGAACTGTTGCGGGTGTGTCCATATGTTACACATGAATATTTTACAGAGAACAATATTGGTCCTCCCTCCCGAGACAGTAATTTGAAATTCTCTCTTTTGTACCAATTATTGTATAATTAAACGGTTTTGGAAAGAATATGATTAATATTTTTGGAGGCTTTAAATGAGCCAAACTTCGTTTCACTATTAGCTTGGATAAAGTTAAAAAATGTGTTGAGTTCTATGAACATTTGAAAAACAAACCGAAAATGGATTTTATAGTTTTTTTTTCCTACTTTCTCATTCAAGTGCCTCCTTATGAACACTCAAAAGGCGACATCACAGCGCAGACGACTGTAGGCCTCAAGCGTGAGAGTGCAACAAATCACTGTAGATAATTCAAATATTTAAAAATAGTCCGATTACTTTAAGAGATTTTCTACATTTTCAACAATTTCAATAGAATAAGATGCCCTAAAGTATATATATTCTTGATCACCATCAACATCAGAGTCGATATAGACAAGTGCGTCAGTTCTTTGGTATGAACAAACAGATCTCAGATATGGTAAGAGATATAGGTTTAAAATGTACAAACCTTATGCTCTCAATAATCTTTCCCTTAATATTTGCCACGCCCCCGGAATTTATAAAAAAAATTTTATGTATACCACTGTTTTATAAATAGAGTATACTAATCAAAACTAGGTTTCAATTTGGAAAGGTTAAGTTTTAATGAGCGGCAGTCGAGTTATCAGCAAAAGAATGTTCACTACAGCATCTGCAGCATAAAAATGCATACCAAGCATACACTTTCGTTTACAGTCGGTCTTGACCGACTCTCATTCTTGTCTGTTAAAAACAAGGGTTGTTTTCACTTGAAAGTCGCACAGTGGAACGTTTTCCATTTGGCAAAACTATTAAAGCAGGTATTAATCAACTATTTAATAACTTAAATAAAATAGTTTCGAAATATTTTTGGTGCACCTTATAGACTTGACTCAATATCTAAAAAATGCTGCTTAAATATCTGTCATTTTATTTAAAAATATTTAAAATTTATGCTTTGAGCAGCCCTGGCTTAACTGTTTTATTCCATGCGATGTCTTCTTCAGTTTTTTTTTATCAAAGCCCAGTTAAATCAATAAATTAAAGACAATATTTAAGCGTTTCATAAGTTCCAGAATTTGGTTAAATATAAGTAGACACTGAACCACTGTCATGTCTGTTGTCTTCCCACTGTTAATGTAACATTCACGGTCACTTTCACTGTTCGCTCGCACTATTCTTTCACGGTCACTGTCACTGTCACTGTTACTGGCCCACTGCCAGCCTGCAGTCTGTTGACATTAACATGACAAAAAAGCAACCCTGCTTTGCTGTTAATAAGCCGCTATCTCTGCTTCTGTCTCTCTTAATCTTTATCCTTCATATTTATGGCAAAAATTCATGAATTCTAAGAATTCCCCTTGAAATTTAGGATGAAGGAGGTATTCTGCTTAGTGTGGTGTCTACTAATTGCCTACACAAACGCCGCCGATGAGCAATTCCATGAGGAGCTGGTGGTGCGTCCCCTGGCCGGCGACCATGTAAATACATACTTTCAATTTACCACGCGCTGGCATTACGGCGCCAAGGATCAATGTGAGTACGAGCGGCAGTGTTGAATCGTTCCAATAATAACCACCCTTGCATCCCCCCAGTGTATCACACCCAGCTGACGCCCCGCGTCATAGCCGAGCTGCTGCAGCAATTCGATGTCAAAGAGCTGAACATAGCCCTGACCCAAGGTCTGTGGCGCTATGAGACCTGGGGCTATCCCATTGTGGAGGCCACCGGGGGAGCTGAGTTCTGGGCCTGGTTCAGTGCCGCCAATTTGACCACAGCCCAGGTGGATCAGCAGTGGTCGCAACTGGCCAATGTATTCTCTGGAGTGCTGTGCGCCTCGCTCAATTTCGTGGATCAAACGAATAGCATACAACCGCAGTATACGCTCAGACCACAGTTTATGAGCGGCCTGGAGGAGGAGGAGGACTCGAAGTACATACGCTATGCCACCCTGCCGCGGGAAATTGTCTGCACGGAGAATCTGACGCCCTGGAAGAAGCTTCTGCCCTGCGGCAGTGCCTCGGGCTTGGCCTCGCTCTTGAATTCGGGCTATGTGCATCAAACCAAATACCATTCATTGGGCCTCAAGGTGCGCACTCTGTGCGATGAGCCCGAGAATTGTATTGTGGAACTCACCCAGACTGCCAATTTGGTGTACGACCTGAGGCTGTTGGAGCAAAGCAATATGGACTTCTCATTGCGCCGCCTGTTCGGCATGGGCCTGAATGGCTATTGTGAATTGGCCAGCTCCAGCAAGATCTATGTGCAACGCAACGAGCAGGGTCAGCGCTATCAGTTGGTGCCCGCACCGCCCCTTGAAGTGAACAGTGTGAGGGGAGGACATCGGTCGCTCTTTGGCGTCTATGACATGCAGAAGCAGTTCGATCAACAGGGCGAACGTCTGTTCAACATAGCCTGGCTGGCTCCCAAGACCAGCGAGCGGCGTAATCAAATGCCTCCGGCACCACCTCCGCTGTATGCTCATCGGTATCTGCTTGGCCAGGGACAGGAGCGCGGACGCATAGCCACCGAGCTGACCAATACACATTATGAGTCTTTACCCATCATACTGCAAGAGCTGATACCCTGGTATGTGCATCCCTATCTGCATACACTCAACATACGCCTGAAATCGCAGCTCCAACGCAATGAATACTCCTCCCAGCTGCTGCCATTCAAGCTGTTGCATTACTCGCCCAGCAAACAGCGCGAGTTGCCCACCCAC
This sequence comes from Lordiphosa fenestrarum, assembly GCA_035044985.1. Lineage (NCBI taxonomy): Eukaryota > Metazoa > Arthropoda > Insecta > Diptera > Drosophilidae > Lordiphosa > Lordiphosa fenestrarum. The sequence goes on from JAWNNO010004426.1 coordinate 702,161, forward strand.
CTGGAGTTGGCCTTCCGTCTGCCCGCCCAAAGTTCGGCCTTGATTACCCTCGAGGTGGATTATCTATTATTGAAATGGCTGGAATATCCACCAGATGCCAATCATGGACATTATATTGGCTCCGCTCTGGTGGCCACACAGTTGCCCTTGGCACGCAACTATAGCGCCCCGCCGCCGGAGGGTCACCTCTTTGAGCATTCCTTCAATGCTTCGCGTTCTGCGTACACGCTCTATTTGCATACCGAAGCCTTGATTGTCTCCCTGCCCACGCCCGACTTTAGTATGCCCTACAATGTCATCTGCTTGGCCTGCACTGTGGTGGCTTTGGCCTTTGGTCCCATACATAGTGTGGCCACCAAATTGATCATCGTGGAGCGTCAGACGGCGGCACCAAAGAATTTCCTGAAGAAAATTGTGTACAAGCTATTGAGGAAGGGTGGCCAGCAAAAGGCGGAGGAACAGCAGCAGGAACAGCCCGTATTGCTAGAGGAGCTGCAAGAAGTGCAGGAGGAGGAGGAGGAGGAGGAGGTAGAGGAGGATCAGAATGCTGAGCACGAGTCGTGATAATTTATATATTCCAAAAACAAACAAAAATAATAACAAACAATAAATGTTTAAATGTCCAGTTAAAAGAAACAAACGAAGAATCCAACGGTTAGGAACTTTCGAAGATCGTCTTACTCTTCAAGGAGGACATCTAAAATCGTTTATAAATCCTCATTAATTGACAATTTGTCTTAGGGACACAAATCGATGGGTTCAGCTCAGAGGTTCTCTCTTCGAAAATGTTGATCCTCTCTTAAATCCTAGCGAAAAAGGAAGGCAGTCCAAAATACACAAAAAAAAACTATATGTATGTGCTTATCAACTGAAATTCTGTCAAAACTCAGCACTTAAAGCCCGTCTTTAGGTAAAACGACCCTAAACATTTATGTATCCGAGCGGAAAGTTATTTTTCTTACTTTTAAGCTTAAGTCAAGTTAAAAAAAAGTGTCTGAAACTCATTTCTGTTCTAGTATCGTCTTTAATTCCGCCAAATCTCAAGGCTTAAAGTCGGTACTTAGGGATAACTTGCCGAATTTGGCTAAAAATGTTTTTAGGAAGTACCAAAAATTGGCAAAAAAAACCAATTCTGTTAAAGAATCTTCTTCAACTTCACCGAACCTCAAGCCTTCTTAGGTATAAAATCCCGATTTGGCCTTAAGACTGCGTGGAATGGTATTCTTCCAAACTTTCGAAGGTAAGACAGCCCTCGAAACGTTTTAAAACTCATTTCTGCTCTTTCATTGTTTAAAATTTCACCCTCTCTAAGCTTTTTTCAAGAGATATCGTTGCTATTCATACCTAATTTTACTTGGCAAGTCATATTTTCTGAATTTTGAAGTTTCCGCAAGTCCAAAATAATGTCAAAAACTTCTTTCTGTTCTAGCAACGCCCTTAATTCCATCGATTCTTCAACCTGTAGGCCCGTTTTTAAGTCTAACATTCAGAAATGTGCTCAAATCTGTTCGGCAAGTTATTTTCCTTGGACAGTTCGGAAGTTTCAAGACCATAAACCATGGAAGCTTTTCGATTGAAGCACTGCCGATGCATTATATACCCAATCCATAAGAAAGGCGACTCCAATGATTCTGGTAACTACCGAGGCATCTCATTCATGAACTGCATGGCGAAAATTCTTATGGGAATACTAAATAACAAGCTGGAAATGTGGTTACAAGAATATTAGAAGATAAGGGTTTTTGGAAAGGCTATTCTACTGCCGACACGATACTACGAATCTTTTTTCTATAATCCAACTCATGTGGAATATGAAAAAGAAGGTTTATTTATTTGTTTATAGATTGATAAGGTGCCAAGGTCCCCGACTGTATGGAAAAATTTCTCACAAGAGTTGGAGACATTGGTGGGAGTCAGGCAAAGATGCTATTATGGACGATCTTCATGATCTGACTTGTTGCTAAAAAAAATCACCCTTTTTCTTGGCTGGTACACCAAAAGTAGACAGTACTTCAAAGAACTTTGACCTTATCGGTGTGAAAAGATGGCGGGTTTTGGTCGCTGTCTTAAGGTTTTTTGTTCTACAGTATTGGTGGCAATGTGAATATCTGGTCTGTGGCGGATTTACCAGATCTAAAGCCACACTGATACGGTCCAAACTAGGCTTGTTGATAATATATCAAAATATCAATATATCGATATTTTTTACAAAAAAATAAATATTTATATCGAAATATTTTTTTTCCTGATATATCGCATATCGATATTATTTGGAAATATATTTTTTGATTTTGTGGTTGGTCACACTACACTTAGAAATCTTAAAAAGAGAAGATGAGCGAGGGCAAGGAGCTTTTACACAAACATAAACGCACATAATGCCACCTGCAGCCTATGTGCAAAAGTAATTAAGTCAAGTGGCAACACCACTAATCTCCTGTCACATTTGAGGAACAAGCACCCGGCGCATGCGAATTCAACATGTGTTAAGGTAAGAAAAAATGTAATGCCAGAAAGTCTTGAGAATTTTCCCGCGCAATTTTTTGACAGTGTGTGTGTGTGCGCGTCACTAACCCAGTCGGACTTTGTGTCATGTGTTGAGAAGAATCAGTACACCCGGTGGCATGATATTTCACGTAAATAGTCCCTACATGACTTTTTTTGCATGATATTAGCCCTTAATATATCTTGAAAAACTCACACGTTATTTTCTCAGATATTTGTAAGTCTAAATGTCTGAAATTTCATTCGAAAACATGAAAAACTCAGGGGTTTGTCAGCGAACGTCTCATGTCTTCCCACCTACGATATACAAAGTAGGTACATCTGGAGTACTAAGGCCCGATTTCTCAAAGGTTCCGGTTAGACAACCACCGGTCAGATTTGTTCATCAATATGACAAGCGGTTAAGTCATTTGCTTTTCTCAGCAGCAGTTTCGCCTGATATCGATAAATGCCTATCGCTGCTTCAGTGTGACCATACTGTTTGACTAAACGAACGAGTAAACGGCTGATTCGGTTTGGTTTGTTTGTATTTTAGTGCGATTGGTTGTTGCTGGTCATTGTTTTGCGTAAAAGTTGACTAAAATTCGATGTTCTGCTTCATCGAATTGCATTTCCATTGCGTGGAGTTGAAAAATTCGATTGTTCATAAACATTTTGTGTTGCAGCAAACATTTCAATAAACAAAGCAAGTGTGCGGCCAGCTGTTTGTATATCGATAAAAATATGGATAATTTCATCAGGGCTGAGCTCGCGGTTAAAGTTGACCGGTGGATGAGCAGCGTTTAAGTTTGTTCCTCCGGTTACGCCACATAGATTATGAGACACTCAAATTCGGTTAAACTGCCTGTCAAGTTGACCAACCGGACTTTGAGAAATTGGGCCTAAGAAAGTAAAGAACCCGAAGGCTGATGACGTCACCTAAACAGTAACGGTTAAAACCCCAAGGCTCAGGTTTTGTCATGCCTTATTACGTGAAAAGTAAGCATGAGAAAGTACATTTTTCATGATGAAAAGTCCGACTGGGAAGCCTTTTTATTCTTATGCATTTGTATGTGTGTGTACTTTCCGCGAATTTCATTGCTTTGTAAATAATTTTGGAGGTAAAATCATGTTACCAATATATCACATTTTTCTAGAGCATTGAACTTTTTCATTGTTTAAAAAATGAAATGAAGTCTTTTAAGTTTTTTCTAGTATTCTTACTTAAACTATTCAACCTTAAGATCTCTGTTCTTTAATGGAAAAAAGTTTATTGTTTTATTTTTAATTAATAAAAAGCTCAAAATAATTATAATGCATTTAAAGTTAATGTTATTTTGGGGGGTTTAAGATTTTTATACTGAAATATAAAAATATCAGATATATCGATATATTTTGGTGATAAATATTGCAAAAACCTGATGATATTTTTAAAAAATGATAATCATCGATACGATATTTTTTACATATTTTCACAACCCTATTCCAAACAACATAGAATTCATAACTGAACCTTATATACAATGGGGTAGAAGACTGATTTCAGGGTAATTGGCGCCAATCTCAAGCATCCTCTTTTGGGGCACAAGTTCCAAAATTCTGTTAAATTTTCGAAGATTGTTGAAATTTGATGATAGTTGTGCAAAGATCTAGAATATACTGGGAGATCTACAATTTTGTGGAAATTTCTAGAAGGTTCTGGGAACATATTAAAGATTTTGAGAAATATTTAATGCCAAAGTATCAAAAAATTTTCGAGAGGTGTCTACTTGCCCGAATTATGGCAATCGATGAAGTGTGTGGCAGGATACCTCCATTCCAATTCGGGTTTAGAAAGTCACATGGGACCCCGGAGCAGCTGAACAGGGTGACTAACTTTATTCTTGAAGGTTTCCAGGCTAGGGACTACATGGTTGGGGTCTACCTGGATATTAGGCAGGCTTTCGACAGAGTGTGGCACTACGGCACGGCTCTATAAGGTACAAAACATTCTACTGCCCCAGCTTTTCTCTCCTGTGAGAAGCTTTCTCATGGACAGCAGCTATTATGGCATTTACCTGCACATAAGTACTTGGCATCACATTCGGAGCTCACATCAATGCGCTGGTAAGTTGAAGAAGAATTTAGGATGGCCAACTCTCTAGTAGAAACAAACTCTCACTCCGTAATAAAGTGCAAATTTACAAGGACATCACTGCACCCGATATGTGGGATCCAAGTATATGGCATGGCTGAAAAATCTCATCTGAAAAAGATTCGAGTCCTTCAGACCATTTGCTTGTGCAGACTATCGGAAGCACACTGGTATATGTGCACCAGACACTTAGAGAGTGATCTTAGAGTACTCAAGATTGGAGACGTGTTAAATACACAGGCAGGTGCTTACGTAGAAAGATTGAGAAGCCACCCCAACACACTAGCCAGAAGGCAATTGCTAAGACGAAGAAAAACAGGGAGAAGAGTAATAGGCTAATTACACTAGGAGTGCGTTATGCGTTAATAGCTAACAATCGGCTTTTTTCTCATACAAAAAAAGCTGAATGTTGGCTATTAACGCATAAAGCACTCCTAGTGTAATTCAGCTTTAAGACGGCGCCTCAAGAAACTTGACCCCAGATAACATCCTAACAGACATATACCAGACAGAACCAATACACTAAACATATTTTATATCAACACAAATTCATTCTCAGACCCAAAACACTAGTCACACTTACATAAAATAATAAGCTATTTACACTAGGAGTGCGTTATGCGTTAATAGCCAACAGGCAGCTTTTTTTGTATGGGAAAAAAGCTGATTGTTAGCTATCAATCAATTTACAGCAAAGTTTTGTTTATAGCGAACTAATTTATGTTACAAATTTTCTATATAAAAGGGTTTATTTTTGGTCCCTTTGAGATTCTCTAAATAGAAGTTCGACTTTTTTTTCTGATTTGTCCATACCTGCCACAGCACCAGTATTACTTCTCCATTGCAAATCACAAATGTTTTTTATAACTTTTAAAGATTTTTTTTTTCGATTTTATTTAATAATTTTTTTTTTAGTTTTACTTTTTAAATAGTAAATTTAAATATATATATATATAAATATAAGTTGAGTTTACAATTACAATTTCGCTGCATTGACAAAAAAAAAAGAGGAGAAAAAAAATAGTGTTTAAACAAACAAATTATTATAATTAACACGAAAGAAAACGAAACAGATAGACTTAAAGCAATTAGAGTAAAAATGATCAAGCAAATCATTCTCAAAACGCAATAGCGCAGCAGCTAGTTGAGCTATTTAAAAATAATTATTATATAATTCTAAAGAAGCATTTCTCGGATCAATTACGATTAAAGGACTAAATGCTATTCACGTATAGAAGTTGGATTTTTTTCGTATTGTTTTTTTCAATCAGAGAGGAATTACTAGTAAAGTTTAGCGATGGTGAAGGGGGTGGTGCAGAAGTTGGAGAGAGAGAGAGAGGTAGTTTTGTTTCATTTGCTTTAAAGTTTCTTTCTCATTTCGAGCCGCCGGTCAATTCACTTCATCTAACATTTTGCTTAACATTCTGCTAGCGCACTTAACATGGCTATGATGAAATTGTGCAACACTAAAAAACGCCAATTAATGCCTGAATGATCACTTTTAAAAGGGAATACTGGCAATAGAAAATCAAACACTAAATAAAAGGTGCAGGATCGATGCATAATATTATATAAATACACGTGTTTTGAGCTACTTTTCTAAAAAATTGTTAAATAAAAATGATATAAATATAAAAAAATTTAGTATACATATTGCCACAAGATTTCGAGAAAGTGATACATTCCAAACTTTAGTTAAAATTGACCAAGAACTTGCCAAATATAACAGACCTGGCCGAGTATTTGGAGTTAAAACTACGAATTTTTAAATCAAAAGAAAGCTACTACTCGCATCTTTCTAAAAGCTACTCCTTTCTCTCTCTCTCTCAAACTGCTACACCTGTTTCATGTGTGTGAGTGTGTGTGTGGGAATATGGTGTGGATGATGGGGGAGGGGAGGGGAGGGGAGAGGTGTGAATCGGCTTTCTACTGAGGCGGCTGGTTGCCATAGTAACCATAGGCTCCCGTTGGCGGTGGTCCTTGTGGTGGTGCACCCGGTGGTGGCATTTGTGCTCCACCGCCAGCGCCAGCGGGTCGATAACCCTGATAGCCCTGCGTGGGCGGATACTGGGCATAGCCGGCGGGTGCCTGTGGCGGTTGATGATAGGCACCCGGATAGGCTGTGCCCACGGGTGGCGGCGGTCCATAGCCTTGTGGCGGTGGTGGTCCGCCGTAGGGTTGTCCCGCGCCCACAGGCGGAGCCTGAGGTTGATATTGATTGGGTGGCATGGGAGGTGTGGCACCGTTGGGAGGCGGCTGTTGCTGTTGTTGTTGCTGAGTGTTGGCTTGAGGATTGGCTGGTCCACCTGCTGAGGGTGGTGGCTGCTGCTGCTGCTGCTGGGGATTTGGTGGTGGAGCACCGCCGGGCTGTTGCGGTTGAGTGGGCGGTGGTCCATAGCCAGCTACACTGGTGGGCGTGGAATAGGTAGGCTGCACCTGGCTGGGCAAAGGAGCCACACCCGAAACCACCACACCACCAGCACCTGGTCCACCTCCTCCTGGCTGCTGCTGTTGCTGTGGCGGAGCGTAGGGCGTCTGCTGGTTGGCTGGTCCGGCTGCTCCCCCACTCGTGGGATTGCCGCCTGGAGCTGGTGGTGGTGTCGATTGCTGGACATTGGGTCCATTCGCTCCCGGCGGTGGCGTCTGACTGGGCGCCGCTGTGGTGCCTGTGTAGCCACCAGGCGGTGGTGGCGGCCCGCCGGCCACACTAGTCGGTGGATAGCCGCCTCCGCCTGCATTTGGAGGTGGTGCGCCCGCCGCCTGCTGTTGTTGCTGATATGCCTGGTAAGGAGATTGGGCATTGCTGTTGGGCGGCCCACCTGGTGGCCCATAATTACCCGGCGGCGGTGCACCACCAGCTGGTCCAGCTCCCGCCGGCTGGCCATATTGTTGAGGATTGGGTGGCGGATAGCCCGCATAACCCATAGGTGGTGGTGGTCCTCCGCCTCCTGAATTTTGTGGCGGCGGTGGACCGTATTGATTCACACCCTGAGGCGGTGGCGGCCCAGGCTGGCCACCCGGCGGTCCAGTTGGTGGTGGTCCATACATTTGACCGGGTGGTGGCGGCACCTGCTGACTGCCTGGTGGCGGTGGGGCATAGGCTCCCGGCGGAGGCGGTGGTCCCTGCTGTTGTCCACCGGCTGCCCCCGCATTGGGCTGCTGATAGGCTCCCGGGCCACCGTGATAGCCACCAGCCTGTCCCGCATTTGGCGGTGGTGGACCATAGGGACTCTGGGCGGGTGGACCATATGGCCCGTAGGCACCCTGCGGCTGGTATTGCGGCTGCGTCTGTGGTGGATAGCCGGGATAGTGTCCATGTTGCTGCTGCTGTTGCTGATAACTGACGCGATATTGGGTCTGGGGTGGTGGCACACCTGGTCCTGGCTGCTGCTGTTGCTGCTGGGGTCCACCCGGTTGCTGTTGTTGGGGTGGCTGCTGTTGCTGTTGGTTGGGCGGCTGCTGCTGGGGTTGTTGTTGCTGCTGCTGCTGTGGCTGTTGCTGCTGTTGTGGTGGCTGTTGATTCTGACCCGGCGGCAAGGGACCATTGTTGGGACGTTGCTGATCTGCGGGGAGAAAGAGAGAGAGAGATAAAAACAAAGCCAAGACCCAGAGGGTAGGCGACACTTACTAGCCGGCGCATTGGGATTCACCGCTTGCGTCTGCTGCTGCTGTTGACCCTGGCCAGCTGGACCGCCCTGGGCGTTTGTACGATAGCCTGCCTGATGTTGTTGCTGTGGTCCCGCCTGGCTGACTTGTGGTGGTACCGCTGCCCCGCCAGCCGCCTGCTGTTGTTGTTGAGATTGCTGCTGCTGTTGCTGGGCATTGGGTGGCATGCCAGGATGTGGCGGCTGTTGCTGTTGGGCTCCGTAGGGTGGCATCTGTACCAGAGATCCACCATCGGGGACGGCATGCATTTGCGAGGGAACGCCCTGTTGTTGCGGCTGAGGTCCCTGACCCGGTTGTTGTTGTTGTTGCTGCTGCTGCTGCTGCTGTTGTTGTTGTTGCTGTTGAGGTGGCGGTGGACCGGCCATCATGCCATGTGGTGGTCCGCTGGGAGGCGTCTGTTGGCCACCCTGTTGCATTGCCTGCGTTTGCAGAATATGCGGAGGCTGAGGGAAATAATGTTTGGTAAGTGGAAAGTGTCCTAGTTTTTCACCCTTCGAATGAGCCGCACCTGATATCCTAGAGTCTAGATGGGGGTTTCCTAACACAAGGGCATAGGATTGTTTTGCTACCATTATATCTGCCTTTTCTAGTTGCTTAGTTGTAAACCAAAGTTGACCTGCTTGCCTTGACACGCGGAATGTGTTTGATGAACAAAAGATGTTGTGAATAAGAGCTTAAGTTTATTAAGGGGGACCATAAGCAGCCCTTAACTACGTTCCACGTTGACCTGCTTGCCTTGACACGCGGAATGTAATTGATGTTGACACAGTGCTGCCAGCTTTTGTCGTTAAAAAAGAGTAAAGTTAACTCCTGCTCGGCCTTAGTTTGTATACGCTTGCAGCAGGTTTTTCCTATTAAGACTACTTTTCTGACTCCACTTTTCTATGGGAGCCTTACTATATAGTTGTCCGATCTCGACCAAACTTAGTGGAATCATGGGAAAGCATAGCAAACTAAGAAATACAAAGGTTGCAGGCGTTTCCATTGGAAACAAAAAAGTTTTTCTCACTAGGACCACTTTTCGGATCTTACTTTTCTATGACAGCTATACTATATAGTTGTCCGATCTCGACCAAACTTGGTGGAATAATGGAGAAGCCTAGCAAACTAAGAAATACCAAGTTTGGAGGCGTTTTCTTTAAAAACAAATAAGAGTTTCTCACTAAGACCATGGGAGCTTTACTATATAGATGTCCGATTTCGAACAAACTTAGTGGAATCATAAGCAAACTTAGAAATACAAAGTTTAAAGGCGTTTCCATTGAAAACAAAAAAGTTTTTCTCACTAAGATCACTTTTCGGATCTTACTTTTCTATGACAGCTATACTATATAGATGTCCGATTTCGACCAAACTTAGTGGGATCATAGAAAAGCATAGCAAACTAAGAAATACAAAGTTTGGAAGCGTTTTCTTTGAAAACAAATAAGTTATTCTCACTAAGACGACTTTTCGGACCTTACTTTTATATGGGAGCTTTACTATATAGATGTCCGATTTCGACCAAACTTAGTGGGATCATGGAAAAGCATAGCAAACTAAGAAATACCAAGTTTGGAGGCGTTTCCATTGAAAACAAACAACTTTTTCTCACTAAGACCACTTTTCAGACTCTACTTTTGTATGGGAGCTTTACTATATAGATGTCCGATTTCAACCAAACTATATAGAATCATGGAAGAGTATAGCAAACTAGGAAATACCAAATTTGGAGGCGTTTCCATTGAAAACAAAAAAGTTTTTCTCACTAAAAGTAGTTTTTCGACCGATCATTCCTATGACAGCTATAACCTATAGTCATCCGATTTTAACAAAACTTTGAAGAATTGTGTTAAAGCTTATAAAACAAATGAATGCCAATTTTAAAGAGGTTTCCATTTAAAACAAAAAAGTTTTTCTTACTAAGACTATTTTTCTAACCTTACTTTTGTATGACAGCTATCCTATATAGATGAGCGATTTCGACCAAACTTGTCAGAATCATAGAGAAGCATTAAAAACTTGTAAAGACGGAGTTTGGAAACGTTTGCATTGAAAACAAAAAAGTTTTTCTCACTAGAACTAATTTTCGACCGAGCGTTCCTATGGCAGCTATGTATATGTTATAGTCTTTCGATCCAGCCGGCTCCGACAAATGAGCAGCGTGTTTGTACCAGAAGACTTCGTGCAAAGTTTGCTTGAGATAGCTTTCAAACTGAAGGAGAAGATAGCATCGAAACAGACGGACAAGGCTAAATCAACTCAAATCGTCTTGCTGATCAAGAATATATATACTTTATGTGGTCGAAGATGCTTTCTTCCAATTTAAATATACCCTCTGGGTATAAAAATAGGGCAAGCTCCGTTCAGCAGACAATAATTGATACATCGGAAAGTTTCTGCTGAACGAAGTGCTACATTTTAGGATCAAGACTTTTAAAGACAAGGACTTAAAAGCGTAGCCGACATCGGTGCTAAAGTTTTAACATATTATTTAGCTCATTTTTAAATTCACTGCACAAAATGAAGCAGGTTACGTGTATCGGTATCGAAGAAAAACCTATCGATATACAATTACAGCTGTAGGTAGCAGTGTCACTCAAAATGAGCGTTCTATTTTCTCGATACAAGCTCCCTCTATGATGATAAGTCTATTATGACACCGTTTCGTTGGAGTACAGCAGAAAGATTAGTGAAAATGTTTGATTGATCAGGGAGCAAGTTCTTTTGCTGAACGCGGCCATTGATTCGCTAACTATGGGCAAGTTTGTACTAACAACTGATTACTTAGGGTACGATTAAAGCCAATTTCCTGAATTTTGTACAAAAGTACTCATAGAACGCTAACCTAGGTTACAGTTGAAAATCTGGGTATGAGTTGCTGCTTACAGAAGTCCTTTCTAGCAGAATTTAAGGGTCTGATCCCGGGTTTTTCCCCCCATACATGTTCCTTCAGGAACTGCCCAATGCATAAATGTTTGATTTCCCTTTGACTCAACTATCATTCTTCCGATCTCCTTGCTGTTCTTATAAATACTCTCTTTGGTTTGGTGAATTTCTCTTGCTATTTCAACTCTTATCGATCTATTTTGGTGGCCTTCTCCCTTCTTTCCCCGTAATGCCACAATTTCTTGCTTTTAATTTCTACACTTTTATTTGTATACTAAGATCAACCAAATTCCAATCCCTCCAATTGATCTTCCAGTACCCATTCGATCTCCTGTGCTAGCTCATTCTGTTCCATTTCAATTACCGGCAATATCTGCGTTATGTTCATGGCGGGATCGGCCAGTTGGGCCAAATAGACGAGATTGCGATGCAGCGCCACATGGTAGGTCATGCATTCCTGTGATTTGCCCATATTCTGGAAATCCTGTATGGTCTGAATGAGGCCACAGTTCTCGTCCAGCATTTTTTGTATCTGTGCGGAATTGACCTGAGGTGGTAGGCCGCCGCCACCGCCGCCTCCGCCGGCATTACGCTGAGCATTTGGTGGTGTGCCGCTGCCCATCATATTGGGTGTTCCGCCTCCACCACCAGAGATGACACTGCCCGGTGGACCAGCTACACCCATGGGTGGTCCACCTCCTCCGCCCCTTTGCTGCTGCTGCTGTTGTTGTTGCTGCTGCTGCTGCTGCTGCTGCATACCCATGGGCAGTACTCCGGGCGGCGGTTGTTGAGCCGCATTGGGATTGATGTTGGGTGGCGGCTGCTGCTGCTGAGTCGGAGGAGGCGGCTGCTGCTGCTGCGGCGGTTGCGGCGAATAAACTGCAGACATTTTACTGGCTGCAGCCTTCTTCTTCCGCTTGGGAGTTTTCTCCTGTTTTTCCACAATTTTAGCGGTTATTATTAACCGGTTGGGCAACAAAAAGTATAAAAATTGAGTTGTTGGGGTGGGCTTATGGGGTAGATGACACGCCCCCTCACAATTGTTGTTGTTGCGACCGACCGTTTAAAAATTGTGTTTCGTTTTTGTTGTTTTTTTTTTTGCAGTGTGCGGCTTTTTTCCCCTGCACACTCTCACACACAAACACACACACGCACACACACACACGCAGGCAGAGACACGGAAAAGTATTGGCAAGTCTTTGTTTGGGCTTTAATCTCTTAATTTAAGGTGACATTTAGACTGCGGATGGTTTAAGCAAACCAAATGTCCAAACTTTTCGTACGAAGTCTGCGCAAATTCATGAATTTTTTTGCTTTTTCTTTTACACTTTTTTTTTGCAAGGAACGACGCTTAAAACGATTACACACAGGCGGTCGGAAACGATTAATCGGTTCCGATTGACAGGGTACACTGTCAGACCCAAGCAGTTTGTATGACAGCTATGAAGGGTATGACAGGTGGAGAAAAACGAGAGTGCTTAGTCAGTAATCGATAGAGATAAGTTAATAGAGTGCGAATTTGATATTGAACATGCTAAGGTATGAACAGAACAATTGTTCGATAAATGTATTTAGTCGAACTGTATATGGCCAGTTCTGTACACATGAAAGGTTTGAAGTTAATGGCAACCAAATTTTTGTAATTCCCATAAAAAAGCTTGATATATTATATATTTAAAGATTTTGACGTACTACAAAAGATATAGAAAAATACCGAGCACGAACCACAATCAATTGTGATCACAGTTAATATAAGGACTTGTTTTCGTTTTCATTTTCAGTCTTCAGGTTCATCATACACTCATCATGCATGCTTGGCAACTCTATGCTTGAACGTGTAGTGCCGCCCAGCCAATATGGCGTACGCATGTGCTGGGGTGCTCCCCCCTCGATTTCGATAATGCCAACAATGCATAAAAACACATATTACACCAAGCCCAGCAATCGGTTGATTTATCTAGCTAATAAATTGAACATTGCTCTCATGAACCTAATTAAGAAATAAATAAATATGCTCAATTTTATGTGATAAAACCATAAATCGATAGAATATTTGGCACAGCCGGCAACAATCAGAGAGAGAGCAATCGATAACACACGCTGCTGCTGCTGGCTGGCTTTGGGCCAACATACAACAAAAAAAAAACTAAAATTTTTCAGTGTGTATGTGTGTGTGTGTGCGTTAGTGTGACAATTTATTAAACAAAACGAGGAAAACGAAAAGGCACACGGACAAAATAATATTTATATAATAATACAACATTAAGAACAGAACGGAACGGAACGGCTGCCTCTGGGTCATAAGTTAAAATTAAGAAAATCGCAAAAAAAAAAAAATTCTAATTAAAACAACATTCAAAGTGCAATAATTAAAAACATTACCACTTTTTTTTTTTGCCAAATTTCGAGAGAGATTTTCGGTTGTGAGACTCCACAGCTCAACAAGAAGAAGCAGAGCAGCGGAGACCGAAGACGCCAACAAAAAAAAGCGCGCAAAACATTAAAATTACAACAAAAAGTAAAAGAAACTTACAAAAAAAAAAAATCAGAGACAAGCCAGAGAAGAACAGTTAATGCTGGCTTGTTATCGATTTTCGTGTGTGTGTGCGTGTAAACAACAACAAGCAGAGCAGCAGCGTGTTATCAAAAGCAGCAGCAGCAGCCGGCGGCACCAAATGTTATAACTCCACACAAACTGGTCGAGACGAAAGCCCTAAACATTTTTAATAAACGAAAACCGCATCATTTTGGTAAGAAGAAGAGTTCCACTTCTTACCAAATGATTTCGCTGCTGCAAATGAAATTTCATGCGCTCTTGTTGTTGCTATCAAAAGTCTGGACATGCATCTGCTTCATGTTCAATCGCCAAGTGCGAGCCGTAAGTACAATTTAGGAGTTAAGCTATGTCCCCCGCCCCACCCCACCATGTCCCCGCTATGTAACTTGTATCTTGGCCAATGAGAGAGAGTGAGTGAGAGAGAGAGTGAGAGAGGGGGGAGGGGTAGTAGTAGGAAAAACAACATAATAAATGCCCGATAACCCTTTATCAATATATTTTGTGATTGCTTGGTTATGGGTGACATTTCTAATTGGCAACGGCTACAACGATTGCAGTCGTCCAGCGGCACACACCTCCGCTTATCATACCACCCCACCCCCCTCACACACTTCTTTCGTCTTCTTGTTGTTTTTGCCTTAACACCATGACACGGCAGCTGATTAAGAAATGTTACCTAGTTAAAGGGGAGCAACTCAAGACCAACTTAGCTGTGCTTGTTAAGTAGGCATTATTCAGCTAGCCACCAACTTTGGGTTTCTTCTGAAGAACCTTAGAGTAGTTATGGGCATTTCAAAATTAGTTGCCACATCACATTTGTTTGTATTTAGAACAGACCCGCCAGTCCACAGCACCGGGAAGCCGAAGTCACTCGCTTACTTCACACAGAGAGAAGCAAGTAAATCAACTGTTGTCTTTCCTGCAGCGATGTTCAGAAAGAGAGGCTCTCTGCCGAAAGAGTTTGGCCCCCCTGGGGGCTATGGGTGAACATCGCTGCTTTACTGCTCGCCAGCACAAGCTCATTTTTCTGTACTTTTCATTTGTCGCCGGCTCACGTTTTCTGCCAGTGTTGCCAATTTATCTATTTTTTCACTAGATCTAGCTTTTTTGTAAGTTCGAAAGCCAGAACCTGCAGTTTTAGCTATTTCGAAAAGAATATTTGACTTCTTGTAGCTATTTCAGTACAGACCGAAACTTTTGCTTGCAGAGTGTATTATAAAATTGTCTGGATGTTACAAAGCATAGAAGAAAGCATATTCGACCACATAAAGTATATATATTCTTGATCAGCAGGATAAGCTAAGTTAATTTAGCAATGTCCTTATGTTTCTTTACTATCTTTTCTTCAGTTTGAAAGCTATCTCTACCAAACTTTGCATGAAGTCTTTTTGTACAATTACGCTGCCAAATCTTATGACTATATCATATACCTGTCCATAGAAGGGATCGGTCGAAATACTAGTTTTAGTGAGAAAAACATTTTTGTGGTCAATGGAAACGCCTTTAAACTTTGTATTTCTAAGTTTGCTATGTTTTTTTATGATTCCACTAGGTTTAATCGAAATCGGACATCTATATAGTATAGCTGCCATAGAAAAGTAAGGTTTGAAAAATAGTCTTAGTAAGAAAAACTTTTTGGTTTTTAATGTTAACCTCTTGAAAAGTGGCATATAATTATTTTATAAGCTTTCACACAAAATCGGATTACTATAGGTTATAGCTGACATAGGAATGATCGGTCGAGAAACTAGTCTTAGTGAGAAAAACTTTTTTGTTTTCAAAGAAAATGCCTCCAAACTGTGTATTTCCTAGTTTGCTATGCTTTCCCAAGATTCCACCAAGTTTGGTCGAAATCGGACAACTATATGGCATAGCTGTCATACAAAAGTAGGGTCAGAAAAGTAGTCTTAGTGAGAAAAACTTGTTTGTTTTAGAAAAACATGCTGCAAGGGTATACAAACTTCAGCCGAGCCGAAGTTAACTTTCCTCTATTTTGCTGTACTATTTCCTTTATATGTATTATTGTCTCATTCTTAGCTTTTCTTTATTCTTGCTCTTTTTCTTTTCTTTCTATGCTTACTCATTTTAAATACTCTTACTTTTGATTTGCTCTCTGAATCTTAGCTGTTTGTTCTCTTATGAAACTTAGCTTTATTCTTAGAAGTTATTGTTTTTATACTCTGTACCGTAGGTACATAGAGTATTATAAGTTTGTGCAAAAGTATGTAACATCCAGAAGGAAGCATCTCCGACCCCATAAAGTATATATATTCTTGATCAGCATCAACAGCCGAGTCGATATAGCCATGTCCGTCTGTCCGTCCGTCTGTCTGTCCGTATGAACGCACATATCTCAGAGATGGTAAGAGATAGAGGTTTGACGTGTATGGGACATATGCTTCTTATGTCTGCAGGCAGATCAAGTTTATTTTCAATTTTGGCCACGCCCCCTCCCGCCCCCGCAATTTAGAAAAAACGTCATATCTCCCACAGTTTTGAAGATAGATGGCTTGTTCCTTCTGGACATATTTAGTTATTAGAATAACTTATCCGCCAAAGGAATGAAGAAGATCGGATGAACGGTTTTCGAGTTATGATCAAAAGACAAAATTTCTTGGTACAGAGTATGTTATAGTAGTATGTTATAGACCGACTTTCTTTCTTGTTTATATAACGTTTCTGTATTCTATACAGTTCTTCCTAAATAACTCTACTCTTCTTAATTATTCTCTCAGTTTTTCCTTGTGCCTTTTCTACCATTTATGTTCTTGTGATTCCTCTTTTTGTCCATGATTTGGTTCTCATTCATATTTTGCTTTTAATTGTATACTTCTTCCCCCTTTCGCCCCTTTCCTTCGCCCCTTCCCTTTCCTGTAGCCCTCCCCAGAGTCCAATTCTATAACTTTTCCAGCCTATTCTTTAAGTTTTGATGGCTCTTGTCATATATATTTGGTGAATTAAGATGCATTTAAAACCCCTTCTAGATCCAAAATTCTTCAATTGAATTCCATCGTTTTATTGCTTTTTGCGCCGAAAAGCAGGATAGTTCTCAAGGCTGAAAGTGTACTTGTGCCTTTTAGATTTAATTTGCATAATTTTAATGTTAAGCACACTCCATCTCTCTCTCTCTCTCTCTCTCTCTCTCTCTCTCTCTCTCTCCCTCTATCCATCTCCCTCTAAACCATGTTTAGCCCAAAATCTCTCAAAAATACCTCAGACTTTATTTCAGATTGTGTCTCAACCACTCCCGACTATATTTTTTGGATGAATATTTCAATTTTCATTTCTATCCTTTTTTTTCCATGCTGGTCTTATAAAACTCTTTGATATATTAACTCCCTTAGTGTTTCCAGTATCAGCCGGTTAAATATGAATTGTTCCCGTTATCGCCCGTTTCACGGCATCGTTTGAGTTTGGTGCAACGAAAAACGCTGGTCCTTGATCTGGATGAGACGCTAATACACTCACATCACAATGCCATGCCCAGGAATACAGTTAAACCGGGCACACCGCATGATTTTACGGTTAAAGTGACAATCGATAGGAATCCAGTTCGATTCTTTGTACATAAACGACCGCATGTCGATTATTTTTTGGATGTGGTAAGTGATAATCATTCTTCTTTTCCTCGATGATTTATGGATTGATTTTTTGGCCAACTTTCAGGTCTCACAGTGGTACGATCTGGTTGTGTTTACGGCCAGTATGGAAATTTATGGTGCTGCTGTAGCCGACAAGCTGGACAATGGTCGAAATATACTGCGGCGTCGCTATTATAGGCAACACTGCACGCCCGATTATGGATCGTATACCAAAGACTTGTCTGCCATATGCAGTGATTTGAATAGGGTAAGTGGGGGGAAGGACGATGGATCAAGATGATCGGAATTATGGCTTCTTAAATCGATATAGTATCGCCATTTCGTTGTAAAAATATCGATATAATGTTGCTTCTAGCTGTCGAAACCATGTCGCTTTCATACGACATCATTTCGATCAAAAATTATACGTTTTGAAACGAATTTCGATCGATATGATGTCGTTTTTTCTGTCGAAATTTCCGATTTCTTGACTAAGAACTTCATTTAAGCGATGCTCAGGCGAAGCTTTAAGAAAACAGACTACAAACTTTTAAACAATCTGTTGCTACATACTGACTGGTCATATCTTAATCAAGTTCATTGCGTTGAAACTGCAACCAATTTGTTGGTACTCTAAGCTTTACGAGGCTTTTGATATGTAGCTCTAAGTAAAAAGTGTTGAGAAGAATCTGCCATGTAGCTGTGCAAGCCTGAGGTCCGATTTCTCAAAGGTTCCGGTTAGGCAAACACCAGTCAGATTTGTTCGTCAAGAAGAAGTCATTTGCTTTTCTCAGCAGCAGTTTCGCCTGATATCGATAAATGCCTATCGCTGCTTCAGGTTGACCATGCTGTTTGACTAAACGAACTAGTACACAGCTGATTTGGGCGATTGATTATTGCTGCTCATTGTTTTGTTTAAAAGTTGATCAAAATTACTCTTCGAATTGCATTTACATTGCGTGGAGTTGAAATATTCGTTTATTCATAAACATTTTGTGTTGCAGTGTGCGGCCAGCTGTTTGTATATCGATAGAAATATCGATAATTTCAACGGGGCTGAGCTCGCGTTTAAGTTTGTCCCTCCGGTTACGCCACATACATCATGAGACACTCAGACACTTAGTTGACCTACCGGACTTTGAGAAATCGGTTCTTAGACACTTAAAGAATGGAAAGTCTCGCCTTTTCAAAGCTTACAAAAGATTGGAAAAAGCAACAGACTTGCTTCCAAGCGTATTTGCCATGAAAACTACGTTTCTTGAGTTGAAAGTAAGTTGAGTTGTAACGATCCTAAGAGTTTTCATCAATTCGTTAAGGGTGCATCGCTTTACTTTCTTCTTTTGGCCTCGTCTGGCATTGGATATTGTAAATCTCTGTGCAAATGTCTTTCCATCAACATGTTCTACATATGATTTCATATGTTAGGGCTCAATTTCATTTCCTTTTGTCCTAAATGGTTTGCTCTTGTTATAATCTAACTTTTTTTCGTGGACCGGTTAATGTACCTTCGTGCAACTTAAAGCAATGCCTATTCACATCTTGTTTTCCAGTCTTAATTTTCTACTTCTTGGAAAGAAAAGGCATGACGGTCTGACATTGCTAACACAGCAACTCTCTGCTATACCTAAACTCTTTGAACTCTTTCCTCAAAAATTCCCTTTATTTGTGTTGCTCTGACAATTTGTTGCACCTAAACAGGAACAAGTTTAGCTCTATCATGTTTGAATAGTTACTTATTGAATTCATATCAGCTTGAACAGCTCGAATCTTTTCGTGATCCCTTGGCACTCACACTGAACTCTCTGAGAACAAAGTCAAGGGTTTGCTAGGTAATATTAAACGCTGGTCTAAAGAGTTTAATGATCCCTAATACAATATCCTGGAGTTTGGTACGTCTTTTTGTATTACTAACCTTTTCTTCCTTCTATTTGTTTACTCTTCCCAACTTCAATTGAGGTTTCCTCCTTATACATATATCCAGACTAAAGCTTTTTGACTTACCGACTCTTGAACATAGACACATTATGTTGGGTATAATGCTTAGAAAGGGTTATATTGATGCAAAATACAGAGAACTTTAATGTCCCATCCAGACAAACACAGAACTGTATACACTTTTGAGGCTTCCTTTGGCTTCTTCTTTACATCAGATCGTTCCTCTTCTCAGTTGTCAACACTTGCGAAGTTTATCACTTTAAGTAATTCTTGTAAAGATGAGTTTCTTTTCACATTTGACTTGTGCCAGCCTTTAGTTTCCTATAAGTAGATTCAAATTTTGTTAGAGAGCAGAGAATGTTACATTTTCAAGAAGCCTAGGAATAGTTTATGGTGAGAACTGCTTTAGATAACTCATTTTGAATGCTTTTTTGAAACGATTAACTAAACTTGTGGTATATTTAGAGGTCATATATTAAGCAAATATCTTTATAAGTTAGCCCAAAACAGATTAGTGTATGAATGTGGCTTGTTTTTGTAAATTCTTTGCGTTTTTTTCTTCTAACCCTTGGCCAAGATTTCATCGGCTTTGCAACTGAATTAGTAAAGGAAATCGAAATTCAAAACATAAATCGATGATTCTAAGGCAGGAAAGAAAGCCAATACATTGATGCCAGCTCTAGCTCTCAGAGTTTCAAGTTGATTTTGGTTTGAAAAAAAATTACCTTGTAGTGCCTTTGCTTGTAGTCTAACTGTTTTTGATGCTTCAATTTTGTTCGGTAGAGTTGGCCTGTGATGGTTTTACCCTGTTGTAGCAGCTTATATTACGCCAAGCCACCAGAATTCGTCTGTGGGCATTGTTGGCGCACTGTCAACGCAATGCTTTCAATTTTGTCTTGCAATTTTGTTTCAATGTTGTTTTCAGCAAGTGGCTGGTGTGTTTATTGTAAGCACTGAGACTCAAGTCATGATTTATGATGCACAACATCAGATATTCATCTAACAAGACTTGATTTTTCTGCCTGCGCAATGGATTTGGACGAATTTGATGTCTCAGGGCTTTGATAGTCTTGCAGTCGCTGCAGTCTTTAGTTCAATTGATCTAGTTTAGACCTCAACTGCTTATAATCTTAGCCAGTATTGTTGGGGTATGTTTTAATAACAACGTTTTCTCTCTCTCTCTCTCTCTCTCTTTCGCAGATATTTATAATTGACAATTCGCCCGGCGCATATCGTTGTTTCCCCAACAATGCAATACCCATCAAAAGCTGGTTCTCCGATCCCATGGATACCGCTCTGTTATCGCTGCTTCCCATGTTGGATGCATTACGCTTTACGAACGATGTGCGTTCCGTATTATCGCGTAATCTTCATCTGCACCGCCTCTGGTAGCAGGTGTGCCACCTAGCCCTAGATAAATACTTAAATCATTAAGCGAAGCAAGGTTCTGAAATTAACAACAACAACAAACAAACAAACAACAACAACAACAACAAATGGTGGTGCTGTGACACATTAACGAATTTTTTTCATCATTATTATAATAATTTATGTTAACAGAAGCAAAGTGCATCGGTTTTTCCATACATTATGTTTTTTTTTCAAATTTCAAACTTTCTTCTTTGATCCCATTAAATGAGTTTTGCTTACCAATCGCTGTAAATTTGTGGTGTGACTAAGTTAGGTTTATCTATAACTTGAACCCCGCCCACTCCCAAAACGAGAACACTCACAGCATACAATTATGTAAAAGTGAAGCAGGAAGTTTGAAACAACAGAAATTGGTCAAGTTATATGTATAACTATATAATTAAATAAAAATATATATCATAATACTAAATACATTTAAATTTAAGATCGAAATTTACAACACAAATAAATTGTTGTAAGGCAAAAAAAACAAAAAAAAGAACAACAACCAGAAACCAACCTATCTATTATGTATAATTATGACTATTATTATTATTATTATTTTTAAAATTAAAAGGAAATTGTTTTACAAAATGAAACCCCCCAAAAAGAACTTATTGTGCTACATTGTTCTGATTTCAAAAACAAACAAAATTTATAGGCTTTTGTTTTTTTAAGCAAATATTTAAGTTGAAATATGTTTTAAAAACACTCAAAATTATGGAAAGTTTTTGGCAGGGACTGCTGAATACTGATTAAGTTGGAGTTTTTATTAGGGTCAAGGTTCGTAGGCGGTTTTTTTTTTAGGCAAATTTTCCCTGAAGCTCATTCACCCGAAAAAATGATTCAAAAATACTAAAATCTAATAATTTATGTTAACATTCAATGATTTTTGCAATACACAATCAATATCAAGAGCAATATTTAACTATGCTAAAACTGAGCCAGAATGGAAAAGCTGTTTTGAAGCATAAAATCAGGTACTTAAAGTAAAGCAATTATACGGTACTGCCTTACTTATAAGAGAAGCGTGTCTTTACAATAAAACCAAAATCTTAAATATATTTTTTTTTTCCAACTTGCTTAAAACTTGAAAACATTGGCGGGTTTTAGACCAGGCTGAAAACTTAAGGGCGAGATTTTTGATAGGAAAGAGAGAGATGGTTAGTAGTGCTACATCTTGGTTTCTCTCTAACTAAGACGGTGATTTACACGGTGAAGCAAACTTTATAAAGCTTTCTAAACGTAAGCTTTTTCAAAAACTTTATAAAGCTTGCTTCGCCGTGTAAGTCTCGTCTAAACTCCAAGTCTACCACATAAGTTAGTCAGAAAATAAGATTGAGCAGAAACAACTTAAAGTCTTCCCAGCAGGCCAGAGAATCTTCCTATGAAAATAATATTCAGACCTATTTCATTCTATTAACAGTTTATGTTTGCTATATTTTCGCTGACAGAGAGCTTTTCAGTCTACGCAAAGCTTTTGCTTTAACAACCACAGTTAAGCAACCTGTTTTGCAGAAACAGTTACTTAAAAATTTATAAACAAACCATAATTTAATACAGTTCATTACATTTCCAAATCCAGTCAACAATTTAACCCCGTTTCATACAAATGCGCCCTCCCATTTAGATTTTAAGGGTGAATTTCAACTTAATCATTTTTAGCAGTTTTGAGTAACATTTTGACATTTTGAGCTTCAAAAGTTTCTCCAATCATGCAACCAAATCAGCCTAAATTAAGATTTACAATTTATATATATTAAATTAAGCAAAAACCACAAAAAAAAAAACAACAAAAAAGCATTGAAACATTTCTTCTTTCTAAGAAATAAAATTGAAAGAAAAAAGAAACATCACTGAAAAAATTAAAACCAACTGCTTCCATAGTTAATGTTATGTCAAAATCCACACACACATATACACAAACAAACACACACACAACCAACGTCCCTTCCCAGATTGTAAAAAAAAAAACGAACACTTATTTGTTTTTGCGATGTTGTTAATTTTAAGTAGTTTGTAGCAAATTTGTTAAAATACAACTGAAAAGGGAACACAAAAATAGAAGAAAAAAAAAATTAAAAAATCATCTAAAGAAAAAAATCAATAAAAACTACAAATGCAATTCAAATTTTGTTTTAGTTTTTTTCAGTGTAGATTTGAACAATTCTAAACCGAATCGGTTTAGAGAGTTACGGCTTAGGACCAGTTTGCTGCCTTGATTTTAGCTAAACTTCTCTGATTTTAATGGTTGTAAAGCTACCCAAAAAAACTGCTTTAATTGTATATTTAAGTTCAAGCAACGAACTGCCAAAATAAATAAACCAAAAAACACAATTCTTTTGTTTTGGCCCAGTGTGGCTAGTTTTGAGTAAACTGCACAAGTGATGGTCACACTGCCAAGTGTTTTGTTTTGATTTTTGATGGCTTGAATCGATTTAATCTTTGCACACTGGGCCAGCAGGCCGTAATCTTGGCCAAAACGACATTCGGAAATTGTTTATAATACTTATAGCTATTTTATGGCAAAATTTGGAACCTTTTCACGAAATAGTTTTTGAGTGGCAGCCGATCAAAGTTGATTTTTCTGCAGGGGTATAAAAAAGCTAAAAATGGACAAGATCATTTTAAAATAGCTAAAAAGAATGAGTAAAATAATGCATGCTTAAATATATGGAGAGCTGGAGAATGCTGTGCTAGTTAAAAACACGAATGGCATTCTTCTGTGACGTATTTGTCCTGTAAGATTTATAGTTATAGTTAGAGTGTTTTTTTTCAGTGTGTCAATCAGTTACATTTTTTCAGGATATGCAAGTTTAGTCGATAATGCAGGTATTTTCAATTCAGATATAATTAGTAAGTGTCAAAGAAATATAACAAAAGAGATGCTCAATTAATTTTGCAATTTTTTTGCTTTAAAAACTCTGCAAGATTAAAAAATTAACAATTTTTTAAAAATCAGCTTTTAAACTAGCTTCTTTTCGTCAACTTTGTGACTGCAGTAATTGCTCATCTCTCGTTCTGTAGCTGGCAATTTTAATTTCAGTATTTTTGTCTTTACACTCAAACGGTCACACCATGCTCACCCACGCCACACGATGCCGGCAGAGCGAGTTGCATATTACCAAAAGCATTTAAATGAACTTCTGCAAAATGCGACCACTCACATACGTAGCTATCACAGCTCACTGGACCAGAAGGCTGCCCAGTTAAGCGAGCAGGCCAGTCGATTGTGGGAGTTGAGTCAACGTTATCGTCTGCTTGCCAACAGGTGACTGCACAAAATGTACTTACACTCTAGATGAGTAGCTAATTACTCGTTTCAGCTGTAATCCACTGGCTGCCACAGCCCTGTTGACCGCCTGCCAGCAGTTCTATGAGCCCATCCATCAAACCATGTGAGTTGTACTTAAAACTAGCCACTCCAGCTATTGCTAAGCCATTTGTTTTGTTTTGTTTCAGCTTGCAGCGTGCCGAAAAGTTAGCTGAATTGGACTTGTGTATACAAGAGTTTCAGCAGGCATGCCTGGCCCTGGCAGCAGAACAACAGCAGGAGGAGAATGCCTGTAACGACGGCGGCGGTACCCCTTTAAATGAGTGGATCTCTTGGCTGGAACAAACTCTGACTGTGTTCCAGACACATCACAAATACCTGGAGCTGCATGGTCGTTTGCTGTTGCCTCAAGTGCTGCAGGAGCAGACAGTTGAGCAATTTAAAAAGGATTTGCGCTTACCCGAGCAATATGAGGCTATGATTTGTATGGGTTTGGCTCGGGCGGAGCGTAAACCGCTATTGCTAATGGCAGACCGGTGAATCACCAAGAAGAGACAGACACTACTTCGAGTAAGGGTTGTTAACAAGGCCAGTGCTCGTTTTCGTAATCAATGGAACGGAATTGGCAGTAGATTTCATATGCTAGTACGTATTAGAGAACTCGGTTGTTGAGTTTTTGAAAAAGCGAATAGATATCAATGCCGATTCTGCAAAGTTTGATTGAAAACGGGAGCAGCTGGTCAATTTGGCAAGGAAATCAATTCGAAAGCCCCAGCTAGATTGCAAGGGCTTAATAAAACCAACATGTTTACACTTGTTATGTACTTAACTTAGCTTTTTCTGTGTCACAAAGCCGCTCCTCTTCTTGAAAATCCCAAATCTTGAACAGCTAGATGAAAAAACTGATCTGAAACCAGGCTTGAACCTTGGGTAAGATTTGTTGGAGCTTTAAATGTGGTTGTCAGGGTTAAGAATATACCTTTTTCGGTATATTGAGCTGCCATGTTCGTCTTTTATGTCCTGTTACAAAAATAACGACTATCTGTCGCTGTATATTATGAGTTTTTCAGCCCTGGGGTTCGATTATTTCTAGAAACTTGAGCTCATTTGATCAATTTTACTTTTCCAACCTGAATTGGATGGTTAATTAGGGATTCCACAAAGGCAAAGCAGTTTCTATACTTTAAATCTGACTGTTGGCCCTTAAAATTCCTCATCTTCTCTACCTTTTTGGAACTGATGCGGTTCCAGAATGACTTTAAGTTAGTTTTTGTTTGTTCTCTTTTTGTTTTGAAGTAGTTATCATCACTAAACCTACATCAATTGACTGTTTTCTTGCAGATCTTCTGGTTTAATACATTTTTGATTACTGGGTGAACCTCGTATCTGTTTACTCAAAGCAATCTGAAAGAGTTTCGAATGAATGTTTTGGGTATTTTAAAAAATAATTGGCTTTCTATTTGAGTAGTGAAAAACGCCACATTTCTTCCTTTGATCCAAGTAAATAGCTAGAAAAAAACACTTCAAAAATGTCTTAAATTCAAGTCAGGACTGTTAATTCTACTAATTAAACTCCTTTATTACCGGATAATATAAATGAGAGATATATAAAACACGTAGACTTTTCATCCTTTCCCTAGGGCATTCCACTTCTGTCATATATTTGAGGCTTTGAAATTAATAAGAAATCATTGTCGAATGAATTGATTAAGATTCACATTTCTAGTTTTCCGCATTTAAAATGTACTTTTTAACAAATTGAATATAAGAAAATGCCAATTTCAACTGTCCATCTAGCTACAGAAAAGCCAACAAAGCGGGCATCACTGACAGATTGCTGCCTCGTCTTCAAGCCCATATTCTAGCAAGTTCTTTAGCTTTCTTCCAGAAGGATTTACTTTTAGCTCTTCTCTAGCTAGCCTCAAGTCAGTGGCATCACTGGTCACAAAACAAAAACAAAAAAAAAATCCAATTCACATTTTGTTGTTTTTTTTTAGCACTTGCAATTACTTGAAATTTATTTAAAACACATTTGCAATTTCAAGTGAGTGTAACAGATGACGACGTGGTGGTGTTGGTGTAAGTTTCCTTTTGTTTATAAGATTTTCTGGTTGATGTTGTTGTTATTGTTGCCTCGTGCCACCAGGAACAATAAAATATCTGCCAAAAAGAAATTGTTGGTTTAATAAAATATCACGGCGAAAAATCGAACTCAGTTACAACCCACCTTTTAAACAAATTTCAAGCTTGTGCCCATCTCCCGTCCTTGCGGCTTAGCGCAATCTTCTGGCCTCACGTTCAGACTCCAGCAGGGTAAGAATGTCACCCTCGCGCACTGGTCCCTTCACGTTGCGAATGATCTGGCGATTCTGCTCGCCCAAGAATTCGACCTTGACCTGTGTACACTGGCCCTGGGAGCCGGTGCGGCCGAGAACCTTCATGACGCGAGCCCAAACAACTGGTTTATCCATAGTTGATAATTATTTTTTGTGAGGAAAATTCACGTGAGGAAGTGCGCTCCAAACGACAGTCGCAAGCAAAAAGGAAGTTGACAACGTGTTATCGATTTGACAAAGTGAAGTTGGCTGCGGTAGCGGCAGGGATGATAAGCGATTGCAATAAAAGTGTTGGAAAAGGGTTGTGGTGCTCCACCAATGGGGTAAATAGTTGATGGTAAAATAGTTGATAATATTTAGACAAAATTTAGTGTTTCATTTATTGTTTAAATAATTTAGATGTGAACAAAAATGAAAGTTAATGACAGTTGAAGCTCTCTGCCACACTGAAAGACAAATAGAGTTGTCAAGTGACGCAAACTGGTAGGGCGGGCCAAAATTTTAAATTTTAAAATCTTCTTCTCATTATATTACCAGATTTTGTTTGATCTCGTTAAAAAGAGCCAGAACCTCGTAAAAGTGTTCAGAGAGATAAAGTGAAGCTTTATAAAAACTAAACTGTAGTTGATCTGCTATGATTAAAAATTGTATATTTAACATAATATTAATTTACTATGGTCCAGCCGAATATTTTAGGTACTTGCCGATAGTTCAGCAGATAGTTTTCAGTAGTAGCTGCAGCTTTCGATAGTTTTTGAAAAATCAGCTTTTTTGTTTAGTTCCGCCAGGAAGATAAGAAAATCTAGGGCCTTACAAGTGAATAAATAAGTTTGAGGATAGATGAATTTGCAAAGGTAGAAGATACCTTTTACATAAATTTGATACTTATTTTAAGGCCGATGTTCTACTTTGTTGTTTTTTGTTTTAATATAATTTGTTTAAATATCTCCATCTATTTTTTTGTCAATTTTCTTTTTTTTATTATTTCAAAACTGTCGATATTTTAGCCGATAGTCATCGTTTGCTTTACAGTAATTTGCTCCGCAGCTGGCAACCTCAGACGTGGCACACGCTTCGTGACAACAGCCGAGCAACAACTCTGGTTTCTTGGAATAGCTTAAAATCTCAATTTAATTAATCAATTAGATTTATAATTTCAAATTTACATTTGAAGACCTTAGCCGTAGCTACAATTTCACTTAACTTTTGTAATTTCAACTAAAATATCAATTTCCCCATAATATTTCTTCACAACTTACCGATAGTTTAGTCATCGATAGTTTGACAGCTATTTTGGCCGCAGCTGGCAACCCTAGACGTGGCACACGCTTCGTGAAAACAGCCGAACGAATGTACCATAACTCGATGAAGCGAGCGCCAGATTGCACTTCATTTCGGGTTTTTCGGTCGAGCACGTCGGACGCTTCGCAAGTTTGTGGACTTTATTTGGTTGTTTTTTGGCTAATTTGTGGAATCGTTGAATTAACTATGAAGAATTTCATGTTCCTGGTGGTGATGGTGCTGCCCCTAATCCTGGGCACCCTGACGACACGTGAGTTGGGCGAAAAAACGTTGGGAAAGGGGGGCCGGCGGCGCTTCCAAGGGCGGCCTACGTGGCACACATACATTCCACACGCACGCAACCTACGGTCCACACACTTTCACCTGCAGATAAAAGTTTAAACTTTTGCTTAAACTTGCTAAGTTATTTAAGGAAAAGTGCTGGACGCAGGAAATTGGTGTGACAAATGGTGACTTTCTTTTTGCTGACTTGGCACATGCCCTCTCTTTCTCGCTCATGTTTTTTTAGCCTACAAACTGGGCGCTATGGCCGCCGAGCCAGCGGCTGAGGATGATCTGGTGGATGTGGACAGTGAGGAGGGAGCTGTTACTGGCGAGGATGCTGATACTGACCAGGAGGAGGCGGATACGGGCAGCAGTTCTGCCTCGCCGCACGCGGACACCTATTTGCTCTTCACCAAGCCACTGTATACACCCGGCCAGCAGCTGGATCTGCCCGGTGGCAAGCCCGTGGAGTTCTTGATTGGCTTCACCAACAAGGGAGCCGAGGAATTCGTCATTGAAACTGTGGAGGCCTCTTTCCGCTACCCCATGGACTTCAACTACTTCATTCAGAACTTCTCTGCCGTGGCCTACAATCGCGAGGTTAAGCCTGGCTTTGAGTCCACCCTGTCGTACACGTTTATGCCCTCGGACCAGTTTGCGGGCCGTCCATTTGGCTTGAACATCGCCCTGGCCTATCGTGATGCCAATGGAATTCAGTACAACGAGGCGGTTTTCAATGAGACGGTGCTGATCTCTGAGGTGGATGAGGGTCTGGACGGTGAGACATTCTTCCTGTATGTGTTGCTGGCCGGCATTGTGGTGCTGCTACTGGTCATTGGCCAGCAATATCTGCTGGGCAGCTCTGGCAAGCGCAAGCGTGCGGCAGCCAAGAAGGTCATCGAGACTGGCACAGCCAATGATTCCAACATCGACTACGATTGGGTGCCCCAGGAGACGCTGCGTGCGCTGCGTAAGTTGATTTGCATAGCCACAAATTGTATGTACTAATTGTTGTTAAATATTTTGCTGTGCGCAGAGAAATCACCACCCAAATCCAAGACGCCAAAGACCTCCCCCAAGCCGGGCAAACAGGCTAGCCCCAAGGCCGCCGCCAGCCAACAGAGCCCCAAGCAGCGCAAGGTCAAGCGCTCGGCGGGTGATGACTAAAGCAAAGACTGCCCCAAAACACCCAACTCCAAAACCCATCTATATTTCATCCTCCAGGAGTAGAGTCGTTCCCCAACAGGCATCCAACAGTTTCGTAATTAATTAGTAATATTACTATAAACCCCATTGTTTTTTTTTCGATTTCGATCAACAGAGATTGTTAGTGTTTAGCACAAAAAGAGAAATTTTTTTGAAATTTTGCGTTTCATTTCTTTGTCCCCCCCCACTCTCTGTCTCCTGCAGCCTTGTCCTTTCGTAGAATTTTGTCTTCGTTGTTGAAGACGGCGAAATGACACCAAGGAAACAAAACTAACTGAAAATACCTTCCAATTGTATGATAAATTTAATTAGCATATTATAAATCACTTTTTTTTATCAATTGTGTGTATATTTTTTGTTTGAAATGTTTGTGGGAAATGTTAAAAATTTTTGAATACAAATTTAGCTAGCGAAGCGTTTGGAAAGCTCCGAGAATAAAGCGAAAACTTGCAGTTGAAAAGAATACAATGGAATGGAAATTAAGAATAAACATTGTGATTTTTTATATTTTAAACAAATATTTTTTTGAGTGCATCATTTAAATTCCGACTTATCGATAAATTTCGCAGCAGTGTGACCAGACACTATCAACTGCATTGTTAAGAAGGTGGCCACTTGCATAAGATCGCAATGCCAGCATATGTTTGCTAGAAGAACTTGCTCCTTGATCAATTATATATTTTCAGTGGTCTTTCTGGTGAGCTCCTGGTGATACGGTATCCTCCTTTCAAGCCTCACTGCCACCTATAGCTGCAATTGTATATCGATAGCTTCTTTTCGATACCGATATGCGTATCTTGGTTCCTTTTAGCCGCTTAATTGAAAAATTAGTTTGTTTTTATGGGCCATAAATAATTTGAATAATGTTAAAAATATATGTAAACTCAAGTTTGCCTACAAGTAGGCAACTTCCATGTGTCTTTAAAAGGCTTTGTTCAAAAATGTAGCACTTCATTCAGCAGAAACTATTCGTTGTATAATTTTTCTGATTTTTTTCGATCAACTATTACAACATAGCATAGTTTGTCTATCGATAGGAATATCGATAGCACCAAGGGGATTGATCTGGTGGTTAAAAGTTGAACGGAGCTTGAACTGCGGTTAAGTTTGTTCCTTCGGTCACAGCATAAGACACCCAATTCGGCTAGCCTGCCGGTCAAGTTGACTGAAACATGGCTGTGGCAGATACTGCGGTTTTCAGATAGCTTATCGAAATCATTCAGACACTTCTCTGCACAGCTGTGAGTTTCTCGCTTCTCTTTTTGCGGTTGTTTGAAAAAACCCAGTTGAGCGCGGTACATAAAAGGACAGCAACAACCGTTACCTAAGCGCTCTCTGCTTCTGTTTGGTTGTGAGAGAAGAATCAAACATTTGTTCTTGGCTATCGCGCGTGTGCTTCTGAAATCGTTGCTGCTGCTGCTGCTTCGCTCTTTTCGATATTCGACAAATCGAAACTGTGAAAAGTAAACATTTTTAGACTTTTGCTACTTTCAATGAAACAGTTTCAGCCGGGATACAAGTCGCGCGGAAATAAGGACTGGTTCCGTTCGCCAGTGTCTGTAAACTGAGCGGAGTTTCTTTTGGTTCGGTTCAGCATTTTCAAGAAGATGCTCATCTTCGGAGCAAGCGGTTCGGCTAGTTCCATCTCAGCCCCAACAACATTATTTAGCGCCTTTTTCTCATCAATGAACCAAACCCCGTTCAAATTTCCCAAAAAGGGTTTAAGTCTCGGCTTAATGTTCCGTTTAGTTTTTGTTTCGTTTTGTTTGGTTTTGCAATCGAACTTGTTCGAACTTTCACCTTGAACTTGCCCTCGAAATGGCTTAACACCCAAAAGCTCTTCAATAAACCGAAGCTTTTCTCTTTTCAAACATGAACGGCGGCAATAAAACTTCGAGGCAGCATGGATGAGCGCGCTCTTCACAGCTAACACCTTTTCGTGATGCAACAATACAGGTGGGGCGGTGTCAGTGTGATGCGTACTTTTGCCAAAAGCTTAGGCTACAAAAGTACGCGCAGCACTGAACATTAAGGTACTTTAAAGAGAACTCACACTGATGCCACCTTACCTCTCTTGTTGTATCATGCACCTCGTCAGTGCGGCGGTTAACAATTCAAGCGAAAGTTTAAGTTCACGCGCTTTCCTGAAAAAGCTCTCAGCTTACAACTTTCGCCTCTTGCCCCACCATATTCGTCCACTGTGGCGGGCGGCCATGCTGTTGCGTCGCTGTTGGCAACAACTTGTTGTCCTGTTAAAACTCTAGACCCCCAAATTCATTCGTCAACAGACTCTCGTGCGATTCGGTTCAGCTTCCAGCAGCAGCAGCGGCAGCAGCAGCAGCAGCAAAATCAAATCTAGCGTTTTTTTTTGAATTCGCGCGCGTAACGGTTGCAATTTTTCAAATTGAACCAAAAATTTTTGGTGTTTTTGTGCTTGTGTTTTTTTGCTGTGTTTTCTGTGCTCGAAATTGAAAGTGCCCAAACAAATTTGGTTGAAATCAACACAGTTTTGAAAAAAATTCCAAAAAAATAATTAAATTTACAAAATTATTTAAGTGTGTGTGTGTGTGTGTGTGAGTGTGTCTGTGTTAACATTCCAGCTAACTGCAGGATTAAGTGGCACGCATAATCATAATCCCACAAACAAGTAAAACAAAACAGCAAACAAAAATCCAACCAAAAAAAAAAAAGAACCCACAGGAAGAGAAAAGGTGAGTGAAAATGTAAATAAAAATTGACTTTGACATTGCCGAATGCCTGATGAGCTGCTGGCTGGTTGGTGGGTATTTTTGGGCTAGGCCAAAAACAAAAAAAAAAAATAATTAATTACATGTTGGGTTTGAATTTGTAATTAATTAGATGTTGTTAAAAATAATGTGCCCAGCTTAGGGCGGGGGGGGGGGGGGCAAACAGTTCAAAACGAAACGAAATGGAGTTACACATAACTTGCCAAATTTTCTTTGGACATTTAACGAACTGAAAGGAATTCTTGGAAAGAGTTTAGCTGTTAGGGTAAAGAAAAACTGTCAAGCCGCAACGAAAGTGTATGCACAGTGTGAATTTTGAGCATAACTTAAGCATCGCTCGTCCGATCTTTATGAATCCTTTGGCGAATCGATAAATAATACTGATTACTAAATATGTGCCGAAGGTGCCAACCTTTTATCTATTAAGCTGTCGAAGCTATGACGATTTTTCCACTTTTGGTGATTGGGAAAGTTAGCTGAAGATCCACTTTTTTGTTGGAAAATTGTGTTCAGCACCGAAGCTCATTTCTGGTTGAATGGAACAAATTAGCCGTAATTGGTGTGAAGAGCAGCGAGAAACTCGGTACCGTAGGTACATAGAGTATATTAAGTTTGTGCAAAAGTATGTAACAGCCAGAAGAAAGCATCTCCGAGCCTATAAAGTATATATATTCTTGATCAGCACCAACAGCCGAGTCATGTCCGTCTGTCTGTCCGTCTGAACGCACAGATCTCAGAGATGGTAAGAGATAGAGGTTTGAAATGTATGGAACATTTGCTTCTTATGTCTGCAGGCAGATCAAGTTTATTTTCAAATTTGGCCACGCCCCTTCCCGCCCTCGCAATTTAGAAAAAACGTCATATCTGCCACAGTTTTAAAGATAGATGGTTCGTTCATTCTGGACATACTTAGTAATCGGGATAACTTATCGATCCGCCAAAGGAACGGGGAAGATCGGATGAACAGTTGTCGAGTTATGAACAAAAGACTGTTCGCTGCTGCAGCGCAGTAGCTGAGCTGCTTTCAGCTGCTTCTGCAGCATCAAAATTTATGCTGAGCGTATAATTTCGTTGGTACAGAGTATGTTAAAGTCGAGCTTGACCGACTTTCTTTCTTGTTTTGAACCAAACTGATGATATTTTAGGTTCGGAACAGGTTGGGGTTCAGCTTTAATTTCTAATGAGGTTCGGTTCACAGTATTCTGAAAGTTGGTATTCCGGGCTTGTACCGGTTCGGTTTTGAAAGTATTTGAATTCCAATTCCAGACTATTTCGCCAGAATCTTTTGTTCTTCTCTTGTACAGAGTATGAAACAAGAGGTAAGAGCTAGTCTATACGTCCCAAGCTAACTTAGCTTAGCTTAGAGTATGCAGGGAATGCAAGCTAATCGAACCAGCTGTGGTTCGGCATCGCTTGAACTTGTTTTAATAAATTTGACAACAATTCAAAATAATATGTTTGATTTTGAATCATAGCCCCGCTTGTCTTCTTCCGCTCAACATATATAATATTTTGTATACAGAAGTACTGTAGTGTACATACATACACACCAAACAACGCCGTGTGTGTGTGTGTGTGTATTCGCAATATGCAAATCAACTCAAACGCAAACACATCAAGCGAGAGAAACTCGGTTTTAACTGAAAGCCGCAACGTAAATAAATTTCACCCTCTTAACCAGGCTCTCGCTCAAAGATTGAGAACTTTATTAAAATTCCACATACGCCTAGTTGGCTGTCAGAACGGCCTCCACTGTCGGCAGCAGCTGCTGTTTGACTATTTGGCCTAAGTATGTACAAAAGTAACAATCAATTTTTACCCGCCTACAGGCCACACCTTTAAGCCTTTGAAAAACGCTTGTCAAACATTTTAATGAGATTTTCAAATTCCAAAGAAATTCAACTTTTTCTCTTTGTGGCTGTGTGTGTGTGTGTGTGTGGTGACAAGCAGCCAAGTTAATTAGCAAAAAACAGATAACGTCACACAAATACACACAAAAAATAATAATAAGAAGCAAAATAAAGGAGCAACCACTTTCTAAGGCCAGCTAAGGTCTCTGTTTTTTTTTTTGTCTTTTCCCAAACTGAACTGAGCAGCCACTTCAGAAGGGGTTGATGGGGCGCAAATTGCAAAGCAAATGATTTATTATCTGGCAAAAGGCAATTAAGCACAACTGCAATTAAGCTGAGAATTTAGAATAGCCGATTTCGAAGTTGTATAAAGTATGCAGAGCTTATATCCCTGGCTTAAGAATGGCAAGTGATTCGAAATAGCTACTTTCGGTTGGATTTTTAGATTTAGATTGGCTGCATTTGACTCAGCAATCTATCAAATTAGTGTTTCATTCACAAATTGCAAAACTTTTCATGGTTAAGGAACACTTGCTTGTGGATCGTGTGGAATTAGACAATAATAAGGCTCGCTTGTGCTCTTGGACTTCAATTATTTGGCGTGGATGTTAAAAATTAAGTTTTATTTCAAGCTTTAACAAGGCAAGTGTTTGAATCAGCTGTTTTTCTATCCCTTACTCACTTGAACATGTGCATAAGACTCCACTTAAGGCATTAAGAGACATTCTCAAGACTTTCTTATAAACTCAACAAAGTTAATCGAGTCGAGGCCAATGAATCTCAAAAATGTCGGTTTAATACACTTTCGACAAACATTTGACTAATTTGTTCGCAAAAATGGAGCTTGGTGACCCCACCAAAACATCACATGACCTCTCTGAAGTTTAAAAATAAGCTAGAAAGCTTATTCTGATAATACAGCATATACTCTATCGTTTTATTTGTTGAACGATTCCTCTAAGCTAAAAATGTTCTCTTGAATAAACAGAATTTGTTTGTGGGCTTTGTTCGCGCACTGGCAACGCAATGCTTTCGGTTTTGTTTTGCGTTTTTGTGTGTACTAAGTCCAAAGTCACGATTAATGTGGCGCAACATGCAACAGGACTTCACCAGGCATGATTTTCTGCTTGCGCAGTGGATTTGGACGAATTCGATTATTCTTTGATGGCTTGTGGCGCTCGCAAATTGGGCTGAAGGCCGGCTTACAAGCGGTTTTTTATTCCATTAGTATCCTCAAACTTACAAAACGCAAAGTTTTAGGTGAAATCCTAAAGATTTCACCTTTTTCGTGGCCGCATTTATGCAGTCCAATTTAGGAGAGAGCACCATTCCATGATGGCAAACAACTGACACCAGAAACTTTTGATGCAGTAATAAAGCATAAATGTGTCACTTGTCAAGTTGGAGAGGATGCGTTCAATGGTTCTCAAGAAGGAGTGTGTTCAATACGTGTATATAAAGATGACAAAATCATTTCGATGAGCCAATTTCTGACTTACTGACCCCTATTCCACAGGCACATTCTGGAGGTAATTCTCTGGACGATCTAAATGACTTTCTGTGTATTTCCTAATTAGAGAAGAGGAGGGCAATCTCTGGACGATCATAATGACTTTCTGTGTATTTCCTTATCAGAGATAAATATCCCTTCGGCAGCCTTTCTAGCAGATAGTAAACTTTGAACGAGTTCGTGAACACTGAGCCAGTTCCACTCGTTACTCGTAGTTATCGTTACTCAAAACAGGGTCTCCTCTTTTACTTTGGCAACCTGGCAATCCTAGGTCTCATTTGGCAAGTCATTTCATTCTGACCGACAACCCCTAAGCACACGCATCGAAAATGGACAATCAATCCAAGTTAAGCGAGGAGTATTATTACTTCTACTTCGATACAGAATCCGGTGTAGAGGCAGACTCTGCAGAAAACTTTGATGTAGAGGCCGACATGTCCTTTGTGGATGGTCTTATTGCAAGTATTGGTATTGATGTCAGTCCGGAAGTGCGTGACCTGCTGCTGACGTTCACTTACAGTAAGTTTTCTATCTCGCTAGTATCGCAACCAAAACTTATTTTCTTTCCATCAAAGACCTCGCCCTAAAGCAGTTGCTGGATGCTAGATTCTTTGCCAACTTATCGGACAGGGAGCAAATAACTCTGGAGGATGTCAAAATGAGTCGGGCGGCAGAACAGGCTTTGAAGAAACCCGTAATACACTCTAAGCACTTGAAGGCTCCACTGCCTGAGCCAGCGTTTGGTAACGAGAGTCGCCAGTTGCCACCCGTACGTAGTTGTTTGATAGCACCCGATATGGAGCTGGCCGATTTAAAGCCCGGACCATCCCGTAAAAAGAAGGGTACTAAGGAAAGCAAAACATTGTAGATGTTCTAGAATGTAAATAATGCTTTTATGTTCACCTATACGTTGGCTAATAAAGAAGATATAGAAGAAGAAGTAAATAATATAATTTTTAGAACAATATGGCCAGTGGTCAATCATTTTTGGTCCTCAATAGCGCACAAAACCCAGGGCCACAGTAATTTTTAACATTCTTGACAGCTTTCGAAAAACCGGTATGCACCTTTGAATCATCGAACCAACTCCTACTGAGCATATCGAAGCTGCGTATTGCGCTACCTTGATAAGGAAGACTTTTAAAGAGTCAAGTCAGTTGTTTACGGACTGACAACAACTCAAAAGAAAACTCAGCTGAGAAGTCAGGTCGCTTAAAAAAGGACTTTAGCCTAAAGTTTAGTTTCTCAGGCAATCTAAATCGATTTAGTTGGTTGTCAACTCCATATTAAAAATATAGAGAAAAGTTAACTTCATCTCGGCACCTTCTTCTAACGAAGTCTACTTCTCGGACCTTACTTTTCTATGGGTGCTATACTATATAGATGTCCGATTTCAACCAAACTTGGTGGAATCATGCAAAAGCCTAACAAACGAACTGGTAAGAAATTTGGAGTCGATTACATTCAAAACAAAAAAGTTTTTCTCAATAGAACTTATTGTTCGACCGTTCATTCGTACTACAGCTATATGCAATAGTCGTCCGACTTTGACAAAACTTTGTAGAATTGTGTGAAAGCATGTCAAATTAAGAAATGCCCATTTTAAGGACATTTCCATAGAAAACCAAAAAGTTTTTCTCACTAAGACTACTTTTCAACCGCTACGTTTTTATGACAGCTATACTATATAGATGTCGGATTTCAACCAAACTTAGTGGATTCATGGAAAAGCATAGCAAACTAAGAAATACAAAGGTTGGAGGCGTTTTCTTTGAAAACAAAAAAGTTTTTCTTACTAAAACTAGTTTTCCGACCGATCATTCCTATGGCGGCTATAACCTATAGTTAGCCGATTTAGACAAAACTATAAAATAAATATATGCCCATTTTAAAGAGGTTTACATTGAAAACGAAAAAGTTTTTCTTACTAAGACTATTTTTCTAACCTTACTTTTGTATGACAGCTATACTATATAGATGTCAGATTTCAACCAAACTTGGTGGAATCATGGTAATGCATAGCAAACTAAGAAATACAAAGTTTGAAGGCGATTCCATAGAAAACAAAAAAGTTTTTCAACCGACTGTACCTATGACAGCTGTATGTTATAGTCATCCGATCCGGCCGTTTTCGACAAATGTGCAGTATATTTGTACTTAAAGACTTTGTGCAAAGTTTGGTGAAGATAGCTTTCAAACTGACGGAGAAATTAGCATAGAAAGAGACGAACATGGCTAAATCAGCTCAGCTTGTCTTGCTGATCAAGTATATATATATATACTTTATGTGGTCGGAGATGCTTCCTTCTATGCATTACAAAACATTTGGACAATTTTATAATACCCTCTGCAAGGGTATAAAACAGGTAGCTAAAACTCTTAGCTGGTCTCAGAGCCAGTTCAGTCATACTCAGCGGAAAAGTCGTTGCGCCACAACCTTGACTGGTTAAACAGCTGATTGAGTTTAGCTGGGATGGCAATTTTTTTGTTAAACTACCCCAGCTAAATGGATTCCACAAAGGCTGCAGCAAAAAACCAAATAAAACACAACTAAGTCGTTGTCCATGACTTCTGCTCTTTAAATATCTCCCACATACTGCTGCACTTTCATTTAGATTAATTAAATCAATTTAAATATCAACAAATGGAGTATGACCGTTTGATATTTGCTGGTATTTTGCTATCAAATTCATTTTGGACCCAAAGTTTCTTGCTGAAATTTCATTAAGATTTTGTTTTGTGGATTTGTTTTCCACCCAAAAAAACCCGAACCCTCCTAATGTACATTTCATAAATGAATGAAGTACATTTCGCCATATGTGCTCAAATGTGTGGAAATAGTCTCCTAAATGTATAGTGTGACCAGTTGGCGTTTAGACAAAATGCTAAACTATATTTAAGCACGCCAACATAAATTCATTTTGCACAAAATTGCTGCACCCCTTTGTACCTCTGGCGCCAGGGCAAGAGAATTTATTAATAATTTGTTCAATTTTCAACGGAAGCCTCGTCGGATGCAAACTTTATATTTTATTTATAAGCTCCAAAACGTGTCAGCTCCATTTTGTTTTTGTTTTTACTTAGCCAGCAGGTTTTTCAACACGACAAATTAATTGAAATATGAAATTATAATTGCATTTGTTTTTAAAATCCAGACACAAGATGCCGTCCCTACACCCCCCACCCGCCACCCACATCCTGTCGTTGTTCATATCCACTCGACAATGACCAAACACAAGTTGACAACATTTTCCACACCCGCAAAAAAGTGCAAAATTCTAATTAAATAATAACTAACTAACCAGACGAAGGGGGGGAGGGGACCAATAATGTGAGGGGGGGGGGGGGGGGGGACAGAAGGTTGGATTTTGGTCATAATTCACTTGTCTGACCAACTTTTGTTTTTGTTTATATATTATATGTTTTTTTTGTGGTCCCGTATAGTTGTTAACTAATGGTCCTGCGTGTGTGTTATTGTGTGTGTGTGTGTGTGGGTTTGACAGGTGGCAGTCATTAGTATGACCAAACAGAATAGAGAAACAAGAAAGAAAGTCGGTCAAGCCCGACTATAACATACTCTGTACCAACGAAAATATACGCCCAGCATAAATTTTGATGCTGCAGAAGCAGCTGAAAGCAGCTCAGCTACTGCGCTGCAGCAGCAAACAGTCTTTTGATCATAACTCGACAACCATTCATCCGATTTTCACTATTCCTTTGGCGGATCGATAAGTTATCCTGATTTCTAAAACCATCTATCTATAAAACTGTGGGAGATATGACGTTTTTTCTAAATTGCGGGGGCGTGGCCAAAATTGAAAATAAACTTGATTTGCCTGCAGATATAAGAAGCAAATATCCCATACATGTCAAATCTTTAACTCTTACCATATATATATATTATAGGCTCGGAGATGCTTCCTTCTGGCTGTTACATACTTTTGCCCAAACTTAATATACTCTATGTACCTACGATACAGAGTATGAAAACCATTTTAGGCCATTTTTATACCCTTGCAAAAGGTATATTGAAATTGTCCAGATGTTTGTAACGCATAGAAGGAAGCATTTCCGTCCACACAAAGTATATATATTCTGCCTTATCCGTCTGTTTCTATGCTTTCTTCTCCGTCAGTTTGAATACGATCTTCACCAAACTTTGCACAAAGTCTTCTAGTACAAATATCAGATCAGATGACTGTAACATATAGCTGCCATAGTAACAATCGGTCGAAAAACTAGTCCTAGTGAGAAAAACGTATTTGTTTTCAATGCAAGCGTCTCCAAACTCCATTTTTACTAGTTTTCTATGCTTCTCCATGCTTCTGCCAAGTTTTGTCGAAATCGTACATCTATATAGTATAGCTGCCATAGAAAAGTAAGGTTAGAAAAATAGTCTTAGTAGGAAAAACTTTTTTGTTTTCAATGCAAACCTCTTTAAAATTTACATATATTTATTTTATAAGCTTTCACACAATTCTTCAAAGTTTTGTCAAAATCGGATGACTATAGGTTATAGCTGCCATAGGAATGATCGGGCAAGAAACTAGTTTTAGTGAGAAAAACTTTTTTGTTTTTAAAGAAAACGCCTCCAAACTTAGTATTTCTTAGTTTGCTATGCTTTTCCATGATTTCACTTAATTTGGTCGAAATCGGATATCTATATAGTATAGCTGTCATACAAAAGTAGAGTCAGAAAAGTAGTCTTAAGGCCTGTATCCAGCACTGCGGAAAATTCCTGCCAGGAATTTGATTTTTATTTTGAGTGTGTGGAACCCAACTGAAACAAACTGTCAAGCAGAGCCTTCTCTGTCACTCTCTGTCCAAGCGTTCTTACAGTCATTCGCTAGCAAGCATATATAACATTAATGAATTTAATAACTTTGAACACAATATTCAATATTTATTTGTGCAGCTACACTTTCCCAAGCACTTTTCACAGAAAATTTGTCAAAATGCTTTTTTTCTGTAATAAGCCATAGACATGGTCGTGCCTCCACTGCTTTTATTAAAGCTATCTTCTCGTCCCGTTGAACATTATCAGTCCTTTTTTTGCGCACATTGATTGCCTCCATCTTTTGTCAAATCACTTCCAAAATAATTGTCAGCAATATATTCCTGGCCTGAATATCAGCTGTTTCTCGTTCCAAACACGCTTCCGAAACGCCGCTATTGATACGCCGCTATCTATTCAAGTGTGGATTTCGTTCGTGTTGCTGGATACACAACAAACGAAAAAGCAAACTAAAAATTCCTGGCACAGTTTTTTTTATATGAAGTTTGGCAGGAATTTTTAGTTTCCGCAGTGCTGGATACCCGGCTTTAGTGAGAAAAACTTGTTTGTTTACAGTGAAAATGGTCTTGAAATAAGATAGAAAAACGTTCTGGTATACAGACTTCGGCCGAGGGAAAGTTAATTTTCCTCTATTCTTAAAATATTGTAAATATAGATATTTTAAACCTAAAAATTTGTATGGCGGAAAATTCTTTTCTTTTCATTAACGACAAAAATATCTATAAAGATAGATAGACTATTTGGTGCACAAACAGATCAAGAATATATATATATATAAGTATTGCAATACCCTTGGGCAACGGAAGGCAAAAACTGACAGCAAAGAGTGTCAACGCCCAAGGATTAAGTAACAAAACGGCAAAAAAAAAAAAACATTACAAAATCCTTTTGTGCAAATCTAATCATGTGATGGGTACACGGTGCATAGACCTTAACTACTTCCAATTTAAGTGGTAGCACATGCAACTGCTGAATAAGGCAAACCCCAAGTACATTAATCACATTAAGAAGTTTCTACAGCAATTCAAGGCCAAAGTACGAAAGTAAATTAAAAATTTGTACCTTCAAATTCTAGATAAAATGCAAGACTGAAGCTCAAGTGCTTACAATTTTAGCAGCTGATGCAAATGAAGTGGCATGAATAAGTGAATAAACTATAAACCTATTTTCTTTTTTTTACACACTTACATAAGTTAGATATGGGACACACAACTGACTCGGGTAGGGCGAAAAGCCAAAGTCACCGAGTCCAGGCGCGACTTTGTCTGAGTGTGGGCATTCACATGGCTCATCTGCATCAAGTGGGTCGCGCGCGCAAGCAAAAATCGGGCAAAGTGTCTGTAAACATTTATTTCAACAAGAATTTATGAATATTGTGCTGTTACCCCTATCCCAACCCACCACCACCATCACCATCACCACCACCACCACTTACCTCTGCCTCAGCTCCTGTCTACTCGTGTAACAAAGTGAAAAAGTGATAAAAAAAAGCGTCAAGCAAAAACAACAGGTACAAATTTATATCTGTGTATGTGCAAATTCTTTTCAGCTTTTAAATTGTACGGGCAACGCATTGTTTACCTGTCTGAGAGTGTGTGTGTGTGTGTTTGTGTGTGAGTTATACTTGTTAGCCATGATATTTTACTCATTCTTACAGGGTAGCCCAGGGGTATGTTGAGAAAAGCAATCAGTTATGGGAACATGTTTATAAATATGCCATGCTATGCATTAGAGTTGATAATAGTTTCAACAGAATTCTATTATCTTAGGTACACCAAAAGGTACCAAAAGTAGTTGAGCACTTTCATTAAAAGTGAACATAAAACTCATTAGTTGCGGCAAGGAATAGACACTTACTTCAAGGCTGAAAGCCCAATACATGTTTTTCGGAGCTCCGTCTTGAGGGCTTAAACTATATCTTAACAATGATTTTGTTTAAGGTTTTTAACAGGTTCAGGTCACGTTTCGATTGGTTTAAGGTTCGTTTTCCAGTGTAAAAAAGTCGTCTCCTGTTTTCAAAACATTGACAAAATAAGCAGCTAATCGAAGTAATATCTTACACTTATGATGTGGGGACTAGAATATAACTTTAAAATTTCTACAGATAATATTTTTTAATGCATTTTTCCTTGCTTGAATAAAGGACACTGTTGAGTATTATTATTAGAACACAGTTTTTGTCTTAAACTTGTGGTCAGCATGCGCTCTTTGCTAACATAATGTTAACATGTATGTTAAAGCTCTGTTAATTGTCATAAGAAAGTGCTATACAATATTTCTTCCCCCGATTAACAGGTATACAGAAGTCGGGCTGGGTCGAAATTAACAGAAGCTTTCATTTTTGACAAATTACTTACACAAAACTCTCACTTACCTTCTTGATTTGTAAAACATTGATAGCAACATATCTTTTTCAATGTCGAACGTGACATTAACAAATGGACTAAAGTGTACTGAAAATTTGCAGTTAATCGGAATGGCATTTTATTCTTTTCATTTATTTTCTAAGAATTTATGTTGGGACTGATTATAATACCAAACTTAGACCGTCAAAGGTACCTCTCCAAATGTTACTAGTCTATGTGCCAGGCTCTTTTGTACGTTAAAGCCGGCTTGTGGGGTTTTCTACAGCGTACGATTACATTTGACACGAACAATTTTATACTATTTCTTTCACAGATTAATTATTTCTTATACCCAGACTTATAACTCTAAGGAAAAACACCATTGATTGCCTTAGGTCCTGATAATTTACATTCCTTAAGTTTAGTTAGTGCTGGATTTGTACACTAAGTAATATCTTGAAGCTTTTTTGACAATGAAAAAAAATAAAAAAATAGAGGAAAGTTAACTTCTACTCGGCCCCAGTTTGTATACCCCTGCAGCATGTTTTTCTAACTTATTTGAAGAACATTTCCCATGAAAACAAACATGTTTTTCTCACAAAGACTACTTTTCTAACCTCACTTTTCTATGACAGCTGTACTATATAGATGTCCGATTTCAACCAAACTTAGTAGAATCATGGAAAAGCATAGCAATCTAAGAAATACAAAGTTTGGAGGCATTTTCTTTAAAACAAAAAAAGTATTTCTCACTAAAACTAGTTTCTCGACTGTTCATTCCTATGGCAGCTATAACCTATAGTCATCCGATTTTGACAAAACTTTGAAGAATTGTGTGAAAGCTTATAAAAAAAATATATGCCAATTTTAATGAAGTTTACATGGAAAACATAGAAGTTTTTCCTACTAAGACTACTTTTCTAACCTCGCTTTTCTATGACAGCTGTACTATATAGATGTCCGACTTCGACTAAACTTGGCAGAATCGTGGAGAAGCATAGAAGACTAGGAAATACGGAGTTTTGAGACGTTTACATTGAAAACAAAAAAGTTTTTCTCACTAGAACCAGTTTTTCGCCCGATCGTTCCTATGGCAGCTATAAGTTATAGTCATCCGATCCGGCCGGTTCCAACAAATGTGTAGCGTACTTGTACCAGAAGACTTTGAGCAAAGTTTGGTGAAGATAGCATTCAAACTGACGGAGAAGATAGCATAGAAACAGACGGATAAGGCTAAATCAACTCAGTTCGTCATGCTGCTCCAGAATATATATACACTTTATGTGGTCGGAAATGCTTCCTTCTATGCGTAACAAACATCTGGACAATTTCAAAATACCCTTTGCAAGGGTATAAGAAGAAGTCGAAGGTTTTCTCTAGATCCTTTCTGCTTTAAAAACCACTTTTCAACTTACTTCTGAAGTGAACCTTATTTTATATTTTTCTGTACCGCTTTGATATGGCAGCTGGACAATAGGGTTTTCGTTATTTTCCAAAATATTAAAATAGATAATATCCAAAATCAAAATTTAAGAAATCGAAATCTAAAATAATCGTATAAATTGAGTCCACAAAATATCGATATACCGATAGTTCGTAGTAGATTGTTCGAAACTAGTTTTCTTGTACTTAACATTTTCAGAAAGCCTTAAAATATCAGTTAGATACCTTCCCCTTCATTTTTTCTTTGGTAGGTTACTACCAGTGTTGAAAAGTACCTAGGTAGTACAAATTCTGTGTATCGATTTGATAAATCTAGACCAGCAAATATCAATATATCGATACTTCGAAACTCGTTTACTTGTACTTAACATTTTCAGAAAGCCTTCAAAAATTAGTTGAAAAGTTTGCCTTAATTAAATTTTGGTGGCTAACTACCAGTGTTGGAAAGTAACTAGATGGTACACATTAAGCGTACTCTCTATCTTACCTCGTTTTTTTATTATCATCAAATTATCATTTGCATTCAGAAAAAATCGTTCAAGTAATTATCGAAATGTTGCAAATTCCAAGAATTTATTGATATATCGATTTATCGATATGATATCGATAAGCCAACTGAGCGCCTCTCGTTATTTTAAGGCAACCTTAGTTAACAAAAGTAGTTTTTATAAAAAAAATCAAACAAATGACAAAAGTTTGACTTCCTAAGCTAAAACTTCAACCAAATCTTAGATTTTGTAAATGGTTTTAAATCTCATAACTAAGCTTCTGCCGCTTTCAGATGACATACACATTATTTATATCACAATGCTGCTTCGCCTAAATAAGAATGCAGTTGAAAAGTTTTTAACTTTAAAAGTTTTTCGATTCATTTGAAGTCTTGTAAAGGAAATAAATTTTACTTGAACTGAGAATAGGCCTTAAGCTTAGAACTCTGTTTTTTTTTTGTTGTTGCTGTTGTTGTTTTTTAAGCTCTTGCACAGCTCTCGGCCAGTTTGATTACTTCTTTCGCTTTCATTACTTGTTGTTTTATATGTATTTTTGTTTTTTTTTTTTTG
This sequence comes from Lordiphosa fenestrarum, assembly GCA_035044985.1. Classification (NCBI taxonomy): domain Eukaryota; kingdom Metazoa; phylum Arthropoda; class Insecta; order Diptera; family Drosophilidae; genus Lordiphosa; species Lordiphosa fenestrarum. The sequence goes on from JAWNNO010004426.1 coordinate 746,926, forward strand.
CTTGCTTCAAGCAGAAAATGTTGGCTCAAAGTGAATTTTTGAGAATGACTTTGCATATTTAATGAAGCCTTCGAGCAGCCACAGCAGCAACAGCAACATCAATTAAACACTTTTTCCAAAAATGTGTATATATTTTTGTGTATTTAGACACAAGAAGAAGGTAAATAAATACATATTTGAAACAAAATGGCAAACAGCCAGCGTTCATTCCACTCATTTCATTCGATATCTGTTTCGCTCGCTCTCTTGGCTGGTAAAGTGGACGAGAAAAGCTAACCAAAGTAAACTTTATATAAGCGTTAGCCACTTGCTGAAGTGGCCGCTTATCAGATGGGAGAGGACTGGGCTGGGCTGGGCTGGGCTAAAAGTGAAGCAGCTGCTGCACAAGTGCATCCGCAGAGCGTTTTAAGTGTTGCCTACATTTTTGGGTTTGATTCGATTAACAGCAGCAAAAGTTGTAGTTTCAACTTTTTTGTGTTTTTTTCTCATACAAGATATTTATCTGGAAATTTGTTTGAGTGCTTTGACTACTGCACACTATGCTCTGAGTGGGTGTCGGTTTTTCAAGAGAGAGAGAGAGCTTTGGCCACTCGACAAAGTAGGCAAACTAACAGCCATTTCTTGGCATAGCAAGTCAAGTAGATTGGCACTAACTTCTTTAAAAGTAATCCTTCACAGATCTATTGGAAGGGCGCGGCAATAATCTATTTCAAGTTATGTTTCAATTTCCTTTACTTAATTTAAAGCAACAAAATCTAACAGCGACATCAATTAGAAGAGCATTTCAGCTGGACGCTTAATATTCCTGTGTGTTGTTGGCCTCTTTTTAATTACACTCAACCAATTTGGGAGCAGCCTAGTTAACGTTGATAAAAGCAGGCGAGTTGAGGCTGGTGTTGGTCAGATGATGGTTGCTCGGTTGGTTGGTCAAATATTTCACGCTCGACATGGCTTGGACCAACAGCAACAACAGCTACAACAACAACGCCAAACAGCAATAATGCCGCCCGCATATTGCGAAATGTAAGTGCGGGCAAATTGTGTCCTAAATTAGCGCACAAACAGGCTCACACACACACACACACACATAACACAATACCCAAATACACTGAAACATATTTAATTTTATTATGAAATTGTAAATTAGTCGGTTAGAGGCTGCATAATTTTTAGGTTTTAATGAATGCGGGCCGGAGCAGATCTATGCTGCGCAGATATGGGCAGGATATGGCTATTAAGTGGCAGTATCTTCTCTCAAATTGTTTCGAACAAATATGATAAGTGTTCCAAATGTTCTTGAAATGAGCACAATTCAACTAAACACAGCCATTGCACCGAAATGCATACGTAGCCAGTTAAACGTCCATCTACAAATATGTGTGCATTGGCCTAGTGAGCTAACACGTCGCCGTCGTTGAGACCAAAAGGTCACGGCATCGATTCGAAACAAGTCCTTGGAAAATTGTTGTACGGTGGCTGGGCTGTAGCTGTAGTTGATGCTCCTTCAAGCTCTGTATCAGATTCTATGGAATATGGGCGGGCGCATAAGCAGCGCAACTCCTAGCGCTTGTAAATAATATTGAAATGAGTTTTCGGTAGAATGAGAGATCCATTTATATATCCTTGCACCAAACTCTATCAAATTCGTCCTCCAGTTGAGCTTAAAAACGTTCTCAAAACTGTAATATATCAACTTTAATTCTCAAAGAAAAGTTTTTGAAGTGAGAACATTGTACTACAGGTGAGAAAAAATGTTCATGGCCTTTTTATACCCTTGCAGAGGGTATATTGGAATTGTCCAGATGTTTGTAACGCATAGAAGGAAGCCTTTCCGACCACATGAAGCATGACGAGCTGAGTCTGCACATTTGCCGGAACCGACCGGATCGGATGACTATAACATATAGCTGCCATAGGAACGATCGGTCGAAAAACTAGTTTTAGTGAGAAAAACTTTTTTGTTTTCAATGCAAACGTCTCCAAACTCCGTATTTACTAGTTTTTTATGCTTTTCCACGATTCTGCCAAGTTTGGTCGAAATCGGACATCTATATAGAATAGCTGCCATAGAAAAGTAAGGATAGAAAAATAGTTTTAGTGAGAAAAACTTTTTTGTTTTCAATGCAAATCTCTTTAAAATTATCATATATTTATTTTATAAGCTTTTACACAATTCTTAAGAGTTTTGTCAAAATCGGATGAGTCTAGGTTATAGCTGCAATAGGAATGAACGGTCGAAAAACTAGCTTTAGTGAGAAAAACTTTGTGTTTTCAAAGATAACGCCTCCAAACTTAGTAATTCCTAGTTTGATATGCAGTCCCATGATTTCACTAAGTTTGGTCGAAATCGGACATCTATATAGTACAGCTGTCACACAAAAGTAGAGTCAGAAAAGTAGTCTTAGTGAGCAAAACTTGTTTGTTTACAGTGGAAATGGTCTTGAAATAAGTTAGAAAAGCTTGCTGCAAGGGTATACAAACTTCGGTAGAGCTGAAGTTTACTTTCTTCTATTTTGATATATTATTTGGGTATTAAAATATTCGCCGGAAGTTTGCAACGCATAGAAATATTCATTTCCGACCCCATAAACTATATATTCTTGATCAGAGTGACGAGCTGAGTCGATTGAGCTTTGTCCGTTCGTCTGTCAGCCTGTCAGTCTGTTTCTACGCGAACTAGTCTCTCAGTTTTGAAGATATCAATCTGAAACTTTGCACAGAGTCTTCTTTTTGCTGCACACTACTAATATGTCGGAACCGACCGGATCGGATGACTAAATATCATAGCTTCCATAGGAACAATCGGTCGGAAAACTAGTTTTAGTATGACAAACTTTTTTCTTTTCAATGGAAACGTCTCCAAACTTTGTATACAAAGGTTTTCTATGCTGTTTAATAATGTTGCCAATTTTGATGAAAATCGGACAACTATATGGTATAGCTACCATACAAAAGATAGGACTGAAAAACAGTCTTTGTTTGGAAAACGTTTTTGTTTTTAATGGTAGCATTCTGTTATTGAGCATTTGCTTGTTTTACATGTTTTCACCTAGTTCTACAAATTTTAGTTCAAATCGGATGACTATATCATATAGCTCCCCTACAAACGATCGGTCGGAAAATGGTTCGTTGTGGGAAAGAAAATTATTTCTGAAAATATTTAAGAGAGCACTTGTTAGGGTATTAAAACTTTGGCACAGACGAAGTTCGCTTAGATTTCTCGTTTTACATATTATTTGGTTGCTATTGCTGCTATATAAATAGTAAGCAATTTAAACACTGGTTTTACCGATCTTTATGACAAGAATACTAGCAATTTTAGCCGTCTCTAGGTCGTGTTATGCTTTTGCATAGGTGTTTCAAGACCCTACAAGGTCTTACAAGACTTTCCTATGGACTGACAGTCCAGCAGCTGTTTCTACATGACAGCGACGGCATAACTGCTTGGGAATTTCAAAGCAGTATGAGCGCAAAAACAGAATGACTCCGCCAAAGCAGATGGCGTGAAATACTTACTGTCCGCTGCGAGAACGTCGACTAAAGTATTTGAGAGGGGGTGAATTTTTACAACCTAAAGGTACTTGCTGGCAATCTCAATGATTTCGTATGCGTTTGGATCGCTAGAAAGCGTTTTGCCAGTCGTCTCAGTTCTTTTCTCTCCGTGGAATTGGCCTAGGGGCCGCAAAGGCCATGACAATGTTTGGCCTCGAATAAATAAAGCGACAATATATGCCGCACTGCCACGCCCACAATCCACAATCCACCATCCATCGACTGCGTTTCCCCCTTCTCTAACAATTATGGTTAAGTGACGGGCCTGACTTTTTAATGCCATTTTGTATGTTGAGCGACTGGATTGCCTGTTTTAGGTATGCATTCGATTTTGATGCTGATCCCCCAGGTATTTCGAGATAATCAGCTTATTAACTTTTTGCGTACGTGTAATAGTCGCCGCCTCCTACGCTCCCTCCACTCCCTCTCTCTCTCTCTCTCTCTGTGGATTTAAACAATAGTTTAAATTGGTTTTCATTTGCCAACTTTCAATCCCAGGCCACTGTATAGTCGCGGTGGTACGTGTAACCTGCTACCACAATCAAGGCTCTGCAAATATCAACTTGCAACTTGTTTGCGCAAAACTTTCAATGAACATTGCATACTTATGGGCGGCAAAGGGGGCGTAGCAAGGCAAGGCAATGCATTGATTGGCTCTACCCCCAGGGAAGAGAGGCCGCAAGAGAGGCGGGGTGGTTCAAAATTGAACTAGCAATTGCTTTAGCCAGGCCTACATGGTGACGAGACCACCAGGGTGGAGTGGGGTGGGGCCGACCAGGCTGTATGAATTACAAATTGCAACACTCTTTTGTTACGCACTTCTGCTCCCGTGGGAGGACTTCTTCTGCTTCTGCTTCTTATTCTTCTTCTGCTTGTGCTGCTGCTGCTGTTCTATTAGCTGGGAATTGTTTGTTGATTTTAATTCCAAGTCTTTTGTTTATGGGGGAAATGAATTTGCGAAAATTGTGTTTTTTTTTTGGAGAAGGAGGGTAGCTTGGACTACTCGAATTTGTCATAGAGTAAATGAAGTTTGATTAGCAGTATGCAACAGCCAAACTGAACATGTTTGACAGTAACATGTGACTTGAAAACATTCAAGTTGCCAAAAGCCCAAAAATATCACCGAAAAATATGCGATATATCGCCGCGGGTAAATATTTTTAGACAAAAATATCAATATTTCGATATATCGTTATTATTTCCGGAATGTATTAAGCCTTATAGCCCTTATAGATATTATAGATGACGCACGTGACACAAAAAAACGATTATTCCTGGTGGCTCACAATTGTCTATTTGTTCCTTTGGTATTATCAAATTGTTTGGATATTTGTAATGCCTAGAAGGTAGCATTTCCTACCACATAAAGTATATATATTCTTGGTCAGCACGACGAGCTGAGTTGATTTAGCCTTGTCCGACTGATTCTATGCTATCTCCTCCGTCAGTTTGAAAGCTATCTTCACCAAACTTCTGCACAAAGATTGGTAAATTGGAACCGGCCGGATCGAATGACTATAGCATATAGCTGTCATAGGAATGATCGGTCGAAAAACTAGCTTTAGTGAGGAAAACTTTTTTGTTTTCTAAGGAAACGCCTTCAAACTTTGTTTTGCTTAGTTTGCTATGATTTTCCACGATTCCACCAAGTTTGGTCGATATCGGACATCTATATGGTATAGCTGTCATAGAAAAGTAGTATAAGTGAGAAAAACTTTTGGTTTTCAATGGAAATACACCTAAAATTTGCATTAATTTATTTAAAACTCCGGCAAACTTCCACAAAGTTTTGCCAATATCGGATAACTATAGTATATAGCTGCAGTACGAATGAGCGGTCGAAAAAGAAGTTCTATTGAGAAAAACTTTTCTGTTTTAAATGAAATCTACTTCAAATTTTGTACATGTTAGTTTGTTGGGATTTGGCATGATTCCACTAAGTTTGGTCGATATCGGACATCTATATAGTATAGCTCCCATAGAAAAGTAAAGTTAGAAAAATAGAGGAAAGTTAACTTCAGCTTTGTATACCCTTGCAGCACGCTTTCTAACTAATTTGAAGGACATTTTCACTGAAAACAAACAAGTTTTTCTTACTAAGACTACTTTTCTGACTCTACTTTTCTATGACAGCTATACTATATAGCTGTCCGATTTCTACCAAACTTGGTGGAATCGTGGGAAAGCATAGCAAACAAAGAAATAAAAAGTTTGGCGGCGTTTCTTAAGAAAACAAAAAAGTTTTTCTCGCTAAAACTAGTTTCTCGACCGATCATTCCTATGGTAGCTATAACCTATAGTCAACCGATTATGACAAAACTTTGAGAAGTTATGTAAAAGCTTATAAAATTAATATATGCCAATTTTAAAGAAGTTTACATGAAAAACATAGAAGTTTTTCCTACTAGGACTATGTTTCTAACCATACTTTTCTATGACAGCTATACTATATAGATGTACGATTTCGACCAAACTTGGTGGAATTATGGAGAAGCATAGAAAACTAGTGAATACGGCGATTGGAGGCGTTTGCATAGAAAACAAAAAAGTTTATCTTGTTAGAACTCGTTTTTTGACCGATCCGATCCGGCCTATTTGTACCAGAAGACTTCCTGCAAAGTTTGGTCGCGATAGCTTTAGAGCCGACGGAGAAGATAGCATAGAAACAGACGGACTAAATCAACTCAGCTCGTCATGCAGATCAAGAATATATATACTTTATGTGGTCGGAAATGATTCCATCTCTGCCTTACAAAAATCTTCATACGACCGCTTGTAATTCTCAAGTTGGAGTGCACTGCATTGGGAATATAAAACAGGTCACAAAATTGCGCCGTGTGAATATTTTCTTAGTCAATTCAAGAGCTTTTGAATTCATTTTAGTACAAATCACACAGATCACACAACTTTTCACAGCAAAATTATGAAATCAATCGGTTAGTTCGAAAGTGGTTTTATTCGAAGAAAGTATGTATAATACTTGGCCGATGACTGCATTCAAATGGATTTCAAAATGTTGGACAAACAAAACTGAAACCAAATGAGATGTAGGCCTCAGTTCTGTAGCTAACAAATGGAAGACGGTCTTACCAGTTAGAATCGATGTCTTAGCCGAACGAATCGATTGACATGTCTCAGGGTATCAATGTTGTCATTTATCAAAAATTTTCCATTTTCTAGCTGCAGCTTCTGCACACTTGCTTTCATTTTCCTACCCGCATACGGTTGACCTTCTCTGTTTCTATCAAAACACACATGGAAAAGGAATTGTGGCATCTGCGGCCTTTAGCATTGATTTATAGACTGCATATGAAGAGCTGCAATACACACAAATCGCAGTTAAGCAACAATATTTTCATTGTTTGGCAAAACAATCCACAACTGCATATGCATGAGTGTGTGTGTGATACAAAAATAATGCCAATGCCATTTTCAATTTCCACATTTTAGCTGCAACAATTTGTTAAAGTTTAATGCCAGCAGCGCCTTGAGTTTAGGCCACAACATTTTCTCTTTTTTTTTTTTTGGTATTTACTTGCAAACGTGGCACATTTTCTGCCTGGAATTCATCCTAAGAGATTTCACTCAACTGCTGCTGCTCCTTCTGATGATGATGATGATGATGAGAAGCCATGATGAGCAGCAACTGAGCAGCAGCAAGTGTGTGTGTGTGTGTGTGTGCGTGCGTGTGGAGCACTAAAGCCATAAAGCGCCATTTGCCCCCAAGTAAACTGGTCAGCAGCATATTGAAGCAAAGGGGTGGCTGAATGTTCAGGCTAAGGCTTAACCCTTAAACACAGATGGTCAAATTCAGGTAAATGTGTGTGTGTGTGTGTGGTGGCTAATAAGTAATTGGCATATATAAGAAAAGGCTACTTATTGGAGTGGAAATTTATGAAAACAATTCAGCTGTCCATCCAGTCATCCATTCGTCTGTCTGTATGAACGTCAAACATCCTTTGTTTCGGATTAGAAAAATGGTTTGCGCTTTCCTCCTGCATAAGCCGCATAAAACCTATAAGTAAGTTGACAAAATATGTTAAAAAAAGTCTACAAAATTAACATAATTACATTAAATTAAGCTGTAATTTTACCATTGCTAGTCGGTAGTTCTTTATAAATAAAAAATAAAAAAAAAAAAGATCCTATTTCTCATCTTCTAGAATCAAGATTTGACATTATGTTTAGATGTGAAATCGGACCTTAATTTCAGTTTTGATATAAATAAATATATATCATTGATTTCTCTCACTTGAAATAAAGTCCTGCGTGTCGTGTTTCGAACATTCTTTCGTGCTAGAGTAGTGTCGTATTGCAAAGTATTCGACACACACTCATCTCTAGTTCGAAGCACTGAAACCATATGTAGAAACGTATTAAGAAATCAAGTTGAAAAATATGTGAAGAATGTTTTGTGCCTATAATTTGTTTGGTAATTCTACATCAACTTGCAGAAGAAGTCTTCCAGAGAACGACGACTGCGGGGTTGGGATATAGGTTTAAGAAGCCTAACATATTCCTTATCAGCCTGAACAGCCGGATGAACGCTCACATATTAACAGAGTGTACAAGTTAGAGTTCATCGCACATTCAATATGGTAAAATAACTCTATTGAAGACTGAAATTTAGACAATACTTTACGCTAAGGCGGGGCTATGGAAACTAACATCCCCGAGGGTCGTATATTCGGCTTGTCTAGAAAGCAGGCTAAATAATTTAACACGGATTTGGGCGGAAATTTCGAAAAGCAAAGATCTATATTACATCCATTGGATACGCTTGAAACTCGGCTGAAATTACTTCTGATGTATGTACATTGTTTTCCACTCTTATTATAAACCTAAAGACCAGTTTTCCAATCGAAAGCTGTGAACCTGAACAACTTTTAAAACCGACTCAGCCCGCTGGTTTGTAGCCGTGAAAATAACTAACTTCACAACCAAGTTCTCTGATTTTTGAGATAAGGTTCTGAAGCAAATTTGAGCGGGCTTGAAATCAATTCGAAACATATTAACTATGTGGCTAAATATTACCAAACCTGCAGAAACCTGTGTCTAGTTTAATACCAGATATAAACCAGTCTCTGAAAACTCGCAAATGTATTGAAGTAGTTTATTTGGCTCAGGCAAGGGTTAGTTGTAACCTGCAGCAGCCATTTGCAACCAGTTAAATACCAGTCTGCATTTACTGACGCTGCCATTTGCAACCAGTTAAATACCAGTTTACATGTACTGTAGCAGCCATTTGCAAACCAGTTGAATACCAGTTTGTACATACTCTAGCAGCCATTTGCAACCAGTTAAATACCAGTATACATTTACTGCAATTTGCAACCAGTTAAATACCAGTCTGCATTTACTGACGCTGCCATTTGCAACCAGTTAAATACCAGTTTACATATACCCTAGCAGCCATTTGTAACCAGTTAAATACTAGCTTACATGTACTGCAGCAGACACTTGCAACCAGTTAAATACCAGTATACATTTACTGCAATTTGCAACCAGTTAAATACCAGTTTACATTTACTCCAGAAGCCATTTGCAACCAGTTAAATACCAGTTTTTATGCTACAGCGAATGAAATTTAATGCAATAATGCATAAATCTTTACCTTACCACAATTAAGTAACTAGTATTGCTTTTAATTTCAATCGCAATCGCAAGATATTGAGACATTGATTATGCATTATTTTTGATCTAATCCTTGTGCTTTTGTAAACTTTGTTTTGATATTCATTACTAATTATGTGCGCAACTTCAACAGATTCAGTGCCTTCTGCTGCTGCACAGTTGCCCAACTATCCCGAATCTAGCTGATTTGCTACCAGTTAATTTGTAGTTACATTTCAACTAGGTGTAGGACAGTGTTTTTTTTTTAACTAGTGGCCAGTTTTTATGCAGGGAATCTACAGACCAAATATTTTTGATCTGAATCAATTTTGAAACGGTTTGAAACAGGAAATTTTTCACTATCAAGAATTCCCATGGCTGCTTAGGACGTCCAATAGTCGTAAAGCTGTGCTGTGTATATTTTTGTGTGTTCCCTGTATAACTAAGAGATATTTTTGCTTTTTTTCTACTTTCAACACTGTGAAATGCAATCAAGTGGCGATTTTTCACTTTTTTTTTTTTGTGGTTTTTGTGGAAACTATTTTGCGTACAACACAATGTGACTGTTGGGACAACTATGTATCAAAGCCGTATTGACGACTAGTCTCATGTGTGCTATATTTTGATACATGGTAGTGTACAAAAACTAACATGGATGACCTCGAGTTGATTAACACTTGCGAGTCATAATTCAGGAAGGTTACAACGAAAAAAAGTGGACATTAAAGAGTATTCATTGGATTTTTGTCCATTAAAATATCCATTCAATGTTAAATGGATGTTAAATTTTCATACAATGCAGCTGAAAGTCATCCAAAGGATATGAAAAATAGATATATTAATATAAGAAAAAGGATATTACAAGATATGTATACCAAATGTTTTTTTTGGACACACCTTTGTATGAAGGCACAGATCTCAGACATGGTAAGAGATAGAGGTTTGACCTGTATGGAACAAAAACTTCCTATACTTGCAGGCAGATCAAGTTTATTTTCGTTTTTTGCCACACCCCCTCGCGCCCCCCGCAATTTAAGAAAAACATCATATCTCGCACAGTTTTAAAGATAGATGGTTCGTTCCTTCTAGACATATTTAGTAATCAGTATTATTTATCGATTCGCCAAAAAATTGCTAAAGATTGGATGAGCAATAGTCGAGTTATGGGGAAAGCAAACATTTGTGAGGGGCAGCATTGGCTGGAACAGCTATGGGCAGCACTTAACACACTTTAGAAGGTACAAAGTATATTATAGTCAGGCTTGACCGACTTTCTTGCTTGTTTTAAGAACTCAAGTTCCTGAAAATTATGGAATATTTGTATTATGATTGTAAAAATCTGGGCTTAGCTTGGTCGTACAACCTAGTCTAACATACACCTACATTTTTCGTTTGTTTCTTTAGACGCTTGTTTTCTCTTAGTCTAGCTCAAGTTGAAAGGCCTAGTGTCATGTTAGCTTGAGTCATAATGGGTTAACTCCACTTATCACAGCTCATCTCGAGAATTTGTGTTGTCTATTTTGTGTGCTATTTTCTTTTCAATTCAACAATGTAAATCCACTTCTGCTGCACACATGGAAACGGTTGCCATTTGTCTATTTTGAAGATGGGAATGAATGGTACATAGAAGCAGGGGGGCATTTTTTGTATCTCTAGCCTTCTTCACATGTGAGTGTGCGGGCCACAAGTGTCGCAAGAAGTCCTTTTTTTTCTCTTCGGCAAAGCAAAGTACATTCGCCAGCACTTCTCAGGCTCTTGTTGTAGTCGTCCTTGGCCAGTTTTTGGGGGAAATGAACAGAAGCAGTCGTACAAAGAAGCTCTGAAGACAGTGAAAGACACTTTAAGTGAAATAATTTGACAAAATGATACCAACAACATTTGGGTTGTGTACTTGACCATCATGTGCCCTTTGCTCTGCCTTTATTGTATTTGGTTCAAGTGCAGAGAATAGTTTTTTTTGTGTTCCTGCTGCCGAGTCAATAGCCTTATCAATTCTTTTTATTTAGGATTAGTTCGTAGATATCACAGAGTCAATTAAAAACGAGAGCGAAAGGCCCGAATTCAAGATGCCTGTTACCTAGGAGAAGAAATATTTAACAGCCTTCCCTTCTTACAGAGCCTTAACATTAATGTTAACATGTTAACATCAGGTGAGCAGACAAATAAATGAAAAAAAGCTGTCTTACAGCAGCATTGTTCTACTCGGTACGCATTCTCTGCATACTGCTTGGTAGATTAATGTCCAATAAAGTGAAACTGGTGTGAAATTTGATAAGAAAAGCTTGTATAGCCATTTGGGTTGGTAGATTGTGATGACCTTAAAATGGATTCGCAAGCGCTGTTTGTTTATTAGCTTATTCACAGTGTAATTGCAAACCTTACTGAGCATTTTTCGCCAAATACCAGAGAAATACTAACTTAAGTAATACTTTCTGCTAGAGTATTAAAAAAAACGATCTAAGTTTAAAAAAAACTGGTCACACTAAATCACATTTGCTTCATTTTAGCAGCATTAAGTACCCAGCTAGGCAAGGAGTAATCTACCCTAATTCGTAAGCAATTTCAAATTGAACACTTTCAGCAAAACCAACCTTCACTCCACTAATCTTCTCCCTCTCACCCTCTCACCCTTCACTTACCTTCAAAGTCAGCCTCAAGTGGCAATAAAGTAACAAGATTGTAAAGTTCTGCTTCAGCTTTAGCTCCTGCTGCTGCTGCCGTTTCTTCTTCTTGATTTGTTTTGTTGCTAACGTATATTTAAATTAATTGCATGAAATTAGAATTTTATTGCCAATTGCCATGGAGAAGAGTCTCTCTCTCCTCTCTGTGTGTGTGTGTGTGTGTGTGTGTGTGTGTGTGTGTGTGTGGTACGTGATGTTCATCCAATAAACTTGTTTAAGCATTTTGCTAAACGCTTGAGTTGTATTGAATTGAGTTAAGTTAGTCACGCCCACTTTTACACAGAAGCCTCTGGTCCTCTGTGATTTCCATTTGCCAGAAACGTTTCAACTTTGGCATTGTTCGTAATTAAATGAATATTATTATCACATTTAGTTGGCAATATATGCAGCATTATTTAAATGCCTTTGTTGTGGTCAATTTCATTTGGCAAATTGCCATTTCAGGGAATCAACACCAGGCTGATCCGGTGCCATGTAAACGATTAACTGGAATGATTTTGTCTATTTGTTGGGAAATTATTAAGAAATAGTTGGATGGTTTCGATGAAATGTTAATGAGTTGATTTGATTAATTTAAGTAATGATTGACTTTGGGGGTGCTGGATTAGCTATTGAAAGTATTTTCTGATTTTTAGAAACAAATTTCATAAATTGTGATAGAAGTTGTTTATCTTTCTGCGTTACAGAAAAAACAAGAAGGAAAGTCAGCCAAGCCCGACAATAACATACTCTATACCAACGAAATTATACGCTCAGCATAAATGTTGATGCTGCAGTAGCAGCTCAGCTACTGCGCTGCAGCAGCGAACAGTCTTTTGATCATAACTCGACAAACGATCATCCGATCTTCACCATTTCTTTGGAAGATCGATAAGTAATACTGATTACCTTATATGTCTAGAAAGAACGAACCATTTATCTTTGAAACTGTGGGAGATATGACGTTTTTTCCAAATTGCGGGGGCGGGAGGGGGCGTGACCAAAATTGAAAATAAACTTGATATGCCTGCAGATCTAAGAAGCATATGATCCGTACATGTCAAACCTCTATCGCTTACCATCTGTGCGTTCATACGGACGGACAGACAGACGGATGGCTATATTTACTCGGCTGTTGATGCTGATCAAGAATATATATACCTTATTGGGTCGGAGATGCTTCCCTCTGGCTGTTACATACTTTTGCATCAACTTTATATATAGAGCATAAAAATACTAAATAGTCGAAGTTGACTCAGCTATATGCGAATAACTTCGTCAGACAGTAACCAAAATCATAGAAACAGCTTTTGTTTAACGAAGAATTAAATGGTCTATCATAATAAAACTTAAAAGAAAAGAACATAGAATAAAATAGTAAAACCAGTGAAGGCCAAAGTGAAAATTTTCAAAAAAAAAACATTAAAAATGCCTCTCGTCGCTATCGGAGATGCCATGGCTATACAAAATCAGACGGTCTATGCATGAGTAATATCATTAGGTTTTTGGGCCATAACTTCAGATTTTGGGGGTGTTGGGAAGAAGCCAAGTATGAGGAAATGCTATACAGGGTTGCCCATATTCGACGGACCCATCTGGCAACGCCATAACTTTTGACAGAGATGTCAGATTGCTTAATGACATACCGCGTTTGAAGCGTCAGTCCAAGCAGATTTTTACCATGGAACAATACACGCCACGCGAGCGCTCTGAAATAGTTGAAATTTACATTCAACAGAACAAGTCAATTGTGAAAACTCAACGTGCTTTTAAAAAATTAAAATTTCACATTGAATGGGACCGTAAATAAGCAAAATTGCCGTATTTACGCCACTGAAAATCCTCAGGAGATTCAAGAAGTGCCTCTTCATGACGAAAAAGTTACAGTTTGGTGCGGCGTTAGTGCGAAAACGGTCATTGGGCCGTTTTTCTTCCAAAATGAAAATGGCCATGCTGTTACCATCAACCAGGAGCGTTATCGCGACATGATGACCAATTTTGTGATGCCAATTATTCGTCGAAAGCGTATGAGGCAGTTCTGGTTTCAACAAGACGGCGCTCCACCGCACACAAGTCGCATAACAATCGATTTTCTGAAGAAATCTTTTCCGGGCCGTTTGATGTCGAAAAGTGGTGATTTGGACCGGCCACCGCGTTCGCCCGATTTAAGGCCGCCTGACTTCTTCTTGTGGGGATATTTGAAGTCAAAGGTTTACGTTAACAAGCCAAGGACCGTAGAAGAGCTCAAGGACAACATTCGTGAAGAAATAGCCGCTATTTCGGCCGAAATGTTGGCGAAAACGATGGAAAATGCTGCAAAAAGGGCACAATACGCCATCAACGCCAAAGGCGGCCATTTGAGAGATATCATATTCAAAAATTGATGTAAACAAATCTACTTGGAACAAATTAAATGATTAAGATTGCCAACCGCCAAATTTTTATTTTTTTCTTTGATTTTTTAAAAAAAAACATGGGTCCGTCGAATATGGGCAACCCTGTACTCGACCTGCTCCACAGCGTAGGGTAGGTCATTTCGAAATCGAAAATACTGTGTAATCGACAGCCTCAGTAAGACATTAACACAGCTTGTCTACTTCTGTTTTAATATGCAATTTTGCTGAAAGAGCAGCCTTCTGACTGTCCTTTCTAGATGAGTTTAAACCAAAACTTGTAGCCAACTTGAGAAATTCACCCCGCGCATTTGGTTACTCCCGGGGGCGTACCGCTCCGGCTCTAGTTACTCAATTCAACGCCCCCTCTTAAAACTGTATCAAAAGAAATAAAAATGTCGCCGGCTGCTCTGTTAAATGGCTGCTGATGTGGCCGATGAAGACGGCGACGACGACGGCGACACAAAAGTTGAGTTCAAACGCTCAATCATTTTTACACCCCAGCAGCAAACATGTTCGGTGTACACACACACTGGCACACTCGCACATATCGTGTTGACAGGTGCAGTGTGGCGTATTTGCCTATAAATAAATTTTCAATCATTTTTTTTTTTGTACCGCAAACCGTTCGGTTGAGTGGGGGCATCCAAAATACAATGAATAAAAAAGCAGCGGAAATACATTTCTACATTTGTTTCTATTTTCTTTTTCTACTTCTGGTTTTTTGTGTGTTTTTTTTTTGGCAATTTTGGTTGGTAAAGCGTAAATGTATGTGTCTCGTATAACTCAATCAGTGTGAGGCAGCTCAGCAGCAGCAGCAAAAGACTCGCATGTCCAGAAAAAGGCAGGCAGCCAGTTTTATTTATTATTAAATATAAATAATGAAAAATCAATATAAATTTATTTATATACATATTCATCAATATATTGTGTCGAGAGTAGAGTGAGCAGCCCAACTGGAGCACACAAACACACACACACAGACAGGGGGATAAAAAGTTCATGAGCCCGGACTTAGGGGTCACCTACAAGAGAGAGGATTAACTTTATGAGCAAAATTTGTCATGTCTCTCAAATGGCACACAAAGTAAAGGGACGCAAATAAATTCAATTTGGTCGCATTTTTTGCTTCCTTCCTTCCTTTCTTTCTTTCTCTCTTTCGGCATCTCAACTCACTTGGAAAAGTTGGCAGATATCTAAAATCTCAACAAAACCAATTTCTAAATTGACTTTTCACTGAGCAGCACATTGTTTTTGTGCAATTAGTCGAGGTACAGCCTAAGTAAGCAATGTAAATGTGTGTAGTCCTGGGGCAACCTTTTGCCCCAGACTCCGGACTAATTGAATTATGCATATTTAGGACCAGTTGGTTGATTGGTTTCATTGGACACATTTCAAAATTTTCGGTTGCAGAAAATGACCAAAATTAATGCAACAGCAACAGCAACAACAAAGTAACAATAGCTGTATATGCCCAGCACCACCGCACTTGACATATGCCAAATAAGTTGAATAATTGAGCAAGGCGATGATTGAACAAATTGTATAGCATACATTTCAGGGCACTTGACAATTGACAGCTGCTGCTGTCGGTCGGTGGTTAGGCAGGGGGACGGGAAATCGACCATTTTAATCACTCAGCTAGACAGAATTGCCAAACGATTTTAAATGGGGTGCGGGATGAGTCTAGTGGGTATTTTTTTTTGACTAGAGCCATATTTGAATTCGAATATTGTGACTTAAATGTGTGCGTTTTTCTCGTATACATGGGCTCTTTGAGCACCCTAAGCAGCTGACAACAAGTCAAGACCCATGAGCGGAAAGAATAAAATGCATATGTCAATACAGATTTCCTGCCATTTCCGTTTGGCCTGAGACGTTCTTTGCAGTCGAGTCCAGTTGTTCGAAAAAAAAGAAGTTATTTTTACATTTCCGTAGAAAAGCCACATCACAGCACTACATGAGTGCCACGCCAACAGCAACAGTTAGAAAGTTGAGTGATCTTGCTACTTTTTATATATATTGTTGTAGCTCAACAAATAGCGAAGATGGGAAACCATTTCTTAACCTTCCCCTCAAGTTGACACTGCCTGTTGGTAATTAAATACATTTATGTCGCTTCTCGCTTGAGGCTACCTTGTGAGACAATGCTGCAGATATATTCCCCATATTGTGTTTCCTGTATTGTGTAAAATTTTCATTTAGCTGTCATTTATAGTCTCTGAGTAAGATGAGCATTAGCGAGCACTTCTTTTGTCTGCAAAATTTAAGGTCATTAAGGTGCCCCCCGATTTGATAGTTTATGGTGTATATTTAACTAGAAAAAAGTTATAAAAGTTAATTTTTAGTGAAAACTACAAAAATATGTATAAAATTGAAACGCAACATGGCGTATGAGTAATACGGGGGTTTTTAATATTACTCATACGCCAGGTTGCTTTCTAACTTTATATATTTTGGTACACAAAACGAGATCGTAAGTTAAAGTCGGCCCTGCCCGACTTCGAAATACCCGTCAATCAGGGCAATTAGTGTTTAACAACCTCATGGGGCTCAGATAAGTATGCAACGTTTTTTTAACTCTGCCATTTATTATGCGATCTTTATGAAAATATGTGAGATTGTAGATATTAGCCACATACACTACTCTGCAAAATCTGAGCCCGATATCTTAAAAAATGTAGGAGATATTCATTCTATTGCGGGGGCCAAAAATTGAAACAAACTTGATCTGCGGGCAGACAACAATAGTCTACATCTAAAACTTGTTGCCTCTAGCTCTTCTAGTCTCTGAGATCTAGTTGTTCATACAGACAGACGGACGGACGGACAGACGAACATGGCTACATCGACTCGACTATTGATGCTGATCAAGAATATATATACTTTATGGGGGTCGGAGATGCTTCCTTCTGCCTGTTACACACATTTGCACGACTTTAGTATAAACTTTTAACTGTTCGAGTAATGGATATAACGACCCTTATTAGCTAGGCTTGAATCGAAGAGTGACTTACCTGTTTCTCCTAATGAGCCGTGCACCGATAGGCATTACATTTGTTATTTCAACTCGCTTCGAAGCCAGACAGTTGTGGTTGCCTCGGAGCAACAGAAGCAAGGGCTTGCCCACCGCTGATTTAATGCTGTTTATACCCGTGATATTGTCCAGATGTTTGTAACGCAAAGAAGGAAGCATTTCCGACCACATAAAGTGTATATATTCTTGATCAGCATTACGAGCTGAGTCGATATAGCCTCCTCCGTCAGTTTTAAAGCTATCGCAACCAAACTTTGCACGAAGTCTTCTGGTACAATCCCGCTGCACATTTGTCGGCACCGGCTGGATCGAAGGACTATAACATATAGCTGCCATAGGAACGATCGGTTGAAAAACTAGTTCTAGTAAGAACAACTTTTTTGTTTTCAATGCAAACGTCTCCAAACTCCGTATTTACTAGTTATCTATGCTTCACCACGATTCTGTCAAGTTTGGTCGAAATCGGACATCTATATAGTATAGCTGCCATAGAAAAGTAAGGTTAGAAAAATAGTCTTAGTGAGAAAAACTTTTTTGTTTTCAATGTAAACCTCTTTAAAATTGGCATATATTTATTTTATAAGCTTTTACACAGTACTTCAAAGTTTTGTCAAAATCGGATGACTATAGGTCATAGCTGCCATAGGAATGATCGGTCGAGAAACTAGTTTTGGTGAGAAAAACTTTTTTGTTTTCTATGGAATCGCCTCCAAACTTTGTATTTCTTAGTTTGCTATGCTTTTCCATGATTCCACTAAGTTTGGTCGAAATCGCACATCTATATAGTATAGCTGTCATACAAAAGTAGAGTCAGAAAGGTAGTCTTATTGGGAAAAACTTGTTTGTTTTCAGTGCAATTGTCGCTCAAATTAGTTAAAAAACGTGCGGCAAGTGTATACAACAATAACTTTCCTCTATTTTTCTTTGTCTTTTGACGATTTTGATAACAAATATTTACATTCTCATCATTTCTTTTTATACTTATTTATTTCTAGGTAAGAATGGAAATATGTTAACCTGTCCACACTGTGCAGCAGCAGGGGCAAACTCTTTTATGATGGTAAGAAAAGCTTTTTAATACATTTCAACTTAGAGTTGGGTTTATCTCAGGCTTAAGCTAAAATACTCAAACGCCAGTTTATCAAAAGTTGTAGAAAAAACACTTGAAATCAATCGCAAACCAAAGCTAAGTTCATTTGGGCAAATAATTTGAACAAATATGGAAACAAATTTGTCAAAATGGTATGCTAAAGTTATACAATAGTAAACTCCTTGGCCAAATTTGATTGAAATATAAGCAATTGAGGGCAAATCTTTAGATTTATGTCGTGCATGGCTATTTAGACAAAATGTTCATCGAATTTGTGCTAAATATTTGCTAGTGTGAAATTTACTTGAGAAAACCAGAAAAAGTTTGCTTTATCAAATTCAAAATGCAAATTTCAAAATAAACAATTTTGCAGTCACCATTTGAACGAAAATCGAACTTAAAATCAATTTGCCAACCAATTTGGTATTTTGGTAATAAAAATATGCAGCCACACTAACAACGCTAGACCTAACTTTTCTGCCTTTAAATGCCCTTAAATTGTATTTAAGATGGCTTCAACTCCAGAGGCTGTTGCTTACATTTTGCTGGCAACTTTTTTTTTGTGTTGTTTCCTCCTACCCTGACGAAAATTGCCCGTGACAGGACGAAAGGGAGGAGGTAGGCTGGCTGGCTGGCTGCGAGGCAGGCAGGCAGGATGCTGGATGATGAAGGGACGCGGTGGCACTGTCAACAGTTTCCCTACGGTTGACTGAGTTGCCTGCGAGCCTTGTTTGTTTGTATGCACTTCAATAAAAATTTAGCATACGCTTCACTACACTTCACTTGCCACACACACACACACACACACCTGAAACACGCCCTCTGGTGGCTGGTAGATGAAAACATTGCTTTGTATCATTTGCCGCAGCTTGGGGAACGCATTTTTCGATTATTTGTGTGTGTGTATGTGTTTCTGTCTATCTGTGTGTGTGTGTGTGTTTGTTTGGCTCCCGTTTTTCAATCTAAATGTCAGCACACATGTGCGTGTATCTGTGTCAAAATGGCTGCCTTGTGCCATCTGTGTGTGTGAGCGCGCGTGTTGAAGCAAATTACTCGAGTGAAGTGTGCACACTTCAAGAATGAAATAGCCCAAGCAACTGACACGCCAAACAAAACTCACACACACTCGCTTACGCACACGCACACGCACACACAGCCAGACGAATTTCCTTTCTAATTTGTTTAACACAACTTTCTCAAGTCGTTTCGTTATTGCTCATTCAGAATTGTTGCTTGTAGCTGCGCTGCAACGGCTGACAAACTCACACACAAAGCCCACAGCGAATATACACTGAGCAAAAAGAAAACACAAAATAAACTGCATGCTTAGCTCAACATTAGCCTGGCCATAGACCAAGTTTCAAGCAACTAAAAAATCATGTTTTCTACCCCTGACAAAGGGTATGAATAAGGCACTGAAGCTTGAGTTGAAAATTAGGCGAACGTCTAAAGCAACAGCAATTCATAAGCTCAGAATGAAGAATGAGTGAAGGGAGAGTGCAAACATTACGAAATATAAAGTTGTTTTGGGAATTTATTATACGCAGCTGCTTGTAATGAGGTTTTTTGGGCGGAAAAAAGTGAACTTTGTTATGACATTGCAAGAGTGAACAAGTTGGTTCCAAGACTTTAACAGGGTGACAAACCACATTCTCTTTGATTTAAACATCTTGATGCTAGAAAAACCATAAATTTGTCACCAAAAATACTTAAAACTTGCTCAAAGCCTTCCTTTATGTTAATTAACAGAGCATTAACATAAATGTTAACATCAGGCGGTTCTAGCTCACGCAGAACCTTTAGGGTTCGGGTTCACAGAGCCGGTTCTGAAGGTAGCTGAGCCCAGCTTCACCTAGTTTGAAATCCAAGCTGTAAACTAAAACAAACTTCAATATTTTGTTTCATAAATCAATGCTTAAAGTCTTGATATTTGTCATATATAATATGATGAAATTGATTTCGTGACTTCGCCGTTGTCCGAACGACCCAGATTTCATTTTGATTTGCTTTCGTTTGCTGAATGGCTAATTGACCATTAAAAATACCGAATTAATTGGTGAAAACTAGTTTTCTAAGCTTTTTAAGTGCAATTTGGTGGGTGGCATATGTAGTTTTAGAATGTTTGATATTGATAATGGTCAGGGGGGTGTCATTTGGCAGATGTCATTCACTGATGAAATTAGGCAAAACGTAAGAGCAAGAGGCAGAATAAAATTGAAGAATACAGTGCGAGCTTCATATCTCCAGTCAAATTAGGCACATTTTTATATGGAGTTCATTTATACATTCTAAAATGCAAACAATATATTCTATAATTCGTTTAGTTCATCAATGTTTAATAACTTTCAAACATTCGCAAAATTTTATTCAAAAAAAATGGTCACACTTAAATGAAATCACTGCGAAATCTGCCTAGAAGCTGAATTCGTGAAATCAATTGGTAAGACCCTACTTTTCTTACTTTTTCTGGGCACACTGCACATTTTGAATGGAGCTGTGGTGAGCAGCTGTTGAACGAAAACCAAAGAAAATAACTTTCAGGAATATCACTAATATACGAGTCTTCCATCACAAACTTGCTGTATAAAAACGGATCTTAGATTAGAAAATGGTTAACCGACATATCCTTGTGTCGCAGGAATAGCTAATCTATATAAAAAGACAAGGCGTCTTGGAACACCCGGTTCGAGCGAAGCTCTTACGAGGGATAACCTAATTACTCCCGAGGCTAAGAACTTTTAAGGAAGCCTGTTTATTTGTCATTGTGTTCTGACCGATACTATTCCACCAGAATTTGTCCCTTCTATAACTCGGTCACAATATAGTCGCTGTTTTGGTCACTGCCTTGGTTGCTGTTTTGGTCACTGTTTCAGTCACTGTTTTGGTCTCTGCTGACTGTCTTGGTCAGTATTTTGGGCACTACTTGGTCGTTGATCACTGCTAGGGTCACTGTTTTAGTCACTCTATGGTCACTGCTTTGATCACTGTTTTATTCACTGCTCACTGTTTTGGTCACTGCTCACTGTTTTGGTCACTGCTCACTATTTTGGTCACTGTTTCGGTCACTGTTCTGGTCACTCTTTCGGTCTCTGCTAACTGCCTTGGTCACTGATTTGGTCACTGTTTGATCACTGCTAGGGTCACTGTTTTGGTCACTCTATGGTCACTGTTTTAATCACTGTTGTGATCACCGTTTTGGTCACTGCTCACTGATTTGGTCACTGTTTGATCCCTGTTTGCTTACTCAATGGTCACTGTTTTGATCACTGCTGTGATTACTGTTTTGTTCACTGTTTGCTTACTCTATAGTCACAGTTTTGGTTACTGCCGTAATCACTGTTCTGGTCACTGTTTCGGTCTCTGCTGACAGTCTTGGTCTCTGTTTGGTCACTACTTGGTCGTTGTTGTGGTCCCTGTTTTGGTCACTGATTTGGTCACTGCTTTAATCACTGATTTGGTCACTCTATGGTCACTGTTTTGATCTCTGTTGTGATCACCGTTTTGGTCACTGCTAGGGTTACTGTTTTGGTCACTCTATGGTCACTGTTTTGATCTCTGTTGTGATCACCGTTTTGGTCACTGCTCACTGTTATGGTCACTGTTTGGTCACTGATTTGGTCACTGTTTGATCCCTGTTTGCTTACTCAATGGTCACTGTTTTGATCACTGCTGTGATTACTGTTTTGTTCACTGTTTGCTTACTCTATAGTCACAGTTTTGGTCACTGCCGTAATTACTGTTCGGGTCACTGTTTCGGTCACTGTTTCGGTCACTGTTCTGGTAGAAAAGAATGATCAAGTGTTTTAAGTCTCCTCCTACTAAGTGCTGGGCAGTGGCATAGAAGACGCTGTAATGTTGCCTCCTATTCCTTAAACTTGCAGCTTCCACAGAAGTTGTTGTGAGCGACTTTCAAGCATGATTCATGTCTACCGATGAGGCAGTGACTCGTAAGGGTTCCAACTAAAAGTGAGATGTTTCCTCTGCTTTAACGTAAACGAATATTGTTACGTTTTAGACTGACAGTGGGCCATGTGACCCTAGCTACAGCGCAATTGGGAAGGTTACCTCGACCATCGTTCATCCAATCTTGTCCATTCCTTCAGCGGATATATAATACGAACCTTCTATCTAATACATTGTGGGAGCTATGACGTTTCTTTCAAATTGCGGGGGGCGTGGCAAATATATGAAATCAACTTAATTTGCCTGCAATTATAAGAAGCATATGTTCCTTAGATGTCAAACCTCTATCCCTTATCATCTCCGAGATCTGCTTGTTCATAATGACAATCAGACTTCCTTTTTGCAAAATGGTCTGGGTCACCATTACTAACTCTCTCCCCCTCTCTGTCTCTCTCTTAGCATTCCACATACCGAAAACAAAATATATCTTGCAATCCGTTTTATCACTTACAGTTGTCGTTTTTATGCGATTAGCACAAAATGTCCTGACATCATCAACATTTCTCATGGCATTCAACGAATGGATTCCCTGGGTTTTTCGGTTTTTGCCATGTTGTTGTTCTGTTGCTTAAGCGCTTTTCACTGTCCAACGAGGAATGCGATTTCAAACATTTTCCAGCTGCATTTTGAACAGCAACACGGCCAGAAAAAAACAAAAAAACAAGTGCGCTGACAGCATTTTACTGCACAGATTTTGTTGTATTCTGCTCCTGTTTCTGTCCCGTCGCCTTCTCTGCCCACAGCAACCATTTGTTCCACTCTCCTTTTGTCAACTTCTGTTGCATTGTCGACAGTGTCTGGGGCTCCTCTCGCCCAGCCCAGCCTTCTCTTGGCACTGGCACACGGCTGTCACATTAAATACTTTTTGCAATTGCAATTTAACTTTTATAGTAAGCAGACAGCAGCAGCAAAGCCAGCGGGCGGCGGGAAAGTACGGTGGAAACTTGTGAAAATGAAGCCGGGCTTAGCAAACAAGCTGCAACAAATGTTATGCATGACATACGAAGCGGAAAATGCGCTCTTGTTTTCAGCCCCAAATGATCTGATCTGAGAGCAACCCAGCTTAAATAATTCCCTCAGTGAGTTTTCACTGTAAAAGGCAACACCACACATGCATAGGCAGGCACGGGGACTTTGAGCAAAGCTACTGGCAAATGGTGCTCCAACTATTCGCAGCTTATCAATGGCAGGACGTGGACTGGTCAGACAATATAAAAAAAATAACTCAACAGTTGGCAGCACAAAGAGAGGCAGCAGCAGGATGTGTGTGTGTGTGAATGCCTGCCGATAGTTATTGAACATTTTCGATTCCCGTTTGCGTTCCATTCCTTTATTTTCCATTTGCGATTTGTGCGCTAAGCTAAAATTAAGACTTTCCACTGTCCAAGGGTAAGCCCCCAGTGTGCGTGTGTGTGTGTGTGTGTGCGGATTGTCGCAAAATAGTTTTCATTCGCTTTACACTCTGTTGGATCTTTCGTGGCCGCGAAGTAAATTACTTAACCGTTTTGCACGGGCAAAAGGCGAAAGCGAGGAAAGCAAAATTAAACTGAAACCAGAAATAGATGAACACAAAATGAAAGACAGGAAATTGAGCAGCAACATTAAGAGGAGTTAACAAAAGTTGCGCACTAAGACTAAAGCCAATTTTGATTGAAATTTTAAAGCTAAATTAAGCTTTAAGAATCCCTATAAAATATTTTTCATTAAATGCAAACATGCTTGAATTATTATAGAAATTTATGTATTGAAACTGCACGGTCTGAGCAGCAATTGGGTGTAGCCAGATGGGAGTGTAGAAGCTTCCGGCTTGTTGGTGTCGGCCACGGGGGGGAGGGTGAAACAGTAGAAAACCGCTGCTCCTCTACACAAAGCGCTAAAACATCCAAGATATACGAGTTAAAATCAATACCAACAACCAGTGAAATGTAACAAGAATTCGCAAGCATGAAATCTGCTTCAATTTAGATTGTTATATTCCTGATTCTAATACCCGTTACTCGTGGAGTAAAAAGGGAAAGGGATGCATCTCCGATTCCACAAACTATATATATTCCTGATCAGCATCAACATACGGGTCGTTATAGCCTTGTACTTCTGTCCGTCTGTCTGTAAGAACAACTAGATCTTAGTTAATAAAAGAGTAAAAGGCTGCAAGCAGTTTAAGTGGAAGTTAAATTTTAAGATATCGAGCTCATATTTTGCAGTGTAGTGTATGTGGCCAATACCTACAATCTCACAAATTTTCATAAAGATCGGTTAATAAATGGCAGAGTTATACAGCTTATTAAAAACGTAGCATACTTATCTGGGCCGCTTAAGCTGTTTGCTTACATAATGTTGAAATATTCAAATTAATGTTAATGCTCTGTTAATTAACATATTAAACACTGAGTAACGGGTAAATCAAAGGCGGGCAGTGCCGACTTAAGCTTACGCTCTAGTTTAAGGCGAAATCCGGGTTGAGAAGTGTTTTTATACCCTTGCAGAGGGCAAATTAAAATTATCCAGATGTTTGTGACGCATAGAAGGAAGCATATATATATTCTTGATCAGCATGACGAGTTGAGTGGATATAGCCTTATTCGTCTTTCCGTCCGTTTGTTCGTCTGTTTCTATGCTATCTCCTCCGTCAGTTCTAAAGCTATCGCCACCAAACTTTGCACAAAGTCTTCTGGTACAAATACGCTGCACATTTGGCGGAACCGGCCGGATCGTTTGCCTTTAATATATAGCTGCCACTTTTTTGTTTTCAATGCAAACGTCACCACGTCACCAAACTCCGTACTTACTAGTTTTCTATGCTTCTCCATGATTCTGCCAAGTTTGGTCGAAATCGGGCCTCTATATAGTATAGCTGTCATAGAAAAGTAAGGTTAGAAAAATAGTCTTAGTGAGAAAAACTTTTTTGTTTTTAATCTCTTTGAAATTGGCATATATTTATTTGATAAGTTTTCACACAATTCTTTGAAATTTTGTCAAAATCAGATGACTATAGGCTATAGCTGCCATAGGAACGATCGGTCAAGAAACTAGTCTTAGTGAGAAAAACCTTTTTGTTTTCAAAGAAACCGCAACCAAACGTTGTATTTCTCAGTTTGCTATGCTTTTCTATGATTCCACTAAGTTTGGTCGAAATCGGACATCTATATAGTATTGCTAAGAGAGAAAATCTTGTTTCTTTTCTTTCAGTGGAAAGTGTCAAACCAGTCATCCCCACACATTTTCAATGATTTTTAAGTCAGGCTTCCAAAAGTGACCACTGAAATTAGCTCACACTTTGGCCCTCAATCCCGGATTTCATCACTCGAGCATTGTGAGCCGGGACGTTATCTTGTTGAAATTGGCACTACAAGTTTTCAAACAAGTTTTTCAACTGCTGAAAATCAAATTGGTGTACGCTTTTATAAGTGTTTGCATACATGCTAGCGCTCAAAGACTGCAACTCTTACGTACCTTATTAAGAGATTTCTTCCCTTATCATTACGCTACCCGCCCGACTAAGCAAGCGATCCAACTGATGTGCCCATTTGCGTAGATCATGGAAGTATCCTATTGTAATTGTAGACATCAGGATACCAGGTCATGCGCTCACTTGCGAAATTCCAGCGTGTTTCTTTTCAAATCAGTTTGAGAGGTGATTCTTTCCTTTGGAGCATTCCTGATCATTTTTATACTCTGTACCGTAGGTACATAGAGTATTATAAGTTTGTGCAAATGTATGTAACATCCAGAAGGAAGCATCTCCGACCCCATAAAGTATATATATTCTTGATCAGCATCAACAGCCGAGTCGATATAGCCATGTCCGTCTGTCCGTCTGTCCGTCTGTCTGTCCGTATGAACGCACAGATCTCAGAGATGGTAAGAGATAGAGGTTTGACATGTATGGGACATATGCTTCTTATGTCTGCAGGCAGATCAAGTTTATTTTCAATTTTGGCCACGCCCCCTCCCGCCCCCGCAATTTAGAAAAAACGTCATATCTCCCACAGTTTTGAAGATAGATGGCTTGTTCCTTCTGGACATATTTAGTTATTAGAATAACTTATCGATCCGCCAAAGGAATGAAGAAGATCGGATGAACGGTTTTCGAGTTATGATCAAAAGACAAATTTTCTTGGTACAGAGTATGTTATAGTCGGGCTTGACCGACTTTCTTTCTTGTTTGAATTGTGGTTAAGCTCGGTTTAATGCCCTTTTTTTCTGACTAGAACGATGACTAGAAAGTGCCGAAAACCTACAAAAACTAAGATGTGCCATACTGATGAAGCAATTTCAATTGTTATTTTTTATACGCTTGCAAAGGGTATTACAGTTTTGCCCAGAAGTCACAGAAATATTCATTTCCGACCCCATAAACTATATACATATATATTCTTGATCAGGGTGACGAGCTGAGTTGATTTAGCCTTGTCCGTCCGTCTGTTTGTCTGTTTCTACGCGAACTAGTCACTCAGTTTTGAAGCTATCAAGCTGGTATTTTGCACAGAGTCTTCTTTTTTGGTGCACACTACTAATATGTCCGAGCCGACCAGATCGGCTGACTATATCTCATAGATCCCATAGGTACAATCGGTCAGAAAACTAGTTTTAGTAAGAAAAACTTTTTTCTTTTCCATGGAAACGTCTCCAAACTTTGTATACAGGGTTGTCCATATTCGACGGACCCATCTGGCAACGCCATAACTTTTGACAGAGATGTCAGATCGCTTAATGACATACCGCGTTTGAAGCGTCAGTCCAAGCAGATTTTTACCATGGAACAATACACGCCACGCGAGCGCTCTGAAATAGTTGAAATTTACATTCAACAGAACAAGTCAATTGTGAAAACTCAACGTGCTTTTAAAAAATTAAAATTTCACATTGAATGGGACCGTAAATAAGCAAAATTGCCGTATTTACGCCACTGAAAATCCTCATGAGATTCAAGAAGTGCCTCTTCATGACGAAAAAGTCACAGTTTGGTGCGGCGTTAGTGCGAAAACGGTCATTGGGCCGTTTTTCTTCCAAAATGAAAGTGGCCATGCTGTTACCATCAACCAGGAGCGTTATCGCGACATGATGACCAATTTTGTGATGCCAATTATTCGTCGAAAGCGTATGAGGCAGTTCTGGTTTCAACAAGACGGCGCTCCACCGCACACAAGTCGCATAACAATCGATTTTCTGAAGAAATTGTTTCCGGGCCGTTTGATGTCGAAAAGTGGTGATTTGGACTGGCCACCGCGTTCGCCCGATTTGACGCCGCCTGACTTCTTCTTGTGGGGATATTTGAAGTCAAAGGTTTACGTTAACAAGCCAAGGACCGTAGAAGAGCTCAAGGACAACATTCGTGAAGAAATAGCCGCTATTCCGGCCGAAATGTTGGCGAAAACGATGGAAAATGCTGCAAAAAGGGCACAATACGCCATCAACGCCAGAGGCGGCCATTTGAGAGATATCATATTCAAAAATTGATGTAAACAAATCTACTTGGAACAAATTAAATGATTAAGATTGCCAACCGCCAAATTTTTATTTTTTTCTTTGATTTTTTTAAAAAAACATGGGTCCGTCGAATATGGGCAACCCTGTACATAGGTTTTCTATGCTTTTTTATAACTCTGCCAAGTTTGATGAAAATCGGTGAATTATATGGTATAGCTGCCATACAAAAGATAGGTCTGAAAAACAGTTTTAGTTAGAAAAATGGTTTTGTTTTTAATGGTAGCATCTTGAAATATTGAATTTGTTTCACATGCTTTCACCTAGTTCTACCAATTTTTGTTCAAATCGGATGAATATCACATAGAGGCCATAGGAAATATCGGTCGGAAAATGGGTCGTTGTGGGAAAAAGAATATTTTTGAAAATATTTAAAAGGACACTTGCAAGCGTATAAAAACTTTGGCACAGGCAAAGTTAGCTTAGCTATCGAAAACAAATGGAAAATTATAGATTTTTGTTAAATTTCATTCTGAATTGAATCGATAATTTGTTTTGGCTTGAATAAAGCAGAAAGGACCCGCGCACTTCTCGCACTTAATCAAACAGTTAACAGCAGAAAACCACTAGGCAATACTTAACACTATAATTTTTGGTTAAACCGAACCGAAATTTTGGGCTTTGGTTCAATTGAAAGCACAGAATTTGCCAACAAACCATTATTATTATAAATTAAATTATATATGTATATTATATAATTAAAGGCAAACATAAAATTTAAACACCTCCGCGTTCGTTTTGCCTTGCAATTCATTTTCTTTTCAGCGAGTTTTGCAGTTTTATTACCCAAAGTTGAACTCTAGCTGCATTGTTATTCTTGCCAAGAGTACAAGAAAAAAGAAAAAAAAAAGACCCAACGAAGGAAGATAATGAATTTTTTAATAAAAACTGACAGCTAAGGAAACAGGATATACTGCTAGGGCAACAGGAAGAGATGATGACTATGACTATGATGATGCTGATGATGATGGAGAGGGCAGTTTGTGGGTTCAAAAAAACACAGAAAAGTTTAAGCAAAAAAAAAAGAAAAACGCTTCACCTGTCATTTACCTGAACGAGCGCAGAACAAAAACCCAGAAAGTGTTTAAAGCCAAGGCCTAGATATGTATGTATGTATGGTTGTATACCCACCCCAAACCTCCGACTGTATTTATACGGCCTGTCCAGGCGGCTGGCAGTGCTTTGTGCCCTTTGCTGAATTATAAACGTTATTCACCCTCAGGTGCAATTGTCGTGACTTGAATTTTGTGCTTCGTTTTGTGTATTGTTTTTGGCTTTGTTTTTGTTGCTCCGTTTCGTTGCTGCCTTTTGCACCTTTTGCGGTTAGGTCAACAGCTGCCAGAGGCCAAAAACATTCAAATAACGAAAGAAATGGCAGTCGGCCATGAGTGTGAGTTTATGGCAATTGCTGCAGTTTGGAAAATTTAATTAAAATCAGTTCAGTCAAGGAAAATGGCATTTTGTAATAATTATTAATCAAACGTTTAAAAATATGGCAGAGAGACACACAGGCAACATATATGTATACGAGCGCCATCATCCATCAAGTGTCAAAGTGTGTGTGTGTGTGTGTATCACATTACCAGCTAATCGAAATATGTATGAAGCGCGGCCAAAGTGCTTGCAGGGTAATGGCTATTCTCTGCTAAGCCTACTTCACTTTGAAGTTGGTCAAATGGCACACAAATGCATATTTAATAACACAATTAGCTGCCAGAGAGAGAGAGAGAGAGAGAGGGAGAGAAAGAGAAAGAGAGAGTATAAGATAAAAGCCGCCCTCACATAATAAAACGAAGGGCTTCAAGGCTGACCTTTTTGGATTGCCTACTTTTCGCCTGACTGAAAATACAGCAAATTGAAATTACAATTTGTTTTGTGAACACAGAAATAACTTACAAGGGTTTCCTTTAATACTCGGCTAGTGTGACCAGTTTTGTTTAACCACTTCCACCCACTCCACCTTAACTGTCCAAACGAAGCCTGAGACTGGTATATTCAATCTCACTTAAGAGTTGATCTGGCTTTCATAGATGTATGCAACAAATGGACACACACTGCCGGCGTTGCTGGGACTCAAGCTCCTCCACCATCTTTCCAACTCTGCCCTCTAAACATTTCTCTCCTATTCTCTATTCTTATGCTTTGCCGCTCACGTTAGCCAGCAGCTGTGTGAGGTGTGTTATTTTCTGCAAAATGTAGTGCCTACTCTGAGGAGCATCCTGCCACCGACTGGCCGGAGCTAAGCTGACGTGTATGTCAAGTGGCTGCCTTGTTGGACATTTGCCGTTTTTGGTTGGCAAATGAAAATGAAATGCGAAATAATCAAAGCGTGTGTGTGTGTGTGTGTGTGATTTGCATAATTTGTAATGTGGAATTTCCGCTCACATGGCTCTCATTTCCTGTCGTCCCTCTCTCACTCTCTCTCCCACTCTCTCACTCTTTCTGTGCCTTTCTCACTCATTGCGCTTGGATAACTGTTTAATATGCATAAACTTGGCGCTGCTTCCGCCCCTTTTGTAGCTCCCTAAAGAGATTTTTGGTTGTTGTATCCTTCCGTTGATGTTCCGTTTCCCAGTCAAAGCTCCTGCTGCTGCTCCTGCTGCTGACTCTACCCGCGGGCTAGGGGTGTGCGCTGTGTTTTTTGGCCTAATTGGTTGCCGCTGTTCAGCCAGGAGAACTTTGTCTACTTTTTATTATTTTGATATATTTTTTACTTTAAATATACTTTTGCCCCGTTTTGCTTGAAAACTTTGCACAGTTTTCTGATTTATTATTTGCGTAACGGAAACTTTAAAAGGTTAATTGGGCGTGGCTCCAGCAGTTTTATGTGTTTCGATTAAACGGAAAGAGGTTTGTAGGCCGACAGCGAACGAAGTCGGAGAATTAGTTAAGACAGATAAAGTAAACAAAAATTCTAGGCTTAAAATAAACATCCGAAATGGCACTTAAATTGAAAAATTCGCCTTAAAAAAGGTGTCAAACGGCGATTCATATCTTAGAAAAATAATTTTATAAAATAGTACTGAGACTTTCTAAAAGTAAGAAAATCTTTACCATAAGCAAGAAAGTGCTTTCTTAGCAGTAGAAAAGGACAAATTCAAACTTAATTTGAGAAAGTACTTAGGAAAATAGCTAGACAAGTAAACCAATTTTCTAAATATAAGAAATTATTTTCGAAAAAATTAAATTTTGGTACAGTTTCAGTTAAAAGTTCAAGAAAAATCGGTCTAAAAACAAGAAATTTGCTTTAAATTTAGATAAAACAAATAGAGGAAAGTTTTTATATCCTTGCAGCACGTTTTACACGTTACTCATTTGAACGTCATTTCCAATGAAAACAAACCAATTTTTCTCACTAAGACTACTTTTCTGACCCATCTTTTCTATGACAGCTATACCATATAGTTGACCGATTTCGACTAAACCTAGTGGAATCATGGAAAAGCTTAGCAAACTAAGAAATACAAAGGTTGAAGGTGTTTTCTATGAAAACAAAACAATTTTTCTTACTAAAACTGTTTTCGCGACCGATCATTCCTATGGCAGCTATAACCTATAGTCATCCGATTTTGATAAAGCTTTGAAGACTTGTGTGAAAGCATATTAAATATATAAATGCCAATTTTAAAGAGTTTTGCATTGAAAACAAAAATGTTTTCCTTGCTAAGACCATTTTTCTAACCTTACTTTTCTATGGCAGCTATACTATATAGGTGACCGATTTTGACCAAACTTGGCAGAATCGTGGAGAAGCATAGAAAACTAGTAAATACGGAGTTTGGAGACGTTTGCATTGAAAACAAAATAGTATTTCTCACTGGAACTAGTTTTTCGACAGATCGTTCCTATGGCAGCTATACGTTATAGTCATCCGATTCGACCGGTTCCGACAAATGTAAAGCGTATTTGTACCAGAAGACTAAGTGTAATGTTTGGTCGCGATAGCTCTAAAACTGACGGAGGAGAGAGTATAAAAACAGACAGACAGACGGACAAGGCTAAATCAACACAGCTCGTCATGCTGATCAAGAATATATATACCTTATGTGGTCGGAAATGCTTCCTTCTATGCGTTACAAACATCTGGACAATTTCAGTTTCCCCTCTGCAGGGGTATATAAAGTAAGAAAGTCGACTATAACATACTCCGCCCAAAGTTTGTAAATATCAGACAAAGTGTTAAAGTGTCTAAAGTGCTGCCCATTGCTGTTTTAGCCGGTGCTGCCCAGCGGAAATGTTTGATTTTTTCACAGAGAAAAGAAAAGGATAGTAAAAAATATCCATTGGATGATTTCCGCTATCCATTTGGAAGGGAAATGTCTTAAATATCCAGTAAATCATCCAACGGAGCTAAAAATCATTCTAAGGATATGAAAAATTATGCTCATTTAGATGATTTAGCAGCCACGCTGACTGTTAAAAAGGATATTTTAGCTATATCCCTTCCGAATGGATCTTTTTGGATATTTTTTTTCTGCGTCTATTGCTCGACTATCGTTCATCCAAACTTCTTCATTCCTTTGGCGGATCAATAAATAATACTGATTAGTAAAGAAGAAGGGACGAGGACGAATCTTCTATCTACAAAATTGTGGGAGATATGAGGTTTTTTGCAAAATATCTTAAAGCATGTAGGAAAAGGAAGCAGCAAGTAATATCAACGTGGTTTATAGCACTTCTAATAATAAGATTTCAACATTTTTTAAAGCCATCACCTTTGCTGCCACTGACATCAGCTGTCATCATCAAAGTTCTCAAAGCAGTCGAGCCAAGAGATTGAAAGAAGCTCTCGGTACCCTTTTATATAATTTCAATTTAAAAAAAAAAAACACTGATCACAATAAGTGTTCTCCCATAATGCAATTCACAAAATCTTAACCCCATAATTGTACTCCAGCTGAGAGCAATCAGCGTTCAGTTTATTTTCAAAGCCCATTTGCACGCACTGCCGTAATTCTCGAACGCATTCGAAGTACTTACATATATTGTTCAGATGTATAAAACCAAAATTGAGTTCAATAAAAGTTGCCTGACAGCGCTGCCGCCTCCCTCTAGCGCAATAAGCACCCTATCAGCAGCATGAACAACCCCCCGCCCCAAACCCAACAGCCGTCCCTAACAGGGCGCGCACAAGCACATTTTACGACAAAAAGAAAGCACTTCTTGAAAATCCGTAATAAAAAAACGAAATGAAAACGAAACCGAAAGTCAACGGAGCACGTTTTGATTTAAAAAAAGGAAAAAGAGTTTTAAAATTACATTTCTGTTCGGTGGAACACGTGGGGCAACAAGTTAAGAGTCCAAGGCCATCGAATGATAAGACTTAACATTATTGTCAACAAGTATTATAGATAAAGTCGAACTGTAAACATGAATGTAAGTCATATCTATCCTGTTAGTAATTAAGATAGTTACATGTTTGTGTTCCATGCCCTAATTATACAGACACGTTCCTGTTGTATTCGAAAAATTATTAAACAAAAAAAAGCAAAACCAAAGTTCAGAGTACGCCGAAAACACTGCCCACGGCTGAAACTGGGCTTTATCCATCTGTTTGTTGTGGTGGTGGTTGTTGGACATGTCATACATTGCGTCATTAAAATCTGTCTGTCGTCCTCGCATTTTCACATTTGCAATTAGTGTGCCACAGTGGCGATTCTTTCTGTCGCTTGAAAATGTTTCGCGGCGAGAAATGTCCACATTTTGGTCGCTGTCTCTGTTGAAAATATGTGATTTTTGTAATGGCAAAATGATGTATAAAACGGTAAATGAATGTTGTAACATTACACTGCAGCAGGGGTCAGCAATGTGAGCAGAGAAGTTGCCACTAGCAACGGAGAAAATAGTCGTACACTTACAAATTGAAACTGAATACTCCAAACAATGTGCTGAAACAATGCAAAATTATTATCTGGGCACACAAACATTCACTTGTGGCCTTAAACAGAATACTAAAAGATATGAAAAAACGACAAAGCAAAGCCAACTTCGTCTTTGCCAAAAGTGTTAAAACACTTGAAACAGTTCCTACTTAGGCAGCTACAAGAAGTAAGCAACTGATGCGAGCGGTTTCGACATATCAGCCTTCAAAACTAAATGCTTTATGTGGTCGGAGAAGATTCCCTCTCAGCGTTCCAAACTTCTGGGCAAAAGTGTATAACACCACTTGGCATCACTCTGTCTACTCCTTTTCAGCTGATTTCAGACAGTCTTTTCACTTTTTAAGTACGCTGATGAGATCAATGCCTGCTTGATAATATTAACACAGTGGCGTAATGTTGATAAAGTACAGCTGAAAAGTAAACATGAGCGTCCAAATGCTACAAGATCCATTCGCTGACACATTCTTAAGCCAATTGTTACATATATAGGCGACTTAAAGTGTTTTTAAATTAAATTCCCATTCAAAACGAGTCAATTTCAATTCAACTTTTTCTTTTGATTCTCCATTCTCTGATATTTATAACTTTGTCTGTTTATTGTAACTTAATTTAGATGAAAAATATGATTCTTAAGCCATAACTTATAAGAATAGTTTATGTTGTGCTACAAATAATTTCTGCTCAAGCGTTGATTCGCAAAATGCTCTCAATGGTCATTAAAAAACTGATCAAAATATTATCGAATAGCAAAATGATATATGCCACGAGTTGCAATGATTCTTACAGACGTGTCAATTGTGTTCAAACGCATTCAATTTCCCATTAGATTGGCATTCGCAATGACAATCAAAAAATCGAAATTCTAATCTTAGATTTAGGCAAACAGTGTTTTTCACACGAACTAATATATGTGGCATGTTCTCGCGTGGGCACACAATCGATCTTATTTTGTCCTACTCAACTTCAAGTGACGGTGGATTAGAATTCAATAATCAACACAAATCAATAAAGATTTATGTAAATTTTGTAACAGCAGAGATTGTTTGGACAGTACTGTGTTTCGAGGGCCATCAAACTTTGATGCTGTCACACTTTGGTTAACATTTCTATTTAATTGAAGCATTTGGAGTATTAAGACTTGAGAACTGGAAGAATGGAAAATTCCCTAGTGCTTTAAGCTGCGTAATTAGGACAGCCGAAAGACAGACAAAGGTGTTTGTGGGTTTTACCTATGAAACTAAGAACTAACTAAGAACATTTTAATATTAGTTTTCAAGTTTAACAGGCTTTTTATTAGAATGCTGCTGAAATTCTGCAGACCAACCCGCCTGTCTAGGTATTTTTGAAACTCTATGGACGAATATCATAGGGTGCTTTGATAATGTATCTTTTGTATGCTGTTCGGCTTATGTTTCATGAAGAAATTTTCAACTCCGACTCCAAACAGTATATATACTCTTGATCAGCATCAAACGCCGAGTCGATATAGCCAAGTTCGTCCGTCTGTCCTTATGAACTCGTAGATCTCAGAGATGGTAAGAGATAAAGGTTTAACATGTACATACACCCAAAAAAGAAGTAGAAGTTGTAAAATTTTCAAGAATTTCGCTCTTGAAATCAAGCTAAATTCGTTCGCAGTATAATGTTTTTAGGCAAGGGGAGTGAGGTAGAAAAACAGAGTGGAGAGCAAGCACATTTGAGAGAGCACAGCGTTGAAATCGCTCTCTAAGTTTTGTTTTTTATAAGAGAGGAGTGTGTGGGGAAGCTTTCGAGCGGAGTGCGCAATCGATTTTTGCACTCATGTAGCTTTGGAATTCCCAACCAGTTATGTCATTGCTGGCATGAAGAGACGGCTGTTCTACTGACAGGCATCGACTGATGCTGCTTTGAGGTGTTGTGCATTCCTCGAACCGTCTTAAGCTTGCTGCATGCTTCAATAATTAATTTTCTATGAAATAAACTTAAACAAAATGGTTTTAACAACTGATTTTAAATTGTTGTGTGATTGGAATCTGTGAAGCTCTTAGTTTCAGAGTAAACGATCTTATTCTTGAATCTGATGAGATCTTCATACCAAAAAGAACATTCTAGATTTTTGACAATGCTGTATGCTCTTGATTCAAGAATGAGCAATCTTAAGTTTGAGTATGTTTAGCACTTGGTTCAAGAACTATTCTGCTTGATTTGAGAATGATTCGTACTTGGATCAAGTATTAAAGCTATTGGATCAAGAAAAACGGTATCAAAATTCATACTATGATCAAGAATTTCACTCTTGGATTAAGAATTTGCATTCTTTCGAACTTCTGACATCGAACATTCTTGATGGAACTATGAACTTCTCAATTTTTATGGCACAAATGCTTCTTATACTTGCAGGCAGATTTAGGTTATTTTTATCTTTGCCACGCCCTCTTCCGCCCCCCCAAATTTGAAAAATCATCATATCTCTGTTAATTATACTCTGTACCGAAGGTACATAGAGTATTATAAGTTTGTGCAAAAGTATGTAACATCCAGAAGGAAGCATCTCCGACCCCATAAAGTATATATATTCTTGATCAGCATCAACAGCCGAGTCGATATAGCCATGTCCGTCTGTCCGTCTGTCCGTCCGTCCGTCTGTCCGTCTGTCTGTCTGTCCGTATGAACGCACAGATCTCAGAGATGGTAAGAGATAGAGGTTTGACATGTATGGGACATATGCTTCTTATGTCTGCAGGCAGATCAAGTTTATTTTCAATTTTGGCCACGCCCCCTCCCGCCCCCGCAATTTAGAAAAAACGTCATATCTCCCACAGTTTTGAAGATAGATGGCTTGTTCCTTCTGGACATATTTAATTATTAAGATAACTTATCGATCCGCCAAAGAAATGAAGAAGATCGGATGAACGGTTTTCGAGTTATGATCAAAAGACAAATTTTCTTGGTACAGAGTATGTTATAGTCGGGCTTGACCGACTTTCTTTCTTGTTTTATAGATAGACGGTTCGTACCTTCTGCACATATTTAGTTATCAAAATTATACATCTATTTGCCAAAGGAATGATAAAGTTAGGATGAGCAATAGGCGAGCTATAGCGAAAACAAACGTTTATGCTGGGCAGCACCGGCTGAAACAGCGATGGGCAGCACTTTTCTTTTTTTCCAGCCTGGCTTGAGCGACTTCCTTGCTTGTTTGCCAATGAAAATTTAGCTAAAAACATAGCATTTATTGAATTAAAGTCACTTTTGAGCTGCTGGCCAAAAACTAAATTGAATTAGCCAAGTTTGTCTTTTTTGCACGTAACGCACTTAAAGTTCCGCCTGTTTGATATTCAAACAGTTTTTATTTTGGCCTAATTTTTACACATGAATTAATAAAGAAGCATTCATTAGGCCCTTTAGTTGTTGTTGTTTGTTTGTTTGTGTGCCTTCTGCGCTTCCCAGTGTTAGTTGCCCTTCACACGCTGCTGCTGCTGTGTTGGGCCGAGCGCGTTTGTGTGAGTGATGTGAAATGTAAGCCAGTTTTCGAACAAACAAATTTGCATACAAGTATGAGGGGGCAAAGGGGAGGGGCTAATTTGCATTGGAGGGTCTCGCGCAGCCAGACGCTGATTTCAGCTGTGTGTGTGTGTGCGTCTTTTGTGGTTGAGTTTTGAGTCTCTCGTTTTATGGAAGCTGCTGCTAAGTTTTATTTTTATATGTTATTCGTGTGCTTTGCATACTTTGGGGCGTCTTTAAACTTGCATTTTGAATACACGTTTAAATGCCCCATTTGGGTGAGTGTCCATAAAACGAGTTTTTGTTATTTGGGTTCTGCTCTGCGGTTTGCCATGTAGTTCCCTTTCGGCCAGTTCGGTTGCCATGCGTGCAATTAAAATTTCCCAGGCAAAAAACAAAAAAAAAGGTTCCCTTTTGCTCTCATTTCATTTGCATACTTTGAGTCAGCTGTTGGCTTTGGGGCAAATTGATTTCGTTCTGCTGCTGCAGAAAGCGTCGGGGAGGGGAGCCACCCAGGCAGCTGGGATAACAATTTCCAGCAACTTAATTAACGCATGTCAAATTCATTTCAGGCGACGGGGCACTCACACACACACACACACACACAAACACACACTTAATGTCATTTCGGACAAAACTTATTTTGTCATTTGGCTATGCGAAGCAAGCGCCTATAAGTCGGCAACGTGCCGGAATGCTTTCAAAATAAACAATTTTGACTTCTGCCTTTTGTCTTTTACCCAACTGAAAATTGTTGGACAACGCACCTAAACTTGTAATACTCTTCAATTTTGAATTGTTCTGTTAACGAAATTAAGGAAATACAACATAAACTGAAACAAATTATAAAAAACTTTGAAAACTGAAAAACGTATTCAAATCCGTTTGCTTTCATTGCTTGCGGTTGAAACGGCTTGAGTTGACTTAAGTCTCTTTACATGCCTGATATGCCTGTCCCCCTAATTGGTCCTTGCCAAGCAGAGTATCACAGATAGCCCATTTGGTAAAAGTTCTGCTGGTTTCCCGTTTTGTTTTTTATTATTATAAAATGGCCAAAAAACCGGCACACAAACAGCAAAACGGTAACTGAAATTTATTTTATTACAGCCAGGAGGCGCCAGTTGCTTGCTTGCTTATGCTTCTTCTTTTTTCTCTGTACATTTTATTCTTTGTTGTTTATTTTTGTTGTTTTTATTTGCGCGCTTAGTTGGCCCACGTTGAAGTTTCAGTCTTAAGACAAATGGTTTTCTTTTTTTCGTTGGTTTGTGGTGGGTGGGTGGGAGCGGGGGAGGGATTATGCAGCTGGTTTCAAGTGCCCAGAAGTAGCAACAGCAAACAAAACAACAAAAAAGTATGTGAAACTTACCATAAAACATAATTGCAAATTAACCTTTTTCTGATTTGCTCCACACACACACATTCTCTGTGCCCGCACAGACTGCTTCCTGGGCACCGGAAACAAAAACAGAAGCATCAACAACCACAAAATAAGTGTAATTTCATTTTGACAGCAACCAACGAGAGAGAGAGAGCATGTACACACACACACACACACACACTAGCATAAAACCTACACGTGTGTAAACCGTAGCTAAAAGGCATGTTGCATGCGCATCGCGGGAAAACTGAATACACTGAGACCAAAAGAAAAAACAAACAACAAATACATGTATATTCTTTCCACTTCTTCAGAATTTTGCATTTCCCAGAACAGTGGCATATTTTTAAGAATTCTGCAGAATTTGTGTCCTCTCCTTGGTAACAGCCCCATCTGGTATTTAATTTTCAATTTAATAAGGTTGATGCATACTGCAAAAGGGTATTCAAGTCTCTGTGAAGTACAATTCAAGCACGAATTGCCTAGCCTGAAATCTGCTTTAATTTTGATTTTGATACACTCAAAATGAATGTTAAATTGAAATTAAAGCGAGAAAGCTAAGCTAACATTGTCGGTGCCGAAGTTTTTATACCCTTGCGTTTTCAAAAATAATTTTTTTCTTACAACGACCCATTTTCCGGGCAATATCCGTATGGGAGCTATACGATATAGTCATCCGATTTGGACAAAAATTTGTAGAATTATGTGAAAGCATGTGAAACAAACAAATACAAAATTTCAGGATGCTACCATTAAAAACAAAAAAGTTTTTCTAACTAAGACTGTTTTTCAGACCCATCTTTTGTATGGCTGCTATCCAATATAGTTGTCCGATTTCCATCAAACTTGGCAAAACTATGAATAAGCATTGAAAACCTATGAATACAAAGTTTGGAAACGTTTCCATGGTAAAGAAAAAAGTTTTTCTTACCAAAACTAGTTTTCCGACCGATTGTTCCTATAGTCATCCGATCCGCTCGGTTCCGACATATTAGTAGTGTGCTTCAAAATGAAGACTCTGTGCAAAATTTCAGCTCGATAGCTTCAAAGCTGAGGAACAAGTTTGTGTAGAAACAGACAGACAGACGGACGGACAAAGCTCAATCGACTCAGCTCGTCACCCTGAACAAGAATATATATGAATATTTCTATGCGTTGCAAACTAAAGAAAGTCGTTCAAGTTGTTTCAACATACTCTATACCACCGAAATTATACGCTCGGCATAAATTTTGATGCTGCAGTTGCATCTGAAAGCAGCGCTGCTACTGCGCTGCAGCAGCGAACAGTCTTCTGGTCATAACTCGAAAACCGTTCATCCGATTTTCACCATTCCTTTGGCGGATCGATAAATAATCCTAATTACTAAATATGTCTTGAAAGAACGAACCTTCTATCTTTAAAACTGACTTTTTTCTAATTAGTAGAGTTTAACTTATGGGCTTAATTTTAAGAATGGGGATTGGAAAACCCTGAATCTTTCTTCTGAAAACACACAGCAACTTACAAGTATCATGAACTTTGCTGGCAGTTGGACTGAAAACGAACGGCGATTAACTTAAACCGACACGGTAGACAGTGCGGCAGATCACAGTTTAATTAGAAGCACACAAGTCAAGAGATTGAAATCAGCTCGGCTTTGCTCTTGGAGCTATTTAAAACCTTTTTCTAGAAACCTTCAAAATTCTAAATAGACCAGCTAAGCAGCTCCCCCATTTCTCGCAGTGCCAACAGCCCAACAGGCAGTCAGCTGCCTCCCTACCTGTTGATGTGCTGAAAGAGGCAAGCCAAGGGATTTGGCCAGAACAAGGAGAACTGTGCATTAAGTAGCCAAAATTATTGAGTTTACTGTAATGCCAGAGTAAACACACAACAGGGCAGCCGGTTCGAGTCGGAGGCAGAGAAGCGAAGACAGAAACAGAGGCACACAGAAGGCCATTAACACAATTGCCTGGCTGCCGTCTGCCAAGCCCGAGTCTTGTCTTGAGTTAATGATTTTTATGTGCATTTTAATGTGGCAACAGTTTTGGTTCCTCCCTCTCAGCCAAACACCGCCTGGTCACCAAGTAAGCTTGGCAAAAAAAACAGAAGAAAATTGCTTGGCCAAAAGCAAAATGTCATTTACAGAAGTGTTGGTGGGGTGGAAGACGGGGGGGAACATTAACTTCTGCTAACTAACACATGTGCGCTGCGGGTAATAAAGTTGATTACCTTGACAATTTGTGTCAACCGCGAATTCTAAGGCAAGGAAATCTAGAATGATTTGGAAACTCCTTTTTTTTTTTTGATTTCTCTTTCGTTTCTGGCACCAAAATCTTGACAACTAAATATGTTTGGCTTTTTTATGTTCTGCGGCTGTCGGTCTCAGCAAATAAAGTTTTTATTTTATTTTTGGTTGGCTTTTTAGCAAAATTGAACTGTCAACAGCATAAACTGATTGGCCCCACGGTAGGATTTGTTAAGGACGCGGCCTTTTTGGGTGGCTGAGATAGAGAGAGAGAGAGAGAGGTAGAGAGAGAGGTCGCCGTTATGCCAGAATTAAACTTAAAAAAAAATTGCATAAATCTTGTACTCTATTCCATCTCAAAAATGACTCAGCCATTGTTGTTTGTAAACTATATTTAAGTATTGCTCATTGGTGTGCCACAGCAGAACTCTCTAAGAGCCGTTTACAATATGAACGAATGATAAAACAGTGCAAAAATGATCAACTATCACTTTTTGTGTAACTTCAAATATTTTCTCCAGTACTACCCAAGAAAAACTTACCTGGTTCTTTTTGTGATTCAGAAGAACCTGCTATGCCAATTTCTAGTTTGGTAAATTCAATTCAAATTGTGTAAAATAAAATAGAAATAAAAATTGAGCTCGTAAACCATTTTGGTAATATAATTACCCGACGAATGAGCAGCTCAGTGGTTAATGCATTGAATTACTATTTAAGCACATTACTCGTAGAATAAATAGGGTATACTAAAGTCGTGCAAATGATGGGAACAGTTAGAAGGAAGCCCAATATCGATAGTCCCTCAAATTTTCATCAAGAACGAAAAATCAATGTTACAATTTTAAAGTGTTCAAAAAGTGTTGCATACTTTTTAGAGCAGCAAGCGCTATCTAATACCCTGCAAACATTTTGTCGTATTACTTGCCTCTTTAGACAATGCCCGAGCTTGGCGATAGCTTGAGGGGAGAGTTTGGAAATAGTTTGTCGATTTACACAAACAAAATACCTTAGGTATTGCTTTTTTATACCCTTGCAGAGGGTATATTGAAATGGTCCAGATGTTTGTTACGCATAGAAGGAAGTACTACATAATGTATATATATTCTTGATCAGCATGACGAGCTGAGTTGATTTAGCCATGTCCTTCTGTTTCTATGCTATCTCTTCTCATAGGAACGATCGGTCGAAAAACTAGTTCTAGTGAGAAAAACTTTTTTGTTTTAATGCAAACGTCTCCAAACTCCGTATTTACTAGTTTTTGATGCTTCTCCATGATTCTGCCAAATTTGGAAGAAGTCGGACATTTATATAGTATAGCTGCCATAGGAATGATCGGTCGAGAAACTAGTTTTAGTAAGAAAAACTTTATTGTTTTCAAAGAAAGCTCCTTCAAACTTTGTATTTCTTAGTTTGCTATGCTTTTCCACGATTCCACTAAATTTGGTTGAAATCGAACATCTATATAGTAAAGCTGTCATACAAAAGTAGAGTCAGAAAAGTAGTAAAACTTGTTTGTTTTCAGTGGATATGTCCTTCAAATTATTTAAAAATCGTGCGGCAAGGGTATACAGACTTCGGCCGAGCCGAAGTTAACTTTCCTCTGTTTTTATACTCTGTACCGAAGGTACATAGAGTATTATAAGTTTGTGCAAAAGTATGTAACATCCAGAAGGAAGCATCTCCGACCCCATAAAGTATATATATTCTTGATCAGCATCAACAGCCGAGTCGATATAGCCATGTCCGTCTGTCCGTCTGTCCGTCCGTCCGTCTGTCCGTCTGTCCGTCTGTCCGTCTGTCTGTCTGTCCGTATGAACGCACAGATCTCAGAGATGGTAAGAGATAGAGGTTTGACATGTATGGGACATATGCTTCTTATGTCTGCAGGCAGATCAAGTTTATTTTCAATTTTGGCCACGCCCCCTCCAGCCCCCGCAATTTAGAAAAAACGTCATATCTCCCACAGTTTTGAAGATAGATGGCTTGTTTCTTCTGGACATATTTAGTTATTAGCATAACTTATCGATCCGCCAAAAAAATGAAGACGATCGGATGAACGGTTTTCGAGTTATGATCAACAGACAAATTTTCTTGGTACAGAGTATGTTATAGTCGGGCTTGACCGACTTTCTTTCTTGTTTTTTATCATAAAAGGGATAAACTGGCGATATGTCTTATCGCATTTTTTCCCTCCATTCGGTAAAGTGGCGATATATCCCTCAAAAGTTGCCTTGGGGGCAAGAATGCGATACTTTATTATTGGTCCTGCTATTTTATCATCCCATCTGAGATTGGGCGAGCCTAAGAAGACCCGAATGCGATTCTTCTTGAAGTGAGTTGAACGGCTTTTTACAATATTACCAAAGGAAAATACTTTGGCAACGCTCATTTACCTTAAAAGCAAAATAGTACTGTTAAATAACAGAATTCGAAACACCTTTTATTCGCATGGCTTATCTTCGGGAGAAGATCCGCATTCCTGCCTCTAGGAAGAATCACATACTTATCTCCAGAAAGAATCGCTTTCCTATCGCTCAGAAGAGATTCTTTTCTATCTCTCAGAAGTTTCGCTTTCTTGTCTTCCAGAAGTGTCGCTTTCTTATCACCCACCCGTAAGTTATCGCATAGTGTCACATTGCTTCCCGTAGGGAGATGGGAGAATGCAATAATAATGCGATAACGCTAGAGTACGGCGATACCTACTGGCGAATCTCATTCTTATCTTCCGCAATAAAAATGTTTGCTGGGTAACATTATGTTGACATATTTACATTAATGTTAATGTTAATGCTGTGTTAGTTAACACAAGAAAAGGCTGTTAAACATTGAAGGGCTGGCGGCTATCGAGAGAGATGACTTTTGCATGCACGAAACGAATCTGTTTTCGGCATGTTCCATCATTTCTAGATTTTTATGAGTTTCAGCTTTAAAGTGTTACCTTTTTTATGCTAGTTTTATTTATAATATATTTTTCTTAGCTTTGACTCATTTTGATATTATGGTAAAGTACTATTTCCTAACTTTAAAATAAACTATCTGAAATATTTCTGCGATTTTTGTAAGCGCAGCTATACCAAATTGAATACATGTGTTTCAAATGACCACATAAGTAGGCAATGGATGTTGTTGAAAATTTTCATAGCACGGCTTAGGGCAGTAGACAAATATATAAAATTTTGAGCATATGTTTTCAAAATGGTATATCTTCGCTTATAAAATTCGCAGAATTATGTGGTATGGTTTGTTTGAAAGCCAAGGAGTGTTAATGCAAGATTATATCTAAGAGATTTATAACCATTGTGTAGGTTCTCCATTAAACATGGGCTTATTAATAACTTCAGGCTCCATATGTGATGGTAAGCATTCAGCCCACAGATGGGGCTAGTATCGAAATGCTTCTCCATTCGAGTTGCGATTCGTTCGCTTACATCAGCACCACAGTTTTTGGTCTTCTCTGAATCCATTGTTTCAAGTATATGCTTAAATATTTGTTAAGATGAAGTTTTGTATACACATGGACAATGTAAATCAGCGGTGGGCACTAAAATCAAACTGAAAATAGCATAATTGCTTGGGATGGCTTGTTTGCAAGCAAAGTTGTATAAGTTTCAGCTGAAAGGTGAAGTCTTCAACTGGACTAACAATGTGTTAACTTATTGGCATCATAGCAAAATATGGCAACATTTCTGAATGAAGCAAATACATTTTCTGCATGCTCGTTAAATGAGTTTTTAGTCGTGTTGATTTTACCATTGAAAACAGTGAAAATGTAAATGGTTCTTCCCGTTTGTTAGACGCCAGCTCATTGTGTACAAAATTTAATCAATTTTCGCTGGCAAACAAAAATAGAAAATCATACAAAGAGTAAGTGAGAGAGAGAGAGAGTGTGGGAAATGTAGGAGGAGCACAATTTACATGAAGC
Organism: Lordiphosa fenestrarum; assembly: GCA_035044985.1. Taxonomy (NCBI): domain Eukaryota; kingdom Metazoa; phylum Arthropoda; class Insecta; order Diptera; family Drosophilidae; genus Lordiphosa; species Lordiphosa fenestrarum. Next base: position 791,611 of record JAWNNO010004426.1, read on the forward strand.
GACAACAGAGCATCATCGTCATCATCATCATCTTCAGCTGTCAGTTGAGCTCGCTTTTCTTTTTTTTTTGGCGCTCCAAACTAAAATCCATTAAAATGCACTTGGAGTGTGCCACAGGATGCAGTCAAAATTCAAGTTGGCACTGGCAAGCAAAAGAAAGGACACCGGTTTAGAGGGTGGTGGGGTAGGTAGAGCGGTAGGACCAAGCGGAAATCACTGAATTCAATTTGAGCAATTTCCTGTTTTCAAAAAGGTGCTCCTGATCTTGGGCGTCAAATTAAATGGGCTAAGCAGGCCAGCACCAGCACCAACAACAACAACAACAACAGAGTAAGGGCCCCGACTCCAAAAATACCCTGTGCAGTGTTGATTTTGTGTGTGTTTTTTGCATTCATTTTCTAGCCGAATGTTTACACATACACATAGACCTATGCACACTAGGGTGCTCTTTTTAAGGTCAAAATTGAAATTTACTAAGGGCGCCCCCTTAATCAATTCCTTTTGCATTATAGATAATAAAATTTTTAACCAAAAAAAAAATAAACCAGTTTTAATGGGCGCGCCGAGGCCATAAAGTTTGCTCTAAAAATTACCCATACGCCCCGTAGTCTACAGGGTTGTCCATATTCGACGGACCCATCTGGCAACGCCATAACTTTTGACAGAGATGTCAGATCGCTTAATGACATACCGCGTTTGAAGCGTCAGTCCAAGCAGATTTTTACCATGGAACAATACACGCCACGCGAGCGCCCTGAAATAGTTGAAATTTACATTCAACAGAGCAAGTCATTAGTGAAAACTCAACGTGCTTTTAAAAAATTAAAATTTCACATTGAATGGGACCGTAAATAAGCAAAATTGCCGTATTTACGCCACTGAAAATCCTCAGGAGATTCAAGAAGTGCCTCTTCATGACGAAAAAGTCACAGTTTGGTGCGGCGTTAGTGCGAAAACGGTCATTGGGCCGTTTTTCTTCCAAAATGAAAATGGCCATGCTGTTACCATCAACCAGGAGCGTTATCGCGACATGATGACCAATTTTGTGATGCCAATTATTCGTCGAAAGCGTATGAGGCAGTTCTGGTTTCAACAAGACGGCGCTCCACCGCACACAAGTCGCATAACAATCGATTTTCTGAAGAAATTGTTTCCGGGCCGTTTGATGTCGAAAAGTGGTGATTTGGACTGGCCACCGCGTTCGCCCGATTTGACGCCGCCTGACTTCTTCTTGTGGGGATATTTGAAGTCAAAGGTTTACGTTAACAAGCCAAGGACCGTAGAAGAGCTCAAGGACAACATTCGTGAAGAAATAGCCGCTATTCCGGCCGAAATGTTGGCGAAAACGATGGAAAATGCTGTAAAAAGGGCACAATACGCCATCAACGCCAGAGGCGGCCATTTGAGAGATATCATATTCAAAAATTGATGTAAACAAATCTACTTGGAACAAATTAAATGATTAAGATTGCCAACCGCCTAATTTTTATTTTTTTCTTTGATTTTTTAAAAAAAAACATGGGTCCGTCGAATATGTATTTCCATCATTCGTGTTTCCATAGCCCTGCTTCGGGCAGTCGTCTTTTAGCCCGAGCTCCGCCAAGAACTTCTGTTGTATATCCTGTTTCCTTCTATTTTCCATTGTTTTGGAGTTGGTAATGTCATCAGAGTCGTCTCCTTTTCGTGGAAGAGTATATGCCAACTTGAGCATGAATTCCATGCATCTGATCCTCGCATGCAATGGAGAAATTCCGTATTCACAATTATGCTCGTCCGTTTCCGATGTCTCGAACTCCTGAAAGTCTTTTTGCTTTCTCTTGCAGATGGCACACTGCTCACTCTAGAGTAGGTACAAAATCCACCCACTTGCTAGTTGTAAAGCGCAAAATCCGAAAAGGCCAATTGTAACTACCTATATTATGTGTTACCTATCTCAGTAAATCATAAAATGCGCTTTAAAATTTTGCCTGCAACGTTCTTCGTTTGTACTTGTTCTTCCCAAATATTATTTACCTGTAGATTAAATCGCAATTATCAATGTATCGTCTAAGGGGGCAGGTTGTGGCAGCTGCAACTTTTACCATACATTAATAAATAGACTAATATATAATACCTATTAGAGCCCTGCATGAGATGAATCAAAGTTCCCCTTGACTTTCTTACTGATTTGATCTATCTATGAATTTCTAGTCATAGTTCACAAAATTATTGACTCATTGAATTATAGCTCATGACATGAGGCATGAGCTATAGCTCATGACATGAAGCATGAGCTATATGATCTGTTTGAAATAGTTCAGCTCAGCTCAACTCATGCTCAACTCAAATAGCTCATAGGGTTCAATGTCAATATAAATAAATCAAACAGCTCAGAGCCTTAATGTCATAAGTTTCTGGACTTGTTTTGATTAAAAATTTTTAATTTTATTGCAAAATCAAGAACTATTAATAAGAAAGAAAGTCGGTCAAGCCCGACTATAAGAGACTCTGTACCAACGAAATTATACGCTCAGCATAAATTTTGATGCTGCAGTAGCAGCAGCCGTTTATTAGATCTTCAACATTCCTTTAGCGGATCGATAAGTTATCCTGATTTCTAAATACGTCCAGAAGGAACAAACCATCTATCTTTAAAACTGTGGGAGATATGATGTTTTTTCCAAATGGCGGGGCGTGTCCAAAAGTGAAAATAAACTTGATCTGGCTGCAGACATAAGAAGCATATGTCCCATACATGTCGAACCTCTATCTCTTACCATCTCTGAGATCTGTGCGTTCATACGGACAGACAGACAGACATGACAGACATGACTCGGCTGTTGATGCTGATCAAGAATATATATACTTTATGGGGTCGCAGATGCTTCCTTCTGGCTGTTACATACTTTTGCAAAAAATTAATATGCTCTATGTACCCAAGGTACAGAGTACTGCACAGGACTTAAACCAATCTGTAACTTACTACATTACTAATTCAATGTTTTCCTTTATTAAAAAGTAGTCCTCATCGAATTCCACCAAGTCTTCAGAGACAATCTCAGAAAGCATCAAAAGGTAGTTTATTTCAGGAGAACTCAAGATTTGCCAAAAGCGCGGAAGAAGGATGGGAAGGTCGCAAACTTTTTTGGCTGCAGAAAGTGCTGCAGTGTTTTTAAACTTAATAAAAGCACATCCAATTTGACCCGGCATAAGTGCTTCAAAACCTCCGAAGACAACTCAAGCGATGATCCTTGTGAGCCGTGTTCGTATTTTGTTTGTCGCCAGTTTATTGGCGATACGGATGGTATAGGCCGGCAAAAGGTCTTTATATCTGCTGTCAAGGTTTTTGTACATGGAGTTAGGTATGGGGTAGTTACGCATCGGCTGGAAGCCAAGAAGGCTGTATCAGGAGCATAAGTGGATGTGTTTTGGGGGTCTGAAACCAGCAAGTCGTCTGTGTGCAGTTTCTACATAACTGAGCCAATTAAACTTCCTTGGAAGCATATATATTTAACTCGTATCTAAGCTCGACCATGAAGCACCGTTCTTCGAGGAAGTAGCGATGTATAGCGAATTGCGCAGTTGGGAAATATGGTAACAACTTTTTTTTGTGTTGACTTAATTTTTGACTTGATATGATCTAATGAACCACTGGAGCACAGATTGGAGCTTGATCTATTTGGAGCTTGATATATTTGGAGCTTGATCTGTTTGGAGCTTGATCTGTTTGGAGCTTGATCTGTTTGGAGTCATTATAAATTTGAGCTGACTAACTCGAATCAAAATATTTTCAGACTTGATTTACTTGAACCTTTTTTTTTAAACAAGAATCAAAGGGCACTTTGATTCCACTCATGCAGGGCTCTAATACCTATGCTCCGAAACAACTGGAATCGGGTGAAATTGATATTTTCGAGTCTATCAAAGTAAAAAAACTCAACCAAAAATAGTGTCCACCTAAAACTTGAATGCGGAACATTCAACTTTGAAATAATACAGTTTGTTAATGTATTCACGTTAAGAATTAATGCATCTTTTCAAAAAAATCAAGCAAATTCAAATCGGTATTACCGTTTGGTTTCTATACGTTCACAAAATTGACATTTGTAACCAAAAATATTAAAAATTCAGCAGTTTGAAAAATTCTTCAACTTTGAACCACTGTATCAACCAAACTAATTGACCAAATTCAAAAAACCAAAGTTTTTTGGGCTATCTGGGGTTCCCTTTATTGAATTAAAAAAATCTGCTCAAAAAAATCGAACATCAAAAATTGATTTTTGCAACGCCAAATTCGCGAATCCGGCCACTGTGCGCCGCCGCAATTTAGAAAAAACGTTATCTCATAGGTGTTTCGTTTTTTCAGGACATATTTAGTAATCAGGATAACTTATTGATCCGCCAAAGGAATGGTGCAGATCGGATGAGCGATTGTCCAGTTATGATCAAAAGACATCAAAATTTATGTTGAGCGTATAATTTCGTTGGTACAGCGTATGTTTTAGTCGGACTTGACCGACTTTCTTTCTTGTTATGCACAAACACTTCCAAACACTTGAAAAGTTTTCTAGTTAAAGTGATAACTTGAATAGTTTACCAAGCGGCTCACATAAGCTTTAAACTTAATCAGGTCCACAACTGAAAGATGACTTGATAGAACGTAAGCTGGATGGCACGATATTGGCATCAACTACAGGACATTCTATGCTGTTGGAGTTTATCACTGAATAGGGGATAGATCATCATTTAAGTAGTACCAGCGTGTGCTGGTTAGAAGAAGTTTTGATGGAGTTAACACCACTCCACCATACCAAGTGCCTGAAGAAACAAGCAACACGGCTTAGACTGACAGCAGAAGGAGTAGATAGAAACCACATAGTAAGCCTACGGGGGACTCTGGGAAGCTGGAGAAGGAAATCCCTATTATCCTCCAACCCAAAAATGAAATGGTGGCAGAGTTCCACTACGACAGCAATTTCACTGTATACAAAAATAACAAGAAGAAACTTATAAAACGCAACCACACACAATTCAGTGGTACACAGACGGGTCTCTCTGACACCCCAAGGAACTGGACTTGGGGTGGCAGGACCTGGAACGAAAAGGTTTGAGTCAATGGGAGAATTTACAAGCCTATTCCAAGCGGAAGTATGTGCCATCTTCCGATGCACAGACCTTAATATGGAGAAGAACTACCATAATAGAGAAATTGCTATCCTCTCAGATAGTTGAGCTGCGCTCAACGCGCTTAGCAGTAATAAGTTCACCTCTAAGCTCGTCTTAGAGACAAAGAATAAGCTGGACCAACTAGGCCGCAGGAACAACCTGTACCTACGCTGGATACCGGGACACAGTAATATCCCCGGAAGGGTGCAGCCACCGCAATGGTAGGACCAGAACCCTATTAGGGAACTCCTTAGAAAGGAAGAGAATATGCTTAGAACAGCCTCCTGGACAAACACCAGGGGCATGAGACAAGCAAAAGCATTAATAGTGAACCACAACCTCAAAAGGTGCCAGAAATTGATCCAACAAGGAAAGAATGTACTCCGAATCCTGACAGGGCTCTACACGGGTCACTGCAGGCTGCGGGGTCAACTACACAAGTTGGGAATAACAAACACCCAATTATGTAGATTCTGTAAAGAGAAGGAGCGATGCTCTAGCGAGGCGCAGATTCAACAGATTTGGGGAACACAGCTTACCCCCCAAAACAAGATAAGTAACCTAGAACCCACGAAAATCCTGACCTTCGTACAGAAGATAGGGTTGCTGGCAGAGATGTAAACTCAGCAGGGTGCACAATAGACCAGGATTGGTCGCAGTGCGTTATCCCCACCAACACATAATAATACCTCAATAGACACTTGATTTCAACCACCGAAAGCACCGCTAAGAAGAGACTCTTTTCTAACAACCCAGAAGAAAAGCTTATCCATTTCTAATGGATTACAGGGTATAAAACGCCAAAGTGAAGTTTTCAATTCAAATTGAAATTAATATTCACTTTCAGGCCAGCCTAAGGAAAAAATCAATAACTCAAGCAGCAGCCAAGACACCGCACCACCACACCAAATTGGAAGCCAAAGAAAATTAATGAAAATCAAAATCCAAAAAAAATAAAAAAAAAGCCAAAGAAAGGAAGGCAAGTTTATCGATTACTTAGCAGCATCCGCATCAGCATCAAAAACACAACATTAAGATGAGCAAAATAGGATTTATATAGATGCATATGTGTGTGTGTGTGTGAGTGAGGGACCATAAACAAATGGGGACAGCTAGGGCTTTACATTTACGACAGCCATTTGATTTACTCCAAGCCGAAAAAGCAAAGCCGAATTGTAAATTTGTGCAGAGAACCGTCAAGCGTATTGCCAGCAAAATGGAACTAATGAGTTTAAATTTTCGTGCACCATAAGCAGTTGATCCACATTTAACCAGGTCTGCAAACCGGTTTGAACCGAACCGGTTCGAACCCGGAATTCCGACTTTCAGATTACTGTGAACCGAACCTCGAACCGAACCTCTTAAGGTACTAAAGTTGAACCTGAACCTGTTCCGAACCGATAATTTCGGTTCGGTTCAACAAAAATCAAAGACATGATAAAATTTGACCTATTTTCTAGCATTTTCTCTCATATTCTGATGGTTCTGGAAGACTGAGTCTTACAATCTGCAGGAAAGTTTAATGTAAACATCTATAAAAATGTTCAGAATTACCATTAGAATCCCTACACATATAAGCCTCGGTTTTTTTAAGATCCTTTTCTCCAAAGCTTATCGATTTATTCACAAAATAAGAGCTTAATGTTACTGTGGAAACACTTTTGGTACGTAAATCGACACAATTTTCTGACAGCTTATTTCGATTTTAGGTCGATTACTATATAAACTTGTATAAAGCATGGGCTGAACCAAGGTTCGAACCAAAACCGTGGCCCAAAAACCTCGAACCTCAAAATTCTGAACCTGAACCATTTTTTAATTTTGGTTCGAACCCGAGAGCCGGAGCTCCCAAAACAATTTTGGGTTTGCAGCCCTGCATTTAACTAACCAAACAGATAACAAGATGGCAAATTTTTATTTGATTTTGATTTTACTTTAACATTTTTTTTTTGTTAGGCTCATGCCTAATGGCCATTTCCACTCGCCCGTATAAGCAGACTACATTTTCTTGGCACACATACACATAAGCCTTTGACTCACACACAGACACAGCGCAAAAGATGTCCCCAAAGCGGAAACACACAGCGTCACATCGTTATCCCTAATGCTTGATGGCTTGAATAAAAGCTTAATAAATACGAGCGTATCGAGCTTTGCCAACAACACTGGTTCGCCGTCGCCGTCGCCGTCTCATTTGTCTTAAAGCCAATGTGCGTGTGTATATTTGTGGACTCTTGAAGACTCACTGAACCAACCGGCTGCCTTTTGTCTTAGCTGCCCGGTTATTTTGATCGTCAGATTTGTCTGCATACTGATTCTGTTTCTGCCTCCTTGAAGGAGTCGATGCCAACACAAAGACACAAAATCTATGCCACGAACAATGTCTTCCGTTTTGCAGCCACCAAACCCCACCCTAGGCATCAGCATCAGTTTTAGCAGCTTCTATGCTGCTCTTCCAGTTGTTGCCTGTCATGTTTTAGTCTTCAGCTGTTTGGCTGCCGCTGCCGCTGCCGCTGCTGTTGTTTTTGCCTTTCATTAAGTACACTAAACAACTTGGGATAAGTTTTGAAATTATTGACAAGCGCTGTGGCAAAGTTTTTATCTAAGGATTCTGGCAAATGTTGGCAGTTATAAGATATTGATCGACTGTTAAAACATTCGCTTAAGTCCCTTCTGCTGTAAGGGTTGTCAAGCCCACAAAATGCGGTCAAGTTTCCAGCAATCGCAGGTGGGACAATGGAAGGGGGTATCGGAAAAGATAGGAAAGAGTTTGTTGTAGTTCAGAAATTGGATGTTTTTAAGCAATTTATTGAACTATCTTTAATTTCTTTCATACTTTCTTGTTAATTTTTTACACTTTATGCTTCTTACCGCATCCATTCCTTCTTCATCCTTTTAGCATATTTCTCACCTCAGTTTGGCTTTCTCCCCTTTATCCGTCTTCAGCAAACTGTTTATTTTTTCTATCTAGTTACTTATTTTGCCTTCCACATTTTCTTTTTCGCTACTTCTCTTTTTCTTTCTATTTTTCTTTGTACCTTTGTTTCACCTTACGTTTATGATTTGCTTCGCCCAATACTTCTTTGTCTCACATCATTCAACATTTCATCATTTCTTAGCTCTTTCTTTCAAGTTGAGTTACTCCTTTTTTTAATTGCTTTCTTCTCCCCTTTTTCTTCTCTCCCTCTCTAATCAATCTTCCATTCTTTTGCCATACACTATTTTTTCTCAAGCTTTTGACCTCCTTTTATCATTCTCCTCCCTCTCACCGTTCTTCTTGTTCCTCCTTTCACCATCCTTTCCTAGTTTCACCCACCATATTCCATCCTTCCTCCCTTCTCCCATTCTACTTTCACCCTCCTTGCCCCCTCTTTCTCCCTCATTCCTCCTTTTTTCCTCCCTCTTCTCTCCCTTCTTCCACTCTACTTTCACCCTCATTGCCCCCTCTTTTCTCCCTCATTCCTTCTTCTTTCATTCCTCTTTCCTTCCTTGTTCCTCTCTCTTTCCTCCCTCTTTCTTCACCCCTTTCTTTCTCGCTTCTCCCTCATTTCCTGCTACCCCAGTTGCTACTTTCCTGTCTTATTCCTTCCTAGTTCCTATTTCGTCCTGCCTATTTTCGGCTTCCTTCTTTCCTCTCTTCCTTTCTTTCCTCCTTCATTCTTTCCTCCTTGCTTTTTTTCTCTTTTCTCCTCTTTTCATCTCTCCTTCCTCTCTGCTTCATCTCTCCTTCCTCTCTTCTTCATCTCTTCTTCCTCTCTCCTACCTCTCTTCTACATTCCTCCCTAGTTCGTGTTCGACCCCTCTTCTTCTCTGCTGCCTTTTTCCTTCTTCTTTCTTCCTTCCTTCTACCGTCTTTCCTGATGGTGGATGAAGGAAGGAAGGAAGTAGGAAGTCCTTCCTTTCTTCATCATCTTTCTTCATCCTTCCCCTTTCCTTCCGTCGTCCATCCACTCTCCGCCCTCGTTCCTCAGTCCATCCCTTCTCCTTTCCACCCCCTTTCTCTCTCCTACCTCTCTTCTACTTCCCTCCCTAATTCGTTCTTCGTCCCTTTCTTCCTTCCTTCTTCGTTCTTCGTTCCTTCCGGCTTCCTTCTTTTCTGCTGCCTGTTTGCTTCTTCTTTCTTTCCTTCTATCTTCCTTCCCTTTTTCGTTCTTCATTCTTTCGTCCTTCCTTCCTTCCTTCATCCATCCTGTTTCCTTCCTTCCTACACCTTTACTTCCTCCCTCCTGCCATCGTCCATCTACATTCCGCCCTCCTTCCTCCGTTCATTCACCCTCCTGCCCACCCTCCTTCCCACCCGCTTACTCTCTTCTTCCTATTCCTATTCCCACCCTCATTCGATCTTCGTCCCTTTCTTCCTTCCTTCTTTGTTCCTTCCTGCTTTCTTCTTTTCTGCTTCCTTTTTCCTTCTTCTTTGCTTTCTTTCCTTTTTCGTCCTTCCATCTTACGTCCTTCCTTCATTCAAGCTGCTTCCTTCATTTATTCCTCCGTCCATTCACCCTCCTTTCTCTCTCCTTACTTCATCCTTTCTTTCTCCCTCCCTGCTTGCTCCCTCTTGCTTAATCCTTCCTCCCTTCTTCCCTCCTCGCTTCTAATGCTTCGCTTCTTACTTTGTTTTACCATTCGTCCTTCCTTTCATCCCCTCTTCAACCTTAGTCCTTCTTGAAGACAATAACTTGACTGCATAGTGTATTATTTGCATCACTTGTAATCCCTACCCGCCCTTAATTCGCCCTACTTTTCCACAAGCGACCTTGATAATTGGCGTTTTAGGGAACACTTGCATGCTCTATGAAGCCATAAATTAGATGAACACGTCATAGACGAAGCTGCTCCATTTCAAGTAAGTGCTCAACCCACACACGCACCGAGAGTTACTTAGGTTTTGCGTACATTTTCATGCCCGAGGGCAAGAGTCGAAAAAGTTTGCAACGCTTCAAAGAGCTTAGAGAGCTCAGCTAGTCAGTCATCCTAATCAGGTGGATGGGCAGCACTTGCTAATTGCTAAACGAAGCAAAATTTATAATTTCGTTTAATTAATTTTCAGTTTTTTCTTTTCCAGTTTTTTAACTTTCCGACAGCCGAAAGCAACAACTTTTGCAATAATTTTTGTGGTTGCGTTTTGTATCTTCTTTTCCCATTTTTCTTTCTTCGTTTTTTGTTGCCAATTTTCATATGCAAATAAAGCGGCAAGCCAATCGTAAAAGTTTGTCTAAGACAAAAAGAAAAATGAGAAAACTGAAACTCGGTGGAGGGACAAGAAAGGCGGAGAGCACCATGAACAGGATTATATATATATATGGATGGTTGGTAGGGACAAGTAAGATATGCAAATGGGGCAGGTGTTCAAATCAACTTTAAGTGAGACCCAAATGAACTATTAACTGTCACTTTGAGAATCGTTTCACAACTTTGAACACAATATTGGCACTCAATGAACTTGGAATTCGGTAGCCGAAGCCCTGCAGCAGAACTACTATTATTATAAAAGCCAGCCTCGAATTTGCATTAAAAGTTTACAATAAAACAAGGCGAGTGTGTGTGTGTGTGTGTCTGTGTCGAGGATTAAGTTTTTGGCGTGGCAAACATAAATTGTTTGCTGAGAAGAGAAAACTGGGTAGGTCCTTTTGCCTAATCCCTGGCCAACAACTTGCATAAACTTTTTGTACGCAGATCTAAGCAGAAAAGCCGTTTTACTGTTTGCATATGAACTATCTCCTGTGGCTGTCCTACGCGTTGTGGTCACTTGTTTCATATTCTGTTTGATGGTTTAAGAATTTAACTGAGGCTTTCCAAAAAAAAAGCAACAGTAAGTGTGAATAAATTAAGTCAGGCATAAGGAAAAGACACACACTTACGACCTTAATTAAAGGCAACAGCAACACTAACAACTGAGAGAGATAAACGAAAAAGTTTTTCAGCCCTTGTACAAAAAGTTGTTTTGTCAAAGCCCATTGTAAGGCCTCAGCGCCAGAGTTCTCAACTCATTACAACACACAGAAACTTTCACAAATCTCAGTCAGTCAGTCGATTTCCGGAAGGGTTTTCTGTGTTTATTTTTTTTGTATGTTTGTTGATGACAAAAAAATATTCCATTCTTCTGCAATTTAAATCAATAAATGTCCGCAGAAACACATTCACCAGCTCATTCGCACTCAATTTTTTGGGGGGTTGTTACTGACAGCAGAAAAACTTGAAAAGGGACTCAAAGAAAACGTATGATGATGAAAACGTTGCCCACGCTCCACTGGCACACAGCAAACGGAGGAGCAGTTCCAGCGGCCAAAGCAATTCGGAGGGTCTCAAATAACTAGACTCTCGCAGTCATTTGTAGCGCCATCACGTGCCGGCAATCACGCAAAATCATTGCGCCATCATTTATTAAAAGAAACATCTTCAGTGCCAGGAAGGGACTGGGAATGAATGAGGAATCACCATGAGAAATATATAGCCACTTGGAGCTGGTGAAAGATAGAGCCAAGTTATGACAAAATGTCAAATGGCGTTTTTTAAAAATGCTTTGTGCGCGTGTCAGTGAGATTACAACATTGTGAAACATTTGATTTAAGTGACAAAGCTTACCAAATTTATGGGAATTTCAACATTTTTTTTTGCATTTCAAACACATAACGAAGAGGTCAAACTTTGTTTGAAATTGCTGTCCATCAAATATTCATCTGAATTGATTACAAAACTGCACTTGAAGCATTCTTTCAAAACTTGTATGAGAATTGGACGAATTTGGGAATGTATTTTTGCCCGCCTAAGTGAAAATCAAAACTCTAATTCAATTTGTGACAATTTTGTGATTTTTTGGCTCTAATTTGTTGTTAAGCAGGCTACCGCAGCTGCCTCAGCAGCTCTCTGGTATGCCTTATATATAGCAATTTGCTGCCGTCGATTGCTCGCCTGCTCTGGGCTTACTACAGTAACCAACCTAGCCTGCCGCCTTACTCTTTTCGTAGTCTCAAAAGCACTCTGAGCTGCCAGCTTAAAGTAAGGGGGGCCTAAAAAACATTCAGAGGCTGCATGAGCGAAATATTTGCTCAACAAATTTGCTAAATTTTAGGAAATTCCCCCACAAAAGTCCAAAAATTAAATTTTTTCATTAAGAACATACCTAGTAGTCGCAATTGTTTTGAACACACACGCTCTCGAGAACCATTGAACGCATCCTCTCCGGCTTGATGGCTATTTGACAAGTGACATTTGTATTTTGTATTTGTATTTTTTTAATAGAGTTGACAAAGTAGCTGTCAACATAATAAAAATTTATTAATCCTAATCCAGCCTCCGTCCGAGTTAGGAGAATATTTTTACGATGTGCTCCGACTCACATCAAGTGGGCGGCGGCAAACACTTACATTTGTTGAGACAATAAGTATGACAAAATATTAGAAACCTTAACAAACATGGATCCCTCCGAATTTAACAAACGGTATAAACCGTTATAGCCCCGTGATCACTGAAAGCTCGCTCCTTTGTGATCTTAGCTCTGTCAAACCCGTGTACGCACCAGGCCCTGATGGAGTTCCTGGATGTGTACTCAGGTTCTGTGCGGGTGCACTTTGTAAGCCTATTCAAAAATTATTTGAATTGTCATTGGAGTCATCCTCTTTCCCATTGCTATGGAAGGAATCTTTTATTATTCCACTCCATAAAAAAGGTAATAAGTCCGATGTTGAAAATTACAGGGGAATATCCAAGTTGTCTGCAATTCCTAAAGCTTTTGAGAGAATTATAACATCTCAACTGCAACATTTATGTATTGCCATTACCTCACCCTTCCAACATGGATTTGTGAAGCGTAGATCTACTACCACTAACCTTTTAGAATTCACATCTTCAGTGATCAAAGGGTTCATTGGTAAGATGCAGACTGACGTCATTTATACGGATTTTAGTAAGGCTTTTGATTCTGTTAATCACTCCTTGCTGCTCCACAAACTGGGTTTAATCGGCTTTCCAACTAACCTTCTCAGTTGGATTTCTGATTACCTAAGTACTAGAACCCAAAAAGTTCTTTTACGTAATTCTTATTCTAAGTGTATCCAGGTTACTTCTGGAGTTCCACAAGGTAGCCACTTGGGTCCATTGCTTTTTACTCTCTTCATCAACGATCTTCCTTCAGTCTTGGCTTACTCTCGGGTGCTTATGTATGCTGATGATGTGAAAATATGTTTAACATATAATGATTTGGTTTCCCGCTATAATTTGCAAGCAGACTTAGATGCATTTCACTCATGGTGTCAAGATAATCTTTTAAACCTTAACAGCTTAAAGTGTAAGGTTATGACATTTTATAGAAGCTTCCCACAATTGGTCACTTATATGCTTGATAATGTGGCATTGCAGCGACTAAATGAAGTAAATGATCTAGGGGTAATTCTTGACCATCAACTCAATTTTAACTCTCATGTAACCGCTACCGTTAATAAGGCCAGAAGTGTCCTAGGGTTTATAAAGCGGTGGTCGAAAGAATTTGACGATCCCTACACCACCAAAATTCTTTACACTGCTCTTGTCCGTCCTACTCTTGAGTATGGATCATGTGTGTGGTCATCGCAATATTCGATCCATCAAGATAGAATTGAATCTGTGCAAAAGCAATTCTTATTGTTTGCTCTTCGTGGTTTGAACTGGAATCCCGAGGTCCGTTTCCCATCTTATTCTAGTAGACTACTGTTAATTAATCTTCCTTCCTTATTTAACCGTAGAGTTATGCTTGGTGTAATGTTCATACATAGACTAATTAATGGTGAAATCGACTCATCGGAATTGCTTAGCCAAATTAGTCTCAATGTTCCTTGTAGATTGTCCCGTAACTTTGTCCCCTTATCTCTGAAACGTTGTACTACTAACTATGCAGTGCATGATCCGTTTCGTGTCCTCTGTGTTGATTACAATAAACTCTACCGCATAATCAATTCGGAATATTCTCTTCCCGCGATAAAAACCTCTATTTTAACTTATTTAGCCCGTAGCAAAATTTTTTATTTTTTTTTTTTAAATTTTTCTTCCGGTTTTCGTGTCGCTCGTTGGCGGCTGCGCCTCTCGGTCGGTTGGTCGCGCGTAACAAGCTTCGGCTTGGTGTCGCATGGGCCACTTGAACGTACTGCGCATTGTACGACAACGTCCATCAAAGCATACATATGATACGAAACGGATCGTAAGAAAATTGGCCGGAACTGTCGTGTAGGTCTAAGAGGGATAGAAAATTTAATTTGACTCAAAAGAAAACAAGACTCAATGTGGCCATGTATCAGTATATGAAGGGACATAACTCCAAGGCAGATTCTACGATCCTGTAGAGACGGTAGGCTTAATAGGCGGATTCTATCCACATACGATGGCAAACGACGGTGATGGTCCCAGTTTAGTCCACGTAAGGAAAACTGGAGAAATTGTTTCTGCACCGACTCGATGAGGCCCTGGTATATTGCATACTGTGGAGACCATACGCATGAGCAATACTCGAGTATTGGACGAACAAGTGAAACAAAAAGGGGCTTAGTGGTGTAAGGGTCATCAAACTCCTTGGACCAGCGCTTAACAAAAGCAAGTACCCCTTTAGCTTTGCTTACGCTGATGCCAATGTGATCAGAAAAGTTCATGTTATGGCAGAATAAAACGCCTAAATCTGTCACGGCATGTATGCGCTCAAGGTTATGCTGGCCGAGACAATAGTTATCCATAAATGGGGCAGAGCGATAGAAAGACATGGCACTACATTTAGAGTGGTTGAGGATCAGCGAGTTGTTGATGCACCAAGAATGTAGGTGGTCTATGTCATTTTGTAATAAAAAAATGAGGATCCGGGTCCTTTAGTTGCATACAAATTTTGGCATCGTCTGTATACATCAAAACTATTGAGTTCATAATGACAGAAGGATGGTCGTTTATAAATAAACCGAAAAGCAATGGTCCAAGGTGGCTACCTTGGGGAACTCTGGAAGTGACGTTAATATGTTTAGAGAGAGTTTTATTAAATAACACTTTCTGTGTTCGATTTGCCAAGTACATTGAAATCCAATTTATTAAGAGGTTAGGGAAGCCTAAAAGGGCCAATTTCTTTAAAAGCAAAAGGTGATTTACAGAATCAAATGCCTTGCTAAAATCAGTAAAGATAACATCACATTGATTTTTAAGCTTGAATCCGTCTCTGATTATGGAAGTAGATTCAAGAAGATTTGTTGTTGTAGACCGGCGCTTCATAAACATTTATGCTATATTACTGCATCAAATGGTTTTGGCTTCAGTTGTTTGCCATCAACGGAGCTCAGCTTGCTTGAAAATCGTATTGTCGTAATTGAAACTGCATAAATGTGGCTGCGAAAAAGTTCATATCTTGCGGATATCATCTGACACTTTGTGTTTCGTACCGTAAATTCATTTGAGATTACTGTTGGCATAATAGGCCACACAAAATCCGGCCGTAAAAGATCAAATTCGTCCAAATCCACTGCGCAGGCAAAAAATCAAGTCACATGAGATGAATGCGCATCTTAAAACAATGCATACAAAAGACACACCAGCCAGTTGCTGTAAGCAAGCGAATGCCAGTGCATGAACATTGCCCACAGTTGAATTCCGTTTACTGATGTTCATCACAAAAAAGAGTCCTTCGTCTGCTGTGTCATCAAAACAAGCGTCCGAACTCTTTCCGAAAGTCTACCATGCGGCCGGCCTATATGATGTTTTGTTGGATAGAGTCACCAAGCTCCATTTTTGTGAATAAGGAGTCACAACTACGGCGAAAATGTATCCAATCCGATGTTTTGGCAAAGGTTGTGAAACCTCTAAGCAAGATAAGCTCACAAGGCAAAAACGACTCAAACATGGCTAAGCAACCCTATACCGAACTTCATTTCTTCGCATGCTGGGCCTGACCTGAAGCCATTCGACTACAAACTGTGGTCTGTTCTCAAGGCAATGGCCCATTGATTTGAGTCTTTGAAGCGCGCCCTTGTGTAACATACAACGAAGAAGTTGTACCTTATCCGAGCTGATGTGGGTTGTAGTTATATGTCGGGGAGCACGTGCTTGATCCGGCTATCTTCGTCGGCAATTGAGGGGGGGTCAAGGGAATGACACATTCTGCTTGCTCGAGGTTTTAAGTATTTAATTATATTAAATCACGTGCTATGGAGGAAAGCCTATCAATAAGTCTCAGATAGAAAAGAGGAAGGAAAGGAGTTAGAAGAGAAGAGTACATTTAAAAGAACATGGCAGTGCTATAGGCACGCTGTGGTGTTATTCAGCGGCCAGTTTCCCCACCCTACCATGATCACCAGGGAGCAGTTAAGCTTTGCTTTATCATTGGTGATCCCTTGCACGCCATTGTCTTATCACATTACATCACGTCTGCTATTCATGATTTCCGGAAGATAGAAAGGATTTATTCGGAAGGCATTTTAATTTTATTCTTATACGACAACATTATTAGTTTGTAAGGTAGGCATTAAGGAATAGTTAAATAAATGAAATTTCAGGCAAAGTTAACCTAAATCAAGAAAATTTAACCTGTTCGTCTTTAGAAGCCAATTCTAACCGCGATTTATTTAAAAGACTTAACGAAAGAAAATAACTAAAACTGCGCGCTAGTGAACTTCAATACTCGCTGAAATAGAAGGTGATTAGGTTAATATAGACAGTTCGTCTATTAAAGGCTTAATGACATACAAAATAAGGTAATATAAAAGTAAGGCAATACGAGAAAATTCAAAATTAATTTAATTCATTTTGGGATAACCTTGTCCCACTGTGCGGCGAGTCATTGCAGCGGGTTATTATTAAAGAGGCAAAAACCAAATGAGCTCTCTAGAAAGGCAAATCACCGTCCGGGAGAGCCGAAAAGTATAATTAAACTTTAGATGGTCAACTTATTCACAAGGATAAGAAAGCGATCATTTAACTGGAGGCTCACGTGACCGACCAACACCCAATATCAAATGAGCAAATGAGCAAGAAAGCAATACTTATCTAACGTGCTCTTTTGAACGGTTTAAATTTACATCCTCACACAAGATAAAAACACTTACTGCTTGTTGTCCAGCGGTGAAAGATCTTTCTCCGAGGCGGTTGAGTTGTTTGTGTTGGTTTAAATTTCAGAGGTAGGTGTGTAGGTACTTTAGTTTTGGGGGTGCGTTGACATATCGTGAGCCAAACTTGTCGGCTTTCTCACACTTGAAAATTATATTTAATTGAACTTTAATTGAACTTTAGCTCAGGCCAAAAACAAAAACCAAACGATTAACGAAAACAAGTTGTGACGACACACATCTATGCAGGCATGGATTAAAGTTCACTTGGCGCTCGTTTAAATTATTTCTTCGGGCAAAAACAGTGTGGCTTAACGCGTTTTACTTCTAACTTCCAACACTATTCTAGACAGGGTCACACTGGTTCTAAGGGGGCCTATCAGTTAGAGATGAGATTAGAGGAGACGCGGAAACTGGTTGGCTCACGAAACACACACACACAAGTACGCTTGGTTTTGCTTAATCCTGTACAGTCACGGCTCTGGAAATTTCTTGGAAGATGGCCTTGGCACGTAGGCAGACGATGCGGTGCAAATATGTGCCGATCACGTTGGGCACAAATTTAGGCCAATAAAGTTGAGCTCTGGTATAAGGGGCCAGACCTTTTCGGTTAGGAAAGAAATGTAGCGAGGGAAGGCTAATTAGTACACCAAGCCTTTTAGAACGGTCTTGCTGGTTAATTACCTTTTTCCTGGCTGGCAGCAATCTATAAACACTTTTGGGGGTCGCTTGGCCGCTGCCGCGTGGCTGGGCCGCGAGGTTGGCTGGACCAATATTTCTCGGCAACAGATTTGTTTCTGGTTAGGAATCAGCATCTAAAGTGAGTGGCTAATTAGTTATTGTTACTACAAGCAACAAAATAAGGCAACTCACCAAACAAATGAAAATTTTATTCAGAAAATGGTAATTCTCAGCACTTTTCGGGGAAATGGCTGCGAATTTGGCTCACTATTGATTTTTGGCTGAAGAATGATCAATGTTTATAACTAATTTTTCACTTTTAAAAGAAAACGCAGGCCACTGCAAGTGGATGTTAAACTTGATTGTTGAAAATAATTGTTCGGCAGGCAACTGGCACGTCCGTTCAGCTCGATGATCGGGAAGCAAAAGAACGTTGCTCAGTCTCGGCGCTGCTAGCAAACCGTGCACCGGAAGTATGCGGCAGGCAGGGTTGCATTTTTGCCATAATTCGATTAGCAAACGGCAAGGTTGCTATTTGCAAGTGTCGATCGCTAGAGGGCTCAACATAGAGTAAAATGTTAGAGACAAGCGCCACTTCACACTTAGGTTTCAAATAAGTAAGCGGAAGCCACTAAAGTAAGAAACTAGCACTTGGCTCAATTAAGACCTCTTTTTAAGTTAAATTTGTGTGATAAGTGCAAATAATGTTTGCTTTTTCTTGTTGTAGTTTTGACCTTCCTTCATAATTGGAACATTGATGCGTGACACTAAACGCTGTGTTTGTTTTGTCAAGGCCTTTTGCCTTGACTTTTGTCAGTGTCGTTGAGTGCTTAGCAAAAAGTCTGTCAGCAACTTTTTTTTTTTTGCCGAGCTTACAGCATCACTTTCTCTGTCACTCGGTGACTCTGTCTCTCTCTGTCGCACTTATCAAGTATATTGAAAGCTTCAGCGATGTCGATTTTCATTTCTCGGTGAGTCCAAAAAGAAATTTAAATGAGACGATTTTGGCAATTGCGTTGTTGTTTGTTTGTTGTTTGTGCTGCTTGTTTACGGTTATGGGCTATGTGTGTGTATAAGTTCTGGCTCTTTTGTTAATTACATGGTGTACAGATACACACACACTTTATGCTGATTAAGTGACGCGTTTTTCGTTGTATTTCTTTCGTTTTATTTATTTATTTAGTTTTTTTTTTTGTTGGTGCCACATTGACCGCAGCTGAATGAAATCACAGCCAGCAATTCGACTATTTATAGCCACTCATTATTGGCATTTTTGGGCCATGTAACCAAGTCAGCGGCAAGAACACACTCAAACATGTGCCAATTGAATTGGCAGAGATGTCAGCGTGACACTTGATCAATTAAAAAAGCCGCTAGCTAGAATTGGAGCCAAGTAAAACTAATCAAATACACACAGAAATAAGCAGAATGTATAGTTTAAGCAAGAACGCTGTTGAAAACAAAACTATTCGGTATGGAGTTTTCAAGAATTTCGCTCTAATTTCTTTCTCAGTTGGGTAAGAAAACGAAGCAAGCACTGAAATCGCCCTCACAGTTTCGTTTTTTTGTGGTTTGTGGTTAAGCTAACTTAGATTTTTGCACTCATGCTGCCTTGAAATTCCCAAGCAGTTATGGCAACGCAGTCAAAGAGAGAGACGGCTCTGTGTTGCTAACAGTTGCTGCTTGTGGTGTTGTGTGTTTCTCTCGTGCTACATTTTCTGACAATGAATCCGATTGTAATTGCTGTTTGTTGTGTCTTACTTTTTATTATGTAAAGCTGATTGATTCAAGAGTGCACAATCCTCAACTTTTGAGCTCTTGGTACAAGAACGAACATGCTTGATTTTACACATGGTTGTTGATTCAAGAATGAGCTTTCTTGGATTTGAGTACTTGTTGCAAGAATTGTTATACCCGTGCAATGGTCCAGATGTTGGTAACTTCTAGAAGGAAGCATTTTCGACCACATAAAGTATATATATTCTTGATCAGCATGACGCGCTGAGTTGATTTAGCCTTGTCCGTCTGTTTCTATGCCATCTCCTCCGTCAGTTTTAAAGCTTTCGTGACCAAACTTTGCACAAAGTCTTTTGCTACAAATACACTGCACATTTGTCGAGACCGGCCGATTTGGATGATTATTACTCATAGCTGCCATAGGAACTAACGGTCGAAAAACTAATTCTAGTGAGAAAAACTTTTTTGTTTTCAATGCAAACGTCTCCAAACTCCGTATTTACAAGTTTTCTATGCTACTCCATGATTCTGCCAAGTTTGGTTGAAATCGGACATCTATATAGTATAGCTGCCATAGAAAAGTAAGGTTAGAAAAATAGTCTTAGTAGGAAAAACTTTTCTGTTTTCAATGTGAATCTTTTTAAAATTGGCTTATATTTATTTTATAAGCTTTCACACCATTCTTCAAAGTTTTGTCAAAATCGGTTGACTATAGGTTATAGCTGCCATCGGAATGATCGGTCGAAAAACTAGTCTTAGTGGGGAAAACTTTTTTGTTTTCAAAGAAAACGCCTCCAAACTTTGTAATTCTTAGTTTGTTATGCTTTTGCAAGATTCCACTAAGTTTGGTCAAATTCGGACATCTATATAGTATAGCTGTCATAGAAAAGTTGGGTTAGAAAAGTAATCTTTGTGAGAAAAAGTGAAAATGTGCTTCATATTCAAACTTTGGCCGAGCTGAAGTTAACTTTCCTCAACTTTTCTACTTGATTTGATAGTTTTTCATAGTCGGCTTTAAGTTTTGAAGCTGTTTGATCAGGAAAAATGACATCAAAAGTACATACTCTTATCAAGAATTTGCCTTCTTATTGAGTACGAAATTCTCAATTTCATAAAATAGCTTTTTTGGCCCCTGATTTGCCAAACTTAGGGGCCGGACTATACATTTAGATGCTTTAAATGAACAAATATTTATACGCTGCAATGCTCTACAAAGACAAAAAAAAGAGAAACATTTGGAATGTTTATTTCTTAGTTTAAGTTTTTTGATATTAAAAAATGCATTTCTCATATTCTTTAGATGATTGGATGAAAATTGAAGATCCAAAAATGATGAATATGGTTGCCGAAATCATCTCGAGGACTTTTTTAATATACTTTTTTCAAACATTACTTACAGCCAATAATATTTATAGCCTAAAGCTCACCAAAATCCCGACATTCGTTGTGTTCAGCGAGCCACCAACAAGTAGTCAAGGTACACAAATGTGAGATTTCGTGTCACGGCCTCAGCACTATACCTCTCGAAGACGCATTAAGCTGGCGTCGTTATGCTTCCTTAGCACACACTCACACAGATACCCACGCTTTACTCTTCCTCTCTCTCTCTCTCTCTCACACACACACACATTCACTTGAGTCCTTTTTGTGATTTTCATGCGCCTAATGCTTAATAACAATTTCATTTACATTTTCGGCACATTTCACATTGTTGTGTTGTCATACCCGGCGTATGCGCTATGTGCCCCAAAAGGTATGCTATGATATTTTCCACCCTCCCCAATGGTTTTGGTTTTAAGCACATTTCATCAGTGGGGGGGGACCGAGGCCATTGTCTATTGTTTTGCCAACCAGAAAGGGGTATTCATTTTTTTTCGTTCTTTCAATTCAATTCAATTAATTGAGACACTTTCATTTGGGGGGATGGCGGGCGAGGGAACTCCTCACCCTACTTTCCCCAGCGGCCTTCGCTTTGTTCTCGCTTTTGTTGGTCAGAGTGAAACGCAGCGAAATAATAATAATGCAGCCAGAGCTAATTAAAATGTCGAGAGCACAACTAAGGGGGGGGGGGGGGGTTAGATTTCAATAATTGCGTTTTATTGCCAATTTCATTGCTAGCAGCGCCCCTGCGCCGCGCTGCCAAATTTAAATAACGGATTTATTATGTATTTGAATAACATTAAAATACGCACAAAGCGCGTCCTCTCCGCAAGCTCTTCTCTCTCCCAAGTGCCAGTTTCAAGTCCCCAAAGCAAGGTCCTTGGTAATGATTTTCGTTTTCCGTGTCGCGTGTGCTGCCAGGGTAGAGCGGCGGCGGCGGTGGCGAATTTGAGTTCCACTCAAACATTTAAATTTGATTTATCGGTAAACGAGAGCAACAAAAACAGCAACGCAATCGGGCCACAGAATGCTTTTAATTAGACAGCGGGGCGACCCGGAAAATTGACGATACGGTCAATCAGCTACCCAATTGCTGGTCCGTGTTTACATACATTTCAATTAAATGTATTACATTTAAGCGGATTCGATAGAAAAAAAGAGACGTAAAATCAATTTGCAGTGTCAAATATTTATGTGAAATACGTGGAAGCAGCTGGGGGAAATGTTTTTATTTAATTTTGTAAATTGCGCAAACATTTGTGCGATTATTATTGCTATTATTATTATTTAATGCAGCGTAAATATTTGCAAGCATTCCACACGACCCTCATACATGCGAAATGTACAGCAATTTGAAATCAGAAGCTCATTGAGATAAATGACACTGAAAATCTAATAAAAGACGAGTAAAACCAAAGAAGCTGCTGGTGGTGGGTCAGCCGGAGAAAGAGAAATGTTTATACATAAACCACAGGCTTGTTGGGGGAGGGTGGATATTTGACCAAGTCGTAAATCTAATCTGAATGGGCAAAGAACAGGTTGTTGGCCAGACAATCGATTTTTATTATATAATATTACCTATTTATATTGATTAATTAATGCCCCTTTTCGGAAACTTGAAAGACTTTTAAATGAAAGAAATGATAACTAACTTTATAGAACTTTTATGTTCACCCAATGGCTAGGAAACTCAACTCAACTTAAAGACAAATTAGCCTGAAACTAAATCAAAGCTATGCGGGGTCCATTAACTGATTTTTTAACAAGATAGTCCTTAAAGAATTTCACTTCTTAGCCTCATTTAAAGAATATGCTTAAGCTCTGCTTACTAGAGTGGTGATTCTTTAGGGCCTTAAGGAAATAAGACACACAAAAGGATGCCATCAACAAAGATTCTTGCTTAAAACCCTCAAGTATTATTTTCTAGTTTTTAGAAAATTGGCTTAAATATATTTATTTTCTGAAGTTAAGGAAATTTTTTTGTTTTTAACAGTTCTTTCTTCAACTTAGAAAGCCTTAGCCTAAAATTGAAATTTTTTGAAAACAATTTCTTAAATTTATTTCATTTTTGTTTAATTTATGGTAATTTTGCCAGATGTCCAGATGTTGATGAAGTAAGAAAAGCCATTAATGGTAGTATAACATCCTTGCCAAAGGATAAAACATTTCCTAAATTTTGAAAAATAGAACAACTGGCCGCTTGTTATTCTCAAGTTTAAATTCTCTGCTTTCGGAATATAAAGGGGGCTTAACATTTAACTGCGATCTCTTTACTGTAACTAACGCGAGTGCTTGATAGTCAATTGAGAAAAGATGCCTTTCGTGTTGAAGTTTAAAGGACAAGGTAATTTTAATGTGTGAGGTTCAGAAAGAAGACGTTAGTGAACCAACAGACAGAAAACAGAGGAAAATTAACTTGGAATCAGCCAAAGTTTGTATAAACTTGCAGCACGTTCCAACTTATTTGAAGGACATTTATACTAAAAACAAACAAGTTTTTCTCACTAATCCTTTTTTCCTGTCTTTACTTTTCTAGGACAGCTATACTATATAGTTGACCGATTTCGACCAAACCTAGTGGAATCATGGTAAAGCATAGCAAACTAAAAAAACAAAAAAGTTTTTCTCACTGAAACTAGTTTCTCGACCGATCATTCCCATGGCATTCCCATGGCCCTATAGTCATCCGATTTTGACAAAACTTTGAAGAACTGTGTGAAAGCTTATAAAATCAATATATGCCAATTTTGAAGAGGTTTGCATTGCAAACAAAAAAGTTTTTCCTACTAAGACTATGTTTCTAACCTTACTTTTTTATGGCAGCCATACTATATAGATGTCCGATTTCGACCATACTTGGTGGAATCATGGAGAAGTATTCAAAACTAGTAAATACGGAGTTTGGAGACGTTTGCTTTAAAAACAAAAAAGTTTTTCTCACTAGAACTAGTTTTTCGACCGATCGTTCCTATGGCAGCTATATGTCATAGTCATCCGATCGGTCGGAAAACTAGTTTTAGTATGAAAAACTTTTTTCTTTTTAACGGAAACATCTCCAAAATTTGAATTCATAGGTTTTCTATGTTTTTTTTTTTGTACTTTTGCAAAGTTTGATGAAAATCGGACAACTATATGGTATAGCTGCCATATTAAAGATAGGTCTGAAAAACAGTCTTAGTTAGAAAAACTTTTTTGTTTTTAATGGTAGCATCCTGCAATTTTGTATTTGTTTGTTTCACGTGCTTTCACATAATTTAACAAATTTTTGGCCAAATCAGATGACTCTATCATATAGCTCCCATACGAACGATCGGTCGGAAAATGGGAAAAAGAGTTTTTTTGAAAATATTTAAGGGGGGAAGCTGGTCTAGAATATTGAAAAAACAGAAATTTTGTTTGTCTTAAAAGGTACTTTAGGGTCTTAAAAATAACATACCAAAGGATGGATGCCGGTAAAAATGTCTAAATGCCCAAACTTTCGATTCTACGGCAGCGCCTCTCAGGTACTCGGGGCGAGTACTTAAAACTTTAAAAGCGTTTTTCTCGAAATCACTTTTTTTGAACTGGCCGAAGACATAACTCGAGCAAATCTCGGAGACGTACGTAGGATTTTTTTATACTCTGTACCGTAGGTACATAGAGTATTATAAGTTTGTGCAAAAGTATGTAACATCCAGAAGGAAGCATCTCCGACCCCATAAAGTATATATATTCTTGATCAGCATCAACAGCCGAGTCGATATAGCCATGTCCGTCTGTCCGTATGAACGCACAGATCTCAGAGATGGTAAGAGATAGAGGTTTGACGTGTATGGGACATATGCTTCTTATGTCTGCAGGCAGATCAAGTTTATTTTCAATTTTGGCCACGCCCCCTCCCGCCCCCGCAATTTAGAAAAAACGTCATATCTCCCACAGTTTTGAAGATAGATGGCTTGTTCCTTTTGGACATATTTAGTTATTAGAATAACTTATCGATCCGCCAAAGGAATGAAGAAGATCCGATGAACGGTTTTCGAGTTATGATCAAAAGACAAAATTTCTTGGTACAGAGTATGTTATAGTCGGGCTTGACCGACTTTCTTTCTTGTTTTATAGTGAAAATTTTAATGTTTTGTTCAAATGTGCACCATTTTGCGAAAAAACAAAATATCGAAAAAATCCCACGTACGTCTCTTGCTGTTGTTATATAGAAACTAAAAATTTTCGGGATTTTGTTCCAGGACCAAACTTAAGGAGGTTACATCTTCGGCCATGGACCCGTCTAAAAATGAGGCGCCTCCGAAGAAATGCTGGACAGCCGCCATTTTGAATTTAATTGACACGAAAAAATTTGTATTTGTCACAGATTTTCGATTGATCTTTTTGTTGAGTCCCAAAAAATTCATAAACTATGCCCATTTTTTCACCCTCTAGACCAGCGTCCCCCCTTAAGCGAGCACTTGCAAGCGTATAAAAACTTCGGCACAGACAAAGTTAGCTTAGCTTTCTCGTTGTTCAATTCGGGTGACTATATCATATAGCTACCATACGAACGATCGGTTGGAAAATGGTTCGGAAATAATCACAGACGAAGTTAGATTTGAACAAAGTGGGACCTTATCAATCTTTTTGCTTGGCTCGGCTCAAGAATATACAGGACTATCCTGTAGTCAATGCTGTTTTGGATTGATGTAAACCCTTATGGATTTATTTTTTGAGTGCTTAAATCACTCTTTTCTTTTTTTCCATTCAAATTTCTGTCTAAAATCCATTTTATTGTTTGTACTTAAACAACAAACGGCCGTGCTGTTATATCGTTTCTAAAAATATCAATATATCGGTACATAAAATATGAAAACGGAATCAGAAATATCGTTATTTCCCTAAAATATTGACAACCCTTATTTGTACTGTGTTTAGTGTCCATTTCTACGTCAACAGCAAATGGTCTGTTGTTGTTTGTTTACCTTTTCACAGCAATCAAAATGAAATTAGGTGACATTATGATATTATGATGAATGTATGAAAACAAGGATTCACAATCACTGAACATTTGGGCATTTGTGAGTAAGAAACAATTCCACTTGTTTTCAAATTTTTACTTCATTATTTCTAAGAGCCGGTTCCTGTTGAAAGACAGACATCCTCTTACACATTTGTCTCCAGCATCATGGCAACAAACACCATTCTGTGCCAGTTTCTTACGATCTAAGAGTTTGAGGGCAACCATGCAACATAAATACAGAAAGATATAGTCGCCCCTAAGCGACTGAACTTAAGTTTGCTATAATATGCCTTGTACTGTTGAATAAGCTGAGAAGCTAAGAAACCATATCATTTCACAGCTAAGATGTCTGATGTACTTCTTCATAGTCTCGGGCTCTCTCCTGCACCAGTTACTGCAGCAGGCGACCCTTTAATCGATCATCTATTATCTGTTGTAAGGCAGCTCTTGATACTCCACCTGACTCCACGCCGGCTGCACTATCAGCGGCTTTAAAGAATTGCTTAAATTTCAGCCGAATTTTACCGCACTCACTATATCCTGGCGTTGTCTTTCATCCTTGCTGACCAGCAGGGTTTCGTTTGGAACACAAACAAATTTGAAAATACAAGCGCGCATGGTTTCATGTGGAGAGGAAAGCATTTTCAATTTTAGTCCAGTTGCTGACTGGGCCTTTTCGGTTTGCAACCCCCCACCGAACAAGTGGTCCGTCGTTCTTTTCACGCTTGAAATGCTTTTTGGACAGAACAATACTTAATAAAATTAAGCTATTTGATGTGTGCGGCCGATTTGGTTATCAAGCTGACCTATCGATATGAATACTTATCGATAGTCAATGTATAAGTATGTGAAAACTAGGGTTCGAAGTGGATGCAACTTTTAGTTCAACTGAGTTTATTTGCGGCCTATAAATGTTGCTGACAGTGTGACCCTACCATTGTTTTAAAGGTATTTTTTTAGGTCTTTATGGGCACTCTACTAATTAGCCGTTATTTTGGTGACATCAATTTGTATTTATTCTGAAACAGCAACTGTTTGGCTTCAGTTTTAAGGGAAGTCTTTGCAGACTATTGGATATTACATATTAGTTTTTCAATGATTTCATTACATTTTGAAAAAACCTTTCCCTCTTACATCATTTTCTTATCCACTCGGGCAATCAGCTCGAATACCACCTCAACAATGCCATACGTTTGGAAAACCAATTTGTAATAGCCCTCTGGCAAAATTCGTGGCAATTTATCGGATTTCACCTGACATTTGCGCATTTCGTAGTTCTCTGGTCCCACCGATAGCAGCGTGTCATTGAACTGTGGCAAATTTGAGCAATCCTTGAGAGTCTCCATGACCATTTCCTTGTAGAAATTATTCATGGCTTTGTAAACGCCCTGGCGTGGTACCGAATATGGCTGCAGTTTGTAGTTATCACCGCCGTCGGGGCTGCGATAGGCCAGAATCTCCACCTCCACGGTATCGGGAATCGCTTGGCCCAGCACCAGATGACCACTCAATCCAAATTCGCCGCGTCCCAGTCTTTCGATGCGAACATCGGCTTTGACAATGTTCTCATCGCTGGACTTTACACTGCACTCCAGGAAGGTGTATTCATAGGTTCTCTGGATAAGAAAAGAAGAGACAAAACATTGGCCAAGTCCAGTCCAGCTGATGGGCAAATCAACATACCTCATTGGGGCCGAAGGCCTGGACATTCACCAGAATGCCGATCAAACAGAGGGAGAGACCATAGAATTTGGTTGTACACATGGTCGCAGGGTTGAAGTCGATGTAACTGAATGCCGCCTGGTGTTTGGCTGGGGTTTTTATAAGCCAGCAGTTAACATGCCATTCTCATGTTCTTTCATTAGATTAGGCTGGTCGCCTGAGTTTTAGCAATTTGAATTGTTGTTCTGGAAATGAATTGACAAGCTTATAACGTTTTTGTTTTTATTTCATTAAAATTGGTTATTTTATTTTGAAAAGCGGCTGTCAACAAATTCATAAGCACGCCATAAGAATTCTAGACAAGAAATATCTAACAAAATCTGCCTAAAAGCAGGGCAAAGAAGAGAAGTGAAGAAGACAGTCTTCCCCCCCACTGAAAAGAAACACATGTAGAACTGTTCCAGAATACCAGCAGAAACCTGCTGAAGCACGAAGGCTGACGTGGGTTTGCATCCCAATTTAAGCCAAGCAACAAACAAACAAAAAGCTACAATTCATTTGCTTTTTATATATCGGACATCAGCATTATTGGGCTGCTTAATAATTGATTCGATATATGAGAAATGAGACTCAAATGGGTTCAAAAATCAATCCCAGTTCAAGAACAGTCCGTAGGCATTGCCAAGGCTTGCAACAATTCAATGTCCCTAACCTAGAGCAATTGAGGTGCTTTGAGGATTGATCCGTTTCCTAAATACATGGAGTATAGTTAAAAGATTAGGGGGAAATCAAGACCATTTCAGATCAAAGTCGAGAATACCTCGGTTGGTTGTGTCCACAGTTCTAAGGCCGTGAGGATTGTGGGGTCTTGGGTGGTGTGTGGTCTCCAGACCAGATTTTTGGGCATTTATCAACCAGCTCAGGGTTTATTCCGCCAAGGTTAACAGGTGTTGAGGCAGCGACTTCTTCCAGAGTGGAGTGTGGTCCTGTTGAATCTGGGAAGCGCTTACTCAGCTGAATCTATAGGCTTATAAGATGCCAGCGATCGTAGTGGTTACAATTTTTAAGATAAAAACTCTTCAAATTAAAAAAAAAATAGAAGAAAAGTTATGTTTGTATACCCTTGCAGAGGGTATATTGAAATTGTCCAGATGTTTGTAACGCATAGAAGGAAGCATTTCCAAACATATAAAGTATATATATTCTTGACCAGCATGACAAGCTGAGTCGACAAAGCCATGTCCGTCCGTCCGTCGGTTTCTATGCAATCTCCTCTGTCAGTTTGAAAGCTATCTCGACCAAACTTTGCACAAAGTCTTCTGGTACAAATACGTTGCACATTAGTCGGATCCGGCCAGATCGGGGGACTATAACATATACCTGCCATACAAACGATCGGTCGGAAAACTAATTCTAGAAAGAAAAACCTTTAGGTTTTCAATGCTAACGTCTCCAAACTCCGTATTTACTAGTTTTCGATGCTTCTCCATGATTCCACCAAGTTTGGTCGAAATCGGACATCTATATAGTATAGCTGTCATAGAAAAGTAAGGTTAGAAACATAGTCTTGGTAAGAAAAACTTTTTTGTTTTCAATGCAAGCCTCTTCAAAAATTGTCATATATTTATTTTACAAGCTTTAACACAATTCGTTAAAGTTTTGTCAAAATCGGATGACTATAACATATAGCTGCCATAGGAACTATAGTTCGAAAAACTAGATCTAGTAAGAGAAACTTATTAGATTTTTGTGCAAACGTCTCCAAACTGCGTATTTACTAGTTTTCTATGATTCTCCATAATTCCACCAAGTTTGGTCAAAATCGGACATCTATATAGTATAGCTGCCATAGAAATGTAAGGTTAGAAACATAGTCTTAGTAGGAAAAACGTCTTGGTTTTCCTTGTAAACTTCTTTAAAATTGGCATATATTTATTTTACAAGTTTTCACACAATTCTTCAAAGTTTTTGTCAAAATTGGTTGACTATAGGTTATAGCTGCCATAGGAACTATGGGTCGAGAAACTAGTTTTAATAAGAAAAACCGCCTCCAAACTATGTATTTCTTAGTTTGCTATGCTTTCCCACGATTCCACTAAGAGTGGTCAAAATCGGACATCTATATAGTATAGCTGTCATAGAAAAGTGAGGTTAGAAAAGTAGTCTTAGTGAGAAAAGTCTGTTTGTTATACTCTGTACCGTAGGTACATAGAGTATTATAAGTTTGTGCAAAAGTATGTAACATCCAGAAGGAAGCATCTCCTACCCCATAAAGTATATATATTCTTGATCAGCATCAACAGCCGAGTCGATATAGCCATGTCCGTCTGTCCGTCAGTCTGTCCGTATGAACGCACAGATCTCAGAGATGGTAAGAGATAGAAGTTTGACGTGTATGGGACATATGCTTCTTATGTCTGCAGGCAGATCAAGTTTATTTTCAATTTTGGCCACGCCCCCTCCCGCCCCCGCAATTTAGAAAAAACGTCATATCTCCCACAGTTTTGAAGATAGATGGCTTGTTCCTTCTGGACATATTTAGTTATTAGAATAACTTATCGATCCGCCAAAGGAATGAAGAAGATCGGATGAACGGTTTTCGAGTTATGATCAAAAGACAAAATTTCTTGGTACAGAGTATGTTATAGTCGGGCTTGACCGACTTTCTTTCTTGTTTTCAGTGGAAATGTTCTTCGAATTAGTAAGAAAAACGTGCTGCAAGGGTATACAAACTTCGGCGGAGCGGAAGTTTACTTTCCTCTATTTATTCGCTTTGATATTTTTCCATACCATAACCCTGATTTGCGATCCCTTTAAGATTATATGATGCTTCGATATCAGGTTGGTGGGAGCTGTCTTTTTGCCTCAGAACAGGCAGCTTTGTAGCCAATTGTGGTGCAACAGGTGGTGTGTGTGCCTGCTGTGCAAGATCCTCGAGACATCTAATGTAAAAACAGTTTGTTTTAAAAAAGCTTGCACACCCGGTTACCTTTATTAGCAATTGGCGCCAGCTTTGTAGTAACTAGCCTTGACAAAAGCTTTTCAAACTTTGCCGCAGCACACCAGCTAAGACATTAAGAATGGCTCTGCTTTTCCCTTTGGAAAATATTTGAAGACGACGCTTGTGAGATGAGTTTTGCTCCTAAGGGCGGGTATATTTAAGTAGGTTGGCTACATAAGTCCCAGCTCGCTTGGTCTTTCGGACATGCTGCTCTCAATGTTTGAATGGGCTTCCTGCAAGCAACCCATGATGTATTGCTGAGTCAGAAGCTGGTTGTGTCTTTTCACTGTGTGGCCACTCTCAGTGCTGTGTGGATATTTTAAAATTGAAACCAATTGAATGTTTCGAATATCCTTTCCTTTCTTGAATTGACCTTCGAAATTATATCAATAACACAATCTCAACTCTATTCTTTCATTTTAGACATTCAATTAGCACCACAAATCTTCCAATCAAGATGCGTCGCAGCTCATTCACTCCCGTCTTCAATTTGAGCACCCAGGAGCCCTTGATTGTGGTGGAAGAGTCGCATGTCACTGACGATGGCGATGATTTGGAGGGTGCTGCCGGTGGTTGCGATTTAAGTGGCGGCACCAAACGCTCGAATAGCGATGACTCAGAGCCCGATTCACCCGTGAATCCATATCTCCTGTGTCCCTTTCCCGATATGCAACAGCGCCGCAAGCACTCGCTGCCCTCGCTCCAGATCACCGAGGGCATTACGGCCAGCCAGGTGCGGCGACTCTCAGAGGTGGGCGGCGAGACAGGCGGCCTCAGTCCCAAGGAGGTGGAGTTTTTGGCCACACTCTCGCAAAAGGCCAATCCAAACGCAGGGGGTCGTCGCCATTCGGTGGTCACCATATCGGCTGTGCCGCCGACGCTATTCGGACGCAATCGGCGCGAATCCATTTCCGGAGCTTCGATCAGGTAAGAGACACAAGAGAGTCCGCATCCGAGTCCGAGTCAATTTGCTGGGTAATTGGGGAGTTTTGTGCGCCATTAGCAACGGAAGTGCATGCAAGGACAGAGGCCAGCTCCGGCTCAGGCCGGCCCAGGCCAGGCCACATCTCTCCCCTGTCTCGCCATTTCTGTGTTGTGGCCTAATTGAATTGCCCCGCCGGCTGTTTCGAAGCTTTTGTGCTGTGACAGCAACATTTTGATACCCTGGCCAGAGGAGGGGTGGGGGGTGCTGGGTGCAGTGTACGGGAACAGTTGAAAGTATAATGAGATTCTCATCAAGCGAGCAATGGTCAGGATGGGACGGGATGGGTGGCTAGAGGTTATGCATTCTTAATCGGGCAGCAAAGTGAAGGAAATTCACTTGGAAATTGGAGAAAGAGAAGAATGGGAAGAATGCGAGGCGGGTTCAGCAGTCAGCTGGCAAGGCTAGCAAGGCTAGCAAGGAGTTAGATACGGGCGAAATGGAATGGTAAGACAGGAGAAATATCGTAGTAGAAAATGAAAGAGAAAAGGAAAATCTTAAGAGAAAGTTGACTAAAAACGGGGAATCAGCTGATACGATAAGGTCAAAGAAAGATCAAAGAAAGCAAATATAATAAGATAAGAAAGCAATATGCAACAGGACAAGAGGATCTGAAAAGGAAGGACAAAAACTTGCAAAGATGAGAGAAGAAGAGAAGAGAAGGCTTAGACGGAAGAGAAAAACTTGGAAAGAGAAGAGAAGAAGACAAGAGAAGGCTTAGATGGAATAGGTTGACAGAGAAGAAAGACCGCAAAGAGGTACCGAAAAGAGAACGAAGGGAAGGCTTAACACAAGGAAGAAGTCCATGAAAGAGAGAAGAAACAAGAGGTAGACTGAATGAAAAGAGAAAAACTAAAAATGTATAGAGTAACATAAAAGAGGCAGATAGAAAAGGCACAGAGAAGAGCAAGATAAAAGAAGGCAAACAGAAGAGTAAAATGGAATAGGAAAAGGAAGAATATTTAACAATCGATAAGAGAAGATAAAGTAATAAAGGGAAACTAAGAATCTCAGAAGAACACGGAGAAAGATTATAATAATAACAAGAATGCAGCTCAGAAAGAAAAGAATTTATGGAAGACGATGAAAAGAGAAGAAAAAGAGAAAACAAGGAAGAGAGAAGAGGATGGGATACAGATTAAGTAACGGAAAAATAAGAGAGATACCCCGTTTATACACAAATTCATGAGTTTGGCCCCTTGAGGTATACTATGTTTGTGGTTATGAATAATTATGGAGTCTATTTTTGATATTTGCCCCATTATTATTGATAATCATATATATATACATAGCATACCTTAAGGGGCAGAATTCATGAATTTGGATTTGTGTATAAACGGGGTAAGACAATGAAAAGAGGAGCGGCACAACCAAGAAGCCACAAAAAGAGATCGAGAACATCAAAAAGAGAGGAGGATGGCCTTGAGTTCTAAAAATTAATATAAATAAAAAAAAAACTAAAGGTGTCACACAAAATGACAAAAACTTTTTGAAAAAGGAAATAGTTTAAAAAGCACAAAGAAGGACCAAAGACAAGGGAAACAGCTAAGAGGAAAAAAAGTTGGCAAAAGCCACTTTGGCTACAGAATGAGAATAGACAAATAGAGATAAATATAAAGAGGAAGAATTTGAACGACAGGAGATAAGAAGTACAGAGAAAGAATATGCAATAAAGAGGAATTACAAGGAAATTAGGCATTGACACTGTATGAATAGGAAAGGAAGAAAGCTTTTTTGTCGAACACAAGGGTCGAAACTGATTACCAAATGCATTTGTTTGTTTGAGCTGAAACAAGGTTCGAATCGAATCAAATCCTTGGCCCAAAAACCTTGAATCTCAACCCAGCATTGGTAATTTTTTGGATCGAGCCCCCAAAGTGGCGCATACCTGGTCTTAACCCAGAGTTCTTTCTTCAGGAATATTTTTTTCGTATATCCATGAAGAAATGATTTAAAGGCTTTATTGCTTAAGAACCTGAAGGGTAAATGTACCAACACTTTGGTCTTGCCCTAAGTCTGTGTAGAAAGAAGGTATGCAAACCACTCGCAAAATAAGTACCGGTACGTTTCAGTGGTTCATACAGTTTCTGAAACGTCGGCTCGGTTTATGTCAGGGTTTTTGGAGCTAACTTGGTCGCGGTTTCGGTTCGGTTCAGTGGAAATATTTTGATTTCTGTCGTAATGTGACTTCGCACATTTTGGATATAGTTTTAATTTCTATCAACCATTTGAATATCATTAAAATGCTTAAAAAAACAAGAAAGAAAGTCGGTCAAGCCCGACTATAACATACTCTGTACCAAGAAAATTTGTCTTTTGATCATAACTCGAAAACCGTTCATCCGATCTTCTTCATTCCTTCGGCGGATCGATAAGTTATCCTAATAACTAAATATGTCCAGAAGAAACAAGCCATCTATCTTCAAAACTGTGGGAGATATGACGTTTTTTCTAAATTGCGGGGGCGGGAGGGGGCGTGGCCAAAATTGAAAAAAAACTTGATCTGCCTGCAGACATAAGAAGCATATGTCCCATACATGTCAAACCTCTATCACTTACCATCTCTGAGATCTGTGCGTTCATACGGACAGACAGACGGACAGACGGAGAGACGGACATGGCTATATCGACTCGGCTGTTGATGCTGATCAAGAATATATATACTTTATGGGGTCGGAGATGCTTACTTCTGGATGTTACATACTTTTGCACAAACTTATAATACTCTATGTACCTTCGGTACAGAGTATAAAAATGTCCAAAATTTATGAGGAATTCGTCTAAAAGTTTCTAGAGTAATGCCCTTCGGAAACAGGGAATGTTGGCTAGAAAAGAATACGTAGCATGTATCTTACATTAAATGAGAAGAAACCTCTACTGACAAAGATTGAAGCAATCTTTAAAAGAAGAATTCTTGTAGTTTTAGGCATTCAGAACTGTAGTTTCAGTTAAGTAAACTCAAATAATTGCATTCAATTTTAATCCAACTAACTTCGTTGCTTAGTTCGAGCACCCAAGACTTAGGCGCTGCGCTTTATGGCTTAATTTTTTCATTTTCTTACCCTTTTCAATCAAGTGAAATCACTGTGTATATAAATTTTAAGGTCTAGTCATTAAAGCTCTTCAAATATTAATTTCAAGGTTGAAAAGTACAGAAAAATAGTGAAATTTATGTAATATGCCAGTTCCTAACCAAACATAAAAATATCAGTAAACCCCAAAAAAAATTTTAAAATTACAAAAACAAACACTCAAAGCTCTCTCACTTAACAGCGTCAGCCTAAAAGCTTTAGCAGTAGGCCACAAAGCTTTCTCAAATAAGCAGCACCAGTAAAGGTACTCAAAATGGCACTGCAAAAACAACTGTGCATACTGTGATAAATGGAAAATGGAATTTTTATTCAAATTGAATAGAAAACAAAACCCCTGAAAGTTGCGCCACAATTGTTGGCCCTGACTGTTGAGTTTGGCGTACGTATTTTGTGCGGTTTTTGTGGTTGGCTGATGAGCCATTTAGGTTGCATCCCCGTCAATTGTGGAGGCCACCAGCCAGCTCAGGTCCAGCTGCGGCACACGGTTGTGTCCATTAAACGCTCAACGCACTTTACGAGCCAAAGTAGAGAGTAATTTATGCACAAAGTAATGATGATAAGGAGCAGCGTCCAGCGGCCAGCTCCATCTCCGTTTTTAAATTCCTTTC
The DNA here is from genome assembly GCA_035044985.1 of Lordiphosa fenestrarum. Classification (NCBI taxonomy): domain Eukaryota; kingdom Metazoa; phylum Arthropoda; class Insecta; order Diptera; family Drosophilidae; genus Lordiphosa; species Lordiphosa fenestrarum. Next base: position 826,927 of record JAWNNO010004426.1, read on the forward strand.
CATTTCCATTTTCTTTTGCAGCGGCAGTCGTCGGGGCAGCATTATTGCCGGACCACCCCTAACCGATCATCGTGGCAGCATACACAATTTGCAGCTGGACATAATGGATGGCATAGTGCAGCAGCGGAAGACGCGGAGCGGCAGCGGTGTGTGGACAGCGCCAGTGCTGCAGGAAGCGGACAGCAATGTGCCCGTTCAGACATAAAGAGGCAATGGAATGGTTGGCAATTGAGAGTAATGAATGAATGAAAGAAAGGGAAAAGGACACACACACACACACATACAGACGCACACACACACACACACACGCACGCTTACAGGCAGTTGAGCATTGAATCATTTTTTGTTGTTGAAAATTTCGTTTTTCACTTTTCCGCTGTGAAATTGCTTTTCGCGGCAACGCATAAAACAAACAAAAACAAACCGCAAAATGAAACTGCAGACAAACAAAAGAGAAGCAGGCACAATTTTGATTGGCAGAAAAATGCGGCAATTTGCAACACCTGCAACAACTCACACACAGACACACACACACACGCACACACACACACAAACACCGACGAGTACGAGAGCAGCAAACGAAATTAATCAAAAGCAAAATAACCAAACAAAAATTTTGCCACTGGAGCAAAAGTTTTAAGAAAAGCGCGCGCAAAAGAAAAAAACGTTACCCAACCCAATCCACAGCCACCCCACCACCAACTTGACCCACATTCAACAAGGAACTCTACAAATAACCACTGAAAGGTGAGTTCAACTTGGCTAAGTTTTACAAAATTAGAGAGCAATATGTGTGTATGTTCATTGATTGGGCCCAAGTTTTGATACTTGCTTGCCATTTTCACTTTCAATTCGCAAAACATTTGCGAAAGTGAAAGTGGAAACGTGGCTGTATATGTTGTCTTATGCTGTTTGTACACAACTAAGCTTCTGCAAATGGAAATTCTTTACCGCCAACCCATTTACTCATAGGTGGAACCAATGTATGCCCCTGGAGCTGTGGTTGGGGCCCTTGGCCCTTGTTAAATGCATCGGTGTCACAGCGACAAACCTGAGCCACGCTGAGTGGAGCATAACAGCACTTCTTTTGCAAAATTTAGCACCTTATTATCAATCTTTAGAGCTGAAACTTTTGCCCACTCATCACTTCTAATGTTTGTCGTCTTTTAACAATTTTTAACTTTAATTTCTTTTCAAAAGGTTTCTTTTCATTGATTCTGCCTTTGGGGTATGCAACACTTTTCCAACAAAAAGACTTACAGACCACAGTTTTGAGCATATTCGCATTGTCAAGGGAAAGAAATCAGTTGTTTTTACATTAAATTCGATGGGAATATTTTCATTTAGTATATTAATTTGGAGAAAGTAAACCTTAAGCATACCTAAATCGGCAGTCTCAGCATCTCTATAGCAAATTACTGCCATCGATTGCTCGCCTGCTCCGGCATCTCTATAGATATCCACCTGGCCTGTTTGGCCATTGTGATCGTGCTAGAGTCTGAGATTGCTCGCCTGCTCTGATGAATAGGCAGCTCTCCGATCCGTTTGACTGCTTACATGAATTTTCATGAATTTTTCTCTTAAAATCAAGCTAAATTCGTTCGGTGACGTATTAAACCGACTTTGTGGCCCTGTTTTTGGTGCGTGTTTCAGCCCTGGGGTTCGATAAATTCCCGAGTATGCTAAAACACACCTTCGGTTGCACAAGCATATAGTTATTGACTTATTGAACGAACTTCTATATGGCGACTCTCAATTGGACATAAATAAACTTCGTTTTATACAATTGCAGAACGATATTGCAGTGTTGTGGAATTTAATTTGCTACGAAGGAAACTTCGTTGTACAGAAGTTGGGAAGAGAGAAGTTCGACTGTATTTACGGATGTTTGACCTTAATTCACTCACGAAACACGGACGGATCAAGGATGCTCACTCACGGTAGGCCATGTTCAAAATCACCTCACGGTTGCACCTTTAGTACAGGCTATATCAGTTGGTATTGTCCATAAGCTCAGAATCTTGTATCTAGGCTTTATCCACAGGACTTTATGCAGCGGTTCTACATCAAGTACAGGTATTGAAAGTTTAGGTAATGTGAAGGAAAAGAAAGAAACATTCAAGGCCTGCTTTTTTCTTAGTAAATGCCACTTGCCGAGATCTCAAAATAACTCAGTCTACTGTCAGAAAACTCATCAAAAAACTCAGATGCTAATTTACCTACATTTTGGTGCCTCTCAGATTGACTATAACCCTTTTCCAGATATCTCATTTGAGCAACTTTGACGAGATATCACACTCAGACAAAAAATAGAGAGTTTCGAGGTCAGAAGTTCGATAAGAATGAAAATTCTTGATACAAGTGCGAAATTCGTAATCCAAGTATGCATTTTTGGAACCGGTTTTTCTTGATCCAAGAGCCTTAGCACTTAAACCAAGTACTAAACATTCTCAAATCAAGCAGAATAGTTCTTGAATCAAGTGCTAAACCTACTCAAATACATACAAGATTTGGCTCATTCTTGAATCCAGAGCAAGCAGCATTGTCAAAAACCAAGAATGTACTTTCTATTATCAAGAACTCTTAAATCAAAAGCTTCACAGATTCTAAATCATACAACAATTTAAAATCATTTGTTTTCTTCCATTTTGCTTAAATTTCTAACACAGAAAATGAATTGTTCAACCATGTAGCAAGTTTTAGCCGGCTCGAGGAATACGCAACGCCTTAAAGCAGCATCAGTCTTTGCCTGTCAACTGTTAGTTTGCCATAAATGGTTGGGAATTTCAAGGCAACACACCCCACACACATAAAAAACCAAACTGAGAGAGCGAGCTCTAAGATTTCCTCTCTGTTTCTTTACCTCCTTTACCCTTGCCCACTGAGAACGAATTTAGCTTAATTTCAATAGCAAAATTCTTGAAAATTGTAGAACGAATAAATATTTTGTTTAAGAGCGTTCACTCTTGAGTAGTTCGTTCAGAAAAGTGAACATACAGCTTTAGCTTTACAATTTTTATATATATTTTTGTGAGTTTTTCCCAATTAGTTTTTCTATCTAATGGGACGGACGACCTTTGCTGCATTTGCATGACCTTGAGTCGGTTGAATTTGCAGGGTCATGTTTGAAAATAAATTCATTTTAAATTGGATAATACGACATTCTTTTGTGGTTGGCAATTAATTCCATATTTCACACCAACAAAAAAAAAACATCAACATTTACTTCACATTGTGGAAAAGCGTTTGATTAAAAGCAAAGTGGCCGCTGGCTACTTGATACGAATTGCATTCTAATTGTTGAAATTAGTTCTCGATGGGATCTGCAGTGAAATGCAAACTGACACGCGTTTCAATTAGCATCACTCGCCCGCATTAAATTAGCTTTATTGAGCTGCAAATGAGTTCAGACGGGGGGAACGGAGGCGGCGGTTTGGGGGTGCGGTGGAGGGGTGTGTTTATCAACCAAAACAACGGCAAGCCATTAAAAGCATCCTCGTTGCTGTCGTCGACGTCTCGTCTGGCCCTGGCATTGGCATTGACGCAGCTGCTGCTTTGGCCTGAAAAATATTACTCATACGCCATGTGATGGCAGTGCAGCATAGGAGCAAAAAAAAAAAAACAAAATGGGTAGCAGAAGATGAAGCATAGCAGTTTGGTTCCACCATTAAATGCAACAGCCTTGCGCGTGTTGTCCTTGGCCCCATCCCCAGCCACCGGCCGTCACAGCAGTTGCTGCACAGTGGCTCGAAAACCATGTTGAAGTCTCCCAGCGGAAAGTATAGAAATGATTGCTTCTGCTTTATTAACTTTTTCCAGTGGCGAAGCCTTAGTTAATTAAACAGCTGGCTTTTCTCAGCCTCCTTCTTTTTACGGGATGGTCCGGGCTTTAAGTCGGCCAGCTCCATATCGGGTGCTATCAAACAACTACGTACGGGTGGCAACTGGCGACTCTCGTTACCAAACGCTGGCTCAGGCAGTGGAGCCTTCAAGTGCTTAGAGCGTATTATGGGTTTCTTCAAAGCCTGTTCTGCAGCCCGACTCATTTTGACATCCTCCAGAGTTATTTGCTCCCTGTCCGATAAGTTGGCAAAGAATCTAGCATCCAGCAACTGCTTTAGGGCGAGGTCTTTGATGGAAAGAAAATAAGTTTTGGTTGCGATACTAGCGAGATAGAAAACTTACTGTAAGTGAACGTCAGCAGCAGGTCACGCACTTCCGGACTGACATCAATACCAATACTTGCGATAAGACCATCCACAAAGGACATGTCGGCCTCTACATCGAAGTTTTCTGCAGAGTCTGCCTCTACACCGGAGTCTGTTTCAAAGTAGAAGTAATAATACTCCTCGCTTAACTTGGATTGATTGTCCATTTTCGAAACGTGTGCTTAGGGGTTGCCGGTCAGAATGAAATGACTTGCCAAATGAGGCCTAGGGTTGCCAGGGTGCCAAAGTAAAGAGGAGACCTTGTTTCGGGAACGAGTTCGAGTAACGAGTGGAACTGGCTCAGTGCTCGCGAACTAGTTCAAAGTTGAAAGTTTGGGACATGGTGGAATAACATTTTCCACCATGCTCTGTGACAATGACAACCAAAACTGAACGTGAAGCAAAACATTGTAACCACTTTTGTTAACTGTGAATGTCCTTGCCAAAGCCCCCTAATATTGAAATCTACATCCATGGATGTTTACATTATGAAAGATACATAACTTCCTAGGAATAAAATGTATTTAGATGATATAAGATGTTAGTATAGTCATGCATAATGTACACACAATACATCATCAAAATATTAAGAACACTTTCGAACTGCAGTTGAGTATTCAATCAACTCCAAAGTTTTCTGTATTTTTTGAAGTATGTATTTTGGCAAAATACAAACATATTCAGGCATGTTTTCAATTCCACAACTTTCGTTGTTTTGCCTTATTATACCCTTGCAAAGGGTATTATAATTTTGCCCAGAAGTTTGCAATGCATAGAAATATTCATTTCCGACCCAATAAACTATATATATTCTTGATCAGGGTGACGAGCTGAGTCGATTGAGCTTTGTCCGTCCGTCTGTCCGTCTGTCTGTCTGTTTCTACGCGAACTAGTCTCTAGATTTTAAAGCTATCGAGCTGAAATTTTGCACAGAGTCTTCTTTTTGCTGCACACTACTAATATGTCGGAACCGACCGGATCGGATGACTATATCTCATAGCTCCCATAGGAACAATCGGTCGGAAAACTAGTTTTAGTATGAAAAACTTTTTTCTTTTCAATGGAAACATCTCCAAACTTTGTAATCGTAGGTTTTCCATGTTGTTTTTATAATTCTACCAAGTTTTATCAAAATCGGACAACTATAGGGTATAGCTGCCATATAAAAGATGGGTCTGAAAAACAGTCTTAGTTAGAAAAACTTTTTTGTTTTTAATGGTAGCACGCTGTTATTTTGTATTTGTATGTTTCTCATGCTTTTACATAATTCTACACGTTTTTGTCCAAATCGGATGGCTATATCATATAGCTCCCATTCGAACAATCGGTCGGAAAATGGGTCGTTGTGGGAAAAAGATTATTAGAAAATATTTAAGCGAAGTTGGCTTAGCTTTTCTTCATTGGAAATCAATTATTATCGAAAGGTAAACTATAGTAAGTCTTAACAAAATCCTAAAGACCCTGGTTGATTCCATGTTGTCACGGATAATGGCAGTAATTCAGGATGGAGTAACATCGTACTAAAATGATTTCTTATAATCTCCTAGAGAACTTTTACACAAACTTAATAAGTATACCTGTGTACCTCTGATTCAGATTATAAAAAAAAAAACGTTGTATATGAAACACATAACATTTTGCATAGTGTTCTTATTTTTAGACAAAAAACTACTTATATTTGGGTTTTTTTATGTTTTTTTTTTTCGCAAACAACAGTGGAGTTTGCAAAAAATATTGGTACCTGTCCAAAACAAATTCCCAAAATAACAAACATATTTCTGTTGACTTAAAATTTTCAGGGAATGTTTGTCATCCCACCGTAAAAAAGTGTCAGAATGTAAACACTATATTTAGTATTTGCAGTGACTAAAATCACGCACAAGCTAATTTAAACAGTAGTTCATGCGTTTCTTAAGAATGTTGCATAAAAGGTATTTAATAGGTAATTAGGAAAATAATGCTTACGTGTTCCATTCTCCATAGTTCCAACTCGACGCTATCTTGACGCAGTTAACATTCATCGTTTTGGTTGGTGGCAGCAACTGTACCACAAGCAAAATTATCGATAAGCTGCTGCAGCACGTGCTTTCAAATTGAATTCAAATGTTAAACTTTTGCTGTCAGAAAAGAACAATTTGGTAAATTCAGACGAAAGTTGTCTAAGTTCTGCATTTTGTATACATTAATATGGACGAAATGGAGGTAGCTATGCAGCCCCAGGACTTTGAAATAGACTTCTCTGAGGATACAAGAACAACTGTGGTGTTCGACAAGGAACAAGTGCTGGCTGCTGCCCGCCTGCTCTGTGATGGCACCGATTCCTCTGCTCAGCGAGCAGCCGATGCTTACCTGAAGAAATTTCAAAACACGACGCTGGCCTGGACCATATCGGATCAAGTAATGGCTGAACTGGAACTGCACTCGTTTGGAGTGCTCACATTTGCCACCATGACTTTGCGTACCAAGATTGTACGAGATTTTCAGGAGGTGTCCAGTGAGATGCAGGCATCTCTGAGAGACTCACTCATGGCAAATCTCAAGCAGGCGTCGGAGTATGCGCAGAGCCATGACAGCTCGGAGGCACGCACTTTTATGGTACAAATGAGTTTGGTACTGGCCGATCTGGGCTTGTATATGGCCAGCTGGAAGAATTTGATGGCCGACTTGCTGCAGCAGTTATCAGACAATTCGGCACATCTGGGTGCGTTGCTGGAGATATTGAAGGTGTTGCCGGAGGAAGCGCGCAACAGGGACATTGGATTGAGTGCCAGGCGACGTCAGGTGGTACTAACGGATTTGGGTAGCTTCTCCTCTAAAATGCTGGAGTTTCTGCAACTTTCCCTGGAACGTACAGATCTACCGGCTAAGCTGATATTCTATAAGGGCTTGCGTGTCTGCGGCTCCTGGGCCAGTGCCAGTCTCTTGCCCTTAAGCCAGCTGCTGGAACACAGAATCATTCAACAGGCTCTTGAGGTCTTAAGGCTAAATGGTAGCCATGATTCGATAGAGCATGAACTATCCACCGAATGCCTGATAGGCATCTTGCAGCACATACGGGACTCTCCGGCGACGGATCTATCGCTTGAATCTGGCCCCGAACGACGTTTGTTTGAACTAATCAGCTCACTGGAGACACCCTTTCATCGCTCCACCGGTTTGAGATTAGCCAACTATGCGAACTTATTCTCAAATTGGTGTGAATCCTACTTTGACTCGGCCTTCGCCCGGAATGCAAACCTAAGAGTCAGGGTGGATCAACTGGAGCTTTATGTGGGTCAACGCTGTTTCGAGTTGCTGGTGCAGGTGGCCGAAAGGTGTGAACTGAGCATAGTGCGCACATCTTTGAGCATGTGGAGCCGTTTGAGTGAAGCTTTGCTGTTGAGGGCGGAACCCCCACTGAATCTTCGCTACCAGCCCTACATTCATCGTCTGGTGCAGGCCATGCTGAACCATTCCCTATTGCCGGCGGATCATGAGGGTTTGCTGCTGCCAACCAGTGACTTGTCACATTTCCGTGGCCTGCTGAGTGAAATCCTGTCGGATGTTAGCCATCTGGTACACCAGGAAGCGGTGGCAAGTTTGGTTCATGAGGTGCAAAATCCGCATGCCCAGTGGTTGCATGTGGAGGTGGCCTTGTTTTTCATGTCCATCTTGGTGGAGGATCAGCCGGTGCTAATACCCAGCATACTGGAACCCATAATGTCGCACACTCATCTGGCCGTGCGCTATCAGGCCATACAATTGCTGGCCAAGTGCCATCAATGGTTAGGCCAGAATCCCCAATTCATGCTGTCGTTCCTGAGTTACCTGGTGAACTTGTTGAGCCAGCGTAGTGCCCTGTCCGAAGTTGCGGCTGTAGCTTTGGGCAGCATCTGCCAGAAACATTGTGCACACTTGCTGGCACATGCGGAGGATGTGGTGAATGTTATCAGTCTTCTGGATGAGTTTCAATTGGAGGAGTGTGCAGAACTGGCTCTTCTCAAGGCGCTGTGTGAGGTGCTTAGACAATTGGAACCTGCAGACTTGTTGCCTGTGTCCCAGAGATTGCTGAACTACCAATGGCTAGCTCTTAGCAACTATCTGCACGGCTCAGACCAGTCTCAGTGGCAGGAGTATATACCCACCCGTTGGTTAAATCGTGCTGCCAGCATTATCAATCATCTCCAGCTTACCAACTCACTGGAACACCTAGCTGAGTGTTGGCCTGTGGTAGTCTTAGTCCTGGAACGTTGCTGCCAGTATCAACATGTTGCCCACAGCTTGCTCAATCTGCTAGAGCTAATGCTACCCGAGCAGCCTCAGTGCCTGCCCTTTGCCGAGCAAATGCTGTCTGCCTTCTGCAATCTCTATCGGCTACATCACCAGCCCGTCTACTTCAGCCTGTCCGCTTTGGTTTTGCCCTATTTGCTGCCCGAAACTGCTCAAATTCAGAAAAGCCTACAGATGTTGGAGTGCTTCATGTTACCCTCAATTCAGCCACTGCAACTGGATGACTTCTTCGGCTTTGCCACCAGTCTTGCCGCTTCTTTTCCCTTGGCTCTGTTGGACTCGACTCATTTCAAGCAGCTGCTGGATTGTGCTCTGAACTCCATTTCGCCGCATAACTATAAAGGCGGTCGTCGAGCCCTGTTGCAGTTTCTTAAAACTATATTGAATTCTTGGAAGGGGAACCCCCCGATGTGCTTGGCACGTTTACGTACGCTGTTAGAGCTTAAAGGATCCGTCTTGTTGGCTTATTTGCTAGATATGAGTCTTTTCAAGATGAATGAACGAGATAACCTATTGTACTTAATAGCCGAGATTCTGGCACAGTTCCCTCACATTTTGCCCAGTGAATTCCTACAGGCTTTGGTGGCGACCGCTCTAAAGGCTCTGCCTGTTGTAACAGAAAGCGGAGAGGACGGAATCAGGGATGGATCCTCTATTCGTCAAGAAATTATGGAACTTAGCCATGCAATTTGCTCTACCGGATGTGCAAACCAAATGGCAAAATCCCTGAGGAACATGGCGCTGATGTATAAAAGGGTTCGGGGAACTTTGGAATTTGAATAGACAAGGTTTTTTCTTTGCTAATAAACCAACATGTTGAGCCGGGTGAAGCCCCTTAGAAGTTGTTTTTGTTTGCAAAGGGAGGGGGATTTTAGACTGAAGTGTCTTAAATTTTTGCTTAGAAGAAATCATCTTCGGCCACAACTGCGCTATTTGGAAAACACACTGCAAAACTTTCATCATACGTCTTGTAACAGGATTACTAGTAAAGGAGAAAGCTGAGCTAAACTTCGTCTGAGTGGAAGTTTCTATACCCTTTCAAATAATCTTTTTCCCACAACGACCCATTTTCCGGCCGATCGTTCCTATCATAGCTATATGATATAGTCGTCCGATTTGAACAGGAAGTTGTAGAAATAGGTGAAAGCATGTGAAACAAGCAAATACAAAATTTCGGGGTGCTACCATCAAAAACAAAAAAGTTTTTCTAACCAACACTGTTTTTCAGGCCTATTTTTTGTATGGCAGTTGGCCGATTTTCATAAAACCTGGCTGAATTATAAAGATGCATATAAAACTTATGAATACAAAGTGTGGAGACGTTTCCATTGAAAAGAAACAAGTTTTTCTCACTAAAATCAGCATCTGTCCTTCTGTTTCTATGCTATCGTCTCCTTCAGTTTTAAAGCTATCGCTAGCAAACTCTGCCAGAAGTCTTCTGGCACATATACGCTGCACATTTGTGGGAACCGGCCGGATCGGATGATTATAACATATAGCTGCCATAGGAACGATTGGTCGAAAAACTAGTTCTACTGAGAAAAACTTTTTTGTATTCAATGCAAAAGTCTCCAAACTCCGTATTTACTATTTTTCTGTGCTTTTCCATGATTCCACCAAGTGTGGTCGAAATCGGTCATCTATATAGTATAGCTGCCATAGAAAAGTAAGGTTAGAAAAATAGTCTTAGTAAGAAAATGTTTCTTGTTTTCAATGTAAACCTAATTAAAATTGGCATATATTTATTTTATAAGCTTTCACACAATTCTTTAAAGTTTTGTCAAAATCGGTTGACTATACATAGGTCATAGCTACCATAGGAATGATCAGTCGAGAAACTAGTTTTAGTGAGAAAAACTTTTTTGGTATTAAATAAAACGCCTCCAAACTTTGCATTTCTTAGTTTGCTTTGCTTTTTCATGATTCCACTAAGTTTGGTTGAAATCGAAAATCTATATAGTATAGCTGTCATAGAAAAGTAAGGTTAGAAAAATAGTCTTAGTGAGAAAACTTGTTTGTTTTCAGTGGAAATGTTCTTCAAATTAGTTAGTAAAACGTGCTGCAAGGGTATACAAACTTCGGCCGAGCCGAAGTTAACTTTCCTCTATTTTTGTAACTGGAACTAAACTTTGGACAGCAAACAATCTAGACCACCAATTTTACACACATGGAGGTTAGTTTTCAGGTAAAATGCTAATTTCTATACACATATTTGACAGCTTTCTGTAAGGTTTCCACATTTCCCTACAAAAACAAGAAAGAAAGTCGGTCAAGCCCGACTATAACATACTCTGTACCAAGAAATTTGTCTTTTGATCATAACTCGAAAACCGTTCATCCGATCTTCTTCATTCCTTTGGCGGATCGATAAGTTATTCTAATAACTAAATATGTCCAGAAGGAACAAGCCATCTATCTTCAAAACTGTGGGAGATATGACGTTTTTTCTAAATTGCGGGGGCGGGAGGGGGCGTGGCCAAAATTGAAAATAAACTTGATCTGCCTGCAGACATAAGAAGCATATGTCCCATACATGTCAAACCTCTATCTCTTACCATCTCTGAGATCTGTGCGTTCATACGGACAGACAGACAGACGGACGGACGGACAGACGGACAGACGGACATGGCTATATCGACTCGGCTGTTGATGCTGATCAAGAATATATATACTTTATGGGGTCGGAGATGCTTCCTTCTGGATGTTACATACTTTTGCACAAACTTATAATACTCTATGTACCTACGGTACAGAGTATAATTACATAATATAACATAAGATATCTAAATATGATGGTGAAATATATTTAAGAAAGTTTTCTACAACCGATTGAACTACACTTTTATTGCTTTTTGACCTAGCCACGAGCCACTGTGCACCGCTTCGGTGTACACGTTTATGTCCTTGAAGCCGGCAAATGCAGCAGCATTCATTATGTGAGTGCGTGTGTGTGTGTGTGTGAATTTTATGTTTTTAGTAGGTGCCAGCGGCGCTTTTATTAAAAATGCAATCCCAATGCTGTCCATCGACCACGATTTGTGGCTCCGGAGCTGCTTCCTCCCCCCCTGGCCAATTCAATATTAACTTTTCCTTAACTCTTCTCTTATCTTTCACAGATTATCTTCCCGCCCAGCGACAAGTATCTCATTAGCAATCGATTTACTTTTATTGAACTTACCTACTATATACTATACACTTATATACATTAACATATATACATACATATATATATTTACCTATACACAATCCTATGTATATGTGAGACAAGCAAGTGCAAGCAGAATTCTAACAAACAAACAAATATAATCTATATTATTATTATTACTATTATTATTGAATATTCAGGAATTGATAAATTAGTGCATAATTAGTGAGACACACAACAGAATCTGTGTGCTACTTTAACTACTACTGCTACAACCTATTCTTAGCATTTAGTTTTTGAATGTTGTTATTGTGAACCACCGCCACCGCCACAACCAGACACAAAAGGATACAAACAAATGGAACATCCAAATTTGAACTTTATCAATCCACTTGACTGCAACCAAATAACACAAATCCAATCAGCCAAATGTGAAACCCTCAGGTGTTTGCTTTGCATCTCGTTTTCTACGAAATTGTTCTCTGGCAAAGCTTGTTTCGTTTTTATTTAATTAAAAGTGCATAGCCAAAAACGAGAGTTGACAAATGTACCAAAAAAAAAAAACAAACAAAACAAAATTAAGATCTTATGTACCTTAAACCAAAAAAAAACATATATTTACTACACTTAATCAATCACATTAAAACTGAGGCAAGCGTAAAACAAAGCGCTCAGCAAGCATTTTCGAAAGGTGCAACAAGTGAAATGGCTAATTGAGGCTAAAGTTAAGGAATCATCAAGAAAGCATGTTTTGGTGTAAGAATTCCAGGAAAAAAAAGAACAATTTGTGTCCTACAGTAAGATGAAAGGTTCAAGAAAAGCGAGTTCATAGTTTGGGAACAAAATATGTTGGCTGGAGTACAAAATAAACTTATAGTCTGTTCCTCAAATTCCCAACTGATTCTAACACTTTTGTTTGTGGTATGTTCAATTTCTGACCCATTTTGAGTAATTCTATCTTAGACTTTGGTTAATCAAGGCCCTTAAATATTACCAGCTTTCTTTGGTTCAACACAGAGACCTTGTTTTAGTACAAACTGGGAATAACTTCCCAATTTGATGGCCTCAAACCAATAACATTTTGCACTTATTTGAACTACTCTTATTTTCTTTCCAGAATGTTTTTGGCAAATTACTGGACTGTAAGAAAGAACGTTTTTTTTTTTTTTGAGAATTAGTCGGGTTTGACTTAAGAACATTACGACCTAAAAGAATGCACAAAAAGATTTGAAAACAATTCAAAATACTCTTACTATATCCGAAACTGTCTAAATTTGGTATATTTTGGGATTGAAAATATTGTACTTTAATACTTGTCTCCAGTATACCGCTTGTACTTAATTCAAGTCTTGGTTCTTTTTCTGAGTGTAGTTTTAGTGTGAAATACCTTTTTGTTTTCAATGGAAATGTCTCAAATTTTTGTATATTTTTTGGTTGGTTTCTACTAAGTTTGAGGAAAATCGGAGATTTATTTAGTATAGCTGCCATAAAATAGACAGATCTGAAAAATAGATTTGGTAGGAAATACTTTTAAGTTTTTGATGTTAGTATGGGTTTTCTTTGTTTAAAATGCTTTCACACAATTCTGCAAAGTTTTGCATATATGTACCTGCCATACGAATGATCTTTTAAAAAATTGCGTCATAGTAAGAAAAAACTGTTTTATTTTAAGTCTTAGTCTTACTAAATTCGGATATTTTTGAAGTGGCTTGGGGACTTTAAGGTATTTGCAGAGTTTGGTCAAAGTCGGTTGACAGTATTCTATGGGTCGATCAGTCGAAAAATGGGTCTAAGTTATAAAAAAAAACCTTTTTATGAATTTGTAATTTTTGTTATTATTATTATTATTATTATTATTTTAGAATATAAATTTTGCCTTTTATTTGAATGTTCACTTATTGAAGTACACAAACACAGAATTTCAAGTAAATTCGGAAATTATTTTCAAAGATACACGCACCCTTGTAAAGACGCTTCGGGTAAATTTACAGTGCTGTTCAAACAGCGCTTACAGTTTTTATCAATACTGTGTTTTCTACGTCAATCCTTTGGCGGCTTGATAAATCATTTTGATTACTAAATATGTTCAGAAGGTAGGAAACTTCTATCCATTAAACTGTACGTAAGAGGGCGTGACAAAAATTGGAAATAAACTTGATCTGCCTGCAGTTATCGGAAGCATATGTACCATACATGTCAAACCTCTACCTCTTACCATCTCTGAGATCTGTTTGTTCATTCAGACGGACAAGGCTATATAGACACTGCTGTCGATGCTGATCAAGTATATATAAAGTTTATGGGGTCGAAATGATTGGCCATTACATACTTTTGCAGATTTTTACTATACTCTGTGTTTCTTAGGTGCAGATTATAAAACAGTTTTTAGAATTTTGTGCGACCTTTAAGAGTCCTTGGTAGAAAATGTACATTATAGCACCAATCTGTACTTGAAATTCCTAACTGGTTCTATGAAGTAAAGGCCCTTCTCACCTATAGTTAAACTTTCCAGGTCTTAGGTTAAATCAAGATCTTTGCCTCTTCCTAGTCTTATTTGATTTAGGAATTAAATGGTAAGAACTTTAGAACTTAAAAGGCAATTTGTTCTATGTTTAAGTAACTCTTTTTTATTTTTAGGATTTGATTGGAAATAACTAAGAAATTCATTAAACTTCAAAGAATATTTGTATACCAAAAAGATCAATTTGGAATGTGTATTATTTAATATACTTTTTATGATATTAAAATATAATTTTTTCATAAAAAAATGCTTATTAAGGACTATTCATTCCAAATGGAAGCCTTTATCGTTCAATGGTTATTTTGTTATGTCCTTAAATTCTCTGTTTACTTAAGCCAGAAAGACTTAACAGAAATACAACCTAAGATTATGTTAAAAGTAGCTTCAATTCTCAGTTTCTGTTCTTAACTGTTCAACTTGCTTTTGAATTGAAGAAAATCTTATTTGCACACTGAGAAAAGTTCCTTAACGTTTCTTGGAGCCTACATGATCTCTTACTGAAGTTGGGTGTGAGCTTGCTAGACCACAAAGGGAAACTGCTGGCATACATCCCGACCTTAACAAATCAAAGCTGATCAATCGAAACATATACAACAAATCATTAAATCAAACCAAAGCTAGAAAGTAGATAATGCCACTGGGTTAAGCATATGGCCCCAGTCCTCCAGTTTTTCCCCATTCATTAGCCATTTTTACTGCTGCAGCGCTTTCCAAGGTGGAAATTCGAAAGCTACTCTCATTTAATGCTAGGCTAAGAAAAGGAAAGCAATCAGAAATGCTAAACGAAGAAAAAAAACTAACCTACCACAAATTTTGAACAATCTTGAAATCAATTAGCAAAATATTTAATTAGTCATTTGAACTCGGCTTGCTGCTTGCCCCAGCCCAGCAAGTCAGCCGGCCTTAGTTCGAGCCATCCCCTACCCCAAAACATACTAAAACCAAACACCTCCCCCCCCCTCCCCACCAACATTTTGTCAAAGTCTAAGTGTGTTGATGTTGTTTATCTAGTATACATACGTGCATATTATATTTAGCCTAAAGTTTAAGCTTAGATTGTACATACAGCAAGAACGTCACAGTGCAAATGCTTATCCAGTTTGTTTGCCCCAACTCTGTTTTGGTCCTTGATAACAAAAAGAAAATGTCGCTGGACGACGAAAAAAAAAATGAAGAAAAAAAAACGTGAACATAAAACAAAAATCAGAATTTTTTTTCATAAATATAAAAAGTCAATGATAATCATCTGCAGGAGGAGAAGGACCAGACCGTAGCGGACGGCCGCGCGCGCGAGTGCACCGGCAGGGAGCGAAGAGCATATATGAGAATGACAAATATAGTATATACACACATACATATTTATTTATAGAATGAACTATATGATGTATACATGATGTCAAGGTACATAAATATACAGAGCAACTTATTGTCACAACGCAAGAGCAATCAATGTTTAAAATTTATTAAATGTTACAAACCGAAAGACAAGTTTTAAATATTAAATCAATATGATATACACACACATATATACATACATATATATAAACATACGTATTGCAGAGTAAATACTAGACTCATAAATAGTTGTGTCAAAAATTCTTCAATCATATTTAGCATTGTTAATGTACGGCACAATGTTTGCTTTGGGTTACCTTTGTTTGTTTGTGTTTCCTTTGGCAACTGTGTGTGTCACTCAATGAACTTAGCAGAGACAAAAGCAGAAGCCAACAGCAAACAGCAAATCAAATGGAAAATTACTAATTATAACGATTAACTTATTTAGTGCTAAGTTTAACAGACAAACCAACAATTTAAATAAAGAAACGATTTCCTTATATTAACTTATAACATTGGATGGAACATGATTGATTTGGGGCTTGGCGTGGTGCAAGGTCCTGCGCTTCAAAGCTGCTGTAAGCGCAGCGAGAAGCTTTCGAAAGCTCAAGGTTTAACAGCAGCCGAGAGGCCGTACCGACGGTAAGTGTGGAGCTTTAAGCTTTAGAAAACCCGTTAAAGGAAGAGCTTTTACGGCAAGCTTTGCTAAAAAAACAGCTTTAAGTTTGCACATACCGTTATATCAAGAGCTTTTGCACAGCTTTCAGTTTGTCAAGTACCGTTAGATGAAAAGCTTTTACCCAAAGTTGTGCTTTTTTTTGTGGCATATTTCATGGAAAAGCTTTAGTTTTTAGGTTGCCTTCAGACAGAGTATTGTGTGTCAGTTAGCTGACAGTCTGTTTAAACTGAGTAAAATCAAAGATTTGTGGATGTAATAGATGACGCAAGTGGAACAAATCGAAAATTGGTAGCCAGGAATAATCGTGTTTTGTTGATTTACTTATTACTAACTTACTTCCTAGTTCTACAAGTTATTAGAAACTTATGATTAGGGCACTAGTCACATGCTTCACATGCTTTACATGCTTCATCTATAACATCTTTAAGTCTATGGTAAAATACATGACTGTCTTCTCTGGTATAGCCTCTGGTAGGTGTACACACATGTGTGGCAGCAACATATGGCAGCCTGCCAGTGTTTCTGAACGCATATTTAATTAACAATTGAGTGTCCCAGATTATCTAAGGAATTTTGTAGGAGTTAGTTTCGCACACTTTAGAGCCTGATGGTATGAGGTGGAGCACAGTGCTTACAGTATTTCCGTAAAGCAGAACTAATAAGTCCAACACAGACCAGATATTCACATTAAGACAAAACTGGAGAAAACCCAAGAGACACAGGTCAATATTTACCATCGTTTTGCTGATTATAAAGCTGCCTTTGACACTCCAATAAGATCACAGATCTTTAGGGCCCTGTCAACTTTTAGTATACCAGCAAAGTATGTTCGACATTGAGAAGCACACAAAGCTCCTTCAATCTAGAAAAGAATACTAAATGAGGTCTTAGGCTGAGGGACACCTTATCGTGTGACTTCTTTAATCTGTCCCAGTGCTCAAAGTGCTTACATTACCGGCATCATCCTTATGCAAGACAGATTGCTACACAGATAATAATAATCATATAAACTGGGTCTCAATATAATATTGATAATATGCTCTCAAATATCAAACTGATATTTGTAAGATCAAATTGATATTTTATAATGTCATTTTGATACAAAAAATATAAACATAAATTGCAAATTGCAGGTTAATCTGCCTATACAACTTGAACTTTACTCTGCTTCTTTGGCAAAGTATTATAAATACTTTTAGTGATGCAGAAAACAACATATTAATAATTATACCCTTGAATTAATTATATATTGAAATTGTCCAGATGATTGTAGCGCATACAAAAGTGGATATAGCCATGTCTGGCTGTCCGTCCGTCGGTTCGTCTGTTTCTTTGCCATCTCCTCCGTCAGTTTTAAAGCTATCTTCACCAAACTTTGCACAAAGTCTTCTGGTACAAATTCGCTACACATTTGTCGGAACCGGCCGGATCGGATAACTATAACTATAGCTGCCATAGGAACGATGGGTCTCTAGTAAGAAAAACTTTTTTGTTTTTAATGCAATCGTCTCCACACTCCGTATTTACTAGTTTTCTATGCTTCTACACGATTCTGCCAAGTTTCGTCGAAATCGGACATCTATATAGTATAGCTGCCATAGAAAAGTAAGTTTTGATAAATAGTCTTAGTAAGAAAACCTTTTTTGTTTTCAATGTAAACCTCTTTAAAATTGGCTTTTAATTATTTTATAAACTTTCTCACAATTCCTCAAAGTTTTGTCAAAATCGGTTGACTATAGGTTATAGCTGCCATATAAACGATCAGTCGAGAATCTCGTTTTAGTGAGAAAAACTTTTTTGTTTTCTAGGAAAACGTCTCCAAACTTTGTATTTCTTAGTCTGCTATGCTTAACCATGATTCCATTAAGTTTAATCGAAATCGGACATCTATATAGTATAGCTGTCATACAAAAGTAGAGTCAGAAAAGTAGAGTTATTGAGAAAAACTTGTTTTTTTTTCAGTGGATTTGTCCTGCAAATTAGTTAGAAGACGTGCAAACTTCGGCACAGACGATGTTAGCTTAGCTTACTCGTTTTTTACTTCACCTCTCCTTGATTGGGTATCAAACTCAGGTCCTCTTGCACATTACACGAATGAGATGGTGTCTTATCGTACTCCATCATCGGACACGCGTGAGCCTAGTAAAATTTTTCGTTATGTACCACTATTTGACACTTTTCATCTACTCATATTCCATAGCGTCCCTTTCTCTTTGTGGTCAAAATGTCATGATAAAGTTTCGAAATGATATGAAAAATATTATATTTGTCAAAATATCAAAATGACCAGCCCCCAGATTATCGGCACAAACGAAGCAGGGTATTTTAAACATAATTTTCTAATGGTCTGGCAACCTTCTGACCAACGATAGATGACTATCGATTCATGTATGCCTATGAGAACACGAATTTTTCACTTTTTACTTTCCGTTTTAGCAATTACAGATTACAGATCACATTACAGATTCCCAAAATAAACTAATTTTGTCAAAGAAATTAAAATTAATTCAATTTTTAAGCCATATATCCAACTAGACTAGAGAACTATTAATCAAAAGCACTTTAGCTCAAGTGCAGGCAGATGCCTTAAAGTTGATATATATTCTGGATCAGCACGTCCGCTCTACCCATAAGTCAGCCCCCTACCACCCCGATTGATAAAAAGTTAGTGTTAGAAATCCACTCAGCTACCTTAAAATGCTCCCAAAATAATGTCAAAACCAACGATGTTATATTAATCATTTCTGCCACCCATTGCTTGATTCTACCGCCCTGTGCACTGCTGTTTATTGTACAGATCCAGTCTCTATTCTCCCATACTTTCATTTCTTGTTTTTAAGTTCGAATTCCATTAACGCTTCGATTACAGCAATCCAAGTGCTCACTGTGGCAACAGCAGTTCGTATACTTCGTGCTTGTGTAACTTATCAACAATTGTTTATTTTTATATGCACAAAGTTCTTGTTGTTCTGAAATTGTTATTTTGATCAGGAATTTCAGATGCAACAAAAAAAAACCCATTAAGCCAACAAGCGATTTCCGAAACAACAGTTGTAAATTATTTACCTGCTGATGAATGGCATGAACAATAAATAAATAATTATAATTATGACACAGCAGCTGTGGCACTCTCCCTCACTGGGTACGACCTTGATGCCATCGGAACTTCTTTCTTTCTTCCCGGCGGCTGGTTCTTAATCGGCGGCTGGTTCTTAATCGCAGCTGTCGCTGCACATTCCTTAGACCAAACAAAATTCGGCTCCACCTTGTGCCGGGCTTCGGTAGTAACAACAAATCCCAGACGAACATCCAACCGCTTGCCCTGGATCGTGTTCAGTGACATCGCCCACGGGTACGAATTATACGGAAATGAAACCAACAATTTCGCTCATGTATTTATCGCGCTGTCTCCATTTAGTTGCAGTTTCCGAA
Organism: Lordiphosa fenestrarum; assembly: GCA_035044985.1. Taxonomy (NCBI): domain Eukaryota; kingdom Metazoa; phylum Arthropoda; class Insecta; order Diptera; family Drosophilidae; genus Lordiphosa; species Lordiphosa fenestrarum. Next base: position 846,516 of record JAWNNO010004426.1, read on the forward strand.
CACATTTCCATTTAAAATATATTTTCACAAAATCAGTCTAAAAGATAAAAGAGAAAGAACAGAAAAACAGTTGGTAGTTGCAGAATTCTGTTGAGTTTGGGCCATGTTGCAACTATCAACAAAACTGCGAGCCATAAACAATGCCAAGGCTGGTTGTGTAAATGCGTGACCATCATTAAATAGCTGGTCTGATCTATCAGAGTCTAGAACATGACGGGTTGATGACTAGCCAGACGAGATTACTTTGGGTTTTCCAAGGTTTTATGATTGAAAGTTTAATAGTAAGTGGAAACATTTAAGAGAAATGAAATGCCAAAGGGGAATTCTTACTAGAAATGAAACTGGTTTTTGAACCCTCAAGCTTCGCTGGAGGTTTTCAGCTCGCAAAACTTCTACTTCTCAGACTCGGAAACAGAATCCTTTAAGATAATTTCATGCGTTTTGGAACTAAAGCTTTTCAAAAAAAGAGCCTAGTTACTTATTCTAGTTTTAAGAATCATAAGAAGTTGGAAGCGGCTTCCAGTTTGAGTTGGATTCAGTTTCTAATCCTAAAAGCAGTAGCCAGATCATTAAATAAGCAGAAGTTCCCAACTCTCAGCCTAATTTGAGAAATAAGATTTTCGAAATGTCAGTATAATCGTACACTGATCAAAACTTAATGCGCCACAATGCATACCTTGAAAAGGCACTCGTTGTATAGCTTTCTCATCATTCTCAGTTGTGCATATAAGACATAGACACAAGTGCTTACCTCCCAATACCATACAATTTCAATTGATTATGACTTAATATATAGAGTATGCTATATCTATGATATAAAGGAAAGTTAACTTCTGCTAGGCCAAAGTTTTTTATACCCTTGCAGCATGTTTTGTAACCAATTTGAAGAACATTTCCATTGAAAACAAACAAGTTTTTCCCTCAAAGACTACTTTTCTGACTCTACTTTTCTATGACAGCCATACTATATAGATGACCGATTTCGACCAAACTTAGTGGAATCATGGGAAAGCATAGCAAAGTCAGAAATACAAAGTTTGGAGGCGTTTTCTTTGAAAACAAAAAAGTTTTTCTCACTAGAACTAGTTTCTCGATCGATTGTCCCTATGGCAGCTATAACCTATAGTCAACCGATTTTGACAAAACTTAAAGAAATTGTGTAGAAGCTTATAAAACAAATATATGCCAATTTTAAAGAGGTTTACATTAAAAACAAAAAAGCTTTTCTTACTCGGACTATTTTTCTAACCTTACTTTTCTATGGCAGCTATACTATATAGATGTCCGATTTCAACCAAACTTGTCAGAATCATGAAAAAGCATAGAAAACTAGCAAAAACAGAGTTTTAAGACGTTTGCATTGATAGCAAAAAAGTTTTTCTCACTAGAACTAGTTTTTTGACAGATCGTTCCTATGGCAGCTATAACCTATAGTCATGCGATTTTGACAAAATTTAAAGAAATTGTGTAGAAGAATTTTAAAGAGGCTTACATTCAAAACAAAGAAGTTTTTCTCACTAAGACAATTTTTCTAACCTTACTTTTCTATGGCAGCAATACTATATAGATGTCCCATTTTCCCCAAACTTTTCAGAATCTTGGAGAAGCATAGAAAACTAGTAAATACGGAGTTTGGAGACGTTTGCATTGAAAACAGACATGTTTTCCCACTAGAACTAGTTTTTCGACCGATCGTTCCTATGTCAGCTATATGTTATAGTCATCCGATCCAGCCGGTTCCGACAAATGTAAAGCGTATTTGTACCAGCAGACTTCCTGCAAAGTTTGTTCGCGATAGCTTTAAAACTGACAGAGATGATAGCATAGAAACAGGCGGACAAGGCTATACCAACTCAACTCGTCATGCTGATCAAGAATATGTATACGTTATGTGGTGTCTTCTATGCGTTGCAAACATCTGGACAACTTCAAAATACCCTCTGCAACGGTATAAGATAAAGTGAAGAAGCTAAACATATTTGGGGATGAGGTGTTTCGAAAATTTTTTAGGATGTGTTCAAAAAGGAACTCAAACTGTACAACTTTAGGTAACTGAGAGTTAGGCTGCCTTTACACAGCTCGACACATGAGACATGATAGTCTAGTAGACCTATATGTTAGTTGCTTAATATATGGATTTCTCTTCAATTTCATAGGCGAAACATGATGAAATGCAGGACTACTAGATTATCATGTCTCATGTGTCGAGCTGTGTAAAGGCAACCTTCGAAACCCTTTAAAATATATCCATTCCAATGGAATTGAAAAGTGAAACAATTGCAGTTTCGAATCATTTTCATTTTGGTGTTGCCATTTCCGAGTGAAATGGAAACTGATTTTCTTTTGTTTGAAGCGCTTTTTAATTATAATTTAGTCGAAACAATTTCGATCAACACTGTTGAATCTCATTTCAATAGTTTTTGCTTTCGTCTACAAGCAATTTCAGAGGTACAATATAAATGAAAATGATTTTAAATCAAATTGTTTAATCGATATATCTATGAATACTTCCAAGTTTCCAAAATATTCGCCAGGTTCAAATCAAAATGCGTGCAAGATGAAAAGAATCAGAAACCAAGAAAAGTTGTCATTTACTTTTCATCCTTCGGCACATATCCTTCCTCGGATTGTCATATAGCATATAGCGAATTGAACTTGACCAACCTGTTGCATTCAATTTCATCCCCTTGCCCAACATGTTGTAAGCTGTCGGTCCGACTTCGATAATGTTAAACAATTGCTATTCAGATTATGTAGAATTTCCGCAGGCAGCAGACTAGAATTCAATTGTGAACACGGTTTAATACAATTAACGTCTTTCATGAGGGAAAAAGAATACACTAAGTATTAATAATAATAAATTTGTGTAGAAATTGCCAGATAGGGTGGGAGGGTGTGTTTCGTAAGGGTCGGTAAACACACTCTCCATTAAGATGACAATAAACTCAACAAGTTGTTCTCGAAAAGTGTCAATTAGAAGCACGCACTACGACAGCCACGGCAACGGCGGCAGCAGGCAACAGCAGCAGCAACAATTGTCCAAAATAAAAACACAACATGCAACATGTTGCATGCAACGTGCAGCTCAAACCGGGCTTGGGCAAGGGCGTCGAAAGGGGTTCAGCAAATTTAGAAGAAGAAATCTTAGCCTATTTCTGCCCAACCTCTTGTCAAAACAAGAATGAAAGTCGGTCAAGCCCGACTATAACATACTCTGTACCAAGAAATTTTGTCTTTTGATCATAACTCGAAAACCGTTCATCCGATCTTCTTCATTCCTTTGGCGGATCGATAAGTTATTCTAATAACTAAATATGTCCAGAAGGAACAAGCCATCTATCTTCAAAACTGTGGGAGATATGACGTTTTTTCTAAATTGCGGGGGCGGGAGGGGGCGTGGCCAAAATTGAAAATAAACTTGATCTGCCTGCAGACATAAGAAGCATATGTCCCATACACGTCAAACCTCTATCTCTTACCATCTCTGAGATCTGTGCGTTCATACGGACAGACAGACGGACAGACGGGCATGGCTATATCGACTCGGCTGTTGATGCTGATCAAGAATATATATACTTTATGGGGTCGGAGATGCTTCCTTCTGGATGTTACATACTTTTGCACAAACTTATAATACTCTATGTACCTACGGTACAGAGTATAATTAGTAGCTGTTTTTCTAGGCAATAACTATATGCCAATTTTAAAGAGGTTTACATTGAAAACAAATAAGTTTTTCTCACTAAGACATAAAAAATCGATGCAAATAAACTATCTTAGAAACCTCTCTCTTTACATCAGGTAGTCAGTCAATCCAGATATAGTGCAAGAGCGTTCTTTTTAGCTGAGGGTTCTTCATGATAACTATGAAGATAGAAACCTAAGAAACTTTGTTTGTTATCGAATGTTCAATGGCATGTATACAGAATGTTTCAGGTCAATTTACTGTAACTGACGAATCATTAAACTGAAAAAAAAATTTGCAATTTAGTAAAAATGCCCACAGACAGCTTCACTCTTTTCGCTTGTAACTAGGTATGGAAATCTGCTAGATGTAATGCATAGGCGAGATTTCATATAATATTTTTACAATTTTATAACGAAAACTTTTTAGAACTTATGGGAACGGTGCCTTACCAAGTAATCACCATATTTGTGTAAATTGCCAGTGTATAGTACTTTCTAATGTTTAGTATTGTTTGCGTTCGCAACATAAGAACGACTTTTTGATATATGTACACATTTTGACCTACTTTAACATATTTTAAACTTTCTACCAAACAGCAATTGAAATTTAATGTTAAATTACAAAATTTGTTCACTAAACATTCAAAATTTTACTTATTAAACTAATCATAAGGGAGTTTTTGAAGTTTACTGTTTATGTTTTAGGTTAATAATCTGTTTTAAATCAACTTTCGGTCTCCCAGTTTATACAGAATTGCAAGCCTAATCTTCTTCCATTCTGCCAAACTATCAGCCACTTCTATAAGACTTGGCTGATGGAATTCCACAGAGATTCCAATTGGATTTAGATCTGGGCTGATCGCTGATATAATTCTTGAAAATAAGAAGTTTTTTTTTGTGAAGCGTAGGGTATAATTAGACACTCGCCCGTAAATCAGGTTAGTTTTCTACTAGCTGTTACCTACGAAAGCATATTTGACAAATGTCTTCTCACAAATCTTTATGAAAATCTTATTGTGTTATAAAGTTCGATCGTTAACACTCTTATTTCATGACGAGTGTCTACATAATCATCTGAGCTCTTAAAACAAATTTGTTTTTTTTGTTTTATTCTTTTCTTCGGTTTGTAATCTTCTTCACAATAACAACTTTATGAGAATTTTGGCAAATTTTGAGATTTTTCGGATCCTTCGATCTACACCATGCGTCTATTTATCCGTCTTCATGACAATCAAAGCTTAAATCTTATTTTGGCAAGTTTTTCATGATTATTTGTACAATTCGTGTCTGTCTCTGTGCTTTTGCTTTTACTGCTGTCTTAGCAGCTTTCTGGTGAGCAGGCGTCGATTGCTGACCTGCTTTGACGTTTCTGTAGCTAAACTTGTTCATCGCTCCGCACTTAAACTTGTTGTGGAGTTTCAGAAGTGGCAAAGTATTCTGTAAATTGCTGCCGTCGATTGATCGCCTGCTCTCATGTTTCGTTAGTTCTGCGAGCCGCTGAACGGTTTAGCTGTTGCATTCTACTAAGTACCACATAAGAAAAGGTTTCTTGACTTCTCTGTACTTCTATTTCTTGGGATTTTTTTTTAGAAAAAATCACAGAACTACAATTTTAGAATATATTTATAGTTAGAACGATTCCGTGCTTCTATGCCTTACATAAAGTACAACTTTGGTGAATTCTACGATTTTTTAACAGGGTATCGGTTTGAACTTGGAATTCCAACTATAATTTTACTGTGAACCGAAGCTTGAACCAAAGCTCTTTAGAACTAAATTGCATACCACTGCATTCAAATCAGTTCCAGGCCGCCTAATTCGGCGGTCACCTAGTCTAAATTTAATTTCCTAAATTAAATAACACTAATCAGTTTTTGCTTCAACAAACATACGTTCAATTGTTCATCCTGTGTCAATTCCATCCGCCCCCCATTCTCTAGCTTATTGCCAGCCCTCCACCACTGTCTCAATCTCAGCTCAAACACGCAACCATCGAGCATGTTGCATATGTGCGTTCATCTGGTTTGGCCAGCTTTGATGGCTAAGTCAGCCAGTCAATCAGTCGCTCTCGGAGCGTTGTCGTGAACGGTCAGCCAGCGCGGCAAAAGCTAAACCCAAAGCCTCCCCCCTCTTTGAACCAACGTGTGCAAAGCGTCTCCAAGAACTGCAAACAAAAACAAATTCGCCAGAAGAGATAACAAAGCATTTCAAATCGCATAAACAAACTGACAAAAGTCCATACAAATTCAACAGTTCGCGCAGTCGGGTAAAGTTCTTTCGATCAAAGCCATAATATATTTTTTTCAGTGAGTGTGCATAAAAATCCAACAGTTTTTTTTTTATGCTGTGCAAAGAAAGAATGTAAACAAAATTACGCAAATGTTTGGGCAAATCCACACAGAAAGCAAATAAAAAAAGTAAATAAAAGTGCAATAATTTCTAAATAATGCAAACAAAAAAAGAAAAAGAAACACAGAAAAGGAAGTTGGCTAGAAATAAAGAAAGCGCTGCAGAATTTGCTGTGGCTGTTGCTGCTGCTGCTGCTGCTGTTGTTGTTGTTGTGTGTTGCTGGCGGCTTTCGCCACTTTACGAGCAACTTCCTTTTTTAGTTACGGCCGCGCAGACGAAAACCCGTTCTTGAAAAAGCCAGTCCCCCAAAGCCAGAAGCCAGCCAGCCAGCCAGCCAGCCAGACGACCCCCAAGTTGGATGTGGCTGCTGCTGCCGCTGTTGACCAAAACAAAACCCTTTCTCTCTTCGGTTCTTGCAGTCCAGGACAGGCGGAAGCAAATGATTTGCAAGTTCTGTAGACAATTTCCAAGAGTGTTTGTTTCGCCACACTCCCCCAGCAGTCGCCGACAAGGTGAAAGTTGAGCCACAAAATAACAAACAGACAGCCGGGAGAGGCCACAAACAATCTAGAGTTGAAGAAGAACATGGAGTGGTATTCTTCAAAAAATTTTGTGTATATTTTTCTGAAGAAGCTTTGTGGAGAGCTTATGATAAATGAGCCATCTGCAGGCCAGCTGTAAATCATTTTGTTCGCTTCTGACAATGTGAGCAACAATTTATATGCCGCACACTGCAGTTGAGTTTTTAGCAATTTGTGGGTACCAGCTTTTGGTGCTACATGAGATTCTTCTATGCAAAACGGATTATGCAGTTTAAGTAGTTGCAAACCACTATGCTCACTGGCCAGGCTCAAGACTGGACTCAAGCTTAAGTGAGTTGTTGGTTGAGCTAGTTTCAGCCACCCAGGTACTTTTGAGAACTGGTATCAAATTTCAAATGTGAAACACAATTTAAGCTCAACAAGATAATAAAGTGAAGCAACCTTTCAAGTTCAAGGAAATATTTCAGTTTTGAGCTGAAAACTATAGCTTTTGGTTTATCAAAGGTAAACTAGTGCCATTATGCTCACTTTGAACTGAAGCTGTGAATGATAACTGCCAAAGCTTAGCCCCAACTTCGAATCAATTTGAATCACCATTCAAAGATGAGATAAATATTACAGCTTTGAACTGAAACTTTAACTAGATAGTGCCTCACAAATACTCCGAACTTGAGCACAATGGCTCGAAAACATACAACTGAACCATTCCAAAGATCTGGAGAAATATTACAATGATAAAACATATCTCAACGTCGAACGAATCAAATTCAACATAAAACTGTTTGGCTTTGCTGGAAACATACAAAATAATTAAATTCTTAAGCTCAATACTGTAGAGAAGAGAGAACCAATTTACAAATAAAGCACAAAAATCACCTAAAGTTCGAACCAGAGATCAACTAAATTCAAAGCTTGAGTGCTAGTCCTAAAGAATTCTCCAAAGTTCTCCAAAAGTTTGGTTCATAGACTGCATTTAGGTGCAACTAGATGCCAAACGTGTGACCAAGTGTGGTGCAGCGGGTAGTGTGTGTATGCCTGCTGTGTGCACAAAGCTTGAGGGAAAAGTTTTTTTTCTTTTAAAAATAATACAGCCACACATTCAGCAGCTTTGCCGCTCGGCTTTAATTATTAACTTTAATGAGAAACCCACAAGCCAAGAGATTGAAAGAAGCTTGGCTTGGCCCTCTAAAGTCAATCAAATACCAGAGCTTTAGTTATCAAAACATATTAGATTGGTATTCTTCAACTTAAATCTTGTTGAAAACGAATTCTGCTGTTCAAATTAACCTTAAGTGGTGGTTATGCCGATTTTGTAAAATGAATTTTAGAAATTTCCCTAAGAGAAAGTTTTGTTTGGCACTTAAAAATAACAAAGAACTTACTTCTAGATGTAAAAAACAGCAAAAATATAAATGCAATAAAGGAATCCAAGATCCATAAAACGCTTGAATCTCTAAGCAGCACTTATCAAATGCATTTGTAGCAAGCCATAAGCAATCATCAAACATTTTATGAAATTTTTCAATACAGTAGAGGTATTTTAGATTCCTCAATCCGATTTAGAATAGTCATTAATGCTCGCTTGTATTCCGATCATAAATGATACTTTTCTGGGGAGAAAATGGTACCTTAGCCGTCATTCTTCTTGAAGAGTCGTTTTTAAGCCATTCTTCTAATCAGTTTGCTATCAGTTTCGATTCATTTGGAGGCTTTTTTAAGTCTTATTGTACTAAATCACATTCTGAGCATTTACATGAGTTATTTTCGAATCTCAATCGAATCGCATATGATATGCTTGTCTTTTGGATAATCAAAAGGAGTTGGAAAGAACTCATCAAATGATGAAAATGATCTTCCAAATGTTGAATGGGTAGTTGGGAACTTTAGTTGATTTTATTTTAAAACCAAAAAACTCTCTTAAAATAAAAACATTTTTTCATGAAATAAGATAGAAAATGTGTTTGAGTTTGTTTCGATGAATGTCTAATCGAATCTGAAAAGCTGACCTAAGAAAAAGTTTCTTTTTGAAGCTCTTTATAATCAGACCTGTTGCCATATTTCCATCTGTTTTGTTCTAATTTTGGTAATTTTGTACAGTTTCAGTTTTGTACAGAAAATTCTTAAGATTTTTGTATTAACTTTTAAATTTTGTTTTCAAACCATTTGCCTTTACTTTTTTGGTTGGCTAAAGAAATTACAAAAACAGAATCTTTAACCCTTGTGTTTAATTTTGGTGCCCACCGCTGGCTCTATTTCCTTTCACGGTTGACGAAATGAGATAAAGTGACTGAAACTTTTTCACTACTGTTAAATTTTGATGCCCACCGCTGATTTAGAAATTAGTTGCGGGAGTTTTTCCATTGTTAGATTCCAAATTGGCTTCTAAACTTGTCCTAAACCTAAGCTGTTGTTTAAAAATATGGCTCAGAAACTTTCCTCAGCTGCTTTTAGTATTTCAAAATGGGTAAAATTTTATCCATTCATATCCAACTTCATATCCATATCCACTTAACTCAGATTTCCTCTAGATTAGGTACATAAAACTGTTAAAGTTGTGGCAAAAGTGACTTTGAGAAGACAAGTTTGACTAAAGCCTGTTGTTAGCCTTGGGTTTAGTTGGGTATAAGCCTAATATATCCAACAATTGTGCATAAAATAAGTTCCCAAGTTCGAGTAATGCATTTGAAAAAGCATTATCAAAGCAGACATTTTGATTAATTGCTTTTCAGATAATATCAAAATCAAAAACTAAGTGCAATTTTATATGCATACTTGGTCGAAAGGGTTCAGCTGGTCAAGTAAGAACATTTCTTTTTGTGAGAAGAGTTTTTTTTTGGGTTAGTTTTTGGGAATCTGGCTATTTTCAAGCTGGTGGCCCAATAGAACGTAAACTTATACAAAAAACACTCATTTTGTGTATCTGCCTGTTGATTTCTGAAAAAGTTTTCTTTAAATTGGCTTCTAAGTTTTTTGCTTGCAACTTTATATCAAAACTACATGTTTACTCTATGTATAGCTCAGTTTTTTTCTTAAATTCGAGTAGCATTGATAATACAGATTTTGTTTAAGATCAAGTTCAAAGCTAAATGTTTGTGAGATTGAGTGAAAAAGCAGAATAAGAAACACACACAAATTTTTTGTTTTTTTTTTTTGCTTATTTGCATATTGCAATGTGACCATGTGGAACTTAAATACGCTCTACGCGCCCCCCCCCCCCCCCCCCCCCCCCCCCCTCCAGTCACCGCTCGGCCACCCCTCTCCAGTTAGAAAGCCAATGAACAAGTTTTGTAGACTGTGCAACTAATTTTCTAAATTGTTGTCGTTGTTGAGATCGTTGAGCGTGGCAAAAAAAATTGAAAAAAATCTGTTGCTCTCTCTCTCTCTCACTGTCTCTCTTTCTCTGAGACTCTCTCTCTAAACACCAGAAGTTTCAGCTGGAAATGAAAGTCAGCTAAAAAATTTTTGCCTGATTCCTGCCAAGTGATTTAACGCTGAATGAAATTTTTGAATAAACAATGCAAAGGAAAATTATTATTTCAACCGGCTCAAATGCCTCGTCACCAAATGGCCGAAAGAGAGAGAGAGAGACTTAATGGGGGAGAGAGAGAGAGAGTTGAGTTAATGGATTAGGAAACACACACAAGAACCTCGGCTAGAAAAGAACTATGTAAGAGGCAGAAGGAAAGGTGAAAAGAGCCAAGTTGGTAAAGATGACGATGATCACGATGTTGTTGATGATGATAACTATGACGATCTCGCTGTGTGTGTGTGTGTGTGTGTGTGTGATACCTGTTTGTCCACACACACACACCTGCATAGAATTACTAAGCAGCCAAAGCGACCCGATTTTCAAAGACACTCAGAGAGAGAGAGAGGGAGAGAGAAAAAGAGAACGAAACCTTAAGATTCCATGCGCATTAAATTTATTACAAATTTGTTTATTGCTAGACGAATTTTTGTTATGTCTGTATGTACACATTTTGGTACATCGAAAGGCGTTTCAGCACTTAAAATAAAAATTTAAATTCAATTAAATCAATTGAAATGTATTAACAATTATCAGAAATTATATCTTAAAAGCAACTGACAACTTTGTGGAATTTAACAGCCCTCTACATATGTCAAAACAACAAAAATTCTAAAATCTTTTCAATTTTAATTGGAAACTTTGGCTTAAGCAAGCGTTCAGAAAAGAAAAATCCAGTTTAAGTTCTCAAAAACTTAACTTAATGCAATGTACACACATTTATTAGAAGGCAAAATAAAGTTCATTATATTGAAATATTTTTAGAATATTTTTTTTTTTAAGTTCTGCAAGGTTTTTATACCTTGCCATAGGTTTTGGTACCCATATGTTTCAAATTATTCCTCAGCTGAAACTCTTTAATAATAGATTTTACATTTCATAATCAGTAATTGGTAATTTTTTTGAAATATTTTCCTTAAAAAACCTTTAAAAATTTTTAGAAAAATTTGTGAAAAATGTTGTTTTATATATACTAAGCTGAAGTGGTAAGAGTTCATTTGTTTCATGCAAATAGATGACTCGAAAGTTATTCAAGTTCATCTAGGATGTCATTATACCCTGGCAAAGGGTATTATAATTTTGCCCAGAAGTTTGCAACGCATAGAAATATTCATAGTTTTAGTGAGAAAAACTTTTTTCTTTTCAATGGAAACGTCTCCAAACCTTATAATTGTAGGTTTTCTATGTTTTTTTTTATGATTCTACCAAGTTTTATTAAAATCGGACAACTATATGGTGTAGCTGCCATATAAAAGATGGGTCTGAAAAACAGTCTTAGTTAGAAAAACTTTTTTGTTTTTAATGTTAGCATCCTGCAATTTTGTACTTGTTTGTTTCGCATGCTTTCACGATTTTTGGCCAAATCGGATGACTACGAACGGTCGGAAAATGGGAAAAAAGAGTATTTTTTCGAAAATATTTAAGCGAGCACTTGCAAGGGTATAAAAACTTCGGCACAGACGAAGTTAGCTTAGCTTTCTCGTTTTTCTAGTTTTTCATAAAGCTAGTTATATTTATTACCACACATCTGCTTTGCCTTTTAGTTTTAATACATTCACCGAATACATTCAAACCGAGCTCTGAACAAAATGAATCGAAATATATAACGATTTTTAGAAACTTACCTTTAATATGGGCAACATTCAATCAGCGATCTAAGAAACCATGTACCAAATGTTCGAATGGAACTTAGGTTTCATTATGAATTGAATTTTTCAAGTTTGCTGCCTTAAACTGAATACTTGAACTTGCATACTTCTTCAATATCGTTTGATCAGTTTCAGCTTTAGAGCTTATCTTAAGTATTGAGCACTTCTTAATATTTCTTTCACAATTTGTTTAAATTCGTAGAATTTCTTTAGAATTGTAAAGTTTCTTCAAGTATTGTTAATATTTCTTTTGAAATTTTGTGAAATTGCTAGAATTTCATTAAGTTAGTAAAATTTCTTAGAATATTTCTGAAAAATCTATAATCCTTTCAAATGTGGTATTTAAAATTGTAAAATTTCTTCATGTATCATTAATATTTCTTTCACAGTTTTGTGAAATTCCCAGAATTTCTTAAGCTAGTAAAATTTGTATAAAACTGTATAAAACATTAGTTTCACTTTGATTAACTCATAATAATTTAAGAAGTCTTTAATTTTCGATCTACTTGAACAGAATTTAGTTTCTTTGTTGTACATTTTTAGCAAACCAAGTCACATAGTGTTAAATATCCTTAAAAATTAGTAGATCTAGCCATAATATAAAGAAAAACAGTTTGAAATCGTTTATAAATAATGGAAAAACGTTTGTAAATTTCTAAAATATCAAATAGTATTGAAAAGTAGTTGATATTTTATAGTTTTATATTTGAGTTTGAAAATGGTTTTGAAAATATGTTCATTATATGATTTCGGTTTCACATTTAAAATGAATATTTTATTTAAAATTAAATTTTATTAAATGTTAAATTTATTTTCGACTTTCATCCAATTTAGCTGAAAATCATCTTAAAGAAATAAAAAATGCATATTTTAATAACAAAAAGAATATACAAAAATATGCCTTCCAATTGGAAGTTTATTTTCAGTGTAGGAAAATATTTTAGAAATTTTTGAATATTTAAAAAAATGGTTTTGTAATCATCAAATTCAAATGAGGTCTCAAAATTTCAGAACCAAAAATCAAAAATCATTCTTTGTGCTTGCAGTGAAATGTTATAACGACTTGTCGAAACATTCTGGTAGCTGGTTCAAACGAAAACCCGTTAGTTTTAGCCAGCAAACATGAATGGTAGGAATGAATGTTAGCCAGCTTTCACTCTTTGTGTCTCTCTCACTGCACGTGCAAATCGGTTTTAAAAAAGATCTAATTCGATTGCCAGTTTTGCCTAATCTGCCTCAAACTGTTTGTTCATTGTTCTAGCATAATTTGTTGTTGTTTTCGGCATGTTGTTCTATATGCGCATACCCACACCTACCTACCCATCTACAGGCAAACATACACAAACACACATACCTACGTACATACACATTTCAAGTCAGATTTTTGCCGGTTTTTGTTGTTTTCGAACCACACCTGAAATTCTCTCTCTCTCCCTCTCGCTGTCTCTCTCAATGCAAACGAGAAAATCAAAAAAAAACACAACACAACACGAAAAAAAAACGAAAGACTTCAACAGGCAACAAACTTACTTACGTGTCTCTGTCTCGGGCGACGTCAGCGCCGCTGCCCGCTGTCTGCCTTCAATGTTTCTGGGTTCGACTTGGCCTGAGACTCTCCAGTTGAGATTCATAGGCGCGCCGTGGCAGTACAAATCGACGTGGCTCGCTGCAGCAACCGCAACGACAACAACAACAGCAACAACAAAGCTTTTTATACGCGCGCGAAAAATTGTAAATTTTTGTATTTTTTTTTTTATTTGTTTTTGGTTTGTTTTTTTTTCTTTTTGTTTTGGTTGAGAAAAAAGTGCTTACTTACTTGTGTGTGTGTCTTTGAGTGTGAGAGTGTGTGTGGTGTGCGTGTGTGTTGTGCCCTTTTGTCTGTTTGCTAATGGGCCCACTACCTGTTGCCTCCTCAGCTCTTACACTGACCTGGAAAAAATCAATTCCCGCTCTCTTACACTCTCTCCCTCTCTTTCTAACTGCGGCACGGAGCATGGATTAAGGAAATTGTAGACAGGTAAGTCCGTCGCCACAAAACACAAAAACCATTTTGCATAATAAATAAAACATTTACAATGTGCCCCAATTGCCGGGGCTTTCCTTGAAGTTTTTCATATTCCTTCGGAGCTGTCGCAGTGTCTGTGCGTTGTTGATTAAATTGTTTGAGAACTTTCGTTTCATAATTTGCTGCCGTATCTCTGTCGCGTATTTAGTTTCATTTTGTGTCTAATTGCAGCACAAACATTTATCTTGTTTAAATTTGCGGCAGTTTGTTTTGCTCTTTCTCCGATTCGCTCTTTCTCTTTCTCTTTCGGCAGCAGCAGGTCGGCACAAGACGGCAGACCTTGAAGTGGACGAGTTTTATTTTGAGTTTTTCATTTATTCTTGGCAAGTTTTTGTGGTTTAAAAGTCATCATATGATTTTTTGGTATTATAACTTAATTGGTGACCCAGACGTTTTGGGTAAAATGGCCAGAATCAATCACATAAACTGCTTATGAAATCAACAATACATTTCAATTTGCCTTGTTTGACATTAGCAAGCTCGGCTTTAGCTATTTTCAAGTATTTCACAATGAAAAAGTAAAACTAAACGCAACGATTAGTCAGCTCTACGTCTGCAGTAGAAACAGGAGAGTAATTGGATATGTGTTGCAAGGTTAGGTGAGCGTTAGGTCACAGGGTCATAAACGATGTCGTCGATTTAGCTTCAAGGGAAATGATGATAGAGTTAAGAACTGCCGCCTTCTAAGTGTATTTCAATATGCAACGTTAGGGATAATAATAATCCTGAGTGGCCAGAGCTTTGTGAGTAAACTAGTCCCTCAGTCTTGTGCTATTGAGTTGAAATTTTGCGGTAACCGACCGGATGGAATGACTCTATGTTGTAGCCGTCAAATGAACAATAAAAATTTTAGAATATTCTTCTTATATTCTATCACAAAGATCAGTTGAAAGGCTAACCTTCAAGTTAAGATTAGCCTTGGCTGCTAGTTTCCACACTCGTAGATTAAAACGGGCATCCTAAAGTCTTACAAATGTCTGTTACAAGCTGATGGAAGCGACTTCAATATCATAAGACATATATATAAAATATATTCTCGATCAGCATCAAGTTTATATAGCCCTGTCCGTATATCCATCTGACTGAATAAACTTCTAGAACTGAGAGACTAACAGAGCTAGAGCAACCATATTTTGTTTTGGTCAAACTTGTATCCATTTTTTTGCCACGCCTACTCCAGCCCTCCGCAAAATGAAAATGTTAAGAAACTCTCACGGTTTTTAAGATATCGATCTCATCTCATATTTGTAAACTCTCTTTTACATTTACAATTTCCTTAGTCGATCAGTTTCTTACAATGATCGGATTATAAAAAGCGGAGCTATATATTTGTCTGTTAATATAATGTTAATATGCTTACATTAATGTTAATACTCTGTCAATAAGGCACACTTTCTTACTATTCCAACAGATAGAGTTGACTTAGGACAGGGTCGACTTCTAACATATTATAGTAGGTAGAGTCGACTTAAGACAGGGTCGACTTTAGCTCACACTCTGGGCTCTATCAGGGATGCAAGAACGCAGTGTCCTTTCGAAAATGCTGACCAGAACCAAATACTTCGAAGTAAAACATAACATTTCATTTTTGGCCTTCCGACAATAATATATACTTGTCATTGACGGATAAATCCGTTTAACGATTAGTAGTTTTCGATTTGCGATTGTTGATGATTCTCTGCTGATAGGTCCGGTGCGGGTGCAGGTTCAGGATGTTGACAATTTAGGTATCTTCTACAGTTTGATGATGCCAAAAACGGGTCTAACAAAATTTTGAATAAATTAATAGGCTTACCAAAAGATATTTACTTCATTTTATTAATAATAAATGAAGCTTATCGAACCTGTTTTATGTTTTCATATAAAAGGAAGATGTGGTTGTTGATGAGAAAACAAATCTTGATGTGTTAATCGAGTTCAAATTGAAATTTTAAGTTTTAAAGGGCATTTCAATGTCCGTCATATTTAGTTGTGATCTCAAAACTATGACAAAATCAGTTGTGGCTTAATTTTTTTTCGATATATTGAAATTTTGAAATTCGATATTTTGAAATATCGGTATCTATCGAATTATAAAAATAATCGATTTTGATATATCGATATTTATGGAATTATAAAAATGGTCTGTTTTTATATATCGATATTCAATCAATTGTTAATATAATCGATTTTGATATATCGGTATTTATCGAATTGTAACAATAATCGATTTTGAAACATCGATATTTATCGAGTTGTAATAATTTTGATATATCGATATTTATGGAATTATGAAAATGATCGATTTTTATATATCGGTATTTAATGAATTGTAAATCTAATCGAGTTTGATATATCGATATTTATCGAACTATACAAATAATCGATTTTGAAATATCGATATTTATTGATTTATAAAAAAATCGATTTTTATTTATTGATATTTATCGAATTATTTAAAAAATTCGATTTGGATATATCGATACTTATCGATATAATTTCCCGCATGCCCAATCCAAAATGGATTGCTTTCCAGTTATGTATATTCTTTGAGAGTTTTAAAATGCTTTTCAAGAACAATTATAAATCGAAAATGTTTGTGAAAGCGGTAGCACAGCTGCTAGTGTTGTTAAACGTCATAATATATGAGCGGAATTTGCGCCAATTTCAGTAACAACTACTCAAAAAGAGAACAAGAGACAAGGCATTTGAGTCATATACCAACAGTGGCGTATCTAGGAGGGGGCTAAAGGGGTTAAAGCACGCCCAGAGCCCAAATATCTTAATTCACCAAATATATGCAAAGGGCAATGATCCTACAGTCATCAAAACTTTCAGAAATAGCTGGAAAACATTCAGGTTTCAGTCCTAGATCCGCTACTGTATACCAATCTGTTTGCACACATTGTAGCAGCTTCTTCCAAAAACATTTCGAATATCAGCAAAAGAAAAACATTTAATGAAACACAGTTTTATCAACATTTCGGCGGATCAATTGGCACGCTCCTTTTATCACAACGATGGATAATTAACCAGGGGAAAATATTCGGAAATGTTTGAATCTCCACTCTCTTCCACCTCTGCTTGTGGCAAAGTGGTAGCAACACCTTGTTGGCCGAGAGCTGGCTCTGTGTACTCCCTCTGTCCTGTCCTGTCTCCTACTCGACTCTCCTTGATTTGTTTATTAATAACTTCCTTCATCTAATCTGGAATTGGCCTACTCAAATTGTATCGCATCAGCTCTTGTTTTCTAATCTAATTGAATCATTCTTCAAGGAGCCTAATCCAAAACTCCAAGACCCCCTCACCACCTCACCACCTCTCCCGCCCCCTCACTCAATGGCTTGGCTCAATTGTTTCTCGCTCACTACACATTTTGCTTGCCAGCTTAGTTCTAATGCATTTCCAAAAGCAGCAGCTCTCCCCCGCTGCATCAGCACCACCCCCCCGGGTGACTATACCCAATGGCTTTACCTTCATGCGCTTATCTGGGCTGCAGCTCTTGTTGTTCTCTGTGGCATGTCATCATTAGGATGTCGTCTGAAAACAAGCGCACTATAAACTCTGTTGTATCTGGGCATCGACATCATCGTCGTCGTCGTAGTCGTCGTCGTCGTCATCCTCGTTGTCTGCCTTTGCTTCTGTTTCTGTGGCGGCTCTAATGCATTTTTCATGCATACATTTAGCAGTCGTTCGCCAATCAGACGATGCCGCTACTTGAAGCCTGTCTGTCTCGCAGTCGCTCAGTCTCACACAGTCTGTCTGTCAGTCTAACTGACTGACTCGCCTCAACTCGATGGCAGTTTTTAGGTATTTGTCATGTTGACAAATTGCTATGCCAGGGCTCCCAAACCTACTCGTACATATGTGTTGCTGTTTGGTTGGGGGATGGGGGA
Organism: Lordiphosa fenestrarum; assembly: GCA_035044985.1. NCBI lineage: Eukaryota > Metazoa > Arthropoda > Insecta > Diptera > Drosophilidae > Lordiphosa > Lordiphosa fenestrarum. The sequence continues at coordinate 864,209 of JAWNNO010004426.1, forward strand.
GGTGGAACCCCGCAAATCCTAAATCCATATGCAAATGCTATTGGCAGGCAGACAGCGGGCAGGTAATCTACATGAGCAGATTTTTTTTTGTTTCACACTGAAACAAAATGTTGTGAACACTAGAACCAAATTAGTCATATCCCGTCTCCCCAAACTGTTCAGAGAATTTGAGTTCGTCATTTCGTTATCATCGAAAAATGTTCTTAGATTCCTTGAATTTTAGTCAATCAAAGAACTAAAATAGCTTGCGAAGCATTACAAAGTCACAGAACTATTTCGTTTTGGAAGAAAAATTTGACGAGATTTTGTTCCTTCGGCTAAGAATCCAATTAGAAATGTTCAACTTAAAATTGTTTCTTCATTATAGAATGAAACAACTTACCTAATTCAGCATGTTTAATCTATTTTACTTTTGAGATTGCAAGGGAAAATGCTTTATGTGAGCTTCAAGTTAGTTTTTTAAATTTTCGAAACAAAATTTGGCTTAAAAAATCTTAGCCTATTTGAAGGACTTATGTGCAATCTATTTGCCATCTTAACGTTAATCTATCTTTCTTTCTGTTCCACCGATTTTTCGCGGTTCTTTTGAAATCAGAAGGTAACTGACACACACTTCAGTTGTTGTATAGTCTGAATAGTCAGCAACTAGTTTTAAAACAAAATGACAGCATCTATCTATCCTAGATATATGCCTAATTCATCTATAATATCAGAAATACAAAGTTTCAATATCGCTCAATTCAATAAATCGAGTTCAAAAACCCTGGATAGCTTAAAACCAAACTAAAAAGTTATTAGAGAACGTTCCAAAGATACGACTACCACCATAAGAGAGAATTGTTTTCCTGAACTAGTAAGATAATTAAGCATTGCATACTTTAAAGAGCATTTATCATGATAATTTGATATCTATATCTCATCTCGGTATGGGGCTAAAACATTGATGTCAGATAAACTTCCAGAAGCAAAAAAGAAAAAAAATTAACTTGAAAGAAAAAGTCGGTTATTGTCTAATGCTGTGTTTGCTTGTGAATATCTGAGGCACACGGCAACAACAAAATCAACGCTGCATACGTATTATTGTGGTCTTCAGTTTCGTCAGAGTCATGACAGAGTAAATACTAAGAGACACATACCCAATTGTTGCTGCAATTTCCTTATGCTTGGCGCTAAACAAGAACACATGCGCCTGAAGCGTATAGAGCGTGGGCACCCCTGCTTTAAGTACTTGCTCATCTCTTTAGATGTCGATGAATTATACACTGATAAAAAAAATTCGCCCTGAAAACTCAAAATTCTCCTATGAAATCCGTTCTAAGATTAAGAAAACTTATTTCTCATTTTTATAAAAATTGTCTGAAACTTTGAAAATTTTCCATAAATGAGAAAATATTTATCTTAGTTGTAGGCTGAATCGCCTTAGGACGGATTTCAAAGGAGAATTTCTAGTTTTCACTGATACGTCCTGATGCAGCGTATTACTCGAACCTATTACCAAATGTTCTAACAGTCTTGCCACATCATTTGTGGAAGTGGAAAAGTTCATATTACTACTTTCTTTTCAAAAAAGATTTCATTGGAATCCATTTTTATATATATTCATATAGAGACAACACTTAACCGAAAGTCCAATTTCAGTGTGACCATAGTTATTTTTGTTGTCTTTAAAAAGTGATTAATCTGCAGCTACCAATAAAGTCTGTAAGTGTATATGGAAATAAGCATCTATCTAGTTAATTTTGTTTCTAATATATCGTTTTATGGATAGAAAAACAATCGAATGGGAATAACAAAACTATCGATAAATTGATAAGTCGATAAAATATTGACAACTCTAACTCAGATTAGAGTTGCCCTCATCCATTGCCCCAGCAGTCCATTTGTGTTTGTTAAACAGCCATAAACTGTAACTAATTACCAGGCAACAATCGGGGTTTTATCCAACTCTTTGATTCGGCCCTGCCATAAGCATTTAGTTGGCACAGCTGATTAACAACTCTGCTGGAATAAAAGCAAGGTTACAAATCGCTACGGAGTCTCCGGAATTAAGAGGGACAACCGAACCGTACTTTAGTCAAATTTATATCGATGATTGTGAAATGTTTTTCTAAGGCTGCCTTTACACTGTTCGATACATGAGACATGATAGTCTATTAGGTCTGCTTTTCATTATGTTTCGCCTAGGAATTTTATAAGATTTTTACATTTAAAACAATTAACATGCTAGCCTACTAGGCTGTCATGTCTCATGTGTAGAACTGTGCAAGAAAGCATGAAAGTACTCCAAGCTAGGATTCAATGAGACGCCTATAACATGGACTAAAGCAGCGGTGGGCATGCTCTTATTGCTCTGATAGTTACTTTTTGGCAAATGAAGCCGTTGACACACAACTTTCTTGCTTTTTCTAATCTTCTACATATACCAAGCTTATACACACCAAATATATCATGCTTAGTGCCCTTTAAAGTATGCTATGTTATGTGAAATTAATAGTTTTAGATAAGTATTTATATTAGAAAATGTGCTTAACCCACAACATACCCAACAATCTGGTTGAATCGTGGCCATAACTGACTAGCAATGGCTCCGTTCTTATAGATAATTTCATAAGGACATAAAGTTAGCATACCTTAAAGGGCATACAACACGAAAAACTTGATTTGTATAAACATCTTAATAGTTGTGTCAGTTAAATTCACAATTTACTCTCTTATTTGTTAGTTTAGATGGGAGATAGCTATTTGAAGCTGATGTGAAAGCGGTCCCTAAAATATAGAAAATTTTATTATATTTTTGCATAAATTGAAACAGAAACTTATGATTATTTTTCCATTCCTTCATATGAAGTATGAGGATTGGAGAGAACAGGATTTGAATACCAGCAGCTGAGTTAGAAATCAACAGAATTTTCAGAAACTTGGGTTCAAACTTGAACCTAGGTTTATTCGACCTTACGAAACCGAGCTGAGTTTCAAACCTTCAACCCCTTTATTAGTCAGTCAGTTTTCAGCATGCAACTTATAAGGAAGTAGATAAGAGAGTCGCTTTCCAAACCGTCAAACCGTAGGACCCACTATCTTATGCTTACATTGGAAGAAGATAATTTAGATATGAGAAGTCTATGATGAAATTCTTTTCAAAATGTTTCACTCCAGTTCTTAAACTAAATCAAACCACACTCACTCCCTGTTTCTCTCGGTGCAACCATCTGTCCGTCCGTCCGGCCATATGTATATCAAATTGCATCAAATATGCGCACGCCTGGGCATTCCAAAAGGCATTGCTGCCTGCTCCAACAATTGCATTTTAATTGCGATTCCAATTGCTCTGCGTGTCACCAATTTTGCTTTTACTTGTGGGCCATCCAAAAATGCTAATCAACTTTACAGTTATCCGCTCCCCATTTCCGTGGCTGTCCGCGCCCCCTCCTCCGCCCCCGGTGGAAACGTGTCCAATTGCGTTTAGCTGGCGAATGAGATCCCCCTTGAAACGTGATAGAAATGCCATACGATTTATTTGTAATACCATTTTTTGTTCTGTTTTCCGATTGATGACAGCAACTGTACCCTGGCGGTAACAGGCACCGCTCACGTGAGATCAGACATTGTTGTGTTTTTTCTTTAGTTCGTTTTATAATATTTTTTTCTAGGAACAAAGCAAATCGCACATTTTGCTAATTATTTAAAACCACATTTTGCCAATGAACGCAACTGATGTTTATACAATCATCAACAGAATCGTATATAGAAATTCCCCAAGCTTCCTAGCCACTCCAAGATCCAAAACAGGTCTCTCGGGAACTCACTAAAAAGAAATAAGAAATAAAATATAAAAATAAGGAAAAAAACACAAACTTAATTAGGAAAAAAAATACAACAGCCGCAGCAACAACAACGGCGAAGCAGGCAAATAAAAATTAGAAATCTTGAAATGTGGTAAAGTTGTGGCTGTTGTTGCTGTTGTTGTTGGATGGATGAGAGCATCTGTGAGCTACGTGGATTGCTGCAAAATAAAAAAAATAAAAAAACTCAAATAAAAAAGCAGCTCGACAACTTACCCAGTCTGCTGACTAGAAGAGGCAGGCATAGGGATGGCGGTGGGGGAGGGAGGGAGGGAGGGGTTTTGATTGGCAGGGCCTTGATTATGGGTTTTGTGTTGTTCAAATGGGGAAGTTGGCAACAACTGTCATGTGAATGGGTCAAGTCGTTCTAGAGGTTATAAATATAAGTTTTTCATATAAATTTATAGACGGAACCAAGTTGAAGCGTTGAGTGTGTTCCTTTAAAGGGCCTAGCGAATCGATCCTCCAATTAAGCTTAATTGCTAAGCCTATTTTGTGGCAGAATTTAACTAATTTGTTTAGGTTTATTAAAAGCGCTCAAGTTTGGTGTTAATCATGAAGTTGTTGTAGTGTTGTGTCTGCAAAAAGAAAGCATTTTCGTTCCAATTAAGAATATATATATATATATTTATGTTCCGTCGATCTTAGAGACTAAGAGAGATCTAGCAACAAAAAGAGAGCCACACAATTTTGTAGGTCATCAGATTTAAAATTTTTATATATTTAACTAGGACTTAGCTAGGTTTTTATCTAACTATTCGGAAAAGTAAAAAATGATCGTAAAAAAGCAACAAAGTTGTGCTCGCTCCGTAGCCGTACATGTGAGTGCATGTATACATTCGGCTAGAAAATGATGAATCAAACAACACACGACTCTATTTTAAAGTCGGCACACTCGACGATTTGGTTAGTGTTGTGATCTAGCTACTTTATCTAAACCCTTGAAATGCTAGCAGAAAAGTTTGGAAAAGCAAAGAAGGAAAACCAAAAGGTTGAAAAGAAATGTACTGTACTCGGAGTATCTCTTCCGGTTGCGCTACCTTAAAGTTATTGTATCATCATTAGTTCTCATACATAACCTCTCTGTTTACTATTTGTATTAATCGGCTCGTTTTTCTAACTAACTAAAAGGACATTTCCACTGAAAACAAACAAGTTTTTCTCACTAAGACTACTTTTCTAACCTTACTTTTCTGTGTCAGCTATACTATATAGATGTCCGATATCGACCAAAACTAGTGGAATCATGGGAAAGCATAGCAAATTAAGAAATACAAAGTTTGGAGATGTTTGCATTGAAAACAAAACAGTTTTTTTTCACTAAAACTAGTTTTCCGACCGATCATTCCTATGGCAGCTATAACCTATAGCTATCCGATGTTGACAAGACTTTGGAAAATAGTGTAAAAGCTTGTAAAATAAATATATGACAATTTTTGAAGAGGCTTGCATTGAAAACAAAAAAGTTTTTCATACCAAGACTATATTTCTAACCCTACTTTTCTATGGCAGCTATACTATATAGATGTCCGATTTCGACTAAACTTGTCAGAATCATGGAAAAGCATAGAAAACTAGTAAATACGAAGTTTGGAGACGTTTGCATTGAAAACAAAAAAGTTTTTCTCACTAGAACTAGCTTTTCGACCGGTCGTTCCTATGGCAGCTGTATGTTATAGATCCGTATTCAGCGTATTTGTACCAGAAGACTTCCAGCAAAGTTTGCTCGGGATAGCTTTAAAACTGACGGAGGAGATATCATAGAAACAGACGGACAAGGCTAAATCGACTCAGCTCGTCATGCTAATCAAGAATATATATACTTTATGTGGTCGGAAGTGTTTCCTTCTATGCGTTACAATCATCTGAGCAATTTCAATATACCCTTTGCAAGGGTATAATGAGAAGCATTTGACTCAAGCCTTTTTGTGATCTCCAAATCTAAGAAAATTATAATAAAAACTAATCGGCTTAGATATAACATCCGATTCGGTGACAGAGTTTTTGAATCGCAGCTGCAGTTTATTACTTTATACTTGAAGCCAACTGTATCGCGGTTTCGGTTCGCCAAGTCTCTCTGCATAAACAACTTCAACAGGATCAGGCCATCGTCTGCTGTAGGTTTAAGTCTGTTCCTTTTTATATTTATATGATATTTTTATGATTTTTCTTAACATTTTAATTAGTCTGTTTAGTTGTTGTTCCTGGCAAATCTCTAAACGTTAATTTCTCACACTACTTTTTGTGTATTAGTTAGTTTTTCTTGAATTTTTCAGGGTCCCCCGTTTGTTTTTAACAATTTTGTCACATATTCATTTCAAAATATCCGGAAACTGTGATGGGTGATAACAAATCAATAGTCTGGGTCCTGGGTCTACCAGACCTCGAAGTGAAATAATTCTTGCCACTTCTACTGGACCAAAGGGGCGTTGCATCGTAGCACAACCTTGGGTGGACTTTTGCCGTACAAATTTCAGGGTGCACTGACTGTAACAAATATCTTCATTTAACTTCTTTTTTGCCCTGCACAGGACTAAGCTCTTGCCGGCATCTCAGGTGAAGATGGTCGTTGGCTGGCTTTGCCTTACCTCGACTGCTTCGTTCTCCGTTATTTACATTTTATGGCTGGACGGTGTTCTTTTTGCTGCTTCCCTTTGTAGGTTGGAGGGCTAATTTAAGTTTGCTTTATTTTGTTGTTAGGCAAATATTTATGATCGACTTTTTATTTTCGGGGGGCAGGACCGGGACCCCTTTGTGTGCGAGGTGTGGCAGCGGCAAGGTCGGGACCGTGGCTATGTAATACTTTTGACATTTTGCGTTGCGTTTGGGGCAAGTTCGTTAAAGTTCATTTGTAGTGCTGCCGCTGCCGCCGCCGCCGTTGTACATTCATTTTTCGGGGGAAGCATCTTCTGCTGCAACCCAAAAAAGTTAGCAGTTTGTTAGTTAACTAACTTTTCAGTTTTCAGTTAGTCTGCAATTGTCTGGCACTTCCTTGCTGCCATGCTACATTTTGGTACTTTTAATTTGTGTGTGTAAACTGAGGCACAAACCAATATTGAACTTTGCAATCGCTGGCCAAACAAAATGTCAGCTTATTCATTAAACGAGCTGGCAAAATAAAAACTTGCGCAAAAGTAACCCAACTCCGGGTAAATGACAAGCCCCACACAACATTCTACATATTCGATTACAATTGGCAGCAACCGGCCAGGGTGGTTGGTCGGGGGGAGGAAGTACGAAAAGCGTTTCGATTTCCACAAAAACGGAATTGGAGCCCAAAAGCAGATGATTGCCTTGCAATTTGATGAGTATATTATTAACCAGACAAACTTTTTCGAAAACAAAGCGATTCTCCTTTGCCTTTGATGAGTTCATTTAGTTCCGAAAGCTTCTTGAATATAAAGTCCTTGGAAACGTGGGAAAAACGAATGTTTTGGTTTTAATAGGTGGTGCAGCTGGTACTGTGTGTGTGCTGTGCTGTGCCTGCTGTGAAAGTCGGTCAAGCACGACAATAACATACTGTGTACCAACGAAATTATATGCTTGGCATAAATTTTCTCTGCTGAAAGCAGCGCTGCTTCTGCGCTGCAGCAGTCTTTTGAGCATAATTCGTCAACCGCTCATCCGATCTTTAACACTTCCTTGGCGAATCGATAAATAATGCTGATTACTTAATATGTCTGGAACGTGCGAACCAACTATCTTTAAAACTGTGGCAGCTATGACTTTTTTTTTCAAATTGTGGCAGCGGGAGGGGGCGTGGCCAAAATTGAAAATAAATCGGATCGGCCTGCAGATATAAGTAGTTTTTCTACCATACACGTCAAACCTCTATCTCTTACCATTTTTGAGATTTGTGCGTTCCTACGGACAGACATGGCTATATCGACTCGGCTGTTGATGCTGATCAAGAATATATGTGCAAGCTGTTTGATACTTTTGATTGATACTCTATGTATAACAAGAAAGAAAGTCGGTCAAGCCCGACTATAACATACTCTGTACCAAGAAAATTTGTCTTTTGATCATAACTCGAAAACCGTTCATCCGATCTTCTTCATTCCTTCGGCGGATCGATAAGTTATCGTAATAACTAAATATGTCCCGAAGGAACAAGCCATCTATCTTCAAAACTGTGGGAGATATGACGTTTTTTCTAAATTGCGGGGGCGGGAGGGGGCGCGGCCAAAATTGAAAATAAACTTGATCTGCCTGCAGACATAAGAAGCATATGTCCCATACATGTCAAACCTCTATCTCTTACCATCTCTGAGATCTGTGCGTTCATACGGACAGACAGACAGACGGACAGACGGACGGACGGACAGACGGACAGACGGACATGGCTATATCGACTCGGCTGCTGATGCTGATCAAGAATATATATACTTTATGGGGTCGGAGATGCTTCCTTCTGGATGTTACATACTTTTGCACAAACTTATAATACTCTATGTACCTTCGGTACAGAGTATAAAAATGCGGACAAGCCCTACCCAAAGTTTCCATTTATCACACAAAGCGTTAGGATGCGTTTTAAGTGCTGCCCATCACTGTTTTAGCCGGTGCTGCCCAGCATAGAGGTTTGTTTCTTACCATAGCTCGACTATCGTACATCCGATACAGCGGAAAACTATAACTTTAGTATAAAGTATACCTTTTTTGCTGCAAAACTGCTGCACACTATATAAAAAACGACAAATTGTACACAAAAGTGTATCGATTAATGTGTAATGCATCATTATAACCTTGCAAAAGGGTATTATAATTTTGCCCAGAAGCTTGCAACGCATGGAAATATTCATTTCCGACCCCATAAACTATATACATTCTTGAACAGGGTGACGAGCTGAGTCGATTGAGCTTTGTCCGTCCGTCTGTCTGTCTGTTTCTACGCGAACTAGTCTCTCAGTTTTAAAGCTATCCAGCTGAAATTTTGCACAGAGTCTTCTTTTTGCTGCACACTACTAATATGTCGGAACCAACCGGATTGGATGACTATATCTCATAGCTCCCATAGGAACAATCGGTCGGAAAACTAGTTTTAGTATGAAAAACTTTTTTCTTTTCAATGGGAACGTCTTCAAACTTTGTAATCGTAGGTTTTCCATGTTGTTTTTATAATTCTACCAAGTTTTATTAAAATCGGACAACTATATGGTATAGCTGCCATACAAAAGATAGGTCTGAAAAACAGTCTTGGTTAGAAAAACTTTTTTGTTTTTAATGGTAGCATCCTGCAATTTTGTAGTTGTTTGTTTCACGTGCTTTCACATCAATTTGTAAATTTTTGGCCAAATCGAATGACTATATCATATAGCTCTCATACGAACGATCGGTTTGAAAATGGGAAAAAGGTTATTTTTTGAAAATATTTAAGCGAGCACTTGCAAGGGTATAAAAACTTCGGCACAGACGAAGTTAGCTTAGCTTTCTCGTTTTAGCTTGTTTTTCCCCTTTTTTGAAATAATTTCAAGTTGAAACTTCAAAAGTTCAAACAAATTCATAAAGTAATGTGCTTTGCAGCAAAATCTTTGGTTTTTATACTCTGTACCGTAGGTACATAGAGTATTATAAGTTTGTGCAAAAGTATGTAACATCCAGAAGGAAGCATCTCCGACCCCATAAAGTATATATATTCTTGATCAGCATCAACAGCCGAGTCGATATAGCCATGTCCGTCTGTCCGTCAGTCTGTCCGTGTGAACGCACAGATCTCAGAGATGGTAAGAGATAGAGGTTTGACGTGTATGGGACATATGCTTCTTATGTCTGCAGGCAGATCAAGTTTATTTTCAATTTTAGCCACGCCCCCTCCCGCCCCCGCAATTTAGAAAAAACGTCATATCTCCCACAGTTTTGAAGATAGATGGCTTGTTCCTTCTGGACATATTTAGTTATTAGATAACTTATCGATCCGCCAAAGGAATGAAGAAGATCGGATGAACGGTTTTCGAGTTATGATCAAAAGACAAAATTTCTTGGTACAGAGTATGTTATAGTCGGGCTTGACCGACTTTCTTTCTTGTTATTTCGGAAGAAGTGATTAAAACCAGAATAAATGTAACAAATTTCAGATATAGTATTCAAAATGGACTCATATGAGAGTTAGGGTTGGACGTGGTTCGGTGGGCCAAACACATTTTCCGAAATTAGGCTTGTGTCTAAGCCTTATCTATGCCAATTTTCAATTCGATATCTAAAGTTTTACACTCTAAGCTATATTTTCGGGCCTTGTGTTCAGAAATAAACTTAGCCAGATCCCTGTCATAGAAACCAGCTATATGTGCCACACAGCATAGATATTTCAAGTCGCAAATGTTTTCATTTCAGCTAAAAATCTTCATCCTAAAGTAGAGGTTTTTTTTCCTGCTGCTGCAGTTGCCCTTTTTGATATCTTTTATGGCCATATCCTGCTGCTGCTCCGCTTGGGCTCTGCCTGCCAGCCCGGCGCTATCTGCTCTGAGTGCCAGAGACAGATTATCATCAGTGGCCAACTTTATTAGTGTCATTAGATGCAGTCAAAGCGCACGGCATGAAGTGGAAGCCTGTTTGTTGTTCTTGAGGCTGTTGCCGCCGCTGCCGCTGTCGCTGCTAGTATTTTTGCTGTTTCTGTTTCTGTTGAACGACTAACTGCAAATTAGTAGCTACTTCTAGCAATTTATCTGGGCATTGTTGGCTGCCAGCGGGGACAGAGATGGGGCATGAGGGCGCCGGGTGCCGGGTGCCGGGTGCCGGGAGGAGATTGAGACTCATTATGAATATACGCGGGTATCTGCCGCTGCTGCTGCTATGTGCGCCTGCATCGTATGTACACATCTACTTACGACTCCCTCGCAATGTATGTGTGTGTGTGTGTGTGTGTGTGTGTGCTATGTGCGCGTATTTCATAAATTTTGTATGCTCGTTATTTTCGGCTATGAAATGGCAAAAGGTAGTTGATGCTGCCTGCTGCCTGCCTAACGCCTTTTTTGGGTTGGGAGCAGAGCGGAGAGCACTTCATCAGCGCCCGAGCTAGCGAGTCGTCATCTTCTCCAGCTACAGCTTACACACATGTGTGTGCGTGTGTGTGACTGTGCGCGTGTGTTTGTGTGTGTTTGCTGGCAACCTAATTTTTAGGTTTACGTTCAGTTTTAATGGGCTTGGGAGCAGACGCTGGCAGCATCCTCATCAGCAGCAACCGTAGGTAGCTAAATTATACCAACAACAACAGCAACTAGTTTTCCCCTCCCCACCTGTCTGTCTCTTTATCACTGTCTCTCGCCTCGCACTCCAGCTATTCCCCTCTCCCCGCCCCGCCCGGCTCCGCTGGAAACGCTCTCAAAACAATTGTTTCTTGTTTATGGCCAGCGGCGCAATTTTAATTGTTAGCTCTCTTCAGTTCCGAGTTTTTAGTTTTCAGTTTTCAGTTTCGCTACGGTTTTTTAGTTTTTAGTTAATTGTTTTTTTGCATTGTTTTCGCAGCGCTGTTGACCCATTGGAGGGGGGTTGGAGGGGTTATTAGCAGGCTAAATCAACTTCACACAAAGAAAAAACAACAACAAAAGGTCAATCAATATCTTTGGCTTGGCTGGTTTTGTTTTATAAAACAAAAATATAAATATAAAACATTTTCGATCAACTTTTGTGGAAGGAAAATGTTTATATAACTTGATTAACCATTCCAAACTGGCAAAGCTTTGGAAAATCCTGGCACTCTTTGCCTAGGTAATGGGGTAACTCACCTGACTGAAGACCTGAGAGAAGATATGAAACTTTTTGTCCATGCCCTTCGCATCTAAGTTCAGAGATGGGACCAGTAAAATATTGAAAGCTTTGTTTGGAAAAACTCCTTTTTGAACTGGGGTAGCAGGTTGTAAACCATTGCTAATTGCTTATCTTTCGGTTATGTCTCCATAAAGCAGGTGGTTTTGAAACCATTGACGGAAATCATGCAGTATTATGTCTTAAATATGCCGAACAAGTTTCAACTGTCTTAACATTTAGAAAGTTATGGATACACCTAAGAAATTAACATAAATTGTGGTTTAAGCCGATCCTTTTTTATGTACATAGCGTACATATACAGGGTTGCCCATATTCGACGGACCCATGTTTTTTTTTAAAAAATCAAAGAAAAAAATAAAAATTTGGCGGTTGGCAATCTTAATCATTTAATTTGTTCCAAGTAGATTTGTTTACATCAATTTTTGAATATGATGTCTCTCAAATGGCCGCCTCTGGCGTTGATGGCGTATTGTGCCCTTTTTGCAGCATTTTCCATCGTTTTCGCCAACATTTCGGCCGGAATAGCGGCTATTTCTTCACGAATGTTGTCCTTGAGCTCTTCTACGGTCCTTGGCTTGTTAACGTAAACCTTTGACTTCAAATATCCCCACAAGAAGAAGTCAGGCGGCGTCAAATCGGGCGAACGCGGTGGCCAGTCCAAATCACCACTTTTCGACATCAAACGGCCCGGAAACAATTTCTTCAGAAAATCGATTGTTATGCGACTTGTGTGCGGTGGAGCGCCGTCTTGTTGAAACCAGAACTGCCTCATACGCTTTCGACGAATAATTGGCATCACAAAATTGGTCATCATGTCGCGATAACGCTCCTGGTTGATGGTAACAGCATGGCCATTTTCATTTTGGAAGAAAAACGGCCCAATGACCGTTTTCGCACTAACGCCGCACCAAACTGTGACTTTTTCGTCATGAAGAGGCACTTCTTGAATCTCCTGAGGATTTTTAGTGGCGTAAATACGGCAATTTTGCTTATTTACGGTTTTCTTATTCACATTTTTTAATTTTTTAAAAGCACGTTGAGTTTTCACAATTGACTTGTTCTGTTGAATGTAAATTTCAACTATTTCAGAGCGCTCGCGTGACGTGTATTGTTCCATGGTAAAAATCTGCTTGGACTGACGCTTCAAACGCGGTATGTCATTAAGCGATCTGACATCTCTGTCAAAAGTTATGGCGTTGCCAGATGGGTCCGTCGAATATGGGCAACCCTGTACAGCGTTTAAACCATTATATCTGTCAATTTGATGGGAAATGATATAACTTTCTGAATGAAACTGAAAAACTGAAAGGAAAAACTGCCAATGGTACAGCAACGCTTGAATTGATAACTACACAGAGCAAACAAAATATGTAAAAACTACACGAAAATGTAGTTTTTCTACACGTTTAACAGGGATTTTGCACCCACTACCATTATAAAGCTTTTCTACATGCCACGATGTGGGCCCAGCCCGAGCAAACAAATTTTCTTTTAAATTCAGCTATTATCACCACAATATTTTCACAAGGGAGTGTGCTGACGAGGGGAGGGCAGGAAGGGGCACGGTAGGGGAAAGCCTAAGACATTATTTTTTTTTATTTACTCACCTTGTCAGGGGTTCGAACTCATAACTCACATACCTTCTCACTGCAATTCAAACACAAATGCCGGCATCTCAGCCCACACGACTACCAAGCGATCGCGCGGCATTGCCGCAAATCAAAGTAATAAAGGGAAGTGACAAGCGACGATGAGCTAATGGATCAACAACACGTTTCGTGTAGAATTTCTATACGTTGCATTCAGCATTTGAAATAGCGTCTGAATAACAACTTTCTAAATGAAACACATAGCTATTCTGTGCCGATTTTAAGCTACAACTTTCGTTAAAAATATCCACATGCTCGTGTGGGATTTCAATATCTAAACGTTAATGTAAAAAACCCAAATTTTCGTGTGGTATTCCGATTTCTGTATGGAAAATGTAGGAGCTGTTTGGAAATATGCCAATTGTTGCACATTGTTTATCCTTTGCATTTCTCAACGCAGCATTTAACTTTTCAACATGCCTCGTTTACTTTTTTTATTTCTACACATAGCATGTTGTTTTTTTACACGCTACGTTTAGCATTCAGTTTTCTACATTTTTCATGTGGAATTTTACAGGGTGAACTACGTTTCGTTTAGTATTACCTTTTCTACACTTGGCATGTAGCTAATTTTGTTTTCTCTGTGTATGGATGCGTTTTAGAAAGACATGATGCATATGTCAAGTTGTACAAATAGGAACGAAATCTCGTACATTTATGTACTTAGAACCTGCGGCTACCTTACAAAACGCAAAGACCAACGATTTTTGTGGAGGACAATAATTAATGTGATCAACTCGTCCACTGCAGGTTCGAACCAACGGACCTAGCCATCATCAGAATTTTAAAGATTTGCCCCATTGACTTGAACAGAAATTGATAAAATGATTGAGATTAAAGGTATTAACAATGCACACAGAGCCACGCTCACACACCTTCTGTCTTGTAGATATGTGTGTGTGTGTGTGGGTGGGTGGGTGCGCAACACAAAGAAATCGAACAAAACTTTGGCACGAATCTGTTGATTATGTTTATACGGAGACGTATGCATTTGTATATATGTATTTCATATGTTTTTTTTGATGTTGATTCCATTGCATTTCATTTCAAAGAGGTCCTTCGAGCCGGATATTTCCTGATTCAACAAAATGTTCACTTGTTCACGACTTCTCTAGAGCTTTAACAGAAGCTTTGAGCTAGATGGAAATGATATCCAGCGGTTTTCTTTGGCAATTAACGGCTTGGTTCAGCATTTTCGACAGAACGCAGCACAAAGTAATACAACAAAAAAGATTCAAAGCCAAGTGACTTTGGCAGGTCAAAAAGTCTACGCTAAGGTTCTTTCATTTCTTTGGCTTAGCTTGGAACCTATTTGTCTGTTGCATTAGGTTTTTCTGGACAGCTGACTGCAATAGCTAACTTATGTTTAGCTTGGTTTGTCCTAGGCAGTACCGATTCAAGAGCCTTTCGGTTCTTTCATCAGCAGACATTTTTTCTGTCACACAACAAGTCGTTTTGCATGTTCATTTTGTAAAGACATTGCAGGGACTCCAAGCTACAAAGCAAGCTAATTGTTGTAGAAACCACTAATGGTTGATGTGTTCCTTATGGAAAAGCCGTAAAGTATGCAAGTTATTGAACTTTAATTGAAAAGTTGACCGACTAACTTCATATTCCTCAGACTGCAGCAGAGAATAAAGCAGAAAATGTATAAATATAATTTCTATTCCATTGCCTACGTTTACTTTAAGATACTCACAAGCAAACTATATTCCCCTGGCGCCAAATGGCGCTTCTATATCAACAACATGCGAGTATATTATTTGCCCATATATTACATTGTGCTTTAGTACTTTTCCTACCCCTTGCGTAAAATAGCATAAAAACTTCAGTCACCATTTGCCAAAGTTGTTTTCGCCTTTTCGGTTTTCACAGAGAAAGAGACAGACAGAGAGAGAGGGAGCGATGATGAGTAGATCATCTACTCATACTTAAGTATGCAACCACAACGACGCTTTCTTTTCGTAAAGTTTAATGAACAGGAAACGGAAATCATTTTGTGTGTGCGTGCGTGTATATGCATCTCTGTGTGTGTGTGTGTGTGTTCGAGAGAGTGAGAACTCGCATGTCAGACAAAATAATTCTCAATGTTTCCATTGATTTGTGCTGAAACTGAAACCATTCTGGGATGAAACTTGGCTTTTCAGTTTAATTAATTGCCTTTGATTTCGCCTCGCTGCCAAGGGTCATAAAACAACCACAAAACTGAAAGGAAAAACTATTTTGTACCTCATAAAAAAGTTTTACTGGGCGTCGAGAGCATTTTGTTTTTGGCGTTAATTTCATTTATTTTTCGGGCACCGCAACGCAACGCAACGAGCGTTTATACTGCGCATACTAACTGGCTATTAATGCCAACGGGGCCCAGCCGAAAAAGAACCCCGCAAAACAATGGAATGAATGAAACACAAAAGTTTTATGCCCCATATGAGGAAACTGGGGGGCAGGCAGGGCGGCAGGCAGGTAGTGGCAGCGCCAAACAACAATAGCAATAAAGTAGCTGGCAATGGACTTTTGTAGGGAAACTACCAACAGTTTGCTGTAAAATTGGAAAATTGTGCAAACAAAAAAAAAAAATCAGAAAAGAAAGGTAAATAAAATGCGTCCGAAAATTTAAAATTGCATCTTAGAATAAGCAGACACAAACTAGAGCTGAATCTACATCTACAACTAGAGAAGCTGGCAAACGTTTCTAAAACAGTTTCAGGTTTGTGTTGATCGTGGGCTGTTCCCTTTTCCAGCTCCCATGCAAGCCAAACTTGTTTCCACATAATCTTAGTTAAATAACAATCACTAAGAACTAAAGTATGTTTCCTTTATTGAAGATAGCTTAATTTTGGTTTAAATATGAATTTTTCACTTTTTTTGTTCAATTTAAAAAAATTCGTAGAATTCATCTTTCAATTGAAAAAAATCACAAAATTCACTACTTAATAGATTATCATACTCTAAATTGAACTACATTTACACATTTTTGATATCTTAGAGTTTTTAGAAGTTTTGGTCCAAATGCATACTTGATCTGCCTCAAAAGCAAAGCTGCAACAATTCCTCGATTGCCTCTGCCTCTCCAATATCCATCCAATGGCTTCCACTTACAATTACAAAAGTTTTCTTAAACATTTCTTCAAATTCAGAAATCAGCTAAATAATTTGAGCCCCCTTTTGGGCCACTCTCAAATTTTGCTGGCCAGTCTTCTCCCATTTCTGCGAATGTGAAATGCGAAGCCATAGCAAGTGATTGCAGGCCAACTGCATCGATAATTATTTTAATAGATCGGATACCCTGCCGCCCGCCCGTCACCCACCTGTTGCCCAGTTGCCCAGTTGCCAGCTGAAGCGGTGGCTAATGCAGGGTTTCAGCTTACAACGCCGCCCGGGCACTTGTAATTTTCTATTATTTTCCCCTACACAAAGCCAAATGAGCCAAAGGCGAATGCGACGACAAAGCAAGTTAGAAAATCTCTGTAGAAATAATAACCACAAACTAACGAAACGAAACGCAGACGACGACAACGACGACCACGAAGACGACGACGACGACCACGACGAGGAAGACGAACGACAAAAGGGTCATTCACTTTGCCGAGTGTGCGTGGCCGAAAGCAACAGGCCAAAAGCAGCCGCTGCCGCCGACAACAAGTATCTGTATCTGACGCTTGCTGGCTTTGTGCGATATCTTTTGAATACATTAGCGGCTAGCCAAAATAAAAAAGAGGCACACCGACACACACACACACACACACACACACACAAACTTTGCTTTCCAGCCATGTGCGAAAGATGTCTCAGGCGAGGAGAAAGATTGTGTAACGACAGCTTTTGCTGAGCAAATCGCAAGACAAACAAACAAAACAGAAAAAAATAAACTGAAACCGCCAAGTGGCAGTGCACTGAAAAGGTACCCGAATCATGTTGCATTATTTTATTGAAATATTTTGCAGAATCATTTGACAGTGGTTCCATTTTCCAATTCGATTCCAAGCGATGGGAAACTTTTAGCCAGCAAAACAGTCGCATGAAGATAATATGAACAATTGAAAGTAAAAACCTTAGAAAACACATAGTTTTTGGGATGATTTGATTGAAATTGAAACAAAAACCGTTCAGTCTCTTATATTAGAAAGAATAGAAATAGAAAGACTTGGATTACTGGTTCGGTTCAGT
Source organism: Lordiphosa fenestrarum (assembly GCA_035044985.1). NCBI lineage: Eukaryota > Metazoa > Arthropoda > Insecta > Diptera > Drosophilidae > Lordiphosa > Lordiphosa fenestrarum. The sequence goes on from JAWNNO010004426.1 coordinate 881,634, forward strand.
GGCTCAGACAGTTTCTGAACCGCCGGTTCGGTTCAATACACGGTTTTTGGAGCTGACTGAACCGCGGTTCCGTTTCGGTTTAGTGGTTCACAAAGGTACATTATGATTTCAATTGTCATGTGACTTTTGCACACTTTCAAATTGAATTCCCATAATCCATTTGAATATCTTTAAAACCCTTAGAAGAATGTCGCAAATTTATTCAAAGGATTCTTCTATAAGTTCCTAGAGGGATGATCTTCGAAAACAGAGAATGTCGGCTAGAAAAGATTAGAATAGAAAAGTATAAAAACTCTCCTAGTTAGCATTGAATTAAGGTGAAGGTAATACAGAAAATTCCAAATATTGTCCCACAAGAGGAAAGAATGTAGATTGATGGTACATATATTAAGAGATCGGAGGGCAATTACAGAAGACTCGCAGAATGTCTTGTTCTTAAATTTTCGTTAGGTCATCCTTAAAAGTTTCGGCATAGGTAAGAATGTAGACAGTCGAACGATATGTAGAAAAGTTGTCTTAGGGAAACGATTCAAATTCCCAAATAAATAAGTATCATTGGCTAGAGGAAAGCGTCTCCCGTCTTAAAACTCATCAGAGAGCTGAACCGAACCGTTTTTATTTGTGGTTTTCGGTTCGGTTTAGCAATTCTTTAAGGAAGCCGGTTCGGCTTGTGGTTCGGTTCACCAGCTGGAATTAGCGGTTCGGTTCGGTTCAAAACCGGTTTGCATCCCTGGAAAATAGTGTAAAAACAGAAATAAACATAGAGAAAAGTTAACTTCCGGTCTGCCGAAAATTGTATACCCTTGCACCATGTTTTTCTAACTAATTTGACCAACATTTCCACTGAAAACAAACAAGATTTTCTACTTTTCAATGACAGCTATACTATATAGTTGTCCGATTTCGACCAAGCTTAGTGGAATCGGTGGAAAGCAAAGCAAACTAAGAAATACAGGACTTGAAGGCGTTTTCATTGAAAACAAAAAAGTTTTTTTCACTAAAACTAGTTTCTCGACCGATCATTCCTATGGCAGCTATAACCTATAGTCAATCGATTTTGACAAAACTTTGAAAAACTGTGTGAAAGCTTATAAAATAAACACATGCCAATTTTATAGAGGTTTACATGGAAAACAAACAAGTTTTTCTAACTAAGACTACTTTTTTAACCTTACTTTTGTATGGCAGCTGTACTATATAGTTGTCCGATTTCGACCAAACTTGGTGGAATCATGGTTAAGCATAGCAAACTAAGAAATACAAAGTTTGGAGACGGTTTCATTGAAAACAAAAAAGTTTTTCTCACTAAAACTAGTTTCTCGAGCGATCATTCCCATGGCAGCTATAACCTATAGTCAACCGATTTTGACAAAACTTTGAAAAACTGTGTGAAAGCTTATAAAATAAACACATGCCAATTTTAAAGAGGTTTACATGGAAAACAAACAAGTTTTTCCTACTAAGACTGCTTTTTTAACCTTACTTTTGTATGGCAGCTGTACTATATAGTTGTCCGATTTCGACCAAACTTGGTGGAATCAAGAGAAAGCATAGTAAACTAAGAACTACAAAGTTTGGAGGCTTTTTCTTTGAAAACAAAAAAGTTTTTCTCACTAAAACCGCTTTTCAGACTCTACTTTTCTATGACAGCTAAACTATAAAGATGTCCGATTTCGAACAAACTTAGTGGAATCATGCAAAAGCATAGCAAACTAAGAAATACAAAATTGGGCGGCGTTTTCTTTGGAAACAAAAAAGTTGTTCCCACTAAAACTAGTTTCTCGACCGATCATTCCTATGGCAGCTATAACCTATAGTCAACCGATTTTGACAAAACTTTGAAAAACTGTGTGAAAGCTTATAAAATAAACACATGCCAATTTTAAAGAGGCTTACATTCAAAACAAAGAAGTTTTTCTCACTTAAACTATTTTTGTAACCTTACTTTTCTATGGCAGCTATACTATATAGATGTCCCATTTTCACCAAACTTTTCAGAATCTTGGAGAAGCATAGAAAACTAGTAAATACGGAGTTGGGAGACGTTTGCATTGAAAACAAAAAATGTTTTTCTCATTAGAACTAGTTTTTCGACCGATCATTCCTATGGCAGCTAAATGTTATAGTCATCCAATCCGGCCTGTTCCGACAAATGTGCAGCGTATTTGTACCAGAAGACATTGTGCAAAGTTTGGTGACAATAGCTTGCAAACTGACGGAGGAAAAGTCTAAATCAACTCAGCTTGTCATGCTGATCAAGAATATATATACTTTTGAACTTCATAAAGTTCCTCTAAAAGCTCTTGCGTGTAGAAACCTCTTTCCTGTAAGCAAGAGCTTTTTCAAAAACTTCATAAAGCTTGCCTCATCGTATAAATCCCGTCTTATTATATTAGAAATACATATTATATTTGGAACCCACATATTAAAGCCATGATGCACATTTCCACACAACCAAAAATCCTTTTTCAACAGCAAAACCACATATGACAAGACAAATATGAGTTTGAAATGCAGATACTTAGTTTAGTTTGGGCTTTTCTACCTTTATTTCTATTATTTTTTTTTATATAAACAAAACCTTCTGGCGTATTTTTAGACTGAAACATCAAACGCGAATAACGAAGGCAATAAAAACAATTTATTGTATCGTCACATGATCGCCGGGGCACGAGTCGACTCGCACATACCAACATTTGCATGTGTATTTTTTCTGTGTTACCTGCCCGCATATTTATTTATTTATTTACTTATTTATTTCAATGCATTTGGTGCTTAATTGTTTGCTCGGGGTCCCAGGGACCCCGCCCCGAAATTTTAAAAATGAGTTTTGATTGCTGCCGTTTTTTTTTTCATTCGTTCGCCCGCTCAAAGAAACTGTTCAAATATTGTTTGAAAATGGCTGTGGAGCAGAATTTATCGCCAAATGACCAAAAATCGATATAAACATGCGTGTTGAATTTGTAATTTCCAGTCACGTTCGGTTATTTGCTGTGTCTTTTGAGCATTTTACGTTAAAAGGAAGGGGCAGAAAGGAGAGGGCCGACAATTGGGGGAGGGAACTGATTAAAATTTGGTGACCAATTGGGTTTTTGAACAATTTTTACCTAAAATACATAGGTTGGCTGTTTGGAATGACTGCGGTAAGGCGAAGGCAGGCAAACTTGCTTAACACAGCTTGGCAAACTGGGTAATTAAAGGGCGCACCAATCCAATAACTAACCATTATCCTGCCGAGCAAAATATTAAAGTTCTTAGTCGGAGAGTCTGCTTCGAGTTTGGGTTTAGGACTTTTATAATAGTTCGAGCCACGTTAATCAATATGAATAACTTTCATACATTTATGCATGCAAATGAAATGTTATTTATACATGCACATATAATTAAGTCGCAATTGATGAATTAACTGCATGTATTTAAATAATTTATTAACTGTTACACACGACATTTTTAGCATCAGTTCCAGGTGCACAATTACATCTTTGGTTGCACAAAAAAACAACTCAGCTGCAAACAATTCTATACAGGTTTCGCCCTTCATCGCTTTCAGAATGGGCTCCCTTTTTTGTTTAACAGTCTAAGTATTTAATTGAATATCGAGTTTGATCTATTTAGTTTGTAGGATGCTAAAAACTTGTTTCAAGCTCCTCGAGAAGCTGCCAACCTGTTGAAAAATTGCTCTGGGCTGCCAACTTACTTTTTGGAAGTCTATTAAAAGCAAGTTGGCAGCACTTTATCTAAATTTTTACTATTCTCTTTTGCTAGCAAGGCAATAAAATGACTTCAAGTTTTAAACAGTGCTGCCAACTTGTTGCAATTTTAAAGTTTGATCTTCGGTAGAGGCAGTCCACTCATAATTTTAGACTTGAAGGATGCTGAAAACTTGTTTGAAGTTTCTCAAGAAGCTGCCAACCTGTGGACATACCACTTTAGTGCTGCCAACTTACTTTTAATAGACTTTCAAAGCACTTTATCTAAGTTTTTTATATTTTCTCTATAGCTAGAAAGGCAGTTTTTACTTTAAATGATAAACAGTGCTGCCAACTTGTTGTAAATCACTCGTCCCTGTCTACATTTTTAGTTTGAACTTCAGTAGAGGCTGACCACTCCTAATTTTAGACTTGTAGGATGCTGAAACGTGTTCCAAGCTGCTCAAAAAGCTGCCAACCTGTTGAAATACAACTTTAGTGCTGCCAACTTACTTTTAATAGACTTTCAAATCACTTTAAATAAATTTGTTCTATTCTCTATGGGTAGCGAGGCATTAAAGTTACTTTAAATTCAAAACAGTGCTGCCAGCTTGTTGCAAATTTTAAGTTTGATCTTTGGTAGAGGCTGCCCACTCATAATTTTAGACTTGTAGGACGCTGAAAACTTGTTTGAAGCTCCTCAAAAAGCTGCCAACTTGTTGAAATACAACTTTAGTGCTGCCAACTTGCTTTAAAAAGACATTTAAATCACTTTATCTAAATAGTTTATATTATCTTTTGCTAAGCAAGGCCTTAAAGTTACTTCAAATGTTAAAGAGTGCTGCCAACTTGTTGCAAAACACTCGTCCCTGTCTATTTTTTTAGTTTGAACTTCAGTAGAAGCTGCCCACTCATTAATTAGCCCTGTAGGTTGCTGAAAACTTATTTCAAGAAGCAGCCAATCTGCTGACAAACCACTTTAGTGCTGCCAACTTACTTTTAAAAGACATTTAAATCACTTTATTACAGCGCTGCCAACTTGTTGCAAAAACACACCCAATTTGCCAACTCTAGTCTTAAATTGTTTGCCCTCTAATTTGATTTGTTATTTATCAAATTAGTCAGAATTTTCAGTTGTTAAAGGCAAACGCAAATCGTGTTGTTTTTTGTTTGCATTTTAGAAGCGGCAAGCCGTGATTAATTGAATGTGGGCTCCAGCATGATGTGAACCATTCACATTCACAGTGCCCGACCACGTTGCGGGGGAGGGGGGGCTGGGGATGGCGGGTTAAGCGTATCCTGCCCCGAAAATGTGTGGCCAGCTTCAAATCGTATTAAACACCAACAACACCGGCAGCATCAACTAATTGCATTTCTGCGCATTTCTCAATTCGCCTAGACAGGCCATTCGAAATGGATTCGGTTTGGTCTATTTTTTTTTGTTTTTTGTTTTAAATTCTCTCAGTGCAACGCCAGTCAATCGTTTTTGGCCTCTTAACAAGGAAGTTGTCCAGATGCGGGCCACAGGAGAGTGAGAAAAATGCATAGAGCTCAAAGTGACGAAACCAGAATGAGCTGCATCCGGAAATTAGTGAGCGGAAAATGAGAAAAAAAACAAGAAAAGACTGCACTCAAAGTGAAAGCCAAGCCAATAGGCAACGACAGCAGCGACGAACTTGACAGCAAAAGATCCAAAAAGCGTTTTACTTTTTAAAGGTGCAGGCGACACACCCAAAAGCAAAATACAAGCAAGCAAAAAAGCAGCTAGAAAGCAGATGCCCAGGCGGAAATATGCTTCAACTCCCCCCACAGCCAAAGCGAGAAACAAAAGGGAGCGAGGGGGTGGAAACCATTTACAGCTGCGCCCAATTTCAATTTCAATCTCTGACAAAATAACACATTTTCAATAATCAAAATGTAAAAAAGAAACAAACAGAATCAAAATGAAACGATGCGGGAAGACGATCCACTGGTGTTCACTTGACCATGCCCGTTGCCCGCACTTTCAACCTGATGGAAAATAGCTAAAGATATGAGTTTACTTTGACACAGAGAGCAGGGGGGAGGGGAGCGGAACGAGGGCGAAGGGGTGGCAATTTGCAAGTACATTTTTGCTGGAAAATATATCGAAATAAAGTAAGGACTGTTCAATTAGTTGATAGATGGACCGGACGATTCTCCTGGAACTTAAACTGCACATTTTGAGTGGCTTTCCCTTGGCTAGTTACTTCACAGCTGGCGCCTATGGTTGGTGAAGGTGACCGGAAGTGTTTTCTTTCACAGCAGGACCACATCCGGCTTAACTTATTAACACTCAAAAAACTTTCCAAGGTTTTAAGCTTTAATTATACAAAATTTCCAAGTTCCTCATGTAAATGTTTGACTTTGGTTGAAGTTTTCATATGAGAAATACCAAAATTCTTATTTCAAGTTCGATTATACCCTTACAGGGGGTTTATTAAAATTGTCCAGATGTTTGTAACGCATAGAAGGAAGCATTTCCGACCACATAAAGTATATATATTCTTCATCAGCATGACGAGCTGAGTCGATTTAGCCTTCCTTGCGTCTGTTTCTATGTCATCTCCTCCCTCAGTTTTAAAGCTATCTTCACCAAACTATGCACAAAGTCTTCTGGTACAAATAAGCTGCACAGCTGTCGAAATCGGCTGGATCGGATGACTATAACATATAGCTGCCATAGGAACGATCGGTCGAAAAACTAGTTTTATTGAGAAAAACTTTTTTGTTTTCATGGCAAACGTCTCCAAACTCAGTGTTTACTAGTTTTCTATGGTTCTTCATAGTTCTGACAAGTTTGATCGAAATCGGACTTCTATATAGTATAGCTGCCATAGAAAAGTAGAATCCGAAAAGTAGTCTTAGTGAGAAAAACTTTTCTGTTTTCAATGTAAATCTCTTTAAAATTGGCATATACTTATTTTATAAGCTTTCACACAAGTCTTCAAAGTTTTGTCAAAATCGGATGATTATAGCATATAGGTGCCATAGGAATGATCGGTCGAGAAACTAGTTGTATTGAGAAAAACTTTATTGTGTTCAAAGAAAATGCCTCCATACTTTGTATTTCTTAATTTTCTATGCTTCTCAATGATTGTGCCAGTTTTGGTCGAAATCGACCATCTACATAGTATAGCTGCCATAGAAAAGTAAGGTAAAAATATTAGTTCTAGTAAGAAAAACTTTTTTGTTTTCAATGTAAGCCTCATCAATATTGGCATATATTTATTTTATAAGCTTTCACACAGTTGTACAATGTTTTGTCAAAATCGGATGACTATAACATATAGCTGCCATAGGAACGATCGGTCGAAAAACTAGTTCTAGTGAGAAAAACTTTTTTGTTTTGAAAGAAAACGCGTTCAGACTTTGTATTTCTTAGTTTGCTAAGCTTTACCATGATTTCACTAAGTTAGGTCGAAATCGGACATCTATATAGTATAGCTGTCAACGAAAAGTAAGGTCCGAAAACTAGTTTTAGTGGGAAAAACTTTTTTGTTTTGAATGGAAATGTCCTTAAAATTGTCATTGGGCTTTCACCCAATTCTAAAAATTTATGTCGAAATCGGATGACTATATCATATAGCTACCATACGAACGATCGGTCGGACAATGGGTTGAAAATATTTAAGCAAGCACTTGCAAGGGTATAAGAACTTCGTGACAGACGATGTAAGCTTAGGCTTCTCGTTTTGACTTAATTTAGATTGGGACTTTGCATTGAATGGGTTAGATTTGAAAATCCTCTTTAAGGTAGTGCAAGCGAGTATTCTTTCGATGGCAGTATCCAAGGACCTACAACTAATCTTTGAACAAAGCTTAGGTGCTGATTAAGCTAAGCTCTAAGCAATTTTTAAGCACTTTTTGCATATCCATTGACATCCAAAACAAAAACCAAGAACGAACAACAACAGCAACAACAACAATCCATGCCCAATCATTGGGTCAGCACTTTTCTCCCCTCTTTCTCCCGGTGATTTCTTTGTGTGCTTTTGACAAATCGTGCTAAAAAATGTGTGGAACGGGGGGAGGGGGAGGGGCTAGGTGGAAAACAGGTAATGTGACTTTGCGGCAACGCTGCTGACCCTGCTCCCCCTGCCCCTTGCCCAACTCCTCACCAGACTCGTACTTGTTCTTTGCTTTGTTGGTTGTCCAAGCTTTTCTTTCTTTGTCACGACTTTTGCTGCTTCTCTTCTTCTTTTTTTCGCGCGGTCATGTGAGCTTAACTGCTTCTTCTGCTGGTTCTGCTACTTGTATGTGTGTGTGTGTGTGTGTGTGTTGCTGGTTATTTGGGTTAAATATCTTTGACTTGACTTGGGCCGCAAAACTGTGTTAATGGGTGAAGTTTATATTTTGCGATTTTGCATGGCCAACAGAAAAACACAACACAAAACCGAAAATCGTTGCCAAAGCTGAGTGTGCACTGTACACTGCTGCATAAAAGTTATGCAACATAAATCAATTTCATTTAAAATCAGTGACTAAAATTACACAATCTTTGTTGAGTTCGACTCCCGTGGGGGGTGAAGAGAGGTGGGAGTTCACCTGTGCGACAATAGCAAACAGTTTTTATTGTATTTCCCCACTCCAACTGACTGACTGTGTGTGTGTGTGTGTGTGTGTATAGCTGTGTTTGCATTTGTATTCGACCCGCTTTACGGCTTCGATTTCAATTTTCTGGCCCATGGGCCAAGGGTGTCAGAAGAGAAAATCGTGCAGAAAAATCCCTTTTGCCACTTTTGGCCAGAGCCATTTTTCGCTCCAATTCTATTTTTTTTTCATTCAATTTTTTTGTTTTTGTTTTTTTGGTTGCCAGTTGTACACATACATGCATACATTTCAAGGGGTAGCAAAACAGGATAAGCCAATTGCAGTGAATCGGTTCCTCTGAAACAAACCAAGCCCCATAAATTGCAACCCCCCTCCCTGGCCATTCATTGCACTTCTTTTGTGGGGCCACTGTGTGGTTCGGTTAAAGGTCAACTGTCAGCTGTGAACCGGTTCAAATGGGGACTCAAAAGTTATGTGCCAAGTCGATTTTCATGCTGCTATCCACTAGTAATTCACAGCATCATAGATTTCCCGCATATTAAAGTGCCTGCTGTGGAAAGAATCCAAAATCCTTTGAAATCCCCGATTCTAAGCGATATCATACTTATCTCAAGAGACTCAAACAAACAAGCATATTTAATTCGATTTGGTGGCAAATTTGTACGGATATTAAACCATTTTGAAAGGGCGTCGCAAATGTGCACAGTATGTAAGAATGTCATCAAGCCTGTTGGAAAACGTACACTTGATTTGAGTGCAGTGTCAAGCTTTGTTCTTTGGTGGAAAAGGCTACAGGCCAGTGCTAAAGGTTCAGTTCAGAAGTCTCAGGTTCGGTTTCTGCACTTATCGATCTTTAGAGAGTTGCATTCGACTCAAAATATGAACTCAACTCAACTCAACCATTGCACAGAAAACTTTAAAATGGCATTCTGCAATGAGTTTATGAGCCATTACAATCTTTGTTAGTTGAGCGGAAGAGGTCTTGGGTTCGGTTCTCAAGTTTATTATGTTTTTTCCGAAAGACTCAAATGAATCAAGGCAGGTTGAGTAGGGTGGGTATGTAGTAACTGACTTCCGATCAGTTCAAAAGCCAAGCAAAATGTGCGATCAATTTATGGAACGCTTCCACAAAGTGAACGACTTGGGAATACAATTTATGCCCCAATTATGTTTCAACGTTCATATATCGAACTATATGGACTTATCAAAAGATGGTCTAAGGAATTTAAGGACCCAAATGACACCAAGTCTATTCTTGAGTTTAGATCATATGTCTGTTCAGGACCAACTTGAATCTGTAACAGTTTTTAATTTTCGCCCTCCATGGCCTAAACTGGGATTCCAATGGGCACCTCCAAACGAGCATCGACTACGCTTATTGGTTGCTCCCTTCCTCAATAACCGTAGGATTTATCTGAGTGGGTTTTCTCCTACATACAGTGTGGTGCAGCAGGTAGTGTGTGTGCCTGTTGTGCAAGTGATAGTGGGTTGACAGCTAATGAAAAGGTTGTTTCTTTAAAAAATTACACAGAAAAACAGAATACTTGAGAATACGTTAATCCAGGATTAAATCAATCCCAAACGTTTGCAGAAGTCGGTCAATCCCGTATTTTTGCATTCCAAGTACGTTTAGGATTGACTTGAACTCGAATATCTTGCATCTAGTTTGACTTTTTTATTGAAATTTCAATCCAAAGTTCGAGATAGATTTTATCTAACCATTTTTTTTTTCTGTGTACACAACCGGTCTCCTTCACTAGCTGTTGGTGTCAGCTTTGAACTAACTGAGCATGAAAACGCAAAGGTTTTTAAACGTTTAAAAGATCCGTTGAAAGATTATTATAAGACTCAAAATCATAATACATGGTACAGAGTTTAACGTCATTGATGTAAGAATCTAACGCCATTTGAAGAACATTCGTAGACAGTGTGAAAAGCTCATGCTCTAGGTCAGGGGGGTTGCCCGCGCTATATACGCTTCAGGCGCATTTGCTGCAAGCTAAGCGATTGCTGAGCGTATACGGAATTGCAACAACAACTTCTTCTGTGTCTCTCTTCTCTTCAACTGCTAAAGCCTCTTGCGAAATTGAAAGAAATTGAAGCTATTCCCATGCGCGCTGTGTCTGCAGCTTTGATTTTGTTGTTGTCATGTGCTTTCGACAGCCACAAGCATACACAGCATTAGGCAATAGAAAGAGAAAAAAAGGATATGCAAAAATATCCATTGGATGATTTCCCGTATCCATTTGGAAGGGATATGTCTTTAATATTCTTTGGATACTATAAAGGATCATTCTTTGGATGATTTTTCTGCTCCGTTGGATGATTGAAAGGATATATAAGACAGATCCCTCCCAATTTGTGTTTGTTTCATTTGTGTTAGTGACTGCGCTAGCATTAGCTGTTGTTGGGCAGCCCTGCACTAGGTATAGTTTCGGCTCGAGGCTTAAAAGATTTGGATAGTTAATTCTCAGAATGAAAAAGGAGTTGTGATCCCTGAACTTGAGATTGCTTGTCAGGCAGACTAGAGATAGTTGGTAGCACCTTTTTTTTGGGTTTTCGGAAATTTTTGGCTCTGAGTTCTAAAATCGGCAGATTAAAACTGTTGACTGAGTCTCCAAAGCCCTCAAAAACTAATAGCTTTGTTGGGTAACAGAGGCAGAACCTAAAGTACATCTACTCCAAGCATCTAGCTTTTGTTATGGCTTGCTTACTATATAGAAGTGATGACTTTGTTTCTATAAACTGCTTTCAGTCAGTTTGAAATCGGCTGTAGTCTCCCACACCGCTCCTATCTTTTACTTTCGCTGAGATCTGCTTGTTCAAAGCTAAAATGGAAGGGTGGGTACTGAGTTCATGGCAAATCTTGTATGAGTTTGAGACATGAAAGTCAAGACTTTAGCTGATTTCGGTGCTGAACTCATGGGAGGTACGAAATTCAGTTATTTCAAATGCTCAGATCTGAATTCAATACTGATCAAGGTTCAATAGACACATTAAGGGATGAAAGAAGTTACTATCAGTGCTATTCTGGACCATCTCTTTGCTCTCCCACATTTTGGGTATCTGCTAGTCGTGCGCTGGCATTTTGACGACTTCTAACCCCGTACCCTTCTTCTATATTGATTGTATTTATTTTCCGTGGAACAACAGTAGCAGCAATTCCTCGTTGGCTGCTGCTGCTGCTGTCTGTGTGTATTTAACTTGCCTTTGAGCTTTCCAAAGGGCACCACAAAAAATCCAGAAAAAAATGCCCAAAAAGAAATCTTCGATTCGCATGCAAAAAAAAAGAGAGAAAAGAAAACCTTTCGGGACGATTATCCCTTTTTGTGCACTCAATTTGTTGTGGAGTTCATCAGGTGCCTGCCCTTTGAACTGTTGACTGACTGAGCGGGTGAGCGAGTGAGTGAGTGAGTGAGGTGAGTGACAACCCCTTTTCAGTGTCGGAGGCATTAAATGGCTTACAGCTTAAGGCTTAGGCCGAGTTGGGGATTTTCCTTTTGTTTTCACACCATCTCCGACCTGTAACTGAAGCTGGGGCAAGATTTATATGTATTGTATCGGATATCCATATACGTCATGTGATATGTGACGGCTGGCCATAAATTAAAGGCCAGACCCCAGAGGGCAGCAGAGCCAGAGAGCGGGGGAAACTGGAGCGAAAAAAGCAGCTAGCAGGAAATCGAAATAATAGATTCAAAGCGGGGCCAAGGCAGGCGACAGGGAGAGGGAGAAGGAGAGAGAACCTATGCAAAAGCCATTAATCACCATCAAATCAGTTTGGCAGAGAAAACAGCCAGCAGATTACTTTAAGTCCCAACCAAATGCCAATAATAATAATAATAATAATAGTTCAAATGCCATTTAATGGCTGCTGCTGCTGCTGCTGCTGCTGCTTTGTGTTGTTTTTTTGTGGCTGTTGTTTGAATTGAGAGATTTACGAGCGACAAAAACACCACTGGACGTTCTTTTTTTACATTTTCGGTGGGGGGGAAAGAAGTGAGTGGAAAATTTACGCATCAAGTCACATAATTAATTGTTGTTTAAAAAATTAATTGTCATTTCCCCCGCCCCCCCCCGCACAAGAACTGATGTCAAGATATGCGAACTTTCCCTTTTCTGTTTGCCCCTCGGCAACAAATTAGTTTTTTGTTAGTTTATTCTTTTTGCCCCAATCATCTTAACGGGCATCAATAATTGAGTGGGGATTAGTATAGAGAATCGCTTCAGCAAATTGCTTCCTCAAAGGGAACAAAACGCCACTACATCAATGAAGAATTGCATTTTGATGCTGCTATCATGGCGAATATTCTTTTGCTCATAACTCGTCTACCGTTTATCTGACCATGAACATTATTTTGTCAAATCGATACAACATTTTGTTTAGAAAATATGCCTAGAAGGTGCGAACATTCTAACTATAAAACAGTGGGAGATATTCGGGTTTTTTTAGATTAAGAGGGCGGGCAGGGGCGTGGCAAAAACGAAAATAAATTGGTACTAAGCATATGTCCCTTACAAGTCAAACCTTTAACTCCTAACATCTCTTAGATGCATTTACAGACGGATACGGACGGACATTGCTATATCAACTGGGCTTTTGATGTTGCTCAAGAATGTATATATATTTTATAGGGTCAGAGTTGCTTCCTTCTGGCTGTTACATACCTTTGCACAAACTTCAAAAAATCAATTTGGCAGTAAGCTGTGCTACTTGAACTATAGGTCATTCAATTTATATCTATTCGGTTGAACATTAAATCTCTAATTCGTTGATGTAAGGAAAATAAATTCTTAATTATAACAGATTTCAATGAAATATGGCTGATTATATTGACAATAGCTGTGCTTTGGATGACCAGTAATCAAATGAATTTTATACAATTTCATTTTGACTGGAAATAGCACTTAAAATGTAGCTATTTTCCAAAAACATATCAATTTGAAGCAGTGGTGGGCAAAAAAAAATTGAGTTTGGTAGCAAGCCAACTAGAGCAGCAGGGCTGCAAACGGGTTTTGAACCGAACCGGTTTGAACCCGGAACTCAGATTTTTATTTTGATGTGAACCGAACCTCATTTAATAAATGCTGAACCTTAAAATTTGGTTCGGTTCAGCAATTATGATAAACTTCAGAATGTTTGATCTTCCTTTGACTTTTTCACAAAGTTTTGTTACAGTCGGATGACAATAGGTTATAGCTGCCATTGGAATGATCGGTCGAGAAACTAGTTTTAGTGAGAAAAGCTTTTTTGTTTTCAATGGAAACGCCTCCAAACTTTGTACTACTTAGTTTACTTTGCTTTCCCATGATTCCACCAAGTTTGGTCGAAATCGGTCAACTATATAGTATAACTGTCATAGAAAAGTAAGGTTAGAAATGTAGTCTTAGTGAGAAAAACTTGTTTGTTTTCAGCGGAAATGACCTTCAAATGAGTTAGAAAAACGTGCTGCAAGGGTATGCAAACTTCAGCCGCGCCGAAGTTAACTTTCCCATATTTTTGTAACTTTTTTTTGTACTTATTGGATTCAAATCCTAAACTAGCCACTAAATATGAAGTTAATTTAAGTGAAATCGAAATTAACAAATTGAATTTGAAAACATTTCCACTTTATGACCAGTCACTTTTTTTTCTTCAACTTGTTCATTAAAAGAAAATAATTGCTCTCCTGGCAAGTAGGACAAAAAACAACACTTGTGCTGTTATTCCTGATGGCCATAGACTGGTTAATGGATAGTTTTAAAGCTCTGGAGGTTGGACAAACGTTGCAGTTTCATTTGAGCATAAAAAATAGATGGGGAAAAGAAAAAAAGAAATGCCGAGCAGCTTATAAGCTTTATTTTTCACATTTTGTCAACATTTTTCATATTGAAATTCTGTTTATGATTGTTTTTTTTTTGGTTTTTTATTTATTTGGCCTTTGTTCATCATTTTTCATACTCTAACATAAAGCGCACCTGATGCCCTTTTCAGTCGGTGCGTGGCAAATTGGCCGACACTTTGCGGTGTCTTTCGTTCTCCACCGCCCGCCCGCCCCGCTTTGCCTCTGCCTTTGCTCTCAGCGTGCACATTAGCGCGGCTTTTTGTTGTTTTTTTGGTGGGAGCCATAAATCCAGCTTCAAAATGAATTTGGGGCCAGCTTAGTGATGGGCGCGTGATTGGCTCGTTAGGCAGGGGCGCCGTCCCCTGCCTCAACTTCTCACCGACCGCACATTTCAATTTCAAGTTATGACAACGTTTTCCTAGCCATTTTCTCGCCAAATGGCTCTGCCAATTTCTTGCCATCCTCGCATAATGAAAACGGACAGGTGCGCGTTACCTAGGCCGTTGAATTACCCACCAGCCGCAGCCCCACCCCCACGCGGCCCCCAGTCCCCCAGTCTATATACACAATTCGTTTCTTTTTTTTTATCCAAGGCGGTGGGTGTTTTGCGGTTGGCGATGCGCGTAACTTTTCATTTGAGTTGAAGCCGCGTCGATGTGGGCCCAAGGGGAACCACCAACCAACATCACCAGAGCCGAGTGATGTTGGATTTTTGGTATGTTTTCCATACTCTTTACACAACTCCCTTAACAAAGAATCAGGCAAACGAGCAGGGACGAAAAAAAAAACAGTTCAGTGAGAGAACAGAGAGAGGAACATTGCTTTTATGGCTTGCACTTTACCTCGAGAAGACTGCAACGACTTGAAGTTTTCAAGTTGGACCAGCGAACGGGCCAAATCAAATAGGAATGTTTGGTCGAGGCGGAATTTAATATGCCTGGGTGCAGTGCCAACTTTAATAGTGACAAATCTAAATCAGTTGAGGGGATGGTGCTTTTTGTGCACTGACTTGGTTTTGATTGGCAAAACAGTTTACAAGGTTCTTTTTATACTCTGTACCGTAGGTACATAGAGTATTATAAGTTTGTGCAAAAGTATGTAACATCCAGAAGGAAGCATCTCCGACCCCATAAAGTATATATATTCTTGATCAGCATCAACAGCCGAGTCGATATAGCCATGTCCGTCTGTCCGTCTGTCTGTCCGTATGAACGCACAGATCTCAGAGATGGTAAGAGATAGAGGTTTGACGTGTATGGGACATATGCTTCTTATGTCTGCAGGCAGATCAAGTTTATTTTCAATTTTGGCCACGCCCCTTCCCGCCCCCGCAATTTAGAAAAAACGTCATATCTCCCACAGTTTTGAAGATAGATGGCTTGTTCCTTCTGGACATATTTAGTTATTAGAATAACTTATCGATCGGATGAACGGTTTTCGAGTTATGATCAAAAGACAAAATTTCTTGGTACAGAGTATGTTATAGTCGGGCTTGACCGACTTTCTTTCTTGTTTTTATATACAAATCCCAGCAGAATTCTAAATTATCAAGGCTGATTTCATTAAGTTTGTTAGTGTGACCCTGGCTTAGTTTCTATGGGCACACTGGACATTTTGTATGGAGCAACTAAGAACAGCAGATCGACGAAATCTAAATCTCTTTCAGGAAGCCGTTTCTGAGCCGTTCTGAACCGAACCGAACCGAAACCGAACCGCTTATTCCAGCTGAGCTGATAAGCCAAACCGGCGGCCTTTTTGGAATTGCTGAACCGAACCGAAAACCACAAAGCACAACGATTCGATTCGATTAAGACATTTGGCGCTCAACTTTAGGCCAAAAAACTTAAAATTTTAAACCTTCCCCTTAGAAAAGTTTTAGCCAACCTTCGGTTAACTTAAGGCAGATTGCTCTTCTAACGAATTTAAACTTAGCCATGTCGAATTGATGTAGCTGCTGCAATTTCCCACCAAGCTTTCAATATACCTTTCGCGCCAGGTTTTTTACATTCAAATAGAGATATTTTTTGAGTACTTTTAGCAATTGATTCAAGACTGCTGATGAGTTTTTCCTCCTTAGTTTGAATCTTGTTTTTAAGCTCAGTATTTTGCGTTTGGCATGCTTTCAATTGTTTCTTCGTTTGTGTTAGTCAACAGATTAGTCACAAATTGCGTCTTAGTTTTCAAGTTGTGTTGTCTCAAATCATATTTACAAATTAGCCATGGCAAAGCTGGTATTCCCTTGGTCATGCCTTATAGTAGAAGGGTAAATACAAATGAGTCGTCAATCAATCAATACTGAAATTAAAACGTGGCGCAGTTTAGTACGGGTTAAGGACAAGCTGTTGTTGACTTTATTGGAAAAAAATTTGAATTTTAGAATCATATAATTTTTACACATATTTATGTCATATAGCATCTGAACGTTGAAGTACCTTGTCATCATCGTTGTCGTGCCTTTTAAGCTAAAGCTAATTGGGGTGGATCTTATAGTTCTAGGCAACAGCCAAAAGGCTTTCTGGTCGATAGCGACTTTATGCTTAAGAATCTTGCTTCGGATAAAACTTGTTTTGTCTCAGCCATATTTGAAGTTTACACTTGAACCACTTGAAAATACTTACTAGTTCGGTTCAGTGTAACACATAGTTTCTGAACCGCTCTGTTCGGTTCATTACATGGTTTTTGGTTCAGTGGTTCATAAAACACACATTAGGAAATATTATGATTCCTGTTGTAATGCAACTTTGCGCACACTTTGGAAATTTGAATTAAAGAGAATCATTTGAATATCTTTGAAATTCTTAGAAAAGTGTACAAAAGTATGATGTTGGACTTACAGGATTCGTCTATGAGTTCCCCTTTGAAAACGGAGAATGTTTTCTAATAAAGAATACGTAGCAAGCATCTTATCATATTATAGGAGAAAAAGCTCTCCTGAGAAGTTCTACAGAAAACTGAAAATGGAGCAATGAATGCAGATTGATGAAAAGTATATGAAGGTAGGATCAGCGGGCAATTGCAGAAGACTTGCGGGATTACATGTGGTAAATTTTAAGTCAAATCATCCTTAAAGGTTATATCGATTCGGCATCAATAGGGATGGTACATTGGCTAGCGGAAAGCAATTGATGATCAGCATTAACAGCCGAGTCGATATAACCATGTCCGTCTGTCCGTACGAACGCACAGATCTCAGAGATATAAAGAGATAGAGGTTTGAAGTGTATGGGACAAAAACTTCTTATATCTGCAGTCAGATCCAGTTTATTTTCAATTTTAGCCACGCCCCCTACCGCCCCCGCAATTTAGAAAAAACATCATATCTCTCAGAGTTTTAAAGATAGATGGTTCGTATCTTCTGGACATAATTGGTAATCAAGATAACTTATCGATCCGCCAAAGGATTGGTGAAGATTGGATGAACGGTTGTCGAGTTATGACAAAAGACACACGAACATGGCTATATCCACGAGGCGGTTGTTGCTGATCAGGAATATGTACATATATATACATGCCATGTATACATTCAAAAAAAGTTGAAAATTAGTTATTAGCTTAGAAGGTGGCGACTTTCTGTAGCTATTTGTTTGAATTTAACTCCTTCTTGTTGAAAGAGAATGTACAAAAATTGTAGTTTGCTATGCTTTTCTCTCTCCTCAAGTTTTACGTATTGTTTTCCCTTTTCTTTTTGCAATTTTCCAGCGCATTTTTCTGCCGCGCTTCTGCCAGATGCGTGAGCTTTTGTGTGTGTGAAAACAGGTTTCACTGATTTTCAATTTCAATTGTCTAACCAAAGAAAGGGAGGGCGAGGGAGAGGGAGAGAGAGGGGGAGGGAGTGAGACATACGCATGTGTCTATTTTGTGCCATTTTTATTTGTGCACATTAGCAATTTCTTTTATTGACTCGTTGTTGCCAGCTCCAACGACATGAGCCTACCAGTCGGTCGGTCTGACCTACACTTCAGGCCCCGCCCACCCCCGTCTCGAATCTACTCCCCCCCCTCCCATCAGCACCCCCCGCCCAGCCAACCACATTGTCTCTGCTTATTGTTATGGCGCGTCTCGTTGTGTCGTCTGCTGCTGGTGGCTTCTTTTGTGGAGGCTTTTGGCGTGCGTGATTTTCCACTTGTATGTGAAGACGCCACCCCCGCCCCGCCCACCCCTCCCTTCATTCACTCACTCACATGTGTTCCGGCTTATTATGGGATCTTTGCTGCCATTGTATTTCATTGTGGCTCATTTTTGCTTAATATTCAAAACACTCCAAGCCACTTGCTTAGGAAGCGAGGCGGCAAATGGAAATAAATTTTATTAAACCAAAACTGAGATGTGTTTTGGGTGTTGAGTTGGACCACTAATTGTCCAGGAACAGTTCAGTTTCATTTCGGTTGCTTGGTTTGATGTCTGAGCTGCTCCTTTTGTTAAATAAATAATCTGAAATCTTGCATAATTTTGATTTAATTTCTTTCTTCTCCCCGTCTTCTCTTTGCAGGAGGATTATGTCTGTCCCTGTCCCTGTGTCTGTGTCTGTGTGTGTGTGGACAAAACTTAAGGCAAAACAAATTCTTATCTTATATTAATTTTAATTTTTGATAAAAAACGCAAAAAAAAAGTTGGAAGCAGTAAAAAAGTTGCACATAAAGCGCCAGCAAAAAAAGTTTTTCAATTATTGTAAAAAGTGTTAAAAACAGAGCGAGAGCGAGAGAGATAGCGAGAGAGAGTGCGAGTTTATCTTTCCTGCTTGTAAGAAAGTTTGAGAAAACGGCAAAAGGGCAAAAAAAAAGAAAACGTAATCAAATACATAAGAAGATGTGCAGCCACAGAAACCGAATTTAATTAATTGCTCGACAATTTCCAACGCGTTTAATTTTCCGCAGGGCCGCCGTCCCGCTCCCCCCCACACAAACGTCCCCGCCAAGTGAACGAGCGTGCGAGCGCGTGTGACAGAGAACGAGAGATATTCACAAGCGTCGGGGTCACCAACGACTAGGACCCAACCAGGCGGTCTAAAAACGACAACACCAAAATGAATCCGACGCCCGTGGGCATTGGATTCGGTTTTGGTCGCAAACCACCCAACAAAGCCAAAATGCGTTGCCGCCCCTGGCCGCCACCAGCCACCAAATCACAGCAACCGACACACGAACACAACGCCGGCGGCACACATAGACGATGCAATGGCGCTCCAGCAGTGACCATTTTGCTGCCACTTTTAGCCGTTGTGTTAATCAACAATCTTCTGGATAGTCCACAGGCCACAGCAGCGCAGCTGGGAGAGGCGCGTCTACGCCAGAATCCAACAGGTGAGTGCCCAAGCAAAATGTTTACATATGATTACAGGGAATAAGAGGGGGAGGGGGCAAATCTAATACCAAATCTGATTATGGGATGGGTCAGGTGTGCCGAGACTTCGCTGGCTCGTCATTTGAGTGATCGGAGTTCTACCTGTACACAAACAGCTTCTCCTTTGGCAGCAGCAACTTCTCTGCTCACATTGCCGACCCCTATTAATCACTAAACTATTCCCTGTTCGGTTGCTCCTGACTAATCGATCTCTTTTATCGATTTCCTAAGCCGACTTAAGTAAAGTCCTTTGATTGATCATTTCTTAGCTGGTTACACTGATTGATTTGTTCCTCCGATCGATTTACCCCGTTTAAAACTCAAATATTGAATGCAAATTCAAATTTCACACGACTCCGGCTGCAGGTATGCCACATTTTTGCCTTAGGAACTCAATCTGAAGTGACTTTTCTAGTTAGTCAAGACGGCGAGGATGCTTCAGCAGTGGATCAGTGGGTGTTGTGGGTTGAGGGGGTTGAGGGGGAGGGGGGGTCGAGGCGTTAGCAGGTGAAACCAGTTCAAACTGCAATCTTCAACTGCAACTTGCAACAAGTTCCACACACACACTCGCACACACCGGCAGTGCAGTCGACGTCAACGTTGCGCTTGGCTGAACTCTTTGGGCTAGCCGGCCGGTTGTTTTACTCGTTTTGTCTCCATTGGCCCCACCATTGGCTGCCCCCTCACCAACCCCTCTCTCTCTCCTCGCCTCGCTGATGTGGCTTGTAACGACAAACGTTTCGCTTCGCTCAACAACAAAGTGGGAAGATCCAAAAAGTGGGTGGGGGGGCGTGAAGAGTGAGGGGGATAACAGCGGGTGCCGGTAATAACATCATAGGTCGACCGGTCGACCGTTGTTTGTGTGTGTGTGTGTGTGTGTGTGTGTGTGTATTGTGTGACTCTCAGTTGGTCACATGTTTCGCTCTCTCTCGCTCTGGCATTCACTCAGTTTGCTCGATCGGCAAAAGGTATTTTCTTGCTTTATTCCGTTTTATGTGTTGTTGTTGTTGTTGTTGTTGTTGTTGTTGCTGTGGCTGTTGCTCTCGTGCAGCATTGGTGCCTGGCACCGGCGATCACCGTTTTCAAGCCGCGACTACATCAACAGCCACAAAGCAGCAATCAACTCTGGCAAAAGGCAGTGCATGTGCACTATGAAGCCCCCACCCCCCCGCCTCCACCGCTCCTTTTGCACAACACCACTGCACAGTGGTCCACATAGCAGTTATTTTTATCTGTGAGGAAATTTTACAATCGCAGAGTATTGATTTGAAAACTTAAATCAAAGCTTAAGGGATCAAATTTTAGAATACGTTGTAGCAAAAATGATGCACAAGTGTTGGTATTTCTGTTCAAATGAGAGGGTGATAAAAGGGGGGGTGGGGGGGTGGCCAAACAGTGACAAAAACAGTGATCTTTACAGTTATTAAACGTGGACTAAACAGTCATCAAAAGAGTGACCAAACCATAAACAAAACAGTGACCAAGCAGTGACTATACAAAGACCAAAACAGTGACCTGCACAGTCACTCTACATAAACTAAACAGTCAGCAAAATAGTGACTAAAACAGTGACCAAAGAGCGACCAAAACAGTGATCTACACTGTCACTAAGCATGGACTAAACAGTCACCAAAGGAATGACCAAACAATAAACAAAACAGGGACCAAAACAGTGACCAAAACAGTATCTAAAACCGTGATCAAACAGTGACCATGCAACGACCAAAACAGTGACCTGGCCAGTCACTATACATGAAATAAAAAGTCACAGAAACAGTGACCAAAGTAGTGACCAAAACAATGAACAAAACAGTGATCACAACAGTGATTATAACAGTGATCAAACAGTAAACAAAACAATGACCAGCACAGTCACTAAACAATGTCTGAACAGTCACCAAAACAGACACCAAAGCAGTGACCAAGACAGTGCCCACATAATTAACAAAATAGCGACTAAAACAGTGACTAAAACAGTGACCAAATGATCAAAACAGTCACCAAAATATTGACTAATGAATCACCAAAAACAGTGCCACAAAAGTAACAAAACAGAAACCAAAATAGTATATAAAAAGGGTAACCAAACAGTGACCAAAACAGTGACCCAAACAGTGACCAAGGAATCACCAAAATAGGCACCAAAACATTGTCTAAACAGTGACTATATCATCCCAAGAAGAGACGCATTTCGACCAAATACACTCATAAAACATTCGCCCTGAAAACTGGAAATTCTCCTATGAAATCCGTCTTAAGGCGATTCACCCTGAAATTAAGAAAAATATTTTCTCATTTATGGAAAACTTTCAAAGTTTCAGAAAAATTCTCCATAAATGAGAAAAAGTTTTCATACTTTCAGGGTGAATTAAGAAGAATTTTTAGTTTTCAGAGCGAATTGTTTTACCAGTGTAGTATCGACCAGAAAACAATGAAAAATGATTGGGCGTCCCTAAAAGATCGTAGGATCGGCAGTCTCTTCTTCTGGTTACAATCCCGTATGGGATATAGGGGCATCGACGGCACCTCTCTTCCATCGAACTCTGTTGTTAGGCTTCGTTTTGAGCTCTCTCGAATGTTTTACCGACATTCCTCATCCGAGATACTTTGGCTATGCCAGGTATTTGCCTGACTCCGTCCAACGGGTTACATTTCACTGCCCTCCCAGCAATGTTGTTTGTTAGTTTGTTCATTTCATTCTGCGTACTATGGTGTCAACACTCTTTACTCTGAGTCTCCGTTTTCGGATCATGATAGGTAATAGTCCTGAACTACTTCTTACTCCTTTAAATGTACATTTGTGGAAATTGTTCACAGTTTTACAAAAAAAAGTGTTTATAATTTATTAATAATCTACATCAAAGTGGAAATATCTTGGTTTTTGGCGATTTTAACTTGATATTTGTAGGTAAAAACTTTGTCATAGATCAGCCTTTTAATCAGTTTCTCCATAAATACAATTAAAACTTTTGACCAAGATGTCAATCCGTGTGGACCCACTGTGCATTGTAGAGGCAAACATATAAACAGACAATGTGTGTGTGTGTGTGTGTGTGAGTGTGCGTGTATATGTGGTTAAATGAGTTTTGCAAATGAATGAGAAATGTCATCATCATCGATTTAAATTATCCCTCCCACCGACTGACTGGCTGCCTTCTTCTAGCTGTGCCAACTTCCCTTAGATTCATCGAACTGTTGTTGCCATTTGATTTGCTGGCCACTGCCACTGGCGAAAGTTGACGACGACGACAACATCAAAGTTCACAAAAGTTTGCCGCCTGCTTTTTGGTCAAAGTATTAGCAAAAGTTATTTGCCCACAGAGCAGGGCGAGCGACCACAGCATCAGCAGCAGCAGCAGCAGCAGCAACAGCAGCAACGGCAGCAGCAACATCAACATCAAAAGGCAACTGGCTACACACACTGCAATTAACTTTGCGGTCACACAACCCAAAACGTAGCCAACCACCCACCCACCACTGGCCAGCTGCCTTTGTGCAGGAGTAGGGCAGCAGCAGCAGCAGCAGCAGCAGAAGAAGAAGCTGCAGCAGCAACACCAACAGCAGCAACAGCAACACTGGCAGTGGCAGTGGCAGTGGCTGTTGCTGCGGTTGTTGCAGTTGCAGTTGCTGATTGCTGCTGTTGTGATTAAAGGCCAAATGACAAACCGGGACAGCAAAATGATGGAATGCTCTTTAGAATAATCTCCAACAAACAAACAAAAAAAGTGAGCAAAATTGACTTTGTCAGCTGGATTCGCCAAAGCATTCAATGGGTGTCCGTCTGTAACCAGCACATGGATGGCGTTGCCATACTGTTGGGATTGTTGTTGTGCCATGTTTATTAAATGCCATTAAGGCCATTTCTTCTTTGGCTTGGGCACTTTGTGGGGCGCCAGCCAAGCACTCGGAAGTGCCTCTTTCTGTGCGGGAGAGTTGCATTGTCAGCAACAAATTGCAAACAGCAGCAGCAACTACACTTGGCTCAAATGTCAAAAGGTACAGCGGCAACAGCTACAGCAACAACTGCAGCAACTACAAAGCACAATCAGCAAATTGCATTAAATGACTTTGTATGCCAGATTTATCAGGGACGGGGGAGCGAGGGCAAGTGGAGGGGTCCATCCCTTCTGTCACATGAGTTGACTCGCTTGAAATTGGACTTGAACCGTTGCCCCCTGATAATGACTTTGGGATAGAGGGTGTCCAAATTAGACAATTAAAGCGTTGAACTTTGCTCAAATCACAATTTTTTCTGGGAATTGTTCAGTTTTTGAGTTGTGCTGGAAAAAAAATGGTGTGGGGGAGTCCCCCCCAAGGCAAAAAACCATGCAAGTGAGAGAGAGAGAGAGAGCATGAAGCAGCAAAAAAAAGTGCACAACTAAACAAAGCAACTTACTTTTTCCACTCACTTCAAATTAAGTAACTGATTTTATTCACTGAAATGGTCCGATTTTTGTTTACTCAACCTCGTAGAGTGCAACTCATAGGCAAGCCGGCTGCAACTCAGCAGCATGAGAAGAGAAAGAGTTGTAATTTTAGAGGAAGTGGAAGTGTAAATCAGTATTAAACTAAAATTCTGCTCGTATTACTATTCTTAGCCCTAGTAAGACAACGAACCATTTTCCGACCGATCGTTCGTATGGGAGCTATATGATATAGTTAACCGATTTGAACCAAAATTTGTAGACTTAGCTAAAAGCAGGTGAAACAAACGAAAACACAATTTCGGTATGCTACCATTAAAAACAAAAAAGTTTTCCCTACTAAGACTGTTTTTTTGGACCCATCCTTTGTATGGCAGCTATGCCATATAGTTGTCCGATTTTCATCAAACTTGACAAAATTATAAGAAAGCATAGAAAACTTATGAATACAAAATTTGGAGACGCTTCCATTGAAAAGAAAAAAGTTGTTCATACTAAAACTTGTTTTTCGACCGATTGCTTCTATGGGAGCTATAAGATATAGTCAGCCGATACGGTCGGTTCCAACATATTAGTAGCGGGCAACAAAAAGAAGACTCAGCGCAAAATTTCAGCTCGATAGCTTTAAAACTGAGCGACTTGTTGGCGTAGAAACATGCGGCTCAGATAAGTATGCAACGTTTTTTTAATTTTGACATTTATTATCTGATCTTGATGCAAATTGTGTGAGATTGTAGATATTGGCCACATACACAACACTGCAACACTTAGAAAATGTAGGCAATATTGACTCGATTATTGATGCCGATCAAGAATATATATACACCTTATTGGGTCGGAGGAGGCTACATACATTTGCACGACTTTAGTATACCCTGTTTACCTTTCGAGTAACGGGTATAATGAGATTGTTTCAACTTAAGCTCGAGTACAAGCCATCTTTATACAAGATTCGTGAATTGATATTTAAGTTCTGTTTATAAGCTTGAGTTGCGATTTCCCTGATGTACAACGGAGTGCGTTTCGTCTTGGTTTCGAGACTATAACATTGGTTTTAGATAGATCTGCTATGTGGTAAGCTTTCTTAGTCGTGTCTTCTAGACATATTGAACCCACGATTACAGTAATCTGTCATGGTGGGTGCTGCCCGCTTTTCAGGCTTCAGGCTCTCTTATTCTCTTAGGTCTATAGGTTGTCAAGATGAACTATGGTGTTAAGCGCTTCAGTTGGGGTGATTCGGACAGCTTCTCTGTACTTTCTGCATAGAGTTGAGGGCTGTTGGTACCCGAGTGTTGGCCACCAGACGAATACTTAACAGAGCTGTTTTGGACTGTACTGTCTATGTGTATTTGCCTGCTAACTTATATGAAAAGAGGACAATGGATGCAAAGGATGGATGCTTTACTTGTTCCGTAATGTTGTCCTGCTCGAATACTTTTCCTGTTCAGAACTAAGGCCAGGTACTTGGCTTTCTTTTCGAACTTTAGACTCAGTATAGGACTTTTGTATCTGCTTTGTATCTGAAATGGAACTAGTTCTGGGCTTAGAAAGGTGCACTTTGTAAGCATTGTTTGCGTGGATTTATAAGATGAGCTTCCATTTTCGGGAACCCACCTCGTTTAAAAATAAGAAACGTGCTCTCAAGTCAATGAACGCTTCAGTTTTAAATATTTGCCCCATAAATTAGTAACCGCTTGTGACTTTCAGCCTTTGGCCGGGTATTGATTAACACTTGGCACCCATTAAATAAGAAAGGAAAAGAAAAACAACAACAACAAAACCATAAAAATCCGCCGCCTGACCAACATTTCCAGCATTTCCCCAGTCACCTATGGAAGCATAAAATTACGAAAATGCCTCTCAGACAACAAAACAAAAGCCAGACACAAAAAAAAGTACAGAGAAATGCTGTGCTTGCTGTTGTTGCTGTTGCTGTTGTTGTTGCCGCTGTTGAAATTATGAATCAGGAAGTCTTAATAAGCGCAATTTCAAGTCGTTAGTCACACGGAGTAAAAATGTGGAAGCTCTCGAGGCACGTCTTGGACAGCAGCGAGAATGGGCGAGGGCGAGGGCGAGTGCGAGGCAGGGGGGCAGGGAGAGAACGTGGACTATTAGCGCCTGTATGCGGCTATATACGAATACAAACACAACTATATAGTATATATGGGGGCGGTCATTTGGCAGTTGTTGATTTTAATTAAGTGAAAACGTTTTAATGTTCGCGCCACAGATTTCATGCCCTTGATGCTAAATGTGTGGGCAACGGGAAAAGGGAGGGAGAAGAAGACATTTGATTGCAAATCGCAGAGCAAAGCAGATACCCTGAGTGCCCATCTTTATGCCATGTTGGTCCAGTGTGTTAATCAATTATGGCGATTGGAAATCGAGCACTGCATTCGGTCACCGTTGGCCCAGAGCGTTTGCTTATGCAGAACAGAAAAACCAATTTTCCAAGCCATCAATTCTATCGTTTGTCGGCCACACAAATTAAATGTAGCCCAAAAACCCAGCAACAGCATATCCATCCTGTCGAGAGTGAGCTCAACGTGTTTTCTCTCTACTTAACGAATTTATTATGCATGATGCCGGCTTATTGGGCCGTCAGTGGGGATTCCCCCGTATCAAATGTGAGTTTGTTTCCTTCGATTTAGGGAACTGCAACGTGCAACATGCAGCAGCAGCACACACTCGGGCGCAAGACTTAATCACATTTGCATCTATGCATACTTTTAATACATATCAATAGTTAAGCGGCTTAATATCCACACACACACACAGCCTCGATTCCTTCTACTCTCCATGTCCGTGTGTGTGTGTGTGTGCTTCGTTTTTTTGCCCTCTATAATTGAAATGTTATCGATTGAATAGCGTATTTATTTAAATTAAATGCAACATGCATCAGGCAACAAATCCGCAAAAATGAACAAAAACTAGAAATGAAATGAAAAGAAATAAACATTTCAATTTAGATGCGAGTGAATGAAAACTCACAGAAGCAAACGCCACCTGCCAACTGATATCCTCTTGCCTCTTGGTTAAGCTGATATGAGAGTGTCAGTTAGTTGGCTGATGTACTGAGCAAAGACTGAGAGATTGTAGCTTACTCTGCATCTTCTTAAGTCTTGTGGCTAACTGTTATCGTTCAAATGTGCCGCCACACGAAAGTAATCACAGAAAGAGATAGACCCAATTGGCAAGGATAGTTTTTAGTATTTACACAGATCTGAAATCAATCCGAAATGGGATTGAAAACAGGGTAATCCCGTAGCAGGCTTAAAATTGTCCTGTTTTATGGGATTAAAAAATAAAAATTGTGAGTGTAATCAATCTTTTTTGGGATCGTATCAAGACTATCCTGGATTACCCTGTTTTCAATCCCGTTTTGGATCGATTTCTTTTTTCAGTGTACACCCCTGCAAAGGGTATTATAATTTTGCCCAGAAGCTTGCAACGCATTAAAATATACATTTCCGACCCCATAAACCATATATATTCTTGATCAGCTGAGTCGATTGAGCTTTGTCCGTCCGTCCGTCAGTTTCTAAGGGAACTGGTCCCTCTGTTTTGAAGCTATGGAGACGAAATTTTGCACAGAGTCTTCTTTTTGCTGCAAGCTACTAACACATATGTTGGAACCGACCGTATCGGCTGACTATATCTTATAGCTACCATAGCAACAATCGGTCGGAAAACTAGTTTTAGTATGAAAAACTTATTTCTTTTCAATGGAAGCGTCTCCAAACTTTGTATTCATAAGTTTTCTATATATTTTTATAACTCTGCCAAGTTTGATGAAAATCGTACAACTATATGGTATAGCTGTTATACAAAAGATAGGTCTGAAAAACAGTCTTAGTTTGTTTTTAATGTTAGCATCCTGCAATTTTGTATTTGCTTGTTTCACATGCTCTTACCTAGTTCCACAAATTTTTGTCCAAATCGGATGACTATATTATGTAGCTTCCATATGAACAATCGGTCGGAAAATTGGTCGTTGTGGAAAAAAAACTATTTTTTAAAATATTTAACCGAGCAAGGGTATAAAAACTTCGGCACAGACAAAGTAAGCTTAGCTTTCTCGTTTTTTTCATCTTATTTTCATCTTCTTTGGATGATTTTTAGCTCCCTTGGATGAAAGTTAAAAGATCCATTTGACATAAAATGTATATTTTGATTTGCATTCCAAATGAATACCGAAATCATCCAAAGGATACTTTTTAATAACCTACTTCTTCCTCTTTGTAGGAATAGCTAATGAAGGCCATCCATAAAACGGAACTGAAAGCCCCTTTGAGTCTTCAGTCGAAGACCACAGCTTTTTAGACCAAAACAAAATCCCGCCAAAATTTCAAATTCTTCCAAACTGATCGGAAATGTAGATAATATTATTTATATAGGGTATAACTTTTCACACAAAGTCTTAAACATAGTTTTCACTGGTCCTATTGCAATTATAGCAAAACACTTCTTTATGCTCAAAATTTGAAGTCATGTACCAAAAACCCTTTTTTGTTTATCTTACTCACTTAAACTTAAATAAATCTCGCATGGAGACAGTCATTGCTCATATCCTGGCAGTTCCAAAAGTCACGAGCAGAATCTAAAATATTATAATCCATGACTCTACACATTACAGGCCTGACATTTTAAGGTTTATTTTTACAAATTTGTACTTGGGCCATCACTGGCTTAATTATTTTATTTTAGACAATTTTTTTTAAAGCTTTATTATCAAAGCCTAATTAATTCTTTGTAGAACAAATGTAGTCCCCATGAATTTGGTTAGTATGTGACCAAGTTATTCGCCAATTGCTAAGTACATATTAACAATCTAGTATTTATTTGTTGTGTGTGCTTTTGCATTGGTGCCCCTAAAAGCTATGTTTTATATGGAGACAAGCTTAAATAATACTTATCAAATACTATAAAATGTCTGCTTCCAGATTAACATTCTCCGTATAATGTTACCCAAGAAATATTTACATTTTTTGGCTGTGATTTGCGCCACTAATCCACTTATTGTTTCATGGACTCAGTTTTCAAATATCATGTAGAAGACTGTGAGCTAACTGGTGCCTTTTGTAGAGCAGGTGCTAAATGTCAACTCGAATTATAATTATTAGTGTGACTATTTCCATACGCTGTACCAAAGTAAGAAATTGGGCTGAAAGAACAAAGAAATTAGCCAAATTTTCAGCTGAGTGCTTATAAAATAGCTCAAGGCTTAGATTCTAATGCAGATTTTGTTAAATGAAAGATGTAGATATGTAGATGAATGGTCTAAAAGGTAAAGGTAAAGTGTTTCAGGTTATCAGCGGGTAGTAAAGCAACTATGTTGAGTTCTACCACGTAATAGTTGGGGAAAATTGTGAAGTAATGACCACCTATTTAATAATTTTGCCAACTTGAGCAGAGACCTACAAGAAGAATTCAATGATATATCAATACTACTTGAGTCGACAGTCGACTGGCAAAGGCTTCTTATGAGAGACCTTGCTGGGCCTTGAAACAGCTGTAAAGCTAACGAGCTTCCTTTCTGGTGTTATGTGCTCCAGTTTAAAGTTATGCGAAATCATAACATGACCTGTAAACGGCTAAATATTTCAGTTAACTTAAGCTGACAACTTTATTCTACATTCAACTTCAATCTAACCCTACCTATGGACTCTAATCGAATCAACAGCACAGCCAATTAAAGAAAATTTGTGTCAAATTAAATTGAATTATTACCTTTCCTTAAACTTTTGAATTATTTATACAGTAATATGAATATTCTTAAAAACAATCAAAAGACCAGGAAACTTGCAGAAATATACTAACGAAGCTGCCAACTTAATCAATAAAGCTTATTAGCTCTGCCAACTGGCAGTTTATAAGTGTATAGTAGGTGTGAAATCACTAAGATCTACTAAACACTGCAGCCTGTTGACCTGTTGATGGTTTTGCTAAGAGCTATCAACTGGATCAAAAACTGAAAAGATAAACATGAATCTTTAAGTAACATACAAACAGCAAAGACAAATATGATTGAATAGAAAGTTGCCAGCTTGCTGAAATGATTTTTAAGCGCTATTAGTTAGAAATAAAGGTGTGATATTAAGTGAAACTGAGTCAGTTTAAAGTGATATTAAGCCTGCCCAACTGGCTAAAATAGTTGTGCTTAGGCTGTGAACAAAAGTTTTTACTTGTAGCTTTTAAAAGGCGGGCTGCCCACTTGTGGCATTTCAAACAAAAACTAGTTCAAATTGACAAAAATACCAAATCAACTTCCTAAATATCTAAGAGAATAGTTAAATTTCTTCCAGCAAAACAACTTTTGGAAAAGGTTTTAAAAGGAAATACAAGGCTGTCAACCTGCCAAAAGCTCTAAGCAAAGAGCTAAATTTTCTCTAAAATTTAATAAAAAGACTGTCCTTCTGCCCAAAACTCTAAGCAAATAATTGGCTTTATATTAAAGTTATTAAACAGGGCTGCCAACTTGCCCCAAAACTTTTACAAACGAGCTGATAAAGAAATATAGCTAAGCTAAAAAGACTGCCAACTTGTCAAAAGTTTTAAGCAGAGAGTTGAATTTCCTCCAAAAATTAATAATATGGCTGCCCACTTATCAAAAACTTTAGGTAGATAATAAAATGCATAAAAAACAAAGTGAGAAAGTCAATGAAGTCCGTTTATATCAGGTGAACAATGTCAATATTTTGCTTTGTTAATTGGTTCTTATTACGGGGTTTTAGTTAACTTTCAAGATCTTAGAAGGAATTTCACTAAAATGTCAGTCTCATAAAATATTTACAAAGATTTGTTTAGCAATGTCAATGGAACTTGTAGCGGCTGTGGTACAGCAGGTAGTGTGTGTCCCTGCTGTGCAAGAGGTTGTGGGTTCAATCCGGGACATCGGGACATCTACTGAATAAGTTTTTTGTTTATAAACTTTATTGCCATTTTCTAATCTACTACATAGAGCTATCTGTCACATAAACCTACAAATAACAGAGCGAAATCTACGCTTATCTGACACATGGCAGCTAATAAGAAGTTGAGAAATCGGCCCTTAGTAACGAGAGATGAAAAGCTTCTCAAACTTTAGCCATTCGGATTTGGTGTTAAACTGTAGGTTCCTTTCTCTTGTGAGAAATACACAGCCAAAACAGTGAGAGAAGCTTGCCTTGTGCCTTTCATTTACAACACAATTTGCACAAGCTTGCCTTACTAATAAGCTTCATCGATCACGTTTGCAGTTCTAATTGAAACTAACATTCATTACCAGATTAATTGGTTCCCATTGGCAGCGCTCTTCTTGGAAGTATGGATGAGTTGACAGCTTTGTTCAAGCTAATACACAGATTGGCAGCTCTGTGTGTTATAGCAGAGCCACACAAGCTGCCTCAACTGTTGTAGCAAAACTCCTCGTTTGTTAGCTCAGCTTGACTTTATTAAAGCAAGCAAGAAAGTAGGTCAGACCCGACTGTAATATACTCTGTTAGAACAAAAGTGTATGCTCTGGTTGTGTTTTGATGCCGTAGCTCGACTATTCCTTGGCGGATCTACAGATAAATCGGATTTCTTCTAGACATATAGAAGGTACTAACAGGTACCAGACCCTTTTTCGATGAAATTGTGGGAGATAACAAAACTTGTCTGGGTTCCTCATTTGAATCTCTCACCGCATTTGAGATCTGACCTACTGTTGATGCTAATTCAGACTATATATATATATTTTGTATGGGGTCGAAGATGTATACTCCCCCGCCTGTAACATACTGTTGCTCGACTTTATGATCCCCTCTTCCTCCCCCATTTGCCACATGTACAGGGTATTTCAAAATCAAAGACTGATACTAAAACAATGAATGGCATTTGTTGGGCTTGATGAAAACTGATATTTCATTTGGAAAACGGCTAGTTTCCATTGTGCGTTTTCGCATTCCAGTGGAACATGTAAATATGCAGTGCATGCTGTGTTAGTTCGGGGAAGCTGTTTAGTTTAGTACAATATGCCCATGCTGCGTATACGTAATATTCACAGAAATGCACACAAATCGCATATTTTATGCATTCTAACTGTGCTTTCTGGTGCCTGCTGTGTGCGACGACGACGACGACGAGTGTGATGGCTGGGAAAGTTAATTGTTTTTGAATAATTAATTAGAAAATAGGCCATACACACACACACACACACGCACACGCACACACGCATGCACTCATTTCAGTGTCGATAACGAGATTTCGATTTGGGGTTTTCGGGGATTCCCCTGGATGCAATAAAAATAATTATCTACAAAGAATCAAGTCTGCCAATTCTATATATATATATATATATAGAACCTTTTGTTGGTTTCCCTCGCAACCGAATTAAGTTTTAAAATATTCCCTTTTTGCGTTTACCCAGCGTAAGGGATTAAATCGATTTCGGTCGCTCGCCGCTCGCCTCTCTCGCTCTCCCCCGTTGATGTTGTTATTATTTTTTAATCTGCGCTTAAATTGTGCCAATTCTTTTTGTTGGGCCAAAACGAGTTTAAGCAATTTCTCACCAAATTCTCACCTCATTTGCCTAATGAAATGTGCCTGTCGCTGTTGATTCCCGCTCCTGTCATATGTTTTTTAATCAAGTTTGATTTCCTCCCGCTATTCGCTGCATAATGCACTTATTTGCAGCAAAATTAATTGAATGGCACAATTTTCTGCCTGAAATGTGCAAAAATTCTTGCCAACATTCGGGCGGGGGGAGGCAGCCCGCCATTTGGGTCGTGATTTTTTATGATTACTTTTTTTCGTTGTTGTTTTTCTTGACGTTTTTTCATTCGGGCTGGCGCAGAGTTTGTGTTTTTTGTTTCCTCGTTTTTTTCTTTGTTTTTTTGTTTTTTGTTATCTTTCTGAATGTGCATAAACGAATTTGCATGGCCGATCCGATGAAATAAATGCGCGAATTTATACATTTTACCCCTGGCAACCTGCTACCCCCGTACAGCACTTAAGCTGTAGCAACACTTAATGCTCTTACCGGTTAACAATAAAAATATAACAAATAAAAAGGTAGCAGTGTGGGTTTTTGTATGGAGACTGCATGCGTCATATGCGTCACGCGTGACAAAAAGGGCAAGATTTGGAATTTCTCTGAATATGCTTTATACTTTATGCGTCACGCTTAGCCATAGAAGTTTCAATACAACAAACTTCTCAAAAAGAGCTTCCTTTACGCTCTTCTAATCCTCATTCGTACATAGAAAGAAAACTTGTCAAGCGTCACGCGTAACTGAGAGCGCGTTTTAGGCATTGTAAAACACTGAGAACGTCACGCATCATGCTTAAAAATTACAAACAGAGAATTTCGGTTGCATTAACTTCGTCGTATAAATATCGTCTTAGCTTAATATCAAATATGTCAAGCGTCACGCGTAACTGCGAACGCTTTTTAAGCTTTGTAAAACACTGAGAACGTCATGCATCATGCTAAAAACATACAAACAGAGAGTTTCGATTTCCCCAATTTTATTAAATTTCATCGTATAAATATCGTCTTAACTTAATATCAAATATGTCAAGCGTCACGCGTAACTGCGAACGCTTTTTAAGCTTTGTAAAACACTGAGAACGTCATGCATCATGCTTAAAACATTCCTACAAACAAAGAATTTCGATTTCAGCAATTCTATTCAATTTCATCGTATAAATATCGTCCAAGGGCCAATTTTTTCATCTTCCACATAGTTGCTATGTGTCAGATAAACTGAGATTTTGATCTGTTTATATGACAGATAGCTGTTTGTAGAAGCTAAAAAACCGGCCCTTAGCTTAATACAAAATATGTCCAGCGTCACGCGTAACTGAGAGCACTTTTTAAGTGCTGTAAAATACTGAAAGCGTCAAGCATCACTCGTAAGACTCGAGCGTTCTGTTTTGCAACTACAATACCTTTGAAATAGTTCGGACTCAGCTGATGAAGCCTAATTTGTTGAATTCTATTCCTGTTCCTTTCCTTAGTGGCAATGTTATCGATAATGTGCTCTACTCTCTCTTCTTTCAATGAACCCAGCTATGCCTTGACTCCTGACTCCCTCTCTAGGTAATGCATCATGCATCACTCGTAACTCTTAGCTTAACAGTAGGTAGAGCATTCCAGAGTCGTCAACTTGTTCTTCAATCGGTTATTGCAAATTACATATGGAAAAAGCTTTCAGCTAGCGACATTTTACTGTGTGTTTCTTTTTTTTTAGCCGTGTTGTTGTTATTTTTATTTCTTTTCCATTTCAAAATGCAAAAGGGACTTAAATTGTAATATTGAATTAGTGTTGTTGTCAGCCAACTGCATGAAATTGCTTGATTAACTCTTTTTTTCCTGGGATTTGTACGGGCACACCTGTGCATATGTGTGTGTGCGTGTGTGTGTGTGGGGGGGTTGGAGGGCGGAACCGGCAGTTGTCCTGACTGCAATATTTGTGTGTCACAGTCACAATTTGCTGAAAGAAGTCAATGACCATAAAAGTCAACACTCACTCGACGGCTCACACAACCATATATACACACACACACACACACACACACCGGCAGAGCGAATAGAGCCGAAATGAGGTGAGGAGAGGTGGGTGAGTGAGTGTGTGTGAGTGAAAGGCAGACGACGGACGAGTGGCGACATCTAGCGGCAGCATTTTGCCTTCCGGCCAAATGCGCCAACTAAAAGAGACAAAAAGTGCGTGTAAGAGCGAGTGAGAGAGCAAGCAAGCCGGCAAAAAGGTAGGCTTTGCAATGCAAATTTCAAGTAGCCCACGAGGCGTGAGTTTTAATGTGTGTGTGTGTGTGCCATATTTTTTAAACTGCCAGCGCTTTGAGTTAGGTGAAAACCTGTTAACACTTAGTTGACTGGAAATATTTCAAAATATATCAAAATATAAAAGAAAGATTTCTTTGCACCACATGAGCTAGATTTAGTTGCGAACTGGGGTGTGTGTGTGTGTTTGACTGAGCCGAAAGCAGGGCAGATTTACCTGAAGAAAATTGCTTGACAAATAACAACAACCTCAAGAGATAGAGAGAGAGAGAGAGACAGATATAGAAAGCCTTATAATCAGTGCGGCCAATTTAGCTATTTTCCCCACCAGATCTAGCTTTTTTGTAAGGACGAAAGCCGTTAACTACTTAAACCTGCAATTCTAGCTATTTTGCGCCATTTTCTAGCTATTTCGGAAGAGCACCAATTCTGATTGAAATGTTTTTAACATGAATTAGCCCGTTTTGAGATATTTTGAGCGTGTAACATTATTCCGTTATTAATATAGATATCCATTTATCAAATTTGAATACTTTCAATTGATATTAGTGACTGTTTTCAATCGGATGTCTATAACATATAGCTGCCATAGGAACAATCGGTCGAAAAACTAATTCTAGTCAGAAAAACTTTTTTGTTTTTAATGCAAACGTCTCTAAACGTCTCGTTTTTCTTAGTTTGCTATGTTTTTCCATGATTTCACTAAGTTTGGTCGAAATCGGACATCTATTTAGAATAGCTGCCTTAGAAAAGTAAGGTTAGAAAAATAGTCTTGGTAAGAAAAACTTTTTTGTTTTCAATGTAAACCTCTTTAAAATTGGCTTATATTTATTTTATAAGCTTTCACACCATTTTTAAAAGTTTTGTCAAAATCGGTTGACTATAGGTAATAGCTGCCATAGGAATGATCGATCGAGAAACTAGTTTTAGTGAGAAAAACTTTTTTGTTTTCAATGGAAACGCCTTCAAACTTTGTTTTTTTCTTAGTTTGCTATGCTTAACCATGATTCTGCCAAGTTTGGTTGAAATCAGACATCTATATAGTATAGCTGTCATAGAAAAGTGAGGTTACAAAGTAGTCTTAATGAGAAAAACTGCAAAGCTGCAAGGGTATAGAAATATCGGACCAGCCGAAGTTAACTTAACTCTATTTTTTAAGCCTGAATTTGGCAGGGACAAAACATATGCAGGCCAGTTCCCATTTCCGAGAGCAGTTAAAAGAATACCCTGTGCTAAATTTCAGCTCAATAGTTTTACAACTGAGGAATACTTTGCATTGAAAAAGCTTAGTCGACTCAGCTCGTCAGGCTGAACAGGAATATATACACTTTATGTGGTCTAAAATGACGCCTTCAAAGCGTTTCAAAGTCAGTCAACGAAAGTGTATGCTCAATCTACATTGTGAAGAAAGCAGCGAACATTCTTTTGCTCATAGCTTGATCGTCGTTCATTCGCTTTTTAATTGGCAAAAAGGTAAAACCTTTTTTCTATTAAGCTGTGCCACAAAAATTGTTTAAATCTAATAAGTACTCTATACAAAGTACTCGTTACCAAAATCTTGACACACAGTACTGGAAAATCAGTACTCGATACTCTTAACTCGATTCTCTGAACTCGATACACAGTACTTAATACCAAGAACTCGATACTGGGTATTCAAAACTAAGAAATCGACTCTCTGTATGTGATACTCTGTATTAAATACTCATTACTCGAATACTTAGAACTGAGTACCAAATAGTAAGCAATCAGTGCTCGATGCCGAGTACTTGAAACGCTTGTCAGCAACACCACAAAATAAAACATTTGGCTTCCAGTTAATTTATACTTTCCCGACTCTTAAGAAAGGGAAAGGATTCACATCAAAATACATTTTAAAAAACTCTCAAAATTCTCTAAATTTAGTTTAATGCCTAAAAAATGTGCAGAAACTTAGTCACCACTTAAAAGAGTACTAAAAATTGGACAACCTGTATTCATCTGAGCTTAAGGCAATATTTCGAGGAGTTTCTTAATGCAAAAAGAGTGAGAAAATGATGGTAAAAAAGTCAAATGGAGCAGAAATCCAACATTTTTGATACTATTAGTTATAGGACTGCCCTCGCATCACTTAGCTTATAAGGTTAAGACAGATTTCTAACCTATACTGGCCTAAATTTGATTGAATATAGTACAACCTTTATGGTAAATCTTGCACTGTTTAAGTGCAACCCCAATTGCCAGTTGTGCCCTCCAACCAATCGATTCAAAAACAGCAAAAAAAAGTAAACCAAATGATTACAACACAGCTTTTCTTACCTTTTCTGCAGTCTTTTCTAGGTTTCTGGGTTTCAGTTTCAGCTGTGCAGTGTAAACAGGCTAAAAGAAGAGGGCAGACGTGCCATAAAAAAAAGCGAAAAACCTCCATTTGGCCTTTTGCTTTAGAAAGCTTCATTCATGGATGCCAGACACAAACACTCGCACACACACTTGCACAACCAAAACACACCCAGTCTTTGCGGTCTTTTAAGCTTGTTGCGGTGTTCCGTTTGCCGTCTTCTTCAGGCCAGGCCGAGACCTCAGTCCAGCCCCAGCCTCAGCCTCAGCCCCAGTCGGTCTGTGTGGATGGACACACACAGATGCCAAAGCCATAAATATGCGGCTGCTTAGCGTTACCAGCTGCTGTCGACGCCTGACGCCGCCACCCCCGCCCCTGCCCACCGGCACCCGCTCAATTATAGTGGATTTGTATACAAAATAGCAATTGAAAATGCCAAACATGCCCAGGCCCCTTTTGGCCGGCTCTACTGGTATTTCCTGTCTCAACTTAAAGACAAATTAGCCAACTTCCCTCATCATCGTCTCCTACTTACACGCTGCAACAGCGTTGACAGCTCGAAATACGAAACTGAGACTCACCAGTCGCTGCGCCCCGCCCGCCTTCCCCCCCTGACCGTGTCAAGGTGTCCGGGAAAAACTTTTTAATTACTTGCATTTGTCTTTGGCTTTGGGCTAACCTTATCAAGTTCAATGATTGATTATCATGAAATATCTAGAATATCAGTGTATTCGACCCTTTTTTCAGTCGGCCAAGTGCCCTCGCGCTGTGGAGAGGAGAGCAAAAAGCAGAAAGAAAACTGTTTATAAATTAACTTTTCGTTTTTTTCTCTACCTCCTGCTGTTTTGCCCCGGCTGCAGAGATTTTAACTGTGACGGTCACTGCAGCTGCTTGGGGTTCTACATTTCACCTCGTCCACCCACTCATTAAGTTGCATCTGTGCAGCTCTCGAGTTTTGTGGAGTTTTTAGTTTTTTTTTTTTTGTTGCTGCTACACAAAAATGTCCACTCAAATGGCGTTTAGCGTGCAATTATGAGTAGTTCTTGGCTTTGCTTTCTTTCGTTGTGTTGGTTTTTTTTTTAGGTTGCTTTTTTTCCAGCTTCTGTTGAACCTGGGGTAGCAAAAGGTTGTATGGGGGCTATGTATTTTTCGGTTCGAGCTCGATTCTGAACAGGTTAAATGTCCAACACGATATTACTGTCCTACAAAATAACTTTTGAATTCTGTAATGTGGCTCTGAACCACTTTTGAACCGTTGTTAAGAGCTTTCGAATCGATTCACAGTTATGACACATAGTTTGAGGCTCTTTTCAGATCGATTTGCAAAAATATTACAAACATGCAAATAGACAAACAATCAAACAGACAAATATACAAACAAGCAAACATACAAACAAGCAAACACACAAACATACTAACATACAAACACG
Organism: Lordiphosa fenestrarum; assembly: GCA_035044985.1. Taxonomy (NCBI): domain Eukaryota; kingdom Metazoa; phylum Arthropoda; class Insecta; order Diptera; family Drosophilidae; genus Lordiphosa; species Lordiphosa fenestrarum. The sequence goes on from JAWNNO010004426.1 coordinate 919,996, forward strand.
CAAACATACAAACATAGAAACATAGGAACATGCAAACATAGGAACATGCAAACATTCAAACGTGATAACAGACAAATATGCAAACATACAAAACCCTTGTAAAGTAATACTTAGCGGTAGTTCCGTAAGAAGGAATCGGAGGGTGGGGGTTGTTTTAGTGGGTGAGGAATTCCGAGTCCCACACTTCTTTGCTTTTAATGCTTTCCCACCTATACAAAAAAAAAAAACTAACAAACAGACAAACATGCAAACATGCAAACATGCAAACATGCAAACATGCAAACATACAAATATACAATTATGCAAACATGCAAACATGCAAACATACAAACATACAAACATGCAAACATACAAACATACAAACATGCAAACATACAAACACACAAACACACAAACATACAAACTAACAAACGCACACACTTTTCTTTGCTCTAAGCTAAAGTTTCCTAGGGTAACTCAAAGCCCATCAATATTGCTTGGTAGCTGTCCCCCTGATTGTGTCTCATTTGCAGTGAAAAAGCAGCCGAAGAATTAAAAGTAGTCAAAGAGAACAACTCTCCGGCTTTAATTGCTGCCACAGTTTCTTTTATTTAATTTCTTTTCCTCTCCCCATTTAAATTTTTTGCATTTCTTTATTTTTATGTGTACTTTTTATTTTGTGTCGCAACTTTAATTCACATTCTACGTTCTGTACAAACAAACAACAACAACAACAAAAAATAATAAAAATGGCATACCCATTTAGGTGGACGAAGGGGGACGTGGGCGTGTCCTCTGCCTTTCCAGTAGGCATTGAGGCGTAACAAAGCCGACTTAATGACTCCAACAGCCCACAGACAAACACAACGCACAAAGCAAAGAATTAAATAGAAATAAAAGAAGAAGCGCCAAGACACAAATTAAAAATGACTTTAAAACGCAAATGAAATGCAATTTAAGGGAATTTTAATGATGTTAACCCCCCCCACACCCCCATCCCCCAGCCACCGGCGCCCTCCGCAAAGTGAAGTGTCAACAACAGGGCCTGAAAAATGATTTGCTGACATTGACGAAGATATTTCACAGTTGACCTTTGTGAATGTGACTTTGCGAGAGCGAAAAAAAACAAACAAACAAACAGCAAAATAACAGAGAAAAATGTAAATGCGTTTGCTGTGGGGGCCAGCTTATTAATTTACATCAATTAGGCTCTCTAATCAAGCATCAAAAACTAAAAACCCGAGTTCCGTCTATCAACCAACTAATTGATATTCATTGTCTTGACTACAATGTATGAAGCGCTATTTGTGTGTGCTTTGTTGTAGTTGTTGTTGCTGTATTGATTGCGCAAAAAATAATAATAATTCTGCTTTGGTCATAAATCTTGCAGTTTGATTGAGGTGAATGTGTCGATCAAATGGCAACAAATTTATTTACAGAGTTGCAGAAAATTGCAAAAAAAAAGGAAGAAGAGAGGAACTGCAAGTCTTTTTAAGTATCAAGCATTAAGAACTTTGCCACATTTATGAGTTATTTTAATTTGTTTCCATTTCCTTTCTATTCTATGTTCTATCCTATGTCCCATCGAACATCCTATGCCATATCCTCTCCCAAGTCCCATCCTACATTCTATCCTATATAGTATTCCACCTTTGCAGAGGGTATAGTAAAATTGTCCAGATGTTTGTAACGCATAGAAGAAAGCATTTCCGACCACATAGGGTATATATATGCTTGATCAGCATGACGAGCTGAGTTGATTTAGCCTTGGCCATCTCCTCTATCAGTTTAAAAGCTATCGTAACCAAACTTTGCACGAAGTCTTCTGGTACAAATACGCTGCACATTTGTCGGCACCGGCCGGATCGGAGGACTTTAACATATAGCTGTCATAGGAACAATCGGTCGAAAAACTAGTTCTACTAAGAAAAACATTTTTGTTTTCAATGCAAACGTCTCCAAACTCCGTATTTACTAGTTTTGTATGCTTCTCCATGATTCTGACAAGTTTGGTCGAAATCGGACATATATATAGTATAGCTGCCATGGAAAAGTAAGGTTAGAAAAATAGTCTTAGTAGGAAAAACTTTTTTGTTTTCAATGTAAACCTCTTTAAAATTGGCATACAATTATTTTACAAGCTTTCACACAATTCTTCAAAGTTTGATCAAAATTGGTAGGCTATAGCTGCCATTGGTATGATCGTTCGAGAAACTAGTTTTAGTGAGAAAGACTTTTTTGGTATCAAAGAAAACGCCTTGAAACTTTGTCTGACTTGGTTTAATATGCTTTTCCATGATTCCAATAAGTTTGGTCGAAATCGGTCAACTATATGGTATAGCTGTCATAGAAAAGTAAGGTTAGAAAAGTAGTCTTAGTGAGAAAAACTTGTTTGTTCTCAGTGGAAATGTTCTGCAAATAAGTTAGAAAAACGTGCGGTAAGGGTATACAAACTTTGGACGAGTTCGGAGTTATCTTTCCTCTTTTTTCCAATATTCAAAGCTATTTTTCTTCCTTTTTTCCATTTTTTATCAAATCCTATATCTTATGCTATATCCTATCCCATATCCTATACTGTATTCTATTCCATATAATATCCTCTATCCTATCCAATTCCCATTCCTATATCTTATCTTATATGTTATCCTACATCCTATCCCATATTATTTCTTATATTCTATCCTATATCCTATCCTATACCATTTTCTATCCTATATCCTATACCATATCCCATCCTATATCTTATCTCATGTGTTATCTTACCACATATCCCATACCCCATAAATCCTAGGATATAGGACTATATTCTATTTTATATCCTATCCTATATAATATTCTATAACCTATCTCATATTCTACCCTATATCTTATCCTATATCCCATCCTATATACTGTGGGAGACAAATGACCTTTGGGGCAACACACAAAACAAACGCTTCCACTTTCGTTCGATGCTCGATCAGGACTGACTCGGCTTGGGTTTATTGGCAATCCTAGAACTCATCGATAATAAAATGTGCTTAATATGTATGGCCTGAATGTATATCGATAAATCAAAGAATAACAAACTTATAGATATGACAATGTAATAATTAACTAAAGTAGATTAAAGTACCGCACAGCCAGAGTGACTGTGAATAGACTAGCCTTAAAGTACCCTATCCTACTATAATACTATCCTATATCCTATCCTATCCTATATTCTATCCTATATCCTATCCTATATCCTATCCTATATCCTATCCAATATCCCATCATATATCCTATCCTTTCCTATATTCTATCCCATATATTATCCTATGCTCGATCCCATATCATATTCTATATCCCATCCTATCCCATATCTAATCCTATATCCTATACTATACTGTATCCCATATATTATCTTCTATTCCATTCTATACCCTTTCCCTTTCTTTTTCTTCATTTCAACCAAATGCGTTTCTCAGCGGTGGGCACCAAAACGCCACAAAAAAATGAATGTGACTTCTTTTTAAAAAGCTTTTAGAATTGTAAAAAAAATTATACTTTCTTATAGCCGACTTTAGAAAACTCTTCTTACACTTCGGGTAAAGGGTATACATAAATGTTACCCCAGCTGCTTTGTAAGTTTATCTATGCTCTTCCACACTTCCCTCATTGCTTTCCCAACAAAATAAATACCACACGCCATAAAGTCAATTGGTGGGCAACTGCTCTGTATTTAACTTCCATTTCATATTGATATCAGTCAAAGCCTTAAGAAAATTGTCAAATAGTCGACGCCTATTATCCGTACCATTCATACAAACAGACAAACATTTGCGTATTTGCTCGACAAACACAAGCAGCTGGCACCAAATCTTGCGGCTCATTGTGTTCCCAACCGAACACTGAACTCGTCTCCACTGTTTGTCGTAATCTTATCAATGTTTTCGGATGGCATTTTGCATTGGATATGCATATGTACTCTCCTACGTACCAAAACAACAACAGCAACAACAAAAGAGAGTCCACAATTTGACGCTCGTTAAGCGCTTAAATTACCGCAGTGAAGAGAAGTAATAAAAAAAAGAATGAAATCCCAAATCCCACTTAATTGAGCAATTAAATGTTAAGCAGCAAATGGTTTTATGACAAATATGTAAATATTGTGGAAGTGTAATGCTTAGATTAGTATTTCCAATTAAACGAAATCAGATACGCAGATTTCTGTTAGCTAAAGTTCTTAACTTAAGTTGATGTAAGTTAAAACATTTCCGGAACCATAATTTGATAGCCCATAAATTTAGCATCTTATAGGAGGATGAATTGAAGAAAATTATACTTGCAGCAGTTCTTGTTTGATTTGGGTCTTAAGAGTTCCTTGAACCCATAAACCAAGCTCTTTAATTAAGGTAAGAACGTGAAAAACGGCCTTCGAAGCCGTCTGAGCTTATCTGTATAGCTGTTTTAAGGACTGCCGACTTTGCTCCAATGCCAGGTTCCAGGTTCAGGTATAAAATCCAAAGCCAAATACGTATGTACACTTGCCTTGGTCCTCTGCCTCAATCAATGTGCGCGCGTAGATTAATAGCTGCCACCAAACACCATAAAGGTCAAATTAGCAAACCATTTTCCCTTTTTTTTTTCTTCTGCCTTTGCCTTTGTTGCACACGTCTTTGATTTCAATTGCATTTTCATTTCCATTTCCATTTCGAGACTTTTAGCCCGCCGACCCGACACTGACATTCGACTTCGATACTCTCGTAATTCAATTGTCGAGTTCCCGTGCTGTTTACTGTCAGTCATCGGGTCCGGTCTGAATTCGGTTAGGAGGAGGCGGCGGCGAAGGAGGAGTTGGATGCTCGTGCGCGTATTTCCCAATTGTTCCTGGTCCGAAATATCTGATTGAGTTATTCAAGGTGCCCATCTCGCATCTAATTGGGTTTGGGCTCTCTCTCTTTTTTTTTCAGTATTAAAAAGGCCGACGACTCGACACTTTGATTACATGACTTGATGAACGATACTCAAAATGCTGATTGACCAGCAACAAAATGTAGCATGCAAATTGAATTTCGGTACAGAAATTTAATGAAAATGACTGCATTTTCAAATTAAATGCATATTTAATGGAAATTTCTATACACAGCACTGCGGGTGGGGTGATTGCGGGTTTGCCAGTTTATGACAGAAATTATTTGTTCATTTTCATGGTGGACAAGTTATTTGTCGACTATTTGAAATCAGAATAACAATTACAATACAAATTCACCATGTAAGCTTAGAGATGACAGCGTGAAAATGAAAACACATAGAGCCATAGGTAGCTGCTTCATATCCGGCTCGAAGGACCAATGATTTGTTGTACAGCTTCTTACTTGAACTTGGGTTTTGGTTTCACAATCTTCTTTGATTCACTGTAGACTTTTTGATTAACTCTTTCTAAACTGTCTAAGCTGTTGATGTTGATCAAGAATATATAATACATTTCTGGGGTTGAAGTTGCTCTCTTCTGGGTGTTATAAACTTTTGCACAAACTTAATATACTGTGTAGCTTTGCTATAGAGTATACAAACAATTGTTCATTATTTGTTATTTACTGTGCAATTTTTTAGTTCAAAATTTGTGTATAACAAGACAAACAAATTTGCACAAATTTATTAGCACAAACTTAAGTTTTCTTATTAAACTCAAAATAAATTTGTTCATTAAAATATAATTTCTGCATATACTGACCAATTTTGACTAAAAGAAACAAATAAACTTGCACAAATATATTTAACACACCCCAAAACAGTTTAAGCAAACTAATAATTCATTTGCTCTATGAAATGTGATATTTGTCTTTATATTTTCAAAAAAATTTTGGTATTTTTGACAAAAACTTCTGTCTTAACATATTACTAAGAAGTAAAGTTGTTTGTTGAAATGTCTTTCAGTTTTTAAAGTTGCTTCTTTTGTCTAAAAAAATTTCCGGCAAAGACACAAATAAATTTGTACTAATTGTTACCACACTTTAATGTCATTTCTGTTGCCTTTGTACGCGTTGGGGCTTAAAAATTTGTTACAAAGACACAAACAAATTTGCACAAATTTATTAGCACAAACTTTAATATTTTCCATGATATTAAAATAAATTGTTATGGCACTTTAATGTCATTTCTGTCAATTAAAATTTGTTTCAATTAGACAAATAAATTTGTGCAAATATATTTATACAAACTTTAATATGTTCTATGATATTAAAATAAATTTGTTCATCAAAATATAAATTCTGCAAATAATTTGGTTTCTTACTGACTAATTTTTAAACCTTAACAATGACTTAAAGACACAAATAAGTTTGCAAGTCCCAAAATAGTTGAAGCAAACTAATAATTAATTTGCTCAATGATATTTGCCATTGAATTTTCCACATTTTTTCTTGTTTTTGACCAACAATTTTGTCTTAACATATTAGAAGTAAGGTTTCTTAATTTGCTTCTTTTGTCTAAAAAAAATTTGCCGCAAAGAAACAAATAAATTTGAACAAATTGTGAAAAAACTTTCTTAACAATTTCTGCACTTAAGCTTGTTCAATTTGTACAAGTCGGTGCCTAAAAATTTGTTTCAATGAGACAAACAAATTTGCACAAGCTTAACCAAATGCCACTTGCCCATCTCTAGTTTGTCTTCATCTCTCTCTCTCTCTCGCTCTATCTATCTCATGCTGAACTCCCTTTTGCAGTAGTTAAGTGTAGCAATTTGTGAATTAATAAACTTTGATTAGAATGTTTGTGTGCAAATAAACACAGGCACACACACTCACAAACTCAACCAGAACCGAGCACAAGCGGACAATAGAGAAAAACATTTGGCCCATAAATAGAGCAAACCAACAACACCAACACCAACAACAACGAGCAGAACTGTAACAGCGATAATGTCAATTATTATTAACACGAAAAGCGAACGCACACAACCTCAGCGCAGCAGCAGCAGCAGCCCCCCCTCTCCCTCTCATGGTCATGCATGGGCAATTTTCGTGGTCAATGGCGTTGAACAAGCCCCAAAAACGCGCTTGACCGCAGGCAACAGCTCGTGGGGACGGGTGTGTGGCGGGAAACGGTGGGGGGACACAACACTCGGTGACCGGCACCACAAATCAAAAATTTGTAAAATTTTTCTTCCTCTCTCCCGCCTGCTCGTTTCATTTGGGTTGACATTTAAATGCAGCGGCCGCAGCCGTTTGAGCCCGAGCCACGCCCATAATTAGGCAGCTTATATCATTTTGAGGGCAGTTTGGCTTTTGCCTAATTAATAGGCGTGTGCTCCACTGTCTCTCCCCCCGCCCCTGAGCCCACTCGGCCCACGAGCACAATATGCGAAAAACGTGAACAATTACAAATTGGATTTGATTTTGTTTCGGTTGCAGAAGTTGTGTTCTAATTAAAAGGGGGGAGGACAGCAGACAGACACACAAACAGACACACAAGTGGGCAGGGCCCGTTCAGTTAGTCAATCAGCCACATTGTTTTGGGCACTAAACTCCAATGGATTTGCATATTCGGCTTTCTGCTCTGGGAACGCTTCAAAGAATATAGTTTTCGTATGAATCCGATTTAAATCCACTTAATCTACTAATCCATAAGTAAATTGATATGGTCTTGCCCCGTAACTAAGCCCAATTACAAACTTTATCAAACGTTGAGCCACTCCACTGACCTACGGTGGTGATGACGCCAAAAACTGGCTGCACTTGAAGTGCATTTCAAGTGCAATAAATTGTTGGACTCCAACTCGAAGTCGGATGTGGGCAGAGGGGGCGAACGGCGGTTGGCTGGCCAAATGCGGTTGCGAGGCATTGAAACCAATTAACGAACAATCAACTCGGGCAACCGCAAAATCCAAAATGTGCGAGTTCGAGTCCCTCTTTGTCTGTGTGTGTGTGTGTGTGTGTGTATTATTAACTGCACTTACTGACACACACACACAGACACACACTCTCTCATATGAAATATGCATGCCAATCGAAATGAGAAAGTTTCCATTTACACACACACACACACACGTATATATATATATGTGTGTATATACCATATTTGTTATTTAAATCTCAGCGTTAAGTTTTATTCCACTGGAAAACAATCATAAACATTTTAATTAAACCATAAAAGAAAGTAGAAAAAATACCAAACACAAAACGATTCCATTCACAAGCGAAATTAATAAATCATTTTCATTTAAATGGCAAATCAAATTAAATTTAAATATGTTTAAATTGTGCCAGCAATTTGCCAAACGGAAAGCAAGAAAAGCAAAACTAATACGTACATCAAATGAACAAACGCAGGTGGATCCAGTGGAGGGAGGCAGGTGGAGTATGGTACTTAGTACTTTTCAGTGAAACCCACAACCAATCACTTACCAAAAACTGCCAAATATTAAGGTATTCAAAACAAACGGTCACACTATATTAATGTTAACTGCTGTGTGGGCTGTACCAGTGTATCATAATTGGCCACATCAACTATACTTTCGGTTCGGTTTCTTTTCTGCATTAGTTAGTGGCAGGTTCAATAGGCAAATCATACAACACATATCGAAAATCTAGGATATTTCACTACTAATTCTCGAAACTGCCTGAGTTAAATTCGAAACAATGTCTGATGAAGTGAATCGCCACTATTTGAGCCCGCTTCGACTAAATTCCAACTGAATCCAGCACAGTTTAAAACTAGTTCGACTTCGGTTCGAAACTAGTTGCAAACCAGCTCGAAACAAGCTTAAGGCCCACTCAAAGATAGCTCTAAATCAGTTTTCAGCCAGCTTTAAACAGTCTTAAATCGACATAGGATATAGTTTTCCCATTTTGTTCCAATTTAGCAAATACCTTTACATCTTGTAATATTTGCTGTTGGGAATATGGCGCACCGCGACCAGTCTTGGTCTATTGTGCCCCCTACTGGGTTACAACTCTCCTAGCCGAATAATTTCCTGCACCAATGGCAGGATTTTCTTTGGGTTTGGGCTGTGTTCCCCAAATCTGTTGAATCTGGTGTGCTAATACATACATGTGCGGAGGACTCCTCTTTCTCTACACAGAATCAGCATAGTTTGAAGTTTGCAGCCTACTGTGGAACGTGTAGAGCCCTGTCAGCCTCCTGAGTGCATTCTTTACTTGTTGGATCAATTTCTGGATCCGTTTAGGGTTGTGGTTCAAAATTAATACTTTTGCTTGCCCTTGGTGTTTACCCGGGAGGCTGTTCTAAGCGTATTCTTTTCTTTTCTAAGGAGTTTCCTAAACTTGTGCCAGATCGTCGGCCATTGCGTTTCCGGGAATGTTGTTGTATCCCGGTATCCAGCGTGGGGTAACCATATAACATTCACACTGACTGAGTTCAGAAGCGCTTAAATATCCATTTGATGATTTCCGGTATCCATTTGGAAGGGAGATGTCTTAAATATCCTTTGCAACATCCCACGGAGCTCAAAATCATCCAAAGGAAATGAAAAATCATGAACATTTGGATGATTTTGCAGCTCCGCTGGATGGTTTGAAGACATCCAGGACATATGCCTTATAAATTGATTGATCAAATAATTGCGCACGTTCTGCTGATGCTACTTCATTAATTTCATCCAAATATTATCACAGGCATGCAAATTGATGACAGCTTTCATCCCTAGCGTGAAATGGCCATTGCAAAATGATTGCAGCAGCAAACGGCAAATGAAACTTTAAAGAAGAGAGTTGAAACATTTTCTTAAATTAGGCCCGATTATTGTTATTACTTTTATTATTATTATTGTTATTGTTGTTGTGCTTGTGTATGGCCGTCAGTTATCTTTATCTAATTGACCACAAATGATTTGGTTAATTGAAATGATGCTTAAGCACAATTTATTTTGTTTGTTTGTTTGATAATTATGTTTATTATGGTCATTTAATATTAATAATAATTTTCAAACCGATTGTTGCATTTTCATATTATTATTATTGTTGTTGTTGTCGCTATTATGCCAACGTGTTCACTGCCTTTGAGAGTGGCAAATATTTGTGTAACAACAACATGGAATTGCAATTAAAAGTCAAGCCTCAAAGGCATTTCAACGCACAATGGGTTTTAATATATTGATCACAGACCACTCAAAAGACTGTAACTAAAACACAATTTATCTCTTATTTTGCAGGTAAATATTGCATGACGTTTTTTGCTCCTCGATCCACTGTGCCAACAGAATGCTTGCTTGTGCGTGTGTGCGTATGTGCGTATGTATGAAGACTATCCAAAATATTTGCCACAATAATAAACTTGTACATATTTAATTAATTTAAGCTGGAAAGGCTGGCGATGCTTAAAGGTAGACAACATTTTGCTTCAATTGCAGCAAAACCATTGGCAATGCAGAAAAGAAATCCTTAGGGAATATTCAAATGTAATCATTGAAATACATGAAGCGAAAACGGAAGTCCAGAGACTACAATATCGGTTCAAATGACAAATCTACTTTACTCAATGAATTCAAACTCTTAACCAACTCTTCCACAAAATATTAAGTTCACCTTTTTTATGGTTTATATAAGGCCTAAGACAGCTGTGGTGCATTAGGTAGTGTGTGGTACCTGCTGTACAAGAGATAGTGGAATGTTGAAAAGGTTTGTTCTTTAAAAACTCACAAGCTATGGGCGCCAAAAACTGTCCAAATCTGTCCATGTGTAACACTTTTTGTGGAAAACTGTAATTTCTGTAATTCTGTAGGGTAGCTCTTGCATTCTTTTGATCGTCAAGCTATTACCTAAAATGAAATTAAAGCATCGAAAAACCTATTAGACAATACCACACTTTATTTTGGTAGTTTTTTGCCCTTTCCTCTTTTTTAAGTCAGCCCCCATAGACACTGAACGGAACAATATTGCCAGAAATGCAATCAGAGCATCTAAAATCCTCTAAAACGACGCCCCATTTTATTTTTTCTTTGAGTGGACAAACATGCCCCCCTTGAATGAATGAAAACGAACTACAAACCTTTAACACACAAAGAGAAAGATAAAGAGAGAGAACTGTTGGTTTATACAAGGGAAGGAAGAGAGGGGCAAGTTGAGCCAACACATAAGAGAGGGGTCAAAATGTAATATTGTTTTATATTCTGTACTAACTCGTTCGGATCTAAGATTGAAGATAAAGATCTATGATTTAAGGTTATCTTAATGATGGATCGTCACATGGTGGACACAGTACTGGTCCGGCAGCCTTCTTTGTGCCACAGCATCTGCGATTAGCTGGGCTATTGCCATTGTTACCTATGAACTTTTCTATTATATGGTGCACTAGTGTATCTACATGTTTGGTGTTCGTGTTCGAATACAGTTGCCTAATTGAAATATGATGGAGCTTGAGAGGGTCTCTAGCTCGACGGATGATACGCCTCTTACAGAGTTGTATAGCCTATTTATACACAACAATACTATCATGATAAATGCTCTTTAAAGTATGCTATGCTTAATAATATTAGTAATTCAGAAAAACAATTGTCTTATAGTTGGCGGACTACTTACTCATTTTGAATACCTTCAATTAGTCCGTCAATCTTAGTGAATGCAAAGAAGATGCAGTTACTTAATTAAATTGAGAATTGTTTAAGGATATGAAAATGGCATACTTATGGGGGCATTTATCATGATATTCTTTTTGTGTATAAACGGGGTAATAGATCTTTCATCTATGCGACCATGAGTTAGTATAGGTTGTACCAGTTTCTTGTACTTACTCAGCCACAATGTAAACGAAGCATTTCTGACCACATAAAGAATATGTATTCTTGATCAGCATGACGAGCTGAGTCGATATAACCATGTCCGTCTGCTATCTCCTCCGTCAGTTTTTAAGCTATCGCAATCAAACTTTGCACGAAGTCTTCTGGTCCAAATACGCTGGACTATAACATATAGCTGCCATACAAACGAACGGTCAAAAAACTGGTTCTAGTGAGAAAAACTTTTTTGTTTTCAATGCAAACCTCTTTAAAATTGGCATACAATTATTTTATAAGCTTTCGCACAATTCTTTAAAATTTTGTCAAAATCGGATGACTATAGGTTATAGCTGCCATAGGAATGATCGGTCAAAAAACTAGTTCTAGTGAGAAAAACTTTTTTGTTTTCAATGCAAATGTCTCAAAACTCCGCATTTAGAAGTTTTCTATATTTCTACATGATTCTGCCAAGTTTGGTCGAAATCGGGCAGCTATATTGTATAGCTGCCATGAAAAAGTAAGGTTAAAAACATAGTCTTAGTAGGAGAACCATTGTGATTTCAATATAAACCTCTTTGAAATTGGCATATATTGATTTTATAAGCTTTCACACAATTCCTCAAAGTTTTGTCAAAATCGGTTGACTATAGGTTATGGCAACCATAGGAACGATCGGTCGAAAAACTAGTTAAAGTGAGAAAAACTATTTTGTTTTCAATGCAAACGCCTCCAAACTTTATATTTCTTAGTTTGCTATGCTTAACCATGATTCCACTAAGTTTGATCGAAATCGGTCAACTATATAGTATCGCTGTCATATCAAAGATGTGTTAGAAAAGTAGTCTTTGTGAGAAAAACTTGTTTGTTTTCAGTAGATATGTCCTTCAAATTAGTTAGTAAACGTGCTGCAAGGGTATACAAACTTTGTTAACTTTCCTCTTTTTATACCCGTTACTCGTAGAGTAAAAAGGGTATACTAAAGTCGTGCAAATGTATGTAACAGGCAGAAGGAAGCATCTCCGATATGATAAAGTATATATATTCTTCATCAGCATCAACAGCCGAGTCGATATAGCCATGTCCGTCTGTCCGTCCGTCCGTCCGTCCGTCCGTCCGTCTGTATGAACACCTAGATCTCAGAGATTTATACGTAAGCTAGTATTGTCTGTAGGCAGATCAAGTTTGTTTCAAATTTTGGCCACGCCCCCTCCCGCCCCCGCAATATAAAATGTTGAATAACTCCCACAATTTCGAGCTCAGATTTTGCAGTGTAGTCTATGTGGCCAATATCTACAATCTCACAAATTTTCAAAACGATCGGATAATAAATGGCCGAGTTAAAAAAATGTTGCATACTTATCCGAGCTGAGCTGAGTAACGGGTATTTCGAAGTCGGGCAGGGCCGACTTTAACTTACGCTCTCGTTTTGGTTTTGAAAAGCTACTCACACTTATAACAACCAACCAACGACTAGACCATCAGGCCTCATGTGTCAAACAATATGAAGACAGCCCTATTGAAACAGAACTGAATTAGTTTATAAGAGCTTCGATCTGGAATTTGATATTTCCATCAGGGTACAACATAACCAAATTTGCACCGAATCGTTGACCAAATAAATTGACCATTTTGTAACTTTTATGTTGACTATTAGAAACTCATAAAAAAAAACCAACGAAGAGATAAAAGTAATCACAGCCGTGAAATTCGAGCACCAAGTTTCCAACACAAAAATTGAGTAAAACAAAAAAAAAATTAACTACAAAGAGAAAAACACAATCTGTGAATGAACCGCGAGGCGAGGCTTTGGCAATACACAGAGAGTCAACTTTGGCAGCACTTGGCGGTCATTGTTCCAATTTTTAAACATTTTTCCTTCACCTCTTTCTCTCTCCCTCTCTGTCTCTCTGCAGTTCCTTCTCTCTCTGTTGCGCTTCACACGTATGTTTAGGTGGAGGAGTTTTTTTTGTTTTTTTTTTTTGTGTAGTGTTGTTAATTTGTTTGGCTGTGGCGCGCTTTTTCTTCACACACTACTAAACAAAACTACAACAAACAAAAAATAAAAAATAAACCGGCTCCCGCTCCGGTTACTCTTTCAGAATCGATTCCCATCTCCTGCTGCTGCCCGCCAAATGTCTCTCTAACCAGTTCGTTGTCTATGTTGTTGTTGTTTTATGACTTTGGTTTTGGTTTTGTGCATTGAAGCCTGAAGCTCATCCAGCTCCAGCAACAACAACAGCAACAACAATCACTGCCACAAAGTACAACCGCTTAAACATTTGAATTCGTGCCTCTGGCTCACATGTCAGGTTGACCAGCGTCAAACAACAACAACAACAACTGCAGCAGCATTAAACAAAAAAAAAGAAGAGAAATAGAAATAAAAATAGCTAAAAACATGTTGAAGAAATGCGAGATAAGATAAATAAGGAGAAAGAGAGATAAAATGGTAAGCTATTGAATTAACCGTATCCTTTTCCATAGCCTTTTACCCATCCAAGCTAACAAAACAACAAAGACATTCTGTGGAATGATCCTGTAATTTTATGGTTCAAGTGTACAAGTTGATGCTTTGCGATATGTGGGAGCTCCTGTTGCCTGGGGGGCCACAGAAAAAAGAAAATCCACAAGTCAGAAGTCGGTTTGTACCTGAACCAAAGTAAGCACAGGATTGACTTGAGCTCGAATCAAGGAATTATTGTTCTGAGCCCGACTTTAGCTGGGGAGAACTTGATTATAGCTCGATTGCATTAGGCAATTCCACACGGGATTGATTTTTGCTTGTTATTTAAGCTCGACTTGATCCATTGTAGTAGGTTCCAATTAATAAGAACTTAAGCTTGATATTCTTACTTGATGTGATCTTAAAGTCGGTTTGATGCAAGTTTTGCCTGAGATTGATGCACTTAATCCGAAAAGATTGGCTTCAATTGAGCCCCATATGACCAACCAACAAGTTGATTCCGGCTCGAGGTCCATAGTTGTTTTGCTCAACCCCGGATCTATGTGTAATAAACTTAAGCTTCCTCCTCCCCATGCCAGCATTGCCTTGACTGTTTGAGAATTCCAAGCAACATAAGTGTAATTGATTGAAAAACATCATCATGAGCATAACAATGTTGGGTGGGTGGGACATTTTGATGTCTTCAATGTCCTTATTGTACTCTGTAATCCTAAATGTTACTTCTGTCTGCTGAAAAATGGTACCCTAGCAGCGAATCTTCTTGAAGAGTCGTTTTAAAACTGCTTTTCTGATAAATTTCGACTCACTTTGGAGTCGATTGAGAGTCTTCCTCGAGTCAAATTTTAATAAATTCCATTTTAGGCATTTGCTTTAGTCACTTTCGAGTCTTTTTCATTCTTTCTTTAATCATCAAAATGCCTTAAGAAAGACTCATTGAGGTAAATATTTCCATAATCAGTCAGTTTTTAGTTTAGTTAGTTCAGTTTTTGTTTAGAAAAGCGAGGTTACAAATAGGAGAGTGTTTTGGTGTGGTCTGACCAAAGAACTGGAATGCATTAGGGCCACACAATCGTATGCCAGGAGATATTGAAGAAGAGTGTCCAATATGGACCCACGACTTTTTGAATGTGTGCTGTTTGTGTGCAAAGTTTGTTCGACAGACGAAAACACACATAGCAAAATATTGATATAAATCACACCCAAACGTTGTCAGAAGTCGTTCAATCCTGGATTCTCTCATTCCAAGTACGAATAGTTATGACTTGACCTCAGATATTTCGAATCTAGTACGACTTTTGCTTGAAATTTCAATCCAAAGGTCGGTCGGTGATTTTATCTCTCCATTCTTTTCTTTTCTGTATATGGCCGTTCCTTATCTTTGTTAGTTTAAGATACTTCTTCTGACTAACTTCATCGATTGGTGGTCAGCGATTGAAAATATGTTTACTTTAGTGGCACAAGTCTCGACATGCGTTCGGTGCGGCCAGGCTTGACCCATAGCCAGCTTCCGTAAGCGTGCCGTTCCCCAAACCAAATTCATATTTCAAGTATGTAGTTTTCAAGTACTTCAAGCGAAAGTTATTTAGACTTTTTGGATGCCTCTTACTTCTAGTACCCACACCAAACTTTCAGTAACAACAATCAAGCCAACTCACCCATTTGAAATGCTGCATTCGGGCATTTTAACACGCCCCCCAGAATAGTGTTTGGGATTTTGAAAATGCAAGCCGTTTCCTGCATAAAATTCGCCAAATGCTTGACAGGATTTATTTTACAACTGCAGTTAAGGGACGACTTTCAATGGTCATTCCCACGCCCAGAAAGAAAGCACAACGCATTACTTAAGCACGAACGCTCTTAAAAAAATATATATTCGTTCTGGAATTTTCAAGAATTTCGCTCTTGAAATCGAGCTAAATTCGTTCTCAATACAGTGTTTTTAGGCAAGACTGAGGTAAAAAACAGAGAGGAGAGCAGGCACATTTGAGAGAACTCGCTTTCTCAGTTTTGTTTTTTGAGTGAGAGGTGTGTGTGTGTGTGGAAGCTATCGAACAGTGCGCCGAATCGATTTTTGCACTAATGTTGCTTTGAAATTCCCAACCAGCTATGGCATTGCGGGCATGGAGAGACGGCTGTTCAACTAACAGTTGACAGGCAAAGACTGATGCTGCTTTGAGGTGTTGTGTATTCCTCGAGCAGGCTTAAACTTGCTACATGGTTAAAAAATTAATTTTCTATGAAATATATTTAAGCAAAATGGTAAAAAAAAACAGATTTTAAATTGTTGTATGATTGGAATCTGTGAAGCTTTTGAACCTGATGAAAGAACATTCAAGATTTTTGATAATGCAGTATGCTCTTGATTCAAGAATGAGTAATCTTGAATTTGAGAATGTTTCGCACTTGATTCAAGAACTATTCTGCTTGATTTGAGTACAATTCGTACTTGGAATTAAGTATATATTATATATATAATTATATTGTATATAATTAATATATATTATAATACAAGTATTAAAGGTCTTCGATGAAGAAAAACGACAACAAAAATTTATACTTGGATGTAGAATTTCACACTTGGTTCAAGAATTTTTATACTAATCGAAGTCACATTCATGATTCAAGTTTGAAATTTTCTATTTTTGCTCTGAATGTAGATACCTCATCATACAAAAGGCTGCCAATCGATTTTGAATTGAACCTGAACCTTGAACCAAACCTCTTTCGACTTAGAGATCTTAGCCTGAACATGTTCCAAGCCTAAAATGTCATTTCAGTTCAACCAAAATTACAGGTATTTCAGAATTGAGCCTCTGTTTAGCGACTTCTTAAATTATTTGTGATAAGTGCCCTTCAAAGTTTACTAATCTTATTCCCTTGGGTAATTATCAAATATAAGGAATGGCATTGCTAATCAGTTATGGACGCTTCATAGATAATCCACACTGCTTATTCACCCAGATTGTTGGGTATACAACAAAATGTTGAGTAAAAGATATGTGTTAAATATATACTCGACTAAAATTATTATTTTCATATAACGTAGCATACTTTAAAGGGCATTAAGCATGACATAATAATTTAGATTTTTTACTTAGCTGTAGTAGAGTAGTAGAGCACTCTTAATGGTTTACATTCAGAATCATAGCAAAGTTTTCTTTTATTATAAAAGCTGCCCAGTTATTGGCTTATATTGTTAACAAAAAGCCAACTTTAAGCTGACTTTAAGAAGTATCCAAGAACTCCACTGAAATCGGGCGGGGAGGGTTCTATCTGTCTCCTGTTTGGTTCAGCGATTAAGCCAGCAGTTTCGACGCACACACACACACACACTCCACCTAAGCGCATACCATGGCACACTCACATATTGACAGCTGGCCATCGGTTTACAACCAAAATCGCAAAAAATTTTCCGCCAAAAGCAAACATAAAACTAAGTGGTCGAAAAAAGTGCACAACACTTGGTCTGAGAGCAAAAAATGGCAGGGTGTGTGGGGTGGAGGGGGGGTATAATAAATGTGAAGGCGGCAGAGCATTCAAATGGCTCCCTGAAATGAAATTAGTGCTGGGCATAATTGAGTGCAAAAATTGTTTTTCCATAAAAACAAAAATTGAATTAAATTGAATTAAAAGCAGCATTTTTTGTTGTATTACATCGTAGAAACAGCCACACACACACGCACACGCACCCATATAAAGTGTGAAAATTAAATTTACCATGCTATTAGCATTTACTTTTATCTGGAAATGGATGAGCAGCGGCAGCAGCGAAAGAAACAGAAGAAGCTGGAGCCGGGCATGATGGATAGTTTCTGCTCTTTGCAGGGGGAAAATGCGTGCGACTAACACGTGTTGCCATTTTGTACCAAGCATTGATAATGCGACAAAGAGAATTGACTTGGGCAATTAACTTGCCTTACATCTTACCAAAAATTGATATGTTAAGCCACAAATATGTTGGCCAAAGAAAATTAAATCAATTCTCATCAGTTTGAACAAACTTAGCCAAAGCCCACGCTCTCCCTCGCTCTCTCTTCTGTTGGCTCAAGCTTCATTTCGCCTTAGATGTGGCCACACAAGTTGTGCAAATATTTTAACTCAAGCTGTACAAATTTTGAACAATTAAATTAGGGCTGAATTTGATAAATATTTGAAAAGTTTGGTCATCAAATCAACAGAACCCAAAGAAATCTCAACTGAATTGGAAGGTGAGGAGTTTTGGAGAAGCGTTTGTGACAAATTTGTGCACTTACCAAAAAAAAATACGAGAAGCACTGTAAAATATATTTGGAACAATTTTTTTTGTGAACACTTAAGACACAGTAAATGTTAGCCGAACTAAAATTCGGTAATGTTTCTAATAACTTTTGGTAAAACTGGTGCAACATTTTTGGCAAATGATCAAATAAATTTGCACAAAGTTTAGCTTAAGCTACAGGCAAATAATTTGCCAATGAGAATCTGACTAATTAATTTTATGTCATTATGTGAGCAAGTTATTTGCTTGTGAAACCACAAATTTATTGCAGGAAACCAAAATGTTGCTGTAGTTTGTGTTTAAACAAATTTTAATACAAATTTGCACAAATTATTAGCCTTGGCGTATTCTTTCAGAGCACTTTAGGCTAAAGAAGTAGCTGAAACCTTATCCAAGTCTGAAGCAAGCAACATGAAGGTTATTGAAAAAGCTTTCGTTTGTGGAAAAGAGATGTAGTGGGGTCGCTGGCTCCTATACACCTCTTTGCTTTGAGCAAAAGCATGAAGCTTGGTAAGCTGTGAAATATACTTAGTGAATGATGAAACACTTCAGGAGACATTCTGGAAAGCTGTGCTTTACTACGAAGCCCAAAATATTGTTAACTAGTTGTTTGGAGCTCTGATTAAGGCACTGCAAGTAAATTTGTACGCAAATAAAAGCAACCTACAGACAAAGTTTGTCCGCAAAGTAGCCTGGTGCAAGTCATTAGGTTACATAAATCAAATAATTTGCCTAAACTAAGTCTTACTTTGGTTTTAAATAGGCATTTTTTAGATTCAATAACAGCTCAATTGCAGTTTGCACAAGTTTCTTATATACAACCAAATATCTAAATTGAACAAATAATTTGTTCATTTGAGCGCAAAGATTGTTAAGTCCCGCTTTTCTCCCTTTAAAAAGAATTCAATTTGCCAAAGTATGTTTCGACTAGTGCGCAAACTACATTGATTATTTGCACAAAGTAGTAAGAGTTATTAAGTTATAGAATATAAGTCAAAGTGGCTTTGGTTATAGATTATTGTTGAAAACACTTTTGATATGCTTTCATTATTTTTAAAGTTTTCCCTTATTTCGAGTAGGTCTAAGTAAGTAGTTAGGTAAAATTTATTTGTATTTGTTTTTTTGTTGGCAAATCGAAGCAAATTCTGTTGCTTATTTGAAAAGATAATATAGATATAGATAAAATATATAAAAACCCCATATAAATCATATTTATTTTTAATTTTTTCGCTCATATTGTACTTATTTTCTGACCAAGTAAACTAATTTGTACAAAATAAGTTTGCACGCAAATAAAAAATTTGTTCAATTTGTTTGTCCATCTAGGCTAGCGCACAAAAAAAAGTTTATGCAAACTGTTTGTCTATGTGATAGAAAAGTTGTACACTTCAAAGCAAATAAGCAATCTCGTTTCGATTGTTAGAATGTTTCGCACTTACCTAGACCAAAAAAGTTTGTGCACATATATAAATGCTTAGGTAAGTTGTCTAAAGCTTACTTAGCTTACACAGGCAAATAATTTGCATAAAGTTTAGTACAAACTTGTCTTGATAGGCCTTTAGTTTTATGACCTCGAATTTGTTTCAATTTTTTTTGGATCGCACTTTTTGCACTAATTTAGATTCATAATTTGCACACAAACATAAATGTGTGTATGTTTTTTCACATTTTTGTAGATAAGCTTACACCGGCAAATAATTTGCACAAAGTTTTTGGTAAAAATTTTTCTAAATAAGCCTGTATAATAAACAAAGCTTTAGTTTTATGACCTCCGAATTTGTGCAAGTAAGCTTTAATTGATAAAAACTTACACCTACACCCTTCTTTCGTACTGATTGCAGTTCTCGCACTAATTTGGTCTAATAATTTGCACACAAATAAAAAATGGTGTATGCTTTTTTTCAATTTTAAGAGATAAGTTGCCTAAGCTTAGTTCATACAGGCAAATAATTTGCACAAAGTTTTAGTACAAATAGACCTGAATGACAAATTATTTACCAAAGGAAGCATAGCTTTAGTTTTATGACATACGAATTTGTGCAAATTATTTGCCTGTATGAACAAACTTCTTTCGTATTGAACGTAGCTAGACAAACAGTTTGAATGTTTTTATTTTTTGTGCAAATAAGTTTGCTAAAGCTTTGGCAAATAATTTGCACAAATTTGGTTCTAATTAGTTAAGTTTTAGAACATATTTAAGCAAATTATTTGCAAACAGAGCTTAAATTCATCAGGATTTACACCCTTCTACGGTATTGATCTTAGTTTTCACACTTAGCTAGCCTAAAAGTTTGCACGCAAATTTGAATTGGGTGACAAATTATTTGACTATTTGGTAGAATAAATGTCTAAATTGATGGAAATGTATATTCTTGTTTGGTTTGTTCACAGTTCACACATTCAATTTTCAGTTCTAAATTCTTTATTAAAACAGTTGCAAACATATAAAGAGACAAATTTGTTTGCATATTTGCACAATCTTGAACAAATTTAAGGCTTCCAGCTTTTTTTAGTCTTTTTGGTCTATTTCTGATCCCCGTCTGACTAGTTTGACCCTATTTTAAAGAGGTAAAATAAAGTTTTTTTGTCAGCCTCATCAAATATTGACACCAACACAACCTGTTGTTTCCATTGTGGAAGCTTTCAGTTTGTGCATACATTTGGTCAATAGGGCAAAAACTGTGTTAACTCTGTGTTGCATGCATTTTTTGTTTGTTGTGAATCATTTGTCCATTTGCACTTAAGTTGATTTCTTTTGAATATCAAATAAAATCCCAGTCAAATAAATAATCAAATAAACTGGCGTTTAAACAAAACTCTGTGTGAGCGCCACACCCACTGCCACTGCCACTCCCACTGCCATCTCCCTCTCTCTTGCTGGCTCAGAGGCACACCCAAATCCCCGGCCCACCGCCGCACGGCCGCCCAGCGAATGTTCAGCTCAGCTCGGAGAGCATTAAAAAAGCAAAGTGCATTGCCATATTAAGCGTCTGCCAACGTGTGCACATTTTATATATATATATATATTTTCATATATTATGTCTGGTAGTTTTCAGTTATTGCTGTTGTTGTTGTTGTTTTTGTGAGAGTTTTACTCTGCAACAAGCAAAAGTTTCAATTTCTGCAATTGTTAAATTTTTGCACGCACAAGAAATAAAGATGAACGAAACAGCCAACAAACAGTTGAGAGTAGGGGGAGAGAGTTAAGGGGAGAGTTAAGGGGTTGATGGGCAGATGGGGCTCCCTCCCGCCAAAGCCCCCATTCACATGCAACGACAGTGTGAATGACCAGACCAAGACCGAGACCAAGATCCAAGACCAAAAAGCTGCCACGTCGTTAACTACATTGACAATGTGAGCCGTGAGACAAAACGGCAGACAACTGGCACAGTGGCACCAAGTGGTCAGTGGCATGAGTTGAGACTTGAAACATCTACGTTGGTTGTGGACCAGCATGGTTGTGCCACTGTATTCTTTTGGATCAGCTCTCTGCTTACAATTGCTGCACTGACCACCACCACCACCTCGCTTGCGTCCCCCCTTCCCCCCACGTGTTAGAAGCGAATGTCAACGAAATTTTGCGTTGTCAATTTGAGTTGCTTTGCACGTCTAATTAAATCAACATTTTGTGGCGGTCGCCTCCATCGACACATCATCATCACCATCCTCCATCATCTACTCCATAAGGTCGATCGAAATTCAATTATTTTTCAATAAGCGCTGCCAAAGTGTCAAAGTTATTCCAAAGAAATTTCAATTAAATAATCAAAAATGCGTACAGACACACACGTACAGACGCATGTGTGTAATTTCAAGGCCTCGAGTTCATTTGAATTTGATCGGCCGACGTCGGGTGACTGGTCGTATACGTGATGCGGCAGAGTGGCACAGTTTATGCTGATGGTTTTGTCAAGTCAATTATTATGGTTGTTCGCCTGGACTTAACAATTTCCGCTGCAAACTTGTTTGTCTTTCCTTTCGGAGCCTGTTTTTGCAGTGATTAGTTATTAAAATGATGATGGTGTGCATGTCATTGACTCCTGAGCGGAAACTGGACTCGAAAAAGAAAAGTGGACAAATCAATTGGCACACACACACACACACACAAATCGAATTGAGTGTTGATTTATTGGCCATGATCTGATTTTGAACAAACAAGAAAACCCATTTAGCGCCATGTCCAGGAATAAATAAACCAACACACACGACATGACACAACACAAAAATGATGGCAGCGTATGGATGGGGCTGGGGACGGGGGTGCAAGACAGAAATATGTCAAATGGCGCACATAAATCTAATTGAATTAGCGTACGAAAATCAAATCAAAAACTGTGCTCAGAGGGGGGATGAGCAAAAGCCAGGAGGGGGGAATCGGGAGCCATAGCTAAAACAAAAATTGACACTTTAAATCGAAAGACGTCCAGGGGGGAGAGCAGCAGGAGGACTCACTCGGGCGCTCATCTGTGGTGTGAAAACAAGTTGAACGAACTTTCTTTGTGCACTGCCATTGCAGTGTGTGTGTGTGAGTGTGTGTGTGTGTGAGAAAAGTGCAAACCACAAACAAACAACAGCGGGGGCAAATTATTTGTCCGAATTAACAGCACCGATAAAGTATATACTTGATTTGTTTTCTTCGTTGAAGAGATTTGCTCAGCTTTGGGCTACAAATAATTTGTTAAACAAACAACATTTGCGAAAATGTTTACTGCCAATCATTTTCAATCAAATAAACATATTATTTATTCAAATTTGTTTAAAGTTCTAAGAACTGAAGACAAATTGCCGCAGTTATAGCAGAAACACACATTTAATAAGCAAATTTTTCAAAGTTAGGCCAAATTATTTGTCCAACAAAAAGTTTGTTCAAATTTTATGTCTTCTTACTTGCTTATTAAATTTGCTTCAAATGAAACAAAATAATGGTATTTACAACTCCACATGGTCCAATTCACAAACTATTTGTCACCAACAATTTGTTTCAGCTTAATTTGTGTGCCAAGTGCAATTGTTGGGCAAATTCCCCGAACCAACTGTTCTTTAAGACCATATATGTGTATACTGATTGCTTAAATTTGCTTAAAATGTGCAATTATATGTTCAAAGTGGTCAAATTTTTGCAAGCAAATACACAAATTTGTTTGTTCAATTACAGTTTGTGAAAAAATTTCCAAAATTTGCTTTAAGTAAAACTACTTGGTCTTTTAATGGTAACACTTGGTAAATTTTTGCAAGCAAATGCACAAATATTTTGTGCAAATTTTATTTGCCTGCAAATTTATAAATATAACAATTATTTCAAACAAACGGCTTAGTTCTCAAGTTTGCTTAGAACAGCACAAATAAGTAGACCACTTGGTCTTTTAAAAATAACTCGGGGTCAAGTTTTGCAAGCAAATAAGAAAATTATTTGTTCTAATTTTATTTGCCTGCAAATTTGTATAAAGAACAACAGCTTTTTCTTAAATTTGCTTTAAATGATACAAGTAATTGGACCAATTGGTCTTTTAATAGTACCACGTGGTCAAGTTTTGCCAGCAAATAAACCAGTTCAAATTTTATTTGCCTACAAATTTGTAAAAAGAACAAATAACTCAACCAAAAGGCCAAACACACGAATAATTTGTTTTCTTTAAATTTGTAGCATATTGCCTAAATTTTCTTAAATTAGGACAAATATTTAGACCATTTGGTATTATAATAGTACCACCTTGCCAAATTTTGCAAGCAAACAAGCAAATTATTTGTTCAAATATGATTTGCCTGCAAATTTGTTGGTAGAACAAATAAATCTTAAAAGTTTTCAAGCTTTGCAAGCAAATAAATCAATTATATGTACAATTTGTTCAAATTCACGTTTGTACAAATTATTTGCTTGCAAATTGCTTAAATTTGTTTAATTAAGTCAGTTTCTTTTCTTTTTACTTTGGACCTAGAACTTTTTTTGGCAGGCAAACAAACCAATTGTTTGTTCAAGTTTTATTTGTAAGCAAATATATTTGTGTGCAAGTTTAGTTTGTGTGCAAATTTTGTTTGTGTGCTAATTATATAAACCAGTTTTTAAAATTACAATTAAATAGAAAATGTGGTTCAATGGTTCAAAGTTGGGCAAACAAAGCTTACACTCGGCCAACTAGTGGAAAAAGTATCGATCTGCCTTATATGCAGCATTTGTGGGCATTGCATTTGCAGTTTTATCTTCATTATAATTTGTTTGCTTCCATTTTACCCTTTTTCTCTCGCATGCCTGGCAAATTTATTTGTTGTATTATTCGTGGCTTGAGTGCAATTTGTAGTTCATTGTTTTTAATAGTACATAAATGTGCCGCTGCAAAAAGGAGTTGGACCAATGCAAGTCCTGTGGCAATGGCACTGAATTCAGCCGCCAAGCCGCCCAACCATTTACACTACCAGCCACCGTCACCTCCCTGGGACCCCCCCTGTCTTGCTGTTGCTGGTGCCTTGCGTGCCCGACCGTTGTTGGTTTTAAGCCTCAAGTGAGCGAGAGAGAGAGAGAGTTGCATGTGTGTGCGTCTGCCAATGCTGATTCGTCTGCGTGGGAATAACGACAAGATGCGGCTGCTCTTACTATGCCACTATTTCAGTTACTTTCTCAAATAATCATTTCAATGCAGTTTTTATATAATTTCCCTCTCGCTCTCGCTCCTTGCTGTGTGTTTGCTAATCCACTGTTGACATGCAATTTGATTCAATTATCATGATTTTGTGTGTGTGCAGCATTTTGTTATGGTTTCTCCCTTCATTTGAGAAACCAGCACCAACACCAACCACTCACCACTCACCAACCGCCCCCCCCCGCCGTCCCCACGGTAACAATTTTTTCTCTCTCCTTGCAAGAAGCGTGGGAAATTTAACAAACTCTGCAATTTCGAGTAAAACAAAAAAAATAAAAAGCAACTAAAAGAAAAACTCATGCAATTATTCAATTTGTGGCCATCTGCTATCCCCCCTACCCCCCATCAACCATTTTCACATTACTCATACGCCCGGTTACACAGAAAATGGAAAAAAAATATATGATTTTGCATGTGTTTAACTAATTAGTGGTGATTTGGCTGTCGCTTAAATACAGGAAAACTGTTAATTGAACCAAAATGACTTTTACATTTTTATGCCACATTTCTACAAACATGCGATGAGTGTGGACCAAGCTGGGAACAATCAATCCGATTCAATTAGAAACCAATATTTGTGTTATGTAGTTTTACAAGAGCAGACACTTCTAACGGGCATCAATTGGCCATAGTCAGTGCCACCTGTACTTGTCAGTCTGCCAGTTAATAGCTAAACGATGTGTAATGCGAAATTAAAACCAAATTTGCTAGCCAATTAATTGTCCCCGCAATTTTTGCAATTGCTCTTAATGATTATGCTCAGTCTGTGCCCCCTCGCGCCGCCTGTTCTGTCCTCCTCTCATTAATTAATCACACTGACATCACGCATACGCACCGTATGCTGCTGAATATGCAATTTGCATTTTTAAAGAGCGCAGGAAAATTGAAAAAATATATAATATATATTCGACTCGTGGAAAATTGCTTGGGTGTCGGTCGCATAATCGTCGCAGTATTCACATTTCCCCAGTCAAAGTAACTTCTATGCTGGGGACAAAAACAGGCAAAACAGAGGCAATCATATTTATGATGGGTGGGTGTGTGTGAGAGAGAGTACGCAACATAATAATTTGGCAGACAAAAATAAATAAAATGCAGACAAAGAAGCAGCAGAGTCAACGGGTCACAAAGGGCGGGCAGGCAGTTAAAATGTTGTTTCTTAGTCTCGAGTTCGGTGAGACAACCAGGGATGGCATGTGCCGGATTTAATACAGTCCAGAAAGGTTGGAACGAGTGCACTCTTTTGAGTTCTTACTATCCAAGTGAAAATATGTGAAAAAAGTTCGTAAAACAAAGAACAAAATATACTAAATTAGCAACATTTCGTGCTTAACGTTAAGACAAACTTTTAGTTTCTTGATTCAAAAACCATTCAATATAACTAAGAAGGGAACTGTTCTTAGAACACAACAGTATGAAATTAAGTGCACAAAGATAAGGGTCTAAGAACATCTGGGCATTCGACTCAGATCAAAGAGCCTGAAATGTTGTGTTTGGTTCTTGTTTAAGTTATTATTTATATAAAGTAAGCACTCAAAAGACTTAATTTGATTTGTGACAAACAAATAGCCCATTGTGCTCGGTAAGTCTAAGACATTCTTCAAATCAAGCATAAAAGGGTTTTAAAAAAAAAAATGATTTTGGCTCACGAATTTCATACTTAAACCAAGTATTTTCTGCCTCATTCAACCTTTGAGACTGAAAATTCTCGATTAAAGTAGAAAGTTTGCACAAGGTCTTGGAAACTTACTCTTAAAACTATTGGTTCGGGTAATTATAGAAGAGCTTGTAAGCTTTCTGCCCTCCCTAACATAATTACATCCCAATTTGCAACACTTTTGTTCCTTGTTATTAACCCTGTTCATATTCGATTTCCCCCTTGCCTACTTTCTTCTTGAATTGCCCTTATGTATGCTGACTATCCAGTTTCTTCTCTTCTATTACAAAGGGACCTAAATTCTGAAAGTGCTTGAAGACGACTGCATCATCTTGCCTTTAATTTCACCAAATGTAATATTATGACCTTTCATAGAACCAAGTCCTATCTCTACGAATACGTTTCTAAAAAGTAACCGTTTAATTAGATATATAAAGACGATGATTTGTGTATGTAAAGTGAACCCATTTTGGGCCTTAACAGCCACACTTGTGTGATTGACACTAACAGACATCTACCTTGCTTATTGAACTTCCTTTGCTCAAATTCAGAAGAAATGGTCATGCTGTCATTTTTGTCCACAAGCTTTTGACGGGTGAGATCGGCTGCAGGATATAAGTAGCCAAAGAAATGAGACACCCTGGGTATACAGCAAGTTTTCTAACTAATTTAAAGGACAAACAAGTTATTCTTACTACTTTTGTCCACTTTTCTAAGACAGCTATACTATATACATGTCCGATTTCGACCAAACTTAATGGAATCATGCAAAAGCATAGCAAACTAAGAAATACAAAGTTTGGCGGCGTTTTCATTAAAGACAAAAAAGTTTTTCTCACTAAAACTAGTTTCTCGACCGATCATTCCTATGGCAGCTATAACCGATTTTGACAAAACTTTAAAGAATTGTGTGAAAGCTTATAAAATAACTATATATAATTTTAAAGAGGTTTACATTGAAAACAAAAACGTTTTTCTTACTAAGACTATTTTTCTAACCTTACTTTTCTATGGCAGCTATACTATATAGATGTCCGATTTCGACCAAACTTGGCAGACTCATGTAGAAGCATAGAAAACTAAGAAATACGCAGTTTGGAGACGTTTGTATTGAAAACAAAAAAGTTTTTCTCACTAGAACTAGTTTTTCGACCAATCGTTTCTATGACAGCTATATGCTATAGTCATCCGATCCGGTCGGTTCCGACAAATGTGCAGCGTATTTGTATCAGAAGACTTTGTGCTAAGTTTTGTGAAGAAAGCTTTCAAGCTAAAGGAAGAGATGGCCTAGAAATAGACGAACGGACAGACGGACAAGGCTAAGTCAACTCAGCTCGTCATGCTGATCAAGAATGTATATACACTTTATGTGGTCGCAAATGCTTCCTTCTATGCGTTACAAAACATATGGACAATTTTAACATTGGGCTTCAAAGCCAAATTTTTTGGCATAAAGTCGAAAAATGCAGCCATTGAGTTGAAACTTGGTGATTTTGATAGCAAACAATCAGAATATAATTTAGAAAAAGTTTTAAACCGAAACTACCACGACTACCTCAACGCCCATATGGTCCCACGTGGCGGATACGTAATAGAATTTTTGTTTTAATTGGTTTTCGCATATTTCATACTATTTTTTCGTTTTGCATGTTAAAAGTATAGTTTCTGTCGACTATTGATCTGCCTCACATTGAAAATATGTAGCTTAATCTTTTCTAAAAGTCGGAGTACGTGCCAAATCGGGCAAAAAGTGTTGTTAACAAGTGAGAATGCACACTTTAAAGAACAACATTGTGGCCGAAAGTGGGCGAAAGTTAGTTAGAAAGGTTTTTTAAGTAAGAACGTATCACAAAACAAATTAATGTTAATAATTTCACAGGTTTAAAACCATTGAATCAGTTTAACAGTATTTTGCATATTTCACACATTTTATTTGTGCACGAGAGCAGAAATTGTCTCTTGTGGCAAAGATGACAAACAAGATTTGTAATCAAACAGGCAAGCAAACATCTGACTTTGCAGGCCTGTTAAAAGTCTGCAATTGCCCACCGACTGCTCTTTTAGAAGAAATGACAAACATCATCAGACATTGTCATTAAAAATTTGACTTTATGCCAACAATTTGACCATTCAGCCCAGTGTGCAAGGGTATACAAATCGTCTTTATGTCATTTCTTAACTAAAATTATAAACTCCAGCTAACTTACAATCTGACCACCCTTACTGTGAGTTGGACCAAAGCTGGCTTCTGCCCATAAATCAATCGGGGATCAACGGTAACTGGGCTCTCACATTGTATCGTTGTTGTATTCCATATTTTGTTTAATTGAACCTTGTTAATATAAGTATCGGCATAAGTATTTTAACAAAAAAATATATGAACATAATGATTCATATCTTTTAAACAGAAAATCCTAAAATTTTACAATAAAATTAATCGAATACTGGTGTAATACTAAGCTTTTAATAAAACATAAGTAGCCTACAATCAGATGCTTGGGTTAGAAAATATCGATCAAATTGTCCAAATGCGGCTTGGCATAAGAATTTTGACAAGATTTCACAATGGATCTATTCTCGGCACAGGGCCACAAATGCTAAAAAAAAATGATCTATAGTAGCTTTTCATGCAGAACCCGAATCTGGCTTTAGAAACTCCATATCTCTAATGGATTAACTGTATTCTTGACAAAAAAAATGCGGCAAATAGCTCATTTAGGCATATTTCCCTGGACAAAATATGCAAAAAACAAAGGATACTTTGACAAATTGGATTTGTTTATGGTTTAGGACTTACTTTTATCCCTTACATGTGATTTAAGCCTTAATTATTTCGTATGACATAAGTTCGTGACTTATGCCGACTAGTGTAAATGCCTTAGTTCAACTTTCTTAGACCAAACCTTATTGCAAGAAGAACTTGAAAACGAGAGAATTTAATTCTTAACTCAAGCTATTTCATTCTACACTGATTACATAGATTTTGTTTTTCGCAGTGTATTAATGGGCTGGTTACCAAAAAAAATGAATACAATTATAGTAAATAAATTATAAACGCATTTTATGCAAATATTTTTGTATTATGTGAAAATGTTTTTGTTACTTAATATGTAAAGCAGCGGTGAGCTACAAATCCGAACACATCTAAAGCAACAATAACAATGTTTTTGCCACTTTTATGCACTCGCCATTGACAAAAAAAAACGTGTAATTGTATATTTTATTCACTAAATTTTTTGACAAGCTTTCTAGTCCTTTTTTTGTGAGCGCTGTGAAAAAAAAGGAGTCTTTAGGGTTTGGGGTAGCATCGGGCCAAGGGCTGCCCAACAGTGATGTAAATTTAGGTTTTTTTATGATTAATACAAGCTAAAAAGTATGGAACTTTAAGTACCACACCCAATAAAACACCTTATCTCCGATTCACAAGGGGTAGATGGCGCAAGATTTCTATTTAGATATTGAGTTGTTGTTCAGGGCGACGCAAGGACTTCAGAATTTCTGCATGAATGAAGACTGAATTTCTGAAGAATGTCCATCAAGTCAGTGACTGTGCATGGCCTCTTAATAACTAGGCATATAGCCGCCTTCCTGCGAATCTTGGACAGACAAAGAATAAAGATAAAGAAAATGTGTTTTGAAAGAGACAAACTAGTTCTTGTTTGTCATTACAAAAAAGTTAAGAAGTGTAAAAGGGCTGGGGGAAACCACAATCTGTCCAACATTCCGACTTAGTGTCTCACTGCTCGAGCTTTGCTGCACTCCCTGGGCACAGTTGCAGGCCCACTCATATTCCGCCAAATTGCAACCCATATTGCAACTCAATTGTCTATCCCTGGCCTTTCATGCCAGCACATTTGCTTGGACAATTTAGTAGCACATAAAAACAGACAAAACAAAACAAAAACAACAACATCAACATCAACAAAACACACACACACACTCACACAAAACTTAGAAAGCAGAAGAAGTGAAAACATTGAAATCCAAACGAGAGACATGGCCAACGCTTCTTCGCTTGACCATTTTCAGCAAAATGAAACATGGCCATATGTGTGCGTGCATGCAAGCGCAAGTGTGCCTGTGTGTGTGTGTGTGGGTGACAGTGTATGCACTTCGCAGATAGTGCGGCCCAAAGCAGCTTAACAACTCAAAACTTCCTTCCCATGGCGCTGGCACCAACGACTCAATAGCTTGGACAACGTCAGCGATGTCGCCAAAACGAATTTGTGTGTCTTTTGCAGCAAATAAGTCGCACGGCATTCAGAAGCAGACCGAACAAAGACAGAAATACACACACAGAGAGAGAGAGCGGGAGAGAGAGCTGCCACCGAACACTGAAATTAAATGATAAAACAGCGCGAAATATTTAAAGCATTGGAGCGTTGAGAGTTTTTACAATTTTCGGACAAAAAATTCTTGTGAAACACATCAGAAGTGTTTATTAATTCATTATCCTTTGTTGATCCTTTGGCTAAGTTGGGTATCCATTCGAACCTATTTTTGGATATTAAAATATACAACCAACTCGCTAAATCGTTAAAAGTATACGAAGGGGCATCTTGAATGTTAAGTAAAAGGCTGCAGACCTCTCTCTAAATAGTCTAAGGCAGGAGTGCCCGTAGCCTATACACATCGGCTGCATTTGTTGTGGCCTTAAGCGGCTTGCGCATCACAAATTCCAACCACAACTTCGTCTGTGTTTCTTTTCTTCTGTTTCTCTCCTAAGCCACTTGCTGAACTGAACACGATTATAGATTAGCCTGCGTTTGTGTATGTAACATTTGTTGTTGCGCGTCGAATGATTGCGTTTGCAACAGACAGCCACAAGCACATATACACCGCCAAAGGCAAGACCTGTAGGTTTCCTCTTTTGTTTTCTTGTGGTTGTTGTGGCTTCGACCTTTTTTTGTGTCCTTTTTATTGGTGACTACGCAAGCACCTCTCATCTAAGGTTTGATTCACTGATCGATAATGGTTTGAACTTCATTTTAAAGCCGACCATCGGCTTTGTTCAAGGAGACCGCTCATCGTTCATATTTTTACTGATGTATCGTTTAGGGGTCACCCATTCTAAGACAAGTAATGACAGTATGCCAGTACACCAGTGTGGTTTACCTGTCATCAGTCTGCATACCTATCGTAGAAGTTGCTTTTCGATTGGAGTCAGTTTCCCATATTATCTAGTGGAAGATATTCTCAATGTTTTGTGGTGCTTCTTGACCTTAAACCCATTTTTTAACATATTTTTCCCACTATTTTTATGCATTTGATGGCTACTTAAACGTTTTTTTGTGAATTCGTTTTGGAAAGTGTGCCAAAAGTCATTTCGCTCACTCACTTCAACACTGTCATAACTCAAAGTATTCCATTTTCCATTCCCAATGAGTTTTACCAACAAAAAATAGTTTTAAAAAAAATGTTATATTCGAAACACTCACCATTCAAATTCGATAGCAAAAGATGCTTTAACCAAAAACCGCAGTATCCTTGCATAATATTGCTGAGATATGTCGCTTTTGCTGGAAATAAGAACATGCAAAATGATATACTGACACATTCTCTTCACACTCGAAGACTTTAAAAGATGGAAAGAACATTTTTACAAAATATAGAGAACATTTCTGCATCATTAACTGAAAAATCGTGTTGTATATTCACTTAGAAAATCATACTGTTGGAAAACAGTATAAGTTCTCTATAGTATTTATCAATATTTAAGAGTGAATTACTAAACTGAGCCGAAAAACCATGCAATTAACCGACTTATGCTATATAAACCGGTTCGAAAACGGTTCAAAAGTGTTTCAGAGCCTTATTACTGAAGTAAAAACAATGCAATTAACCATCTTATGCTATATGAACAAAAACAGAACAAAACAGAATAAGTTCTCCTTTATGTTCATCAAAATTTGAGAGTAAATTACACAACTGAGCTGAAAAACCATTGAATTAACCGTCTTATGCTATATGAACCGGATTGAAAACGGTTCAAAAGTGGTTCAGAGCCCTATTACTGAAGAAAAACCATGCAATTAACCATCTTATGCAATATGAACAGATTCGAAAACGGTTCAAAAGTGCCTTATTACTGAAGTTATTAAAGCTATGAACTGAAAATTCGGTATGTAGGCTGGTTTTATATGGTAAGACTGTTTCCCGTCACCGAATCATTTGGTTGAACCACTTCTACGTTGGTTTGGGTCCACAACTTTCGATTAGAAAACTGGTCTGTGGGTAAATTAAGTGAGGGATGGACTGTTAACCTTAGAAATGATTGAAAATTTAACAATTTTTTCCAATTTAAAGTATGTTATCGCTTTGCTGACAGTTGAAACTTGAATTATAACGCTCATAAGAAACATATTCTTACAAGGGCAACTCCGAATATTTAGCTGGTAAAGAAATAAGTTCAAAAATTCTAAAACTTTAATTTTGTGATTTTCTAAAAAGCGCTCAAAAAACAGGCGAAGGAGATCAGCTAAATAAAAAGTCAAGAAACTTCTTCACAAGCTAAGCTCTGACCATTAATCGGTTTGTAGAGCTGGCGCAATGTCAGAAAGCTGCTGAGACTGCGCTACAATTCCAATCGCGACAAGATAATCAAGTGAAACTGCATCTGCAAAAAAAGCAACAGCAGGAGAGCAATCGATGCCAGAAATTTGCTATGCAGATGGCAAATCTATGAGTTCCCATGAGCTCAGATTGTTAGGAAGACACAGGCACGGCTGAGATTGAGATTTATGAAGATGCGCACGGCGGCTCAATGCTACTTTAATATGAAAACTACCACAAATATTCCAACGTAAAGTATGTTCTATATGGTACAACATTTCTACAAAAGGAACTTTGAGGAGCAAAGTCTTAAGAGTGTGCACTTCCAATGTATCGAGACTTCAAATCCGATTTTGCTTAAGTATATTTCTAAAGCAAAACTATATAATGCTGCACAAATAGTCTACATCATAGATTTAGCCGAAAGAAAATATAACAATGAAAGCTCAATTCTAGAAGAGCGACGAATACTTTGTACGGTGCCTCAAAAATGTCTTCACCCCAACCGATTAATGTCGTATATTTAGACAAAAATAAATATATAATGTAACATATTAACAGTAGAGCCTACAAAAAAATTTGACACAACAATCTCAGCAAGGAACAAAAGCAATAACCACCCTATTGGGAACTGAAATAGCTCTGAAATATGTTCAAAATCGAACGCCAATAACATATAGTTGCCAAAAGCAAAGAACTAAGCGGTTTTTTGGTATTTAATCGTCATTGAAAGTTCGCATATCTCCCACTCAGTCTTTGGTAGAACCAAACCGAGCCAAACATACCCGCATTTGTCAGTTCCAAGGTTCGGTTCAAGAATTTGTAGACAAACTCATTGGACTTTTGCATGAATTTCTTTGTGCATTGCAATTTTTGAGTTGCATCAAACATAAACGATTATTTCCCTCAACTATTTCCTCTTACATTTAATTTAGAATTTGCAAAATAAAATTGTCCTCCCATGTTCAAGTGTGTCTGTGTGTGTGTGTGTGTGTGTGTGTGTCCCTTGGAGTTGATGCCACCACAAGGATGTGGCTTTGTGTGTCCAAGCTGAGGCATTTAGTTGCAATGCGCTTCAGACCGCAAATTAAATGGAAATAAAATGCATAAAATGCATTCCCAGTGACATAAAAAGAAAGCAGAGAGATATATAAGTGTGCGGGGAGACGAGGCAGGGAAGACTTTTGAGCAATTCTTTTTAAGCGTTTTCCTTGTTTGCGTATATTTACCTTTGGGATTTATGAGATTAGTTGCAGACATGTGGATGCCGGGGGGCGGCGACTGCAAATGAAAGGAGGCGGCCCACAACTGCGCTGAATGCAAGCAGAAAAATATTTAATACAGCTCAAAGCACACAAACAGATGAAGAAAACTATGCACACACACACGCACACGCACACACAGGGAGCGAGATGAAGATATTGCACAAAAGACAGTCAGTCGGATGTCGTTGCACACACACACACACACACACACACACACAATCGCACAGAAGCTCACAAGTTCATTTCAAGTGCAGCCAGGCGCGCCTTTTTAGCCCCTAGACAAAATGTCCAGGCAAGTGCAGTGAAACCTGCTCACTGATATCTGCAGCTACACCAACAAAGCCGATTTGTTCTTCATGCGGCAGTCTTCACTGCTTACATTTTGCCTGTCAATAGACTTCTGGAAAAGTGAAACTGAGGCCGAAAACCCAAAATGCATTAAAAAGATGAGAGAGCCCAAAAGCATAAAGCAAAACCTGGTCTGGTCTCCGGCACACATGCCCGCCTCGTTAGCCTCTCTGCCACGCCCCCTTTTGACAACGGCCCACTGTGTGTGTGTGTGTGTGTGTGGCTCAGTGCAGCATATTGAGACTGAAAATCAAAGATTTGCTTTGGCCCATTCTTGTTGTTGAGCAAACTAATTACAACAGAGTCAGAGCGAACGACGGGCAGGGGAAGAGGAGGAGGAGACTGGGACAGTTGACAAAGGCCTAAGCGTTGCCGAAGAAACCGCCCGGGAATTGCCTTAATTAAACCTGGCAACCAGTTATGCCACACAGAACCAACTGCATTATAACTCGAACTCATATTGTCTTTTATATTTGGCAGACGGGGACGTGGGCGGCGGTGGAGGCGGAGGCGGAGGCGTCTGCAGTTTTGAGCTGCATTTCTACATATTCGGCCATTTTGCCACAGTTACGGCCATCCAATTATAATTGGCAACATATCTTTGCCTTAATTACTGCATATATACCCATAAAATTTGCTTACACTAAATTTATGTATATTTTCGGTCTCTTCCTCTCGTTGCAGGTAATCATTTATGGAAATTTCTAAATACCAAAAGTTGAACTATCAATGCGAAATTGTTTAGATTGAAGCGGGTAAGTGGTATGTGGATGGCCTGCTACTAGTCTTGAGTTTGGATACGCTTCGAAAAGGGCTGCTTAAAGCACTTGCATATAACTTTAAAGTCTGCAATAAAACGTTACCTGTAGGCAATATTCTTGAAGAAGTTGGAAGTTTTTGAAGGGTATGTAAGGGAGTGATTATAAAAGTGCAGCTGCAAAGAGCTAGACAAGTTGGAAGTGTTCGTTTCTGCAATAGCAAAACATTCGGTAACTGAAATACATCGAAAATATATGCTAATTCCATAACCCTGACCCTGGCAAGCAACAGACTTGAAGATCGAAGATTTGACTTGAATAAGCAGTGATTAGTTAGATTGTTCAAAAAAACAGAGGATTACTTCAAAATAAAGTAGCTAAAAGTTTTGAAGTATTGTGGCATAAGCTTGCACAGTCGCAGGATGGAATTCTCTTCATAAAATCTGCAATATTTCAAAAGAAACTAAAAAAGTTAAGAATGTAGAAAAGTTACCTTCGGCTAGGCCGAAGTTTGTATACCCTTGCAGCACGTTTTTCTAACTAATTTGAAGGACATTTCCACTGAAAACAAACCAATTTTTCTCACTAAGACTACGTTTCTAACCTTACTTTTGTAAGACAGCTATACTATATAGTTGACCGATTTCGACCAAACTTTGTGGAATTATGGTAAAGCATAGCAAACTAAGAAACACAAAGTTTGGAGGCGTTTTCTTTTAAAACAAAAAAGTTTTTCTCACTAAAACTAGTTTCTCGACCGATCATTCCTATGGCAGCTATAACCTATAGTCAACCGATTTTGACAAAACTTTAAAGAATTGTGTGAAAGCTTATAAAATAAATATATGCCAATTTTAAAGAGGTTTACATTGAAAACAAAAACGTTTTTCTTACTAAGACTATTTTTCAAACCTTACTTTTGTATGACAGCTATACTATATAGTTAACCGATTTCTACCAATCTTGGCAGAATCATGGAGAAGCATTAAAAACAAGTAATTACGGAGTTTGGAGACATTTGCATGTAAAAGAAAAAAAGTTTTTCTCACTAGAACTAGTTTCTCGACCGATAGTTCCTATGGCAGCTATATGTTATAGTCATCCGATACGGCCGGTCCCGGCAAATGTGCAGCGTATTTGCACCAGAAGACTTTGTGCTTAGTTTGGTGGCGATAGCTTTCAAACTGACGCAGGAAAAGCCTAAATCAATTCAGCTCGTCATGCTGATCAAGAATATATATGCTTTATGTGGTCGGAAATGCTTCCTTCTATGCGTTACAATCATCTGGACAAATTCATTATACCCTCAGCAAGGGTATAAAAATATCCATTGGATGATTTCTGGTATCCATTTGGAAGGAATATCTCATAAATATACTTTTAATCATCCAACGGAGCTATAACTCATTCAGGGGATATGAAAAATTAAGATCACTTGGATGATTTTGCAGCTCCGCTGAATGACTAAAAGTATATTTAAGACATATCCCTTCCAAGTGGATCTTTTTTGGATCTTTCTTCTTCTTCTGTGTAGTCGGAAGGGGCAATGGGGTAGTACTACCCTTTTCAGCTTCTTAAGATAAGTTTTGAAATTAGTCCGAGAGTTGTCGTGTTGAAAAAAAAAAGCACCTTGCAGTGCCTTTGCTCGTTTTCTGGCCGTTTTTGCTTTTACGCTAGGCTAAATCGCTTTAATTGAGGGGGTAGAGTTATGCTGCGTTGGTTTTAACCGGTCAAAAAGTTTATTATTTATTATTTGCAATGAACCCATTTTGAATTTTTTACCCAACTCTAATAAGATCCCGACAAGTGAAAATACAGCTTAAGCATTTTCCCAGGCAGCAAAATCGAAGAATAGTCAACTTATTGGTTACTTAGAACAACCATTATTCAGTGATTCAAACAAAAAGTAATTACTTTTACAATTACCTAAGTAATTGCACCTGTAAAAGCGC
This sequence comes from Lordiphosa fenestrarum, assembly GCA_035044985.1. NCBI lineage: Eukaryota > Metazoa > Arthropoda > Insecta > Diptera > Drosophilidae > Lordiphosa > Lordiphosa fenestrarum. Next base: position 957,562 of record JAWNNO010004426.1, read on the forward strand.
AACTCTTGAGTAATTGTGCTTGAACTATTGAATTATTCATGTATTTCTACAATTATAAACCAGTTCCAATGCTCACAACAACCAATGCTTGGTATAAACACCTAACACTGACTATAACTAAGCCCACTTGGTAGAGTAGGAAGGGTCATAATTGATAGAAGTTGATCTAATTAGTTTGATTTTATTACCAAGCAATTATATTTGATGTTTTCCAACTTTGTTAAGTAAAAACTCATTTATTTTACCTACAATTACAAGAATAATTCAAGTTTTCATAGGCAATTACTCAACAATTTTTTGAGGTACAATTATGCAAGTAATTGTAAAAGTAATTACAATTTATGATAATTATTAAATAAACACAATTAAAAGTTACGATTACTAAGAAAATAATCGCGATAATTGTAATGAAAAGTACGAAAATTACGGAAAGTAGTGATTTTATATACAACAGCTCTGGTTCAAACGACTCAGCACTGTTCTCAATTCCACTTCCGCACACATTTTGTAGTTTCATGATTTCTATTTTCATTCATTCAGCTCAAATTCAACCCAAATACCCAACTTTTGTCCCTCAACTAATGGAAATTCACATAACTGTCGTTTGATGAGCCATTCCGGTTAACACAACTCACCTAAAACCAACTATTTTAGAATAATATTTGTACATCTATGAATAAAAATACCATAAAATATAAGAAACATAAATATAATTCAGTAAATTACAAGAAACACGAGACCTGCTCCGAAAATAAACCAAAAATAGACCAAAAATATTCTCAGCCCCAAACCCCCCCCCCCCCCCTTCGTTGGCCAGGACGTAGCTTAACTTTAACTGTTATGTGTTTTTGCTACTGCAACTAAATTTGCATGTGTAACGGTCAGTCATCAACTGGGGCTTGCAGTCCACTAGCCAACCCACAACCCCCCAGCCGCCCGCCCTTAACCACTGGCAGTTCTGTGTGAAAAATGTAATTTCAACGTTATCCTGACGTAATGCCAACGTTATCTGCTTGCACATGCCTCTCTATGGCAGCAAGAGAGAGAGAGAGAGAGAGAGAGAGCGGGGATGTGGAAGGGGTGCGGCAGGTTATGCATATGTTGGTGTTTGTTGTTCACTTCACAGCTAGCTGCTGCTGCTGCTGCTGCTCTCTCTCTCTCTGTCGCCTTCTCTCTCCTCGTCTCTGTCACATTGTTAGTTACGGATTTTGGTTTATATTTATTGCATAAATTTGGATGCTCCTCATAAAATGGGAATTTGCCATAGACCAAAAATTGTTTTGAATTTTAATTTACTTGTCGAGACAGGCAGCAACTGTCTGTCAACAGCAACAGCAGCAGCAGGTATGATAAAGCTGTAGATTCCCTGCGCCCATAAGTAGGCCATGGTTTTTGCACATGAAACTCGCCCACCACCTGCACCCTTACACTTTTGGGCATTATTAATTGCCAATTGCTGCAGATTGAATGGGTATAAGGGAGAACGCATCATTTGTTGATGATGCACATCTCTCGGCTTTCTTCACGTGTTTGCCAACTGGCTGCCTGTGTGCACCAACAGAGGGTCTGAAGTGCACTTTGATTTTGTCTAAACAAACAGAGAGAGAGAGAGAAAAGCAATGCCACAAACAGAAATCATGCATAACTCTGCATTGACTGTGAATAGCAGGCAATTTAAAAATTGTTTTAAATTTTATGAACATTTTTCCGTCTCCCAACTTTCAAGCCCAACCTCGAGATAATTTGAATTTGCCTGTACAATTTGAACTTTTCGCTTAGTCAGAGTACCAAAAACGTCACAAAGACAATCATCGAGTGCAGACATATTTATGCCACAAGCAGACCTCCTTTTTTTCTCGATTTCCATTTCCTCTTTTTTTTTTGCCTGCTTTGCGCTTTGATGCTTTTTGTCTTTCTGTTTCGTGTGTGTGTGTGTGTGTGTGTGTGTGTGGGTCAATTCAATTTGTAGTTTATTTATATGTCCATCCCCACATTTCTATCTCCGACTGACATCTCTCCCTCCGCTTATCGCGCTTGAGTTTGGCAAACGGGAACTGGGCACATTTTCTGTTCGATAAATCGACAGAAATAAGTTGAAGGCAAATGTGTCGACTCCTCCCCGCGCCCCGGCCCCGGCCCTGTCATGGCAATGTCGTCACTTTAGAGCTAACCAAATTTGCAGTCAAGTAATTTTTGGCTTTTAAGCTTTTCGAACCGAAAGGCGTTGATTGCGTTTCTTTTACGCTGTTTTCTTTTGCCCTTCTACGGCTTCGCCTTCTTGAAGCAGAATTCTTAATTAAAATGCAAGCACAGGAGCAGCGAGAGTGGAGAACTGAAGTGCGCTTTATTGGTTGCCATTGGCATTGGCAGGCATTACCAAATGCAAATGGAGCACCGCGCCACTCCACAGGCAAACAAAAATTAAATCTAGAGAAAGCGCAGCAAACTTATTTATTTTCAATTGCCAGAAATCATTTGAATGAATCAGCCAAGATTAAAACTTGAAGTCAGATTCAATTAGGGGCTGGCGTTTGAGGGTTGATGGGAGCTGATAATAGAATAAGTTTTGGCTTAAGATCGGCTGGGTGCAGCCAGATGTGGGTGAGTTGTGGAGGGTTATCTGTGTCCCTGCTAAACTGCAATAGTTGCATCTAAAAGTTGAGTAGACTTCCTGTCGCCTAGTGTCATTCCCTAACTTAATTTTGATGTAGCCAGGTGGCTTGTTCGAGCTGCTGTGACAGCTGGTGACACTCGAACAACCTAAACTTCCATTGCTAAACTATAGTTTTGTGAAGTGTCAAGCGAAACACGCTTGACTTTCTGATGGGAATGTCTCATATTAGGTCAGCTTACGTCGTCTGTGCCTAAGTTTTTATACCCTTGCTTAAATATTTTCAAAAAATACTCTTTTTTTCATGTTCCCGACCCATCGTTCGTATGAGAGCTATATGATATAGTCATTCGATTTGGACAAAAATTTGTAGCATTGGGTAAAAGCATGCGAAACAAGCCAATACAAAGCTGCAGGATGCTACCATTAAAAACAAAAAAGTTTTTCCAACTAAGACTGTTTTTCGGACCCATCCTTTGTATGGCAGCTATACCATATAGTTGTCCGATTTTCATCCAACTTGGCAGAGTTATAAAAAAGCATAGAAAACTTGGGAATACAAAGTTTGGAGACGTTTCCATTGAAAGGAAAAAAGTTTTTCATACTAAAACTAGTTTTTCGACCGATTGTTTCTATGGGAGCTATAATATATAGTCAGCCGATATGGTAGGTTCCGACATATTAGTAGTGTGCAGCAAAAAGCAGACTCTGTGCAAAATTTCAGCTTGATAGCTTCCAAACTGAGGAACTAGTTCGAGTAGAAACAGACAGACAGACGGATGGACAAAGCTCAATCGACTCAGCTCGTCACTCTGATCAAGAATATATATAGTTTATGAAGTTTTGCAAACTTCTGAGCAAAATTATAATACCCTTTGCAAGGGTGTATAGAAATACTCAACTCAAATTGATATTTTCATATAACATAGCATACTTAAGAGGGCATTAAACATGATTCCCTGCAAACATATTGTTGTGTTACTTATCTAATTCGACAACGCGAGATTTTGGCGATAGCTTGAGGGAAGAGTTTGGAGATAGTTTGGCGATTTACACAAAATTCCTTAGATATCGCTTTCTTATCATAAAAGGGATAAATTGGAGATTTGTCTTATTGCATTTTTTTCCCTCCATTTGGTAAATTGGCGATATATCCCTCAAAAGTCGCCTTGGGGGGCAAGAATGCGATACTTTATTATTGGTCTTGCTTTTTTATCATCCCATCTGAGAATGGGCGATACATCGCTACCCTAAGAAGAGTCGAATGCGATTCTTTTTGAAGTGAGTTGAACGTTTTTTTACTATATTACCAAAGGAAAATACTTTGGCAACGCTTATTTACCTTAAGTGCAAAATCGTAGTGTTAAATAACAGAATTCGAAACACCTTTTATTCGCATGGCTTACCTTCGGGAGAAGAACCGCATTCCTGCCTCTAACAAGAATAACATACTTATCTTTAGGAAGAATCGCTTTTCTATGGCTCAGAAGAGACTTTTTACTATATCCCAGAAGTGTCGCTTTCTAATCGCCCGTTAGTTATCGCATAGTGCCACATTTCTGTGATAATAATGCGATATCGCTGGAGTAAGGCGATACCTACTGGCAAATTGCATTCTTATCTTCCGCGTTAACAAATGTTTGCTGGGATCAAGAGCGTAGCATGATTTCTTAAGTAAACATTTGACACTTTTGAAAATGAATTCCTAAAAATCAGAATCTAATGAATGGTTTATTCTGAGGTCTGTGAAAATGTTGAAAAGTTATACTTAGAGGCTTAGTCATCAGTTCTCACGAATCGCAACCAATAAAACTTTTTGTGGGAATCGATGAAAATTACCAAACTTTTTTTGTATAACAGTGAAATCTACCAAATTAACAAGAATGATTGTCTAAAGGGAACCATTTGCATACTTAAAACTGGTCAGTGAATGACTTAAATCGTTTCTTTTTCAATTTTATTAATACTTAGTTTCAAGCAATTTATGTGCGCTTTTGTCACTAGACCGGTAACATTGTGTTGCTGCTATATATACATATATATACACCTTTTTTTTGTTGGTCTGTTGAAAGCAAGTCGCCCGGGTGGTGTGCAGTTGAAGGGAAACGGATGTGGAGGAGCCTGGACATGTATGGTACACCACCAGCATGTCCATAACACATCACCATCTGGCTGGCATTTGCATACACACACACACGCTCTCACACACACTCTAGCTGACTTAAGCCAGGTCCTGGCGAGTCCTTTTTGACGCCCTTGGCTTTAGGAGTTTAGTGAGTCGACGCCTGTGGCATATAAAGTGCATATTATTTCTATTATACTTGTATTTTCCACACTTTTTTTTTGTTTTTTTTTTCCTGCAGCTGCTGCCTGTAGTGCTGCCTGCACACTTAGAATTTTCCATTTTGCATGCCAAACCATAAATGTGCGAATTAAAACCTAGAATGCAATTTACGCTTTTCTTTTGCCCTTGCTGCAGAGGACCCCAAAAACCATTCAAGTGCAGTTTCGATTTTGCCAAAGAGTTGGGCAATTAATTCGATTAGATGGTCGCCGGGTTGTTCAGGCTTAATAACTCAATGTCTGAGCCAAGCAGGCCTTGCGGCTCATTTGCAAAAACGACGAAGAAACGCGCTGCGGTCGAAGTTCACTCAGGCACGAGCCCCGAAAACTTTTCATTCTGGCAACAGCTGCTGCGTCAGCGACGGGGCAGCAACAAAACTGATATTGAAACTCTCCCACACACACGCACGCACACACTCAGCAGAAAACACAACAACAACAAGAGCAAACCAAATGCCGGGTCCAAGAAATCCAGCATGAAACCGATTATCTACCGCAAATATGGCCGCTTCCGGAAAATGGCATGAAAAGGATTTCCGCTTGTCTGAGCAGGGTGAGCCGCACAGTTGGGGGGGCGATGGTACACCTGTGCACTGAAAGAAAACAGCCCGGGGATATGTTAACCAGTCAAGTTCTACAATTATTACAAGTCGTGTATTATGTTGCCTTGGCCCTCTGCCCCTCCCCCCCACTCCATTCATTTGCTCTGTTGATTAGCCAAAAAATCTTCGAAATGGTTTTTGGCCTTTTGTTTGGTTTTCTTTGAGAATTGCCAGACTTACAGCTGTCCATGGCACAACTGAAACTTTGTGCTACGCTCCACTAGGAATCCACACATGTGTGTGTGTGTGTGTGTGTGTGTAAATGTGTGCCAAAACTAAACTCAGCTTCAATTTCAACGTCATTTTGTATCAATTACCTTTTAACAAGTAAGAGCCTGGCGGAGCACAGGGGGGGGGGGGGAACTGCAGCTCCTGTCGAAATTTTGCACGCACATTTGAAATATTTTAGTGCATTTTTACTGGATTTTAGGCGAAATGGCGAAACGAAACGGAAACGGCAGCAACTTTTATCACGTATTGACGGTTGAGTGCTCCACAGCCTTGACCCCCCATTGACTCGCTCCACTCGGTGTCCCGTGCTAAGCAACCGGTTTAGCTTCCTTTCAATGGCTAGCTGGCTGGGGTACAGTGAGGACTGATTGGAGTTTTATTGATGTACCTAATGGCGGTAGTTTACCTCTTTTTTGTGCCAAAAAGTATGCAACGGTTTTTATTATAGCTTACGACGAACTCTGGGTATTTGTAGAAGGAAATGTCCAATTATATTGTTGTTGTTTTATTTGGATATAAAAGGTATATTGGCATATGGTTTACCAACGCCAAAGGAAGGAATGTGCTCGCCAAATTGTTGCCTTACTTCTACTACCTTAGATGTGTTTGCAAACAGTTTGAAAGAAGTTGCGAAGTTAGAAATTCTTATATGTGACAACAAATAGTTTCAATGTGCTAGTAAAAATACTTAAAAATTTCCCACACATTTATTCTATTTAAAGGTAATTTAAAAAGGCCCCCAAAAGTATGCAATATGATTTTAAAATATTTTTTAATCAGTTTTAATTTAAATTTGGCAAACAATTTGCTTGACAATTGAAGTCTCCTTCTCTCTCAAAGGCTCTGCCATTCCAATTTGCTAGTAAAAATACCCAAAACTATCCTATACCTTTATACCATTTAAAGGTAACTCTGTAAGGCCCCCCAAAGTATGCAATATGTAACAAAAATATTTTTTAATCACTTTACATTTTCATTTTGCATACAATTTGCTTGCCAATTGAAGTGTCTTCCTCCGCAATTCCGATTTACTAGCCAAAAATTTCCGTTTTAAGGTCTAGGGCTCCCAAAAGTATGCAGTATCCTTTAAGCTTATTTTTTAATCTCTTTTTATTAACATTTTTCATACAATTGTCTTGACAATTAAAGTCTCTTCCTTTCTCAAAGGCTCTGCAATTTGTATGAACAGGCTGTGCGACCAATTTTCTATTTAGTAAAATATTTGATAACCTCCCTAAAGTACGCAAGAACATTGCTGAACTAGCCATAAGCTAAGACTGGCCTTACACCGTGAAGCAAACTTCAAAGAGTTCTCTAAGTAGGCGAGAGAATCAGGTAAGGTTGAAGGTTTGCCTTGAATATTCCGCCTACTAAGACAACTTCATGCAGTTTACTTCACCGTGTATATATAGTCTAAGTCTCTGATAAAGAAATACATTATTGTTTTTACCACTAGAAACATATTACATACAAACATTTTTTGATAGCAGAAGATAACAATGCAATTATTTCAGTAGATATCGCTTCACTCTAGAGATATCGCATTGCCATAGCGTTCTTATCTTCTTTGGGCAAGAAGTGTGAAAGTCTGCAACACTTTTGGGAGATACAAAAACGACTTTTTTAGGGTATGGCAAGGGAAGACTTCCAAAAGTTAAGAAAGCGATTCTTCTTGGAGTTCTGTGCCAGAATACCAATAAAATTGTCTCATCTGTGTGACTAGAAGGCGTTTCTTACTGGGAATATGAAATCCTTAGCTTCTAAGAATAGGATAGTTGTGAAAATAAACGAATAATATGTTTCTAATTTCTTTAAATGCATAAGTTGTTTACATTTGGCTCGAACCAGCTAAACTCACTAATTAAACGAATTATATAAACTTTTATTTGAAACTTTTTACACAAAACTGAACAAAAAATTGGAGTAAATATTCTTCAAATAAATGGCACAGCTTTAGAGTGTTAGCTTTCAGGGCTACAGCGAGAAATGGGTTTCAAAATGTGTAGCATACTTAAGTGGGGTTTGTTATTTGTATAATCAATCTAGAGCAAGGCTGACAAAGATAGCAAAATCTCTGAGAATCAATATCCTAGACTTGGACTGTCAAAGTCAGTACCTGAGTTGATTATTAACTGAAAAAAACAACTGACATACTATATAATGAAAAATGGGTTTTTGTTTTTTAGAAATGCAAATAATACATGAATGCAAATGAATAAGTTTTCAACCTTGATTCGAGTTATTAACATTTTATATAATTTGTTTTATAGCTTTTTGAATTGTGTACAATAAGTTCAATCTTTTAAGAACAGTTTGTTAAAAGATGCAGCCTTCTAGCTAGTCTGGTGCTCAAATGCCTGAGCTTTGGCCAAAAGCTGGGATCTCTGACCCGCATTGATAAACAATAATTATATACAATAAAATTATATCAAGATGAATGCCCCTAAAAGTATGCCTTTTATTATTTCTTTAATAATAACCAATTTAAGGGTGTAATTCAGGGTCTGATTTGCCAGCGTTAGACAGAAGACACACTTTTCGTTTACTCAGATTGCCGGACTAATTGAAGGTAGGACTATTGAAGTTGATTTCCTGAACTGGTAGTATTCCTAGGCATAGCATACTTTCCAGAGCATTTATAATGATAGTTTTTTTGTGTATAAAACAGGGTATTTGATAGACATAAAACAAATTAAGTGTTGGGAAATTCGCTCAAATTGTGCTGAATCGAAATTAGCAACTCTAAACCTTTTCATAGTCCGATTTATGTATTAATTTCTAACAATCAGCATGAATGAAAGTTTCTACCGCATTCCTTTGTATACTTTTTGATATCAGATAATGAACGAACTGTTACTATGTTTATACGCACCGAATTATTCATGATTAATGCCCTTCAAAGTATGCAAACTTTATTACCTTAAGTTGAAATGTCTTAAAATGAAGCCATTGCAAGTCTGTCATAGATATTCGATACTGCATAGTGACTCAGATTGTTGGGTATTCAACAAAAGACAAATCTAAAATATATACCTGACCAAAATAATGATTTTCATAAAACATAGCATACTTTGCAGGGCATTAAGCATGACACAAACGTAGTATATACGATACAAAGCTAGACGAGTAGAAACCACATTCCAAACTAGTTTTTCAGTAATTTTAAAGGCCCCCCCAAAAAGTAGGCACTACTATTTCAATAACACCACAACTTTAAATCAGATTTGTAGTTCAACTTATAACGTATTCACTGTGTTAGCGCTAAGATATGGCTATGTTCGAATAAAAAACACACACACACTCGCACACACACACAGGTTTTTAGATTGCAGCAGAAAGTTGCTTGCTGCCAAAGTCGACGTCGTCTAACCCTCGCTTTCTTTCTATCCTAACCTACCACCACCTACTTACCCTGCCTGTGCATGTGAAGAAAGTTTTTGTGCCCGTTTTCAGCTTGAGTGCCAATGTGGCCAACGTCATCGTCTCCGTTGGCCATTCCCGCCTAACCCGCCCTTCAAAAGTTTGTGGCGGCTGCTTGAAGAGGCAAGCGTCCATTAAATGTTACTGGATGTTTGGCCTATTGTGTTGTGTGTCGGAGGACGGAGTTCGTTTGGCAGGCGAAAGAAAACGAAAACGTTTAAATGAAATGAAATTCCCCCTTTTTCCCCTGTTAGCCGTGTTGGTGCTGTTGTTGTTGTTGGTGTTTTGTCTGTGTTCGCTCAGCGCTGCGAAGTATGCTATGAAAAGTTGCTCGCTGACTTAAACGGGACGGGGGCGGGCGGGGCCGGGGGTTGAGCGAAAACTTGGTTTTTGCTGCTGGGCTGCTGGTTGGTTAGCTGTTTATATATTTTAACTATGCAGGCAGCAATTATTTCAATTAGTTCATTATGCTGCCTGATTGACTAGCCAAAGTTTTTGGCCAAAAACAATATTACGCTTAAACAGAAAGTTTCGGCCTGTTTCCATTAACAGGCCAAAATGCGATGATTTCATTAGAGCAAGAAGTGGGCAGAGGATGGTCTAAAAAAAATCCAAAAAAAACAAAAACAACAAAAAACTATATAATTAAATTTATTCCTCATTTCCCCTTCCCCCTCTCTCTCGCTCGCTCGCTCGCTCGTTCGTTTTTTTCCCCTGTAATTTTTATTGCCTTAATTGCTGGCAATTAATTTGCACGCTAATTAAAATGTGGCTAATTCACAACAAAAAAAAGTTTAAACAAGCAAGAATTTTGGTCAAGACCGACGGTAAAATACGCTGCATTAGCAAAAGTAAATTTAGAACTTTCTTTTGCTCATAACTTGACGATTGATCAACCAAAACTTTGGCCAGGCTTTGTTCATACTTCCAAACTTTGAAAGATCTGACAAAAACTGGCAAAAACTAAACATACCTCCTCTCACTTCTTCTCACTAAATGCTACATACCTTTGCATTAGTTCAGCTTACCCTAGCTACAGAGTATACCAATTAAAACAAAAAAAACTAGCACTTAAAACTATTTTCATTTGCCATTCAAAATCACAAAATCCTTTGCCACGCCAAAGTATGCAATGGAATGTGGAAAATGCATAAATGAACAAATTTATTTGTTCAACAAAAAACCGACTACCCACCCCTTAAACTGGCAAATGTCATGTCCTGCACTTGCATAACAAAACCAAAATCAAGTTGGGCTCTGGCGCTAAAAATTAACAAACATTAACACTCCACAGCAGCCATAGACGAGTGACAGCTGAAAGCGGGGAGGGGGCGGTGAGGGGGCTGGTAGATAAACGAGACTGTGAACCAAATGCAAATAAAATGTTTGCAACTATTATGCAATTTAACTATTTTGCGGTTATCTGGATGTGGGCACTGCCACTGGATAGAGATTATTATTGTCCTTTTTGGCCAGTATTTCCTTCCTTCCTGTTTAGTCGGCGCTGGCAGCGCGACGGCCGCTGTACACGCGGGTAATTGCCTTTTGTGCTTAAATAAAAATTCACCCTTAAAAATTGGCAAACAAAAGTCTGCAAATGAGTGCTAGAGATGGACACACACCTGAAGTTGTTTTGAAGAGAATAAGTCGTCTTCAAATTTAGTTCGGCTCTAAACTTTATTCAAATTCAGATCTAAAAACATGCTAATAATGTGTGTGTTTTTATGGCATTTTATTATTACGAACAATTTATAACGATTTAGGTTATTGAATGACAGATGGCGGTACGCCTTTTTTGTGTTGTTGATATACAAAAAAAACTAAGATCATTAATACTCTTGCACCCCTTTTTTATACCCGTTACTCGTAGAATAATAAGGGTATACCAAAGTATGTAACAGGCAGAAAGAAGCATCTGCGACCCCATAAATATATATATTCTTGATCAGTCTGCAAGAACACCTTGAATATCTCCTACATTTTTTAAGTTATCGAGCTCAGATTTTGCAGAAAAGTGTCTGTGGCCAATATCTACAATCTCGTAAATTTTCATAAAGATCGGACATTAAATGGCAGAGTCCAAAAAACGTTACATACTTCTCTGAGCCTCATGAGGTTATTAAACACTAATTAACCTGAGTGAAGGGAATTTCGAAGTCTGGCAGAGCCGACTTTTAACTACGCTCTCGCTCTAACTAATAAACTGAAAACAAAGAAGTTTTTCTCACCAAGACTACTTTTCTGACTCTACTTTTGTATGACAGCTTTACTATATAGATGTACGATTTCGACCAAACTTGGTGGGATCATGGGAAAGCATAGCAAACTAAGTAATACAAAGTTCGGAGGCGTTTTCTTGAAAAACAAAAAAGTTTTTTTCACTAAAACTAGTTTCTCGACCGATTGTTCCTATGGCAGCTATAACCTATAGTCATCCGATATTGACAAAACTTTAAGGAATTGTGTGAAAGCTTATAAAATAAATATAATATAATATATGCCAATTTTAGAGAGGTTTGCACTGAAAACAAACAAGTTTTTCTCACTAAGACTATTTTTCTAGCCTTACTTTTGTATGGCAGCTATACTATATAGATGACCGATTTCGACCAAACTTGGTGGAATCATGGCAAAGCATAGCAAACTAAGTAGTACAAAGTTTGGAGACGTGTGCTTTGAAAACAAAAAAGTTTTTCTCACTAAAACTAGTTTCTCGACCGATCGTTCCTATGGCAGCTATATGTTATAGTCATCCGGTCCGGCCGGTTCCGACAAATGTGCAGCGTAATTTAACTTTCCTCTTTTTTTATATACTAAATAGTTAAGCCTACTTCTATTCCCCTTTTTACTATCATTGAAACACTTTTCGATCCCCAGAATTCTTAGTAGAAGTCGTTTCCGCATCATTTGAGTGTTGGAAAATGACTTAAATACTGCTTCAATATGCTAAAGTTAAGCACACAAATCAGCTGACTTAGTCCTTGCATAACAGTGACTCAATCAATTCTAGTGTATAGTTTCTGAGAATCTGCTAGTGGAGCCAACTTTTGTAAAGGACAAGAAAAGGCCCCTGCTACTCTACCAACAACAATTTCCAATAGGTTTTATCAAACCAAACCTTAAACACGCTTTCATCGCTAACACTGCCAGAGTCTATAAGTGTCGTCTGCCTTCTACTGGGTCTGCCTGTGCCGCTGATGCGGATGCTGATGATGACAGGCCACTTGGCAACTGCATCAACACAACACACACACACAAACACAACATTAACTACGGGCCAAGAGCAATTACATTCCCAGCAGCCAGCACCTCCGACCAAGCGGGGCCCAAAAAAAAATAGTGGAAAAAATCAACGCCGCATGAAAATCTCGCGCTCTCCTCCCGTTTGCCGCTCCTCAGCTCGCTTTTGGCCAGAAACTGCACTTGTTCTTGCTGCCGTTTTATGATTATTATTATTATTACTACAGCAGCTCTGGCTTTTGGGTAGGGGCAACCACAGGGGCAGACCGCCAGCAACCCTAAGCTCGCTCGCTCGCTCTCTCACTCTTTGTCGCTCATTTGCTCGGCTCTGCAAACGCTTTTGCTAATTTTCATGTAAGCCTTTCGATTGTAGATGTGGTTGCTGTTGTAGTTGTTGTTGTTGTTGTGCTGGCTGGTGTTGTTGCTCGCTTGCCTGGTTTCTGTTGTTGATTGTGCGGCAAAGAAGCTCCGCCTGCACAGTGGTACAATTCACAAACCAAACTCGACGAAGATTACTAAATAACTTTCGTTTCACGGCATTTACTCAAATGTGCATAATTTCATCAACATTACTCATGCCCTTTCACCACTGTGCCTTACTCTTTTGCTGGTCTCCTTTTGGAAGCCTGTTTCCTTGATGGGGCTTGCCAGCCTCATGTGCATTGCCTTTGTAATCACGCTAATAACTTGACTTTCGAAAGTAATTAGCCACATTGCGCTTTGGCGTGCCGTCTCAGCAGCCGGGAGCGACAGAGACAGGAAGACGGCAGCTGCGGCTGCTGCTGCTGCTGTTGCTTGGGTCATGTTGTTCTTGGCTGGCCCCGCCGACCACCGCCCCGCCGCCCCCGGTTCACATTTGCTATTTTTGGTAATTTGACTAGCAAAACCAAAAACACAAACCAGAACCCAGAACCGAACCAGGCCAGCCCACTGGTTCAGGCACCGCAGACCGCCAAAAGCCAACAACAAACGGCCAGGATCTGAAACCAGAATGGCCAACACTTGCACGAAATGCTCCCGCTGTAACATGACAAGTAACAAATGCATAAAACACACACACACACGCATGCACACACTCACGCACGCACTGGCCTTGCTGGGAGATTTGGTGTTGCCTACTTTTTGGGGCAATATTTTCTGCCAGCCACTTGAAAGCAATTGCCGTTTATTTGCCAACTGCACCTGGCCTAGTTTAACACCACAATGAATAAATTTAACTACAGTTGACAATTTTTGTTGTGATTTAACTGATATCAGCAGAATTTAATTAGTGGACGTTAATCAATCTAGAAAATGTTGTGGCAGTGCACAAACCGAAGGCAACAAGTCATAGACTGACAGATAGACATACACTTAAGGCCAACGCTTAGATGAAGGTGAGGCGAAGCGTAGCGATTCGAGCACATGAAAAATTAATTATCTGTCAGTGTGCAGTAAGCCAGGCATGATGTGACATGCGGATGTGTGTGTGTGTGTGTTTGGGAGGGTGGGTGGATGTTGGGCTGACTTGGCTAGAGATGGAACCTGGCTTCCTGCTAAAAATAGTTGCCAAATTTCAACAAATTAGCATACATTATTTCTATCACATTAAGGAAACGCTGCAGATGTGTGTTAGTCCTCAGGTAATTATGTGTTCATTTAAGATGCAAATTATTTGGATTACGGTTCTAAAATGTCCTTTTTTTCTTAATTACTAAGAAGCATCGGTGAGAATAGAACATTGAGTTGGAAATAAATGGTGTCCTGCTATAACCGGCATGGTCTGGTATGGATAGAATAGAGGGTAGACTGAATCAAGAGAAAAACTAGAAGAAAGTTAACTTCAGCAAGATTTGAAGCACATTTCCTCTGAAAACAAGCATGTTTTTCTCACTACGTCTACTTTTTGGACTCTACTTTTGTATGACAGCTATACTATATAGATGTCCGATTTCGACCAAACTTAACAGAATTATGGAAAAGCATAGAAAACTAGTAAATACGCAGTTTGGAGACGTTTGCATTGAAAACAAAAAAGTTTTTCTCACTAGAACTAGTTTTTCGAGCGATCAATCCTATGGCAGCTATAACCTATAGTCATCCGATTTTGGCAAAACTTTAAGGAATTGTGTAGAAGCTTATAAAATGATGATATGCCAAATTTAGAGAGGTTTGCATTAAAAACAAAAAAAGTTTTTCTCATTACGATTACTTTTCTAACCATACTTTTCTATGACAGCTATACTATATAGATGTCCGATTTCGACCAAACTAATCAGAATCATGGAGAAGCATAGCAAACTAAGAAATACAAAGTTTGAAGACGTTTGCATTGAAAACAAAAAAGTTTTTCTTACTAAAACTAGTTTCTCGACCGATCATTCCTATGGCAGCTATATGTTATAGTCATCCAATACGGCCGGTTCCGACAAATGTGCAGCGAGTTGGTACCAGAAGACTTCGTGCAAAGTTTCGGTTGCGATAGCTTAAAAACTAACGGAGGAGATAGCATAGAAACAGACGGACAAGGCTAAATCAACTCAGCTCGTCATGCTGATCAAGAATATATATACTACTATATATACTTTATATGGTCGGTTCCTTCTATGCGTTACAAACATCTGGACAATTTTAATATACCCTCTGCAAGGATAGAATAAGATGAAATACACAAAGACGAGAGGGACTCTGGGGAGGATTTGCCATACAAAATACATAAAATAATGTGAAGACTCTAACTAACTAAGTGCCCGACTAAGCGCTGCGGTCCACTACGACTGGTCGCCATTTATTGACCGAACTAAAAGAAGCAAATTGTTTTGAAAAGAGTTCATTCGTTTTCATATAATGGCCAAATAGATCCAATTGGTATGGATAGTTTTTCATTTCATTTGTTTGATTTTTAGCTCCGTTGGATGCAAATTTAAGATCTATTTAACATTAAATGGATATTTTAATATTCAAATATTCAGCCTGACTCTTTTGTCATCGATAGTTATCGACTGTTTATCGATATATTTAGAACTACAAACAGCCGTTCTTGTGTGAGCGGTATTACAGTGCTTTACACTACCCACTCGACTCGAAAACCAGCGCCTTGGCATGTTTAGAACTTGAATCATCTCTGAGTCTTCGTTCGTGCATCCACTGCACTGTCACGTTTCCGGTTTATACACAAAAAGAATATCATGATAAATGCCCCTAAATAATTCCCAATTTAAATATGTAGCCGAGAGTCAGTGATGTCTGCCTCATACATAGTCCACTCTTTGAATTCACTAAGATTAACGGACTAATTGAAGGTATTCAAAATGAGTTAGTAGTCAGCCTACTATAAGACAATTGTTTTACTGAATTAGTAATATTATTAAGCATAGCATACTTTAAAGAGCATTTATCATTTATATCATATCAGGGTATAAGACTTTGCTCTTGGGTCTGTTCCTTGACCTTCTATGTGGCTTTTATGGCTTCAAGTTTCTCGTTTGGCTTCTGCACGTTTCATGTTCCTGGCTGGCGGTCCTCTTGTTCTTAGAAAGCCCAAGCCGTCCACTGGTAAAGGGTGATTTGTTTAGCAGATTACGGATTTGATTCAAAAAAATGCATAAAAATTCAGAATATGTATGAAATTTTAATTAAAATTCAATAATCTGCTAGCGTGCTTCGATTCATGGTTCAATTCTAGACCAAACTGAACATGTTTGACAGTAACATGTGGCATGAAAACAGCTGAGCGGCCAAAAACAGTGTTGATGCCAAAGGAAAGTGGCTTAGAAATCATACTTTACAAGCCAAAACTCCCATGCTCAAGCTGGTAGTGCTTATGGCCTGCTTATGCCGACTCCAGCAGTGGTTTTACTATAACAAAACAGAGAAATAGTAACAGAAGAAGTGTCCTTGCGCAGCATTTGATGTGCTCACTATCGACAGCTGCCTCAAGACTTTACTTGCATATTTTTAAAACATTTTCACACTCAATTCAATGTTCCTCCTGTATTATGTTTTGCCCAAAAGTATGCAAATGTAGGAAATTGTTATTGATTGTTAACAGATCCTTAAGCTCATTTTGATTAATTTGATTGATGAAATCCCATTTCATGCCTGTTTCAACACATCATGTGGTCGATAACCTTTGTCTAAAACATTTCCACTCTGTCATTTGCCGCATCTCTAACAATTGCTAGTATTTTCATCAGGATTACAAGTAAGATGCTTAAGTAGGCGTTAGTCTGGGGCATCAATTTCATATCTTAAAGGCACCCCCCGCCAGCCCCCCCTTCCACGTAAGCTAAGCTCCGCTCGTGTCTCATTCGGGCTGTTTGCCTGACTGGCTGGCTGCCTGCCTGGAAGGTAAGTATTATGAGCATTAACAACGGCATTATCGCCGCATTCACATCATCATTATCATCATCATTATCAACTTAATCGCAACAACAATCAAGGGGCACATTATGTGTCACATATGCCATACATTACACACACACACACAGGCACAGCGACTCGCTGCCATATAGGCACACCTGACGCTGCTGCCTGTCCACAGTTTATTACCGACTTCTCTCTCTCTCTCTCTCTTATCCGCCCGCCCTTTGCGTCTGTGTGTGTGTGTGTGTCTATGCCGCAAAACTTAATTGCGCTTTAAATTTGTGTGACGTGGCGCAGCACTTTAAAATACAACAACAGCAACAACAGCAACAGCAAGGACTTTCTAGCAGAAAGGGGATTGGAGTGAGAAACTGGATTGCCTACTTTTAGGCTGCCCCAAGTGTAACTTGGCCGTGTGCTACAGACTGATCCCCTTTGGGGGGCACAGCCTCAGCCACTGCAAACCTCCGGGTCAGACAGAAAGAATAAATTTTATAAAAATTCAACAACATTATATATTATATATATTGTACAACAGCAACAACAACAACAACAGCCAAGAACTTCACATGACCGCCGCTTGGGTATTCAACGTGTGTTGTTTGTGTTTGTCTGTCTGTCTGCCTGTGTGTGGTTGTTGTTGTTGTTGTTGTTGCTGTTCCTGTGACTGCCGATGATACTCGCATTTAAATTAACATTATTTGCATGCGGCGTTTACAGCATAAATTTCAGAGCTCACGCGTTTGTTGACGAGGGAAAGGGATGGCGTAGCAGCGGCAAAGAGCCTGCTGCATGCGTGCCTGTTTGTGTGTGTGTGTGTGTGCTCAGCATTGTTTGTGTTGCATATCATTCACACCACACGGCAGTAAATTGCTTAAATATGGCAACAGCCCAAGGCAAGTTAAAGCCTTAACAGCGCACCCAAATCTACTGTAATTGCGCTGTTAAGTTTGCAACTGGGACTCTTGAAGTGAACTACATAGATTGTCATTTGCGATATTTCATATATCGAGTCCAAGAAGATCGATAATGCCATCAAGTTCTAAGGCTTACAAAAATCCTGAAAACTCCTCAAAGAACGTCTAATGACCAGTGGTCAGTGGTCGTTCTATCTGATCTTTCAAATGGCATAACTTAAAGCTAACTTTTACTGAGGTTGCTGGAATTAGACTATTCCCAGAAAACAGTTTTTATTGATACGATTCGCTAGTAGGTATCGCTTTACGCATTCTCATCTCCCTACGGGAAGAAATGTGACACTCTGCGATAACTTCATAAATATGGAAAGTGGACCAATGCTTTCTGATGTCGAGAATGGTCCACTTCTAGCGCTCAAAAATAAGAAATTCGCCAGGCATAATGTGACAACTGACTGATCAAAGATGAAAAGTTTATGTAGAGCAATGCTAGATCATTTTCTCGGATGAGAAAAAGGTTTATTTGGACCAAATTTTCGCCATAAAGTCGACAAATGCAGCCAAATAGTTGAAACTTGCTGATTTTGATAATAAACCAGCAGAATATCATTTGGAAAAAGTTTTAAACAGATCCTACCACGACTACCTCAACGACCATATGGTCCCACATGGCGGATACGTAATATAATTTTTGTTATACCCTTGCAAAGGGTATTATAATTTTGCCCAGAAAGTTGCAACTCATAGAAATATTCATTTGCGACCCCATAAACCATATATATTCTTGATCAGGGTGGGGAGCTGAGTCGATTGAGCTTTGTCCGTCTGTCTGTCTGTTTCTACGTGAACTAGTCTCTCAGTTTTGAAGCTATCTAGCTGAAATTTTGCACAGAGACTTCTTTTTGCTGGACACTACTAATATGTTGGAACCGACCGGATCGTATGACTATATCTCATAGCTACCATAGCAACATTGGGTCGGAAAACTAGTTTTAGTATGAAAAACTTTTTTCTTTTCAATGGAAACGTCTCCAAACTTTGTATTCCTAAATTTTCTATGTTTTTTTTATAATTGTACTAAGTTTTAATAAAATCGGACAATAATATGGTATAGCTGCCATACAAAAGATAGGTCTAAAAAACAGTCTTAGTTAGAAAAACTTTTTTGTTTTTAATGGTCGCATCTTGCAATTTTGTATTTGTTTGTTTCACATGCTTTCACATAATTTAACAAATTTTTGTCCAAATCGGTTGACTATATCATATAGCTCCCATACGGATAAAGCTCGGAAAATGGGAATTACAAGGCACATTGGGCTGAAAAGCCAAATTTTTTGGCATAAAGTCGACAAATGCAGCTGAAACTTGGTGATTTTGATAACAAACAATCAGAATATCATTTGGAAAAATTTTTAAACAGATCCTACCACGACTACCTCAACGACCATATGGTCCCCCCACGTGGCGAATACGTAATATAATTTTTGTTTTTCTTTTTGTTTTCACTTAGTTTTTGCATGTTTTATATTATTTTTCGTTTTGGAGCTTACGTTTTGCCTGTTAATTTGTTTACAAATCCCTTAAAACGTATAGTTTCTCTCGACTATTGATCTGCCTCACATTAAAAATTCGTCCTAGGCTGAGTTTAATCTTTCCTAAAAGTCGGAGAACGGGCAAAATCGGGTAAAAAGTGTTGTTAACAAGTGAGAATGCATACTTTAAAGAACACTTTAACATAAAAACCAATTTGGCCAAAAGTGGGCGAAAGTTAGTTAGAAAGGTGTTTTGGGTAAGTTTTCTCAGACTGAGAACGTATCTTAAAACAAATTAATGTTAATAATTTTTCAGGCTTAACACCATTACTTAACATTATTTACAAAATACATAAATTTTACTGTATTTGGCATATTTCACACATTTTATTTATTCAGTAGAGCAGAAATTGTCTCTTGAAGCAAAGGTGACAAACAGATTTCAATAAACTTTTAAATCCTTACAATTTCTAAGATAGACATTTGTTTACTCCTTAAGCTCCCCCCGAATAAGTTCTACCCTGAAAATGGGATTTATATAAAGAATTTTGTACAAGAGGCTTATGTCAGGCAAAATAGTTGAGGAAGCGAGCTGAGGCTTTTTATTTCGTTAACGTTTTGGTTGATTCTTTAGTCTTAGTTGTTGATCTTCTTTGAATGGATTTTTTTTGGAATTCTTTACTTAACACTCCGAAATTGCTTTGAGCATTAAGAAATATGTTTCCAACAAAGTCTTCAATCTGCAATATATAGTTTCAGTCAGAGTATCCTTTATCAACTACAAAATTATATGAAGATTAAAGGCCACACTGCGTATGAGTAATATCAAAGACACTTTTCATCCTTAATGAGTAGTTAATATGCTTTCCATTATTCTTTTGGGCCTTCTTAAGGCTGCCAAGACAACAAAGGGCAACAAATTTTGATTCTTTGTTGGTAATTCTACATGATTTTTATATGCTGAACCCGAAACTGTTTGATTTGTATGCCTGATGTATGTTTCACCACCTTTAATTTCTATGATGGACTTCGCCTCGATTGTAGCTTCCAGCAGTAGATCTCCCTGTCCCATGGTCAGTCTTTAGAATTAGATTTATGAGATAAGATACGATCCCTAGCATAGCAACGAGGCAGCTGAGGCGTAGCACAGCGCTTGGAACCTTCCAATAAAAAGTTTTTTTTAGCTTTTGCTGATGCTTCAGCATCACAAACTTTGCCGCTTCGGAGCAAAGTTAAACTGTAGGTCCTTGAGTTGAATTGAAGAGCACACAAGCAAACAGGGAGAAGTGAGGTCGTCGGGATGGTGGGTGCTAACCAAAATAAAGCCACCGCAACTTAACTCTTTCGCCTGTTTGAGTTACCATTGAAGCCGGCACCGGCTCCGTCTCAACTGTCATTGTTAACACACATTTCTAAATTTTATTTTTCATAAATATCTCGCACTATTTTCTTACGTGCTGTAACATTCTATGCGCTGCTCCACTGCTCCACGCAGTGCTTAAAAATAAATACATAAACATTACTTGCCGGGAGCTCTCGTCGTTTGATTTTGCTGACGGGGGGGCGGGCGGTTGGGAGAGGATAATGCTTCATCTCCGTTTCTTTTTATATATTTTGGCCACATCATCAAATGCCGCGTTGCAAAAATATTTACTCGCCATATCCCCATTCTCTCGCTCTATCTCAATATGCATGATATGGCTGTTTGGTAAGCGCCGGCGAGGGATGGGGCGGGTGTTAAATGCCTCTGTGATCGCCTTTGGCTTATTTGCAGCCAAAGCAGCGCGTAAAAGTTTTTCGCCAAGTTTTCCTGTTTGAATTTCCCCAACACCTCAAGGCCTTTGGCCATGAACACACAGACACAGATGCGAATTGGAGTTTTGGGGAAGTTTTCAAAAAGCGCTTTAGCATAAAAACGTTTCAGGTGACTGCGGGGGAGGGGCGGGCAAAACTTTTCCCAGGGTCTCACCGGGGACTTGTAATTTTCTTTTAGCCAACTTTAAACGCTCTCAAAATGATTTGCATGCGTCCTTTTGTCTGGCTCCTTCACGGGGCTGCTCGGTCGTATGCGTAATATTAGTTTGGCGTGCAAATGAAACGCAAAAAAAGGAAAACGAAATGAGAATGGAAAAAATGTCAGAAAACTACAAAACCACCAGCAAACAAGTGGCGGAGTGGCGAGGCGGCGAAGTGGGTCTGCCACCAGACAACCACAAAACAAAAGCATCAACTGCAGTGAAAAGCAAATGGAAAAAATCTCGGCAAAATGTGCAAACTAACATGGAGTGGAGAATAAAAAATGCTAATGCAAAATAAGTAGAGAAGGAAACAACTGGCATCAACTATTGCGGACGGAACGGGGCGGGGGGGTCCGCTGCTGCTGATTAAACACTACAACACTTCGCTCCGCTTGCACCCTGACCATATTAAGATGTTTTGTAATTGTGGCCGAAATCGCTGCCAAGAATATTCTCTCCAGGCAGCTGGCAGGCCGATTGGGCCAGTTAACGGAGGCAACATGCGGCCAAGCGGCGCGCCAAAGGCATGTTAGGCCAAGTCAGGCGAGTAGAAGGAGCAGCGAAGTGAGAGCCAGGGAACAGAGCCAATCTGCAAGCCTTTGTCCGGCCTTGCCAAGATGCAGTTCCTTCCCTCTCGCTCTCGCTGCCCCCAAAAAGGCGGGTCAAAGGAGAGCTGCAGCAAAGCCGCAGGCCTTGCGTACATTTGCAGCTGAAGCCGCAGAGCAACAAGAAAGAAAAAATGGAGACTGAGCAAGACCGGAACCGACTAAATGATACCCTTAAAAGGTCAAGCATCGAACTCAGAGGTTCGGCTAAAATTTGAACACTTTAACAGTGTGTGGTAAGTGCAAATGTATGGGACTATACAGTCATTAGGAGTCCATTTTGAATTGAAGTTCTTGAAAAGAAGCGCTACAAAAGCTGTTAAAAAATTTGCTTATGTTAACATTTTTACAACTGTTAAGACACTGAATCTGTTAAGGCTGTACTTCTGTTAAAAGGCAGTTTCATATTTTGGAAAACCTTAGTTAAAGTTTTTTGGCTAACTTATAACGTTAACAGTAATGTTAAGCCACTGTTAAGTTTCTTTAGCTATTGTTAAGGCTGTACTTCTGTTAAAAGGCAGTTTCATATTTTGGAAAGCCTTAGTTAAAGTTTATTGGCTAACTTATAACGTTAACAGTAATGTTAAGCCACTGTTAAGTTTCTTTAGCTACTGTTAAACCTTTACAACTGTTAAATTTGAACTGATGATAAAAAAAATGGCGACGCATGCATTCTTTAAAGCTGTATTCACTGTTAAGTTAAAATTAAGGCACTAAATTAGAGATAAACCAGATTGTTTCAATTAAGCGTTAAAACGAATCTTCGACTGACTTAAACAAAATGTTAACAGAGCTGTTAAGCTACTGTTAAAACTATTTTGTTACTGTTACGCCATTTGATATGTAAAATTTGAGTTCACATTAACAAAGTTCGAAGGATTAATTTACTTAAGAGCTTTCGTTCTACTCAAACTGACTAGAAAAACGCATTAACAGAGCTTTTGCTTCACTGTTACGTTTCAGTTCTTGATACAACAACAAGGTATGGCACAGCTACCTAATTGTTGCGCACTCGTAGTAACAAAGCAAAAGCTTAGTCCGCAAAATAAACTCATTTTACATTGAACAACATGTAAGCCATGCTGATGACTTAAGACTTAGACTTAGCTTGTATTGTTTTTAAAAATGAAAGTGAGAGCTTTCAAGCTCCATGTGGAGTTTCTTTAATGACTGTACCGGCTTTATATCTGAAAAATTTAAGGCGTTGCTATTAAAGTTCTTCAAAATAAGTTACTGCTGAGCTTTGGCACTGTTTTTATTGAGTGTAAGAAGTTTAAAAAGAGCTTTTAAGCCAATGTTAAGTATGCTTTACCACTATTAAGCTTTTATGGCTTAACATTTTAGCTTTGATGTTCAATTTATGGCTAGATGTTAAATTTGATTGACTTAAAAGAACGCAAGCAGTAATGTTAAGGCACTGTTAAGTTTTAGAAATCTGTTAAATTTGAAGTGATGTACAGAATCTTTAACTTAAGAGGTTGAGGGTAAATTTGATTGACCTAAAGTAACACTAACAGAGCTTTCAAGCCTCTGTTAAGCTTTGTTTGGCTACTATTAAACCTTTTTAAAGTTAAGTCTCTGTTAAATTTGAAGTGATGTACAGAATCTTTAACTTAAGAGGTTGAGGGGAAATTTTAATGACCAAAAGGAACATCAACAGTACTTTCAAGCCTCTGTTAAGTTTTGTTCAGCTACTGCTAAGCCCTTTTTTAATGACCTAAAGGAACTTCAACAGGGCTTTCAAGCCTCTTTTAAGCTTTGTTCAGCTACTGCTAAGCCCTTGGACCTGTTTGGGTCATTGTTTTTGCAGTTTTAAGGATAGTCCGGTAAACAGAACTAAGTACCGCCTCTTATTTAAGAAAGGTTGGCAACGTCGCTTACGTTAGCCAGCAGCCTTGAGGGCGCATCGCTTACCAACGGAGAGGTGGGAGGCGACTTGGAATGCAGCTAGCTAAGTTTCTAAGCTTCAGAAGCCACCTTAACCAGAGTAGAGTACCTGCCTTGCAAAGAAGACCCAAAGTAGAAACTGTTAAAGCTGCATCAATAATGAAAGAGGATAAAAGAATTCAGTTTTGGGCTAAAGTTATTAATTTATTGACTTCAAAGAGTCTAGACAGAGCTTCAAAGAGTTGGTTCAGCTAATTTTGTCAATATGAAGACTTTCCTTTAGATTTCATCACTTAAAACCAAGTTTTTAAAGCCTAAAAGTAATGTTTTATCTTCTTTGTTCACTGTTCAACCTTTTCATGAGTAAACTAAGCAGATAAACTACGATTTTGCTCTGTTATTTGTAGTTTCATGTGACAGATAGCTCTATTTAGTAGATTAGTAAACGGCCCTTAGTTTTATATTCACTTCTCTTTGATTTATCACTGTTATGCCCTATTATCCTCTGTCAAGTCTTTAACTCTAACAGATATTTACAATTTTGATCTAAACTATGTATCTACACTAGAATAGCTGATTCAGAAGAAAAAAATATAAGGAGCAGGCGATGCGTTAAAGTGTTCTTCCTTCTCGTTCATCATTTTCTCGCTTCGTTTGGTGCCTTTTGCTGCGTCTGCATATTTTTCAATAAAAAAATATTATGTGATGCATCTATCTATGTGTGTGTGTGTGTGTGTGTGTCTCTCTCAATCAGTTTTAGGACACTGACGGGCTTATCCCGGTCTGAGCTCAGTTTGACTTCTTTCAAAATACTTTAAGTGTCAGGCTACTCTGCGAAAAAAAATGCCAATTAATTATTCAACTTACATAAGGCAAAATTAAAGCATTTATTATCTTATATACTTCACTGGGCTTACCATTTCCATATCAGCCCCCAAAAAGCAGGCAAGGGAAATGTCAAGCTTGAGCGATGGCCATAAAATGTGTCAGTGGCAAATGTTGCCATGGCATTAAATCAACGCCTACAAATTTCTCCCTCTTTGCTATTTTTTTTTAATTGCAACAAAATCTGTTTCAACTTTATTATTGTTGTTTGTGGCAACCATAAATAAGTTGGCGTGAGAGGTGGCCATGCGGAGCAGGAGCGGGCGGTGATAAGAACATATTTATGGTCCGGTCAAGTGCATTTAATAAAGTCATTTTAAACATTAAAAAAAAACAACAACAACACCAGCCACATTTAAAAAGGGTTGCCGACTAAATTATGGTTTCACTGTTGGAGGTTTCTGCAAATGTTTATTGCCACACGCGTCACCTGATTAAGTTATTATAATTATGCTGTCGTTTGGTTCGCACTGCCATTTGATGGCACGTTTATTAATGTAGTGCAATGGCGGGAAAAAAAACCATTTATTAATTAATGACATTAAGCCAGAGAACTCTCAGTGAGTTGTCTTTAAAATATTAGGAAAAACAGCAACGAAACATGGCGAAACACGTCAGCAATGGCCAAAGTTGCTGCCACTGCTGCTATTTGTCGGCTAATGGAAAGGTCAACCAATTCGTTTTTGAAGTTCAGTTTGAACAACTAGTCTTAGTAAGAAAAACTTTTTTGTTTTGAATGGAAACGCCTCCAAACTTTGCATTTCTTTGTTAGCTATGCCTTTTCATGATTCCACTAAGTTTGGTCGAAATCGGACATCTATATAGTATAGCTGTCATTCAAAAGTAGATTATGAAAAGTAGTTTTAGTGGGAAAAACTTTTTTGTTTTCCACGGAAACGCCTCCAATTTTTGTATGTCTCAGTTAACTATGCTTTCCCATGATTCCACCAAGTTTGGTCAAAATCAGACATCTATATAGTATAGCTGTCATACAAAAGTAGAGTTGGAAAAGTGGTCTTAGTTGAAAAAACTTTTGTGTTTTCCACGGAAACGCCTCCAAACTTTGTATTTCTTAGTTTGCTACTGCTTTCCATGATTCCACCAAGTTTTGTCGAAATCGGACATCTATATAGTATAGCTGTCATACAAAAATAGAGTCTGAAAAGTGGTTTTAGTGAGACAAACTTTTTTGTTTTTATAGCAAGCACCTCAAACTTTTGTATTTCTCAGTTCACTATGCTTTCCCATGATTCCACTATTGATTGGTCGAAATCGGACATCTGTATAGTATAGCTGTCATAGGAAAGTAGAGTCTGAAAAGTGACTTGTCTTAGTCGTGAAAAAAACTTTTTGGGTTTTTAATGCAAACGCCTCCAAACTTTGCATTTCTTTGTTAGCTATGCTTTCCCATGATTCCACTAGATTTGGTCGAAATGGGACAGTACTCTATAATATAGCTGTCATAGAAAAGTACAGTCTGAAGAGAAGTCTCAGTGAGAAAAACTTTTTTGTTTTCCACGGAAACGCCTCCAATTTTTGTATTTCTCAGTTTACTATGCTTTCCCATGATTCCACTAAGTTTGATCGAAATCGGACATCTATATAGCATAGCTGTCATACAAAAGTAGAGTCTAAAAAGTGGTTTAGTGAGAAAAACTTTTTTGTCTGCAATGGAAACGCTTCCAAACTTTGTATTTCTTAGTTTACTATGCTTTCCCACAACTCCCATAATTTTGGTCGAAATCGGACCTCTATATAGTATAGCTGTCATAAAAAAGTAGAGTCTGAAAAGTGGTTTTAGTGAGAAAAACTTTTTGTTTTTATAGCAAACGCCTTCAAACTTTCTTTTTGCTAGTTTGCCATGCTCTCCCATGATTCCACCAAGTTTGGTCGAAATCGGACATCTATGTAGTATAGCTCCCATAGAAAAGTAAGGTACGAAAGGTTGTTTTAGTGCTGCCAGGGTATACAAACTTCGGCAGAGCCATCCGCTTTTTTTGCGCTTTCAGCCTATAAAAAAACGAAAAATATCCTACATCACAAATTGCTACACAGAGGAGACTCAACCGAAATGCAACCCACATAGCTTCCTCAAACCAAATGACTTTCTTGAACCATTGAACCTAAAATCTTGTGTGCATTCATTTTATTAAGTTAATTAAAATTCAAAAATTAAGTTTAGCTTAAGGCTATTTCTACATTCCATTGACTGTGAGGAAAAAACAACATAAAATATCTATGGAATAAAAATAAATTTGAAACTCGAATGGGTAGCTGCCTACTGGCTTAACTATCAGACGTACAGAATTTAGCTGTAAATTGACAGCGAAATATAGTTTACCAACATTGCGTTGCATGTTTTTAATGACACTCGCCAGCAGAGTATTAGTGGTAATGGACACCACTACATGGAAATTGTGCGAATGCCATTGGTTGATGGTTAGAGTGAATGAGGACATTATGAGTTTTCAAAACAGACTAGCAGCGGGCAGCAAAGTGTGCAAGGGAAAGGGGAAAAGTGTACAATGCTATGGAGGGTGGGCTAGCGTTTATTTGGCTACATAAAAGGTGATACCTTTTGGAAATGTTCACTTGTACAATAAATACACTTAAAATAAACCATTTTTAGCTTATGTGTTACTAATTTTCTTGTCTGGTCTTCTTCAAACAATATTAGATATTAATTCAGAAATCTATGATTAAGTACAGTATATACGAGAGCTGTAAACTACAGTTACCTTTACCATTTTTCAGATACTTTAATTTACTTTAATAATTCTACTTGAAAAGGGGGGATTATTGAGTAATTTTGCTTCGGGTTGGGGTGTCTGTGTTGTATCTCTCGAAATTTTTACTTTGAATAAAAATTATTCAGTTGATATTACAAATTTGTAATTACTTTTACAATTACCTGAATAATTGTACTTGAAAAGGGCGATTATTGAGTAATTTTACATCGAGTTGGGGTGTGTGTGTTGTGGTGCCTCTTGTAATTGTAACTTGGAAGTAAATTTAGTAAGTGATTTTTCCATAATGTAATTAATTTTACAATTACTTGAATAATTATACCTGTAAAGGGGAATTATTAAGTTATTGTGCTTTGGGTTTGTTGTGGTGTCTTCCGTGCCATTGACCTATAGCAATTGTAATCAGTAATTACAATTATTTAGTGATTATAACATCATTACCTTTACAATTACTTGAATAATTGTACTTGTCCCTCATGATCATTGATTAATTGTGCTTGATTATGCGTTAAGCGAACGCCTAATTGTTTTTGAAACTTGGAATTTAAATTATTTAGTGATTATTACAAATATGCAATTACTTTTACAATTACTTAAGTAATTGTACTTGTAAAGGTGGATTATTGAGTAATTGTGCTTAGGGCTGGGGCTTGTGTGTTGTGGTGTCTCTTGTAATTGTGACTTGGAACTACACTTATTCAGCGATTAATGTAATTACTTTTACAATTACTTGAATAATTGTGGTCGTAAAGGGGGATATTGAGTAATTGTGCCTGTAACTTGTGTGACTTCAGTGACTGTAACATAATGCAATTACTTCTACAATTACTTGAGTAATTAAGCTTGTCAAGAGGGACTATTGAGTAATTAAGCTTGGGGTTTTTAAGTCTTTACGGGATCAAAATTTCGATCTCTGTCAGGTACAATTCAAGCCATAGAGCCAAATCTAAGTTTATCTCACAAACAGCAGCTAGCTGCTTAACAAATAAGAAGTCGTTTCCAGATTTGTTAGTTCTCTTACATTTCCCATTAATTAGAAGAAAAAAAATTGTCTATTGATACTTCATTTCTGGCTGCACATGGTCATTATAAAGCAAAAAAAAAGAACGACAGAAATCCCCACTTCCTTCTTGCTCGCCATTGCAAATAGCAGTTGATAAATTTGTCTGATTTTTCCAACCCATCATTTAGCCGCTGGGGAATTTGGAGGATTTACTCCTCCTTTGGCATTGCGCTGCCAAAATCTCAGTTGGCAAGCCACTAACTCATCCATCCCCAAACAACGCCCACCCCCTCCTGGCCGCCACGCAAGTCTCGGCAAGTCTCACTCACTCGCTTTTTCATTTTATGTTTTGCTCCTCTTCTCTTCGTTTTTTGGCAATTTGATGCTGACGACGTGGAAAAATGTTTGGTAATTATTTGGCATTTGGATAATTACGCGCCACATGCAAAACTGTTGTTGCCAAATGATGCAGCTGAAAATGCTGCTTAAATCTTTCAGCTTTTTCATTTGTTGCAACAAATTGACAGACTAAATGTGGCCACATAATTTTGCGGTTTCTTTTCTGCCAGCCAAAATTCAAACTGGAGGCGAACGCCTGCCTGCCCGCCTGCCTGACTGACGACTGACTACCAGTCCTCGTTGCCAGCGTCGTTTCACATTTCAATTGTCCGCTGACTCGGTGCCCGCTATACTGTATGCGGTTTAAGCCTCATTTCCTTGCACTTCCGTTCCTGGCATATGAGCACCGCGCCACCCACTGCCCACACCCCACGCTGGCGCCCTCGTGCACACAGATATGGAGACAGACAATGGTAACTCTGCTCTTGGCCTGCTGAAAAATGCAAAACTTTCATTTGCACTCGTTACTCGTTAGAGAACGAGGGGCCCGGGTGCCATTCAGCAGTGGAAGGCAACGGGTTCTGGCCTTTAACTCGGTTAGAGTCCGGTTAGAGCTCGGTTATCCCGCTTAGCATTGCTGTGCAATTTATTAGAGTTCTGTTTGCTGCTGCTTCCTTCGGACGGACGGACGGAGGGGGGGAGTCTACCTGGGCTCTCTGCCTTTCTACCTCTCTGAATTGCATAAGTAAATAACGCACGTAAATGCATTTTTGTGCAAACAATCGCAAAACAAACCCAAAAAAGAATTAAACGAAAGAATAACCACAAAACTGCAAATTAAACAACAACCCAAAATCAAGCGATAGAACCAAAGAAAAGGAGTAGGTAAACAGTGTTTGAGTGCATACACTTTTATTGAAAAGCCAATCGAACAAAGTTATTTGCAAATTGGGAAGTCATTTATTAATAAATCGTCGGGGTCACCATAAAGTACATATTTGAAAACTGAGTTGGAATAATGCAGATGGTAGGAAGTAGAAAAAAGGAGACAATTGGTTCTCTTTTGGGTTGCTCCCTTAGTTTCACAACGAATAGTTATCAAATTCTAAAACAAAACATTTATTATTCGTTCTTGAATCCAAAAAGAAACAGTATAAAAGTAAGAATTACTCGTTCTTCAAATAGAAACAAGCTCTTGCTTTTATTACAAATCGTTTTTGCTTTCAAAAACTAGAAAAACAATCCCAGAGATTAGTTTCTTTAAGAACGGAACTTCTAGATTTACAGCTGTAAATCAATCTATAATTGTCCAAAATATCAGGATTGACTTAAGCTTAAAACGGAATTGATCTGAAAGCATCACAGAATGTACTAAGGCGCTAGACGGAATTGCTTTCGATTAAACTTTGCTTTTTATAAGCTTAAATTAAGTATGTTTGGTGCTTATTTCAGCTGGAGTCTCGTTTATCGACAGCTTGTCCTTCGATGAACCACCCAAAATGAAAAAAAGTGCAACATAAATATAATGTACTTACGGTCAGCTCACAACACTTTATCCCTATTTACGGAGACCTTGACCTCTTTTACAGCCCGGCCACTTCAGAGTGTATTGTTGTGCGATAACAAAGCTACGCAAACTAGCTCTGACCTGCTCTTATCGATCGCTGGCCTGCGATTGAAAGCAAACATTGCGCAGTTTGCCAAGCTTAAGCCCCTGCGGGCCAGACGTGACCATCGCTGATTTTAACATTCTAAATTTAAAGACTATTAGAAATACTCATATACTTTCGCAAAAGATTTTCGATTTCAATCCGGTTTTTGGATCAAAGTTCTCCAAATTCTAGATAAAATTTTGGATAAACGAAAATGAGAGCACCCTTACTCTTTTAGATCTACGGATGGATCTGCACAAGGCCTGTTATCGTCTACTAATATTCTTGCTATTCTGTTCGGTTGGCTCCTTAATGTGTTTATATATATTTTTCAGCATTATTTTTTACTATACTTGTTCAAAGCTTACTTTTTCGGTGTCTTGTAACAATAAATAATTTTTATGCACTGTGCTGGCTCTTTTTCATAGCCACAAACTGAACTTTTTCAGGGGTCCATTGACCAGAACTTTTTCTTGCATTACAAAAAGAGCAATAGCACTTTTTCTTGCATCACAAAAAGTGCAATAAGTCAGTCAACGAAAATTTTTCAAAAATGGATTAGCATCAATGCTTATCTAGGTTTTAATAAAAGCCATACAAATCTTCTGAATTTCACTAATACAATTGGTCTCGGCTTTCTGTAATTAGTACAGACTGATAGCATCTTCAAAAACTAGAGTAAAGTTTGCCATTTAACCGTTCTAAGTCTGATTGATCAAAGAGCTGTGTACCGTATTATATCAGTTCAGGATCGGAGGGATTTTATTTGTTCATAAGCTTTGTTTTTTCATTTAGCATTGATCTAAAGCGTTTGAGGATCCATACATCGCCCATCTCAACTCAATTTAAATACAATTTATATAAAACATAATATAATTTCAATATAACTTAGTTAATATCAAAACATACTGAAGTAGTTTGGAAAGCAGTTGCTTCTCTTTGCGCTTGTGGCATAATTTTTGGCATTTTTAATTAATTTTGTTTACTATTTTTCTTTCATTACAGGTAACAACTGCAACTTTTTCTATCTCTAAATCTCACATTTCAAGCACAGGCCACATGTAAGTTGTAATTATTTCATGGAACTGCAAAAAAATAAGTTTTATTTTGACTTGGGTTACCAAAAGATAAAGGTTTCACATTAAAACTTTAATAAATACAACTAAGTTTACTCAAATCGAGAATAATAACATAATTCAACAAAATAATACTATTTTCAATATAATAACGGGCTGCTATTGACTTTAAAGGATTTTCGTGAGCTGTATACAAATCTGTTTTGGTTATGGTTCTTTACCTAGAGACTTATGATAATTTGATCTTAAAGTTGCTGAAAATGCCTACTTTAATCCCATTTTAATTATAAAGTATTACTTTTAAGCTTTAAGTTAAGCTCTCACAAACATTTCTGCGAAAATTTTAAATATATGTGCTCAAAAATACGAAATGTTTCTACTGCCTAAAGATATGCTACGAAAAATCCCTATAGTTGGGTGATATAGGGTATAGGGTTGTTCCTGTTTTTGCCAATCTAGGTGGATTCAGTGGAGTACAAATCCATGCATAAAATCCACCTGGCAAAAAACAGGAACATGCGAAAACGGCCCTTATATTCCATTCTTATAAAATCGAACTATCCTTGCATATCTTTGGGCGGTAAAAAATTTTGAATGTAATATATCTTCGCTAAAAAAAATCTTAAAAATATGTGTAATAGTTTATATTAAAGCTAAAAAATAACTTTATTATATTATATAAATCCAAAAAAAAAATAACAAAATGGTTTCCACAAAACAAGCTCAAAAAGGGTTAAATAATGAATTTGAATTTGAAGCAACTTAAAGTGTAATGTATCAAATACTGTAGCCATTTCCGAACACAGATTTGAGTTTAGCGCATAAGAACTATGTAGAATTATCACCAAGCCTTCAACAAACAGGATCTTCTTGCTTAATGGAAGTATTTATTAAGAAAGATTACTATTGTTGTCTTTCTAATTATTTGCTTTTATTCTAAAACCCAACTGGTTTTTCATTATCAATTCGATTGGTATCAAAATGATACCAGAAATGGTCAAATTGATATTTTGTGTATTAATTTGTTCTGAAAAAGTATTCATTTGAGAGCAAACTTTTTCCATTTTCATATATTATAAATAAAATGGTTGAGTTTGTAAACCAAACACTTAAGTACCTTGTGCAGGCACAAAGCTTTGGTAGAAAATAAGCTACCCTAATTGAAAACACCCCCAGAAGTCCTAGCAACTTGTCGTCCTTACTTCTTTTTTTAATTTTACACATTTGAATTGATGCACAAGATGAAATTTATGAAGAGAGCACTCACGTACTTAACCAAACAGATTCTCCATGCGAGAGTGCCGATACAAAGACGGACCCCACATCTGGTGTGGCCAGAACTGCAATCATGCCCACGTCTGGGGTCACCAACTGTTTAAGCTACTTACAAACTGCTTGACCAACTGATTGTACCCTCTCTCTCTAGCTGCTTTTATGTGCACAATGTGTACATGGAATAGATATATTCATTTTGTTTTTCTGTGTAACATAAAACTCTTTCGGTTTTAGATAGTTGCCAGATGCCCAGGCAGGGGAAACAACAATCGGTCGAGAAACAACGAAAAATAAAAAAAAGAACTCTGAAATTTTCAGGCTGGCCGCAAAACAATTTCACTACATATATTTAATACACAAGTTGAAAATGGGCAAAATGGAAAGTAGAACCTGAACATGCAATCGCAACACAAAAGTTGCCTCTGCCTTTTTGCCAGCGCGACTTTAAAGTTGTTTGGTTGGTTACTATTACTATTTTTACAGTGCTCGTTCGCCCCACCCTCACATTGACTTGTTTAGCCTGGAATAGGTTTTTGTTCCAGCCGCGCTCTCTATTTTTTGCCTTCTGTTCTTCTTTTTTTTTTGGCGACATTTTCGTTTACATGCAGGGTGGGATGAAGGTGGGGGAAGGGGCGGGGAGTTACAAGCATATTGGACATGCAAAACTGGCTTTTTCTTGTTGTTGTTGTTGTTGCTCTTGCACTGGCATACTTTTAGGCGGAAACAACACTTAATTGATTTGCAAAGTGGAACGCAAAGCGACAACGATCAAAAGCACAAAAAGTAGCAAAGAAGCCAAAGGAGACTAGAGAAACTAGTTGCTGAATTTTTGCGACAAAAGATGCAACAAAGGGTAACAAAAAATGGTCAACGAGAACTACCTATACACACATAGTAGCGACTGTCAATCGAATGAGAACAAAAAAATGCAGCAAACACTGGAACAAAATTAGCTGGAGTTTCTCAAAACTTTAAACAAAACGTCGAACTGATACACTTTCGGGGAAGTTTTGACTTCTTTTTTACAAAAATGAAGCTTGGTGACACCACCAAACCACCATGTAAGACGAATGGTGGCCTCTCTACTACTTGTTCGTGCACTGGCAACGCAATGCTTTCGATTTTGTTTTGCATTTTTTTTTTTCCATGCTGTTGTAAGCAAATGGCCCAAGTCCCAGTCACGTTTAATAGTGCGTTACGCGCCGTCCTAGCTGATATTCATCTCACGAGACATGATTATCTGCTTGCGCAGTGGATTTCGACGAAATCGATCCTTCATCTTTTCTTTCTTTTATGCCAGCAGTTTCCTCTAAAGCTTTTCGGTACGATATACAAAATTTCTTTATAATCTTTATAAGCCAACTTCGTCTGTGCCTTGCAAATGCTCGCTTTTCCGACCGATCGTTTGTATGGTAGCTATATGATATAGTCATCCGATTTGAACAAAAATTTGTACAATTGAGTGAAAGCATGTAAAACAAGCAAATACGAAATTGCAGGATGCTACCATTAATAACAAAAAAGTTTTCAAACTAAGAATGTTTTTCAGACCTATCTTTTGTATGACAGCTATACCATATAGTTGTCCGATTTCAAACTTGGCAAAATTATAAAAAAACATAAAAAACCGATGAATACAAAGTTTGAAGACTTTTCCATTGAAAAGAAAAAAGGTTTTCTTACTAAAACTAGTTTTCCGACCGATTGTTGCTATGGTAGCCACATATGTGATATAGTCAGCCGATACGGTCGGTTCCGACATATTAGTGGTGTGCAGCAAAAAGAAGACTCTGTGCAAAATTTCAGCTCGATAGCTTTAAAACTGAGAGACTAGTTCGCGTAGAAACTGACGGACAGACAGACAAAGCTCAATCGACTCAGCTCGTCAGCCTGAACAAGAATATATATAGTTTATGGGGTGGGAAATGAATATTTCTATGCGTTGCAAACTTATGGGCAAAATTATA
This sequence comes from Lordiphosa fenestrarum, assembly GCA_035044985.1. NCBI lineage: Eukaryota > Metazoa > Arthropoda > Insecta > Diptera > Drosophilidae > Lordiphosa > Lordiphosa fenestrarum. The sequence continues at coordinate 992,256 of JAWNNO010004426.1, forward strand.
ATACCCTTTGCAAGGGTAAAACAAGGGTAAATTGTTGTCTGATTGGCACCTGTGAAGCTCTTGATTCAAGAGTTTAACCTGAAGAGCTCTTGTTACTATAAAGAATATTAACGGCTTTTGACAATGCTCTTTGCTCTTGATTTAAGAATAAACAATCTTGAGTTTGAGTATGCTGAGCACTTGATTCCTAAATTTGTAAACTTGATCTGAGCATGTTTCGTACTTGGTTCAAGTATTAAAGCTTTTAGATCAAGAAAAACGGGAGTAAAAATAAACACTTGGATGAAGGATTTCACTTTTGGATTAAGAATTTACATTCTAATTGACAATAAACATTCACGATCCAAGTATGAAATTATCTATATTCTATATCTATATACTGGGGGGGGGTTACGCTAAAGTACGTTTTTTCTCAATTTAAAATTTTATCATAATGTTGCTAAAATTGTTGGAAAAATTTAGCTATAAATGTTTAACTAGGCTCTGCGGAGAGTGAACACACGGATATACGATGGCGGAGTACGAAAAGAAGCCATTCCCTTTGGACCTGAGTTCGTTCCCCAGTCAAGGAGATAAAGTAAAAATAATAATCATTTCAAAGTATTAACTCCATGTTTTCTGATTCTCTAATATCATTTCAAAGACTTAGCCATCGAAGCAGAGTTAGGTGCAGTTTGTTTAGAATGATTAACCTGCCACTTGCAATATTTTTTACATTTCTGGTAACATAATGACATAAAACAAGATAAAAAGTAGGTCAAGCCCGACTATAACATACTCTGTACCAACGAAATTATACGCTCAGCATAAATTTTGAAGCTGCAGCAGCAGCTGAAAGCAGCGCTGCTACTGCGCTCGAGCAGGAATCAGTCTTTTGATCATAACTCGATCACCGTTCATCCGATCTTCAACATTCCTTCGGCGGATCGATAAGTTATTTTGACTACTACATATGTCTAGAAAGAACGAGCCATTTATCTTTGAAACTGTGGCAGATATGACGATTTTTTTTTTATTCTGGGGGCGGGAGGGGGCGTGGCCAAAATTGAAAATAAACTTGATCTGCCTGCAGACATAAGAAGCATATGTCCCATACATGTCAAGCCTCTAACTCTTACCATCTGTGAGATCTGTGCGTATATACGGACAGACAGACGGTCATGGCTATATCGACTCGGCTGTTGATGAGTCGGAGATGCTTCCTTCTGGCTGTTACATACTTTTGCACAAACTTAACATACTCTATGTACCTACGGTACAGAGTATTAAAATATCAATTTGAACTTAAAACTTACATTTTATATGCTTGAAAATATCAGTTTGTTATTTTCAGATAACATTCAGCCCCAGATCAGATATGATTATGGTTTTTAGTTTGCCGTGTGAGAAGAAACATTTGTGCGAAACTCATTCCGACAGCATTAAACATGCCTGGTAGCCACTTATTGCACTTTGCTTCTGCCTTCACGTTTCACTCTCCATAAACGGCTTCTGCAGGCTGAATCTCAAGCTGTCAATTCTTCTCGAGAAAAATCGGAGGTTATTTTGCAGCATCCTGTGAGCGGCAAGTTAAGCAATAAAGAACAACTTTGAGATGCTTGCATAAAGCTGTAAACTTATTGTTCGGCCAAGCAAATGCTTTAGCAGCGGCGACTTCCTCCAACAAAACTTTAGAAGAAGAAAACAAAAAACTGATGTTTTTTTTTTTTTGTTTTTTGTTGTACCATATTATTGTTTCCTCAAGTGTAGCCTGTGGGCCATGTAAATTGCATGGAACAATAACAAGCGTTTTGGCCATGCTGAACAATTCTAATGCATCGCATCGTCCATCAGTGCGAAGGAAACTAAAAAGGGACGAACAGCCAGCTTCGATGGCACATCAATGGGAAAGCAATCTGCAAATGCTTTGTTGCCAAAGCATTATTAAACTGGCATTTTCATTTGTAGACAACACACAGACACACGTACACACAGATTTGCAAAGATAGGATAAATGCTATCCAGAACGAGTGCCTCAAAGTGAGGCAAATCCTGCTTTTCACATTTGTATTTAGAGCAGCAGCAGCAGCTCCACGATTCTTTTTTTTGTGTACGCTGCGGCCACAAGCCGTTTAGTACCGCGGCACATTGGCCAAAGGGTGTCTCTTCCATGGCAACGCCAAGTGTTGGCACTAGCTGGTGACATTTTCTTGGCACTGTTGTACCACTGTGCTTGTGCTCCATTCAGGTGCTCAGTTTGCTTGCAACAATTTCGTTTCGTTTTCGTTACATTTGACAAAAAAAAAAAAACAGAAAAAAACGCAAACGGAAAACCCAAAAAAAAAAAAAGAAGCAACAAAAAAAATGTCGACACACACACAAATTCTGCAGCACACGACAACAAAGGCGCATCCACATCATTATGACTGCCATGGCCCAGCTACCAGCTCCCAGCTACCAGCTCTCCCAGCTTCGTCATTCCCCGTGTTGCGCCTGGTGCCTAGGCAAAGGCAACAACAGAATGTAAAGGAAATTCTACTTTGTTGCTGGCTACGTTTTCCACTCGAGCGCATTATTATTATTATTTTGCCTCTGCTTTTGGCGTTGGCTTTGGCTGCTTTGTTTAGTTGCATGCGAGTATTTGCTGGCGCCACCCCCTCTCTCTCCCTGATGAGCGCTATTGATAATCCTGTTCTGTTCGCTGTTCTTTTCTATACTGTCCGCCGCCTGGTTGTTCCTGTATGCTGGCGCATTGCGTCAACGCCGTATGCAAAAAACGGAAACTGTCAGCGCAAACACACAAACTTGGGCTCAAATATTTCTTAGATCAAAAGGCATTGCCTACTTATGAGGGCACCGCCAGCTAAACTTTTAATTCAAAACTGATAAATCTTTCAGATTAATACCAGGCCGCAGCGTTTCGTATACCATTTGATTCCTTGTGTGGCTTTTCACTGCCGACTCCATTATTCCATGTATTTTGTATTCCCTTGTGCTCAATTGGGCGGGGGGGAAGCGGGAAGTTTTAGACTACAACTGAAACTGGCAGCATCGTCAACTGGCGGAAGTGTGCCACAGTATCTGTGTGTATCGACGCCGGACCGCAGCGAGCTGCAAGTGATTTTAAGAATATAAAAAAAAAAACGAGAGCGTAAGCTAAAGTCAGCTCTGCCCGACTTCGAAATACCCGTTACTCAGGGCTATTAGTGTTTAATAACCTTAGGCGGATCAGATAAGTATGCAACGTTTTTTAAACTCTACCATTTATCATCCGATCTTTATGCAATTTTGCAAGATTGTAGACATTGGCCACATACACTAAACGGCAAAATCGAAGCTCAGTATCTTTAAAAATGTAGGAGATATTCCAACTTGTTTCAAGAATATATACACTTTATGTGCACAACTGCACAATTTCAATATACCCTCTGCAAAATTATAAAAATGAGCAAGAAACGCGCAAAGCAAAGCCAAAAGTAAAGTAATGCCACTCCGACTGTACACAATTTCACCATTTTAATTGGCTGCCACGACGCTCTGGCCCGGGGTCTGGTATACATTTTAATTAAACCTCAAGGAAACCCACTTCCGTACATTTTTAACGAATGCAAACGACGCTATTGGCTTATTAAATTTTCGATAACATATTTTGTTTGCCTACCCCACGTCAAATTGTTAAACAAACTACACCACATTGTGTGTGTGTGTGTGCGGGGATGGGCCCATTCCCCGACCCTAAATATTCATTTCAAGTTCCTGATGATGGGAAAACGTTTGCGAGGTAAAAACGTTTTACGATGAACTCGAATTGATTTTGTGTGTGTGCGAGAGCAAAACGAATTTTTGAATGTTTTTCTTGTTATTGGACCATCATCAGCTAGCTGGCTCATTGAGGAAAGGCTGAGACAATGGGACAAGCCGATCAGAAAAGATTTAAAAGTATTTCAACAGGGTGAAATGTTACGGCCTGTTAATGCTGCCCCCACTCAAGCAGGGATGGAACAACAGCACTGGGCACTCAAGTGTGATTTTTTTTTTTTTGTTTAAGTGCTCAAGTTTTCTGCTCTGTCCCCTCTCCCTGTTTGGGATTATAAAAGGGTTTCAATAGTAGTTTCTGTAGTATACATTTTAAGTCTACTACTTATAAAGGCGGCTGCTGCACAACTTCTACAAAAGCTTCCAGGTCTTGTAGGAACCGTCAGAGTTCCTACTGAGAGTCAAATTTGTTTTCTTTCTTGGCCTTAGAGTATTTTTGGTACAAAAGCATATTCAAAAATATCCATTGAATGGTTTCCGGTATCCATTTAAAAGGGATATGTCTTAAATATCCTTTTAATCATCCAAAGGATATGAAAAACGAAGATCATTTGTATGACTTTGCAGCTCCGCTGGATGATTAAAAGGATATTTAAGACATATTCCTTCCAAATGGATCTTTTTATTTGTGTATTTGTAATATCAAAGCGAAGTTTCTATACAGCAAAGAAGGACATGTTTTTTCAACGACTTCATGTCTCCAGATCGCCCGGCGATCTTATTTAGGGATCGAGGGGAGGGGATCTTGGCAAATCAATCAATCATGTTTTCAATCTAAAGATAAATCCACTTTTGTTTACCTTATCTGGGACTCAAACGCAGCACCTCAAGGAGACTGAACAACCAAACGTCTGCATCTTAGCTCACACGACCATCAAATGCTTGCATGAGACAGCGAAAAATTATCAGGAATGTAGCCTTAAGCACTTAGCATCTAGCAATAAGCAAGTTGAAACTATGACTAGTGTCTTAGAACATCAAAGTCTTAGGTTCAAAGCACCGCAGAGGCCTAGCTAATTATTATTATTAATATTTGAAAAAGTTGACACACAATCACAAATTGTGTCCAATTGAAAGGCCTAGTTTCTCTTCTATTACCTGTACAAATCAGTTTCAAGAAACTTTCTTTCTTATCAAAATATGTTACAAGTCGAATTTTTAACAATTGTCCATCGTCAGTGCCTAATTTAACTCACCTTTCTGTCAGTTTTTGTATACCATCTCGAAAAAATCAAACGTAAGACACTAATGTATCAAATTTTTGAGAGCGAACCTACTGATCCTTCATCGATCATCGACCAAAAGAAGTAGTAATCGAAAGGTAGTCGGGTAGGACGTTTCTTTTCAACGTTTCAAGCAATGTTGGGCAGTTTCCATGTTCAAAAACAACCTACCTTGTAGTGCCTTTGCTGGTATTTAGGCCCCTTTTGCTTTAACGCTTCAATTGGGTTCGCTAGAGCTGGCTCACACAAAAACTATGCTGCTTACACTTCAGCAAAACGACACATACTTAAATAGAAAGCCCTACGATGAGGCTTCAATATGAAGTTGGTTTAACATTGACCGATTCGATTGATTAGTAGCAACACCAACTTTAACAAACTTCTTTAGAGGTGTTCTTAGCATTGTTCACACTTAATACAATGCACTATGGTCCTCAAATTGCAGATATAGAACGTGGTCCTGAAAGATTGAGAACTGAATAAATATAAAAGCTACTTTCGATAACGGCATTTCTTTTCTTCTTACACACTTAAAATGGTGAGGCAGGCGGCTAAGCTATGTTCAGCTCTGATGAAAGGAAAAGACGTCGCCACCAGCTTTTTTGTCAAATTAGAAGCCATCTGTGTAGATATAGATGGCATTTGGTTTAAAGTGATTGTCTGCTGAACCAAGTTGAATGCTCCGAATTGCCCTAGTTCGCGAGTTAGTGTCCCCTCCCTCCCATTGCTATCTAATAAATAGAAACAAAATTTTCTAAAATCTAGGAAATGTTTTTCTACAATCAGGAAAATATTTGCTAGCTAATAGCAAATAGCTTAGACATTTGGGGAAGACTCTTAGAAAATCTGCCACAAACCAGGTGATAGAACATTGAAAACTTTCGTTTGTCAACAAAGAGCTTAAATTCAAATTTTAAGCGAGTTTCGACAAATTGGCGCCCAACGTAGGGCATTCGTTTCAGTTTAGCCAAAACTGTACCAGCTAGTTTCTAGTTCTCGTTTTTTTTTTTAACATTTGCCAACTGTCCCACTGTTTTGGTCGCTTCTGCACGTGATGCCAGCTGATGCCTCAAAGGCTCCAGCAAATGGCGGTAGGTTGAGAAACGACAACGACAATGTCGACGACGCACCTGCTTCGCCTGCGGCAGCCGTTTCACGATTCTCGATTGAATTTTCAACGTTTCGGCGGCGGCGTCCACGCTGCAGCCGCCTTTTAAGTTCAAGAGGACGATGAAGGGTGGCGTGGGTGACGGAAGGCGGAGGGAATGGCATCATCATTGACAGCAGCTGGCAGGCATTTTTTAATTTAAAGCAACCATACAACCATATTAGAGTGCACGAAAAAAGAGTTTCGCTCTGACAACTTTAAACCGACGAAGAAGAACACTTTTCGTTTGCCATGTCATCTCCTTGGAGCACGCGACGGCGTATGCGTAAATGTAATTTCAAATGTGTTTGCCAGCAACGGCAGCAACATTGCTCCACTTGCCACTTGTGCCACTAAATGGTTCTCCTCTACATCTTTCTCTCTTTCTCATTGCAGGTAAATATTGGCAGCGCTTGCAAATATTTGAGCTACGTTCGAGCCAGAGTCCTCATCCTTGTCCTCGTCTGTCAGCAAAGAGCTTATTCACTTGTGAGTAAACTTGGCCAGAGAGCCAAGCAAACTTCGTGTTTCCTCAAAGCAGCATATGGGCTAAAAGCCGTTGCAGTGCACCCTACTTATCGATGGCTAAGAAATTGTAGGAAAAAGCACCAAGCGAGGAATTAAGAAAATAGTCCAGAAAAGTTGGGGCAAATTCTTAAGGGTTGTTGTAGAATTTGTTGTGCCGTAGCTGGTGATTGTCCCACCTTTCTTCTTATGAGTATGAGTATGAGTATGAGTATGAGTATGAGTATGAGTATGAGTATGAGTATGAGTATGAGTATGAGTATGAGTATGAGTATGAGTATGAGTATGAGTATGAGTATGAGTATGAGTATGAGTATGAGTATGAGTATGAGTATGAGTATGAGTATGAGTATGAGTATGAGTATGAGTATGAGTATGAGTATGAGTATGAGTATGAGTATGAGTATGAGTATGAGTATGAGTATGAGTATGAGTATGAGTATGAGTATGAGTATGAGTATGAGTATGAGTATGAGTATGAGTATGAGTATGAGTATGAGTATGAGTATGAGTATGAGTATGAGTATGAGTATGAGTATGAGTATGAGTATGAGTATGAGTATGAGTATGAGTATGAGTATGAGTATGAGTATGAGTATGAGTATGAGTATGAGTATGAGTATGAGTATGAGTATGAGTATGAGTATGAGTATGAGTATGAGTATGAGTATGAGTATGAGTATGAGTATGAGTATGAGTATGAGTATGAGTATGAGTATGAGTATGAGTATGAGTATGAGTATGAGTATGAGTATGAGTATGAGTATGAGTATGAGTATGAGTATGAGTATGAGTATGAGTATGAGTATGAGTATGAGTATGAGTATGAGTATGAGTATGAGTATGAGTATGAGTATGAGTATGAGTATGAGTATGAGTATGAGTATGAGTATGAGTATGAGTATGAGTATGAGTATGAGTATGAGTATGAGTATGAGTATGAGTATGAGTATGAGTATGAGTATGAGTATGAGTATGAGTATGAGTATGAGTATGAGTATGAGTATGAGTATGAGTATGAGTATGAGTATGAGTATGAGTATGAGTATGAGTATGAGTATGAGTATGAGTATGAGTATGAGTATGAGTATGAGTATGAGTATGAGTATGAGTATGAGTATGAGTATGAGTATGAGTATGAGTATGAGTATGAGTATGAGTATGAGTATGAGTATGAGTATGAGTATGAGTATGAGTATGAGTATGAGTATGAGTATGAGTATGAGTATGAGTATGAGTATGAGTATGAGTATGAGTATGAGTATGAGTATGAGTATGAGTATGAGTATGAGTATGAGTATGAGTATGAGTATGAGTATGAGTATGAGTATGAGTATGAGTATGAGTATGAGTATGAGTATGAGTATGAGTATGAGTATGAGTATGAGTATGAGTATGAGTATGAGTATGAGTATGAGTATGAGTATGAGTATGAGTATGAGTATGAGTATGAGTATGAGTATGAGTATGAGTATGAGTATGAGTATGAGTATGAGTATGAGTATGAGTATGAGTATGAGTATGAGTATGAGTATGAGTATGAGTATGAGTATGAGTATGAGTATGAGTATGAGTATGAGTATGAGTATGAGTATGAGTATGAGTATGAGTATGAGTATGAGTATGAGTATGAGTATGAGTATGAGTATGAGTATGAGTATGAGTATGAGTATGAGTATGAGTATGAGTATGAGTATGAGTATGAGTATGAGTATGAGTATGAGTATGAGTATGAGTATGAGTATGAGTATGAGTATGAGGTTGAGTTGAAGTATTTGTAAGTAAAAATCCAACTTTATTCTCCTTAAATTCGTTACACAGCTCCCAGCGCTTCCCCATTGAAATTTAACTGAAATCACATTCCTTTCCTGCACAATAGCAAATCCTGTTTTTTCTCCTCATTTGTTCTTATTTTGTTTTGCTCCTCACTCAATTCTCTTTTAGCTCCAGCTTCTTTTTGGAATTCAATTGAATTTTTTAGCGAGTTGCCGCCTGCCACTTAATTTCCGCCAAAGTTGGTAATTTGCTCCGCACGCTTCTGCCTTTTCAAGGGATTTAAGATTTCTGAAATTGATGGAAAAGTGGGCGGAGTGGAGGGCCGTGTCTATAACAAAGTAATCGCTGACGTCGCCAAATTGAATTGTACTATAGCTCTGTGTGTTAGTGTGTGTGTGTGTGTGTGTGAAGGTGTGTGAAACGGAAACGGAAGTTTGTTGGAATGCAGTTCTCGTCGTTGTAGGCGCGCTTAAACGTTTCAAAGAACCGTGCAAAGCGTATACCATTATGAGGCCAACGGAGCGCACAAAATCACTTCCGATGAGATTTCAATTTTGCGATTACTTAATTGACACTCAACGTAATGGAAAGTGGCGGAGTGTGCGAGTGGCAGACTTAAAGTACACAGAAGTACTCCCAAAAAACACTGCGCCGGCATTTTTGTTGTTAATTATATTTAAAAAAAAAATCAACTTTGAGCAGCATTTGTGTGCGTGCGCGTGTGCGTGTGTGGGAAGGGATTAATTTCTCTATTTTTACCTTTGAAAACAGAGCAAACAAAAAACGAACCTGGCTAAAGGATCAATATTTGCTGGCAACTGAAACGGCGGTTTTACGGTTAACATTTACTCGCAGTCCAGAAATGTGTTTCACGCATTCCCTTTATGGCAGTGATATGGCCAAGGCAGGCCAGATAGGTTAAGTGCACTCAGGGAAATTCCGATGGAGTCTCAGGAAATGTAAACGTAAATGTGCACTTGTTGTATCCCGAATTGCATTTAGCATTGGAAGTCTAATTGAAGGCATACACCTCGCCGCTTACCCGAATTGGTATGCTTCGTTTTTTACGGTGTTGCTGTCGATGGCAATTAATTAATATACGTACGGAAAGGCAACTACAACAACAGCAGCAGCAACAGCAACAAGAAATAATGAAAATAAGCAGTCAGCCATAAAAATGCAGATGCCGCCGCTGGGCGATTTCTTTTCGATTTCAGTGTTTCACGTGGCGTATACGCATTATTCTTGCACACACACTGCCTCGCTCTCTGCATGCAGGTTCGCGGAATATTTTGCTTATTTTTTTGTTTTTTCTTCTTCTTTCTTTCTTTCTTTATTTCTCGGCGTGTGCGAAGAATGACAAAAATGGCAACGGCGTGAAATTGTTGCCGCTGTTGCCGCCGCCAGCGGCTGGCACTGAGACCATGTTTTATGATAATTTCTGTGTTATTATGCATGACTTTATTACATTACATTGAATGCTGTTTATGAACATTCAGGCACATGCATATATGCTTAGAGCAACTGTTAAGTGGGCACCGAAATGTTGCAGTGTTTGGTTAAAGGGAACCCATTTTGGGATGAAGAAGTTCATATCAAATCGAATTTGTGTTTCATACTTGAAAACAGTTAACAAACAGGCGCACATAAACATTAATCAAAGCCCACACAGAGAGCCGGTTGAAAAAAAAGACATTTCAGATGGTTTTTCATTTCATTGCTTATCTATTTCCTATAAAAAATAAGATGGTTCCATCTCATATTAGAGTATAAACGATCTTTATAACAATTCATAGCCTCGAGAGCGAACCACAGTTTGAAGTCCAATGTATGCAGAACTGGGCTATCATGCTTAGAAATGAAGTTCGGTACACAGAAAAAAACGATTACGATATTTAGTATCAATCGGGTATTTTTCAGTATCGAATTGGCCTTCATCTGAAGAATACCCAGTTGATAAGATCGAAAATATCACTCGTACATTTCGAACATATCAATGTGAAATGTTTCAGATCAACAATCTGATATTTGTTAATATCCCTGATATATTTTTATATTTTTGTCAAAGATGTTTTTGAATAATAATTAGTGAAGTTTGTTCACAACTTATGCATTTATATACACCAAAAAGAGCTGGTTGCCTACACAGTACTGTTTCATGAATCTCCCGATTCAACCTTTAGTAGGCTTTTCGCTAATGACTGTCGCTGTTGGAATGTCTCTCCATGCGCTCACCGCTTTAAGCAGTTGGGAATTGCAATCAACAATGAAAGCAAAAACAGACAAATTGTAAGAGTATTCGCTGTCTCGCTAGCTGCGGCAGAGACATGAACATTGTTTTTGCCCTTTTCGAGTTGGACTATAGCTGTCTCTCTTTGTTTTAAGAAACTCCATTTGTCTCTTTCTGCCCTCAGATTTTCGATGTCTACTTTGATCTGAAATCACATCACTAGGGTATTTTTTATATCACTGTAAGAATTTTGCTTATTAATATAATATTTTTAGTATCAATGTAATACTACAGCATCATATTGATATTAAATAGTCACTCTTGGATATTTAAAAATTGATATTTTTGAAATTATATTGGGGGATCAACTCGATATTTGATCTTATTTTTTTCTGTGTACATGGTTTTTTAGCCATGCTTGAGTCGTTTTGGCCTTGTGAGCTGTAGCGGAGTCTTGTTATGAAGGCCACGGCTTGTTAGCCAATGTTATTGCGTTGTGAGGTTTCACAACCTTTTCAAAAACGTCGGATTGATACTCCTTCGAAGATGTTTTGATTCTCTTTTGGAAATGGAGCTTGTTGACCCCTACATAGGCCGGCTGGTGACCTCTCGGAATGTTATTTGTTAAAATAATCCTTTATGTTTAAAATTATCTCGTTGGCAAACAGAATTCGTCTGTAGGCATTGTACGCGCACTGGCAACGCAATGCTTTCGACTGTATCTTACCTTTTTATTTCCATGCTGTTGTGAGCATGTGGCCGGTGTGTCTCTTGTATGCACTGAGTCCCAAGTTATGTTATATGATGCGCCAAGTGCTGTCCTTGCTGGTGTTCCTCCCACGAGACATGATTTTCTGTTTGCGCAGTGGATTTGGACGAATTCGATCTTTCATGGCTTTGATGGCTTTTGGCTCTCACACAGTGGCCCTAATGGGCGTCTCATCCGTTGTAATTATGTTATGCTGACAGTATACAAATGTCGATTAAGCCTGTGAAACGGTTCGTAAACGGCTCAGAACTCGGCAGATATCTTGAAATTTGGTTTGTAGGTTGGTAATATATAGTTAGATATTACACTTTAAAATTGGTTCAGATTTAACCTTTCGATTGCTAAATAGGTCTTAAGGTTTATGGTGTGAAAGTTAAGCTGTGAACTGCATATTTGTTGCATAGACTTGAAACTTGTTGCTTGATATTTTTTCAGCTTAAGACTGTCTATATCATTGAAGCTTGCTTAAAAACACTTTCAAAAGCATCATATTCTCACAATGTAAAAGGATCCGGCCGATTCAGCTCCGACATAAGTTCCCATTAGCTAATTACCGGCCAAATTTTTGGCTTGAAATGACTAGCGGTTAAGTCATTTGGCTTTTGTCAACAATAGTTTCAACCGATATCGATAAGTTTCACTTCGCTGCAGCAGTGTGACCAGACACGGCCAAACAAATAAGCTATTTCTGTTATGGTATAAATGTTTGGCGCAATTTTCTTGCAAAAGGAAAGCCGACTTCATAAAAGTCACCTGCAGTGATAGGGAAGTGACCACTTGCATAAAAACGCAGCTTCAAGATAAGTTTTGCATGATTGCTGTGAAGAATCCTAGTCACCACAAGCCATCACCATAAGTTTTGCTTTCTGACAACAATGCATGATTCCTGTCAAATCACACTTGCTCTCTTTGGTAAACCTGAATCATGGAAGAAATTTTTGCATCATGCAGATCAGTAATATATAAGTAATAAGGCCTCTCCCTGTACTTAGAAGAACAAATAGATTCAAAAAGGATCCATTTGAACAGGATATGTGTTTAATATGATAGGATGATATTAAGGTTCGTTAAATGATAAAGAGGTTATTGAAGACATATCTAAGTCAAAGAATATGGCAAATCATTCCATAGATATTTTTTCATATCCTTTTTTCTGTCTCTGCCTTTTCAAATCGCATTTTCATTGCTTGAAGGTAAAATTGCGTTTATTCTAAAACAATTTATTGCACTCATTAATAAATTAAGCAAACAGCTGTTTGTCTATCGATAAACATATCGATAGTTCTATGGGGACTGATCTAGCGGTGAGAATTTGAAAGTCAAATACAGCACGAGATACTCAAATTCGGCTAACCTGCCGTTCAGTTTGACTAACCGTACATTCAGAAATTGGGCCTTAGAGTTAAAAAACCTGATTACCGTTTGTTTTTAGCAATTTAATGGCCAGGTGTAACCTCTGCTACTCTCTGCCAAATCCAGTACAACACACTTTAAGCCCTGCCCTTGCTTTGTCCATGAAACGATCACTGGACAGCTGTGGTTAGCCAAATGGCTCACACATTCTAACAATTTGCTATTGTTTAACAACAAATGTGATGCCAGCCTAGCCAGCTACGCTTAATTTGGTGTAGATTTCAAATTCATCCTCATTTGCCGTACTGCCTATCTCTCTCTCCTGTGGCTCCCCTTAGACTTGATGCGTGAGTTTTCTTCTTTTTTTTCTGTTTAGTATTGCAGGATGCCTCCCTTTAGCACACACACAGCCACACACACAGAGCTCCCCGAGCCAGACATCATCAAGTTTTCGCATGAATAATGGGTAGGCAGGCTTCCTTCTCTGCCAATGCCTTGGCATTCTCCACATCAAACAGTCAGTTGGTTGACCCATATCTCTCTGAACATCTAAACGCACACACACACGCACACACGCATCTCGTTTAAGTGCATAAAAAGCCTGCAAATTGCAGGAGCCCAAACGGGAAAGGCTGAAACCATAAAACTTGCATCCATATGCCAAAGCAGACGCTTCAGATAAGCAGAAAAAGCTAAACGTTGGGGTCGAGGCTTGGCCTGAAACATGTGTTGAACTTAGCCAAACGAACGTGTAAATGTCAAATTCGATTCTTGCCGGCACAAAATAAGGAAAAGTTTTCGTTTAGCATTCCGCTTTATTTTTTTGTTTCTGTTTCTTTTATTTTTTTTTCGGGGGGGGGGCAAATAAAAGTCTGCCAAATGCCACAATGCGCCAACACCTGAGACACTGGGACGGAGACAGAGACAGAGACAGCGGGAGAGAACAAGAGAGCGGGACACTTGTTACGTGTTAAACGCATTTGTGCCACTTGAAAGTTTTTTGTCGTCATGCCCCAGAGAGAGGTGGCGAGAGGGGGGGTGGGGAGGCGGCGGTGCGAGGGTCGGGAGCTTACCAAAGTGCATGTGGGATTTGAACTTTGGCGCAGTTTGTGCTGATGCAGTGATTGCTGGGCTTTATTGAGTTGTGGTTGGCCAACCGCACAGCAAGGAATGCAAAAGTCTCCAGAGACACCTAAACTGTCTCCCGGCTAGCTGGCTGGCTGCCCGCTGCCGTTGCTTAAAGCGAATCATTTCGAACTGAAATAATAAGTAAATTGAGGCAACTCCCCACTAAGGAGTTAAACATCATCTAGATGGCTGCCATGTGACAAATAGATACTTACAATTTACTTGGATATTTGTGTGTTTGTTTAAGGGTTATGAAATCGCTCCCGAGAGACACATTAGAATATAGACTTGTTAGAAATGAAAGGAAGCATCTAAAATTGATATCAAGTTGTTAAAAATTTGTAGTTCTGCAACTCTTTCGTGTGTTTGTTGTTGTTTGACAAATGAGTTTCTGTTTCTATAGTGTAGAGAATAGATGTCAAGCCTCTCTCTCTTTTATCATTACTGAGATGTGATGTCGGAGATACTTCTTTCTAGAATTTAGACACAGAAAAAAAGGTACATTTGGGAAGTATACGTCTTAAATATACTTTTTAACATCCAACGGAGCTGGAAAATCATCCAAAGGATGATCCTTTTCATATCCTTTGGCTGATTTTCAGCTACGTTGCATGATTAAAAGGATATTTAAGACATATCCTTCCCAAATGAATACGGTAAATCATCTAATGTTTATTTTTTCATATCCTTTTTTTCTCTGTGTAGAGTATGTGTTTAGATAGGCATCCATAATGGTGGTCTAGGTTCTCAGATCCTCGAGATTTATTGCCCATTTCTCTTCTTCTAAATAGCTGAAAAACTTAGATTTTTTTGCCTTTATTTGTAGGTTTATATGACAGATACCTTTAAATGGAAGAATAGAAATCGTTCCTTCAAATTTCAATCTAGCTTTTATCAAATTTTTAGAGATTAGAGGACAGAATGAACAACTGACTGGCATAAATTAGCTCAAAAAGTGGCGATTTAGCTTCTCCAAAAGTGAGCCCTCCCTTCCAATTGCCAACCAAAGCACCCAAACGAATAAATGGCCTTTAGCCCCAAAAAATAACCTTAAATTTTTTGTGTAATTTTGACAAAAACTGACCTTTTTTAAATTTTGTTGATGACCTTAACTTTTTGAAGACATTTTAAACTTTTAATAAGGCAAAAAAATGGATATAAATTTGGGAGTTTTTTTCCTAAATGTAAGGTTAAGTTTTGAAATTTATTTCCCCACAACGGAGAAGTAAGTATTAACCAAACCAAGGAATCAAATAAGGTGATAGTGTTGTGTTATAAGTCTTCTTGTTGACTTGTAAAAACCAGGCCGGCAAACCTAAAAACTTTTTAAAAACTCCGTCTAACTGTGGTTTAGGTTCGGAAATTTGAGTTTCAAGGTTTATGGGCAAAGGTTTTGGTTCGAACCTTGGTTCAAGTTTATACAAATTTATACAGAAATCACGCTAAAAACAGACCTTAATAGTAAATTATATTTTGTTTAAAAACGATTTGTGTCGTTTTTAGGGTAATTTCCGGTTCAAGGTTCGAACTCACAAACTTCACGTTCTAAGGCTACGTTGTAGCATCTGAGACAGGCTGCCTATGGACAACTTCCTTCCAGCTGAACGCTTAAACTGACACTGACTCAACTGACTTTGACAGCGTTAAGGAAAATTTACCTTATATTTAGGTAACCATTTCCTCAAAGAAACCAATAAAGAAGTCGGTCAAGCCAGACAATAACATAATCTGTACCCTGTATAATAATATTCAAAGCAATGCTCCAATAGAGTCAATCGCTTACCCAGAACGTTCTTCTCACTTCAAGACAAACACCTAAGCACAACAAAAAAAACAAAACAAAAAACCAACGGCACTCTCTCTCACTCTCTATCTCTTCTTAAATTTGTAGCTTTCAGCTTAGGAGAGGTGAGAGCGTGGCTCCACAGCAAACGCATGCAAGGAGAACAAACGGTAAAAAAAAAGTAACACAGCGGCCTGCCGCAAAGATTTATAAAATGCTGCGAAAACAACCGCTTAAATCACTTTTCATCACTTTCTTTAACTATTTATCTTGCAAATGTTAGCTTTTACTTATATTCTGCCCGGTTTTGTCCGCTTAGAATTGAAACCACGCTGGCCGACACCGACCGACTCACATGCCTTGCCTCAGACAACTGGCAACCTCAGTCTCTCTCTCTCTATCTCTCTCGCTGCTGCTTCAAGTGTGTGGCCAGTTGTGATCTCTTCAATTACAGCAATGAGCGAAAGCGAAGCTGTGTGTATACATAGATCAGTGTTGCTTAGCTTAGCTAGTTTTCAGCCAGATCTAGCTATAAGGTGTAAAGCCCTAAACTATTTGGTGTTCAGGTAAAAATCTGCCTTGAACGTTGATTTAAAGTCATTTGTATGCCCCTGAAATTTTCCAGATGTTTGTAGAGCATAGACGTTTGTCTGTTTCTATTTTATCTCCTCCCTCAGTTTTAAAGCAATTCGACCAGACTTTGCACAAAGTCTTCTGGTACAAATACGCTGCACATTTGTTGGAACCGGCCGGATTGGATGATTATAACATATGGCTGCCATAGAAATGATCGGTCGAGAAACCAGTTTTAGTGAGAAAAACTTTTTTGTTTTCATGGCAAAGTTTGATCGAAATCGGACAACTATGTAGTATAGCTGCCATAGAAAAGTAAGGTTAGAAAAATAGTCTTAGTAAGAAAGACTTAATTGTTTTCAATGTGAACCTCTTGATAATTGGCATATATTTATTTTATAAGCTTTCATACAAAATCGGATGACTATAGGTTATGGCTGGCATAGGAATGATCGGTCGAGAAACCAGTTTTAGTGAGAGAAACTTTTTGGTTTTCCATGCTAACGCCAGCAAACTTTGTATTTATTAGTTTGCTAAGCTTTCCCAAGATTTCAGTAAGTTTGGTCGAAATCGGACATATAGCTGTCAGGTAGAGTCAGAAAAGTGATCTTAGCTAGAAAAACTTGTTGTTTTTTTTTTAGTGGAAATGTCTTTCAAATTAGTTAGACAAAAAAGCTGCAAGGGTATAGAAACTAAGCTGAACTGAATTTTCCGCTTTTTTTCAATTTTCCCCTTCCATAAGTAAACTTATCACCTACCGATGTGCAAAATATTACCAGAAATGGGATCGGAGCATTCGATAATCTATCAAGTGCTACCTCACTTGATTATTTTGGATTTAAAGTCAGCCCCCTTACCCGCCAATCCAAAAAATATTGCCAAAAATGAGTTCGGAGCACCCAAAAACTTATTAGATGATGTCTATTTTTTTTTTTTTTATTGCACCCCTTTCCCCCTTCATAAGTCAGCCCCCTTATCCACTAATCCCAAAAATATGGCCAGAAATGAGTATGATATAGCTATTATGTTATTAAAAGCTAACAATCAGATTTTTTCTCATACAAAAAAAGCTGAATGTTAGCTATTAAGGCAAAACTCACTCCTAGTGTAAAAGCTGGTTTCAGTCAGCTTTTTTTGTATGGGAAAAAAGATGATTCTTAGCTATGTATTAACGCATAACGCACTCCTAGTGTAAATAGCTTAGTGGGCTCTTCCCAAAGCTTTTCGCCACTCTACCGACAATAATCCTTAGATTAGTTTAGATTGGGTCCAATCGATTCTTTACAGCGAGTTAAATTCCATAGCCTTTATAGGAATGTTGTCGTTTTCTGATCAGTATCGTCAAATGGTTGACAACAACCCAAAGGATGCACCTTCGGGTTTAAAGCCTTCATCAGCATTGACTGCTGCAGCGCCTGGGATTGTCCGGAACAGATGCTGACATTTCGTTAGGTGCCTTAACACTCAAACCCTGCATTATTAACCTAAAAACACGACACAAGCACGAACATCCCCAAAACAAAAGCACGACAGCAATTTTACCTAAAAAAAATGGCCAATTTATATTCGCATGCGTGCTTTTCGTGTTGCTAGACCCGGGCCGTCTCTAGTTCAAGGACTTGGGGCCAGAGGTTTGGTTCAGGTTCTTGGTTTTTTCATGTTATCCCCCGCCTCCCACCTAACCGCCCAGCATTTTTTTTTAGGTGGATTCCACACTGTCATCATTTCAGTTTTATGGCCGCAATTTTGTTGTGGTTTCTCCCTCTGGTTTCTGTTTTGTTTGCCATGTTTAATGGCTTGGCTGGAAGATTTTATGTACAATTTTTGTTGTTGTTTTTTTTTGTGCAACTCAAAATCCATAAAAAAAGAGAGAAGAGAAATCCACTAAAATTAGCATTTCACTTTTTGCACAGCATTTCCGCAATAAAAAACGCATGGACTAATTATTAACAAATTCTGGTTGGAGTTGGAGTTGGTTTGGTTGCCATTAAACAATTTCATTAACCTGACCTAACTGCATCCAGCCACCATTTTGAGGGTCAAATTTTATTAAAATTTACGAGAGACCTGGCCACACTTTGCAAAATGCCTTTCTTTTCGGGCAAGTTTTCTTCTCCGGCGCCTTAATGGTGGCAAGTCTAAAAAATAAAAGGCATTTGTCAGCAGCGGCAAAGGAGAGCATGGTGGGGGGGGGGGGGGGTTGGACTCTTGCAGCTGCTTCTGCCGAAGTGCACTTTGAACCTAAAAGCATAAGCCTCGAGAGCCTGAGAAAAAAAACACTAAGGGTCTGTGTCTCTCTCTCTCTCTCCCGCTCTCTCTGGCTGCCTCCCCCTGGCCGCTATTGATGCAGGTGCTCTTTGGTTAGGGGGAGGAAACAAAAGGAAATTGTTAAATTAAGTGCTTGCCTGGGCAAAATGGGCGGTCAATGGGGGCGTGGCCCAAAGTTGAAGTGCAAGGCGTTGCCCACAAAAAGGTAGCAGCTAGTGAAAGTTTTTAATTTACTATACCGCACACACACACAGCGAGACACACGGACTAATCGCTGCGCGCTCGCGTTGCCACTGCAGCGACAACTTTTTCCATTGCCTACTTTTTGGGGCTTGCCGCTGTTTTTGTAATCAACGCATGCCAGCAGCAGCAGCAGGCGGCGACACCAGGCCCAGTACAGCAGAACGGGCTGGCTGCAAACTGTTTTCGTTTTCATTCTCTCCAGCCGCATTCGTGTGGAAAATTAAATTCACTGACTGTCGGACTGTCTGACTGGGGTCTCAGGGTCTCGGGGTCTCGGGGTCTCGGGGTCTTGTGGCGCGACTCGCTGAATGCCTGTCGCATGCCTATTCCATTGTCTAAGCTGCTGCCAGCTTCTGTTGAGTAAAAGGTAATCGATCTTTTCAAGTTTTTTCGTTGATTATTTTCTTCTATTGGTAGCAATGATCTTAAGTCCTTGGGAAATAGCCCAAATAGACCAACATTCGACCTTAAACCGAAGGTAACACACATCACTTCTGCTAGGAGCGTATTATTGCTCATTTTTGAACAATTTCGTTCGTGTATTGATGATAACAATACAAGCCCAAAGTTCACGGCACAAACTTACCTCAACTGGGACTTGAACTCAGGACCTCGAACACTGCAGGAACTCACTGAAACCGACATCTCAGACGACAGCGATGAACTTTACACTTTAAATTGTAAGCAAAGGCCATTGGCATTTAGGCACAAAATAAGATAGAAGGCCCATAGCTGAGTGGTACACTCTTATTACTCTAGAGCATCGAGGTGGAAAAACTCTTTTTATATATAGAAATTGTGTTCTGGTGTTGATTTTTTTGCACTTATGCTGCCTTGAAATTCCCAAGCAGTTATAGCTATGCTGGCATAGGGAAACCTTGGGTTCTGCTCTGATGATGGAACAACTGTCAAGCTATCCAGCCTCCTTTGTGGTAAAACGTGTTTAAATCTGTCACAAAGTATAACCAGAACGTTTCCAAAAATGGCTCGAATATGTTCAATAATTGAACACGTTGCGTTCCCAAAATCAGACAGGGATGTTTCCTAGCAAAGACCGCGATGTTCCACAATTATTACTAAAATATTGACAAAAAGGATATTTATGACATATCCCTTTCAAATGGATCTTTGTTTTTTCTGTGTAGCATAAAGCATTGACGACGCTTTCTAACAAAAACAAAAACTGCAAAAAATTCAAAAAACGATAATAGGTGGTAACATCGGCTTGGCTTAAAGCCGTCAGCCGTACTCTAAGCGCGTCTCTACGCTTCCGCAACTACTACACCTGGCTTCTCGGGTCTTCGCCAGATACCAGATCGTTCGTCTAAGAAGCTTCTAACTTCACTAATTGAATTCCTCCCTTACCAATTGCCTATACCGTTGAGCTTCAAAGATGCAGCCAATGAGCTTTCTCTATTTGAAACAGCCAGGCATTCTTCTCTGCTAAGGCTGTCCTTTTCACAGTAAAAGTACCTTATCTCCCTTAGGATTGGACATTTCGCAATAAAGTGGTGCATATTTTCTTTCTCTCATGGCGATCGATTAGATATTCGTATGTTCAAGAACATAAATGCCCATAAATTAAGACTTTCCTTCACAAAAAAAAATCCAAAAAAAAAACTACTTGTCGGATTTGCGTAAAATTTTAACAGCCTACTTTTATTTTAATGG
This sequence comes from Lordiphosa fenestrarum, assembly GCA_035044985.1. Taxonomy (NCBI): domain Eukaryota; kingdom Metazoa; phylum Arthropoda; class Insecta; order Diptera; family Drosophilidae; genus Lordiphosa; species Lordiphosa fenestrarum. The sequence goes on from JAWNNO010004426.1 coordinate 1,012,740, forward strand.
AAAAAAAATTTTAAGAAAAATCCTTAAATAATTTGAATTGTTATATTTACTTGAAATTGATATAGTCGCTGGGCTCACCAAATTGCACATATATCAATTTTCTATAAGAAGACTGACTGATTTGCTTCTTTCATTCCATAGTTATCATAGATTTGCAGGTAATAAGAAGTGATGAATGAATGGTAAGGTGACTCGAAGAAGAAGAATGTATAGAAACTGGTTTATAAGAAATAGAAGAAAAAAAGCATTTTGCACTTATATCAATTTTCTATGAGAAGTCTGACTGGTTCGCTACTTCAAGGCAGATGAGTATCATAGATTTGGACTCGAACAAAGAAAGAATGAAAGTGTAAATTCAAGACTAAAGTACAGAAATTGGTTTATAAGAAATATATGATAAAAAGCATTTTGCACATATATCAATTTAACAGGCGTCAGTTTCACCAGATACCAATAAATTGATAACGCTACATTGAGATGAGCAGAGTCTAATATTGTTATTGTTATTGTTTAATGCTATTGGTTGATGCTGAAATGAAATATCGTTAATTCCAATAATTCCTAACTTAAGTAGAATTGAAAAGTTGAGCCAAAAAGCAGACCATGCTTAAGTTGGTTGCTCGACATGAGACTGTTTGGTAGTTTTACCAAGCGGACATTGAGAAATTGGTGCTTACTGAAAGATATGTCCAACGTTCTTTCCTTTGGAGCTCGCATAACAAGTCAGTACTCAATTAATCTGTGCACAGAAAAGTTTCAAAAAAGAACCATTCGGGACATAAGACATAAAGTATGCTTTTAATCAAACAAAGGAGCTGCAAAATTATTCAAAAAATGGTTCTTTTTCATATACTTTGGATCTGTTGGATAATGAAAAGTATATTTAAGACATATGCTTCCCAAATGGACTCGGGAAATCAACCAATGGATATTTTTTCATAAACTTTCCAAACTTTTTTTTTTTTTTTAAAGTTGATTATTAATATAAATTCTTGAACTTAATATTACCCTAACAAACAATGGTTTACTATAATATTTTGTACGTTGTCCCTTCATGGGCTCTCTTATACATTTATGTCTAATATATTCGGTTTTTTTTTTCAAATTAACATTTATATTTACATGATTTAATATTAAAGGCAGTGTGTATTTAGATATTTATTATGTAATGAAAAAAAAGAGGGCAAAAACATTACATTGAATTTTTAGTTTTTCAGTATTAATAAAAAAAAAGAAAAAAACAACAAAAGGATAGAGATTAATAATATCTATATGAGGCTAATTTGTGCGCCACCAATACATGCTGGCGTATTTTTTACAAATAGTACGATCTCTTTTTGAGATGGTTTGGCTAACTTTCCAAACTTTTCTCTTGTTAAAAACATACAAATTTCCTCCAAGTCAGCGAAACCTTTTTCTATATTTAAGCACATTAGCAGAAAGGACTTTTCCTGGACTTGTTATCCCAGTGACTTTTATCAATAATAGAATAACATCAACACCGAATTGCTCTCCTAGGCGAAATGAATATTTAACAAACAAATATTTCATCTTCTGGGTTTCTTGTAAATCTTTTTAAATTCCAACCTCTGTCGTTGATTTGACCTTCCCCTAAACCCTCACAACCACCCTCCCCCCGCTAAGGGTAAACAAGAAAAAGTTGCTTGTTTTTTCAAAAGTTTTGTGTGCGTTTTATGTGTGTCGTCAGGTGCAAAAAGGTGACAACCTGGTTTGTCTCTATGCTTCAGCCCCTGTCACATTCCCTTTGCTAAATCGAGTGAAAATTTACGCCGCAACAACAAGAAGAACAACAACAACAATGCTCTATATGTATATAACTGAATAATAAAAACAATAATGTGACGCAAATTGCGCGCGAATGAATAAAACAGAACGGAAGTGGGGCCATAAAAACTGCGTTTAAACTCGCCAAAAACTCACGCACACAGCCTGTGTGAAAAGGTGGAAGGAGACGCGACACGGATGTATAACATTTTATGGGACACCGGAAAACTCGCTGACTTCCTTCCGGCTTAAGCACCGGCCGTCCCGAAAGTAGACCAGGGCAATTAATGCTTTAAAGATTTCGCTTCTTCTTTTTTTTTTGTGTGTGTGTGTTTTGTTTTTCAAAGTTTCTGATCTTGTTGATGAAATTGTCAATTTATTCACACATCGTTGGGCCTCAGCATTAACACTCTGACAGAACGAGGGGGAGGACAAGCCAAATGGTTGTCCTGCCAGTTGACAGCCATAAAGGTTGCTGATGCTGATGCTGCTGATGATGATGATGATGATGATGATGACGACAGCAGCAGCAAGGCAATAACAATAACAGAACGTTTACCATTCACATGGCATGAGGCAATTCTGGCAGCCAATTTAGACGTAAATGGCAACAAATGTCCACCATCAGCCCATAAGAACAAGGCACAGCACACACACACACACACACACACTGGGCCAACGAAAAAAAATGGTACAAAGCAAAAGGAAAGACAACATCAACCATGTTTTTCCACTCCATTGTCTTTTAAGTCTTGGGGTCAAGAGCTGGGTGTGTGCGTGTGTGTGTGTTGAAAAGTTTTGGCAAAAAAACAGCACAAAATCAGTATAATTATTCAAAAGTTTTTAACGCACAAATGTAGGCCACAATATTTTTGGGTTATAAAGTTGAAAAATTGTTGAAACTTCTAAACAATTTTCAAGCTCTTTTCATTCTCGGCTGTAAGGCGATTTGTTATGGTTGCGTATGAATAATGACAATTGCCAGTCAAAATGGCCTGCAACAATTTCCAGAGCAGCAGCGGTAGGAGGAGGAGTGGTTCATGGGATGGGTTGGTTGTGAAGCACCTGAATTTTCAACGACACGCGTTTTCAGTTTGAAGTGCGGGGGGGGCTGGGAGGTGTAAGTCTTTTGTGAGGCTTTTCCTTTGTAGCTGTTGTTCCGTTTATGTGCTGTGTTTTTATACACTTGCAGAGGGTATATTGAAATTGTACAGATGTTTGTAAAGTATATATGTATGTACATATTATATATTCTTGATCGGCATGACGAGCTGAGTCTCTCCTCCGTCAGTTTGAAAGCTATCACCACCAAACTCTGCACGAAGTCTTCTGGTACAAATTCGCAGCACATTTGTCGGAAACGGCCGGATCGAATGACTATAACATATAGGTGCCATAGGAACAATTGGTCGAAAAACTAGTTCTAGTAAGAAAAAACTTTTTTGTTTTCAATGCAAACGTTTCCAAACTCCGTCTTTACAAGTTTTTAATGCTTCTCTATGATTCTGACAAGTTTGGTCGAAATCGCACATCTATATAGTATAGTTGCCATAGAAAAGTAAGGTTAGAAAAGTAATCTTAGTAAGAAAAACTTACTTCTTTTCCATACAATTGTCCTTTAAATTGGCATTTATTAATTTAATATGCTTTCACACAATTCTTTAAAGTTTTGTCAAAATCGGATGATTATATCATATAGCTCCCATACAAACGATCGGTCGAAAAACTAGTTCTAGTGAGAAAAACTTTTTGTTTTTAAAGGAAAGGCCTTCAAACTTTGCATTTCTTAGTTTGTTATGCTTTACCATAATTCTGTTAAGTTTGGTCGAAATCATACATCTATATAGTATAGCTGCCATAGGAAAGAAAGGTTAGAAAAATACTCTTAGTAGGAAAAACTTTTTTGTTTTCAATGTGAAACACTCTTAAATTGTCATATATTCATTTTATAAGCTTTTACACAATTTCTTAAAGTCTTGTCAAAATCGGTTGACTATAGGTTATAGCTGCCATAGGAAGGATCGGTCGAGAAAATGGTTCTAGTAAGAAAAACTTTTTTGTTTTCAATGCAAACGCCTCCAATCTTGGTATTTCTTAGTTTGCTATGCTTTTGCTTGATTCCACCAAGTTTGGTCGAAATCGGACATCTATATAGTACAGCTGCCATACAAAAGTAAGGTTAGAAAATAAGAAATGTGCTTCAAATTAGTTAGAAAAACCGAGCTGCAAGGGTATACAAACTTCGGCCGTGCCGAAGTTAACTTTCTTCTATTTTTTTTTGTATTCCCCCTCCGCACAGTGGGTATACCCATTGGTGTAAGCTGGTGTAGGAGGCGGGTGTAAGCAATTTTGCCAAATTTAATTTCAATTTTGTTGTTGAATTTTGATCAAATTGTGCTAGAAGAGAAATTTATGAGAGATTTTATGGTATATAAGTTATGATTACTTGGGTTTACTTTAAGCATATAGCTTGGGTATCTCTACAGTCGTGCCAGTTACCATCTAGTCCGAATTTTCATATCTGTTCCCTTTTCTTTTTGATTTTGATTTTTCTTTTTTTTTTGAGAGGCAGCTGCCAGACAAGGTCTGGGTCTTGCCTCTGATGATTGCATGTGATGATGGCGTTGATGTTGCCATGCAATGTCACGCTCATGTCAACTGTCGGATTGTTATTGCGCACTCAAACACACACAAGCACACACACACGCACACACACACTCAGAGACAAGCACACACACACACTGTGGACTTAGACATTTTACCTTCTGGTTATTTCATTTTTAATCAGAATTCTCTCTCAATTTCAATTATTTTTATGGCAACATTTTGATGTTATATAAAGAAAAACTTATGCCAGTCCATTGACCAGCAAAAGGACAAAAACTCCCTTTATAGTTTCTTCACACAAAACAGGCAACCAACCAACCACTGCCACACGAAACAAGTAAGATGAAAGTATGAAATTTGTGGCAGTACTTCATTTTTTTTCTGATTTTTCTTGTTCAATATTCAATACACACAAAAGAGTACAGTTTGTACACATCGTACACAGATTTAATGCCGATTTTTTTGTATTTCTGCATAATTGTACGATTTTCTGTGCTTTTTGTAAGTCTATGTACAGCTTTGCTAAAGCTGGGAAAGCGGCTTTAAATAGTTAATTCTGATAGATAAAGTTCTGCAAACTAGAGTTGGGCGATTTTCGTGCTTTTTTCGAGTCACAAGCACGCACGACTCAGCACGATGTGTTCATCAAAATTCGTGCTTGCATGTGCTTGTCAAGTTTTAAAGCAAAAGCACGACACGACACGAGTTTTAATTTTATGTTCAAGTAAAACCAACTAAAGAACTCTCAAATAACTGGGAAAAACATAGTATTCTAGCTTATCTTGATTTTGAAAAGTTGTCAGAAACTGAAAATGAAGTCTTAACAACAATTTAAGCCATTTAAGCAGATTATTCTTTAGAGAAAATGGCAATTAAGTGGACTAAAGTATAAACTTTAACCTAATAAAATATAAAAAATTGAGGAAAGGTAACTTCGGCTAGGCCTTACAGCACGTTTTTCTAGCTAATTGAAGAACATTTCCACTTAAAACAAACAAGATTTCACACAAAGACTACTTCTCCGACTCTACTTATCTATGGCAGCTATACCATATAGATGTCCGATTTAGACCAAACTTGGTGGAATCATAGAAAAGCATAGCAAACTAAGAAATACGGAGTTTAAAAGCGTTTTCTTTAAAAACAAAAAAGTTTTGCTAACTAGAACTAGTTTTTCGACTATTCCTATGGCAGCTATAACCTATAGTCATCCGATTTTGACAAAACTTTGAAGAATTGTGTGAAAGCTTATAAAATAAATATATGATAATTTTAAGGAGGTTTACATTGAAAACAAAACAGGTTTTCTCACTAAGACTATTATTTTAACCTTACTTTTGTATGGCAGCTATACTATATAGATGTCCGATTTGAACCAAACTTGGCAGAATCATGGAAAAACATAGCAAACTAAGAAATACAAGGTTTGGAGGCCTTTCCTTTAAAAACAAAAAAGTTTTTCTCACTAAAACTAGTTTTTCGACCGATCGTTTGTATGGGAGCTATATGATATAGTCATCCGATCCGGCCAGTTCCGACAAATGTGCAGCGTATTTGTACCAGAAGACTTCGTGCAAAGTTTGGTCGCGATAGCTTTAAAACTGACGCAGGATAAACGGACAAGGCTGAATCAACTCAGCTCGTCATGCTGATCAAGAATATATATACAGGGTTGTCCATATTCGACGGACCCATCTGGCAACGCCATAACTTTTGACAGAGATGTCAGATCGCTTAATGACATACCGCGTTTGAAGCGTCAGTCCAAGCAGATTTTTACCATGGAACAATACACGCCACGCGAGCGCTCTGAAATAGTTGAAATTTACATTCAACAGAACAAGTCAATTGTGAAAACTCAACGTGCTTTTAAAAAATTAAAATTTTACATTAAATGGGACCGTAAATAAGCAAAATTGCCGTATTTACGCCACTGAAAATCCTCAGGAGATTCAAGAAGTGCCGCTTCATGACGAAAAAGTCACAGTTTGGTGCGGCGTTAGTGCGAAAACGGTCATTGGGCCGTTTTTCTTCCAAAATGAAAATGGCCATGCTGTTACCATCAACCAGGAGCGTTATCGCGACATGATGACCAATTTTGTGATGCCAATTATTCGTCGAAAGCGTATGAGGCAGTTCTGGTTTCAACAAGACGGCGCTCCACGGCACACAAGTCGCATAACAATCGATTTTCTGAAGAAATTGTTTCCGGGCCGTTTGATGTCGAAAAGTGGTGATTTGGACTGGCCACCGCGTTCGCCCGATTTGACGCCGCCTGACTTCTTCTTGTGGGGATATTTGAAGTCAAAGGTTTACGTTAACAAGCCAAGGACCGTAGAAGAGCTCAAGGACAACATTCGTGAAGAAATAGCCGCTATTCCGGCCGAAATGTTGGCGAAAACGATGGAAAATGCTGCAAAAAGGGCACAATACGCCATCAACGCCAGAGGCGGCCATTTGAGAGATATCATATTCAAAAATTGATGTAAACAAATCTACTTGGAACAAATTAAATGATTAAGATTGCCAACCACCAAATTTGTATTTTTTTCTTTGATTTTTTTAAAAAAAACATGGGTCCGTCGAATATGGGCAACCCTGTACTTTATATGGTCGTAAATGCTTCCTTCTATGCGTTACAAGCATCTGGACAATTTCAATATACCACTTTTTATACCCTTGCAAAGGTATTATAATTTTGCCCAGAAGTTTGCAACGCATAGAAATATTCATTTCCGACCCCATAAACTATATATATTCTTGATCAGGGTGACGAGCTAAGTCGATTGAGCTTTGTCCGTCCGTCTGTCTGTCTGTTTCTACGCAAAACTAGTCTCTAAGTTTGAAAGCTATCGAGCTGAAACTTTGCACAGAGTCTTCTTTTTGCTGCACTCTACTAAAATGTCGGAACCGACCGGATCGGATGACTATATCTTATTGCTCCCATAGGAACAATCGGTCCGAAAACTAGTTTTAGTATAAAAAACTTTTTTCTTTTCAATGGAAACGTCTCCAAACTTTGTAATCGTAGGTTTTCTATGTTTTTTTATAATTTAACCAAGTTTTATTAAAATCGGACTACTATATGGTATAGCTGCCATACAAAAGATAGGCCTGAAAAACAGTCTTAGTCAGAAAAACTTTTTTGTTTTTAATGGTAGCATCCTGCAATTTTGTATTTGTTTGTTTCACGTGCTTTCATAAAATTTTAAAAATTTTTGGCCAAATCGGATGACTATATCATATAGCTGCCATACGAACGATCGGTCGCAAAAATGGAAAAAAGAGTATTTTTTGATAATATTTAAGCGAGCACTTGCAAGGGTATAAAAACTTCGGCACAGACGAAGTTAGCTTAGCTTTATCGTTTTTTGGTTTGTTTCATTTAACTTTCCTGCCGATTGTAGATCTCAGTTGTTTAAACCCGTCAGGATGACCGTAGAAGCCGCTAGGCAGTAGATACAATCTGTTCATTTCTATAACTTTTCTTTCGAGCCTAAAATGTGCCTTTACAATTTTAGTTTTCATACCTTATATGGCTCGGTTCAAGGTTGCTACTTTTGAAAGTACATACTAAAATCATATTTCGAGGCCATCAAATTGATACTGAATTGCATCAGGTTGATAACTCTTAGTATCATTTTGCACCGTCTTGTGACTAGATTTGATCAATTTAATAAGTTAACTCATCAAATTTGCCTTGAGATTCTTAAATTCATGTATGTAGGAAAAGATTTTGAACAATTAACATCCTGTAGTAGGATAGAGATGATACATTCAAAGACACGTGGTCAACCTAACTGCTATTCCCTTTAACATTAAGGGGGTCTTCTCATTCAAAACCCGTTTTTTGGACCCTTTTTAAAAAAATTCTTATTTGAAAACGCAAAGAATAATTGAAAACTTTTTTTATTTATTGTATTACAAAAGTTTCAAAGTAAATAAAAAAATTTTTTTGCCTCGATACGTGGGCTGTTCAAAAAGTAATGAGACTTCAAAGTTGGTGGTGAAAAAAAAAGGTGTCGTCACGGCGGCCACGATTCCGGGTCTCCGGAGCGTCTGAAATGAAAAAAAAAAACGGGGATATAATCAGTATAGATGTAATTCTCGGGTGAACCTCAAGCTTAATTTTGTGATTTTTTTTGACAAAATTTTAATTTCGGGCTTTTTTTTGTAGTTTAGTGTAAAAAAAAAAAGTAAAAAATTTTTTAAAATTATGGTCGAGGTTCACCCGAGAATGGTGACAATTCTGCGTCGATTCCACTTTGTTTCAAGAAAATCGGTTCAGTTGAACTGGAGATATCATGGCAGCCAGTTCGAAGAACGTGGTTTCGAGATATACGAGTTTAAAGTTTGAAGTTGTTTTTTTGCATCAAAAACAAATTGAAATGAAAAATTTTAGTATGCAGTTTTAGAAATTCGACAATTCTCCGTCGATTGCATTTGGGTTCATCAAAATCGGTTCCATAGAACTGGAGAAAAGTGACTTCGAAGTTCAAAAACGTGATTTTGAAGACACTCAAAGAAAATTTTAGGCAATAAAACATTTTTTTTTTGTGAAATACTTACACATATCAGACTGCAATGCCAGCAAACGCGAATCTGAAAAGAACGCTTTGAACGAAATTCGGTAGTTGCTTCAATCCGTTGCATTCAAAAAGTAGCCAAACTAAGCAAATCGCATTTTGACGAAGACCTTGCTTCACAAAAAAGGCTGTATCTTCTAAAGTATTTCGAATTTCTAAAAATCCTTTTAGGGGCATATTCACAACTACCCAAGCTATAAATAAATGCAAAAAAAAAAAGTCGAAAAAAAAAGTTGCTCAATTAGAAGACCCCCTTAACATAGTCATAACATTATTGTACATAGTCGTTTTTTTCTCGCATACACCTAGATATAAGACTACACTGTAAATGAACTGTAACGAGTATGCTCAAAGGGACGAAACAAGATCATTCTATTGTAAGTCGTTGTCGAGAGTGGAAGTGCAAATTAAAGAAAGAACATTACAGAGAAAGAGAGAACCTGACTTGCCAAGATACACTTAATCAAAATCTGGCAAACTTAGAAACCATACCACACAATGCATAGCAGCAATATTTACAATATTTAAGTTACTTTTTATTAACAAGATTCGATTCGGTTTGAGGTTTGAGTACTAACTTGACTTCTTTTAATAACTCCTTGCACCGCTAGACCATTATTGATTTAATTTTTGCCTGAATTTTGGCAACAAAGTTTTCCTTCGTTACCGTTCGCTGATTTAATCAACTCAATTAAAACAAAATAACTATCTGGTGCCGGCTATAAAAACTGAAACATCCTAAAGAGTAACCACTGTGGCAGCTGCTGTGGCAACTATTTGCCGCATTTGAAATGTCCAAATTTTTATGACCCGCAGCAGCAGCAATAAAAGCAACAACGCCCGACTACGTTTGACATTATTGACAAGCAACGTGGCAAAGGTTTGCTGTTGTTGCCGGTTTTTCGCTTTTTCTTTTTTTTTTGTGGTGCTCATCAACGGAACTGAACTGAACTGAACTGAATGAAACTAAACTGAACTGAACAAGGATCCTGGCCGCCGACTTTGACAGTAAATTTTCAAATTGAATTTATGGTTTTCGGTTATGGTTTGCCGCTAGCTGCCACTTCTCCCACTCTCTCTCTCTCTCCCTTTCTCTGACTGCCTCTCCCTTTTTTGTTTATGTTTATGCACTGACGCCTGGCTCGTTTTTATATCCTTGCAAAGGGTATAGTATGCATTTAGAAGTGAACTGTGTACATTGTCTGTTTCTGTGCAAAAACTTCTCAGTTTTGTAGCTATCGAGCTGAAATTTGACCAGCTATATATCAATAACTTAAAACAGTCAAGCTGGTTGTTGTGAAACATTCATAGTTCATAGTTTAGTTACATTAACCAAGCAAACTTGGCACACAAACAGCACACATATGTAAAATCGGGGGTCCACACTACTAATTTTTCTTCAAATTTCTCAGACAATCACTTGTTATGGTCCTAACTTATCTTGTTGCTTTAAGTCTTTGACTACTGATTTTTAATAAAGTTTCTGTGTGTTTCTTTGGTATGTTGGACATGAAAACACTCCCATAACCATTAGTTTTTACACTAATATCACAATTTTCTTAACATTTGAACGCTGTGTATGTATTTTTGTATTTTAACTATATAAAACAGGCGTAGCGCCATCTGTCATTCAACAACAGAAAGAATATAGTACTGTTTGCAATACGAACGTCGGTTGAATGTTGTTCCGAAAGGTTTCAAATGATTTTGAAGGGAACAAGAACAAATACATTAAGGGTTTAACATTTCTTACATTGCTGAAGATGCAAAGTGGCGCTTTTTGGGGCCGAAATAGAAGAGCACTCAGCAGACATTTTGAGCGTTTTCTGACACTTTTCGGACACTTTTTTATGAGCTTTCACCGTCATAATGTGCACAAAAAAGAGTTCGGAAAGAGCGTTTTTATATTTCAGAATTTGAACCCACCACAGCGGTGTAATATCATTAGAAAGTTAAGGCACAACATTGTCGGTTTGGTGACAAAATAGGGTTTGATATAACGAATTGCTATGATTTTCGCAGAGGTTTCAGTTAAATTCAAACGCCTCCAATATCCAATTACATTGGCATTCGCCATGACAATCAATTAGTCACAAGGGCACTCCTTGCTTTTTCCCAAAAAAAATTATATGTGGCATGCTCTTGCGTGGGCAAACCAGCAAGCTAATTTGCTTTGGCTAAAAAAGGATTGACTAAAAATATCAGACACTCAATTTCTCTTCGTAAATAATCTAAAATTTCTTTACTTGCATTTCATACTTTATGCTAAAAAAAAGAACAAATCAATGAATCAGTCAGTATGGTTAACAAAATATGTATAAAGTGTATTTTCTTGACCTTTTTTCTTGCAACAACCTTTGTTTAAGAAACAAACTATGCACTTTTATTAACACAGAGCAAGAAAATTTGATTTTTTTTGAGTATATTCAAGGTTTGGTAATGATTCAAGATGATTTTCATGCGCTGAACACGTATCTGTTTAGGGAAATGACTTGATAGCTAGTTTTAGGGTACAGTTGACACTTTTTAGACATGATTTGTGGGAAACCTTTCATATTGTATAAGCTTTCTTTGAAATTCTGGTGAAGTATGGCTTCTTAGCTGTAAAACCAGTAATCAAAAATCATTCTGTGGTTTTTTGAAGCAAAGATAAACCATTTTAAAGACATGTGTTCAAAATTATGAAATTATTTACTGCCTAAAAATATGCTATGAAAAATTAAAAACCAGTTGGCTGATGATTTCAAGTGAATTCTTATCAAAATGTTTAATAAAATATCTAAGGACGACGGTACAAATTATGTACCTTTAAGACAAATGGTAAATCTGCTTCAAAATATATGCAATGGTTTCTTTTAAAGCTATGAAAAAGCTATCTAGGATAATATCAAATATCAATCGAAAATGTTAACCTCAAAACAAGCCCAAAAGAGTTCAAAATTGGCAGCTTGAAGCTCAATTTACAGAAAATCTAGACTGAAAACAGAACAATGCTTTCCAGTGCTGGCCAGTAAGGGTATTAAATCGTCGGCACAGACGAACTTAGCCTGTACTTCTCGTTAAATTTATGATTGAAACGTGGCGCATTGGGTCAGGCCCGGTTCGGCTAATTTGTTTGAGTATTTCGTTGATTTTTTGTTTATGTTTTTGAAATAAGCTCAAAACGCTCAAAACTTATCAAAGGTTTTTCTCTCTCTCTCTCTTTGCAGGTAAATAAAAGCTTTAATAAGCCATTTCTCTGGCTACCACAGTTCCTACCTGTGTTAATTACACTTCCCTCCTGGTGGCCGCTGCACATAAACCCTACAAGCAAGCTCAGAAAAAAACAAAAATAAAATATACAAAAACGTTAACAAAACAAAAACAAAAATCACAGCCTTTAACACTGCAAACATTCATTTCAATTGCCCCGAGTGCCCTGCCTCCAACCCCCACCCCCGGAGGCAGGCACTTCAAACCCTTTCAGCAACAAAAAAAAAAAAAAAACTGGCGCGTTGCTGCATGAAAATAACAGGAAAGAGTCAGGATGGCAGCAACGCCAAGAGATATACCCCTTTGGACGCAGCATAGAGACTATAATAGCGGCTTAACAGAGCATTTAAAAAAATCTAGAAATGTTAATTAATCAACAAGAAAGACAGGGCAGGTAAAAGGAGTTCCTACTATTTGTAAGGTAAATAATAACAATTAAGTCAGAGTTTTGCAGTTAACTAGAGTCGTTTAAAATATTGGAGCAACAAAAAGTAGTCGCAGTTCGACTTCGATAAACAAAAAGTTTTCATTTAGTGGCCGTGACTGAAGAATCATTAAATCTCGAAAAATAACAAGGAAACAAAGCTAAACAGTTGCAAGCTTCATAGCCATTTCAAACCATTTCAAGAAACAAATTGTAGTTTTCAATATCAATACTTAATGTATCGAGACTAGAAGTCATCGATGTATCCATATTTGGTTATTTTCCAAGGCCTAACATCAAAATTTGAAGTTATTAAAGAAAGTTAAAGAAAATATTAAGCAAAAAATCGAATGTCGATACCCTAGAGTTTGAATTCGTCTACAAGGTACCTAGCTTTCTGGCGCATTTGAATACTGAAATAAAATTTCAGACAGCTTGGGCCCTTAACCTATATTAACTCTCCGAAAAGCTTTCATCTCGTCCTGTGTGTCGAAGTTTTTATAGCCTTGCAAGTGCTCGGTAATCTTTTTCCCTTAACGACCCATTTTCCGACCGATCGTTCGTATGATAGCTATATGATATAGTCATCCGATTTAAACAAAAATGTGTAGAACTGGGTGAAAGCATGTGAAACAAACAATTACAAAATTTCAGGATGCTACCATTAAAAACAAAAAAGTTTTTCTAACTAAGACTGTTTTTCGGACCTATCTTTTGTATGGCAGCTATGCCATATAGTAGTCCGATTTCCATCAAACTTGGCAAAATTATAAAACAGCATAGAAAACTTAGGAATACAAAGTTTGCAGACGTTTCCATTGAAAAGAAACAAGTTTTTCATACTAAAACTAGTTTTCCGACCGGTTGTTCTTATGGGAGCTATGAGATATAGTCATCCGATCCGATCGGTTACGACTTATAAGTAGCGTGCAGCAAAAAGAAAACTCTGTGCAAAATTTCAGCTCGATAGCATCAAAACTGAGAGACTGGTTTGAGTAGAAACAGACAAACGATCACTTAAGGTATATATATTCTTGATCAGCCTGACGAGCTCAGTTGATTTAGCCTAGTCCGTACGTCTGTTTCTATGCTATTTCCTCCGTCTTAAAGCTTACGCAACCGAATTTTGAACGAAATCTTCTGGTGCAAATACGCTGCACATTTGTCAGAAACCGGCCGGATCGGATGACCATAACATATAATGGTACCACTTTCAAAGCAAACTAAATAGCTCAAATGGCAAACCTGGGTGGAATGAACTAACATGCCATTTCAATCAGTGTTTATTGAGTGAATTGAGATGTAAAATTCGATTCCCAGACAAGTCCAAGATACAAATTTTTATTTTCCCAGACTAACAGACAGAAGGTGGCAACTCTAACCCTATAAAGTGTCTATATACATTGTTGATCAGCTGAGTCTGAACCAATAGATGTAAGAGATACCAAGACAATGACAGAAACGATTTTTATGCCCGTTACTCGTAGAGTAAAAAGGGTATACTAAAGTCGTTCAAATGTATGTAACAGGCAGAAGGAAGCATCTCCGATATCATAAAGTATATATATTCTTCATCAGCATCAACAGCCGAGTCGATATAGCCATGTACGTCCGTCCGTCTGTATGAACACCTAGATCTCAGAGACTAGAAAAGCTAGAGCAACCAAATTTTAGATGTAAGCTAGCTAAAAATGTTGAATATCTCCTACAATTTGTAAGCTATCGATCTCAGATTTTGCAGTATAGTGCATGTGGCCAACATATGTACAATTTCACAAATTTTCATAAAGATCGGTTAATAATTGGCAGAGTTAAAAAAACGTTGCATACTTATCTGAGCCGCATGAGGTTGTTAAACACAAATTGCCTTGAGTAACGGTTATTTCGAAGTCGGGCGAATCGTTTTACAATATTTATAGGAAAACATTGATTGAAATCGATTGAAATCGCTCTCATCTGCTAGATAACACTACTCCTCACTTAAAGAAGATACTACATCAGCCCTGGAGATCCGTTCACCAAGTGGAAAATGCATATAAGCTAATAATTTATTCAATTTACATTAGCAACCCACTTTCCAATTTCAAAAATTACTTCACTTTTCATATTTGTAAAGAAGATGGGAAATCAGGTTTTAGCATATGAAGTTTGACAGGGTAAACTACGTTTCCTGTAGGATTGGTTAGAGTTAACAAACTTAAAGTGGCCTTTGTGTCGTATGAGTAATTTGAAAGGCAACTTTAAAACAATGACGCCATGCCATAAAGTTTAGATAACAATATGTTTGCCTTCTTTCCTATCCAATTATATTACCAAGAACTTATCTTCCAACTTTAATTTGGCTGTTCTACTACCTAACTTCACCGTCACCTTATATACCCAGTTTGCTACCCTCTGCTGCCGGCCGGCCAAGTGCCGTCGTGTATAATAAAAAATTGTAAAATATTTTACAACATATTTTTGCGTTGGTCTCTACTTGATGACCATGGTCAGCGCCAAACGTTTTAAACAATCCGCATAAATCCACCTTCCGCCCTCGACGGCTCCCGCTGCATTTTAGCCGGGGCTTATGCTGCTGTAACTCTACATACATACACACACACATATAGTGCATACATATTTCTTTCATTTTTTTTTTTGGGTACTTTTATGACGCGTTCGTACAACTTTTGACCACTTGGCCAGACCGCGACATTTTAATTTCCACACCGCGCTCACACCAAATGTCCAAAGTTTGCTACTGAGGGCGAGTGAGCTGGGGGCAGGGCAGGGTTTGGGTGTCAGGAAATTTGGCATGCTGCGCGTTTTTGCGCACGCCTAAAAGTATGCTTTGGCTTTGCTTTGCTTTGGCTTGGCATTTGAATTTTTGGTCGGCATAACTCACAACGCCCACGACCGAGTCGACTCCTCGCTGTCTCTGGTTTGTGTTGAGTGTGCGGGCATTTTGGAAATAGTTTTTGGCAGCCAAATACACACACACAAAAAAAACAGCGGGAAATGTTTTGATTTTGCTAGAGGGTTCTTTTGTCGTGACGCCAAACATTTCTCAAAGATATCCGAACTGCAGGGAACAATAAGCAAGCAAGCACATTGGCCCCAAACCGTAGAAGTGCACCAATGATGGAGATAAGTTTGTAGCTACGAAAAGTCCAATTAGTGGTTAATTGCGCTCAGGAAACCAGATATCTTTATTAACTCTTGAACAACAAATTTGTAATGGAAAATACCAAGTTACTGAACTCATTTAAAGTTTATTTTTCTCAATGGGGGGAGGGGATTATTTGAAGCAAAGTTAAAGTCTTGGAACAAAACCGACTTAAGCTACTTGGCGTACTTCAAATATCAAAAGTAAATACATAAAATTATGCATCTAGAAGGGTTATGAGTATATTCAAGAGCTTTATAGCGCTCTTTTTTTGGGGTCGTAAGCCTCAAACACTTAAAATCGTCTGCGGACACTTGTCATAGTCTTCCCTTTAACACTTCACTTTTGCTGCAGAGCCTCGAAAAGCTGTTTTTAATTATCATAAGAGATAATAGATAATACCTTCTTTCACTTAAGGGCTATGGAGTACATGGCGTAAGGTTAGGCAAAGAGAAAACTTCATGGACTACTTTTCTACCATGTGTAAAAAAGTACACTAAAGCAGTGGTGGGCAGCCAGTTATAATAGTTAAAAGATAGAGAAAAGTATAACCTTGCAGCACGATTTCTTAACTAATTTGAAATACATACAACAAACAAATTTTTCTTACTGAGACTACTTTTCTAACCTAACTTTTCTATGACAGCTATACTATATAGATGTCCGATTTCGACCAAACTTGGCAGAATAATGGTAAAGCAAAGCAAATTAGGAAATACAAAGTTTGGAGGCGTGTTCTTTGAAATCAAAAAACTTTTTCTCACTAAAACTAGTTTTTCGACCGATCGTTCCTATGGCAGCTATACTATATAGATGTCCGATTTTAACCAAACTTGACAGAATCATGGAAAAGCATAGCAAACTAAGAAATACAAAGTTTGAAGGCGATTTCTTTGAAAGAAAGAACTTTTTCTCGCTAAAACTAGTTTCTCGACCGATCATTTCTTTGGCAGCTATATGTTTTAGTCATCCGATTTTGACAAAACCTTGAATAATTGTGTGAAAGCTGAAATAAAAAATTTAAGCCAATTTTAAGGAAGTTCACATTGAAAACAAAAAAGTTTTTCTCACCAAGACTATTTTTCTATGACAGCTATACTATATAGATGTCCGATTTCGACCAAACTTGGCAGAATCATGAAAAAGCATAGCAAACTAAGAAATACGGAGTTAAGAGACGCTTTCATTGAAAACAATAAATTTTTTCTCACTAGAACTAGGTTTTCGACCGATCATTCCTATGGCAGCTATATATTATAGTCAAACGATTTTGACAAAACTTTGAAGAATTGTGTGAAGGCTTATAAAATAAAAATATAGAGGTTTACATTGATAGCAGCAAAGTGTTTCTTACTAAGACTACTTTTCTAACCTTAAATTTTTTATGGCAGCTATACTATATAGATGTCTGATTTCGACCAAACTTGGCAGAATAATGGAGATGCAGAGAAAACTTGTGAATACGAAGTTTGAAGACGTTCGCCATAAAAACAAAAAAGTTTTTCTTACTAAGACTACTTTTCTAAACTTACTTTTCTATGGCAGCTATACTATATAGATGTCAGATTTCAACCAAACTTGGCAGGATCATGCAAAAGCATAGAAAACTAGTAAATACAAAGTTTGGAGGCGTTTTCTTCCAAAACAAAAAACTTTTTCTCACTAAAACTAGTTTTTCGACCGATCGTTCCTATGGCAGCTATATGTTATAGTCATCCGTTCCGACCGGTTTCGACACACGTCTCGAAAATATGACATTGCCTAAAAGTATACATTTAATATATTTCTGTCATTTTGCAAGCAAACTACCGCTTGTAATTCTCAAGTTGAAGTTCCCAGTATGGGAAATATCAAAGGGGTAACTGAAATTTGTTGTTTTGAAATGTTTTTAGTGATTTTTTTATACATTTTGATGCAAGAGGAGCAAAGTAGAGTCCAAAATGATTGTTTAAGGTTTAATGTTGAGGTGAAATGTTATAAAGGTAGTTGAAATGGACACGTTTTAAATTAATTTAGTTTGATTTCGCCAAAACACAAGCCATCTATCATAATTTCCGCCCGTTTGACACATCTCGCGGTCCATTTAACTGGCTGTATCGAATGTCACCAAATTTCACTTACAACTGAAACTGACTTGGCTGACCGACCGACCGGCCAGGCAGTCGATTGACATTTATTTGCATTTAATTAATGTGACATTTTAAATTAACTGCACAATTCGTGGACACAACCAAGTGGGTTGGGACGGGGCTTGGGGTTTGGGGTGGTGCCTGGGGTTTGTGTGGTGACTGTCTTGTTTAATTTTGATTTGCAACACATTAACCATGTCGCCATTGCCCCGCCGCACGGGCATGGCCAGGCACATCAACATTGTCATCGCATCGCAACGCAACGGGTCAGTCAGGCTCTGCCTGCCGGCCTGCCCACCCGCCGCCTGTATTTGTCCAGGCAATTTCATTTCAATTGCACCTGCCAGGCCAGGATGTCACAGCGTATGGCTGGCGGGGCAAGCCAGGACAAAAGGCTCAGGGCCAGTGGGGCGCAGTCGGGTTGTCAGTCAAAGGCGGTTAGACTGACATGGAGTATAACGTCAGTCGCCATCTCTTTGCACACGCTGGGAAATCTTGCAGAGAAATTTCATTTGAGTTTGCCGAAAAATGTAGGCAATAAGTTTAGTTGGCGAGTGGCGAGTGGCGAGTGGCGGGAGAAACTACCCGTGAAAAGAAAAGGATTTGTGGTTATGTATTTGCACACATTTCTCTCAGTGTAGTGAGCGTAGCCAGCGCATGTTTAATAAAGTCAAACAGACACACTTCATGGCTCATCTTGCATTCTGCTCACACTCCTTTGTGCGTGTGTGTGCGTGCGTGTGTGTGGGTGTGTAATGGCGAGACAAAGTAAACTTTAGCGCACAGACACGCGTAATTAAATGCAACAACAGTAAAGGGAGGCGGCCCACTCCCCCCGCCCCAGCTGGTTGCATGTTTGTGTGACAATTTGCAACAAATCGTTGCGACAGTCGCCTGCAATGAGTCCAACCAAGCGCATAACCAAGCGACCTCCCAAGCCACGCCCAGTGGCAGTAGTGGGCAAATCCTAATGCGCTTTTGTTGTGCAGCCACCCATATCCCGCCCCATCACCCCCATCGACATCACCATCATCATTGCTGTCAACACGTTGACAGTGCAAGAAGATGATGCAGAAGGAGCAGCAGTTGGGCAGGTAAAGGCCCTTCCCAACCCTTCCACCCCCCTCCTTAGCACTGGTGGTTGGTCACATCTGTGCTCATTGACAAAGTTGTTAGCAGTTGTTGCCAGGAGATTTTGCACAAAGGCGGAGGCGGAGATTGAGAAACAGCTGGTCTGCAGCATGCATTTTGCCAGCTATGTGTTGCTGCTTCCGTCAATTTGCAACCGTTAGGCAGCCACTCAGAGTGCCAACAGCCAAAAACACTGAGAGAAAAGCTTCAGCAAAGCGCTATTTAGCATTAAACTAATTGCCTTACTGCTTGGCGCCAGCCGCACACAACTGTGTTAATTTCCGCTACCGACTCTAGCCTCGCCATTAAGGACTGCATTTTGCTATAGCTATTCTTAATGGAAGCCTATATTGTATGCCCACCGCTGCTTTAAACCAATTTGAATGAAAGTTGCAAGCATTTTGAGCCACCTTGAACCAGTTTGAATCAGTCAAAAGCAATTTGCACTAGTTTATAGGCCAATTTCTCATCGTCTACTTAGAGCTGTCACATTAACTTACAAATAATTGAAAAAATAGTAGTCTATCTGACACATAGAAGCTACATAGTTTTAGCTTACTTTCATTTCTCTTTTCTATTTTGCTTTGTGTTAAATATTCGTGAAATCGAAAACACAACTCAAAGGCAAGAAAGAAAATCGGTCAAATTATACGCTCAGCATAAAGGTTGAAAGCAGCGCTGCCACTGCGCTGCAGCAGCAATCAGTCTTTTGATCGTAGCTCGACAACCGTTCATCCGATCTTCACAATTCCTTTGGCGGTTCGATAAGTTATCCGGATGACTAAATATGTCTAGAAAGTCCAAACCATCTATCTTGAAAACTGTGGGAGATATGATGCTTTTTCCAAATTGCGGGGGCGGGAGGGGGCCTGGCCAAAATTTAAAATAAACTTGATCTGCCTGCAGACATAAGAAGCATATATCCCATACTTGTCAAACCTCTATCTCTTACCATCTCTGAGAACTGTGCTTTCATACGAACAGATAGACGTTCAGACGGCTATATCGGTTCGGCTGTTGAGGCTGATCAAGAATATATATAAACTTAATGGGGTCAAAGATGCTTCCTGCTGGCTGTTACATACTTTTGCACAAATTTATAATACTCTATGTACCTACGGTACAGAGTATAAATAGAGGAATGCTAAGGCAGCATTTTCGACCACATAAAGTATATATATATTCTTGATCAGCATGACGAGCTGAGTTGATTTAGCCTTGTCCGTCTGTTTCTATGTCAGTTATAAAGCTATCTCGACCAAACTTTGCCCGAAGTCTACTGGTACCAATACGCTGCACATTTGTCGCAACCGGCCGGATCAGATGACTATAACATATGGCTGCCTTACAAACGATCGGTCGATAAACTAGTTTTAGTGAGAAAAACTTTTTTGTTTTCAATGCAAACGTCTCCAAAATTCGTATTTACTAGTTTTCTATGCTTCTACATGATTCTGCCAAGTTTGGTTGAAGTCGTACATCTATATAGTATAGCTGCCATAGAAGAGTAAGGTTAGAAAAAAGTCTGAGTAAAAAAAACTTTTTTCTTTTCTACGTAAACCTCTTGAAAATTAGCATATAGTTATTTTATAAGCTTTCGCACAATTCTGCAAAGTTTTGTCAAAATCGGCTGACTATAGGTTATAGCTGCCATAGGAATGATCGGAAACTAGTTCTAGTGAGAAAAACTTTTTTGTTTTGAAAGAAAACGTCTCCAAACATTATATTTCTTAGTTTGCTATGCTTAACCATGATTCCACTAAGTTTGGTAGAAATCGGACATCTATATAGTACAGAAAAGAGTGTAATGAAAAGTCAACAAACTTCCATACAAGCGAAGCTCGTAAGAATGCGGCCAAGCGGAGAACAGAACGTCAAAAACAGGCCAGCAATCGACGCCAGATATTTGCTATACATATCCCCATCCCAGATAGGTGAAGCGGCAGGCTAGCTTTACGTCAGCAGAAACGCCAAAGCAAGCGAGCAATCGACGGCAGCAATTTGCTGAACACATCGCTGTTGAGAGAGCGATGGAGGCAGAAGCTAAAAGCAGGCTGTGGCTGAGAAGTTGGCAACAAACACTTACTCGGAATACTTGAGGTGTTTTTAAAACAACTCTGCAAACATTTTGTCGTGTTATTAACTCTCGGATCAATGCAAGAGTTTGGCTATAGCTTGAGGGGAGAGTTTGACGATAGTTTGGCCATTCCCAGCAAAAACAAACGACATTAGGTATATCATTTTTAATTATACAAGGCATATATTCCTCAAAAATCGCATTAAGGGCAAGAATGCGATTCTTTATTATCATCATCCTATCTGAGAACTGGCCATAGACTCCCTAAGAAGACCCGAATGCGATTCTTCTTGAAGTGAGTTGGACTACTTTTTACAATCTTACCAAAGGAAAATACTTTGGCAAGGCTTATTTGCCTTAGAATTCGAAGACCTTTTATTGGTATGTCATCACTTCGGGGAAAGAATTGCATTCCAGGAAGAATCGCATTCTTAACTTTCAGAAAAAACTTTTTCCTATCCTCAGGATGAATCGCTCTCCTTTTGCTAAGAAGTGACTTTTTCCTATCTCACAGAAGTGTCGCTATTCTATAGCCCAAAAGTTATAGATGAGAATGCGATAATAATGCAATATCGCTAGAGTAAAGCGAATCGCATTCTTATCTTCCGCGACAAAAAAATGTTTGCTGGGTAAGCTGCAATTTGACAATTTTCCATGCAAATGAGCTAAGATTTGTATAAAGAAGTCAATTGTATAGGATGTCTAGATTCTCAAGTCTAGAATGTGATTTTATTAAAAAATATTCAAGTTCTGATTATCCTAAAGAGCGGTAAGGACACAAATGGTTGAGAGATCAAACTTTAAAGTGAGTTTAGACCATCGTTGTTCAACCATAGCCCGCAGGGGCCGAGCGCCATCGTCTATTTACATGCACACGAGCCGAGCGCATGCCGAAGTCGAGCATATGAGCGTAAGCAGCGCTCTCTTAGCTTGCCGTCGCTGACCAGCGCGTCGATGAAGTGCACAGCACACAATACATTCTCTTTTTGGCTTCTTACCCAGCCCTCGATGGGGTGCACAGCACACAATACATTCTCTTTTCGGCCTCTTACACAGCCGTCGATGGGGTGCACAGCACACAATACATTCTCTTTTCGGCCTCTTACACAGCCGTCGATGGGGTGCACAGCACACAATACATTCTCTATTTATGGCCTCGCTCTTCTTGAAATGAAACTTTTAATGAACTCAATTGTAAAATAAGCTTCGAATTGCCTAAAATTCGCATCTTTAGTTTTCCAGCCCTCAATGGGGTGCACAGCACACAATACATTCTGTATTTATGGCCTCGTTCTTCTTGAAATGAAACTTTAAATTAACTCAATTGTAAAATCAGCTTCGAATTGCCTAAAATTTTGCCATTTTAGTTTCCCTTTTGAAAATTGACCAACTGAAACCTAATTGAAATCTCTGTTGAGTAGAATCTCGTGTACATTTTGGCAATCAGTTGTTATGCGACTTCTGTTCCGAATCTCTCAGTGTTTTCAATCCTTTATCTCTGGCTACGTATCGTGTGTTTTGTACAATTTCATGTTTAATTTCCATAATTTATTTATGTATACGTCCGTGTGTGCGTGCATGTTTGCTTTAGGCTACCCTCCTCCTTCCATTTATACCTATACCAACTGCTACTGGCCAAATGCCTAATCCCAAACTAGAAAGACCAAGAGCTGTTCAACGCACCCAGCTAGCTAGCTGCTTAGTCACTCCCAGTGTAATTGGCACTCACGTAGCCATTGATTGGGACGATTTGTTGAAAGCCCATAACCGAGAATCGACCAAAAAGCAGATATCATCTCTTTGGCCGTGCCTTGTCCTGGAAATTAGTTGACTGTGCGTGCGTGTGTGTGTGTGTGCATTTGGTAGCAAACATTTCGAGTCATTTCATTCCGCATCCTCAAGATGTGTGCGTATTGATTCTGTGCCTCCCCCGCCCACAACTGAATTTCATTCAAATTTTAGTCTCCAACTTTTTGACAGCTGCCATCAAAATGTTTAATAACATTTTGCGGTGTGGGGGGACAACAAACAAAATATTAAATTAAAAACTTACCAAATGGCCACCGCTCTGACCAAAAATATCAGTTTGGGGGCGCAGCTGTGAACTTTTATTTCAGCTGAAACGCATTTTGGTATACACTTTGTGAAAACTTTTATGCAACTAATATCGTTCGCGAATATTCTTTCTTCAATTACACTTTTAGTGTTATCCCCGCCGAATCTCAGTCACCTACCCACCCCCATCCCCCTTGCTAAACATAAAAGCCAATTAACAGTCGGTGGAGCACCGTAAGGCTCTCTGGCCATGTTTCTGTTGTTGGGTAATTGAAAATTCGCACAGCAAAAATTTCATTTGACTTTGGAGCTTTCATTACATTTTATTTGGCGTGGCATTCGGCGCTCTCCCGCCCGCCCGCGTGTGAGGGAGTTTGGTTACACAGGTCCAAGAGAGAGACCTGAAGCAGTGCGGCGCGGTCTTGAAATATTTATGCATGCAAATTTAAGCCACAACAAAGCGAAATGAAAACTGAAAACTAATAAATGCAGCAACTACGAAATATATTGTACACATACATACATATTTATATGTATATATATATATATGAAATGGGCAAAAAGGGGACCAAAAATTTAGATTTTTACGCACGAACTAGAAATGGCCGGAGGAACTCTGGCTCAAACTAAATCCAAAATCCATAAACATAAAGTGATTGCATTTATAGATGATCAACAATGCAAGGCGAGCGTACAAAAGTTGGGTAGCTGAAACCCTAACAAATTGTGCAACAAACAAATGGAAAACTGGACTAACTAAATTTGATTTGCAGATTTTGCAGGACTTAAACATGGGGAGCTGTGCTCAAATTTGGTTGAAAATTATACTCCGTTGTGGGTTTTTCGAGTTGGTATATTCAAATATCTAAGTTGAGACTGGCCCATGGCCACTTTACGGCCGCGTAGACAGCAGAAATACTCGTGCTTTTCACACACAGCCAGCAAAGCCCAAGCTACGCAAAGCAACCAGAATTATACCAGTCTCCAACAAGAAAGCTAAGCTAAATTCGTCTGTGCCGAAGTTTTTATACCCTTGCAAGTGCTAGCTTAAATATTATCAAAAAATACTCTTTTTTCCATTTTCCGACCGATCGTTCGTATGGGAGCTATATGATATAGTCAACCGATTTGGCCAACAATTTGTTAAATTATATGAAAGCATGTGAAACAAACAAATACAAAATTGCAGCATGCTACCATTAAAAACAAAAAAGTTTTTCTAACTAAGACTGTTTTTCAGACCTATCTTTTGTCTGGCAGCTATACCATATAGTTGTACGATTTTAATAAAACTTGGTAGAATTATAAAATAACATAGAAAACCTACGATAACAAAGTTTGAAGACGTTTACATTGAAAAGAAAAAAGTTTTTCATACTAAAACTAGTTTTCGGACCGATTGTTCCTATGGTAGCTATGAGATATAGTCACCCGATCCGGTCGGTTCCGACATATTAGTAGTGTGCAGCAAAAAAAAGACTCAGTGAAAAATTTCAGCTCGATAGCTTTAAAACAAGAAAGAAAGTCGGTCAAGCCCGACTATAACATACTCTGTACCAAGAAAATTTGTCTTTTGATCATAACTCGAAAACCGTTCATCCGATCTTCTTCATTCCTCTGGCGGATCGATAAGTTATTCTAACAACTAAATATGTCCAGAAGGAACAAGCCATCTATCTTCAAAACTGTGGGAGATATGACGTTTTTTCTAAATTGCGGGGGCGGGAGGGGGCGTGGCCAAAATTGAAAATAAACTTGATCTGCCTGCAGACATAAGAATCATATGTCCCATACACGTCATACCTCTATCTCTTACCATCTCTGAGATCTGTGCGGTCATACGGACAGACAGACGGACATGGCTATATCGACTCGGCTGTTGATGCTGATCAAGAATATATATACTTTATGGGGTCGTAGATGCTTCCTTCTGGATGTTACATACTTTTGCACAAACTTATAATACTCTATGTACCTACGGTACAGAGTATAATTAAGAGACTAGTTTACGTAGAAACAGACAGACGGACGGACAAAGCTCAATCGACTCAGCTCGTCACCCTGATCAGGAATATATATAGTTTATGGGGTCGGAAATGAATATTTCTATGCGTTGCAAACTTCTGCGCAAAATTATTATACCCTTTGCAAGGGTATAAAAATAGAGCAAAGCTTGTACGTTTTTATACTCTGTACCGTGGGTACATAGAGTATAATAAGTTTGTGCAAAAGTATGTAACAGCCGGAAGGCAGCGTCTCCGACCCCATAAAGTACATATGTTCTAGATCAGCATCAACAGACGAGTCGATATAGCTGTCTGTCCGTCTACCTGTCCGTATGAACTCACAGATCTCACAGTTGGTAAGAGATAGAGGTTTGACCTGTATGGGACATATGCTTCTTATGTCTGCAGGCAGATCAAGTTTATTTTCAATTTTAGCCACGCCCCCTCCCGCCCCCAGAATTTAGAAAAAATCTCATATCTCTCACAGTTTAAAAGATAGATGGTTCATTCCTTCTAGACATTTCTATTTAGTCATCAGGATAACTTATCAAGCCGCCAAAGGAATGATGAAAATCGGATGAGCAGTTATCGAGTTATGATCAAAAGACTGTTAGCAGTAGCAGCGCTGCTTTCTGCTGCTACTGTAGCATCAAAATTTATGCTGAGCGTATAATTTCATTGGTACAGAGTATGTTATAGTCTGGCTAGACCGACTTTCTTTCTTGTTTGAAGAACATTTTCAATGAAAACAAACAAGTTTTGCTTACTCAGACTACTTTTCTGACCCAACTTTTCTATGACTGCTATACTATATAGATGTCCGATTTCGACCTAACTTGGCAGAATCATGGGTAAGCATAGCTAACTAAGAAATACAAAGTTTGGTGTTGTTTTCTTTGAAAACAAAAAAGTTTTCTCACTAAAACTAGTTTCTCGACTGATCATTCCTATGGCAGCTATAACCTATTGTCAACCCGTTTTGTAC
This sequence comes from Lordiphosa fenestrarum, assembly GCA_035044985.1. NCBI lineage: Eukaryota > Metazoa > Arthropoda > Insecta > Diptera > Drosophilidae > Lordiphosa > Lordiphosa fenestrarum. The sequence goes on from JAWNNO010004426.1 coordinate 1,038,922, forward strand.
AAAACTTTGGAGAATTGTGTGAAAGCTTATAAAATAACTATATGCCAATTTTCAAGAGGTTAACATACAAAACAAAAAATTTTTCTTACTAAGACTATTATTATAACCTTACTTTTCTATGGCAGCTGTACTATATAGATGTCCGACTTTGACCAAACTTAACAGAATTATGTAGAAGCATAGAAAGCTAGTAAATACGGAGCTTTGAAACGTTTGCATTGTGAACATAAAAGCTTTTCTCACTAGAACTAGTTTTACGACCGATCGTTTGTATGGTAGCTATATGTTATAGTCATCCGATTCGGCTGGTTCCGACAAATGGTCAGCGTATTTGTACCAGAAGATTTCGGGCAAAGTTTGGTTGCAAAAAAATTAAAACTAAAGGATGAGAGACCATAGAAACAGACAGACTTAGCTCCTCGTGCTGATCAAGAATATATATACTTGATGTGGTTGGAAATGCTTCCTTCTGTGCATTACAAGCATCTGAACAATTTGAATATACAAATTTTCAGTGGTTTGAATGGCTTTCTCAATCAAAATCTTATCGATATATCGATATTTTAATCAATTTCGATATTTGGCAAAACCAAAAAACGGTGAAATTTAACTCTAAAAATAATTGCTTACAATGTTTTGTGGCTAATATGTTTACTCAATTTGCCGCCGCAAATAACAAAGTTGCAACAGCTATTTAGAGTTTTAGTCAAATTTTATGCACAACCAATATATCTTTTTCCCCCCGATTCATGCAAATCGAAAATGTTAATTTTTTCGAATAGTGTTGGTGGGCGTGGCTCATAAATACCGCCTAAATGCGTACACATCCGGTTTGCAGGAGAAACACTCGACCAGCAGCTGAACACGCAACCAGATTCTAAAAGCATTCCGAAAAGAAGTTTAACGTTTGCCCCGAGGCGTCAAAACTGTGTTATTTGCAACACTATTTAATGGCACAACAACAGCAAAAGCCATTTGCCTCTCACCTTGCCTGCCTGCCTTGGCTGACTTCCTCGGTGCCACCCAAGTTCTGCCCGTCATCCATTTTCATGCAGAAAATTCAATTCAATTTTTCCTGTTTTTCGCTTAATGCGTTCGGTTGCTATTAACTTTCCTAGTAGTTGTTGTTGTTGTTGTTGTTGTTGTTGTTGTTGCTTTTCCTGCTGCAGTTTGGCGTGTGACATAAAACAACAACAACAAGAACAAACTCATTTGCCGCCGCGCACTTCCCACTTCACACGAGGCACACGAGAAGCAACACAAGGCACAGGCACCCAAAATGTACAAAAGTTTCTCCCTTGTAATTTTTTCGAGCACTCCCCCGTGAAGAAGAGCAGACTAAATAGAAAAACTCGACCGTGTGGATTTCCTTGGATTTACAACAAAAAAAAAGGGAAACTAAATTCAAAAGGGGGTTTTCCCTGGGTTTGAACTCGAGCAGGAGGATCGTAGTAACAGTCACATCTGTTTTGTCGGATATGTAAAAGTATCCCAAAAGTTTGAGTTTAAGGGAATAACATTCTCTCTGAGTTCACATTCCAGAGATCAAAAGACCTCTGAAATTCTGGCAAAAGTTCACACCCATTGGTAAGCCTAAGGTTCGATACTGCGACCGGTTTCTTTATCCATCAAACCTAAGGTTTTGTTTCCAAACTTGGTTCATTGAGTCTTATTTTTTGTTCAAAACTTAACCTATTTTTGATGAAAAAAGTGAGGTTGCAGCTTAGGACGCTATTAGTTACATAAATCTTGGGTCTTACTGATGATCAGGTATGCATATTGTTGGGATATAAGAACTGGTTCAGTGGTTCGAGCAACTTTCAGGCATCCGGTTCGGTTTTGGAGGTAACTGAACCGCGGTTTCGTTTCGGTTCAGTGGTTCAGTCGTAAATTTCTATGTATTTTATAGAAGCATAAAGTGAATATGTGGCTTATAGCCAACTATCTTAATGGAATTTCTAGAAATCATTTGAATAGCTCTTAAATCGTTATATAACTGCTTCCAATCGATAAATATCGAAGATGTACGGAATCACATGTCTTAAAATAATCGTCAGAAGTCATCCTTAAAAGCTACATCAACTCGCTGGCGCTAAGGTGCAAATCGGTCGATTAAAGTTTCCCTTTAAGAGGGTCCAACCAATCCAATTCTCAACCCGAAAACTTTATAGTTTTTAACATCCCTTAACCACCGCCAGCCTAAGACTGAAAGCCAAATGAGAGCTGTGTGCTCTCTTGTGCCAAGCCTCGGCAAGCGCTCGGCTCGAGGTCGTGTGAAAACCAATATGTGCTCAGCCACTGCGGGCCAAGCATGACGAACGGTCTACCGTAAAGGCCTGGTGTATGCTCTTGTATGATACATCAGCTAGTTTAATGGATGGTGGCACTGGTCCAGGAGTCGCAGCTATGTAAGCCCGCTTACAAAACCAGATTATTGGAAATGTTGTAAAAACTGCTAAAGATAATTGAATCTGACGTCGCTAGGCACTTAATGCTATGTCCTTATTGCTCGCTTCCCACGGCAATTACCTTGAAAATCTCCATCAACTCCCACAGGTTGTGCGGAACTGGTTGATAACTGCTTCAGCAAAGTCGGCCTTCAAAGCCCAGATCTGCCAATACCAAACTGATTTTGTACCATAAAAGTGTGTGCCTTCGGGCTGTCATGGCGCTGCGTTTACTCCGTCGTCTGCTTGAGACTTGCCATGGGCGAGTTTTTCAAAGAGTCCTGCATTTCACTGGACACCACCTGAAAATCTTGTATGTTATATATCTTTGTACATAAAGTCATGGTTGCAAAAGTTAACACTGCATAAGAGTGCAGTTTCAGTTTACCCTTTAGTTAATACGAAATCCTCCAGGCCATTTCTTCAAAATATGCATTGGCTGCCATCACAGAGCAGGCGGGCAGCAGTCATCACTTGTTCCTTGATCCTCAGAAGTCTACTTCCAAGTTCAGTGTCTATAAAGCGGCTTCCACCTCATCCATATGCAATAAGCAGACAAAAAGTGCAAAAACGTTAACAACTTTCTTCTGAACTTGCAAAATTCTTCATTACTGACGACTTAAAATGGCAATTTAAAAGCACTTGCTTCCACCGCAGATTTATCGATAGTCTCTACAATTGTCACCACTAACAAAAACAACTTTAAAAGTGAAGTGCGTCAAGGTAGTGGCGAACTGGAATGATGGAGTGTGAAACACAACATTGCATAAACTATTGTTTGCATTAGATTGTAGATAAATGTAAGCACTGCAGATGTTGAAAATCTATTTCTAAATAATTGAGAAATTCGCTTATCTGTTGGCACACCTTGCCACCAGATAGGTTATCAGCCCAATCAATATATTTATTTCGTAATCAAAATAGGGCCGATTTCACATCTTCTAGATAGCCTTATCTTTCACATAAATTAACAAATATTGGAGATAATATTGTATTTTCTGACACATAGCAGCTATTTCAAAGATGTAATTTCGGCGCTTAGTCCCATTTGTTTTATAAATCGCTTTTAAGATTTTTTGCGTTATTTCTTAAAAAACAGAGCCTTAATGGTTAGAGAACTTTTAACTAATTCTGAACATTCTTCTAGAAGGTTTATTGAACTTTCCTACCGATGTTAAGACTCAGACACCTAAAACCAACCAGTTAACAATAAGTCGCTAGGCAATAGGTCTAATTTTTTCTATAGTCTATAGTTTTGGTTAAACCAAACGTAAATTTTAGGTTCGGAACAGGCTAAGTCATCAATTTTTATGTTGAAAAAACACAGCTTTGAATAGCTGTTGAGCCATTTACTTATTCTTTTGATATCCAGCAGAGAACATAAATATGCGTAGCGTTGCCACATCGATAGATTGTGTGGTTTCCAAGTACAGTCAATTTGGTGAAACTAAATAGAAAATAAACTACTTGCAGTTCAATTTTTCGGACAACAACGAGCCAAAAGCGAGTCTCATTTGTCACTATAAATGATTTAGCATATAAAATAGACCCTTTTTGCCATTTGTTTAATGTTATAAACTTCTTAATTTAAGTATGTGTTGAGTTCACGAGGTCGCCCCTATATTGTGGTGGTATCTCATGCGACTTGGCAAGTTATGAGGTGAGTTTTTAATTGTTTCAACTGGAATTTAGTGTTTGCATTTTGAATACAACAACAACTGCTGTGGAACGCAGCTTGTCATGGTCACAAATATTGAACTTTGAGCGAGTTCGTGAGCACTGAGCCAGTTCCACTCGTTACTCGAACTCGTTCCCGAAAGTTATCGTTACTCAAACAAGGTCTCCTCTTTTACTTTGGCACCATGGCAGCCCTAGGCCACATTTAGCAAGTCATTTCATTCTGACCGACAACCCCTAAGCACACGCATCGAAAATGGACAATCAATCCAAGTTAAGCGAGGAGTATTATTACTTCTACTTCGAAACAGACTCCGGTGTAGAGGCAGATTCCTCAGAAAACTTTGATGTAGAGGCCGATATGTCCTTCGTGGATGATCTTATTGAAAGGAGTGGTATTGAAGTCAGTCCGGAAGTGCGTGACACGCTGCTAACGCTCACTTATAGTAAGTTTTCTATCTGGCTAGTATTGCAACCAAAACAAATTTTCTTTCCAACAAAGACCTCGCCCTAAAGCAGTTGCTGGATGCTAGATTCTTTGCCAACTTATCGGACAGGGAGCAAATAACTCTGGAGGATGTCATAATAAGTCGGGCGGCGGAACAGGCTTTCAAGAAACCCAAAGTACGATCTAAGCACTTGAAGGCTCCACTGCCTGAGCCAGCGATTGGCAACGAGAGTCGCCAGTTGCCACCCGTACGTAGTTGTTTGATAGCACCCGATATGGAGCTGGCCGATTTGAGGCCCGGACCATCCCGTAAAAAGAAGGAGGCTGAGAAAAGCAAAACATTCTAGAAGTTTTAAAATGTTATAATATAGCTTGCCCTCTGGCATATTTATGCTGGACCTACTAGAACTGGGCTAATAAGCAGCAAAAACTAATCATTTTGGTATTCTTTAACTTAATTCAAAGGAAGCTAAGCTAAAATAAGAGTAAATAATGATATTTTGCTTTGGAAAAAGTATGTAAACATTTGTGCATTCGCCACTAGGTTTTCCAGTGTTGTAAAACCAACTACTCTACTATTTGTTATCGATATCGTAGGCGCAATTTTCAAACTATATATCTATATATTCTTTTTGAACCGTGTCCGTGTAGTGAAAGGCCTTGCTTAATGAGTATTGCTTATAAGATCTTGTGAGGAGCTTATAAACAGTGGGCCCTGGCCCTTTAAAGGTTTCTTTTTAATAAGGTTATGTGCGAAGACTTTGTTCGAGTGACTGAGAAGCCTCTCAACTAAAACTACTAAAACTGGTATTGATTGGTTCACCAGCATACTGTGGGTATGTCGCTTACCATAGAATTTACAATGCGGCAGTGCAGCTACTCTGCAGCTGTGACATCTTTGGGGTTTACATCAGGATTTGTGCAAAAAAAAAGCCTTGCAAACTAGCTCTGACCTGTCTTCATCATGCTCTCTTCTTACAAGCCTAGGCATGGGCCAAGGCTCAAGTCTGTGTGAATAGCCATATTTGTTTCCTGCGGGCCAGGCAAGACCATCGTGGGCTTCATTGAGCCAGCTGTCGCAAACAGTTTGGCCTATTTAGCTATTTTCCGCACCAGATATACCCATTTCTAGCTATTCTGTTTCAATGGAACCGTTAATTTCAGAAATTTTACGAAAATCTTTCTATTTTCTTACTATTTTGGAGGTATAACATTGCTTTCTGATGAAATTGTCATTATATTTCGGCAGTTTTTAGTGTACAAACAATTTCTGTTTTGGTACTGATAAAAATACCAGTTTGAAAATTTTATCTGCACTTATCAGAAGTCAGATTATTCACATATATTCTTTATGTTCTGAATTCCAAGAGACGACAAAAAGAATCGATTGAAACATTTGACAAGCCATATTATTTTTGGGACAATAAGGAAGATGAATGAACATTTTTGTTGGTCTTTTAGAAAGGTTAACATTTAAGAAGTTGGATTCCTCTTGCTATGATCGATTTGGAAAACGAAAATCATTGAAAGCCGCGTACTCAGAGTAACAACAAATTCATCAAGATGCCTCATACAAATGGAAACAAGTTCGAAACACTCTTGAGCATTGAAGTAAAACCAAAGTGCATCTATTTATATCATTTATTTATTGTATTTCTATCTGATCTGGGGCTTTTATAACTGAGAGAATTCACAGACGAAGGATTCCTGGGGTACATCATTTATTTATTCTAGTTCTATCGATCTGAGTACTACGCAAAGTGGGATCTGGGGCTTTCCTAACTGCAAGAATTCACAGACGAAGGCTTCTTGGTGTCTGTTTGAAGCACAATTGTAAAATTAGTCCTGTAGATAACCTGACCTAACATTTTGGAGTTATGAACTATTACTTAAGCATAGGATTAGAATAGCAACTAGGATGGAAACTAATTTAAAGTACAGTTTGACACTTTTTTAAGACGTATTAGCTAATTTTCAGCTTTAATAGTTGGTCACACTGATGGGAAATTGTCAAAGAAGTCAAAATCGATTAAATATTGAACTTTTGAACACAAAATGTGGTGAATACAATGGAAAATCTGCTATTTTTTGAAAGCTTTCTTCTTTAAAATGAATGGAACGAATTGAAAAAGCCTTGGAATCAGAGCCTAACTAATGATTTCAAGTATTAACCGAACTATGGTGTATTTTTTTTTTAAATCGCTTCGGGACTGCTATATAAATAGCATATAAGAAGGGACTTACACGGTGAAGCAAACTTCATCAAGATTTTCAAAGAGCACTTGCTCGTGGGAAAGAGATGATGATGAAGAGAGAAAATGATCGCCTGCTCCTTTACACCTCCTTTACTTAAACTTCATACAGTCAGCTTCAATGTGAAAGACTTGTTTGGAAGTCTCTACAAAAAGGACACTCTAACACAAACCTTACACAACACTGAACGAATGTCGGTTGCTGCTTTGAATGGTTTTTCAACACTAGGAGCAAATTACTTTTGAATTTTCATGCTAGATGCAAGCTTGCGGTTTATTATTTTGAGACTTGATATGCCCCAACTATCTTATCGGTTTGCAGGGTATAACAACAACGATGATGACGACGATGGTTGCATTCTGTGTCAAGGATCTGTTTGCTCCATTTTGGTCGTCACCCTCTCTTTCTCTCTCTCTGTGTGTCACTTTCCCCCATTCTGTCGCTCTTTTCCTCTTTTACTTGGACTCGTTTTGCATTTAAAGTAAAAGTCGCAACATTCATTTTGTAGTAACAACAACAGTAAACAACTGGGTTCTAAAATTTAACAGTGTCATGCTTTTGGGGGGTACAGTTGTGCCTGCTCATATTATATACGGTAGTAAGTTGCCTTCTCTCTCACCCTCCCCCACCCCCATAAATATGCATAAAAATGTCGACTCGTTCAAGTTTTTTCTTTTATTGCATTTTATGTACCCCACAAATGGAACTTAACTTTTATTGTGAATGGGTACAGAACCAGGGCCAGTACAAGGACCAGGACCAGGACCAGGACCAGGGCAACCCTTTGCTAATGTTCTATTTAGTTTTGCTTATGTGTTCTGATACAATCGCTGGCAATATTATGCATAGCACAAAATTTGATGTGTGTGAGGGGGGGGACGAAGTTGATGCCTCGAGCAGCAGCATATGGCCAGGACGCGACGACGACGAAGCCGCCGGGAACCGGTAACCGGGCTCCCCATTTGCATGCAAAATAACAAAACACTTCTAAAAGGTGACTGACGACGATGAAGTGCATAAGTTGGCAATTTACTTGAGAAGTTTATGAACTGCCTGCAGCAAACTTTTTCTACTCTGGGTGTGTGTGTGTGTGTGCATTGTGCACCTTGTTTGACATTTTCATTGATAACCAGAAATCAGACAGAAAATACAACAAATTTGTCTATCAAATCTAAATTGAAGTTGAGTATGGAAAAGTTTCAAATAGAGCCCAGCGTATTCGCTGCACACTAATGCGAAAAATTTACAAAATACCAAAAAAAAATCAAGTAAATATCTAAATATGCAGTTTTTATCAGGGCTGCCAAACTTTTTCAATTTGGTAGCAGTTCACTTTGCTTTTCGAATCAGCAAAACTTTTTGGGTTCTTGTTAACGGAGCGGGTTCCGTGGACCCAGATACAGGGTTCAGTATTTATTTAAAAACTCGTTTTGAGTCTTGATATATTTCACATAATATTCGAGCTCAGTTTAGGCTGTTATGTGCTCTAGGAAACTTTCTCTTTGGCTGGAGAAATCAAACTTTAGAGTAGATATAATTTTAAGGTTTTGATACAATGACAGTTTCTGTGCCGAAATTAAAGGTTCGGTTCGGTCCACAAAAGCTGGAGATATTTTAAGTTTTGACAGACTGAATGAAGATTTTGTTATAGCCTTGCTGCACGTTTTTCTAACTAATTTGAAGGACATTTACACTGAAAACAACCCAGTTTTTCTACTTTTCTATGACAGCTTTACTATATAGTTGTTCGATTTCCACCACACTTGATGGAATCATGGGAAAGCCTAGCAAACTATGAAATACAAAGTTTGGACGCTTTTTTTTCGAAAACAAAAAAGTTTTTCTCACTAAAACTAGTTTTTGGAACGATCATTCCTATGGCAGCTACAACCTATAGTCATCCGATTTTGACAAAACTTTAGAGAATTGTGTGAAAGCTTATAAAATAAATATAAGCCAATTTTAGAGAGGTTTACACTGAAAACAAAAAAGTTTTTCTTACTAAGACTATTTTTCTAACCTTACTTTTCTATGGCAGCTATACTATATAGATGTACGATTTCAACCAAACTTATCAGAATAATGGAGAAGCATAGCAAACTAAGAAATACAAAGTTTGGAGGCGTTTGCATTGAAAACAAAAAAGGTTTTCTCACTAGAACTAGTTTTTCGACCGATCGTTTCTATGGCAGCTATATGTTATAGTCATCCGATCCGGCCGGTGCCGATAAATGTGCAGCGTATTTGTTCTAGAAGACTTCGTGCAAAGTTTGGTGAAGATAGCTTTAAAACTGACGGAGGCGATGACATAGAAACAGACGAACAAGTCTAAGTTAACTCAGCTCGTCATGTTTAACAAGAATGTATATAAGCTTTATGTGATCGGTATGCATCACTGACAATTTCATACCCTCTGCCAGGGTATAAAAACATGGTCGATCCAAGATACGAACCAAAACCGTAGGCCAAAACAGTTGAAACTTACATTTTTGTACCCTAATCATTGATCAATTTTGGTTCGAAACGTTTTGATACTTTTGTCGGAAGAAAAATGTTATCCTAGCCGCTACTCTTTTTAAAGACTCGACTAATTTAGGCATATTTCTTGAGCCATTTTTCAATAAATCAGATTTTGAGCATATGCCTGAGTCAATGGCGAGAATCTTTTCAAACGCACAAAGCACAAGCAACTGTTCTAAATCAATCAATACTCCTAGAAAAAGACTCATCGAAGCGATTTTGGGTTAAAATGGTGTACTAAAAGTTGCGTGGTATATGTGCCCATCGCTGATTTAAGTAAAATAAGGTTTTATCAAAGCTTTAATTGATTGATCATATCTATACATCTTTGGTTTTATTTTAGTGCTGCCGACTGCCGATATAGATAGACCACTTTTAAGACTCTGCAAATTGTTCAAATTAAAGGCCTTTGTGCTAAAATAAACTGAATCAGCAGATACACTGAAAAGACTCTTAACTAGTTCACCCAGTTCCAATGACTGCGAACTAGGTAAAGAGCTGAAGAAAGAAACAATTGCTAATTTTATTAATTAAAGCACAAATAAATGTTAGCAACAATTTTGAAATTGTCTTTTTCCATATCTAAAGCTAAACCGCAAGGCTGTATGAAAAAGTTTCGATAAGTTTGTAAATCGTCTCTGTTTTACTGGCTGTCAAAACCATTTGACAGCTACTTGCCTCCTGTCAAATTGTGTGGCTTTCTTTTCTTTTCTTTCCCTGCCGTCTCTCGTCGGAGCAACATTGCCGGCGCTGGTGCAAAACATTTCAAATATTTTTGTGGACAATTAATAATTTTCACTTTTCTAATATTTTTACCTGGGGTAAGTTTAAACAATTGCCTTGTCAAGCGCACGCACACACACACACACACACAATTGAAATGTCCGCAAGTAAATGAATTTTCGTTAACGAAAATATTTGTCAAACTTTTTCTGAGGACGCTGACTCGCACAAACACACACACACACACACACACACACAGGCAGAGGGAGAGAGGGAAAAGAAAACTAAAAGCGCAACTTTTGTGGCCATTGTCACCGCATTTTCTTAAATGTTTTGAATATTTTATGATGCAAAAATCTCCGACAGCAGCAAATAACAATAACAATGAAGAGCAGCCACAATTATACAGAAAATCTGTTTTCTCTCCGACTCTTCATGCCTGTGTGTGTGGTTGTGTGGTTGTGTGTGTGCGTTTTGCATCACAAAATATTCATAGCAATAATTTGCTTTTAATTAAAATTTTGCCCGGATTTTTGGTTATTTATTTATTTAGGTCAAAGCAATTGACAAAATTTCAACAAAGATCAAATAAAATAAACAATTATGACAGGGTAAAAAGCTAAAAAAAAAAAAAAGAAACCACATAAATCAAAAAGAAAGAAAAAGAAAAGTCACTCTCTCAACAAAACTTCAAAAAGAGACACTGTTGGTTAGAGTGAAACGGATATATAGACATACAAAAAAAACGCTCTTTTTTTCAGTTTTTGCTGACTTGTTGTACATATTTCCCTGAGAATCTTCTTACAGAATATAATGCATTATTTTTAATTAGTCTGAACTTCTTGTACATATTTTCTTGAGAATCTTCTTAAGAAAACCAGCTCAGTATAAACCAAATCGGCTCATGCTACAATTTTGCGTTTATTTTTATAAAAGAAAAGTTCAACCATATTGAGGCAGTGTTGGCAAAAGCCAAATTTTAGCTTTGATGCTAGAGATGACACAGTATAAGGTATCGATAGTTAGCTACCAGAGATGTGATGAAACTTCGTGCTTGCATTGAGAAACTTAAATATGTGAGTAAAGTAAATTTTGTATTTTAATAAAAGAAATAAATGTGCAATGATTCTTTTAGGCTAATTTGGAAAAAGAGAAAAGTTAAAACTAACACTCAGAATGTGCTATATATATGCAATATTACTCACTTTTGCAACTTGATAACGATATTTGCGGAGGTACAAATGGCTGGACGGCTAATAAAGTTCAGGTCATACGGTGCTGAAAATGTTGGGCAATACCCACTGAAAACTATAGCCCAAATTTGAAGGTATATCAACCGAAACTTTGTGTATACGTACGGTTAAGTTATTTGAGGATACTAATGGTATTAAAGACCTCACAAAATCTGGCCGTCCGCGTACTGTGCGAGCAGTAAAAGACCAAATTCGTCGAAATCCACTGCGCAAGCAGAAATTTATGCCCCGCGAGATGAATATGAGCATCATAAAAGCTGATTTACACTAGGAGTGCCTTATGCGTTAATAGTTTGTTGACTTTCAGCTTTTTTTGTATGGGAAAAAAGCTAGTTGTTAGCTATTAACGCATAACGCATAATAGCCTATAAAACGTGCTTAAACCAGCATTGAAAAAAACATACAAGACAATTTAAAAAGCATTGCGTTGCAAGTTTTAAAGCTCATGAGATGGAAAATTAGATAGCGCACATAAGCAAAAATGTATTAATAATTCGATTTTTATATACGATAATCTGAGGTACAAGAGAACTTAGCAATTGTCAGTTTTCCCCCGAATAATTTCCGAATGGTTTAAGAGATACTTAAATATGATACGTATGATTCGCTGAAGTTTGTTTACATTTGAAGGCACCATTTCTTTAAAATGCATTGAATATAGCAGGGTTAATTAGAACTGGTTTGGTTTAATGGTTCACACTCACAGTTTCTTACATAGTTTTTGGAAATAGCTAAGCCTCGGTCTTGGTTCGATTCAATGGTTCACACTTATATATCAGTTTGGGCTTTAGGTTGATAATCAGTTAGACAGTCGGGTTAAGATATATAGATTTTATGCAGTTCTATTGTGAAAGATAAACATTTCTACCGTGAAATTGGTAACTTTTCGCACTTAAATTTCTAAAGATCTTTGAACAGCTTTAGAATCGTTATATGAATGTCACAAAATTAAGTTCTAAGATTACGTACATAAAAAATTGTCCTATCTAAAATTGAAACAACGTGAAAAGCACTAGAGAATATTACATATTTTACTGTAAAGGACAACTAAGTAATCAATTCAAGAAACGAATGCAGACTGATGATAGATTTATATTAACATCTTGAATGTTTAAGCTTAATCTCCTTAATTCTTAAAAATTGTTGGAACCCAATCGTTTGGCAAATCCAAAACAAAGACGGTTGGGTTTACGGTTCAGTTTAACAGCTAAAATTAGCGGGTTTGGTTCGATTCAATTACTTATTTCCAGATAAACCAAATAGAAGCTTTTTCTTTTGTTTATAATTTAAACATTTCTGTGATTTCAATTTGAAAAATGTGAGATTTTTTATATAAAATTTGAGACTAGAGTTGCCTTTAAGCAAGAGTTTTAAAGTCTATTCCGAATCTTTTGGCAGCGATTTTTAGAATCTGTTCTTTTGTATGGACTCTCTTTGATATTACAGGAATAAACCACCTTTTAAGTTTCAAAAAAACTATGCCAAATAGTTTTACGATTTTTTTCCTTGAACATATACCACATATAATCACTTCTTCGTTTTAAGAAATCCTAAAACTGTTTGTGTTAAAGCTAATTCATATTACCAGACAGCAATGCAATACTTTCGCAAGTTCTTCAAGGCACTATAAGCAACTTAGGTGGCTGGGTGTGGTGTAGCGCGTAGTGTGTGCCTCTAGCATTACATTTTTCTAGCATTTTAAAACCCAAACCTTTCCACCCTACCCAAACCACACTGCCAATTTATCAAAATATGTCTAAAACATGTTCTTTTCTTTTCCATTTTGCAGGTAAGAAACAATCATGTCTGCGTCTACAAACGGCAAAAAATGGGAGGTACCACCCGAATTGAAAGATCGCACTCTGTTCATTTGGAAGCTTAAGCCGAACATGGTCACCCCCGAATTGTGGGAGTTATTTCAAAAGGTCGGACCCGTTGAAGCCATCCATATACCAAGGAACACGAAACGACAGCCAGCATCGTTCGGATTTGTTGTCTTCAAGGAAGCCAAATATGCACAGGCAGCGTTGGCTAATGGTAAAAACTGGGTATTGAATGGTCAGCCCCTTGGCGTAAAACTTCAAGAGTCTCCGGTTACGGATGTAGCAGCAAATCAAGAGGAGCCACCGAAAACTGAAGCGATTGAGGCGAAGGAGGAGGAGTGCGCACAGAACGTTTCGAATAGACGTGAATGGTCGAAGGATCAGGAGTCGGACAATGAGTCCGACTCTGATAGTATTTATGTGGACGCGAAGACGGGCTGTAGTGAGAGTGATGAGGATATTTTAGACCTCAATTGTGAGGAGTTTCAAATGGACTGGGAAAAATTGTGAAGAATTTTTTTACAATACTTATATACACACATTTACACACACACACACATTTACCATTAAACATTTTATATACACTCCAGTTGAATTTTAATACCTGATGCTTTTTGGGCTGGCTCGATCGCCGAAGCGGAAGTGAAAAATAACACTTTGTGCGGCAAAGTGGCGAATTTAATATTTCCGCACCACTAACCCCACACACACACACATACACACACAGAGCCTGGTCCTGGTCAACCCATTCACTTGGGGCCCCCAGGCACAACATTTGGTGTGTTCCCACTTGGTTGACCAGCCTGACCCAATTCACCTGCCGCAGCTCGCTATACCCTTCACTACCAACCAACTGCTGCGATTACCCTCCTCTGCGACATGTGGCCATCTCTGTGGAAACTGAATCAGTGTAAACTATTTTGGCAACACACCAAGGATTTACCAAAAGGAAGTCGTTTTCCAGTTTAGCAAACATTTTCATTATTTAGTTTAGATTTGCTGCCATTTTCGTTTTCGATTTGTTCAGTTAAGTCTTCAAATTAGCAACCCCATTTAAAGTACCATCCAATTTTCATAAACCTAGAACGAAATCTAAGCGAGCTTTAGTGATAGGTTATAGTCGAAGAATCGTATTCAAAAAGGTTTTCCTGAATTGTTGCCACCTCTTAAGGTCGAAATTTGTCAGAGTTACAAACAAATTCGGCTAGCATACCGCCTCACAGTGGTTTTTTTTTTAGTTGACAAGACACACACTCTTAGGAAAAGCCACCTTATAAAAGTACAGGGTGCGCCTTATAAAGTGTCGGTATGGCAACACTGAATAACTTTGACATTTACCAACCGATAGCTTTTGTTAGACATGTTTTGGAAACATCAATCTAGTACAATTTTGACCATGGAACGCTTCACACCAAAACAACGTGCCGAAATAGTGACGCTGTTCATCGAAAATAATCGTTCAATTGTGCTAACAAATTTTGATGACCGATGAGGCCCATTTCACGCTTTCTGGTGGTGTTAATAAGCAAAATTGTCGCATATTTGGCACGGAAAATCCACACCGCATCCATGAAATACCTTTACACGACCAAAAAGTGACCGTTTGGGCCGGTATCAAAAAGAGGCGATATTGACTGGCCACCCAGATCTCTAGATTTGACCGCCCCAGACTTATTTTTGTGGGGCTATTTAAAAAGCAAGGTTTACGCCAGCGATCCACAGACCATTGAAGAACTTAAGGCCAACATTCGTGCCGAAATCGCCACTTTATCGACTGAGTCGCTCGAAAAAGTGATGGAAAATGCCGCAAAAAGGGCACATTTTGTTGTGGCCAATAAAGGCGGCCACTGGATTGATGTTGTGTTCAAA
The DNA here is from genome assembly GCA_035044985.1 of Lordiphosa fenestrarum. Lineage (NCBI taxonomy): Eukaryota > Metazoa > Arthropoda > Insecta > Diptera > Drosophilidae > Lordiphosa > Lordiphosa fenestrarum. The sequence goes on from JAWNNO010004426.1 coordinate 1,053,935, forward strand.
AAGTAGTCGAAATAAATTGTACAGGACCAAATTAAAGGAACAAGATCAACATATAGCAATCGGTTGTTTGTTTTTATATTTATTCAGTGTTGCCATACCGACACTTTAGATGGCGCACCCTGTACAGTTTAGATTGCTAGTTTTCTTGTTTTACTCGGAATTTCGATGAAAAATATTATCAAATTATTAAATATATAAAATAAATAACGAGAAAAGCTAAGCTAACTTGCTCTGTGCCGACGATTTTATACCCTTGCACACTGGGCTGAATGGCCAAAATGTTTGGCATAAAGTAGAATTTTTAAAGACAATGTTTGATGATGTTTGTCATTTATTCTAAAAGAGCTTACTTCAAATATAACAATTCCGAAAAAAAGAGCTGTCGGAGGGCAATTGTAGACTTTTAACAGGTTTCTGATGTTTGCTTGCCCGATTGATTACATAAACAAGCAAGAAAGTCGGTCAAGCCCGACTAAAACATACTCTGTACCAACGAAATTATACGCTTAGCATACATTTTGATGCTGCAGTAGCAGCTGAAAGCAGCGCTACAGCAGCGAACAGTCTTTTGATCATAAGTCGACAACCGCTCATCCGATCGATAAGTTATCCTGATTACTAAATATGTCCAAAAGGAACGAACCATCTATCTTTAAAACTATGGGAGCTATGACGTTTTTTCTAAATTGCGGGGGCGGGAGGGGGCGTGGCCAAAATTGAAAATAAACTTGATTTACCTGCAGACATAAGCAGCATATGTTCCATGCATGTCAAACCTCTATCTCTTAACATCTCTGAGATCTGTGCGTTCATACAGACAAACAAACGGAAGGGGCTATATCGACTCGGCTATTGATGCTGATCAAGAATATATATACATTATGGAGTCAGAGATGCTTCCTTCTGGCTGTTACATACTTTTGCACAAACTTAATATACTCTATGTAACTACGGTACAGAGTACAAGAGACAATTTCTGCTCTAGTGCACAAACAAGAAAGAAAGTCGGTCAAGCCCGACTAAAACATACTCTGTACCAAGAAATTTTGTCTTTTGATCATAACTCGAAAACCGTTCGTCCGATCTTCTTCATTCCTTTGGCGGATCGATAAGTTATTCTAATAACTAAATATGTCCAGAAGGAACAAGCCATCTATCTTCAAAACTGTGGGAAAAAAAAAACTGCGTTTTTTCTAAATTGCGGGGGCGGGAGGGGGCGTGGCCAAAATTGAAAATAAACTTGATCTGCCTGCAGACATAAGAAGCATATGTCCCATACACGTCAAACCTCTATCTCTTACCATCTCTGAGATGTGTGCGTTCATACGGACAGACAGACAGACGGACAGACGGACATGGCTATATCGACTCGGCTGTTGATGCTGATCAAGAATATATATACTTTATGGGGTCGGAGATGCTTCCTTCTGGATGTTACATACTTTTGCACAAACTTATAATACTCTATGTACCTACGGTAAAGAGTATAATAAAATGTGTGAAATATGCCAAATACAGTAAAATTTATGTATTATGTAAATAATATTAAGCAATTGTATTAAACCTGTGAAATTATTAACATTAATTTGTTTTGAGATACGTTCTTAGTTTGAGAAAACTTACTCAAAACACCTTTCTAACTAACTTTTGCCCACTTTCGGCCAAATTGGTTTTAATGTTAAAGTGTTCTTCTAAGTATGCACTCTCACTTGTTATCAACACTTTTTGCCCGGTTTAGCGCGTTCTCCGACTTTGAGGAAAGATTAAGCTCAGCCTAGGGCGTATTTTCAATGTAAGGCAGATCAATAGTCGAGAGAAAACTATACTTTTTAAGGGATTTGTAAACAAATTAACAGGCAAAACGTAAGCTCCAAATCGAAAAAATAGTATAAAACATGCCAAAACTAAGTAGAAACAAAAAAAAAACCAAAACCTATATTACGTATCCGCCATTTGGGACCATATGGGCGGTGAAGTAGTTGTGGTAGGATCGGTTTAAAACTCTTTCCAAATGATATTCCGGTTGTTGTTATCAAAATCACCAAGTTTCAACTCTATGGCTTCATTTGACGACTTTAAGCCAACAAAATTTGGATTTACAGCCCAATGTGAATTGTAATTTCATACAACGACCCATTTTCCGAGCTATATCCGTATGGAAGCTATTTGATATAGTTAACCGATTTGGCCAACAATTTGTAGAATTGTGTGAAAGCATCCCAGCAAACATTTTTTATCGCGGAAGATAAGAATGCGATTCGCCTAGTACGGTATCGCTTTACTCTAGCGATATCGCATTATTATCGCATTCTCATCTCCCCACGGGAAGAAATGTGACACTATGCGATAACTTCCGGGCGATGAGAAAGCGACACTTTTGGGAGATAGGAAAAAGTCTCTTTTGAGCTATAGGAAAGCGATTCAGCCTGGGGATAAGAAAACGTCTCTTCTGAGGGATAAGAATGCGATTCTTCTTAGAGATAAGAATGCGTTTCTTCCTTGAGTTAAGAATGCGATTCTTCCTGGAGATAAGATTGAGACTCTTCCTAGAGTTCTGAAAGCGTTTCTTCCTGGAGATAAGAATGCGACTTTTTCCAGAGATAAGAATGCGATTCTTCCTAGAGTTAAGAAAGCGTTTCTTCTTGGAAATAAGAATGCGATTCTTCTTAGAAATAATAATGCGATTCTTCCCCCCAACATAAGCCATACAAATAAAATGTGTGTTCGATTTCTGTTATTTAACAGTAGGGGAAATAGTTTATTTTTTAAAGCTAAGTGTGTCAAATTCTTTAAATATATATGTGTAATTTGAGAGTGTATGTATGTATGGTGGTTTCTTTATTTGTAATAAATTTAAGTTTTGTTATTGATTTTGAGTAGTTTCTTATTTATACGGTCTTCAGCATGCAAAAAATGTTGTGAACAGACTTTGTTAATGTCTGCATCCGTCGTCTTGGCAAACATATTATGAGCAATTTCTGAAAACAAAAGCCATAATTAGTGACATATACGCAACCAAAACTAAAATCTGAATGCTGACCTCTCGCCACCACTGCTGGATCGCCCTTGAAAACTGGGCCCTGTATTTCCATAACAGTTTAAGACAATTCTGGCTGCTTGTCGTCTTGTCTTTGCTCTTTTGGCTTTGATGGAGGACATTTCGACTTACTTAACGCAAAGCGCGAGGAATTTCAACACAAATTTTTAACGAAAAGAAGGTCTGCTTTTAATAAATACACAATCTATTATGCCTTCACTCCGTTGACTATTGAAACGGAAAGGTTTTCCCAGGGGAAGCTGAACCAAAAAACGAGGCCTACTGTAGTTTGTGCTGAATCGGAGCCTGTGCACTATTGTCAACTTTACTGGCAATGGAATGTCAGAAAAAAATGTAATTGTCTTTACATCAGAGAGACATCTCTTTTTAATATTATTTAATAGAAGTGGTAGCATATTGCAACTCTGAAATATTTTGAATATTATTATTGTCTGACCGTTTGCTTATTTTAATAATGGCTTTCTTAAAAGCCACAGATCAAACAAGTTACTACAGCGGACAAGTAAACACACATTTTCCAGAAGGAAGAATTTCCTACCACCTTAAGTACATGTGTCAATTTTTTTATTGGGCCGGTTTTTTCATCTTTTGAAAGCGTTGCCAAAGTATTTTCCTTTGGTAATATTGTAAAAAGTCGTTGAATTCACTGCAAGAAGAATCGCATTCGGATCTTCTTAGGGAGTGTTAAGCGATGTATCGCCAATTCTCAGATGGGATGATGAAAAAGCGAGACCAACCAAAAAGTATCGCATTCTTGCCCCCAAGGCGATTTTTGAGGGATATATCGCCAATTTACCGAATGGACGGAAAAAATGCGATAGCACATATCGCCAATTTATCCCTTTTATGATAAAAATGCGATACCTAATGTATTTTGTTAGTGTAAATCGCCAAACTATCTCCGAACTCTCCCCTCAAGCAATCGCCAAACTCTCGCATTGACGAGGGAGATAAGTAACACGACAAAATGTTTGCAGGGATGTGAAACAAACAAATACAAAAATGCAGCAGGCTACCATTAAAAACAAAAAAGTTTTTCTAACTAAGACTGTTTTTTAGACCTATCTTTTGAATGGCAGCTATACCATATAGTTGTCCGATTTTCATCAAATTTGGCAGAATTATTACAAAGGAAAACTTAGGAATACAAAGTTTGGAGACGTTTCCATGGAAAACAGAAAAGTTTTTCTTACTAAAACTAGTGTTCCGACCGATTATTTATATGGCAGCTATAACCTATAGTCATCCGACTTTGACAAAACTTTGAGAAATTGTGTGGAAGCTTATAAAATAAATATATGCCAATTTACAAGAGGTTTACATTGAAAACAAAAAAGTTTTTCTTACTAAGACTATTTTTCTAACCTTACTTTCCTATGGCAGCTATACTATATAGAAGTCCGATTTCGACCAAACTTGGCACAATGATGAAAAAGCATAGAAAACTAGTAAATACGTAGTTTGGATACGTTTGCATTAAAAACAAAAAAGTTTTTCTTATTATGACAAGTTTTTCGACCGATTGTTCCCATGGGAGCTATGAGCTATCAGCCCATCCGGTTGGTTCTGATACATTACTAGCGTGCAGCAAAAAAAAGACTCTGTGCTAAGTCTTAGCTCAATAGCTTTAAAACTGAGACTAGTTCGCGTAGAAACAGACAGACAGACGAACGGACAAAGCTCAATCGACTCAGCTCGTCAGCCTGAACAAGAATATATATGGTTTATTGGTTCGGAAATGAATATTTCTATGCGTTGCAAACTTCTGGCCAAAATTATAATACCCTTTGCAAGGGTACACAAATAGTCTACTAGAGTAAGTTGGTTAACGGACCTTAGAATTCCATCTCAAACCACAAATAGCAAACAATATGAATTGCTTTTGCACAGATTCTATGCTAACTGAATGGATCGAATATAGCGGAGACACCACGCACATGATCCACACTCAAGTGTAAAGAATGTTGGTAGTCTAGGGATTGTAAAATTATCTTAGAAGAACACTTCTGGCCTTATATTCATACAATCTTTTCACACGGTTGCGAACCGAACACTTGTAATCTTGTAACTTCGTGTGGATAACGTCGTGGGGTGCTCTTATCAGCTCAATTATTTCGCTTATAACTCCGGTGTTTTTTGTCCGATCTGATTGTATTGATAGATATTGAGCCTAGCTTGATGTATACTAAACCACGAGGCTCTAACTTGAAAATGTGTGGATCTGATGGTTTTTTAGGTCTACGAAATGTCGGATTTATGGCGATAAAAGGGGGACGGGGGGGAATTTTCCAAATCTGAAACAAACTTGAACTGCGTACAGCATAAGTCTACCTTCATGCAAAAATTTGTGGCTCTATCTTTTACAGTCTCTGAGATCGACGCGTTCATACAGGCTATATCGACTCGACTGTTCATGCTGATCAAGTATGTATATATATACTTTATGGGGTCGCAAATGTTTCCTTCTCCCTGTTACATACATTCGCACAACTTCATGATCCCCCTTTGCCCATTCTCAATGGGAACAGGGTATAAAAAACGTAAAAGTCTACCCTTATCATTGTCCATTTTCGCGCGTTTCGATTGGTGTTTTAGTGACAAAAGCAAATAGTTAGCAATTTCATTCGCAAACTTTTCGATTTACTTTTCAATAAAGGGAATTGAGAACCTAAAACAGGCTGTTTGCCCTTAAAATATCGATAAATCGGAGTAAAAACTTACGAGTTTAGATTACAACTTAATGTGCCATTCGAGAAAGTGTGTTGGCAAGTAGGTATGCAACATGACACACCATTTGTAAATTGCTGTTGGTCTTGTGAACTAACTGTGCAGGCATACACACACTTGTTGTCTGGAGTTGTAAAGCAAATACTTTCATTAAATGTTTAAGTTTCGTTTTGTGGCTTTGAATAGAGCGTTTGCTTACGTGCTTGTTGGTTTTGACCAAAAGTTTTCTAGCTGAAAAATACATAAAATTAGTAAAAAGTTTGAGTTATATTAAGCCTACCTTGGGCCTGGGCTTGGAACTCGGGACTCCACAGTCAAGTAGGTAGAGTTGTACTATATGTTAGGAACTCAGCTGGTCAAGAGGCAAGCGTAGTTTACTTGTAAGACCCACCAAAATCTGAAATGAAAAGCCAAGGATTAACAAGAAAGAAAGTCGGTCAAGCCCCACTATAACATACTCTGTACCAAGAAAATTTGTCTTTTGATCATAACTCGAAAACCGTTCATCCGATCTTCTTCATTCCTTTGGCGGATCGATAAGTTATCCTAATAACTAAATATGTCCAGAAGGAACAAGCCATCTATCTTCAAAACTGTGGGAGACATGACGTTTTTTCTAAATTGCGGGGGCGGGAGTGGGCGTGGCTAAAATTGAAAATAAACTTGATCTGCCTGCAGACATAAGAAGCATATGTCCCATACACGTCAAACCTCTATCTCTTACCATCTCTGAGATCTGTGCGTTCATACGCACGGACGGACATGGCTATATCGACTCGGCTGTTGATGCTGATGAAGAATATATATACTTTATGGGGTCGGAGATGCTTCCTTCTGGATGTTACATACTTTTGCACAAACTTATAATACTCTGTGTACCTACGGTACAGAGTATAACAAGAAAGAAAGTCGGTCAAGCCCGACTATAACGTACTCTGTACCAAGAAAATTTGTCTGTTGATCATAACTCGAAAACCGCTCATCCGATCTTCTTCATTTCTTTGGCGGATCGATAAGTTATCCTAATAACTAAATATGTCCAGAAGGAACAAGCCATCTATCTTCAAAACTGTGGGAGATATGACGTTTTTTTTTAAATTGCGGGGGCGGGAGGGGGCGTGGCCAAAATTAAAAATAAACTTGATCTGCCTGCAGGCATAAGAAGCATATGTCCCATACATGTCAAACCTCTATCTCTTACATCTCTGAGATCTGTGCGTTCATACGGACAGACAGACGTCAGACGGACATGGCGATATCGACTCGGCTGTTGATGCTGATCAAGAATATATATACTTTATGGGGTCGGAGATGCTTCCTTCTGCCTGTTACATACTTTTGCACAAACTTATAATACTCTGTGTACCTACGGTACAGAGTATAAAAATTGAAGGTACCTAAAACTTACGGCAAATCCCATACATTTTGGTAGGCATTCTGAAATCTTTGCCAGCTTTTATCCCAGCAAACCAAGCGTATTTCCACTTCGTGGTGCAATACTTTAGCTGGCCACGAAGCTCAGGACCCCTTCATTGTAAGCCAGGACAATGGCACTTGTGCTGTGTCTACTTTTGCTCCGTGGTAGTCGTCGTCGTCGTCGTCGTCGTCGCATTTTACATTTTGCGGCCGAGTGCATTGAAATTTTTGACCGTGCGCTGACCCTAAATCACTGGCCCCCCGCCCCGCCCAAACCATTGGCCGCTGTTGTTTGCCGCCGCTGCCGCTGCTGGCGGCGAATTTCCCAAAGTTGCAACAGTTGCCGCAGCCATCGATTATTAACATACCACTCTCTTTCCTCTCCCTCCCTGGCCAGGGCCTGACGACACCCTTGGGTTTTTTGGTCGACGATTTAAGCTTTAAGCGACGACCGACTCCGCACAATTTCCATCATCAATTGCAGGGCAATTAAAAAGGCCAAATGCATTTTCCAATAAGGGCAATTTATTGGCTTCCACACCAACCCAACCAACCGTTCGCTGTTGGCCACGGCCAAAGGGTGGGTGGGGGATTGGGAAATTGTTTGACGCCCGTTGGCCAAATGCTAATTTCGCGCCGTCTGTTCGCATAAACAATGGCCACGCCCCCCTCATTTAGCCGCTGACTGTGCGTGATTTCATTTTGAACGCGCTTCAAATTCAAATTAATGCGACAAATGTTACGCGCCCAGCCCAAAAAGTCAAAATGCACTGCAAGAAACTTGTGGGATGAACGATTTCGCACAGTGTGCTGGCAACTGGCAGCTGGCTCCTCCTTTGGGCACTAATTGAACTCTGAACTGTTTGTAAAACTGGCAAAGCAGTGCCGCTGATTTATCCACAATATTGGGGGCCAATTGGACAAAAGTTTAATAATAATGCCGTAAACAAACTGAAACTGTGGCGAAGTGGCAGCTGGCAAAAGCTGACAGGGAAAAGTAGACAACAAAAGACTGTCATAAAATGGCAGCAGGCGACGCTGTAAGAGGCGCTGGCAAGGAAAGCCGCCGTCTAATGGCCTTGTCACACACATGTGAGCGAGGAGGAGCCGGGAGGAGTCAGGAGCCAGGAGTGGCGGAAATGCTTAGCTGGGATTTCTGCCTCTACTTCTTCTTCTTCGTGGCTGGCAAGCGCTGACAATGTCATTTGTTTCCGGCTACGTGCACTTTGCACGTGTCCCGTGTTTTTGGTTGGGCCAAAGTTTTCCCAGCAGCAGCAGCCGCTCTCAACTTGAAAACTTCAATTAAACATAATTGCTGGGCGTCCGAAAATGTTCATTGAAATGGTTGGCTTCCTTCCAATCATTTATTGCAGCTTATTAAATTTCAGGTGAACCGCTCGCTTTGTACCCCTCCCCTCAGCCACAGCCTCAGCCTGTATATCCACTAGTCTAATTATGCATCTAATTAGTGAGTGCATTTTCTGTTTTGGCAATTCATGCCGAAGTTATTTTTGCGACGGCTCCCGCTTCTGCCATAATAAAAGGCAAACCGCAGACAACAAAACACCGCCCCCCACCCCCTACCTTCCCACCCCGCACTCACCGCAGCGGTTGCATTTAATTTGAGAAAATTTAAGCTAAGCCCCCGCCCCACCAGCCGCGCCTTGGCCTGAAATGAGTTTTCAGTATCCACAAAAACCAAAAGCCGGAGTCGAGTCATGTTTTATCTGTGTGAATATTTCAAATGTTTTCACGGGGAATTTCCTCTCGGCTGGCTGCCGTTGCGGGCACCTTTTATTGCATGTTATTGCAATTCATAATTTCATAATCGTATAAAGAAAATGCTATCCAGATACAGTCCGTAGGCAAAACAACAAAATTGCAAATGGGATAATGCTACTTTTGTCAACGAATGTGCTTAATTAAGATTGCTTGCACATGTCCTGGCCAAGTCAGAGAGTATATATTTAACAGGGCTGCAAAACCGGTTCGGAGTCGAACCTGAACCTGAACCGGCTCAACCAAAAAAAAAACAACTAAAAAGTACAGGAAAGTTAACTTAGGCTCTGGGTAAGTTTGTATACCCTTGCAGCACGTTTTTCCTACCAAGACTACTTTTCGAACCTTACTTTTCCATGGCAGCTATACCATATAGATGTCCGATTTCGACCAAATTTAAAGGAATCCTGCAAAAGGCTAACAAACGAACATGTACGAAATTTGGAGGCGATTCCATTTCAAACAACAAAGTTTTTCTCACTAAGGCTACTTTTCAGACTCTACTTTTGTATGACAGCTATATTATATAGATGTCCGATTTCGACCAAGCTTGGTAAAATCATGGAAAAGCATAGCCAACTAAGAAATACACAGTTTGGAGGCGTTTTCTTTGAAAACAAAAAAGTTTTTCTCACTAAAACACGTTTTTCGACCGATCGTTCCTATGACAGCTATACCATATATATGTCCGATTTCGACCAAACTTAGTAAAATCATAAAAAAGCATAGTAAACCAAGAAATATAAAGTTTGGAGGCGTTTTCATGGAAAACAAAACAGTTTTTCTCAGTAAGACTACTTTTGGGACCTTACTTTTCCATGACAGCTATACTATATAGATGTCCGATTTCGACCAAACCTAGTAAAATCATGGATAAGCATAGCAAACTAAAAAATACAAAGTTTGGAGGCGTTCTCATGGAAAACAAAAAAGTTTTTCTCAATAGAACTAGTTTCTGGACTGATCATTCCTATGGCAGCTATAACCTATAGTCAACCGATTGTGACAAAACTTTAAAGAATTGTGTGAAAGCTTATAAAATAAATATATGCCAATTTTAAAGAGGTTTACATTGAAAACAAAAAAGTTTTTCTTACCAAGACTATTTTTCTAACCTTACTTTTGTATGGCAGCTATTGAATATAGATGTTCGATTTCGACCAAACTTTGTGAAATCATGCAAAAGCATAGCAAACTAGGAAATGCACAGTTTGGAGGCGTTTCCTTTGAAAACCAAAAAGTTTTTCTCACTAGAACTAGTTTCTCGACCGATCGTTCCTATGGCAGCTATATGTTATAGTCAGCCGATCCGGCCGGTTTCGACAAATGTGCAACTTATTTGTACTAAAAGACTTTATGCGAAGTTTGTTGAAGATAGCTTTTAAACTGACGAAGGAGTAGTATATATTTATTAAGACACCACAAACTTCAAATAGTTTATATCGTACTTAATGTATAGGTATATATTGTCCGTACTGTATTGTGTTAAGAACCCCTTGGTACTCTCATCAGCCGATTTTATTGTTGTCGTAATCCAAGTTGTTTTGCATGTTCCTTTTATGACAACTGCGCACGGAATAGGTACTTGGTGGAGGGTAGTTTTGCCGAATATATCTATGGATATTGAAAAAGTATGTTTAAGTTATTAATAGTTTATTAAACAGTAGATCGATATTTTCAATTCTGTTGCTAAAATCGGGTCTATTGAGGTAATTAAGCTGTCTTTTGACAAGTATTAACTAGAGCTTAAGTGAAAGTCGGCCCTGTCTGTCTTCGATATTATCATTACTCAGGAAGAGAAGTGTTTATTATATATGCCTGTTGTTAATTAACTTCAATGTTAACATACTAACATTATGTAAACAAACAAAGCATGCTTCATGATGTACATGAATAGATGAGTTACAGACCGCTGCGAAAAGAATGCAATATTTTGAATGTTAACCCTAAATTTTTGACAGCAAGTGATATGAAACTTTAAGTGATTATAAACTACGTTTATATATACAAAATATGTTATGCTTATGCCCTTTTAAGTATGCTATGTTATACGAAAATAAGTATTTATTTTATAATTGTCTTAACTCAACATTTTCTTCTATACCCACAACTTATTTAACAATCTGGGTGAATATGCAGAGTCGATTATTCAAAACTGACTAGCAATGGTCTTGTTTTAATAGATAATTACTCAAGGAAATAAATTTAGCATACTTTGTAGGGCATTAATCACGAATAATTTGAATATTGCGAATTCTTGAGAGATGAAAAGTATTACTGACAAATCTTTTAAAACCGATTAACTTACTTCTACCGAATCTGCATAATCAGATCCAAATCGAACATGGTAATAGGCCTGAGGCATTGATGTGAAACTTGCTTGTTAAAGACAGGGCTGCAAACCGGTTTAAAGCCGAACCTCTTAAGCCATAAAAGCTCAACCTGAACATGTTTCGAACCTTACATTTCGTATCGGTTTAAGAAACTTTATGGACTGTTCTGTTGTCTTGACGGTTTTGGACGACTGAGTCTTACAATCTGTAGAAAAGTTTAATGAATAAATCTATAAAAATTCTTATAAATCCCCCCTCCCTTTTTTATGATCCTTGACTCTAAAACTTATTGAAAGATACACGAAATATGAGCTTAATATGACTTTGGTTTTGTTTTATATATAAAATGTAGACACCGTCTTGGAATTTCACTTAACTGTAAACTCAAACTAGATTAGTCCCAGGTGATGTGTTCTACTTATCACTTTCGACCCATAATCGACACAATTCCCATACAGTTGATGTTGTTTTTAGTTTGATTACCATCCTTAAGTTATTGTGTATTAAAATGAAGCCATTGTAAGTCTGTCATAGATATTCGACACTGCATATTGAGTCAGATTATGATTTTCAAATAACATAGCATACTTTAAAGGGCATTAAGCATGATATATTTTGTGTAGTAAATATTATCATAATTTTCATTATGTGTGAAAACTTAAATGGCTACGAACAGACAACCATCCATCCATCCATCCATCTATCTATCTACTTTTTGATTTTGCCCTTCCACCAAAATCGCAGACGAACATTATTTCCTGCCTTTTGCCCTCTTGTTTCCTTTCATTTTCCCTTTTATTTTTTTGTTTTTTTAATGTAATTTTAAGTGACGCCGCCAAAGTTGAAACGTGACAAAATTACAAATATTTTGTAAGCTTTTAAAACCGTTGATACGCTGTTGCCAGGACAAACCATAACATTGCCCATAACAATAAAAACAAATAGAAGCAACAACAGCATAATACTTAATAACGTGCATTTCTGATGGTGTGGTGGTCCTTGTCGGCAAGGCAAAAGGGATGGGGCAAGGTGGTGGGCACAAAGTTGGGTATTGTGCCACGGCCAGACAACAACAACTTTGTGGCAAAAAGAAAGCCATCAAAGACTTGGCCAAATAGTTTGCTTCTCTGTTCTCGAAGCGGAGCATCAAAACTATGCCATGAAGTCTTTAAGTTGCCACATTAAAGGCAACTGCTGATAATCCAACAGTTTCAAAGATTTGGCTCTGTGATGGCTTACAAGATTGTTGAGGGAGTTAAATCAGATACCAGGACACACTTACACAATGTAATGTACAAAGCCAAAGAATGGGTTTGTATTGAGTGTTGAGATAAGCCAACGTTTTATTTCAGCAAAAACTATTGTAGATTATTGTTGCAACTGTCGGGACTCGGAAAGTTCCTCTTTTCGGTGAAATTTCGTGAATTTCACATTCATCACAAAAAGAAAAAAGAGTTACTTTGTCAATAGCCAACGATCTGAAAAGCTGACCCAGCTCAGTATACCCAAAGTTGTACACAAAATAACTGAAAGATTGTTTTCTCTTCTAATCTCTCGAATTATTTTTGATTCTTGAAAAACTCTTTTATAAATGAAGAAATACTAAACCAAAGTCGAAAATTTATAAGGAATTTATAAAAGAAAAAAACAGTTTAAAGTTAACTTCGGCTCGGCCGAAGTTTGTATACCCTTGCAGCACGTTTTTCTAACTAATTTGAAAGAGATTTACAAGTTTTTCTCACTAAGATAAGTTTTTTAACCTTACTTTTCTATGACAGCTATACTATATAGTTGTCCGATTTCAACCAAACTTTGCAGAATCATGGAGAAGAATAGAAAACTACTAAATACGGAGGTTGGAGACGTTTCCTTTGAAAACAAAAAAGTTTTTCTCACTAAAACAAGTTTTTCGACCGATCGTTCCTATGGCAGCTATAACCTATAGTCATCCGATTTTGACAAAACTTTGGAAAATAGTGTAAAAGCTTATAAAACAACTATATGGCAATTTAAAAGAGGTTAACATTGAAAACAAAATAGTTTTTCTTACTAAGACTAGTTTTCTGACTCTACTTTTCTATGACAGCTGTACTATATAGTTGTCCGATTTCGACCAAACTTGGTGAATTCATGGTTAAGCATAGCAAACTAAGAAATACAAAGATTGGAGGCGTTCTTTTTGAAAACAAAAAAGAGTTTCACTAAAACTAGTTTTTCGACCGATCATTCCAATGGCAGCTATAACTTATGGTCATCCGATTTTGACAAAACTTTGAAGAATTGTGTGAAAGCTTATAAAACAAATATAAGATAATTTTAGAGAGGTTTACATTGAAAACAAAAAAGGTTTCCTTTCTAAGACTACTTTTCAGACTGTATTTTCTATGACAGCTATACTATATAGTTGTCCGATTTCGACCAAACTTGGTGGAATCATGGTTAAGCATAGCAAACTAAGAAATCTAAAGTTTGTAGGCGTTTCCTTTGAAAACAAAAAAGTTTTTCTCACTAAGACTGTTTTTCAGACCAATCTTTTGTATGGCAGCTATACCATATAGTTGTACGATTTTCATCAAACTTGGCACAGTTATAAAAAAAACATAGAAAACCTACGATTACAAAGTATGGAGACGTTTCCATTGAAAAGAAAAAAGTTTTTAAAACTAGTTTTCCGACCGATTGTTCCTATGGGAGCTATGAGATATAGTCATCCGATCCGGTCGGTTCCGACATATTAGTAGTGTGCAGCAAAAAGAAGACTCTGTGCAAAATTTTAGCTCGATAGCTTTAAAACTGAGAGACTAGTTCGCGTAGAAACAGACAGACAGACGGACGGACGGACAGACGGACGGACAGACGGACGGACAAAGCTCAATCGACTCAGCTCGTCACCCTGATCAACAATATATATATAGTTTATGGGGTCGGAAATGAATATTTCTACGCGTTGCAAACTTCTGGGCAAAATTATAATACCCTTTGCAAGGGTATAAAAAGTGAATCAAAGCTGAACTGCAATCGACCGCAGATTGTTCGCTTTCAGTTGCCCAGTGCCATATTTTGTTTGCTTTACTCAATTCTATTGGCATTTCACTCACCTCACCACCTCACCTTACTTTCCCACTTATGGCCACCTAATTTGTAGATTTTGTCTACTCCTTTGTCATCCGGGGGTCATAGAAAGCATCTGGCGAATTGATATTTGGAGCATGAAATGCAAATACATTTTCCGTTTTGGTTTGCCCCAACTTAAATATGCTCTTGAGCTTAACTTACCACCCATAAAGCTTAGCAGCAGTTGGGCAAAAAGTGGAAGGACACAAAAAAATGTGGTAACTAAGTAAAAGAGGAGGAAATTTGTCATATACGAGTGCGAGTACATGTGTCTGTGTGTGTGTGTGTGCGTTCGGAAGTTTGTAGCATTTCCCCTTGCTTGAACCCAAAGCCAATAACAGGCGAAGAAAAAGCAGCTTATGTTGCAAATATTGCACAAAACATAAATCAATGTTTGTAGCCAAAAAGAGAAAAAATGGAGGCAAACGGCAAAAAAAAATAAAAAGAGAAAACACTTCTAAGTATGAAGCCATGAATACATGGGGCGGCTTCATATAACTACCATAAAATCACAGATACTGTCAATGTCCATGTGGCTGAGAATGCAGAAATGCAAGCCGCATTCAAATCTTCCTCTCCGGCGCTGGCTGGCAAACGGCCCATGAATTTCCATTACTCACTGAGTGGGGGCGGCAGAATGGGGAGCCGAGCCGCGCGTTATGGCCTCGCTTTGCTGCGAGGATTCATCAATGAATTTATCAGTTTTTATAGGCAATTTATTATTTATTGATGGCCCCCCGAGTGGCATAAGCTGAAGTCGATCCATCTCTAGCATGCTTTTTGTGCTGGGCGGGGGCGGGTGGAAAGGGTGCTCAGATTTCAAACTCTCATCCTTGGCACTCGGACTCGGACTCTCGTTTATGGCATTTGTGCGCTCTGTTCTGTTCGCTCCTCTTTTTTAATATTTTTTGTGTTTTTTTTTTTTGGTTGACCCGATACGGGCTTAAAGTTGAAGTCATGTGTGTGTGTGTGTGGGTGTGTGTGTCTGAGGCATAAAAAGAAATGAAGAAGGCAGAACTTGCCCCTAGAGAGTAATGTAGAAATGATGAAGCTCTGGCATCATCTAATGTGCTGCAAATTGTTCTGCAGTAAGCCAAAAGGCAGCACGTTTTTGCTGCAGTGACTAAAGTTTAAAATGATTTGGAGAATTTCGAAAATGCGGTTTCGAGTGTAGCTAACGGATTTCACATGCTGACCTGCATTAGTTTCAGCTTAAGTTTTACACATAGTTTCTTCCTATATTTCTTGGGTGTTTTTTATCTTAGACTGGACTTACACGGTGAAGCAAACTTTATGAAGTTCACTCAAGGCAAAATGAATGTGTTTAATAAAGGAATAGTTCAGTATCTCACCTGATTCGCTGGCCTACTAAGAGAACTCCATGAAGTTTGCTTACATTTCACTTGTCTGTCTTTTAGTAATAGTTTTCCTTTCTTCGTTCCAAAGTTTAAAAATATCTAAAAATTTGACAGAATTTCTCTAAAAGATATCTGCTCAACTCTTTTCGGCTAATATTAGCCATCTTTTTTGAGTTTTTCTCACTTAGAGTGGATTGTTTTTACTTCAAAAGCCATTTTTTGAAAATTAACTTGATTTAGGTTCAACTTTTCAATGTTCTAAGTTTAGCCTTATTTGAGTTTCTGATACTGCGTTTAGCGAGTAAACAAGCAAGCAGCTTAAGCTGCAGTTAAGTACCAAAATAATTATCGATAAGCCCTCGATAGGTAAACAGTTGAATAACATGTTATAAGTGGGATTCCCGAAACTGATTTGCCTCGTTCTAAGACTTGCTTTCGATTACCTGGATTGTCTGTAGGGATGCCGGAAATAATATCGAAATATCGAATATCGACATTTTTGTCCAAAAAAACGATATATCATTATCGAATATTTTTATGAGGCGATATATCGCATATCGAATATTTTATGGCGATTTTTTTCGGCTAGATTTTGCTTCCAGCGTTCGGTCACACTGCTGCATTCAACTGTTTCTTGTGGTTTTTTGGCGAGCAAAAAAATGTTTTAAAACATAAAAATATGTTTACTTTTTACGTTAAGCGTCTTCCCTCAATCCCATCAGAATGTATCATGAATAAGATTCCAAAACTTCTTTTGTTGTAAATGAAATAAAATACATATCTTTTGTGAAACTTATAAAAATACAATTAATCTATTTTGTAAAATGTAGTTCCTATTATGCGTCAAATGACATCTTAATTACCTCAATAGACCAGCTTATAGTAAAGACACTTAGCCATTTAGACTCGATTTGTGAAAATATCGAAAATATCGATATTATCGATATTTTTTGCCCTAAAATATTTATATCGAAATGATACTTTTTCAATATCGTCTAATATATCGATATAGATATTTTTGAAATATCCGGCATCCCTAATTGTCTGTTCACAAGTTAAGAAAGTAGGGTCACACTTAAAGACAATTGAGTTTTAATTCGATTTGGTCGGCGCTTTTGCAAAATTGAAGCTATTCATAAAACAAATTTATTATATTTATTAAGATGTATTTTTCATTTTTGCCTCGTTTTTTCTCGCCCCAAAAATTTGATAAAAACTTCATATCTCCCACAATTTTATAAATAGAAAGTTCTGAACTTTTGAACATATTTAGTAATCAAAATCATTTATCGATTTGCCAAACTAATTGAACGGTAGTCAAGTTATAAGCAAAAGAATGTTCACAGAATTCTGAAGAATAAAGCACAATTTAAGGAAGCGTCAGGCACCATAAAAATGGATTTTAAGAAATACAAAGCAGTTTACACACAAATTTGGCCATTCATTGCAGTTTAGGTCGCATTCTTCAAAACTGATCTTTTTATATTTGTTTATGCAAGTCCGATTTCAGCTAGTTTTCAACAGCCACTAAGGCTGTTGAGGCACATAACAACACTTCTTGGCAGAGGCCTTGTCAGAAATTCCCAGAACCGATCATAGTTTTCCCACACATCACTATATGATTTGTGGTTTCAACAATCTGTAACTTACATTTCCTTCCAAAAGGCTTCTTTTGATTTCGTCTTTACTTTCTGTCACAACATAATTAAAACTTAAAGCCGCCGTGCATCAAATGCATTATTTTCAAGATTCTTGGAATTCGCGCCGCCAGCCCAGTAAAAGCTGTTTTCCATTCATTCGAGTGTGCCCGTACCGCTTTGCCAAATAAATACCCCAAAACGCTGTGCACATTTTCTAGTGATGATACTATATTTGTCACGCACGAAACGCTGTGTTGGCTCACGTTCAAATTCACTCTACAGCGTATATTTCAGTCGAGCTTGACAAACTTTTTATCTTGGTTTTCTCTACTTGTTTAACTTGTCCTTGTTGGTTTTGTCTACATCATACTTACACATTATGGCTTAATGGCTGTTAAAGGGCCACTGCGTGCCCAACGTCGAACTAGCATCAAGTGTTTTTCATAAAAATTAATGCTGCTGCTCCCATTTTTAATACATATAAACATATATTATTTACCATATTATAACAAAATAATTAATAGCTCAACCAAATGGCCCATAAAACGACAATTCCGGTACAAAAGTTGTATAAATAAATTCGTGACACTAAATCACATGACAAATTTTTAACCGTATTAAAAGTAATAAATTTACACGAAAACCAATGCAAAAATATTAACAAATACATACATGTGTAGAAGGGAGGAGGGGGTGAGGCAAGAGACATCAATGGGAAATAAATTAAATATTTATATAGCGCATAACCTGGACACAAAAACGCTTAATGTCCGAAATGAGAAAAAGCGGAATTAAATAAATATAAAAATTAATATGCAA
Source organism: Lordiphosa fenestrarum (assembly GCA_035044985.1). Classification (NCBI taxonomy): domain Eukaryota; kingdom Metazoa; phylum Arthropoda; class Insecta; order Diptera; family Drosophilidae; genus Lordiphosa; species Lordiphosa fenestrarum. Next base: position 1,072,179 of record JAWNNO010004426.1, read on the forward strand.
AAAAAAAAAAACAGAAAATAATATACATACACACACACACACACAACGGGGCAAACAAACAAATAAAGCGAATGAAAAGCAAGTTAAATAAATAAAATGCAAAGCCCAAAAGATGCCAAGTGACGGAACAGGAGGGTGGACACAGGAGTTGCCACAGCTCTGTTAATTATGCTACCAAAGTGAGATTTTTTTTTTAAGAGTAAATTATTATACGCTGTCATGCAAATAGTTGGGATGGCTATGGCCAGGGACGTTGGGAAGGGGGGCGGGGCTGGATAAAAAGTGCAACCAGGCGCCAGAGCATGCACAGTGGGGGAGGGGGAGAGGAACCGGAGTGGTTGGGTTGTGTCATAATTGCACACTCTCGTCTGCGCTGCCCTGGGACTCATTTGTATGCACACAGGCGGCCTATTATTTTTAAAGCCGACGTCGACGATGATGAGGACAAGTACTAGGCCCAGCAGAGCCCCCCGCGCCCCCCTCCAGCCACCAGCCGCCTGTCATGAACGGGGGTTAAGGCAAATGCCAATATAAGGCCGGAAGTTTTTGTTTTTGCAATATAGCGTAACGAACAGTTAGAAGAAGAGCCAGCAATTAGGTAAGAGAGTTCACTCACTCACTCACACACACGCTTTAGCTTCGATCTCACTCTCGCTCTCTCAGCATTCAGCTGAGAACTTCTGCAAGTCTTTGCTTCTGCATGATCGCCTCCCACGCAAAAGCAACAGCAACAAGAAGAGTAGTGTGACTGCTTGTGGCAAATGGAAAAATACCAGACATACTTAATTATTTAAGAAAGCGATAAGCCAGCTTGTGCATCTCTTTCCATCTTGTCAAAGTGCTAAACAATTGCGGCTTAATTTGTTTGTCAACGCTTGGCAAAAGGACCCCCAAGGAGTACGTGCCGTTGCAGTCAGGGCGGCGGCGGCCCCACCAAGAAGTGACTCCATAAACACGTCCTAACAAACACTAGGCAGCAACAGCAACACCGCGAAGGCGAACGGAGGCGCCAGACAGCATATTCAGGAGACTGGAGCGAGTGCTGCGAGTGTTATGTGGCACACGGGAGAAATTAATGCCTGCCAAAATGCGCCGGCTCCTTTCGGGCACGTTCCCCAAACAGCCACAAAGGCACAGGCCCAGGCCCACAACGCTGACGCTATGTTACCCAACAACGTGCTTAAAAAGAAGTTTCCTGTCGAGATTTTCATTCGTCCTGGCCAACAAAACTTTGGTGGCGAGCAACTTTAAATGCGCAAAGACAACGACGACGACGACGACGATGCGATGTCTGTTTAAATTTTACAGCAGCACACACCGACATGCAAGGGGGACCGCGCGGGGGAAGAGCACTCGTAATAATAATAGCAATATGTAAGGCCTGGTCCCAATGTCACTGGCACAACCAAGAGGCTACCCTGAACTGAATGTGGATTTCATTTGTGTTGGTTTTTATACACCAACCAAGATGGGGCATATGACGTGCGAAGTCTTCATTTGACACAAGAGTGAGTACGGTGGCAGATAATTGTTCCGGGTATGGAAACCATAACGAATAACAGTTTCGGTAAACGATATTCCAATTTGGTTTGAACCAGGCTGAAAATCAGAAGGGATTCAACCGTAAAGCTTTTCGGGTTCGGGTTGTTTTTGCAAAACTGTAAACAGACTTAAATATTTTATGTTTAAAAGATTAGAGACTTAACAGATTAGTCGAAAATGTTTGATATTTTTCACATCTAAGTGTAACAAACACCGCAAGAAAATCTCCAAATAGCAGCGTTGTTCAACCATAGCCTCCAGGGGCCGAGCGCAATCGGCTATTTACACGCACACGAGCCGAGCGCATGCCGAAGTCGGGCAAATGAGCGTAAGCAGCGCTCTCTTTGCTTGCATTCGCTGCCCAGCCGTCGATGAGGCCAATGCGCAGTGCACAGCACACAATACATTCTCACTTTGTGACCACGCTCTTCTTGAACATCGCTGACTAATAGCAAATTTGTGCTCATTTCTCATACTTATGCAAAACACATAAGGAAAAAGTCTGAGAATTGATTGATTGTCTCTCTCTTGACATTACAAGAACAACTCTACGGCTTTTACAGTTGCTTTCATAAAAACAAAGAAAGCGAGGGGAAAAAAAATGTATACATACCCTGCAGAGAAACTGACTACTAGTAAAATGCAAATACTGTCCTTCTTCTAGTTGTAATGCAACCAGAAATTAACTGAATTTAAACACCCAGTGTGAACGAATTTAGAAGTGAAAATTTATATAAAGCAGGGCTGCAAACCAAAAAAATTTCGAGGATCTCCGGCTCGCGGGTTCGAACCAAAATTTACCAATGGTTCAGGTTCAGAATTTTGAGGTTCAAGGTTTTTGGGCCGAGGTTTTGGTTCGAACCTTGGTTCAGCCAAGCTTTATACACGTTTATATAGTAAGCGACCTACAACCGACATAAACTGTTAGGGAATTGTCTCGATTTTGGGTTGGGATGAAATTTCACAATACTTTATATAAATAGAAACACTTTCATACAACTCATGACCATCAAAGCAATGACAAAGTGCTTCTACTTATATAAAGTATTGTGACGAAATAAAAACTTCGAAGTTCTGGATACAGCCCTTAGAGTGAAATGCAATTTCGTAGTCCACATATGAAAAGTGTTTCCACAGTAATGTGGATAATTCCATCAGAATAACAGACGAAGTCACTGGGAAATAGTTGAAATCTTTAATTTTTGTTGAACCGAATCGAAATTTTGGGTTCGAAACAGGTTCAGGTTCAGCTTTAATACCTTAAGAGGTTCGGTTCACAGTAATCTGAAAGTCGGAATTCCGGGTTCAATCCGGTTCGGTTCAAAACCGGTTTGCAGCTCTGATATAAAGTAAACAAAAACACAAGTTTCAAGTCAAAGATAATGCAAAGTCAATGTGAATAGGAAAAAGTGTATATCATGCGACTGAGTATGGAATCAATTGCTATAATGAGTACTTAAAGAGTACATACAGGATTTGAAGTTGGCAAATTGGGTGGGTTGAAGTTGGTTCAGAATGCAATTGTACGAAAGGCTACTGGCCAATGCAAACTGTTATTTAACTGGTTGCAAATGGCTGCTGCAGTTGTAAATTGGTTGCAAATGTCAGCTGCAGGAGACAATTGGTATTAAACTGGTTGTTGTTATAGCGGTACGTGTATGGGGCGAGATAGAAAGAGAGTAGAAGAGCTTTAGATTTGGAGCAGAAAGAAAGAGAAATGTGGGGGAGATAGAAGAGTGGGTTAAAGAGGGTTTCTTGAGTCCCCTAGGTCCAGCTCCAGGAAAGCTGCGCACTGCACAGGGTGGGTTCATAAGTGGCTGGGAGTTAAGGTAGTTCGGGCTCGGGGCAGTTTGAAGAGATGGCAAGTGTCGTGCGGGCTTCTCTTACACCTCGGCCACTCGTCTGCAACCTCCAGATTCATCCTAGCTAATTAGCTGTTTAGGAAGCAGGAATAGTCTGATGTAAGGGTGGTTCTGGTGGTTTTAGGGAGTGATTCCTCCAGCACTATGTTGCTTTTTAACCCGAGAATAGCAACTGTGAGCCTGTGGACTTCCTTTAGGGCTGACAGCTGAGCCACTTCAGGCAGAAAGATTCAAGCAATGTTTTACCTTGCATGAGCGTTACCATCAAACAAAAATTCTGAAATCGATTTCACCTACAAAAAACAGCTTCACATAAATTGTTGCACATTTTTGTTTTACAAAAGAAAAAAAAGTGTATTTCCCAGTCGAGAAATACCTGTAAAATTCTTTGCTTAAAGTGGGAAAGGAGGGGGTGTTTGGTCCTTGTTGTGTGCGTGCCTGTGTGTGTGTGAGTGTGTAAAGAACCAACTGTGGGTTTATTTTGGTTCCCGCTGGTTTGTGTTATGCCTTTTTGTTTGTTTTTGTATCTTTTGTGCTGGCCAGGACAATGGCATTTGCCTGCATACTGCAACTACGACAAAAAAGGAAAGGAACAGAAATTCCACAACAGAATTAAAGGGAATTTTGAATGGACTTTAACATACTTGAGCCTCGGTTGTCGTTGGCTATGGATGGCATCAGTGTCTTAGATTTAATTCAACCTAATGATAATCCTCTGCCGCAGCCTTATTAATTCACATCCTTCTCTCTCTGTGTTCTTTTAGGCGTACGTCTGGGCGAGGCCACTGGCATTGGCAGCAGCGGCAGCAGCTCCTCCTCCATAGCCGCCTCAAATGTGCCATGTCCACCGGAAATGTTTCGTTGCAATAACGGCAAGTGCATAACGTCGCATTGGGTGTGCAATTATCAGAAGGATTGCGATGATGGCGAAGATGAGATGCAATCGTGTCGTAAGTATCCAAAAGTGGAAATTATGCCAATTGCATTTAATTTGCCTGCATTTTCCACAGCCCCGCCCGAATGTGAGACACCTCAGTTGAATTGTGGCCAATATGTTTTCAATAAGACGTACTGCATCCCACCGCACTATCGCTGTGACATGATCGAGGACTGTGAGGATAAATCAGATGAGGCGCAATGCAGTAAGTTAAATATGCCCATGCCCAAAGCCCACACCCCTCCCCCGCCTGTCAATTTTGTCATTTTCTCGCTTTCAATGCAAAATTTGTTGACTCAACAAATATTTGTGTGCGAGAACTCATCCAGGAGCAAAAGCCTTCTGCTCCACAATTTGCTTAGGAAAATGTTTACATTTTATTATACCAATTTTATTTATGCAAATTTTTGCCAAATTCACATGCACAGACCGCAAAGCAAAGTCAAAGTTAAGTGTGGTGTGTGAGTGGGAGTGGGAGTGTGTGTAGCCAAGGGTAGGTGGAAACTAGTATTTGACTTTACCCCAATTAGGAGGGGGTGCAAATTGGAATGCAAATCGACCCACAATCGATCAGCAGTGGGCAGAGCATAAATCTCTACCAGCCCAAAGGTGAGAGGGGCTCGAATTGTGAAAAAAATTGTGAAAAGTCGTAAGAGTTGCTGTTTGATGCATCATCATCAGATGATAATGGAAATACCATAAAGACCAGACAACATTTTCCACCATTGATTGACGTTTGCCAAATTATTGTTTCAATTTCTAACCAAAAATGTGTCAATGAATCCATCTATGAACCAAGACTTGATTCAGTAAATTGAACATTTTGCCATAAATGATGGTTTGATTACCTTTTTGTGGTAGGTAGATTCGAAGTACCTGTTAAAATTCGCCCAACTCTTACAACTTTTCATACTTTTCGTGCTCTACTTTAAATGAAATAGTAAAGTTCATCATTCTGAATTCCTTTAATAAGAAAAACAGGCAAAAGTAGGTCTTTCCACTTTCCAAAGTATGCCAAAGGTACACAGAGTAGATTAAGTTTGTGCAAAAGTATGTAGCAGCCACAAGGAAGCAACTCTCCTACCCCAGAAAGTATATATATTCTTGTTCAGCATCAACTGCCGTATCGATATAGACCTATGCATATGAATAAACAGATCTCGGAGATGGCAAGAGATAGAGCTTTCACATGTATGGGACATATGCTTCTTATGTCTGCAGGCAGATCAAGTTTATTTTCAATTTTGGCCACGCCCCCTCCCGCCCCCGCAATTTAGAAAAAACGTCATATCTCCCACAGTTTTGAAGATAGACGGCTTGTTCCTTCTGGACATATTTAGTTATTAGGATAACTCATCGATCGATATGAAGAAGATCGGATGAACGGTTTTCGAGTTATGATCAAAAGACAAATTTTCTTGGTACAGAGTACTGTTATAGTCGGGCTTGACCGACTTTCTTTCTTGTTTATAAATCGATAGTGTGTGAAACACAGATCCGTCTAATGTTTAAACCTATAAAGTTAGAACTTGAAGCAGTCTGTAGTCATCACAATTGGCCTTCGCGATCCGCTGCCGACACTCTCCCCTGTCTTGAGCGAGCTGCTTCGAGATATATTTAGTCACTTGGTCAGCCCATCTGAGCTTCGCTCGTTCCAACCTGGGCGTCTTCCATAAATCTTTCGTATTCCGTTTGTACACCTGTTTTGCTGGAGCTTGATCCATCCATACGAGTAACATGTCCTATTCAACGCAGCTGCTGATGCTTCATGCGCTCTACAAGATCAGTTTTCGCATAGAACTCGTACAGCTCACGATTCTTTCGGATGCGAAATTCGTTGCCAACTTTTAGAGGTCCATAATTCCTCCGAAGAACTTTTCTCTCAAACACGACAATTGCCGACGCATTCGCTGCTGTTTATGTCCATGCTTCTGCGCCGTATTGTAGGACTGGGATGATAAGCGACTTGTATAGCGAAATTATGCGTTTTTCGAGAGAGGTGTTTGCTCTTGAAGTAGCATCGGTTTGCAAGAGTAATACTTCTTGGAATTACCAGACTGATGTTGTGGTCGCTGGTTATCGTCGTTCCGAGGTAGACAAAATCCTTAACCATCTTCAAGTTGTAGTCTTCCATTGCAACTGATTGTCCAAGACGCATAAAACTCACTGCGCGGTGGAAAAAGGTACTTTGTTTTATCCTCATTTACCGCTAAGCCCATGAGTTTTGACTGCATCTATCTCTGAAAACGCCAATATCAACGGCATATGCAAGTACCATTATATCTTTGAAAGATAATGCCCGATCTGTTGGCATTTGGGTATATACTACATCAGTAGATGAAAGAACTTTCTGTTTTCGGCAGCTCAGCTATTTTCGTGTCACATGTTTCTGTCAAACATGTTCAGTTTGGTCTATAATTTAACCATAAATTGACTTACAAACGAACAAAACTGGCACATTGTTGCATTTTATGATCAAAATCGATGCCACTTTTTTATTGAAAAATTGTGTTCAGCGACGAAGCTCATATCTGGTTGAATGGATACATGAACAAACTAAATTGAGGTGTTTGGTGTAAAGAAGAGCAGCCTGAAACATTGCAAGAATTGCCAAAGCATCCTGTTTAGTGGGGATTATGGGACGGTGGCATCATTGGACCGTACTTTTTATACTCTGTACCGTAGAGTACTATATGTTTGTGCAAAAGTATGTAACAGCCAGAAGAAAGCATCTCCGACGACCCCATAAAGTATATATATTCTTGATCAGCATCAACAGCCGAGTCGATATAGCCATGTCCGTTTGTCCGTATGAACGCACAGATCTCAGAGATAGTAAGAGATATAGCCCCCCCCCCCGCAATTTAGTAAAAACGTCATATCTCCCACAGTTTAAGAGATAGATGGTTCGTTTCTTCCAGACATATTTAGTAATCAGGATAACTTATCGATCCGCCAAAGAAATGGTGAAGATCGGCTGAACGGTTGTCGAGTTATGATCAAAAGACTGGTCGCTGCTGCAGCGCTGCTTTCAGCTGCTACTGCAGCATTAAAACAAGAAAGAAAGTCGGTCAAGCCCGACTATAACATACTCTGTACCAAGAAAATTTGTCTTTTGATCATAACTCGAAAACCGTTCATCCGATCTTCTTCATTCCTTTGGCGGATCGATAAGTTATCCTAATAACTAAATAGGTCCAGAAGGAACAAGCCATCTATCTTCAAAACTGTGGGAGATATGACGTTTTTTCTAAATTGCGGGGGCGGGAGGGGGCGTGGCCAAAATTGAAAATAAACTTGATCTGCCTGCAGACATAAGAAGCATATGTCCCATACATGTCAAACCTCTATCTCTTACCATCTCTGAGATCTGTGCGTTCATACGGACAGACGGACAGACGGACAGACGGACGGACGGACAGACGGACAGACGGACATGGCTATATCGACTCGGCTGTTGATGCTGATCAAGAATATATATACTTTATGGGGTCGGAGATGCTTACTTCTGGATGTTACATACTTTTGCACAAACTTATAATACTCTATGTACCTACGGTACAGAGTATAATTAATGCTGAGCGTATAATTTCGTTGGTACTGAGTATGTTACAGTCGGGCTTGACCGACTTTCTTTCTTGTTTTTGTCCAAAATGCAAGAGCTGCACTTGGCTGACATGTGGTTTCAACAAGACGGTGCCACAAGCCACAATGGCCCAATTAAGAGGCGAAAGTTGCTTAAAAGTCAACCTTTTACAAATAGAAATCCAAGTCTATGCAAGTACTTTACGCTGATGATTGCAAATACATTAAATTTAGATGATTTGGGGGAAAAAACCCCCCCCCCCCCCCCCACACTGCCCCGTACACATATGTAAATATGTGACTTTTGATTATGTTGTCCGATGATATCTTTAATATGTCTACTGACAGCTTCTTTTTTACCCACCCTCTCTCCGGCTCTCACTTTCCCTCTACTAAAATTGAATGCATTTTCAACAGCCATCGCTTGACTGGACTTTGTGTAGTAGTTATGGGCCGGCCGGTTGTCGTCGTCGTCGTCGTCGTAGTTGTCGTTGTCCACCCCCCCACTCCCCTCTGCACAAAGTTCAAGTGCATTCAACTGGCACAGAGACTGTGTGCCGCACATTTTGATTAAAACTTTTGGTGTTCCGTCACCCCAAAAACCCTTGGCAGTCACAGTTCGGAGAGGCCTGCCTCATGGCATGCAAATCGAGGGACCCCGCTCCCCCCAAGGGTCGAGCTCTTATGGCGCATTTATTGCTTGTTATTTAAGATTTATATTTGAATATCTTTGAAGCGACCAATTCCTAAGTACTCCAGCTGCAGCTTCTGCAGTACAACTTCTGCTTAAGCTTTTGACTGACGCTAGACAAACGCGCCCAACTTTGTCGTCCTGGCCGAGCAGGGCTCGGTGCGCGCCCGGAGAAGGGCAATTTGCTGCCAGACAGTTGGACAGACGGTGTCGAGTAGCGGCTGAGTCTCTCCGCGGCACAAGTTTGGCGCACAAGATCAAGTTTAAATTTCATTTTAATTTAATAAGACGACGCCGTCGCCCGGCGTCGCTCCTGCACAATAATTTATCGCGCTTAAATGGCGACAAAATGTGCGCTCTTATTGCGTTCTTAACAAATTTATTTTGCGTACGTGTCAACGCGTCTTGTTCAAGGCAACTCAAGTCGAAGTCAAGTCAGTGACATGTCTGAGGGTTGGGACGTCTGCAGAGTGTCTCTTGTCTTGCTCCCTTTTGGTTTGCTCAATTTATGGCACATAAATATTAGAGCGCAAAGCTTGTTCCAACTATTTAATTACTTCAGGTGTTTTGTAGCAGGGGAATGGAGGAGGAGGAGCTTCAAGTCGAGCTCTGGTACGTAATAGTTTTACGTACTGTAAACAATATTAAAAACGCTACGCTGAACAGTTGTAATGGGAGGGAGGGGTGGGGGGTGCTCGTAAAGCCCAGCAGCCGGTAATGAGTGCTTAATTAAATGTCCTTATGCATAAGAAGGCAACACGCTTTTTATGACCACTTAACTGTACAACTTACGATAGTACCTACAAAGCAATGTTCCGTTCTAGAGATGAGCACGTGCTGGCGTGTTGATCGAAAAGGGGGTGGGGAGGATTTCATTTCGTCAACTGACTTGAGGCAGAGCAGCTTTTGGTTTACCAAGCAGGTTGATGGTGCTATTATTGGTTGATTATATCGATTTACTTTATACTCTAGGCGCCCAATTGTTTTTATAAAGCACCCAGATAGAGTATTTCTTCATGACTTTTAAGAAAATAACCCTCAATACTCTCGAAAAACAATCTAAATTCATGCTTTATGCATATGAACTAGAGCCCTGCATGAGTGGAATCAAAGTGCCCTTTGATTCATGTTTAAAAACAAGAAAGAAAGTCGGTCAAGCCCGACTATAACATACTCTGTACCAAAAAAATTATACGCTCAGCATAAATGTTGATGCTGCAGTAGCAGCGAACAGTCTTTTGATCATAACTCGAAAACCGTTCATCCGATCTTCTCCATTCCTTTGGTGGATCGATAAGTTATTCTAATAACTAAATATCCAGAAGGAACCAGCCATCTATCTTCAAAACTGTGGGAGATATGAAGTTTTTTCTAAATTGCGGGGGCGTGGCCAATATTGAAAATAAACTTAATCTGCCTGCAGACATAAGAAGCATATGTCCCATACATGTCAAACCTCTATCTCTTACCATCTCTGAGATCTGTGCGTGCATACGGACAGACGGACGGACAGACGGACGGACAGACGGACATGGCTATATCGACTCGGCTGTTGATGCTGATCAAGAATATATATACTTTATGGGGTCGGAGATGCTTCCTTCTGCCTGTTACATACTTTTGCACAAACTTATAATACTCTGTGTACCTACGGTACAGAGTATAAAAAAGGTTCAAGTAAATCAAGTCTGAAAATATTTTGATTCGAGTTAGTCAGCTCAAATTTATAATGACTCCAAACAGATCAAGCACCAAACAGATCAAGCTCCAATCGGTGCTCCAGTGGTTCATTAGTTCATATCAAGTCAAAAATCAAGTCAACACAAAAAAAGTTTGTTACTATATTTCCATATTTTCTTCCTCGAAGAACGAAAAACAAGTCCAGAAACTTATGACATTAAGGCTCTGAGCTGTTTGATCTATTCATATTGACATTGAACCCTATGAGCTATTAGAGTTGAGCATGAGCTGAGCTGAGCTGAACTATTTCAAACAGATCATATAGCTCATGCCTCATGTCATGAGCTAAAATTCAATGAGCCAATAATTTTGTGAACTATGACTAGAAATTCATAGATAGATTAAATCAGTAAGAAAGTCAAGGGGAACTTCGATTCATCTCATGCAGTGCTCTAATATGAACCTTACTTAAAGGTTAGGAATTGTGTGTTCTAAATGTAAGGTCAAAAATTCCTCTAAATTTTTAGAATTTGTATCCCCACAAAGGAATACCTTGTATATTATGGTATTGTGTTGAAGTTCTTCTTTCTGAAAAACTCTTAATATGGTTTATTTTAAAAATCACCTCACCTTACTGGGACTCGAGCTCGGGTCATTCGGTATTTAAACACTAAAGACATGACGTCTTAACGTCATTGTCGATAAGCGCAATTTGGTGTCAAGTTACCCTAAAGGGTGAAGTTATTTTAGTCATTTTATTGTTGAGGAAATAGTCACCTAAATATAAGGTCACTTTTCCTTAACGTTCGTAATGTCAGTTTAAGCTTTGAGTTAACAACAATCCGCGTGGTTCAGGTGTTAGAACGATGACCTAGAACGTGAAGATTGTTAGTTCGAATTCCACTTAAGGTGCAAACAATTTTTATTTCATTTACATTTTTTTTTTCTTTTCTTGTGAATTTTTTTTTTTTTTTTAGAATTTTTGACTTTAAATTGAAAATATGTCACATACTATAGTGGTGCTTTGTACAATCGGGTGGTCCAAGTGCTTTGTTAGTAAATAAAGTTTTATTTAAAAGAAGAACAAGAAAAAAAAAAAAAGTTTATAATATGCCTGCAGTGGGTCTCGAGAACCCACAACTTCCACGTACCAAGGCCATGTTCTAACATCTGAGCCACGCGGCTTCTTTCTAGCTTAAAGCTTAAGCTAACACTGATTCAACTGTCTTTTCAAACGTTGAGGATCCACTTAAACTTTATTCTCTCTCTTCTCTTTTCTCGAAGTGTTGGGGAAATTTAAGATATTCCCAAACAAAACTAAAGAATTCCCCAAAAGACATATCGATGTAAGCAAAATGGACAGAACTTCTTACTCGCCTTTAGCTTGATATGCCGTCAGAGTTGGTATTAGTATGGTTTTTTTGCAGTATTTGTCGCAGTGTAATTATACCGGGTCTGCGATGGATGTTCGGGGTCGAAAGCCTTACTGATACCGTGCTTATAAGCGGTCTTAGACGCTTGACAGTACCTTACATGTCATGGATAGGAGACTGCTTCCAAGGTAATTGGCGACAACTGCAGGGCACTGATTCTAATCTTCGGGCATGCTCTTGACCAAACGTATTCTGCTTAGGAATTGGCAAAGAGGCAGGAGTATTTTATTGGCATTTTACCATCATGAGCCAGTCCGGTAGGTCTATCTCTATGTCATCGGCTGTGCTACTTCCAGTGAGAGCGGCTTTGTATTCGACAACGCTCACGTTAGCTAGCAGCCTTTGAGTATGCAACGCTCAGTTAGGGGGGAACCTGGGCATTTAAAGACAGGTAACTCCATGACCCAGCGGGACACTGGATAACTGCGTCGTCGACTCCCACCTCCTCGTGAGTAGATCACAGTAAAAGCGCTTCTTCTGTGCCCCACCAAGATACATATATAGTTCTGAAATAGAGGCCTGCAGCACGTTTTTCTAGGTTAGGTTAGCAATTAGCTGGGGAGGGGGTAGTGGGAATTGACGGTCAGGTTCTGCGCAATCTCTCTACTTAAACCATTTTGAGAAGTCCACAAAAAGGAGCCTGGTCTTCTAGGAGCACATTTGTCAGGTCTTCAAAGAATGGTTTACTCAGGTGCTAAGAAGTGCAGGGCAGTCCCTTAGAAGGTGTTGTATGCCTTCTACTTTCTCCTCAAGCGCAGCCTGGTGGCCATTTGACCGATGGTACAGTGCCCCGTTATGACTCCTAGCATAGTTCTTATTCTGTTCCGGCTAAAGTGTTGGAGTTGGAAAGCTGTTTTGGGTGAGTTTCGTGGCCGTTCTGCCCTAGCTCTGGCCCTACACTGCATCGCTGAACCGTTCCTTGACCAGGCACCCAGACGAGGGTGATGGAGTGCTGTTGGATTTGGTTAAGTGCTGTCGCCATGCTAGGTAACTTCTTGTGGCTTTGATGGCGACCAAGCTTGAAATGTTCCTTGGTGTTTCATCCAAGGTGTATTTATATCAATTTAGCCGTCTGCCAGACAGCTACACCACGCTACAACAGACGGAAGGAGAGCTGTGTCGCTAGTTCTTCGAAGAAGATACCTGGCCCTGTGCCTTCTTCCGGTTTCCAGAACCGTCTGTTTAGATGGAAAGCTCCTTCTACCTGATGGTAGCGTCTTGCTTCCATTCCTCTCTCTCCGGGAATCGTGTTCCAAAGTTGTCGTTCCATTTGTGAAATGGTTTGCTGTAGTCACTTCCCTTTGCCTCTGCTGTGGCCTGAAGTGTAGATGCCTTAAGAAGTTTCAGTTCCCGGAGTCTTACTGCGCTTGTCGATGCTTCCTACTTCAGGAAAGTGTACTCTACTGGCTGCCTTCAGGGCAGCCTGGGGTAGTGAATCGCAGGGATCCTGTAATGCCCAGGCAAGCTGCTCTTTGTAGCTTCTGGAGGTTGTTTTGGTTGGGAATTGGTGTTGCAATGGTATACGGTTGCAGTCTCCACTTCCCACCAAAGAAGAGTTGCTCCTTCAAGAGAGTTGTGAGTCAAGAATGAAGCCCAGTTAGTTCGCCCTGTCTGCTATTCCTCTGCCTGCACCAGCAGCACCGTGACTCGGCGACTTAATAGACCACGCGCTCATCTCTAACGTTTGAATGTATGTACTTCCACCTTCAGACTAACGTACTCATCATCAAAGCAGCTTCTGCTCGATAAACACAAGAAGGTTGGCAAAGGCAAGTCAACAGCTGCTAAGTACTACCCTTTAGGCTTTACCGACATCCCCCCAACCCCAACCCCAACCCCAACCCCAACCCCAACCCCAACCCCCACTTCCTGCTGCCTCCTTTGCATTGCACTTAAAAGTGCTAGAGCCTAATGAGGCAGATTGCGATTGCGGCATGAAAAAGTGCGTAAAAAGCCAGCCGAAAAAAAAGGGAAAATTAGCATGGGCAACAAAACAGACGGCTGTTAAGAAGTTTTCACCACTGGGGTTATCTCGTAAACTGTCCTTGGAAACCCCCACAGCTGACGTTTATTTGACTGCAGCTAAACGTGACGAGAGAGAAGTGGGTGGGTTGGCTGGCAACTTCTAGTTTCGACCAACTGCAGAGCAGGTACACCCTTGAGTTTTTGGCAGAAATAGGTGGAAACAGCTGGTCAGAGCCACAGCCACACCCACACACCCTACCAGTAGCTCGCTCGTTTGTCATTATGATTTGCCTTTAATGGAATGCAACGAATTTGTAACAAATTGTGCGCGTAAATCTTGTCAATCCACTAAAGAAAAGGGTCGCTGGCTGGCTTAGCCTCTTAGTTGGCTACGAGGGGAAAGTTGGGGGCGGCAGGTTAATTTTGTTGCTGGGGTGGGTGTCTGAAGTCGAGTGCGTGACACATTTTTATGATTATAAAGTTTTACCTACGCTCTACTTTGTCAATAGAAAGCTAGAGAGAGAGGTAGAGAGAGTGGGGGGGATGGTTGCATATACATTTTATTGTTGTGCTACGCAAAAGTTTTTGCTCGTTGCCTGCCGGGGAATATTTATACAACTTGGCTTGTTTAACTTGCACTAATTAAGTTTGCTCTGCCACACTTGAATGCTCCAACTGGGTAGCCGAGCCACAGGAAATAGCGGGAGGCATACTTGTATGGCAGTGGCACAGCATACAACAGATCAAGTTAAGTTCCTGGTGGAGTGCGGGACCTTCTTAAAGTTGCACTAATTTAGTGATTCTCTGACCACCTCTTTCTTGTACAGCCAACCAAAGTGATGGACGGATGAGCAGTTGGGTGGGTTTTTGGGGTAAAGCGTCGATGTTTTTCTGAGGGGTTCTGCAGCCAACTACTCGATAATTTATAGCACTTTGCCTGTCAACACACACACAGCTCAAGTGCACAATACCAGAGACAGACCGACCGACAGACAGACAGACAATCACGCCCCACATGCATTATGTATACACCCATGCGTGCCGTATCCTAAACCTACCTCCCACCCACCCCCTCCCAGCTGGAGGAGCCGAGCCTGCTGTGCCCCTGACACCCAAGCACCAAAGCTCTGCTACCGCTTCAATGTCTGGGACATCAAAATTTAATGTCTTTGGCAGCAAAATAGTTTGCAGGCATTTTTAAGCCATCCGGAAACAATGGCATAGGTGGCTCCGCCCACCCACTGAGCCGGTGAGTTATAGGCCCTGGCTTGGGTAACGCCCGGGGGGCTGGGAGCGGAGGCAGCGGCAGCTAAGCTATCGGTGTTGACATAATGTAAATTTGATTAATTTGTCTATCCACCAGTTGGGCTACCTGCCGTCCCGCCCCCCATTCCCATCCCCATCCCCATCCCCATCCCATTCGCATTCTAATTAAGTGTAGTGACACAGCCCATCTAATCCATACACCAGCCTGACAGCCTGAAAGCTGTTCACACCAGTTGTCAGGGCGCAGGCTTAAATGATGGCGATTAAATTGGCTAAATGAGGGAAGATGCAAAGATTTGTTGGGCTTGTCATAAACATTCATGAACTCATTTATATGGGCACAAAACTGTTTGTCCGTATTGCATGGTCGGGCAGTTGGCATGAATGGTGAGTTATAAGCTAAGAAATTATAGAAAAGTCTAGTCTAGTCTCTACAGGTTTCCAATCCCCGAACTCCAATTGACAATTTATTTTCGTCCCTATCTCGCCTCACAGTTGAATAGCAGTTCCGTTCCGATGTCAATCAGGAATGAGTCGATTGAGCTTTGTCCGTCCGTCTGTCTGTTTCTAGGCAAACTAGTCTCTCAGTTTTGAAGCTATCGAGCTGAAGTTTGGCACAGGCTTTCTTCTTTTAGCTGCACGCTACTAATATGTCGCAACCGAGCGGTTGGGATGACTATATCTTATAACTCCCATAGGAACAATCGGTGGGAAACCAAGCTTTAGTATGAAAAACTTTTTTCTTTTCAATGGAATCGTTTTCAAACTTTGTATTCCTAAGTTTTCTATGCTTTTTTATAACTCTGCCAAGTTTGATGAAAATCGGACAACTATATGGTATAGCTGCCATACAAAAGATAGGTCTGAAAAACAGTCTTGGTTGGAAAAACTTTTTTGTTTTTAATGCTAGCATCCTTCAATTATTGTATTTGTTTGTTTCACATGCTTTCACCTTATTCTGCAAATTTTTGTTCAAATCGGTTGACTATATCATATAGCTACCATAGGAACGATCGGTCGGAAAATGGGGTAAAGATTAATTTTTGAAAATATTTAAGCGAGCACTTCGGCACAGACGAAGCTAGCTTAGCTTTCTCGTTTTAAATTGTAATTACTTTTACAATTACTTGATTAATTGTATTTGTAATGATGCATTATTGAGTAATTGTGCTTGAAAAGTTGAATTATTCATGTAATTGTCGGTGAAAATTATGATTTTTATACCCTTGTTTTATACCCCTTGGTCAGATGTTTATAACGTATAGAAGGAAACATCTACAATATATATTCATGATCGGCAAGACGAGCAGAGTTGATTTAGCCTTGTCCGCCTGTTTCTATGCCATCTCCTTCGTCAGTTTGAAAGCTATCTAAACCAAACTTTGCACGTAGTCTATAAGTACATATACACTGCACATATGTCGGCACCGGCCGGATCGGATGACTATAGCATATAGTTGCCATTAGAACAATCGATCGAAAAACAATAAAGAAAGTCGGTCAAGCCCGACTATAACATACTCTGTACCAAGAAAATTTGTCTTTTGATTATAACTCGAAAACCGTTCATCCGATCTTCTTCATTTCTTTGGCGGATCGATAAGTTATCCTAATAACTAAATATGTCCAGAAGGAACAAGCCATCTATCTTCAAAACTGTGGGAGATATGACGTTTTTTCTAAATTGCGGGGGCGGGAGGGGGCGTGGCCAAAATTTAAAATAAACTTGATCTGCCTGCAGACATAAGAAGCATATGTCCCATACATGTCAAACCTCTATCTCTTACCATCTCTGAGATCTGTGCGTTCATACGGACAGACAGACGGACGGACGGACAGACGGACAGACGGACATGGCTATATCGACTCGGCTGTTGATGCTGATCAAGAATATATATACTTTATGGGGTCGGAGATGCTTACTTCTGGATGTTACATACTTTTGCACAAACTTATAATACTCTATGTACCTTCGGTACAGAGTATAACTAGTCCTAGTGAGAAAAACTTTTTTATTTTTAATGCGAACGTCTCCAAACTCCGTATCTACTATTTTTCTATACTTCTCCATGATTCTGCCAAGTTTGGTCGAAGTCGGACATCAATATAGTATAGCTGCCATACAAAAGTAGGGTTAGAAAAATAGTCTTAGTAAGAAAAACTTTTTTGTTTTCAATGTAAACCTCTTTAAAATCAACATACATTTTTTTTATAAGCTTTTACACAATTGTACAAAGTTTTGTCAAAATCGGCTGACTATAACATATAGCTGCCATAGGAACGATCGGTGGAGAAACTAACTTTAGTGAGAAAACCTGTTTTATTTTTCAAAGAAAACGCCTCCAAACTTTGTATTTCTTAGTTTGCTATGCTTTTCCTTAATTCTACCAAGTTTGGTCAAAATCGGACATCTATATAGTATAGCTGTCATACGAAAGTAGAGTCAGAAAAGTAGTCTTGGTGAAAAAAACTTGTATGTTTTCAGTGGAAATGTTCATCAAATTAGTTATACAGAATATACAAACTTCGGCAGGGAAGAAGTTAACTTTCCTCTATTTTTGATCCTATTATTCGGTTACTCAATGGCTACAAATCGTAGAAGAAGCTATATGAAATGGCTGCCCTGTGCCTTCCAGTATCTCCAGTGCAAAGTCTCAATACTTGGGTGTCGAGTAGAGCCACAAGAACCACATTTTGTAGTGGATTCAGGTCCCCCCAATAAAAAAAAAGTTCAATATCTCCTAAATTTTTTAAGATATCGAGCTCAGATTTTGCAGTGTAGTGTATGTGGCCAATATCTACAATCTCACAAATTTCCATAAAGATCGCATAATAAGTGGCAGAGTTAAAAAAACGTTGCATACTTATCTGAACCGCATGAGATTGTTAAACACTAATTGCCCTGAGTAACGGGTGTTTCGAAGTCGGGCAGGGCCGACTTTAAGTTATGCCTTGTAAGCTGGAACGTCTCTTCTTGTTTTATTCCAATCTCTATGTCCCAGGGCATCAACTACTTCTCTCCAGCGAACTCTGCTGTTAGCCGTCGCTTTTATTTCTTCCCAATTTTTCCTGGTGCTTTTCGCCTCTCTTCCGACCGGCCTCCTCCTCCAAGTTTCTTTGGGTCTGCCGGGTGCACGGCCGAGTCTGTCCAACTTCATTTCATTCTGCGTATTATATGCGACTCAGACAGCGGTTTAGGCAGTAGTTCATCTTTGGAAACCATATTGTTGGCCCCAAAATAGATGGATCATCATCATCCAGGTGCAGATCAACTCTGCGCCCAGTACAAAGGCAGACCACACGCCACTGGAATTTAATCAATGTAAAAGAGTTTCGTTCTGCCCGGATGCAAATTTGATTTATTAATTTCCTTGAAAATTGTCTTAGTCCTGATTATTTGTGCTCTCGCCGAGAGTAATTGAATAGAAAGCCAAGTTTTAATCCCTTTGACTCTCTACCACCCCCCGCCCGCTTTAGCTTACCGTAAATGCCAGCACACGGATGTCTTTTGTAATGCTCCCGGTGGCGCCGCACCCTCGGAAGGTAGCCGCCTGGCTGGACCCTGTGTGCCCAAAGAGAAACGCTGCGATGGCTATCTGGATTGCCGTACGGGACGCGATGAGGATGGCTGCAATGGTGTGGCCTGTCGTTTGGATCAATTTCGCTGCGCCAGCGGACACAAGTGCATCGATGCGGCTCTGAAGTGTAATCATCGGGATGACTGTGGCGACAATTCGGACGAACAGGGTTGCAGTAAGTGTGACAAAAGCATAGTCGGCTGGGTCGGGGCCTAACCTTTATTGGACATTCATTTACAGACTTTCCACCCTGCCATCATGCCCAGTTCCGGTGCACGAATGCCCTGTGCATACCGTATAACTTTCATTGCGATGGCTATCATGACTGTGCCGATGAGAGTGATGAGGCCAACTGTACGGCCATTGCCTGTCCGGACAACAAGTTCCTGTGCCCACGCGGCGGTGTTAATGGGGCACCCAAATGTATACTCAAGTCGCAGCTGTGCGATGGTAAACGCGACTGCGAGGATGGCAGCGATGAGGAGACCAATTGCTGTGAGTATTTAGTGAAAGAAATTAAACCTATCGATGCCTCAAAGTACCGCAACACTAAGTGCACCGCTTACCACCGCTTTTCCTTATGGTTGAAGTGCGGCGGTGGGCTGCAAAACAATATTTAAGTGCTGTTCAAGCCTGTGGTGTTGAAATCTGGAATGCAAACCGTTTCTATATACAGATAAACTGGTGACAAAAAGCTTAGAACACTAATAAAAAAACTATTGAAGGAAAAAAAAAAAAAAACTGGTTCGGTTCAGTGGTTCACACAGTTTTTGAACCTCAGGTTCGGTCTACTACATGGTTTTTGCGGCCCATGGTTCATTTTTAACGTTCATTTTGCGTGATCTTCCCCTCAATCTGAATTTTTTCCATAACTTTCAAAGTTAACGCAGTCCGGAACATGCCAAAAACCCCATTTGTGTTCTTGGAGCAACCGAAATTCCAACCTTGAAACTATCCTCCTAAGATATGAACATGTGTTACATACATGAGGAGTTTGATCATTAACTTAAAACCCATCTTCTTTCACTTCCAGCCATTGCCTCTTGTCCCGCTCTGAGTTGTGAATTCAAGTGTGGTCCCTCCCTCACCGGCGGTGTCTGCTATTGCCGTCCCGGTCAGTCGTTGGCCAGCGACAATCGCACCTGTGTGGATCTGGATGAGTGTGCCGAATGGGGTCACTGTGATCAACTGTGCACCAATACACCCGGCTCGTATAGCTGTCAGTGTGCCCAGGGCTATACGCTGATCAATGAATCCAAGTGCATAGCACCCGATGCCAATAATCTGCAATTGATCTTTGCCCATGATCGTGCCATAATGCGTATGTATGCCCACGGCAGTGATCCCAAGGTGTTGGCCAATGCCACCGCTGCAGCGGGTGTGGCCTTTCACTATGCACGCAATACCCTGTACTGGTCGGACATTAAGACACGCAAAGTGCAATCCCTGCCCCTGGATGTGTTTAACAGTGCAGTGGCTCCACTGGATCAGACTTTGCCGGGGACTTGGGCGCCCGTGGCCTTGGCCGTCGACTGGGTGGGCGATAAGATATATGTGGCCGATTTGGTGGGACAAAAGATTGATGTGTTTGAGCTTAGTGGTCACTGGCATGCAGTGGTCTTGGGCTCCAATCTCACTAGCCCCGCTGACTTGGCCTTGGATCCCACGGCGGGTCTGATGTTTGTCGCCGATGGTGGACAAGTTCTGCGCGCCCATATGGACGGTACTCATGCACGTTCGATTGTATCCGAGGCTGCTTACAAAGCCAGTGGTGTTACCGTGGACATCATAGCGAAGCGTGTGTTCTGGTGTGACTCTCTGCTGGACTACATTGAATCCGTGGACTATGAGGGTACGCATCGTGTGATGGTTTTGAGGGGACAACAAGTGCCCAGTCCCTCGCGATTGGCTTTGTTCGAGAATCGCATTTACTGGACAGATGCCACCAAGCAAGGCATCATGTCGGTGGACAAATTCGAAGGCCCCAGCTCCATACAGGTGACCTACAAGGCCAAGGATATACGCGAACCCAAGGGAATTATAGCCGTGCATGCACTGAGTCAGCCGCGCGTCTCGAATCCCTGCGGCAACAACAATGGTGGCTGCAATCACATGTGCATAGTGACCGCTGTGAAGGGTGCTCCCACCGGTCTGGGCTATCGCTGTGCCTGCCACACCGGCTATCAGCTGCAGACGGATCTGAAGAATTGTAAATTGGTACGCGAATTCCTGATGTACTCGCAGCAGCGTTTCATCAAGGGCAAAGTCTTGGAGCCGGTTATCGAGGGATTCAGTGATGCCATACTGCCGGTGGTCTCGCGTCGTGCACGCTTCGTGGGCCTGGACTTTGATGCACGGGATGAGTTTATCTATTACTCAGATGTGCTGCAGGATGTAATCTACCGTGTGCATCGTAACGGTACTGGACGTGAGATAGTGTTGGCCTCCCAGAATGAGGGGGTCGAGGGTCTGGCCGTCGATTGGGCCTCCAAAAATCTGTACTACATTGACTCACGCAAGGGCACGCTCAATGTGCTCTCCACACGTAATGTGACCCATCGCCGTACACTGCTCAAGAATCTGAAACGTCCACGTGCCATTGTGGTGCATCCCAATCGTGGTTACATCTTTTTCTCGGAATGGGATCGTCCGGCGAATATAACACGTGCCAATACCGATGGTACGGGTCTGGTTGTCTTCCGCAACGTCACCCTGGGCTGGCCCAATGGCTTGTCCATTGATTTCAAAGAG
The DNA here is from genome assembly GCA_035044985.1 of Lordiphosa fenestrarum. Classification (NCBI taxonomy): domain Eukaryota; kingdom Metazoa; phylum Arthropoda; class Insecta; order Diptera; family Drosophilidae; genus Lordiphosa; species Lordiphosa fenestrarum. The sequence goes on from JAWNNO010004426.1 coordinate 1,093,469, forward strand.
GATCGCGTCTATTGGTGTGACGCCCTGCTCGATCATGTGCAACATGCCAATCTCGATGGTACCGATATTAAGACGGTCAATTCACGTCTAGTGCGTCATCCCTTCTCCATAGTCATACACAACGATTGGATGTACATAACCGATTGGCGGCTGGATGCCATCATACGTTTGCACAAGCTGACGGGTGAACAGGAGGAAATGATGGTGCGTGAACCGCAAACGAATCGTTTGTATGGCGTCAAGGTGTACAGTCATGAGGTGCAGCGTATAGCCGAGACACAGCCGTGTCATTTGAACAACGGAGGATGCCAGAAAATATGCTTTGCGGTACCCATTAATAGCACCACGTCCGAGGGACGTCTGCAGGCACGCTGCAGTTGTCCCTACGGCGAACGTTTGGCCGAAGATCAAATGAGCTGTATACCCGATCCCAGTGCTGAACCACCGGTACAACCGTGTCCCAATTCTTGGGACTTCACCTGTAACAATCAGCGTTGTATACCCAAATCTTGGGTATGCGATGGCGATGACGATTGCCTGGATAACAGCGATGAGGAACAGAATTGTACAAGTAAGTGGAAAATTATGATTTTTATAAAATTGTTCAGATGTAAAGAAGGAAGCTTCTATGACTACCTAAAGATTATATATTCTTGATCAGCACGACGAGCTGACTAGCCATGTCCGTCTGTCCCTCAAATATACAATGTTATAAAAAAAAAAAAAAAAAAAAAATTGTCCGTCTATGCTATCTCCTCCTTCAGATTGAAAGCTGTCTTCACCAAACTTTGACAGAAGTCTTTAAGTACAGAAACACTGCACATTTGTCGAAACCGGTCGGATCGGATTGCTATAGCATACACCTGTCATAGGAACGATCGGTCGAAAAACTAGTTGTAGTAAGAAAAACTTATTTGTTTTAAACTTCTCTCGTCTTCAAACTTTCCAGCTCTTAATATTATTTTAGTTGTAGGTTGCAATCTCCCACTTAGGGCACGTGTGGACCACTAGAGTGGTGTTCAGTACTTAACCATTGTATGGACAGCATATACTTTAGTAGAGCTGGGATCTGTATGTCGGATACCTTCGATAGGCTGGGTAGGAGTGGTTTGACCAAGAAATCTAAGCCTCCTCCTTCTTAAGGCGGGGCTGTATCGTTACCACCTCTTCCTCAAATCTGCAAATAGGCTTACTGCATGTCTACCAGAAGTCATATGGATTCCCTTCTGTAACGTAAGAGTATATTAGTACGCATAAGGTCAACTACTGATTTTGTAAACACACAGAAGGAAAGGTTTTTTCAACGCTCCGTAGCTAGGCGCAGTGTTTCGGACTTTTATGGAAGCTTATGGGTTGCCATGGGCATCGCTATTGTGCTCTTCTCTGAAAGGAGCTCGGTGGTTGTGCCTAGTGTGTCCCCAGAATCATTTCCATATATGATCCGGTGACCAGGTACCCGTACTTAAAGTGCATACTGAAGTGTCGGCCAATCTCGTTCAAGGCTAGGCAGTTTTCAGTAAGGGTTTCCGATAATTCCAATCAAGTCCGAGTACATTAATACGTTTCCTACTACCTTTACTGTGAGTGTACTAAGCTAAGTGCCAGCTACCTCGATGGCTACCACCTCCACTTGGCATACACTACAGTAATCAGGAAGACGGAACAATAAACTAAGGTCAAGATAGGGAAAAAAACGCCCTCTTCTACGTTTTCATCAAGCTAAGAACGATCCTTCTAGATATTGATGGCATTGGCTCTGCTGTGTGGAAGGTTGTCCCACTCCTTTCGGTATAATTGTTTTGTATTTAACGGTAAACCCGCTTGGTTATTGACTACGGTGGAGTGCCCCGTACTACCCCCGTTCCAGGATGATCCGTTCTCTTAGTCTTTACTTAGGGTTTCAGGGTTTTTGGTCGAAGGTTTTGGTTCGAACCTTGGGTCAGCCCATGCTTTACCTAAGATAATATGGTAATCGATCTAAAAACGACATAAACAGCAAGGGGTTGAGTCGATTTTGGGTTGTGATGCTGGATACAGACCTGAACAGTAAATTTTACTTTGCGGCTTTCACTCAATTAATTTCATTCACTTTTCGTTTACCTTTCCCCAGAACCCACCTGCGGCTCGAATGAATTCCAATGCAAATCGGGTCGCTGCATTCCATTGAACTTCCGTTGTGATCAGGAGAACGATTGTGGCGATAATTCGGATGAGCTGGACTGTGGCAATGTCACCTGTGGCACTTCACAATTCGCCTGCGCCAATGGACGCTGCATACCGAACATGTGGAAATGTGACAGCGAGAATGATTGTGGCGATAGCAGTGATGAGGGTGACTTTTGTGCGGAGAAAACTTGCGCCTATTTCCAGTTCACTTGCCCCCGAACCGGTCATTGTATACCCCAGAGCTGGGTGTGTGACGGTGATGACGATTGCTTCGATAAGCAGGACGAAAAGGATTGTCCGCCCATCAGTTGTCTGGCCAATCAGTTCAAGTGCGCCGATCTGAGGCAATGCGTGGAGGAATCCTACAAATGTGATGGCATACCCGACTGCAACGATGGTAGCGATGAACTGGGCTGTCCCTCCATGGGACCCAATCAGTGCAATATTGAGAAACATTTCCGTTGCAAATCCACCGGCTTTTGTATACCCATAGCTTGGCACTGTGACGGCTCGAACGATTGCTCCGATCATTCCGATGAACAGGAATGTGGACAGATCACTTGTGCACAGAACTTCTTTAAGTGCAACAACACGAATTGCATATTCAAGGCCTACATCTGTGACGGCAAGGATGATTGTGGTGATAATTCCGATGAGGGCACCGAACATGCCTGTGTGCCGCCGCCCTTCAAGTGTCCCCACGGCCAGTGGCAGTGTCCGGGTGTGAGCGAACGTTGCGTGAACATCACCTCGGTGTGCGATGAAACACCCGACTGTCCGAATGGTGCAGATGAGGGACAGGGTTGCGATCTGGCCGAGTGCTTACATCAGACGGGACAGTGTTCGAGTTTCTGTCAAAAGACACCGAATGGTGCGTTGTGTGTTTGCCCACCGGGTTCGGAAATCGGAGAGGATGGCTTCACCTGTGTGGACACCAACGAGTGTGATCCCCCGGGTCTGTGCTCACAACAGTGCACCAATACCAAGGGCTCGTATTTCTGTTCCTGCACCGACGGCTATATACTGGAACCCAATAAGCACAACTGCAAGGCGGTGAATCATAGTGCAGCCTTCTTGATCATATCCAATCGTCATTCCATACTGGTGGCAGATCTCAAGGAGCAGGGACTAGAGCGTGTGCCCATCATAGTGGAGAATGTGGTGGCCACGGCCTCGAACATGCACACGGGTACCATATTCTGGAGTGACATGAAACTGAAGAAAATCTCTCGCCTGGATCGTGGCATGGAACCGCAGGAGATTATAACCACAGGCCTGGACCTGGTGGAGGGACTGGCCTATGATTGGATTGCGCAGAATCTCTACTGGTTGGATAGTAAGCTGAATACCATAGAGGTGTCGGCGGAGAATGGCTCCAATCGCTTGGTACTGGTGCGTGAGAATATCACGCAACCGCGTGGCATGTGCATCGATCCCAGTCCGGAGGCACGCTTTATATTCTGGACCGATTGGGGCGAGAATCCGCGTGTGGAGCGCATAGGCATGGATGGATCTATGCGTAAGACCATCATAAACACCAAGATATACTGGCCGAATGGCTTGACCCTGGATATAGCCACCAAACGAGTTTATTTTGCCGACTCCAAGTTGGATTTCATAGACTTTTGTTACTACAATGGCACCGGACGTCAGCAGGTGCTGGCCAGTAGTCACTATCTGCTGCATCCACACTCCTTGTCACTGTTCGAGGACACCTTATACTGGACGGATCGTCAGCTGAATCGGGTGTTGTCGGCGAACAAGTTCCGTGGCAAAAATCAAACTGTGGTTTCCCATCTCATTAGCCAACCGCTGTCCATACACGTTCATCACGCCTCACTACAGCCCATGTACCCCAATCCCTGTGCCCAGGCCAAGTGTAAGCACTTGTGTCTGCTCAGTCCCAGTGCACCGGATGGCTATGCCTGTAAGTGTAAGCCGGGCTATAAGCTGCTCAGCGAGGGACGTTGCATAGAGGAGGAGAACCCCTTCTTGATGGTCGTTAAGGGTACACAAATAGTTGATCTACCCCTAAATGGAGGCGATGCGCGTGCCGGCGCCTTGGCTCCAGTCATAGGCATAGAAAGCAGCACGGGCTTGGACTTCGATCGCAAGGGAGAGACCCTGTATTGGGTACAAGGACGTGAAGATGATGACGAGAACTGCACCATCTATACCACACCCTATGGCGGTGGCAATAAGACGCTGTTCTTGGGCCAAGACGCGGGCATTGTGGGTGCACCCTATACCATAGCCTTTGACTGGCTGGGACGCAATTTGTATATAGGCAATCGTGTGGCCAGCAATATTGAGGCCGTGCGGGTGGACGGCAAGCAGCGGTATCGCTCGATCATATTGGCCAACAATGGCAGCGTCAATTCCGTGTCCAAACCCAAGCAGTTGGTCTTGGATCCCAGCGAGGGCAAACTGTTTTGGATAGACGAGGAGGTGGTGGTGAAAATAGGACGCGTGGACATGAATGGACAGGATGCACGCGTACTCAGGCAGGATCTGAAGCAGCCCCAAAGTCTGGCGGTGGACATCGAGAAGAAGATGCTGTACTACAGCACCAGTCAGCCGGCTACCATCTGTGCCATGGACTACAATGGTGATGACCATTCCATTATTTTGAGCGAAGAACAGGCCATAGCACGTCCACGTAGCCTGGGTGTGCTGGATCATCGCCTGTACTATCACGATCCCACCTATGAGAAAATAGTGCGAGTGGATTTGCCTCGCGGCGACAACCCCAAGACTATAGTGGACAATGAGCCAGATGTTCGTTCCATGATGATCTATAGGAAGCGTGCCCTGATGCAGCATCCCTGTCAGACGGGCAACGGTGGCTGCAAACAGCTGTGCATACCCGGACCCGGGGCCACGCGTACCTGTGCCTGCGGCATAGGCTATCGCAAGGATCAGGAAATCAATTGTGTGGCCTATAAGACCTTCGCGGTGGTCTCACAGCTGGACATGATACGTGGCTACAGCCTGAGTGACAGTTCGGAGGCCATGGTGCCCATAAGTGGACCCGGACATCATATCCTACATGTGGATGTCATGTATCGTGAGCAATGGATCTATTGGGCCGAGTTCAATCGTGGCTACTGGAATGGCATATTCAGAATACGACCCAATGGTACGGACCTGCAGCATGTGATCAAGGATGGCATTGGTAGCAATGGCATACGTGGTCTAACCATTGACTGGGTGGCCGGTAATATGTACTTCACCAATGTGTATCCGCATGAGAACTATGTGGAGGTCAGCTGGTTGGATGGCAGTAATCGTAAGGTCCTGGTCAAGACCACCAATGATGCGCCACGTGAGTTGGCCGTGAATCCCATCAAACGTTTGCTCTACTGGATAGATTATGGACAACACCCGAGAATAGGCAAGGCCCTGCTCGATGGCAGCAAGTGGACTCCGCTGGTCACCTCGGGTATATCACTGCCACGCGACCTGACCATAGACATGCAGACGCATGATGTCTACTGGGTGGACTCCAAGTTGGATACCATACAGAAAATCGCCTACAATGGTGTCAATCGTAAGATCATACGTCGCGGCCTGCCCAATCCCATGGGCATAGCCATACACCTGAATGATGTCTACTGGGTGGATCGAAATCTGTTGACCGTGTTCAAGGCGTCCAAGTTTTATGGCAATGGCAATGAAACGGAGGTGAATAAGGTGCGCACCAATCTGGAGAAACTGAGGGACATAGCCATCTACAATGTCAACAATCAGCCGCAAGATGATACCAATCCGTGTGCTCATTTGGGTAACGGTGGCTGTGATCAGTTGTGCTTCAGTTTTCCACCCGATGTGTCCGGCACTTCGGGTCGTAGCTTCCGCTGTGAGTGCGCCACCGGAAAGTTGGGCACGGATGATCGCAAGTGTGAGTCGGTGAATGAGTATTTGGTGTTTGCCACACGCACGGAGATACGTGCAGTCAATCTGGATCCCCATTCCACAGAGGTGCCCTTTACGCCGCTAACCAATCTCACCAATGTGGTGGGCCTGGACTTTGATTTCGCTGACAATCGCCTGCTGTACACCCAAATCAGACCCTGGGCCAAGATAGCCTACACCAAGGCGAATAAGCCCAGCTACGCGGACATACAGGTGGTCCTCAACAAGGGCATCAATCCCGAGGGCATTGCCTATGACTGGACTCAGCAAAAGATTTACTGGACAGACAGTTCCAATAACTCCATTTATGCCATGAACTTGGATGGCAGTGATTTGGTGATGATTGCGCGTGTGGAACGTCCACGTGCCATTGTGCTGGATCCCTGCAATGGCACCTTGTTCTTCACCGACTGGGGACGCTTCGGTACCTCGGGAAAGATCTTCCGTACCACCATGGCTGGTTCCCTGAAGCGCGCCATTGTGGATAAGGATCTGTCACAGCCCAGTGGCTTGGCCATTGACTACGATGAGCGACGCTTGTATTGGACGGACGCTGTGCGTGAGAAAATCGAACGCTCCGACCTGGATGGTCTCAATCGCGAGCTGCTGGTGGCCGCCACCATTTATCCGTTTGCCATTACCGTCTTCCGCAACTACATCTACTGGACCGATCTGCAGCTGAGGGGAGTGTATCGTGCCGAGAAGCATACCGGTGCCAATATGGTGGAAATGGTTAAGCGCTTGGAGGACTCACCGCGTGACATACGCATCTATAGTTTAGAGAGACAGAAGTGTAAGGCGAATCCCTGTCGCGTGAACAACGGCGGCTGTGCACAGAGTTGTCATCCGGCGCCGAATGGTAAGCCCGAGTGTAAGTGCAACGACAACTCCAAGTTGGTCAATGAGGGACGCATGTGCGCTCCACGGAATAACACCTGCGAGTCGAGCAAGTTCTATTGCCAGAACGGCAAATGCATCTCACGTATGTGGTCCTGCGATGGGGACGACGACTGCGGTGATAATTCCGATGAGGATCCCAACTACTGTGCCTACCATTCGTGCTCGCCGAATGAGTTCCGCTGCAATAACGGACGCTGCATCTTCAAGTCATGGAAATGTGATCACGAGAATGACTGTAAGGATGATTCCGATGAAATGGGCTGCAGCTATCCACCATGTGTGGATGGTGAGTTTACCTGCGGCAATGGCAGGTGCATACCGCAGGCTCAGGTGTGCAATGGCGTCAACGATTGTAAGGATAATGCCACCTCGGATGAGACACACGAGCGTTGCCCCATGAACACCACCTGTCCGGCCAATCACCTGAAATGCGAAAAGACGAACATCTGTGTGGAGCCCTATTGGTTGTGCGACGGTGATAACGACTGTGGCGATAACTCTGATGAGGATCCGCTGCACTGCGGCCAACGCACCTGTCCCACCAACAGTTTCCGTTGTCCCAACCATCGTTGTATACCGGCCACCTGGTATTGTGACGGGGACGATGACTGCGGCGATGGTGCCGACGAGCCGCCAGACTACTGCAAATCCGAGGGACGCACCTGTTTTGGAGATTTGTTTACCTGCGACAATGGCAACTGCATACCGCGCATTTATATCTGTGACGGGGACAATGATTGTCTGGACAACAGCGATGAGGATAACCGGCATCAGTGCAGTGAGTATTGAATCTTGTGGCATCTCCACGGTTAACCTTCAATTCGTTGTGATACTTTGCAGATGATCGTAAGTGTGATGAGGAAACGGAGTTCACCTGCGTGGAGAATAAGTCCTGGCAGCGTGCCCAGTGTATACCCAAGAAATGGATATGCGACGGTGATCCAGATTGTGTGGATGGCGCCGATGAGAATACCACTTTGCATAATTGCGCCACCCAGCAGCCTTGCGGCGAGGATATGTTTACCTGCGGCAATGGACGTTGCATCAATAAGGTTAGTTTAGTACACAAATCGCGGTGGTTCGTCTAAACCCACTCTTCCAACCTCATTTCAGGGCTGGATTTGTGATCATGACAACGATTGTGGTGATGGCACCGATGAGGGTAAATTCTGTAATTCCAAGTACAAGACCTGCTCGACCCAGGAGTTCACCTGTCAGAACTTCAAATGCATACGCAATCAATATCGCTGCGATGGTGAAGATGATTGTGGGGATCATTCCGATGAGGTGGACTGCAAGAAAGATAATGCCACTTGTCCGCAAGGACAGTTCACCTGCACCAATGGACAGTGCATTGACAATACTCTGGTGTGTAACAAGACGCCCGATTGTACAGACGAATCCGATGAGCCTGCCCATTGTAATGTGGATGAATGTGCCAAGGTGGAGATCAATCAGTGTGGTCACAAGTGTGTGGACACGCCAACCGGCTACTATTGTGACTGCAATGAGGGTTACAAGTGAGTTGTCACTCCGTGAAGCAGCTTTCCTGGTATTCACCTCCTTCTTCATTTCTTTTCTAGACTCCTGGCCGATGGCAAGGCCTGTGCTGATGTGGATGAGTGCCTGGAGCAACCGGGTGCCTGTTCGCAGCATTGCTCCAATACACCCGGCAGCTTCTATTGCAAATGTGACGAGACCTACTATGAGAGGCAGAACGATGAGCACACTTGCAAGCGCAAGGACAAGATTCCGCCCTGGCTGATCTTCACCAACAAGTACTATGTGCGCAACATGTCCGTGGATGGACACCAGTACAATTTGATGCATCAGGACTTGATGAATGTGGTGGCCCTGGACTTTGATATCAAGGAGGAGTACATGTACTTCTGTGATGTCACCGCCAAGACCATTTATCGCGCCAAGTATACAGATCCTGCCGATGAGGCGCCCGCCGAGCGCGAAGCGGTCATACGGCATGACTCGCATGGACTGGAGGGCATTGCCATCGATTGGGTGGGCCGGAAACTGTACTGGCTGGATAGGCACTCGAAGAACTTGGACGTCTCTGAGCTGGATGGCACCAAGCGCAAGACTTTGCGCAGCGGCGTGGTCGATCCACGCGCCATCGTGGTCCATCCGGGCATTGGTTATTTGTACTTCACCTCGTGGCACCTGCAGGCCTACATCGCCAAAATGGGCATGGATGGCTCAAACTTCACACGGATCTTGAACTGGAATGATGGCATCGCCTGGCCAAATGCCTTGTCCATTGACTACTTCACGGATCGCATCTACTGGGCGGATGCCCATTTGGATTACATAGCCTATGCGGACTTGGAGGGACGTCACCGTCACATAGTGCTGTCGGGTAACCGTGTGCCCCATGTCTTTGCCTTGAGTCTTTTCGATGATTTTATTTACTGGAGTGATTGGAATCTGAAGGCCATTGTTAGGGCCAACAAGTTCCATGGAGCTAACTATACTGTGTTGAGAAACACCACCCACCGACCCTATGACTTACATATCAATCATCCGCTACGTCAGTTGCCCTACACGAATCCGTGCGGCCAGAACAATGGCGGTTGCTCGCATCTGTGCCTGATTGCACCACCGCCCGAGTCGACGTATCTGAATATCGAGGGATATATTGAGGAGGGTGCGCCCATCTACAAATGCGCCTGTCCCAACCAATTCTATTTGGCACGCGACTCGAAGACCTGCATTGGCAATTGTACGGCCGGGCAGCATCTTTGCGGAGGCAGCGATGAGAAGTGTATACCCTGGTTCTGGAAATGTGATGGCGAAAAGGATTGCAAGGATGGTAGCGATGAGCCCACATCGTGTGCGCCACGACATTGTCGGGCTGGCACCTTCCAATGCCGGAATACGAATTGTACACCCTCCGCCACCATTTGTGATGGTGTGGACGACTGTGGAGATGGTAGCGATGAGCAAAACTGTGATCTACCGTGTCCCCTGTCCGATTTCAAATGCAAATCGAGCGGACGCTGTATATTGGATAGTTGGCGCTGTGATGGGGATGCCGACTGTAAGGATGGCAGCGATGAGGATACGGCTGTGTGTCGTAAGTAAACTAACTTAGATTTTTAATCGACTCTTAGCTCTATCCGTGCTTTTAACCCCTAAAACCCTTGGCTCTGGTCTAGTGCCGCTTATCCCGCATCTTTTAATCTTGAATCATTCCTGGTAACTCTTACACGAATCTCCCACCTCTTAACTCGGTCCTGCAACCTCTGAGACATGTTTTACACAGCGAAGCAAACTGCTTGATGTTTCAAAAACGTTCTTGGTTGTAGGATAGAGGCTTAGAAAAGGAGTGGCGACACCACTTCACCTTTTTCTCACACACGAAAGCATTTTTGGAAACTTGATGAAGTTTGCTTCACCTTGTAAGTCCCTTGGACATCTAGCTACCTAACTCATACTTCGTTATTCGAATCCAAATTGCCTCCCACCTCTTGTCTTTACTTGTATGTTAACCCCTCCAAATCAGACTTCTGGAGTCCAACTCGTACCTCTGGCATCTTGACTCGAACCTCCAACCTGTTAACTCGGCCTTCCAACTTTATGACTCGGACCACCTATCTGTTCACCCCGTCGTATAAGCTCTCGACCTGTACATCTAGCCTCTTCAGTCGAACTAGTCTCTTGAATCCTTTGACTCGACCCTCTAACCTCTTTACTTGGACCTCTAACGTCTTGACTCGGAAGCTTAAGCTCCTGTCTTGCACATTAAGCCTTCCAGTACATAGCTCTTAATGTGAACTCGTACCTCAAACCTCTTTTTACGGACAGCCTACCTCTTCAACCTCCAACCCCTAGACTCTTGCCTCCAACTTCTTGCATCGGTCCTCTTGACTCGGACCACCAACCGGTTGACCCGGTCATATAAACTCGGGTCCTGTAGATCAAGCCTTTGTACCTGGAATCACTTGACTCTTACCCCAAACTTCTTAACTCGGACATCTAACCACTTGACTCGGAAGTTTAAGCTCGTGTCTTGTCTCCCAGTTCGTAGCTTCTTATTCAAACTTGCACCTCAAACATCTTTTCTCGCGGCTTGTACCTCCAAGCGATGGACTCATGGCTCTTTCCTCGGTCCACTAATATGTTGACCCGGTCGAATAAGCTCTGGTCATATACATCTAGCCTCTTCAGTCGATCTTGTGCCTTGAATCTCTTAACTCGGACCTCCAACCCCTTGGCTCGGACCTCTAATGTGTTCACTCGGAAGCATAAGCTCCTATCTTGTACATTAAGCCTTCCAGTTCATAGCTCTTTTATCAAACTCGTACCTCAAACATCTTTTTCCGAGCCACCAATCTCTAGAACCTCCAACCGCTAGACTCGTGCCTTCAACTCCTTGACTCGGTCCACATATCTGTTGACTCGGTATAAGCTCTGGACCTCTACATCAAGCCTCTAACCCTTTGACTCTTTCCTCTAAACCTTGCTTCGGACCTCTAGTCTCTTGACTCGGAAATATAGGATGGTGTCTAAGCCTCCCGCTTCATAGCTCATTTTCAAACTCGTACCACACATATCATTTGTGGCACCTCCAACCGCTGGACTCGGGGCTCTAACTACTTGCATCGTACCTCTCAACTCGGACCACCAATCAGTTGCCGCGGTCGTCTAAGCTCTTGTCATGCACTAAGTCGCACCTCAAACATTCTGATCGGGACCTTCAACCTCCTTCTACTTCTTCATTTAACCTACTCCTCCTCCATTAAAGTCCTGTCCAACTTCTTGCAACCGTTTAACTGCAATTCTCTGAACTTACTTCCGCTTTAGACAAACGCGTTTGCGATGCGGACACCGAGTTTGCCTGCAAGAATGGACGCTGCATACCTCAGCTGTGGATGTGTGACTTTGACAACGATTGTGGCGATGATTCAGATGAGCCGGCCTATATGTGCCGACAGCGTAATTGTACCACCGGCTGGCAACGTTGTCCCGGTCAATCGAATTATCGTTGCATACCCAAATGGTTGTTCTGCGATGGCAAGGATGATTGTCGCGATAATAGCGATGAGTTGCCGGAGAATTGTCCCAAGTGTTCAGCTGAAACGGACTTCAAGTGCGGCAATAATCGCTGCATACCAAAGTAAGTAACCTTATTGCGGAGATACCAAGAAAATCTCTTAACTACCTTCCCCGCAGACAATGGATGTGCGATTTTGCGGACGATTGTGGCGATTCCAGCGATGAAAACGATGCCATCTGCAAGGGACGCTATCGCGACTGCTCGGAATCAGAGTTTAGATGCGGCAATGGCAAGTGCATCTCCTCACGCTGGCAATGCGATCATGAGGACGACTGCGGCGACAATTCGGATGAGATGAACTGCGAGGGTTATCAGTGCAAGAATGGCACCTTCCAGTGTGCTTCGGGACACTGCATAGCCTCGTACTTCCGTTGTGATGGGGATCGCGATTGTCGCGATATGTCCGATGAGGTGGGCTGTCCGCCTCGCTTCCCGGGAGGACGTTATTGTCCGGAGTCGCGCTTCCAGTGCACGAACAATTTGTGTGTGTCGCTCTCGGACCTGTGCGACGGCACCGATGACTGTGGAGACGGCAGTGACGAGGATCCCAGCGTTTGTAGTGACTTCAATTGTGACACCCTGCGCCGCTTCCAGTGCTCCAATCATCGCTGTGTGGCCCGCTATCAGATCTGTGATGGAGTGGACAATTGTGGGGATGGCAGCGATGAGAATAACATGACGCTCTGCGCCAGCAAGCAGAAACCCTGCGATCTGTATACCCAATACCAGTGCGCCAACAAGCATTGCATCGAGCGGTCGCAGGTGTGCGACTTCTCGGACGATTGCGGCGATGCCAGCGACGAGTTGGGCTGCCATCATACGAGCAGCTGCTCGGAACAGAATCGTGGTGGTTGCCAGCACCATTGTCATAATCTCACCGATGGCGGTTACATCTGCACCTGCTATCCGGGCTATATCATAGCGCCGGACAACAAGAAGAAGTGTGCCGATGTCGACGAGTGCGCCACCAGGCAGCATACCTGCTCGCACCAGTGTCACAATATGAACGGCACCTACTCGTGCAGCTGTCGCGAGGGCTTCCACCTCTCGGACGGGGCCAGTGGCGTGTGCAAGGCCATCAAGGAGGATGTGATTCTGGTGTTTGCCAATGGTCCGGAGATACGTGGCTTGGACTTGCAGAAGAAGGAGGAGTTCGATGTGATAGCCGCGGAGAAACGTATCGAGGCCTTGGACTACGATGCCCAGCAGCAGATTGTCTTCTGGGCGGATAGCTACGACAAGACGATCAAGCGCTCGTATATGGTGAATGCTCTGGATGGTCAGGCCAAGATAGGCTTCGCGCAGGACCTCAACATGAAGGGCGGCTCGAAGCCCACGGCCGTGGCTGTCGATTGGCTGGCCTCAAATCTCTATTGGACCGAGGTGGATCGTACGGGCTCGAAACCGCGCGGACGCGTCATGGTGGCCAAGACCGATGGTCGCTATCGCCGTTCCATAGTCAATGCCGGCTTGGAGGTGCCCACCTCCATCGCCGTGAATCCCCAACTGGGACGCATTTACTGGGCTGATGCGGGATCTGCACCCAAAATCGAAGTCTCCTGGATGGATGGCTCTAAGCGCCGACCTCTGATCACCGAACAGATACGACATCCCGCCGGCCTAACCATTGACTATTCCCAAGATCATATTATCTACTGGGTGGATACCAAGCTGAATGCCATTGAATCGATGCGAGCAGATGGTTCACGCCGCAAGGCCATTGTGAAGGGCGATCAACTGCGTCATCCGGTGTCGCTGGATCTCTTCGAATCGAACATGTACTGGGTGACCCGCGATACGGGCGAACTGTTGCGTCAGGATAAATTCGGGCGCGGTGTTCAGGTGGTGGTGCATCGCAATCTCGTCAATCCGTCCGGCCTGAAGGTCTACCACGAGAAGCGTTACAACACCTCGCTGCGCAATCCGTGCTATGAGTCCAGCTGCTCGCATCTGTGTCTGCTGGTGCCGGGTGGCCATCGTTGCGCCTGTCCGGATAACTCGGGGCTGTTGCCCTCGCATCGCAGCACCGCTGAAGTGATATGCGATGCGGCCGCCGAACGTCCACGTCCCGCACCACGCATCTGTCCCTGCCAGAACGGTGGCCTGTGCAAAGAAGATGATCGCGGTGAGCTGTACTGTGAGTGTCTGCCGGACTTCAAGGGCGAACACTGTGAGCGCAGCACCACGGGTGCCTTTGGGCATGGCGGAGCGAATGTGACAGCTGTGGTGGTACCCATAATGGTCATACTGTTGGTCATGATGGCCGCCGCTGGCGCTTGGTATGTCATACGCAAGCGACCCTTGTAAGTATGCCTCTTGGGATTACATGGAAAGATGAAACTCAAATGAACTTCTGTTCTTTCTTTTACAGCGGCAAGCTAGCCCGCATGCCGGCCATGACCTCGTCACAGAGCGTCACCTTCCGCCATGGCTCGAATGTTGAGTTCAGCGAGAGCGGCTTTCCGGGGGCCTCTGCTCCCGGTGCTGGCGATGTGGCGCCCATTGAGGGCTATAATCTGCAGACCGTTAATGCCAATAAGGCGCGTGACTTTGCCAATCCCATGTACGATGCCGTACAATCGGGCACCACCACCGATCCCGGTATGGGCAATGGATCAGGTGAGACAAGAAGCTTTGATTAGTGTTGCGTTTTGGGGTCTTGTGTATAGAATGGCCATTGTGGTGGCTGCGGAAAAACGTTCCTTGGGATAAGACATGAAAATCTTGCAGCTAATGTAATTTTGAGAGCCCATGGATTGGTTTACAGCAGGACTAGACATCGGAACTCCACTCTACAATGTCTTCAGAGTCCCTCTTTAATGCTCCCTGCTCTCTGCCAATCAAGGATGTCCTACTAGTCGGTAGCAATTGGGTAAAAGCCTCTCCTCTAAGATTCCCACTGGAGGAAGAAGATTTTGGCATGCTTCATCACAAGATTGCCAAGCTTCCCGGATGGGAGCATTCGTGTTTCATAGTTTAACCTTCAGTAGGTACCTTTTTTTGAAGCAAGGGGGCTGACCATCTTTGTTGCCCTAATCCAGAACACCAATGAGAGTCTCTGCTTCGGAAAGAAAAGGTTTACTTGCTGCATTTTTGATAAGTTAAGCTTCTATATGGTTTTCTTCACAGATTACTGTGCTACCGATTCGGTATTCTTGGCCATTTGATTGCTTGGTCTTTGGGTCTTGGACCTCTCATTTATCAGATCCAATTCCTTAAGAGGAATTCTGCTTAGTATACAAGCCTGCCGACTTTATATTGTGTGACTGCTTTGGTCTAGAAGTGGTAGCAGGAAGCCGTTCAGATATTCTTGCTTAGTGAGGCTTGAGTCTGGAGGATTTTCCGGCTTAGTGCTCGATCGAAAGGTTCGACAAAGCAACGAGTGTACATTTATTCCTTTCTGTTAAAAGCTACACACAGATGTAGGAAGCGCTGCCAGAGAGCTTTGAAACCGATACGAAAGCTCCCCAATGCTGCGGAAGCATTGCGAGAGAGCTTTGATATCGATACGAAAGCTATCCAATGCTGCGGAAGCATTGCGACAGAGCTTTGACATCGATACGAAAGCTACCCAATGCTGCGGAAGCATTGCGAGAGAGCTTTGATACCCACACAAAAGCTTTTAATGCTGCGGAAGCATTGCGAGAGAGCTTTGGCACCGATACGATAGATCCCCAATGCTGCAGAAGCATTGCGACAGAGCTTTGAAATCGATACGAAAGCTACCCAATGCTGCGGAAGCATTGCGGGAGAGTTTTGACACCGACACGAAAGCTTTTAATGCTGCGGAAGCATTGCGAGAAACGGAAGCACCAATGCACTGTCTGATTGTTAAAACATTTAACATTCAAAATTTCAATAGGTTCTAGTCTTCACCTGGAAGATATCCACCAAGATATGTTCTTCTTGGAAACCAACAATACTACCGCGAAGTATTGGAGTAAGCAGAAACAGTATAGAAACGGGCCAAGTCAATTAGTCAAAGTTTATCCAAAAGCAGAAGATCATAAACAGATTCCAACGCCTTACAGAGGTCAGCTTGTCTGTTTTCTTTGAAATCCAAGAAGTATGAAAGAGGTAAACTCAAGGAAGCACAAAGCTTTGTCTAAGCAGGTTGAGTTGGAGAAGAAATGGAAATACAGAAGTGTTGCAACTGCATGATTGTCAATTTTTTAAATGGTTAAGCGATTGCACATCTAAATGAGCCAGATGTGGCATAAATTTTTGTTAAGAACCTGCTTTCCTAAAAAAAAAAAATTAAAAAAAAAAATTTTTAAATTTAAAAAAAAAATAGAAAAAAAAAATTTTTAAATTTAATAAAAAAAAAATTGTATGGAAAAACAAAATATTAATAAAATAATTCAACTTCATTTTGCAGGCATCTACGATGTGCCCCAAGATCCCAGCAGTAAATCCTCAAAGGTCGGACACTCATCGGCCGGCTCATTTACGGAACCCGCCTCCGCAATTATAGCGCCCAGCAGCATTACGCACAAATCCTCACCGCAATTGCAGCTGCGCACCCGCGAACTGGATCCCACGGCCGATACGGGCAAGGATACCCAATATTTGGTGGAGGAGGATAAATCCGAGTGCTGATATCAAGCCCTCGACTGTCGACGCCAGCAGCAGCGAGATCCGATGGTGGCCACCACACGCAACAGTTATCCGCTGCAGACATAACACAGACTTGTCTTCCAACAGACCAAACATCACAATGGCGGCGGCAAATTGACCACCAAAGTTTAAACAGGCAGCAGTCGACGGGATAATCCTCACCATCACCGCCCGCCCTCCCCTCCACCCTCCCTCCTCCTACTACCCAGCCCCCGTTTTACATATCCACAAGAAGAAACAAAAAGGAAAAATGAAAAAAAAAACTGTTGCAATTATTATTATATATAAATCTTTATATATATATACATGTATACATACATACACCTATATATATACACACACACACACACACATACACAGGGTTGGGCTTAAGGCTAGCCCTCCAAAAGCCCGAGTCCATTCAGGGGCCGCACACACACACACACACACACACACACACACTAAGCAAAGCAAAGCAAAGCATTTTTTTTCGCCAAAAAAAAAAACAAAAATAAATTGTATAAAACAAATATATTTTTCTGAATGCTAAATGACAATATTAACTATATACCTATATATATATATATATACATATATATGTATACAAGGCGGCAACTAGCAACAAAAACAAAAACACAAAAGTAAAGCCACTTTTCCAGCTGCAATTTCTATATATTTTTCTAAAAAAGCAAACAAACAAACAAAAAAAAACTAAGGAAATCTACAAAAAAAAAAAAACCAACAGCCTTTATTTATTTAATTTAATTATTTATTGTGCTACATTTTCTCCACATTCCATTTGAACCCTGACCCCATAGAGGAAAGCCTAGCTTTTCATCTCCTTTGTTTGTGTGTGTAAAAAATTTTATTTTTTTTTTATGTAACTTGTGCAAATCTGTGCTTCCTTTTCTTTAAGCGTGTTTTTTAGCATAAATTTTAGTGAAAAGATGAAACTATGTAATGTCTATATAATATATATAAAGAACGAAAGAAAGAAAGAAACAAAAACAACCCACACACACACACACACACACACATACACACACAAGGATACCATCGATGTGATATCATCGAGGTAAATATGTGCGAAAGATGTGAAGTTAATTGTATATTTAATGTCAAGCGAAATGAAACAGAATTGAGAAACTATTTGTTGAAACAAATTATGTAATTTTTTTTATTATACAAAACAAAACACAACACAAAAAACAACAAACAAAACGAAAAACTAAACTGAAAAAAAAACACAAAAAATAAATAAAAAATAATAAAATGGAAAATGTAAAAAAAAAATGATGATGTTTGATTGATTGATTGAAGCGGGCTGTTTGTGGCTGTTTTTAACAAGAAAGAAAGTCGGTCAAGCCCGACTATAACATACTCTGTACCAAGAAATTTTGTCTTTTGATCATAACTCGAAAACCGTTCATCCGATCTTCACCATTCCTTTGGCGGATCGATAAGTTATCCTGCTAACTAAATATGTCCAGAAGGAACAAGCCATCTATCTTCAAAACTGTGGGAGATATGACGTTTTTTCTAAATTGCGGAGGCGGGAGGGGGCGTGGCCAAAATTGAAAATAAACTTGATCTGCCTGCAGACATAAGAAGCATATGTCCCATACATGTCAAACCTCTATCTCTTACCATCTCTGAGATCTGTGCGTTCATACGGACAGACAGACAGACGGACAGACGGACATGGCTATATCGACTCAGCTGTTGATGCTGATCAAGAATATATATACTTTATGGGGTCGCAGATGCTTCCTTCTGGATGTTACATACTTTTGCACAAACTTATAATACTCTATGTACCTTCGGTACAGAGTATCTAACTAATTTGAAGGACATTTCCACTGAAAACAAAAACTTTTTTCTCATCAAGACTACTTTTCAGACTCTTATTTTGTATGACAGCTTTACTATATAGATGTCCGATTTCGACCACACTTGACAGAATCATGGAGAAGCATAGAAAACTAGTAAATACGGAGTTTGGAGGCGTTTTCTTTGAAAACAAAAAAGTTTTTCTCACTAGAACTAGTTTTTCGATCGATCATTACTATGGCAGCTATTACCTATAGTCATCCGATTTTTACAAGACTTTAAAGAATTGTGTGAAAGCTTATAAAATAATTATAGTCCAATTTTAAAGAGGTTTACATTGAAAACAAAAAACTTTTTCTTACTAAGGCCCGATTTCTCAATGTCCGGTTGGTCAACTTGACAGGCAGTTTAACCGAATTTGAGTGTCTCATGATGTGTGTGGCGTAACCGGAGGAACAAACTTAACCGCTGCTCATTCATCGGTCAACTTTAACCGCGAGCTCAGCTCCGATGAAATTAGCAATATTCTTATCGATATACAAACAGCTGGCCGCACACTTGCTTTGTTTATTGTAATATTTGCTGCAACACAAACTGATTATGAATAATCGAATTTTTCAACTCCACGCAATGGAAATGCAATTCGATGAGGCGGAACATCGAATTTTTGTCAACTTTTCCGCAAAACAATGAGCAGCAACAACCAATCGCATTAAAAAACAAACAAACCAAACCGAGTCAGCTGTCTACTCGTTAGTTTAGTCAAACAGTATGGTCACACTGAAGCAGCGATAGGCATTTGCCGATATCAGGCGACTCTGCTGCTGAGAAAACCAAATGACTTAACCGCTCGTCATCTTGACGGTCAAATCTGACCGGTGGTTGGCTAACCGTAACCTTTGAGAAATCGGGCCTAAGACTTTTTTTCTAACCTTTCTTTTCTATGGCAGCTATACTATATAGATGTCCGATTTCGACCAAACTTGACAGAATCATGGAAAAGCATAGAAAACTAGTAAATACGGAGTTTGGAGACGTTTGCATAAAAAACCAAAAAGTTTTTCGCACTAGAACTAGTTTTTCGACCGATCGTTCCTTTGACAGCTATATGCTATAGTCATCCGATCCCGCCGGTTCCGACAAATGTGCAGCGTATTTGTACCAGAAGACTTTGTGCAAAGTTTGGTCGAGATAGCTTTAAAACTGACGGAGGAAATAGCATGGAAACAGACGGGCAGACAGACATGGCTATATCGACTCAGCTCGTCATGCTGATCAAGGATATACATACTTTATGTGGTCGGAAATGCTTCCTTGTATGCGTTACAATCATCTGGAAGGGTATAAAAAAGGTTAATTCGCCCAGCGGTCGAAATTCGACCATCTAACATACAGGGTGTCCCGGGAACTTTTACAAGTATTTAAATGCCCAATAGAACACAAAAAGAGGAACATTTTTTGTTCTTGCACCATGTGTCTAAATTGCGCCGTTTATGAGTTACAGCGATTTTGAAGTAAATGCAGTTTATTTCGAAACTACTTGTTTAAAAAATTCATTAAAATTTATTTTGACATTTATAAAATTTAATTCGAAAATCAATTTGTTTTCTTTTCGTAATTTTAACGCAAATGCTCAAAATGAGAACCTTCGACACTAATGCACAGTCGTAGTGACGTTTAGCTGAATTTCAGTTTTCATTGTTTGAAATGCATTGTCGATTTTTTCCTTTAATTGTTCAATATTCAATATCTCTTCAGTGTACACTACCTCCTTGGCTCTTCCCCAAATAAAATAGTCCACGGGACTTAAATCGGGTGAGCTAGGTGGCCATTGAATGGGACCGTTTCTGCCGATCCATTGATCTCCATATTGTTGGTTCAAAAAGTCTTTTACGATACGGCTTGTATGCACGGGGCAGCCATCGTGTTGAAAAACGATTGAACGTATTAGCGCTAGGGGCACATCCTCCAACAAAACATCAAGGCGGTTTTGAAGGAAATCAAGATAGTCCGCAGTATTTTGCCTACTATGGTTTCCTACAGCAGTGCAACAGTTGCATTGCAGCTTGCCATGCCATAGTACAACACTATGTCAGCGTACTCCCGATTTGAAAATTTCATAGCTGAATTGACAAATAAATATTTTGTGTGTTTTCGAAATTCAGAAGATTGAAATGCAATCAAATTCGATTTTTTGAAAGAAAGAAAATTTGACTATTAAAACAAGTAGTTTCGAAATAAACTGCATTTACTTCGAATCGCTGTAACTCATAAACGGTCTAATTTAGACACATGGTACAAGAACAAAAAATGTTCCTCTTTTTGTGTTCTATTGGGCATTCAAATACTTGTAAAAGTTCCCGGGACACCCTGTATTAACACTTAACATTCAACAGCACTTGCTTCGCTCTAAATTTTCTTGTCAGTTGCATTTCAGTGTGACCAGCATGTTACCGAAACTGAAAATCTGTAAATCTAAACAAAAACCAAACACGCATAGAAGTTTTTTCCTCCGCCGATTGTCTCTTTACACTCTAAATTTTACAGTTAGAACCTCACTGAGAGTCACTCTCTCCACTTATGCGACGACTTAGCAGAGAGCGCACTGAGTATTGTTGTTGCACTTCTTTGCTTTGCTCACCTATCTGTGTTACGCGTGTTGGTATTGGTACAGCTTTTAGTTCGTTATAAATAAATAAACAATTGCAATTAAATGTTTTTGTTTGCAATGGCGGGGTCTAAATACTCATAAGAACATGGTAAAAAAACATGGTAAAAATGTTGGGTTAATTGAATTTGTTTTACTATGCTAAAGGAAATTTTTTAGCGTATTAATATATAGATTTTTTAAAGGAATGTCATCAGGATGGTATGTACTTGGTGTTGGCACCTTTAAAATGTTGAGTCCTTGTATTCCTGAGTAAGAAAATTCAGTTTTTCAAAGCCCCACCCAATTTTTGCTTAAAATTTGCTTTCCGCCTTTGGCTTTTTAATTGTCTCAGAGTTAGCTTTAAGAAATAAGTATTGTTCTGCTTCAAATAAAGTCCATTATGTGCTTGAATACTCTCAATAATTAATCATTTAACAAAATTATTTGGGGCGGAAAAGTTTATCAAACTTAAATTTTTAATATTTAAAAAAAGAAAAATCTCCTGTGACAAAAACTTTGGTTAATTGTGACGATATTGGCAAAAATTTCCCCCCATGGCAGCTACCTCAGTAAATTTGATATACATATGCATCAGAGCGGATCTCAAAACAGAAAAATGCAAAAAAAAAAGCAGGTCTTAACATTCTCACAAAACTAATGTTTTGTTGTATTGTTAATAGACATCGGATTTTAGGTAAAATCATTGAGCTCGCAAAGAACAATTGACCGTTTTTCGCTTTGTGGTCTCGCTTGCTCTCTCTCTCTCTCTCTCTCTCTCTTTCTGAGCAGAGCCCTTCGCTTCTCTTCCTTTTTTTGTTTTCAAATATGTAACTGTTCTCACTTAAGCTATACTCAAGAGCGTAGCCAGCTTTTCGATAAAAGTGGCGTCAGCTTTGTCTTAATGATACATTTTATCATAAAATACAGATGCTTTTCATATGGAACGAGAAACAGTCTTCAAAGCATATCGGAAAAATTCAAATATTAATGCAAATGTGAATTTTTCTTAGCAAAATCTGCGATGCCCAATGGAATTCAACCTAACTCACACATACACACGCACACACAAAGGCAAAAGACTTTTATTTTCTTCGCTCGCAACAAAACGGTCAGCGAATGAGCAAAGCAAAAGGGAAACAACTGGTTGTACGTTGAGCACAGACGAGCTGAACGGGTCTGTAAATAACAGTTAACTGTTCATTGGCGAGCTCTGTTAAAGGTTGGTCACACAAAATACATATCTGATTGAATACAAATTTCTTCTATGAGGGAGTAGACTATTTTGAATGCTCATTCATTTTGCATATGTGACATATGACATATTCACATATGTTCGACCTAAACACAGATTTGAGAGCATTTCCAACTTTTTTTTTAGCTAATTTGGAATATGTCAAAGGCTTTTACAAATTAAGAGAATAAATAATAGTAATAGAAAAATTCAAAGTACTTAAAAGCAATATTTTAGAACATATTTTCAAAGAGAAATCATTGAATTAAACTAGTAAACACCAATATTGCATTAATTCATCACCCTTTCCGAGATTTTTCATCGCAAAGTCGAACAATCACAATTTTTCTCATTTTTTATCGTTTTTTCGACAGTCTTTTAATCATAACTCGACAACCACTCATCCGATCTTCATCATTCCTTTGGCGTATCGATAAGTTGTCCTGATTACTAAATATGTCCAGAAGAAACGAACCATCTATCTTTAAAACTGTGGGAGATATGCGGTTTTTTCTAAATTACAGGGGCGGGAGGGGGCGTGGCCAAAACTGAAAATAAACTTTATTTGCCAGCAGACATAAGAAGCATATGTTCCATACATGTCAAACCTCTATCTCTTACCATGTCTGAGATCTGTGCATTCATACGGACAGACAGACGGACATGACTCGGCTGTTGATGCTGATCAAGAATATATACACTTTATAGGGTTGGAGATGCTTCCTTCTGGCAGAGAAGATAGCAGAGAAAAAAGCAGAGTTAATATGGGAAAACACCAGCGCATGCAGAATCTCTAAAGCTATGTGCAAGACAGGAGACATAAAACTCACGCACTATCTGCTACAGCTCCAAAGACGAGACTGTAGACTGCTCATTGGCATACTAATGGGAAACTGCCGAGCAGCCGCTCATGCAATAAAGCTAGGCATTGCGACAGAGGACACCTACGATAAGATTAAAACTGCTGCACACCCCACGGTTCGTTTCTTTGGAAGAAGCGGACAAGAGGCTCCAAAACGTCAAAGATCATACTGGATTTCTAAGTCAAATAATCACCCGGCCTCATTAATGAACTTTAGGTCTATGTGTGACCTCATTTAGGGTCAGTCGGAACTACCTACCTACCTACCAAGCGAAGCAGACGAAAATGTAGGATCATTTAGGGTCATAGTTTAAAAAAAACGCCTGAAATCGCCAGATCGGGCCACTATGCCCTGGTCTGTTGCTGGTTCCGCATCCAATTTGCCAACTTTTCAAGTCATAACCAAAAAAATGTACATCAATTTGTGTTTCTTTTTAATACGATATTCTCTTAGGTTAAAGCATTCTGTTTTGTGTGGAACCCAGTTTGGGGCAAAACAAATCTTAACTATGATTAGTTGCCGGATTTTGTTTAATGTAAGTACTCTTAAGGAAAAAACTGAAGAACTCATTGGCTTCCCTTGCCCAGGGTCAGATGGAACCTTTGCGTTTTGCATGGCGGCGTCATTGAATTTTCATTGATTGATTGATGCAAAATAAATAAGTTTCTTAAATGATCAGTGCTTAAATCGCTACGTACCTTACAACTAAAGAGTTTTACATTGGGAGGAGGAGAATTGCTTGTCCTGGCATGAGGCAGATGATGATTGATTGCTCATTAACCTACACAAACGTCTTAGGAGCTAACAAAAATAATAAAAAAAAGCGTTATGGACTCGAATGTGTTCGTTGTTAATCACTTGTCTTCATCCGCTTGACGGGGCCCTCGCTGCCCTGCGAATTGGAATCCTCGGAGAAGGGCATGCTCGACACGAAATCGGCACCCTGGCTATCGGAGACCACAGAAAAGCCTAATGAAGGAGTCACACATATAAGTCAAAGAACTAGAGGGGGGAGGAGGAGGAGGAGGCGAAGGAGGAGTCGCGCCAACTTACAGGTATTCGAATCCTCAGCTGTTAGGCCCGCATAGCTGGGCGTTATCTGAGGCGGAGTGGGCGTGCCCTTCTGTGAGTTCTCCTTGTCGCTGATTTTGTGACTCAACTGCAGCTTCGATTTCTTCTCACTCTGCGACGAGATGGGCACCCATTTGTAGATCTTCATGGTGGTATCACTGATGGTCACCCATTTCTTTTCCCAGTGGCGCACTTTGTCCACCGCCTGCATTACACGCTTGATGTCATCCTTGGCCCGGCTGCGTGTCTCGGCGCGCACGCTGCGTGACATGGTCGACGGTGTAATGCTCGTAGACGCAAAGGGGTGGCGGAAGGGAAAGGGGTGTGTGGTCTGGCGTCTAAAATATCGAACCGGCTGTTCTGCTCAAGGGTTAAACATCACCAGCTGCCACTCTGGTGAGGAGATTCCTGGACGAGTCCACTACTCTGCTGGTTGGGCTCAAGTGTAGCTGGTTAAGCCGAAATCTTTCAATTCAAAGAACTTATTTCAATTTTTTTTAGCTGAAAATGCAGAAAATTTCTGTAACAGTGTTGGTAAGATGCTGATTTCGTTAGCAACATATAAGTATGACCAGAAAGTGTTGGATGTAAAAATGCCGAACAGTGTTGACAAATCCTTGGCTATATTTTAGTGTGGCCAGAAATGAAATTAAACAGAAAATGGAATACAATTTTAAATGTCTTGAGAATATGAAATTTATAAAAAAAATATCAGAAAGATCATCAAGATATGCTTTTATTTAACATCTTAAATTTAAAGATACTTTAAAATTTATACAATTTCCTTCTACCTAACGGATTACCGTTTCTGTGCTTCGAGTGTTTAAAAAAACGTTAGCCATATAACCTTTTAATCAACTTTCAACCAATCAATGATTGGAACTCAATTTTTAAGAGTTTCCTAAAGAAGAAAGAATTGTTTGGTCTGATTTCACACCTTAAGTTTTCACCCACACACCTTGAATTACTGAAACACTAACAATTTTAAGACTTTCAAACATTTGAACGCATAACAAATATAAAAGAAGCAAAACAAATTAGCAAAACAAAAAACATCTTCAAATAATACTATGAAATCTTTCGACAAATCTAAATCGCTTTCAGGAGTACCACTAATTATTTTCAAATTTATACTCTAATTTGGTCACACTTATTACTAAGTGCTGTTAAGTGTTGGCCGTTATCTACCTTATATCTACATGACAATGATTTTGGTTATTAATTAAGTTTAAACTCTTGTAACTGGCCAATACCCTAATTAATTATTAAATAAACAGCCATCTTAAAAAATTAATTGCACTTCTTCAACGTTGGACTAGCCCGCACGTTTCGCTTATCTCTTGAGCCCCGCCTAACGCTTATCTCTGCGTCATATAGCGTCATGACGTTGAACGTAATCAAATGACGTATTAAACAGTAGTATAATTTCCCTTGCCCACAGCCGGTCACACTGTGCATAGGCTAGTCTGCGACCGACAAATAAGCGAGGAAAAACTATGCGGGATTTATTTTTTTTATTTATTTTTTCGTAATCCAAAACCAGCTAGAGAATGTGCATAATTTTGTAATGAAATGCAAATGTAAAGTGTGCAATAGTGAAATGTGCGAATTTGGCGATTGAAAATTGCTGAAACGCCAGCAAGAAAAAGAAAACGGGTTGGAAAGCGACAAAAATTTACAGGCGACGCCGCCGCCGCAAAGGAAATATCGCAAAAAAAAGTTGCAGGCAGCAACAACGTGCGTGCGTGTGTATAGAAACCGAACGAACGACGAACGAGCGTAGGAAACGGAATGTGAGAGAAGAGAGGAAGAAGAAATAACCAAACGAAGGCTGGAAAAATAAAAATGTATGAAAAATAGGGAAAGTCGCTAACACACACGTGCGAACACACACACATGAAAATTAAACTACACTTTTGTTTCAAATAACAAGAAAAATGAAAACGAAACCGAGAATTTGGCTAAAGCACTTTCACACACACACACACACACAC
This sequence comes from Lordiphosa fenestrarum, assembly GCA_035044985.1. NCBI lineage: Eukaryota > Metazoa > Arthropoda > Insecta > Diptera > Drosophilidae > Lordiphosa > Lordiphosa fenestrarum. The sequence goes on from JAWNNO010004426.1 coordinate 1,119,756, forward strand.
TCAAAAGAGAGGCGGCTTAAGAGATGGCAGAGTTACAAAGCCTGATAAGAACCAAAAACAACAACAATGCTCAAAGCAAACAAATTAAAATAGTTTTTTTTCGTGTAAAGGAAAGAGAGAGAGAGACACAGTACCAGTAATGATGTCAACTATTTAGCTATAGCTAGTTTTACAAAATTATAAAAATGAAGCTAAATTGTATTTAAACTTACCAAACTTTTGGATAGACTTCAATTAGAATAGAATCACTTGATATTCTGCTAATTAAAAAATTTACAGGTTTGAGCACCTTTTTGGCTTAAAGCGAACTTTGTTGCCAATATTCCAAAGACTTGGGTAAAATGTAGGAGCTTGGTTTTTGTAAGCCGGATCATTGTTTACATATTTTAAATTTGTTCACAATAACTTAAAGCTTGTCATTCTCATTTTCAATATTCAACTTAATTTTTTAGGAATTTAAGATAACTCGAAGAAAGATACCTTTGTTTTCTTATAATTTTCTCAAGTTTTTGAAGCATATTTAACAGAGAATTTTTCAGCTTAAACCCCTGTGCTTTGCTTGAAAAAAGTTACATACAAAAAAGGCTAAGAAGTCAACACTGACCGACTGAAGCTTGGCTTTGGCTTAAAATGAACATGTGCTTGTGTCTGTGTGTGTGTGTTTGCGTATTTGTCTCCCAGTTTGATTTATAACTAAAGAAAAGTCACAATTTTCCAACAGAGCACAACAACCAAAAACGAAAAACTCTGGAGTCAACTTGGCAAATTTTTGTAAATTTTCTTTCTCCAAGTTTGGGCTGCTGTCCTCTTCTACTACTACTACTACTTTGTCTTTGCTGCTGTCTCCTCCTCTCGATATCATTTCACGCGTCGCCGCTTCGTCTCGCCGTCTCGCACTTTTTACATAGTAGCAGCAGCAGCAGCAACAGCAGTTAGCAGAGTCAAACCAACTGTATCGTCATCATCAACCAAACGCATTTTCATTGCCAACAACAATAACAAACGGTCAACGACATTGCAACAACAACAACAACAACAGAGAGCGAGAGAGGAAAAGGGAGAACGAGCGAGAGCAGAACAATGCCCAAATGCGATGTGAAAACCCGTTACATTCCTGCGACATTCGCCTGGATTGTGCTGCTCCTCACCACATTTCTATTCTTCTTCTATCCGTAAGTTTCAAAAATATAAGCGTTTTTATACTCTGTACCGTAGGTACATACATAGAGTATTATAAGTTTGTGCAAAAGTATGTAACATCCAGAAGGAATCATCTCCGACCCTACAAAGTATATATATTCTTGATCAGCATCAACAGCCGAGTCGATATAGCCATGTCCGTCTGTCCGTCTGTCTGTCTGTCCATATGAACGCACAGATCTCAGAGATGGTAAGAGATAGAGGTTTGACATGTATGGGACATATGCTTCTTATGTCTGCAGGCAGATCAAGTTTATTTTCAATTTTGGCCACGCCCCCTCCCGCCTCCGCAATTTAGAAAAAACGTCATATCTCCCACAGTTTTGAAGATAGATGGCTTGTTCCTTCTGGACATATTTAGTTAGCAGGATAACTTATCGATCCGCCAAAGGAATGGTGAAGATCGGATGAACGGTTTTCGAGTTATGATCAAAAGACAAATTTTCTTGGTACAGAGTATGTTATAGTCGGGCTTGACCGACTTTCTTTCTTGTTTTTTTTTTAATGGGGAAAATGTCCTTAAGACAGCAAGAGTTGGTATTTTTTGTCACTGTCCTAGATGTTATTCTATTGCTCTTCCTTTTGCCACTGTTGTCCTTATTTGCTTGGCTTCCCACTTGATTTACTACTGTTTATGGCTTATAACAAGGGTCATAATGCATTATGCATTCATTGTGTGTCGTCCAAACCGACCTCCCCCCCTCCCTTCCCCTCTCTCTTTCCATGTGCAAGTCTTAGTCATGTTTCCTTAGCCAACTTTTTGTTGTTGTCCATGTATTTTGGTTGTAAGTAAAACTGGTAAAATGAAAAAAGAAAAACACACACCAGATAAAATTGCAGTCTCAAAACTTATTCTAAGCTAAGCCAAATTTGATTTAAAAGTTGGTGCAACTAGTTCATGAATCAATTAAACCAAAAACGGAACTACCAGTTGGGGTACGTGTTTAACAAATCAATTATTCTAGTAAAACTATGTTATGTCAAAATGTATCTCTTAAAAGGAACAAACTTTTAACAAGAATTAAACAAGTTTTAAGGCTTTCTTTCAAAAAGTTCATTTTCATTAAGCCAAGTGGCCATTTGTTTGTTTAGCCAACTATATAGAAGCCCGAATCGACTGTTAAAAACGGAGATGCTAATAGCTGATAAGCGTACGTTTCTGTTTCGAACCGAAAGCCACTTAGCAAAACGGTTCAGTTCGAAATATTGGGCTCGTAACAGATTCAATTTAAGGCTCGGTTTACAGTGGCTTAAATAATGGATTATTCTTTTAAAACTCATTGCTCAGTTGATTTACATGGCTCATTTGACAACTGTGCTGCAAACAGACATCAAGAAGTCTTTGTCATGTGAAGTTGCTGTTGTTACAGCATTGCAATTTATTGTCATGTTATGGAAGCCAGATGCAATATTAGCTTTATGCTGTTCTATTTGTATGCAGTAGCAGTAGTAGGTGAACTTTATATAAATTAAAGTCACAAGAATACAAAATTCAAAAATTAAAAAAAAGAATGATTTCCACTTAACGTAGATCGCCATGGAATCAGATTGAATTTAAGAAGATTTAAGAAATCTTCCGATCAAGTAGAGAATGTTTTCTATTTCCTGGCAATTGCATAGAGTGCAGTTGGTTTCGGCATTAAGTTTAGTCCCAAAAGCACGCCTCATGCCATGATGATCAAATGGATTTGACTTGTGGTGAATGCCTTACTAAAACAGTTTTCCAGGGCTGCAAACCCAAAAAAAATACTGGAATCTCCGGCTCGCTGGCTCGAACCATCATTTTCCAATGGTTAAGGTTATAAAATTTCAGGTTTGAGGTTTTTGAGCAACGGTTTTGGATCGAACCTAGGTTCAGCCAATGCTTCAAACTGTATTATTAGTTACTAAATATATCTTAATTTCAGTAGTTAATTTAATCCCATGTGTTCGGGAATCGGCTCGATTTTGAGGTCGATAACGGTTTGATGAACACAAAGAAATATTGAAATAAAAAAATTAACTAATGCTAAATTATTTTTGGGAATCTTTGAAAAGGCTCTGGAGTTGAATATCCAAAACAAAAAACAGAAGCTATTAGAGGTTAGGATTTTAAAAGTAGTTCTGAATTCTATTCTAAGTTTTTTATTACACTTTCCTGCCTATTTTTGCTGAACCATGTCGACATTTTGGGTTCGGAACAGGTTCGGGTTCAGCTTTAATGTCTAAAGAGGTTCGGTTAACAGTAAAATAAAAGTCGGAATTCCGGGCTCGAACCGGTTTGGTTCAGAACCGGTTTGCAGCCCTGAAGGTTAGAGGAAAGCGGGTTTTCCGCACTGTTTATGAGTTTGACTTATTACTTGGTCCAAACTCTCGAGTTTTACCTATAACTTGGTCAAAACTCACAATTGTCATAGTTTTCAAATCCACATTTTAAGAGAAAAATGTCAAAATTTTACTTTAATGGGCATAGTTTAGTTAAGTTTATTGGATTTTTTTACATCCTAGCACGAAAAGTTAAAACTTATAAATGTTGTGCTAGTCAATTCAATAAATCAAATTATATCAAACATTGCAACATTAAATAATACTTTAGGAAGACTTTCATTTAGTAAAACCATTCGATTTTGCTAAGCTTCGGCTAGTTAGGTACCATATATTACAAATCTTATGTAAATTTGGCATACATTTTTCTAAAAAAACGCCTTTTAACTCTTGAAATTGATATAAAAATTGAAAAAATAGTGATGCAGTTTAAAAGATGGATACATTTTAAATAATTATACAAAAAAATTTAAATTTTCGCACCCAACCAACAAACAAAGAAAAACGAATTGCATTGCAAGAACCTCAATAAATAAATTTCAAACAAAACCAGTTGAGTCCTAGATTTTGAGCTAGTTGTAAGTAAAATTCAAAAACAGTACGAAAAACCCGATTTTTGGTAAAAATTTGACTTGCGCGGCCTCTAAAGGTCTTTTCCAAAAATCAGAAAAAACCTCAAAAATACTTTACTCTATAAGCTTTCAAAATGGTTTGTTTTGGAACACCCTAGTGCACACATGTTGTTGGAGAAGCACCGATCTGCATGATCGACTCTGTTTCGAGATATTGAAATGACTGTTGTTTCATTGAACCCCCAAACTCAACTATTCCAATGCACTATACTGCCTTTGCCACTCCAAAAGAAGGGTCTAAAGTACTCAATAGCCTCAATCACTGAGTATGTATAACTAAACTTAATAATAAGGGGGTGGGTTTCAACTTCAAATTAATCATATATGCAAGTGGGTTAGGTAGCCAGGGAAGGTTACATGATTGCATGTGGCGTGTATGGTGAGTTGAGTGGGTGAAAACAAACCAAATAAAACAACAAAAGCAACAATTCAAGTTTTCCCCTTTTGTGTGTGGGGGTATTTTCATTGAACAAACTTAAAATCTATGTGGAAACTTGTGTCGTTTTTGTTTGATTAAATAAAAGAGACCCCACCTACCTCGCCCACCGAAGAAGAGGAGGGGAAAGAAACAATTACCTTAGTGTATGAGTAATCCCCTTGTTCTTTGGACTTAAGTGAGGACAAACAAGAAGCCAAGACAACGGACAAAAGCAAAAACAACAAAAACAAAGAGTAATTCATTTAGATGACGAATTTGTGTTGGCTTTTTTTGTTTTTGCTGCTCCTCTTACTCTCACTTACAAAAATATTTCCCTTGAAGAATGTCGCCTAATTGAAAGCATAAGGAATCACTTTTGTTTATCATAATTAGTGAATGTGTGTGTGTGTGTGTTTGTGTGTGGAGGTTGGTTGTTAGTCAAAACAAAATTAATAAAAACACTTGGCAACCATCGGAGGCAAAACACACACACACACACAACCATTGATTCGGTGGAGTGTTGGTTTGGGAACTAGTTCCTGAAATAAGTCATAAAATGAACGCTGCACTAGTTTTGAAAGGGAATGAGGCAGGTTTCCATTCTAAATGAAATCACCGCTTGGCTGGGCAACCTGTGGCATTAATTAAACCAAACCTAAAACAAAAACTTGAAACTCGAAACGTTACGAAAAAAAAAAAACAAAATAAAAGAAAAAATAATAGAAAATAGAAAATGGCACAAACTAAAGCCGAACAATCTTCACCCCAGTCCCTTCCGCTTTCATCCACCGAGTTTGCCCTCGCCCATATCGAATGACAAAAACAAAAACGAGAGCTTAGGCAGGCGACACTTCATAAGGGAAAAAAGCTAGAAAATAAAAACCATAATTAAATAAACACTGAAAACTTTTAGCTCTGACTCATTTCAAGTCCTGCTGAAAACTGCACAAAAACAATAGAACTGGGTTGGCTGTGGCGGGGCGGGGCGCGGCGGGTGGGAAAGCAAGGGGTGGTAAAGGAAATGAGAGAAGGGTGCTGATAGTTTGATTGCTATTTTGGGAATTTCGTTTCATGTTGCTGCTAATTGGGACGCCCCATCATGATGGATGATTTGGGATGGATGCAGGGCAAATATAAATTGTGAGAACATTTTGGTGGTTAGTTCAATAAGTTGAAGTTAAACTATGCAGATTGTTCTCATGTTACTCACAAATCGTTTAAGTTGTGGCGAACGCTTTTTGATTTGAGCCATATCTTGTTCCATCTATCTTCATCTTGCGATATATTAAAATTTCATTTTGCAGAGCTCATGAGAGCCTTCAAAATTAAGTCCGCCCAATGTTATTAAACTGTCCCCACATACAGTATGTCAAGAAATTGTTCTTACATAGGTAAAAAACTCACTTTTTTTTGACTTCTTTTGCAAAAAATGTGCTTTCTGTAAATGGTAAAATTTTGTTTATATATTATTTTGGTTCTTTCTGGTTCTTAAAACTAGAATGCAAAAGAAAATTGACAAATCCATCAAGTTTAAAGCTTAAAAAAATATAAAACAAATAAAATCTCTATTTTAAACTGTCAAGAAAGTGTTGCTATACAAAACATTTTTCTTTTGACGCGAAGTGATGTGCCCCCTGCTTAAATGTTTTCATCAGGGCTAAATTGATTAAATTTAAATGTAGGAACTAAGTAAACAAACAAAAAACGGACTTGACTTGACTTGACACGACCTGTTCGTGCTGCAACATCAGATTTTGTGCTGTTCCAAAACGGTTCAAATTTCCAGTACATATGTACTGTGTTCCAATGAAAACGCTTCACGTGCCTTTAGCCAGTTAAATGTGCTAAATTGTAAAATGCTTAATAGCTTGCAACTGTCTTTACTTCTCGGAAAACTATTTAAGTTAAATGTTTATAATACAAACATTCACAGAAGATGGCATTGTGGATAGTTGGGATGAAATTACAACCTTTGCCTAAGCAAAGCTCAGTACAGAAACTGGCAAATTTGTGTACCTTAAACATATCTTCTTATACACAGAGAAAAAAATGTCAATATCAATTCAATCTGGGCTGGTTAATTTGACATTTTGACATATCATTTTAATGCTAAAAAATGTCAAATCGAAGCTAAATAATATCATTCTGATATTAAATATTACATTTTCTATAAATTAATATCATTATCATATTTCATTAATATACTCTTGATCAGAAAATTCATCAAATTGATATAAAGAACAGGGCATATTCATCTTTATCATATCGGCTTATTAATGATATGAAAAAATATAACATTGAGTACCAGATTATATCGATTTTTTTTCTGGGTGCTCACTCAGGTTCGGCTCGGGCTATCAATAAACCTCAACAATAGCTTAATAGCTGCATTCCCGGCGTACTGTGAGAACATGATTTGTATAAAAAATGTTTATAAGACAGTTTCAACTGGCTGCAAATCGAGATAAATAGTTTCAAGTTTGGGAAAGTATCAAACCACATTTGGTTAACCCATACACCAAGTAGTTTCCAGTTCGTAAAGTAAATATTTGGAGCTAAAGTCAAGGTCCTCTCAATATGTTAAAAGCTAGTAAAGGTGACCGGATTTGAAAGTTTTGAAAGAAAAATCTTTTTCATTCGATTTCCCGGTTTTGAACCAAACCGGCCCTTAAGAATTATAAGCTGAACTCGAACCTGTAAGGAAAGTGTTATTATAAACCTAGACAAGCATTTAGAACTACTTATAAAATTCCCATTCTGCTTTTTAAGATCCTAGGATTCGAAAGCTTTTTCGAAAGATTCACAAAAGCAAGAGCTTAACATAGCATTGGTAATATTTTTCTACGAAATTGAATTTTACCTAATAGTTAGTTATATTTTGAATATTTCTTTATTAATGTGTTCCGTTTTCGATCCAAAAACAACTCACAACAACATACAATTTGAGTAGTTTTTTGGGTCGAGAGCGATTTTTTGAACACATAGGATTAAATAAACTATCCGAAGTTGGGGTGTTATGATCATAGTATTCTTTTTCGAACATAACTTCCTAAAAAATTAATATTATTTCTTTCTGTTAATTTTGTATTTTAGTTAAAAGATGCACATAGCTTTGCTGATCATAAGTTTTTGGGGTCTTTTCCTAAAATTTAGTAAAATTTAGTTACTAAATAAATGTGTTGTTGTTATACTCTGTACCGTAGGTACTTAATATACTCTAGTTAAGTTTTGTGCAAAAGTATGTAACAGCCAGAAGGAAGCATCTCCGACCCCATAAAGTATATATATTCAGGATCAGCAACAACAGCCGAGTCATGTCCGTCTGTCTGTCCGTATGAACTCGCAGATCTCAGAGATGGTAAGAGATGGAGGGTTTGACATGTATGGGACATATGCTTCTTATGTCTGTAGGCAGATCAAGTTTATTTTCAATTTTGGCCACACGCCCTCCCGCCCCCGTAATTTAGAAAAAACGTCATATCTCCCACAGTTTTAAAGATAGATGGTTCGTTCCTTCTGGACATACAGGGTTGTCCATATTCGACGGACCCATCTGGCAACGCCATAACTTTTGACAGAGATGTCAGATTGCTTAATGACATACCGCGTTTGAAGCGTCAGTCCAAGCAGATTTTTACCATGGAACAATACACGCCACGCGAGCGCTCTGAAATAGTTGAAATTTACATTCAACAGAACAAGTCAATTGTGAAAACTCAACGTGCTTTTAAAAAATTAAAATTTCACATTGAATGGGACCGTAAATAAGCAAAATTGCCGTATTTACGCCACTGAAAATCCTCAGGAGATTCAAGAAGTGCCTCTTCATGACGAAAAAGTCACAGTTTGGTGCGGCGTTAGTGCGAAAACGGTCATTGGGCCGTTTTTCTTCCAAAATGAAAATGGCCATGCTGTTACCATCAACCAGGAGCGTTATCGCGACATGATAACCAATTTTGTGATGCCAGTTATTCGTCGAAAGCGTATGAGGCAGTTCTGGTTTCAACAAGACGGCGCTCCAACGCACACAAGTCGCAAAACAATCGATTTTCTGAAGAAATTGTTTCCGGGCCGTTTGATGTCGAGAAGTGGTGAATTGGACTGGCCACCGCGTTCGCCCGATTTGACGCCGCCTGACTTCTTCTTGTGGGGATATTTGAAGTCAAAGGTTTACGTTAACAAGCCAAGGACCGTAGAAGAGCTCAAGGACAACATTCGTGAAGAAATAGCCGCTATTCCGACCGAAATGTTGGCGAAAACGATGGAAAATGCTGCAAAAAGGGCACAATACGCCATCAACGCCAGAGGCGGCCATTTGAGAGATATCATATTCAAAAATTGATGTAAACAAATCTACTTGGAACAAATTAAATGATTAAGATTGCCAACCGCCAAATTTTTATTTTTTTCTTTGATTTTTTTAAAAAAAACATGGGTTCGTCGAATATGGGCAACCCTGTATTTATTAATCAGGATAACTTATCGATCCGCCAAAGGAATGGTGAAGATCGGATAAACTGTTGTCGAGTTATGATCAAAGGACTGTTCGCTGCTGCAGCGCTGCTTTCAGCTGCTACTGCAGCATCAAAATTTATGCTGAGCGTATAATTTCGTTGGACTTTCTTTCTTCTTTTTATAATAATATTGTGTCAAGCATGGGCTGAACCAAGGTTCGAACCAAAGCCTTTGCCCAATAGCCTCGAACCTGAAATTTTCGAACCTTAATCATTGGTAAATTTTGGTAAGAATCAGCGAACCAGAAATTTGTATTATGATTATGTTTATAAAGTTTGAAAATATTACATTTGGTAATCTGTTTCCATTCGTCTGGTCCACACCAGAGTGATGTTTTAGACATGGGTTCATCTTAAAGATATTCAATTTCAGTTTATTCCAAAAATTTAGTCGATGTGACCTGAACGTAACCCTTTGCTACATACATGTTTTAAGTGAGTTTACACAAAAAATAACATTGGGCACTTTGGCATAAATTAAACATGTTAATTGATAAGCTATTTACATTGAGAAGGGGTTCTACCCACCTATGTCATGTCGTGTCATCATGTGTCGAGCACTATAAACCTGCCCATAAAGATTTCAATCGCTAGTTGGGAATCTAAACCACATTTAAAGTGTTATGGAGCTGGAAAAATTCCTCTAAATTTTCAGATCTTCCGCTAAAACCGTGAAATATCCAACTTTATATTACCCACATATCTTTCAAATTTCAAGTTCATTGCTCTGCTATATGGCTCTACATCATTTTTAACCGCTACCACTTTTGAAACGGTTCCATTTTTCAATGGGTTCTGAATCAGTCAGATATCCGAATCTACTTCAGCAGCCTATAGACCAAATTGAGTGAGATTTAGCTCTAAACCAATTTTTAAAGTCTAAGACTCTTTTCTAATCGACTTGAGTATGTCCAATACGTAAATTTGATTCCGCAGCTTTGACCAGGTATATATACATACAATGATTTAAATTTATTGCTCTGAAATGTATGAACATTTCGATAAGCTTGCCTGATCAGATTGCTTTGCTTACCTGAGCTGTCTGAACTCAACTGTTTTGAACGAATCGAACGAGTCATGTCAAAAGCCATTGAATCGATGAATCGTTGACTCGGATCAGAGTCAAGCATGAACTGATTTTAAACGCAACTTGTGTCGGGCTTTTTATAGATTACTTATATAAGATTTGTTCAAAAAGTAACGCAAATTTTAGTTTGTTTTCCAAACAACATATCAATTAATGCATTAAAATCTATGCCAATGTTTCTTCAATCCTCAAAGCACTTAGTAATATTGTTCTTGTTGACCTTGATTAGCAAACTCCTTCGATGTTGTATTTAGTGTCGTAATGTCGTAATTTCGTCCTTTCATAGACCTCTTTTGTTTTGGGGAACAGAAAAGAGCCACAGGAGGGCCAGGTCCGGGGGGTAAACGATGGCAGCATCATTGTTCGAGTGTAGTTTTCGGCCACAAATTCGCTTACAGGCAACGATTTGTGAGCAACCGCGTAATCATGCTGCAAATGCCAATTTTTGGAATGCAAAATTGCTTAAAACTTGCAGGTAATGGTACACTAAAGCTTATGCGAACAGCTACCTAATATTCTGAAAAGAGTTGAATTTTTAAGTCAAGGGCAAAGATTCTATGAAAAACTGAACATTTCCAACTAATCGCTTGCAACTAAAATACTAAACAGAGTCGAGACTTTTAGCCAAGGGCAAATATTCTATGAAAAACTGGACCTTTCCAACTAATCGCCGGTATTATCCTCTCTTGCAACTAAAAATACAAGTAGAGCAATGTTGAAATGTATTTTCTATTTATGTTTTGTTTGCTGTAAAGTAATACGTTCACCTTAAGTAACCCGTAAGACATAAGCCGTAATCCGTAACCGAACAAAAAAAAAAAGAAAAAGTTCACAGCACACATCACTGCAAATGCAGCACGAGCAGCAGCAGCAGCATGTGGGTGGGGAACGGGTAAGGGGTTAAGCCAAGGTAGGAAATGGAAATGGGCTACAAAGGACACGTGTATCGCATGGCTCGTGAAACATTTATACAACGGCCAACCGGCTCGGCTGGCGTTGTGGTTCGTGTGGTTCGGCTTGACTCGAAAGAGGATAGAGCACACACACACACACATAGTCACACCCGAGCAGAGAGAAGGCGGAACGAGGCGGTAGTAACGACAAACAGTTCCGGTTCACTAGACTCTAAAGTGATTGCGGCACACGAGTAGGAGGAGGAGGAGCAGCAGCAGAGGCAGGTGTCCTAGTCGAGTGATGATGTAGTTGGGCGCTGTTTAATAGTCAATGTTGTGGCCAGAACATGGCTAGAGCTTGAGATTTGTCAAAGAAGTCCTAACTCGCGACATTTTCACACTGGACAAGTGAAAGTTGTGGTTAGACTTTACGAAATTGTTCAAGTAAATTAAATCTCTGACTCGTTGCTCGGTCAACTTTGATGACAGCTCAAGACGCATAGTGAGACGCCGGAAAAGGGGGTGGTGCGGAAGGTGGTAATCGTGGTCTAGTCGTCGTCATTCACTTTGACTAAAAATACAATTTTATAAACTGTTGCCCAGTGAGCGAGAGAGGCAAGCAGAGACCAGAGAAGATGTGCAAAAAGCAAGTAACATTTTTGCCTCTTTCCCGACCCAATTAAATTGTTTGTAATTTGTGTTAAAAGCATTTCAAGGATTTCAGTTTGCGGCAGCTGCTGATGCTTCTACTGCTTATCCTCGGGCATTGGACCACAAAATTGAAAAGTAACTAAAAATTGAGTCCTTATTAAGTTGTGGCAGTGCTTAACTTATTGATCAATGGTTTAAAACAAAACGGGCTTATTTGAGATTGAATGAAGTCATCAATATTGTAGGGAAATGCTTGATCAGGCGGTACGAAATATGATTTTGATTCTGATTTGCGTGGTGGAGCAAATTTTGTGAAGTCCTTGAAAAAGCGACACCACCGAAACTCGTTTCTAGGAAAGCCTTTTCAAAAACTTCATAAAGCTTGCTTCACCTTGTAAAACCCGTCTAAGTTCCGGCAAAAGCTTTAAGATTGCTCACTTCATGCTTAAAAAAAAGGTATAAGCTTTTGTTAGAGTTCTACTTGTATCCAAGCGGTTTCTGTCCAAGTTTGTACAATGGATTCCTGGCGTGCATTTTGTGGTCTTTGCTGACGCTGTGACACTTGTTGCTGTCAATGGGATGAAATCAGTTTGGTTCAGTATCAATGGCCTTGCTCTTCAGCATAAATCGATGACAGGAAATTGATGGATCTAGTTCGACAATTGTAATGAAGCAATGAAATGTGCAATCTGATTGCTTATTTTTTGTAATTAGAATCGATTAAAAATACACATAAACTCAAACTGTCATTTAAAATCAACATGATGACACTCAACTCATCCTTTTTTTTTTTAATAATAAATCCATGGTGGTGATTTTTGATTGGCCATTGGCAAAGCAGGTCAATCATAAAGAATCATAGAATACTTAGGGCCGTTTTCTAATCTACTACATAGAGCTATCTGTCACATAAACCTAGAAATAACAGAGTGAAATCTTAGTTTATTATGTAGCTATGTAGAAGATGAGAAATCGACCCTTAAAGATATACTTTGGTGAAGTTCTATCTAACTAAGCTCCTTTATGCATGAGAAACATCGATTGAGAATCGATTAAAATCGAAAAAAGTTGCACCATTAACTAAGAACTTATAGAAAAAGCTTCAAATTCAGGATCCAAGTTGATATGAAAAATCTACAAATATTCATTATTTACGGTGCCTGAAAAAATGTGCTTGCTCGACTTTGTTTTTGAAAATCTCGAAATGGCTAAAAAATTATTGTAGGATTGGCTTACAGAATTCTATTTCGTTTGTTTCCCTATGAAGTATAATAAGAAATAGAGGAGAATTAACTTCGGTTCGGCCCTGGAGCACGTTTTTCCAACTAAGACTACTTTTCGGACCGTACTTTTCTATGGGAGCTGCGCCATATAGATGTACGATTTCGACCAAACTTAGTGGAATCCTGCAAAAGCCCTACAAACCAACATTTAAGAAATTTGAGGTCGTTTCTATTTAAAACAAACAAGTTTTCTAACTAAAACTTATTTTTCGACCGATCAGTCGTACTGCAGCTATCTGATATAGTCATCCGATTTTGACAAAACTTTGTAGAATTGGGTAAAAGCCTATCCAATAAATAGATGCCAATTTTAAGAACATTTTCATTGAAATCAAAAAAGTTTTTCTCTTTAAAACTGCTTTTCAGACTCAACGTTTCTATGACAGCTATACTATATAGATGTCCGATTTCGACCAAACTTATTGGAATCATGGGAAAGCATCGCAAACTGAGAAATACAAAGTTTGGAGGCGTTTTCTTTGAAAACAAACAAGTTTTTCTCACTAGAACTAGTTTCTCGACCGATCATACCTATGGCAGCTATAACCTATAGTCATCCGATTTGGACAAAACTTTGAAGAATTGTGTGAAAGCTTATAAAATAAGTATATGCCAATTTTAAAGAGGTTTACATTGAAAACAAAAAAGTTTCTCTCACTAAGACCATTTTTCTAACCTCACTTTTCTATGACAGCTATACCATATAGATGTCTGATTTCGACCAAACTTGGTGGAATCAGGGAGACGCATAGAAAACTAGTAAATACGAAGTTTGGAAACATTTGCATTGAAAACAAACAAGTTTTTCGCTCTAGAACTAGTTTTTCGACCGATCGTTCCTATGGCAGCTATATGTTATGCCATTAAGACTTTGTGTAAAGTTTGGTGAAGATAGCTTTTAAATTAGCATAGAAACAGACGAACATGGCTAAATCAACTCAGCTCGTCATGCTGATCCTGAATATATATACTTTATGTGGTCGGAAATGCTTCCTTATATGCGTTACAAACATCTAGACAATTTTATAATACCCTCTTCAAGGGTATAAGTATTGTATCATTTCTGAATCAAGTCTCTGAACCACTATTGAACCGGTTCAGTCAGTTACGTAAAATGTTCAGCTTAATTTCCTTAATCATAGCTTAATGATCGTGAACCACTTTTGTACAGCTTCAGTAGGGTTCAGAAGCAGTCTTTAACCAGTGAAATTTGCAACTCTCTACTTCAATTCGACATCTGTCAGCAGTGCCGATTCTATTTGTTTGGCCAAGATTTACTATCAAAACTGAGCCAGCATTTCCATTGCAAATGTTTAGAGTATGATTAAATGTATGCAATCACATTAAGCTGTTACACAATATGTCTCAGTAATTCCAGCAACACACACACACACACACACACACACACACCGGGCTGAGTTGCGGATGCTAAAAATTGTTTAGAAATTCAAGAGCATTTACGTTGCCAAATTGAAACGCTGACTCCGACGAGTGCACAGGAAATTGAATTCTCATATTTCGATAGCAAGAAAATGTCACTTGCAGCAGCCATCAGCAAAAGTGTCAGAAGCGATCATCTAAATGAGTTAACACCTGCGACTAACCAAACACTGGGCAAACCTAATTTAATAAAAATATAAAAAAAATTGATCAAGTGTCGGAAATTTGATTTTGTTGCCGAGTGTTTAGAATATATGTGTATATATATATATATATAGAAAAGCCAATATGACGCGCTCACTCACTCACTTGCACACAACTTGGTACAAAAATATCCTACTATCGGCAAAAAATAAAAACCAAAGAGAGGCAGAGTGGAGGGTGAGAGGAGAGCCAGCGCCAAAGCATTAGTCATACCGTGACCAAGTGTGGTTGGATGGCCGTGGCCACCTCGAGACTGTTTTTTATCTATTAAAAGGCAGGCGCGAGCAGGGTGGAAAGCTAGGTGCTGACAGAGGGGGGAAAAGTTACCATAAAAATTAGGACCGCTTTGAGTTAGTTGGCCTAGGTGCCAACTGTTATTCCCCTCCGCCCCGATAAGCGGCGAAACCAACCACTAGCCAGCCAGTGAGTGCGTGTGTGCGTGGCTGAACTTTATCAATGTGTCCCAAGCAGCTGCAAAAAGTTTAATTAGAATTTAATTCCAAAGAATTTCAACTACAGTTTCTTAATTCTGAGAAAACAGATTTGCTACCTTTGACACGTGCAAAAAGGAGACAGAGACAGCGACAATAACAAAACGAGAATAAATGTTTTGCATATTTTATCATTGGCCCCTGGTGTCAACACAGAAATGCAAACAGAAACTAAATCCTCAAAAGCTAGTCATTTTTTTGTAAGTGTCCTGTGTGTGGGTGTGTCTGTGAAACAGCCATAGCCTAAGGCCTACACAGCACAAGCAGATATCCTATATGCCTGAGATTGGACAGCAACTGCAACTGAAACTGGAACTTTTGCTGCTGTCAGAAAAGTTGACAATTGAAGGCCAGCAGAAGCAACAGCAACAGCAGCAACAGCATCTGTCTCCTTTGACCCTCAAACACTCAAGCAATTTGATTTCAAAATTGAAAAGAAATTTCATTTTGCATAGATAAGAGTGCATGGCAAATTGTTGTATAACATGAAATATGCATTTTTGATTTAAGAGAATTGCCTGAAAATTTGAAAGAGGTTTGGTTGGCTGTGTACAAGAGAAATCAGTCATTGGGAAAAGTTTGTGTGGAAAATAACTGTTTTGCAAGTAGCGAAGATTTCTATATGTGTTGTTTTTGTTGAACTTAACCCACATCTTAGGGTTCAACTATTTACTTCTTTTCAAGCCATGACATAATTTCCTCACCCCAAACAATCTCTGGAGCACAAAGCTTCATTCTTGGAACTTAAACTCGAAAATGCAACAGCTTTCCTTTATCTTTGTATACCCTTGCAGATAAAGTATATATATTCATGATCAGCATGACGAGCTGAGTTGATTTAGAACGTTTCCAAACAAGTTTGAACCTGATGATATCTAAAAAGTAGCTTCCAGCCGGTGGGAACTTAATTATAAACTCTCTCTGAGATCGTCAATATTTTAGAATCAACTCAATTCTTAGGACTCAAAGAAACGCCATGTACACAGCTTGTGCTGTTTTTATGGGTCCCCTGAACCGAACCTCTTAAACTTTTGACTTCCCGAACCGGAGTCAGACCTGATATGTTTGGAAAAAAGTTCGGTTCAATAAATTACTTGGATTAAAACTAGATGTGGACTTCAATTTATATATAAATTTGTTGTATTGTGAGTTTAAAAACGAAAAGAAATGTACAAAAATTAAAGACAAACAAGAAAGGCCGACCATAGATACTTCTTACCAACGAAAGTGTATGCACAATATACAGCGCGAAGGCGGCATCTCAGCACAGACGACTATCAATGTCACGCGTGTCAGTATTACAAAAAAAACTGTATAGTTTTGAGCCAGGCGAGAAATCACAGTACATAGTTATCCTCAGCACTCAGAAAGCATTATGCTAGGAGGTGTAGATGACAGGACTGTTACTTTTCAATAATTCTTTGCAATATTTCTTCCCATTAGGTTATGATTTTACAATGTTACATTTGTCTCTGCGTTTTTCCGTGAAGAGACTAATGTTCTTCCATTATTCCATCCATTTGTTGTTCGCTAATTCCACTGCTATCCTCCTGCTCGACTCATTTATTAGAAATTATGTACTATATCTCAATCAATGCGAGCTTTATTTCCATTTTCTTGTGTTTTTGTTATTTCCCCAGACTTCAGTTGCAATTTGTTTCAATTTGTTGTTGAAAACATTAATTGATGTTGCCTTCCGCTGCTTCCTCCCTCTGTTGTGTCGGTGTCTACTACGCTAATTTGATTTGTCGTTTAGTTTGTTTGTTGTCCTTGTTCCTGTCTCTGACAACACGAGGGCAAACAAAAACAAGAACAACAACAGCAGGAAACACAAGCAGAGCTAAATTGGGCCAGGTTCTGAGTATAAATTCGCATGACTTGGCATAAATAAACATGCTTTGGACAAGCGACTTGGCAATGAATTTTACATAGGCATCAGCTAAGATTAGAAATTTGTTACTCTTCTTATCTCCAAGTTGTTGCCAGGTGCGCAATTTACAAAACGAGTCAGAAAGTCGGTCAAGCTCGCCGGTGATATACTGTGAACAGTTGTAAGGCATGTAAAGTGCTGCCCATCGCCGTTGTGGACGGTGCTGCCTAGCATATTTAGATCTATGGATCTATAAATAATCCTGATTACTAATTACTATCCATAAAGCCTTTAAATTGCGACGACAGAAATTGGAAATAAACTTGATCTGTCTGCAAGTAAAATAAGTTTTTGTTCCGCACATATCAAACCTAATTCTGACAGACGGACGGACATGGCTTTATCGACTCGGCTGTTGATGTAGATCAAGAATATACTATATATATTTAATAGGGTCAGAGATGCTTCCTGCTGTTTGTTAAATACACCTGCACAATCTAAATACACTCTACAGGGTACAAAAAGCACAACTTAAATATATCAGCTGACAGCAAAGTGGCGCTTTGGCATGACAAACACGTCTGAGAGCTGTTCATTAACATTGGCCAATTGGCCCGGAGTTATTGTTATTGGTTATTATTGTCATACGGATGTGATTGTGCAATGTGCTTAGCCAATTTTGTGTTAGAAGTTTATGCCATAAAAATGTTTATGAATTGATATATTTGGGAACGGAAACCGATATTCGTAATCATTTGAAGTAAATCTTTTGGTATTTGAAATTCCGAATAAAATGTAGGAATTTCCACTTTCTCCAAATCCATTTTCATACAATGCGCCACAGGCGATTGCTTGATTGTCAATAATATCGTGTTGAGAGGCTCACAACCTATTCCAAAACGTCGGATTGATACATTTTCGAAGAAGAATTGACTCTTTTTTTCACAAAAATTGAGCTTTTGGACCCCAAAATAGGCGTCTAACACATAAGTCGGATGGTGAACTCTCGAAATGAGTTGGGACGTTTCGTTGTATTTCTTTAACGGCTACTTTATATTACACATTCTCTTGTCAATACGCGCACTGGCAACACAATGCTTTCGATTTTGTCTTGCGTGTCTGATTGCGCAGTGGATTTCGACGAATTTGAATTCGATCGACAGGAAAAACCTTTGTCCTAGAATGTATTTTGTTTTATTTCCCCTAAAGATGATTATCAATTAAGTTGTTACAAATTATTTCAACCTTTGATTAGCTAAGAACTTAATTTCGAGCCCCACCTTGGGCGCCATAATAAACACATTAAGCGCGTTTACTAGCACACACCAAACCTCTAACATAAATCAAATCATCAATAAAAATGCAGGTGTTTGGCTTCTGTTGATTGTTTTTTAATAGAATTTCCAGGCAATATTTTTTTATTGGCGGAAGTTTTAAATTTTTGACTGCAAAAAAATTTGTAAAAAAAAAGCTGAATGAATTCAAATGCAATCCATTTAATTGGTACATGACAGCCGTCAATAACTGCTGGTATTCTTCCTGATTTTTGCTTCAAAATAGCACATTTTTTTTTTAGCTGCTGTAAATTTATTGGCCACGTTTGATGTATTTGGTCGCAAGCCCGGCCAGAATGTACACAACACACTCGAATATCCGATGGCCAGCAGTTTTTGGAATGTTGAAACGGTCACCTGCTGGCAGGAAAGACAACTGTTTTGAAAACATTCAAATAGCAAAATTCCCACTGAGCGATGTCAAATATGTCTTTTTCTCTCTTCGGAATCTTGTAAAAGCTGACTGTTTAAGCCACATGGAGCATGCCAGTATTGTCACAAACTGCCAGTTACATAAAGCGTCAAAATGAGTACCTTGTTTTAAAGCCTCACTTTGAGCGCCAAGATAACGATGCCTTTAAATATCGATATAAAAACGCTTAAAGCTTCAAGTCAAATTGATGTAAACTCAATGAAATTTCTTAAAATGCTTTAGCTTGTAAAAAAGTGAAGTTTTATTGCCTAAAGCCCAACTTAAACTTACAGTGTCACTATATTAAGTTCATGTGTTGCACTATGATGTAAAATAGTGATAATTAAAATTCATTTAGACACCAAAATATATCAAAATACATAGAAATTATATAAATTATGTAAAAAAAAACATTTAAAATACTCAAAAACTTGGTAGTAAACCAATTTTAAATGAAATCTAAGCTTCTGTGTGGTCGCCATATTCCCTATTTCTACATCACACTTGAATTAAAGCCCCAAATTTGCTTTAAAAAAATTCTGAAACCCAAAATTGACGTTGTTAAAACAATTTTAAGACCCACCTTGGGCGCCAAATTCACTACGTTGATCTCTAACTTGAACTAAAGTCTATAAAAAGGTTGTAGAGCCTAATTTGAGAACATTAAAATAATTAAATCTTAACTTTAAGATAACTTTAACAAAACTTGATGTTGAATCTAAAATTGTTGGTCCAAATAACTAAGGCCTGCAATGTAAAGCTGTAATATTGTATGCCAAATAAATGATTATAGTTAATTTCTTAGAACTTGATTTGAATTGAAACTGGAATATAAAAGTGAGGGCGCCACGTTGGGCGCCAAAAAATAGGTTACCTTGCATACAAAATTCTCAAAAATAAATTTAAGCCTTAACATCTTAAATCTGGAAAATAAGTGCACCAGAATTATATAATCCTCATAAATGAAGTACAGAAAACGTTCTAGACAAGCAACTAAACTGAACTGAAAAGTTGCTAATGTAAAGAAAGTTGCTTATATAAACTTAGGGAAATCAAAATAGTTCTAAATTTTGCCGGGATGCAAACCAATCGAATATAATTACTGATTCCGTTCAGTGGTTCAGATTGTTTCTGAACCGCCGGTTCGGTTCATTATACGGTTTTTGGAGCTGACTGAACCGCGGTTCCGGTTCGGTTCAGTGGTTCACAAAGGTACATTATGATTTCTGTTGTCATGTGACTTTTGCACTCTTTCAAATTGAATTCCTATAATCCATTTGAATATCTTTAAAACCCTTAGAAGAATGTCGCAAATTTATTATGACTATTTGAAAGGGTTCGTCTATAAGTTCCTAGAGGAATGATCTTCGAAAACAAAGAATGTCGGCCAGAGAAGATTAGAATAGAAAAGTATAAAAACTCTCCGGGTTTGCATTGAATTAAGGTGAAGGTATTACAGAAAATTCCAAATATTGTCCCACTAGAGGAAAGAATGTAGATTGATGGTACCGTATATTAAGAAGACTTGCAGAATTACTTGTTCTTAAATTTTAGTTCGGTCATCCTTAAAAGTTCCGGCATAGGAAAGAATGTAGAGAGTCGAACGATATGTAGAACGAGAAAGCTAAGCTAACTTCGTCTGTGCCGAAGTTTTTATACCCTTGCAAGTGCTCGCTTAAATATATTCAAAAAATACTTTTTTCCCATTTTCCGACTGATCGTTCGTATGGGAGCTATATGATATAGTCATCCGATTTGGACAAAAACTTGTAGAATTGTGTAAAAGACCGAGAAACAAACAAATACAAAATTACAGGATGCTACCATTAAAAACAAAAAAGTTTTTCTAACTAAGACTGTTTTTTAGACCTATCTTTTGTATGGCAGCTATACCATATAGTTGTCCGATTTTGATAAAACTTGGTAGAATTATAAAAAAAACATAGAAAACCTATGTCTACAAAGTTTGGAGATGTTTCCATTGAAAAGAAAAAAGTTTTTCATACTAAAACTAGTTTTCCGACTGATTGTTCCTATGGTAGCTATGAGATATAGTCATCCGATCCAGTCGGTTCCGACATATTAGTAGTGTGCAGCAAAAAGCAGACTCTGTGCAAAATTTCAGCTCGATAGCTTTAAAACTGGAAGACTAGTTCGCGTAGAAACAGACAGAAAGACAGACGGACAGACGGACGGACAAAGCTCAATCGACTCAGCTCGTCACCCTGATCAAGAATATATATAGTTTATGGGGTCGGAAATGAATATTTCTATGCGTTGCAAACTTCTGGGCAAAATTATAAAATTTATACCCTTTGCAAGGGTATAAAAATTGTCTTGGGAAAACGATTCAAATTCCCAAAATAATAAGTATCATTGGCTAGAGGAAAGCGACTCCCGTCTTAAAACTCGTCAGTTTTTATTTTCGGTTTGGCTCAGCAATTCTAAAAGGAAGCCGGTTCGGTTCGGTTCAGAACCGGCTTGCATCATTAAAATTTTGTATATAAAAATTCAATGAAAACTCGGTTGAGTTGAAACAATAGTTGAGCTCAAAATTAAACAACACAGTTACATTTTACTATCAGATTTTTGTTGCTGATTCTGCTCACTTCTTTCAAATTACATTGTTTTGCTTTCATATGTATTCGTGTCTATGTTACCTTTTTAAATCTAGTGCTTTTACTTTGAAAGTTATATTTGAAACCAATTGAAACCTTTGTAATGAAAACCATGCGTATAGTTCATCATCAAATTAGAATTTTTTTAATGGCTTCATTCGCATGTTTGTTTTTAGATTAACAAACTTTTTGAGGCGAATTCTCACAAGTTTTCTGTAGTTTAATTTATTATAGCTACTGCAGATCTGTGTTGGTTCCATTACAAATTGATTATACATAATTTTCGAAGAACTTTAAACATAGAAAATTTTAAATTTTTAAGAAAGAATGAAAACTTGTCATAGGATTCCCATCCCGTCCCGCGATTCCCATCCCCACGATAAAGCACTCTTATCTGAAATCTAAGCCATCTTTAGCCACAAATATATCAAGTGCTGGGGAAAAGATCTCCATGTGAGTAACAAAATGTTGGTTCATTTGTTTTCTCGATGTTGATTTTGTAATTCAAATTAGATAAACAAACTAGCCAAGAAGCAAAAACTTGAAACAAATTGAAAACAAAAAATTGGGTTAGGCAATGCTTTTGGGGGGAGAACAAACCAAACACCCATCTGTTTGTTGAAAAAGGCCATTCATCATGTCAACCACTTGAAAATTAAGTCAACAGGCCGCCATCGCTGCCGCCGCCTCTTATGAAGTGTGGGCAGGACGTGGGAAGTCAATGAGCCTTGGGGGTTGGCCAGCAAGTTACTTGACCTTGCCACTACTGCCACTTCTTCCATATTCGTCCGTTTTCCTACTGCAGCAATTTTACTTAACCCTGTTGCGAGTTTCAAGAAAATCAATTTTTGTTTTTGTGCCACTCTCACTGGGCCTCTGGGCCCCTTTTCGTTACATAAATTTTTGACATAGCGCATGACAAACTGTTGGGGTCAGCTAGGAGGGGGGCGGGGTGGTGGGGAGGCCCACTTTGCCTGATTATCCGAGTCAAGAGCCATCATCAAAAAGTTGTTATTACATTTCGTTTGTGTTTTTTTTCATCTTTTTTTCCATGGTGCAAAAGCAACATCAGCAGCGCAGAGAAATACATTTTTTTTTGCCCCATAATTGCGTATGAAAAAAAGGAGAAAAAAAAATATATAGAAGATAGATGGAAACTGGCACAATTTTATTTTTACCTGTGGCAGGTGCCAAGTGAGCGAGAGAACACGGAACGGGGGAGGGATTGTGGTCAGCTTTTATATATATATATTTTCAATTTAAAATTTTTACTTTCGATACGGAAAAAGTGACAATTGAGTGGCCAAACAAACGAAAAACCACAAATGCCACTTGCAAATAACTTAATTATGAAGGTGCGAGGGCAGTTTCGGCTTTAATTTGAAAATGAGCTGGGGCGTATCATGCCAAAGTCAGTTAGTTTTGGCACAACCCTCGTACTATTTGCATATGGTGTGGTGTGCCGCCCCTCGTGAACTTTTTTTTTTTTGTGCAAACTTGTTAATGAAAATAAATTTCAGACGCCGCCGTCATCGTTTGGAGGTGGCGGCGTCGCGTTTGCCTGATAAATAATAATAATAACAATAACAACAATAACAAAAGCATGTGCATTTTTGTAGTTGTTGTTGGTGTTGCTGCCCGTTGATAATATCCGCCGGCCATTGCCATAAAAGCTGACAATGAGCACAAAACAAAATAAGTAGAAAAAACAACAACAACAACAACTATGGACAAACAAACGTCAGCAGCGGCGGCGACGGCTGAGGCGGAGGTAAACGCTGAGCCAAGTCCCATTGCCCCGCCTCTCTGCCTGGCCCCCCTGCTGAACTGGAATCCAATCCAGAGCAAAGCTTTTGCTTGGCTATGCGAATGGCTCTCTCTGTGTGTGTGTGAGCCATTTGAATGCTGCTCCCTCGCTGCTGGTAGTCAGCAGAAATTTAACTACTTTACACTTGGAGAAATTGTTGGCGGTGGAAAACATTGCTCAAAATATAAATTGAATTTGTGTAAAACAAGGCACAGTGGGTTAGGTACACGAAATTTGGGAACTAAATAATAATAAATGCCCTTTCGAGCATGTTCTACAAACCTGAAATCAATTTCAAGCAAATCCAATTTTGAATCCGGAAATCCGTCTTTCAGCGACTGAGTCCTAAATTCGGCAGAAAAGTTAACCAAAAAAAAAATAGAGGAAAGTTAAGTTAAGTTTGTATACACTTGCATCACCTTTTTATTATAATATCCTTTTTTAATTTTGCCCAGAAGTTTGCAACGCATAGAAATATTCATTTCCGACCCCATAAACTATATATTATATATTGTTGATCAGGGTGACGAGCTGAGTCGATTGAGCTTTGTCCGTCCGTCTGTCTGTCTGTTTCTACGCGAACTTGTCTCTCAGTTTTAAAGTTATCGAGCTGAAATTTTGCACAGAGTCTTCTTTTTGCTGCACACTACTAATATGTCGGAACCGACCGGATCGGGTGACTATATCTCATAGCTACCATAGGAACAATCAGTCGGAAAACAAGTTTTAGTTAGAAAAAACTTTTTTCTTCTCAATGGAAACGTCTCCAAACGTTGTATTCGTAGGTTTTCTATACTTTTTTATAATTCTACCAAGTTTTATTCAAATCAGACAACTATATGGTATAGCTGCCATACAAAAGATAGGTCTGAAAAAAAGTCTTGGTTAGAAAAAGTTGTTTGTTTTTAATGGTAGCATCCTGCAATTTTGTACTTGTTTGTTTCACATGCTTTCTCATAATTTTACAAATTTTTGTCCAAATCGTATGACTATATCATATAGCTACCATACGAACGATAGGTCGGAAAATGGATCGTTGTGGGAAAATGATTATTTTTGAAAATATTTAAGCGAGCACTTGCAAGGGTATAAAAACTATGGCACAGACTAAGTAAGCATAGCTTTCTGGTTTTTGTATTATTTATTTTGAGAATCAGGTCCAAAGATCGTGTTTCTAGAGGCATCTACCCCCTTAAGAATCTGAGGAATATCAACTTTTTCGCATAAAATTTTCCGCATCAAGTGGACACCGTCCAAAAAAAACTATCGATGAAGTTGGACTGCCATTGATAACGTCTGATGGTGAAGATAGTGTCAACTATAGTTCTCCACCTCTAACCTGGGTTGCTTCTCGCCATTCACCAGCCACATGGCTTACGGCTTCAGTGTTTGAATTGTCTTGCCACTTGATAATTTTCTGTATTTTGGTGCAATTTTGGCAAGATTTCACAGAATTCACCAAGATAGAAGAAAAGTTGTAAGAATATGGGAAAATATATAAGGTTGTCAAAAAAGTCTTGCGGTATTTCCGCAAGCTTGTCTTTGCAAGCGCGTAGTTCTAGTTGTATTCGTCGCATCGGTTTACGCTAGAGCTTTTTGGAAAGCTCTTTTCACGCGCTATCACGTGTTTGATTTATTGTTGTTTGTTTTTAGTCGTTCGTGAGTTATAGCGTCGCAAACATGGAGCAAAATAAAGAGAAAATACGGCATATTTTACAGTACTACTACGATAAAGGCAAAAATGCATCTCATGCTGCCAATAAAATTTGTGCAGTTTATGGACCCGATACAGTTCCCATTTCCACCGCACAACGATGGTTTCAACGTTTTCGTTGTGGTGCAGAGGTGATCGAAGATGCGCCACGGTCCGGAAGGCCAGTCGTCGAAAATTGCGATAAAATCGCTGAATTGATCGAAAGAGACCGGCATAGTAGCAGCCGTAGCATCGCCCAAGAGCTGGGCATGAGTCATCAAACCGTTATAAACCATTTGAAGAAGCTTGGATTCAAAAAGAAGCTCGATGTATGGGTGCCACACGACTTGACGCAAAAAAACATTTTGGCCCATATGGATGCATGCGAATCGCTTCTGAATCGCAACAAAATCGACCCGTTTTTGAAGCGGATGGTGACTGGCGATGAAAAGTGGGTCACTTACGACAACGTGAAGCGCAAACGGTCGTGGTCGAAAAGCGGTGAAGCTGCCCAGACGGTGGCCAAGCCTGGATTGACGGCCAGGAAGGTTCTTCTGTGTGTTTGGTGGGTTTGGCAGGGAATCATCCACTATGAGCTCCTCCCCTATGGCCAAACGCTCAATTCGGACCTGTACTGCCAACAACTGGACCGCTTAAATGCAGCACTCATGCAGAAGAGGCCATCTTTGATCAACAGAGGCCGAATTGTCTTCCATCAGGACAACGCCAGGCCACACACATCTTTGGTGACGCGCCAGAAGCTCCGGGAGCTCGGATGTGAGGTTCTTTTGCATCCACCGTATAGTCCGGATCTCGCACCAAGTGATTACCACCTATTTCTGTCCATGGCGAACGAGTTTGGTAGTCGGAAGTTGGCCACAAGAGAGTCCTGTCAAAATTGGCTCTCCGAGTTTTTTGACAATAGGGAAGCGAGCTTCTATAAGAGGGGCATTATGAAGTTGGCATCTCGTTGGGAACTCGTCATCGAACAAAACGGCGCATATTTGACTTAAATCGCATTATTATAACCAATTTTATGAACAATTGAAAATTCAAGAAAAATACCGCAAGACTTTTTTGACAACCTTATATTTGATGCTCGAGAAATTTTAAGTTTTAATATGTTTTTATCAGCGATCAGGGCACTTCGCCCCCTGCATTCTGTTAGTATAGAATTTCGCTAATGAATTGAGTTGATTTGAGTTTTACAATAGAGCAAACTTTCTTTAGACTAGACTTTTCTTTTCAAAATAGGGTCAAAATTGTTCCTTGGGCCTTTAATATGGTAAATTTGGTGGAGTCTCCAGTGGTGTTTTGGCTTAGAGAGCAGCTGCTAGGAAATAATTGTGTTTCCATTAAGCTGAACAGGTGGGCAAGTCTCGTGCCGTGATCTGCTTGGATTGGCATCAAATCAAGTTAGAGTTTCATATTAATCAATCAAGTGGAGTCTAGTACTCTAGTTCTCTCAGTGTAATGTAGATAATTTGTTCCGCTCTTGTGAGTGTCTGTCTGCTCAGAGAAAGAATCAATAAAATTGAATTGCTCAGCTCAGCAACCTTCCATCTCACCATTACAACACCTCATCAACCATCAACCAGCGCCAGCGCCCCACCCTCCCCCCAACCACCATTAACAAATGTTGCCGTTTGCTGTTGTTGCACTTTTAACGATTACTCATTTGCAATTACCTCGCTTTAACCCTTATGCGTCAATGTCAATGTCGTTACCATTTAACCATTAACCGTTTAACATTGTAAATTAACAAATGCGCCTGTGTGTGTGTGTGTGTGCAGTGCAGTTTCTGCCGTGATTTACAATGTTTACTCATTTCATGCCCGCTTTTACAGTTCAATTCACATAACGCTTTTGTTTTTTTCCCATTAATTTTATTGAGTGGATTAAACGGCATTTGGCAAATTTTTGAAATTATTTCCTGTGTGCCAGACGAACTCCTCCGCACTAATTAAACAATTTTAATTGGCACAAAAAAAAAAAAACCAAAATGAAAATGAAAATGAAAATCTATGCACAGTTTAACTAATGGAAAAAGTCAGCAGAAACAAGCAGACGAAATGAAAATGAAAAAAAAGAAGCAAAAAAAAAACCAGCGACGTCGACATTGAGCGAAAATTATTTTTAGTTATAAACAAACACACCACCAGGCACACACTCACACACACACATTTAAATACATTACGCATACGCCCCAACTGGCCCCAGAGGGGACCATCCACCCAAATCTCACAAAAAAGAAGCACACAACCAACAAATTATTAATTCTGTTGCCTGTCATAAATACAGCAAACAAAAAAATATCCAACAAAATATATTTCAACGCCTTGTTAACCAAAAAATGAACAACATTGCTTTTATTTTGTTTTTGCGGGACAATAGAAAAGTACATCAAACTTTTGGTTCAACTAACCAATGTTCTTTTAGTTCCAATCCCGTGTGGCACAACAAAATCCAAGCTTCCAAAAAAGAACTGTCCGTAACTGAATCCCTGTCCGTTTTTCTGCACAATGAAAAATCAAACAACTGTTTGTTGTGAATGATGTTACTCACTTATTTGAAGCGGATGATAACTGCTGATGAAAAATGTATCACGCACAACAACATCGAATGCCAATCAGCCGTCCCAAACGTATTGACAGCCGCCAGGAAGATTTTTCTATGTGTTTAGTGGGATTGAAAGGGAATCATTGGGCGTTTTCAGCAGCTAAAACCCGATTCACGATTACTGATTTACGATATGCGATTGCTGATGATTCTCAGCTGAATGTCACTGACTGCTAAGTTAGGCTATTTTTTGGCTTTAGTACATTTCGTCAACTCATTTAAGGGGGTATTGCTGGTTGGAAGGCTGTTTTTTGGCCTTTTTAAAAGAAATATTATTTGAAAACGGTAATAGTTATTTAAATTCTGTTTTTATACTCTGTACCGAAGGTACATAGAGTATTATAAGTTTGTGCAAAAGTATGTAACAGGCAGAAGGAAGCATCTCCGACCCCATAAAGTATATATATTCTTGATCAGCATCAACAGCCGAGTCGATATAGCCATGTCCGTCTGTCCGTCCGTCCGTTCTTAATATGTCTAAATATGTCCAGAAGGAACAAGCCATCTATCTTCAAAACTGTGGGAGATATGACGTTTTTTCTAAATTGCGGGGGCGGGAGGGGCGTGGCCAAAATTGAAAATAAACTTGATCTGCCTGCAGACATAAGAAGCATATGTCCCATACATGTCAAACCTCTATCTCTTACCATCTCTGAGATCTGTGCGTTCATACGGACAGACAGACGGACAGACGGACAGACAGACAGACGGACGGACGGACAGACGGACATGGCTATATCGACTCGGCTGATGATGCTGATCAAGAATATATATACTTTATGGGGTCGGAGATGCTTCCTTCTGCTTGTTACATACTTTTGCACAAACTTATAATACTCTGTGTACCTACGGTACAGAGTATAACAAAAGGACTAAAATTTTATTGTACACTAGCTAAACATCCGACGCGTCGCGACGTTGCCCGGAGCCTTTGCACTATAAAGTGGTTTTTTGTAATGGTTCAGCCGGATAGTTCATAGCCGATAAAATGTCTTCAATTTTAAGATTTTTGCTCAAATAGTTTAAAAATTTGTAAGCTATCCACCTCTTACCTAAATTTAAACTTGTCGTGCCGCCTTCCTGTTTACTGTAACGTATACCAAGGGCAGGTGGTGGCCATCCAGGAAGCAGCCACCTACCTACCTTAGCACGCTACCAATCAGAGAAGGAAACGTCTTCATATACTCAGAGACAGTCAAGCCGCCCTTAAAGCCCTTGACGCATACACTAACAGTACAAAAACGCTTACTGAATGCCGCTCATCTCTAAATGAGATCGCACAAGACTTCAGTATTCACCTTATATGGGTGCCTGGACACCGAAACATATATGGAAACGAGTCTGCGGACAAACTGGCCAGAATAGGTACCACCATCGAGCTCCTTTCAGAGAAGAGCATGATAGGTATGCCTATGGCTAACTTCAAGCTTCACAAAAAAGCCGAAACACTACGCCTCGCCACAGACCGGTGGAAAGACCTTTCCACCTGTGCGATTTCTGTAGAAGCTGCAGATGCGAGGAAGAGGAGGAAACGATATAGATCTATATCATTGCCCCGCTTTAAATAGGACGAGACTTAGGTAAAGGGTGATTTTTTAGCTATTTGTGGCAACACTGGTTTAAACAGCTTACGCACGTTTCGTGTTTTGTTTCACTGTCAAACATCTTCAGTTTGGTCTATAATTTAACCATGAATAGTCTTGCAAACGAACAACGCTTGCAAATTGTTGAATTTTATTATCAAAATATGTGCTCTGTTAAGAAAGTTCATAGCGCGCTTCTTCCATTTCTCAATTGGTACGTAATGGGTACGTAAATAAGCAGAATTGTCGATTTTGGAGTGAATATCAGCCAGAAGCATTGCAAGAGCTACCAATGCATCCAGAAAAAGTCACAGTTTGGTGCGGTTTATGGGCTGGTGGCATCATTGGACCGTACTTCTTCAAAAATGATGCGAATCGTAACGTAACTTCCAACTTTTTTTTGCCCAAAATGCAAGAGCTTGACTTGCATGACATGTGGTTACAACAAGACGGCGCCACACAGCACAGCAAAGCACAGCACGCGCAACAGTGGACTCGGTGAATATTTTATTTTACGTTCGGTACCGCTCAATGGGCCATTGAGCCTAGATCGTGCGATTTAACGCCTTTAGACTATGTTTTGTGGGGCTATGTTCAAGCTCATGTCTATACAGACAAGCCCGCTTCAATTGACGCATTGGAAGACAACATTGAAGCATTTATTCGTGAGATACCGTCCGAAATGTTGGAAAGAGTATGCCAAAATTGGACTAAGCGTATGGACCATTTGAGGCGCAGTCACGGTCAACATTTTCATGAAATAATCTTCAAACATTTAATTATATGGACCGTGCTATCGATTCAAATAAAGATTTCATGCATTTTTCTGAATTTTATGTGTTTCTTTTTTGAAAAACCTTCCTTCACCCTTTATCTTGGTCAACCCCGTCAACTTGTCAGAGACATCCGCCATAGAGATCCCAGCTCTGCTAAAATTTATTCTGTCCACACAATGGTTCAGCACCGAAGATCACCCTAGGGTATAATAGGGTTTAACAAGGAAGATATGGTATCGCAACGGACCCTAGGTGGGAGAGTGACTTGTAACTCTCAGCCATCGCAAACTAGCCTAGCCCAAGCTATCAAACTCAAGCTCGTGGGCTAAATAACTTCTAAGATATTTCTCTGAACCAATTTTAAACCGGTTCGAAATCGGTTTTCCATTCCATAACAGTATCCTACAAACCAAATTTTAAGTTTGCAGTTTAAATAGCTTCTGAGAAAGTGATCTGAACCATATTTGAACCGGTTCAAAACCGGTTCTGAACCAGTACAGTTTTCAGCTCCATATTTTTTTAACAAACAAACCAAGTTTCAAGTTCGTTGCCTAAACAACTTCTTTAAAATGGCTCTGAACCACTTATGAACCGGTTCGAAATCGATTCTAGACCAACTTCATAAATATTACAAACCTACAGACCAAATTTCAAGCTCTTTGCTTAAAAGGCTTTTGAGTTATGGCTCTGAACCACTTTTGAAACTGTAAAATAGCACTTCATATTTACAAATTTCTAGTTGGTAACTTAAATACTATCGAAACCAGTTTTGAACCACTTTTTGCTGCTCTTGAACTTGTTCACAGACATGACACAGCCTACTGTGTAAGTTGCATGAAGATCGATTCACAAATGCAACGTATGTTTAGTTATCTGTTGCTCTCAATTTCACATCTAATCTAATAATTTTTCTCTCTCTCTCTCTCGTTACAGCTGCCAGTACTATGTGAAGAGCCATCCATGGGTGCTGGCATACCAGGGTGTCATCACATTTTTCGTACTGGCCAATTTCACACTGGCCACATTCATGGATCCGGGCATTATACCCAAAGGTATGTAACGTACTAAGCAACGACCAGCATACATCCGCACAGCTTAACTTGACTGCATTCCTAGCCTCGCCCGATGAAGACTGCGAGGAGGAGTTACGCGCCCCGCTCTACAAGAATGCCGAAATCAATGGCATTACGGTGAAAATGAAATGGTGTGTCACCTGTAAATTCTATCGGCCGCCAAGGTGTTCGCATTGTTCTGTATGCAATCATTGCATAGAGGTGAGTAGAGGCTGGCTGGCTAGATTAGGCGATTCCTTCGATTCATGTCTTGTTTACTCTCTTGCAGACCTTTGATCATCATTGTCCGTGGGTCAATAACTGCATTGGCCGACGCAATTATCGTTTCTTCTTCTTTTTTCTCGTCTCACTCTCCATACATATGCTGAGCATATTCTCGCTGTGCCTGGTCTATGTGCTAAAGATCATGCCGCATATCAAACAGACAGCGCCCATTGTAGCGTATCCTTTTTTAAAATGTACAGCTTAGGACACTAGATTTCAGCCACATTGGTTTGCACTTAACTCTGTATCTATTCCAAATGTGTAGTATCATACTAATGGGTCTAGTCACCATATTGGCCATACCCATATTTGGTCTGACTGGGTTTCATATGGTGCTGGTCTCCCGAGGTCGAACCACCAATGAGCAGGTGACTGGCAAATTCAAGGGCGGCTACAATCCCTTCTCTCGCGGCTGTTGGCACAATTGCTGTTATACACAATTTGGACCTCAGTATCCGAGGTGAGTGGAGAGTAAGAAGATTGGTATCCATTTTTCACCCCCGCTCCCCCTTGCAGCTTACTCAAACCGAAGAAGTATGCATCGAGACGTTCACAGACACAGAATCAGGCCATCAGCACCATTTGCAACGATCGGACCAATCAACAGACCAACACCGGCGGTGGTGCCGGTGGCAATGGCCAGGCGGTGGCCGGCAGCGGTGGCGGTGGTATGCGCGGTACCTCGGTACAATATTCGCCCCGCTCCTACTACGAGTCGAGTCGGGAGAAGCGTGGAATACAGGTAAAGACTTATATGGCCGAGGGCAATGGTTATAATCAACGGTCGGGCAGCACAACGCTTTATAGTAAGGTGGGTAACATTTTTGCAAATCGACAAAAAAAACCAAAAAAAAAAAATGCTATGCAAAAAACAAAACAAAAGAATTCCTATTAAATATATCTATGTATCTATATCCATATCCTTGTATGTGTTTGTATGTATGTGTATGTAGGCAAGTGGAGGCCATTTGCTCTAGTGTTAATGTTGCTGTTGTTGTTGTTGTTGTTTGGATTAGTTAATTGTTGTTTATGTAACGGTTAATGTGTGTGTAACTGAATGTTTGTTTAGTGTTTTGTGCGCTTAACCCGATAAACTCGTACTTACTTATCATTTTGTTCAACCGTAACCCCTCCCCCACTCCACCGCCCTCCGCTTATGCTTTAATAACTAACTAAAGCCAACCAAGCCCACTCTCCCCCCCGCTCCCACCCACTCGCTCTAAGATATATTATATTTTGTATACCTAACGCACAGTTTGTCGTGTTGCTCTCTCTCTCTCTCTGTCTCTTGAGCTCTTCCTCCTGCAGTAAGAAGTTAACAACAACAAAAACAAAAGAATATATTGCTAAATCATCCCACCCCCCCACACCCCCCACTTTACAACAACAAAAGTTTCAGCTCACGGCTGCTGCTGCATTCTTTCTTTAGTTTTAGTTTTAGTTATTGTTTTTCTGCTTTGCTTTCGCTTACTTTTCTCTAATTTCTTTTTGACATTTTTAGAAGGCAGCATCAAAGTTTTTACCCAAGACTTACTTTCTCCTACACACACACACACACACAAAGTACATACTTGACCAAATTATACACATTGCACACACCTAAAATCTCCTGCACTGCTGCCAGTAGATTGAGTTGCCTCGTTTTAGTTAACACAGTTCGTTAGGGTGTGAACCGCTTGTAGTTATGTGGATTCTTTAGGACTAGGCAACCGAATTACCCAACGCCTTGGGCATTTCAAACTTCTGCTGTACATTCCTGGCTCTTGCATTTCATCACATTTTGGTTTTATCAGTGGATTATTCATAGTTTCATAGCTAACCCACCCATATGAGTTCATTGCAGCTATCAGAGTTTTCTCAAGAAATGCCGAATCAAACGAATGTACGTGGCCTCAAGTAGACCCAATAAGTTCTGCTGAAGCATGCAAACGCTTTCAAATGAACTGCCAGATAGAAGCATTTATGCATGAATCAGGGCTCCAAACCGCCGGTTTCACCTTAAAACGAATCAAGTGTTCTAAAATAATTCAACCTGTAACCCAAGATTTGAGTTCGCTTGAACAAAATGTACACTACAAAGGACAAAATGGCATTCCCAAAGCTTTTTTTTGTGAAAACCACCAAAAAAATCGATGGCTTGAGGCTTGCCAAAAAAATTACGTATACGACTCGTGAACCAAATACAAATTTTTACAACGAAAACTTTTTTTGTTTTTGGATATTATTGAATTATAGCAGGAGTATACCCACCCAACATTTGGAAGATCATTTTAACAAAAATCAGCTTGATGCGTCTTTTTCGAGCTCTTTTGATGATTAAAAGGGGTTAAGCATCATGGGCGATTAAAAGAAGACTCGAAAAAGAGTCGAACTTAAGCTCAAAGTGTGATTTAATGAAATACTCCTGAAAAAGACTTAAAAATAACTCCAAAATGAGTCAAAACTGTTCAGAAGAACGAGTTAAAATCGGCTACTCAAGTTGAGTCGCGGCCAGGGTACCATTTTCTCCCGACAAAAGTAAAAAATCTGATCAGAAAAAGAGCGCATTTATGACTATTTTAATCAGACCGAGGACTCGAGACTCGAACGTGATCAAAAAGTTGATAAAATGTTTGCTGGGATAGGTGTTGCAGTCTACTGAAAATCATTGGAAATCATCTCCAAACTGTTTAAAACAATCCTTGACTTAAGACTATGATTATAATATGCGTATTCGGGGGCAAAGAAGTTGTTTCAAAACTTGAAAATAATCGTGATCTGCCTACAATTATAAGAATTATAAGAATATGTTTGAGATTTCTGTTTGCCTACGGGGACAGAAAGACTGATGGATACATATGTATCAACTGCAAGTTTATAATATTTTCTAACAAGTCAAATGGTCATTTAAGATAGAGCCAGTTACTTGTTGCCTGCTAAACAAACCAAAAATGGAGCAAACTCTGAAAGAAGTTTAGAAATACGGGTAAGATGTAGGTGACCAAGTATTGAAATCATATTAAACAAATGACTATACACAGCACCAAAGGGGCCAAGGTGGAGCTTCTCTCAAGCCTTTTTGCTTGTTTCAACAAACAAAATTGTCGCATTTGGTGTGAAAAGCAAGAACTGCCAATGTATTTCTAAAAAATGCACTGTTTGGTGAGGATTATGGGCCGCTGACTTCATTGGACTGAACTTTTTGTGCCCTGTTCCCATTGAAAATGGGGAAAAGGGGGATCATAAAGTTGTGCGAACGCATGTAACAGGTAGAAGCAAACATTTCCGACCCAGTAAAGTATATATATTCTTGATCAACAGCCGAGTCATGTCCGTATGAACGCACAGATCACAGAGATGGTAAGAGATAGAGATTTGATATGCTCCCACCCACGCAATAAAGAAAAAACCTCATATCTCCCACAGTTTTATAGATAGATGGTTCGTACTTTCTAGACATATTTAGTAATCAGGATAACTTATCGATCCGCCGTGAAGATCGGATGAACGGTTGTCGAGCTATGTTCAAAAGACTGTTCGCTGTTGCAGCGCTGCTTTCAGCTGCTACTGCAGCATCAAAATTGATGCTGAGCGTTTAATTTCGTTGATACAGAGTAGGCTATAGTCGGACTTGACCGATTTTCCTTCTTGTTTTAAGATGACCAAGGCAGGAACGCTACCGTGCGATGATTTCGTAAATCTTTTGCCCAAAATGAAGAGGATAGTAGAAAGGAAAGGGAAAAAATCTTTTAGAAATCAAATGGGGCTTCGGTTTATAGGTTTCTGGGTGTTATAATTTCATTTTTATACCCTTGCAAAGGGTATTATAATTTTGCCCAGAAGTTTGTCCGTCTTTCCGTCTGTTTCCACGCGAACTAATCTCTCAGTTTTAAAGCTATCGAGCTGAAATTTTACACTGAGTCTTCTTTTTGCTGCACACTACTAATATGTCGGAACCGACCGGATCAGATGACTATATCTCATAGCTCCCATAGGAACAATCGGTCGGAAAACTAGTTTTAGTGGGAAAAACTTTTTTCTTTTCAATGGAAACGTCTCCAAACTTTGTAATCGTAGGTTTTCTATGTTTCTTTATAAATCTACCAAGTTTTATTAAAATCGGACAACTATATGGTATAGCTGCCATACAAAAGATAGGTCTGAAAAACTGTCTTTGTTAGAAAAACTTTTTTTTTTTTAATGGTAGCATGCTGCAACTTTGTATTTGTTAGATTTCCATGCTTTTACAAAATTTTACAAATTTTTGGCCAAATCGGATGACTATATTATATAGCTCCCATACGAACGATTGGTCGAAAAATGGGAAGAAGAGTATTTTTTGAAAATATTTAAGTGAGCACTTGCAAGGGTATAAAAACGTCGGCACAGACGAAGTTAGCTTAGCTTTCTCGTTCTGATTGGGATGAAGGGACACCGATTTATGAAGAGGGAAGTTGGTTAAATCTATAAAAAACAGTCTAATCTGATCTCAGTCATCTGTTTCTGAATGAGATGGAAAGGGCTGACTTCTGGAGAGGGAGGGGGGTTAAAACTGAACAAAAACAATAAAATAAGTCATCGTTTTACAGGCTTATGGGTGT
The DNA here is from genome assembly GCA_035044985.1 of Lordiphosa fenestrarum. NCBI lineage: Eukaryota > Metazoa > Arthropoda > Insecta > Diptera > Drosophilidae > Lordiphosa > Lordiphosa fenestrarum. The sequence continues at coordinate 1,155,502 of JAWNNO010004426.1, forward strand.
TTTGATTTCATATATAGTAGTATTCTTCTGTTCGCGGTTGTAGGAACTGACTTATAGAGGAAGGGAGGGGGTTAAATTGAACAAAAATCAATTGGGAAATAGTTTTTGGGTGATCGGCATGTAACGAAACCGACTTACGCAGAGAACAGGGGGATAAAATTTAATACAAAATCAAATAGGGCATCTTTTAATAGGGCTTGGAGTACCCTGATTTCAATTTTTGAAATTTCTTTTAAATAAAATCAAAGGAAAATGTCGTTTCATAGGTTTTTCGTTGCTCTTAACTTCATTTTTGGGAATATTTTTCCCATAAAAAGTTGGCGGAGCAACCAAAAAAAGGAGAGAGCGTGTGTTTTCATACAATTTTCAACAAAAAATTTCTTAAGATTAGATCAATTTGGATAGTTCTTGGTATATGCTTGTCTTAGATTGGTCAATTGGTCATATTAGGTATTAAACATATGAAAATTTAGTACGAAATCTAAAATAAACTTGTTCTGCTTGCTAGTATGAGAAGCAAAAGTGCCAAAAGTAGTAAACAGACAAATGACAATCATTACAAGTCAACGATTGCTGCTGCTGCAGCCTCGCTGTATTCAGATATGATAGAGTTACTGTCAAAGAATGCCACGGCAATCCTCGAACCAATTGATCAAAGTACAATCTTTAAGAATAGCACTGACTTTTGAAAGAAAGTTGTTGTAGCGAGGTATCAGTATGAAAGGAACTTAAATCAGACTCATTAAAGTTATATCAAAATCAGGCAACTTTGGTAAAAGAAAAGAAAAACAAGGCTTAGCCTACGATTTCCCCCCAGTTCCAACTTTGCAATTTCAGATTGCTTGCATGTAATGCCGGATTCTCTTCTTTCAGGCTTGAGGTTAGCTGCTGCTGCGCACCTTCGTTGAACTGGTGCACTTCTCTTAGTTTGTTCCTAACCTGCTCTAATCATCACCCCTCCTGTTCCCACTGCTACTGCTCTGCCTATGCTATATACCATTCCGTTCTCAACTGTTTAGTAGCAGCGATCCGCTCGCTTCTGTTTCTGTTCTCTTTTTGTGTTTTCTCCTAATTTCCCTCCAGTTGTTTGACTTTGATTTTGTTGCTGCACACCTATTATTATAACTTATATATGCTACTCTACCAGACTGTCGTATATCTATATAATGCAATATAAATATATATATAGCATACATACTTATATCGAAAAGAATTGGTCAAACAAAACAAAACAAAACTCTACACTTACTGCAAGCACCGAGAAAGGTAAAAAGAAAAACAAAAAAACAAAAGAAATCAAACAAAAACTTAATTTTTTATTATTGCCGATTGATGATGCCGCCGATTGATTAAAATATATTTCTATTTTTTATGATTTATCACTGAAATTTGCCCCGTCTCCTCCCCCCGAACCACAACTACTCAACTCTACTCAACCTACAACCACTCTCTTTTCTTCACGAATGAGTAAAAATTGCGAAATTTTCCATCAACTTTTTTCCAGTATTTTGCCACTTTTTTCTCTCAAAAATTATAATAAAACCAAAACCAAAACACTTTGTGCAGCCCATCCGATTACCGGGCGGGGCGCGCGCTTCTTGTACACACACACACACACACACTGTGCGTTACATTTATATGTCAGGTCTCTTCCGAACGCCACCCCACCCCACCCCCTACCCCACTTTATGTTTTCATTTCATCTTTAATGTAGGCCTAAGTCTGTGTATCTATCTCCTAAGCAAATGTCACCCCAAATGCCCTAAATGAGAAACATCTCCATTCCCATCGTTCATTCACAGCTGTCACCTGGGCGCGAGTGCTCGGACACAGATCTGGAAGCGCCGCCCGCCTCACAGAGTCAAGACTGCGAACCGACGCCGCCGTTGCAGCGTCACAATTCGAGCAACTTTTATCTGCCACAGGTGAGCGATGCGGGTCCACCGGGTCTGAATGGCAACATAGCCACCGGTCTGGGGGCAGCTGGAGCGAACAATTCACAGGCTAGCGGCGGTGGTGACTCACCACGTCATATGCGTCTCTATCATCCCAGGCATAGTCCGCATGCGAGGCCCAGGTGAGTTTTCGAAAAGAAAAAAACAAAACAACTATTTTAATGTCCGACTGTCAGTGCAACAGCCGTCCCTCTATTCATGTTAGCAATGCCATAACTGCTTGGGAATTTCAAAGCAGCAAACGCGCAAAAATGGTAAGGCAGCGCAGCGACAGTGGAAGATATTCTCTTCGCGTCTAAAACGTTGATCCAAATGTTTGCCTACATAATTGCATACAAACGGGGGTTTTTTGCTTCAATAAGTTAAACTATTTTTGTTCGGTTTCTTACCATAAAGTCGTGCCTAGTGTTTTAGTACATATGTGACTGTGTTTACGACCTTAATGATATATGTTCATGTTACATTTTCGCATATCCTTAAACAGAGTCACAAAACACCACCAAGGAGGCTGGTAGATCCAATAGCTGTTCTCTATTATCAGATTCGTTGTTTTAACTCGCTTCCAACTGAGGCAATTACACTTGTCGCTCTGTCTCCTTGTGTGTGGCGGCGCCAAGAAGCGAGAAAATTTGTACTACGTCTGTGTGGCGCAAGCAATGGGAACAAGAGCTTGCCCATCGCTGCTTCATACTTTTTGTAGGTTCAAATTAATTTCCGAGGGCTGTTTTCATCATTTGGCACTCAGCCCCGACGACGGGATGTTACTTGGCCATTCTAAGGACCAGATACAGATACAGATACAGATACAGATACAGATACAGATACAGATACAGATACAGATACAGATACAGATACAGATACAGATACAGATACAGATACAGATACAGATACAGATACAGATACAGATACAGATACAGATACAGATACAGATACAGATACAGATACAGATACAGATACAGATACAGATACAGATACAGATACAGATACAGATACAGATACAGATACAGATACAGATACAGATACAGATACAGATACAGATACAGATACAGATACAGATACAGATACAGATACAGATACAGATACAGATACAGATACAGATACAGATACAGATACAGATACAGATACAGATACAGATACAGATACAGATACAGATACAGATACAGATACAGATACAGATACAGATACAGATACAGATACAGATACAGATACAGATACAGATACAGATACAGATACAGATACAGATACAGATACAGATACAGATACAGATACAGATACAGATACAGATACAGATACAGATACAGATACAGATACAGATACAGATACAGATACAGATACAGATACAGATACAGATACAGATACAGATACAGATACAGATACAGATACAGATACAGAACAGCGATGCTCACAAATAGCCCTCAGGGGCCGAACACTTTCGGTAATTCACGCTGAATGCTTGAAATGATTCAGTGAGTGTCGGAAAGAGACAGAGAGCGTCAGAGAGCCTCTCTTCTTGAACATCGCTGGTCCATAAAGATGGTTGCTTGTTCTTTCGGGTTCCATACTAAGTACAACTCCTCTCAGAATAGTTTCTTCATACTTGTTTGGCATTGACCATACTTGGGGGTGTTCCAGAAATCTAAAGATTTTCGTATAAACGCTCGGACTTTGAACTAAACTAGGCGGACTTTATATGTTAAGTGACATCATAGATATCGGCTACTAGATTTTTGGGAAAGGAAAACGGTACACACTAAATCTACTTGGCCTTGCGCATACGATTTCAAATCTCTTTACTTTTGCCATTTAATCTAGTAGCTTGGCATTTTGGAGAAACTTTACATACAAAGGCTAGTAGTTTAGACTCTTTCGTGTCAAAACGTTTACAGGAAAATCTCTGGATGAACGCAATTGTGTTTGTTTACGAGCTTCGTCGCTGAACACAATTTTCCGATAAAAAAGTGTATCTTTATTGAACTTTGCCAGCGCCCATTCACCAAAAGTTTGGTCGTGTGTCTTTGTTTCATATACCAGCAAAATTTTACACATAGTGGATTAACAGAGTGCTAAATGGTGCGAACGGCACCTTATTCATAATTTACCGTCTTTAACAACACTGGCGGATACAGCTGTAATCAGCAATAATCTAAATTTGGTGTGCAATTTAGTCACAGGATTCCAATTAGCCGACTCAGAAACTGACCAAACTGACCATCAAATGGAAAAAGTGCACAATGCATGAATTTTGATAGTAAAATACAATAATCTGCCAGCATTGTTCGTTTGTAAGTCGTTCAATGGTTAAATTGTAGACCAAAACTGAACATGTTTGACAGTAATAGTGCCACAAAATAGTGTTGCCAACAATAAAGTTGCTAAAAAATCACACTTTATTTGTAAAGGCATAGTTTCTAGCTCGTTTTGGTTCTATTTGACATTTCGTTTCCTATTAAAAATTTCAACACTTTCGAGGTGGGATGTAAAAGTTAGAAAATATGGCTATACTTGGATTGCAGATTTTGAACCATTTCTTTAACTCTCAAACCTAACCGGGGGTAAGTGTCCAACCATTACCCACAGTTTCAGCAAACGGATGAACTGTCAAATGATGCAAATTTCGTAGATTTTGGACCATATTTCGCCTATTTTTATGCTCTTGCAGAGGCTATATTAAAATTGTCCAGAAGAAAGCAACTCCGACCACATTCTGGTTGGCGAGATGAGTTGATATAGCCATGTCTGTCTGTTTCTGTGCTATCTTCTCCATCAAGTTCACATTAATGTTAATGCTCTGTTAATTAACATAAGGACAGGCTGTTAAACATTAAGTACCCTATATTAAAATTGTCCAGAAGAAAGCAACTCCGACCACATTCTGGTTGGCGAGATGAGTTGATATAGCCATGTCTGTCTGTTTCTGTGCTATCTTCTACATCAAGTTCACATTAATGTTAATGCTCTGTTAATTAACATAAGTAAAGTCTGTTAAACATTAAGTAACTTAAATTCAAAGACCCACTCTCTTTCTTAATGGAGTCATGCCTGAATTCTTTCTCATTTGCAGGGGCCTGGATCCGCAGCGAGGCTATACGAGTGATGCCCTCTCACCGGATCATCCGGGCGGCGGTGTGGTGGTGGGCTATGGTAATGGCCAGCAGCAGCAGCAGGTTATAGCACAAAATCAACGTAGTGGGACCTCAACGGCCACACCCACCATGCAACAACGAATTAAGCCGCTGGGCGTGGCCACGCCCCTGGTAATGGCGAGTCCAGTGAGAAGGTAAGTCCCACTGATCATTCCAACATTCATTCATTCGTTGTGTTGTTTTTTTTTTTGCAATGTGGCTGCTTCCATACGCTCAACTCTTTGTTGTTGTCCTGCGCCTAATGTGCGCGTGTGCGTGAATCCCTTCCACGAATTGTAGTCGATCATTTTACGGGGGGCGGGGGGCATCCTCCGCCTGCTGCTGCTACTCCTCCTCTAGTTGTTGTACGCTGTTGATGTAGTGGTAGTAGCAACTGCATCTCTTCTTTTTTGCCCATCATCAAACTTCATCCTGCCAATGCTGCTTTATGGCTGCGCTCCATTGACAATGGACTTATGAAAACTAATTATTTTTCCAACTTTTCTTTTTCTTTGTTTTTGATTTTTTGTTCGTTTTACTTTGATGTTTATGTGTGTGATTTTCTTTTCTTAACGGTTAGTCAATACTCAAATTCAGAGAGCAGTACTAATTCTTAGGCTTAGCTTACCGAAATGAATAAAAAAGAGAACGAAGCGAGAGAACCAACTTTATTGATAAACAAAACAAAACTACAATTAAATGTGTGTAAGTCCTAACCAATTAAGTGCAAATCTGAATATCGAAACGAAAGCGAGAGGAACCAGCGGGCCAACAACCAGTTCGTCGTCGTCGTATGTCCTTCTCTTGCTCTTCCTAAGTCTCCTTCCTAGTCTACTGCAACCACCAACAAAAATACACCACAACTACTGCACCCTAAGTACTACCTCTACCACCTTCTGCTTTCTTTCCAAGTGAGGTGAGTTTTCCGTTTTTCGTTTCTTTTTTCAGTTTTTTGCGTTCTGTTTTCTTCTTTGACTTTGTCCTCTACTTGGCAATTGCCTATCTTTTGTTTTTCTTTCTATTATTTACTGTTTTGCGTCGGCCTTTAACCCCCACTCACTTACTCACTCACTTTTACTCACCTTTTCTCGCTCTCTATCTCTCTCTCTCTCTCGCTCATACGCATCAACTAAGGAGCAGGATACATACTACATACTATTTTTGTCTCATTACATTTGGTATTAGGAAAAGAAAACTAATTGAAACTTAAAATCTGTGAAACTTGTCTTAACTGTAACTGTAAAATTTTGATCTAATCCAAATCTCTAAAAAAAAATGGTCGTGTTCAGCAGCAGAAGTATTGATCGCTGAGCAGTTATCGTAACAAAATGATACATCGAATAGTTTCTGCTACATTTTTGGACAAAGACTTCAAAAGACAACATGGAAATTGCATTAATTTAAGATTTATACGCGTATCGTTATCGAAAATAACCTATCGATATACAATTACAGCTGCTGGTAGCATTATTACTCTTCTCGTTACAAGTTCCTCTATCATAATACATCAAATTTTCCATCATAATACCGTTACACACGAGTTCAGCCGAAAAATCAGGATAAAGTATGATTGATCAGGGCGATCATTTGCACAGCAAGCTTTAAGAAAGCTCATTCGTTCCACAAAATGATTTCAAATATTACATGTTGATTGTTACAGACCTTCTAACAATATGACTGCCATTCCAGAAGAAGCAACTGCTATCGCAATTTCGAGTTTTGCACGCACAGTGCCCAAAATCAATGATATGAGCAATGTCTTCCCCGTTTTACCAGTTATACCTATCGATATACAACTAGAGATAGCATTATCACTTGAAAAGAGCGTACTATATTCTTGATACAAGCTCGCTCCTCCATTTCCATCATCAACTGCCTTCATAAATGTGTCATACACTTACTTCTTTTTGGGGTTGGGTACATTCGTTTTTTACTGATTGGTCTAATTCATGTCGTTCATATTCAAGTTCACTCCTTGATTCTGAATTGAATTCATTCCACGATCTGGAGCTGACATACAAACTGCTAGACAAAGTATCAGAGCTCGCAAATAACTCTCAACACTTCTCGAGTGTCAAAAAATAACAGTTTGGTTACAGACACAACGAAAAGAGGGAGCGAAAGACACCTTGAGTTCTGTTTTGGCTCAATTCTGTTTCGCTCAAAGACATCTTTTTTTCGTTCTCGTTTCTTTCGTTCTCTCGTTTTGCCGAGAGCAAACTTCCGAAGAGTTTTTTGCGTATGTATGAGTGTTTTGTGTTGCGCCCGTGTACATACACACCGACTCGTTCGTTCTGCTCAACCTAAAACACGTAACAGAAAACAAGAGAGGTGAGAGAAAAAGTGTTTCGCTCTGTGAGAGACCGGTTGTGCTGAGTTGTACTGTTTTTCACTGAGGCATTGAAAAAAGTGTTGACACTTATTTGCGAGCTATGCAAAGTATACAATCTAGCCTTTTTAGTCCAAAGGAAAAAAGCATAATGCTTCTTAATGGATTTCAAAACAGCATTTGACAGTGTTCATAGGCAATAACTGCTTTATGATGTTTCTAGGGATGGCCAAACTCATGTGGCCGATTTCTCATCTTCTACATAGCTGCTATGTGGCAGATAAACTAAGATTTCACTCTGTTATTCGTAGGTTTATGTGACAGATGGTTCTAGGTAGTAGATGAGAAAACGACCCATAATGATCTTCATGATTAATGAAAAGAAGAACTTTGCATGGGTAACTTTAATGTAAGACTACTGCGCTATACGCTAAAGATATCCAGATATCCAGATATTTGTACCACATAGAAGGAAGCATTTCCGACCACATAAAGTATATATATTCTTGATCAGCATGACGAGCTGAGTCGATATAGCCATGGCCGTCTGTTTCTAAGCTATCTCCCCCTTTAGTTTTAAACCTATCTCAGCCAAACTTTACACGAAGTCTTCTGATACAAACACGCTGCACATTTGGCGAAACCGGCCGGATCAGATGACTATAACATATAGCTGCCATATGAACGATCAGTCGAAAAACTAGTTTTAGTAAGAAAAACTTTTTTGTTTTCAATGCAAACGTCTTTAAACTCCATATTCACTAGTTTTCTATGCTTCTCCATGATTCTGCCAAGTCTGGTCGAAATCGGACATCTATATAGTATAGCTGCCATAGAAAAGTAAGGTTAGAAACATAGTCTTTGTAAGAAATACTTTTTTGTTTACAATGTTAACCTCTTTAGAATTGATGTATATTTATTTTATAAGCTTTCACACAACTCTTCAAAGTTTTGTCAAAATCGGCTGACTATAGGTTATAGCTGCCATGCGAATGATCGGTCGAGAAACTAGTTTTAGTATGAAAAACTTGTTTGATTTCACAGAAAACGCCTCTTAACTTTGTATTTCTCAGTTTGCTGTGCTTTTGCATGACTTCACTAAGTTTGGTCGAAATCGGACAACTATATAGTAAAGCTGTCATTGAAAAGTAGAGTCTGAAAAGTAGTCTTAGTGAGAAAACTTGTTTCTTTGCAATGGAAATATACTTAAAATTGGCGTTTACTTATTTGATATGCTTGCACACAATTCTACAAAGTTTTGTCAAAATCGGATGACTATAGCATATAGCTGCAGTACGAATAATCGGTCGAAAGAGAAGTTCTATTGAGAAGAACTTTTTGTTTTAAATGTAATCGACTCCAATTTTTGTACATGTTCGTTTGTTAGGCTTTGGCTTTGATAACCACTAAGTTTGGTCGAAATCGGGCATCTTTATAGTATAGCTCCCATAGAAAAGAAGTCTTAGTTCAGGGTTCGGAATTGTTTTTTTTTGTTGCTCTCGCTCAGAGCCGAGAGCCGGGAGCACTGAACGTCTCACAGCTCGCGAGCCACAGTTTCTGGCTCAGAGCTGAGAGCCACAGCTCGGGAGCCGTGAGCCAGAGCTCTAGGCTCGTGAGCCATAGCTCAAAAATCACCTTGATGAGTCTTTTCCGACACCTTTTGATGATTAAAAAAGGAAATGCCTAACATGTGCAACTAAATGAGACTTAAAAATGACACATGAATATGGTCAATATGTGATTTTGTGAAATACGACAAAAAAAAGGACCCTCAAATGACTCGAAAGTTATTCGAAACTGATCAGAGGAACGGATTAAAAACGACTCTTCAAGAAGACTCCTGGCCAGGGTACCATTTTATCCCCTCATCAGAAAATTAAAGCATTTATGACTATTTTAAGCAGCCCTAGAACTTGAAAATGACTCGAATGTGATACAAAAAATTACATAAAATGTTTACTGGGATGGACGTCATCTGCACATAAATGGGCAACAAATTTGGATAGGTCATTCAAATAAAATACTGAACAAATACTGAACCCTGTGTGGGACTCCAAGTGTGATTGAAACAAGTTCCGTTGACTTAAAAGTCTTACATAGCACACAGCGACCAGGTTGTTTACACTGCAGCGAAACAACACATACCGAAAGAGAAAGCCCAAAGATGAGGCTTCAAAATGAAGTTTAGTACCAAGTAAAATTCTTGAAAACTTATTTGCACAGTTAATATATCTAAGTTACGATCAATCTACCTACCAATTAAGCAAAAGGGATATTATATAGGAGACAGGAGGAACTCTGCCCTTCTGATTGTTCTTGAACTGTTCCTGTATTTATATGCCTCACAGGCTAAGCAGAAGCCTTTACTTAGTGTCGCACCACCCCAAAAACCAACAACTTTTGCTCTGGGAACCCCAGTGGGCCCTCTTCATTTCATTTTCCTGTCATCTGTCACAACTTTTAGTTCCACTTTGCATCACACAACGAATCTCATTTCTCGTGTTTAGAGTTAGCAACTTCACACACTAAAAACAGAAATTTTTGTCTAAGTTTTTGGGTTTTCATCTTTTCGAACTTTTCTCAAATTTGTCGTGCAAAAAATAGTTTTTTAAAAATTTGGCAATAACAACGCAAAAATGGACAACAATACTCCAACCGGTGCAGCAATCACATCCGTAAACATATCGAATCGAGTCAAGGCTCTGAATTTGTTGGGCCAAGTGCGCTCGCGTCGTCAGTTCAGTTTCAATGGGATGAGTTTCGAGACGAACGGCCTGCCGCGGGTTAAGGGCGGCGGCGCACAGCAGCAGCAGCCGCAGCAGCAGCAGGAGGCGGCGCCAGGTGATGGACGTCAAATGGTGCAGAAACCACTAGGCGAAAGAATGTCGCAGTCGAGACAGGCGACGGCTCCACAACCACCAGCACGAGTGCCCTGGCAGCTGATTAGAGAGAAGGCGATTGGCGAAGCTGGCAATCGCTGCCGCTGCCAGTTGAGCAGAACGCTTACCAATGCCGTGGAGGAAGAGCGGTTTGAAGATAAAAAGGAGGAGGAGAAGGAGGAGGAGCAGGTGGAGCAGGCACCACAGAAGCCGACACCCACCAGCTATAGCAGCACATTAGGTGGTCCGCCCCGTTTCCTGCTGGCCCAATCAATTTTAGCTCGCAGCGGAGCTGGCAACTCCCTGGTTGGCCCCACCGCCCTCCATTACTCCAAAATGGATTACATCACGCTGGCCGGCTTCCTGCTGGGCTGTGTCGTCTCCAACGTGCTGTTCTTCCTCTGCTGGTACTTCAGCTGGCTCAAGTGTCAGGTGGTCAAGTTGCGGCAACATTTCCTTGGCCAGGCCAATCTCTGGGAGTTTTTTGATTTTGAGGATACCACACGCTATTCCATACAGACGAAACTGCTGCTCGCCCCCATCATAATCGCCTGCAGCTTGCTCTACTGCGTGGTCAATATATTGCACCTGGTGGTGAAGGTGGTGCGTGCCGATGTGCCACGCACTGTGGTCGATTTGGTGCAGCAGGTGGCCAGCAGTGGTTTACTGGCCACCGGACGTTATCGCTGGTACTAACCACCAGCAGCGGCCAGGCAGCGGCAGGCAGAGCAGCCAGATTGGGAGGATGCAAAGACGCCAAGTAGAAGGAGGGGTGCACAAGAGCAGCGGATGGGTGTAACAAATGGGTTAATTACATGAAATTGGATGCGTACAAACACACACAATATTAATTTAACTGCAGTAATGAGACATTTAGAGAGAGAAGCGATTTGTGCTTGGTAATAAATATCAATAATTTCTGTGAAATTGAAGTAAATGTGCAGCCATTTTCGATATATATATCAACAAATTGGCTAAATCGTTTCAAACAATGAGGCAATTATTCAAACAGCAAACATTTGCTCTCAAGAAACTTCAAAATGTGTTGAGTAAACAATCCAAGCAACTAATTTTCCAACTGGGGGGGTGACGACAGGTTCGGTTTGAGATGCAAAAAACCCACAGAAAATGGTTCATTTGGATGGAAATTTGGGAAATTTGTCTTAATTGTTGTGACCAGCAATTAACCTCGAACCATTGATTGCAGTACTCTATGATAGGCAGGTTGGATAAGAGCATTAGCAAGGACACTTTCTATGTCAATTATGTTACAAATGTCAATAGTATGGTAATTACGAAAATACTTAATTCAAGTACAATATTCTTATATCAAATACGGCTTTTTCAATTCCGAAATATCTGATTTTAAACTGTTTTGAGATATATAAAGTATATTTTGCACTCTTTAGTATCGTTTTGATCATACTTTTAGCTCCTGATGGCCTCCACTCAAGCCCGATTATCTCGCAAAATAAGTACAACAAAGAAAATAAGAGTATTTCAAACAAGTACAACATGTTCTTGGTTTTAGTCCATACAATTCAAAAGCTATTCCCTCTTTGTTCTTAAACAAGGTATCTGTATTGAACCAAAGAAATATCCAAGGTCCATAACCAATGAGCAAGCTAGAGCTACTGTAGTTCAGCTTCAGTTATCATCACTTGATAACAAAAAAGTTAGAACCAGTTGGGAATTTTAAGAACAGACACTCTTTGTGGAGCTACCATTATGAATCTTTGTATATCCTTGCAAAGGGTACTGTAAATTTGCCCAGAAGTCTGCAACGCATAAAAATATTCATTTCCGACCCCATAAACTATATATATTCTTTATCAGGCTGACGAGCTGAGTCGATTGAGCTTTGTCCGTCCGTCTGTCTGTCTGTTTCTACGCTAACTAGTCTCTCAGCTGAAGCTGTTAATATGTCAGAACCGACCGGATCGGATGACTATATCTCATAACTCCCATAGGAACAATCGGTCGGAAAACTAGTTTTGGTATGAAAAACTTTTTCTTTTCAATGGAAACGTCTCCAAACTTTGTAATCGTAGGTTTTATATGTTTCTTGATAATTATACCAAGTTTTATTAAAATCGGACAACTATATGGTATAGCTGCCATACAAAGGATGGGTCCGAAAAACAGTCTTAGTTAGAAAAACTCTTTTGTTTTCAATGGTAGCATCCCGAAATTGTGTATTCGTTTGTTTCACCTGCTTTTACCTAAGTCTACAAATTTTGGTTCAAATCGGATGACTATATCATATAGCTCCCATACGAACGATCGGTCGGAAAATGAGAAAAAGAGTATTTTTTTTTGAAAATATTAAAACGAGCACTTGCAAGGGTATAAATTCTTCGGCACAGACGAAGTTAGCTTAGCTTTCTCGTTTCTGATTGTAATAGTTCTGAAAGCTCTCTCCATTTCTGGTTTTGCTTTGAGCTCGAAGTCATCTATCTAACAGCATGGAGGTTGGCTGTAGAAAGAGCCAAAGGCGGTGCATGTTGGACTCTTCTGTCTGACTGTAGTGAGAGAAGACTCGAATTAGACTTTAGATCTGTTTATATCAGACATGCCCGCCGCCTATACGCGCCGGCTGCATTCGTTGCTGTTTTGCGCAAAGCCATTGCGAAATTGATAAAAGTAATCTCGTATGTGTCTCTCTTCTCTTTCTCTCTTGCAAACTTGAAGGCAACAACAGATACGTCATTTGTTGTAGTGCGGCGAATGATTTCGTGTGCATCTGCCCAGCAAACAATTTGAGCGTTTTCTGACACTTTTCGGACACTTTTTTATGAGCATTCACCGTCATGATGTGCACAAAAAAGAGTCCGAAAAGAGCGTTTTTTTCTATGAAAGAGCACTGAATATGATCCGAAAACCCTAAAACTTATGTGTTAACTCCAAAACGCTCCTAAGCTCGGCTCTTTTTAGACACATAGTTTGGAGCGCTCCAAATTTGGTTTGCTGGGTGACAATCACGAGCAGGCACACACACACACAGACTAACACTGATACAGGCAATAATCGGTTATCCCTTTCGATTTTTTGTGGTTGTAACGGCTATAGTGTGTGTGTGTGGGAATGTACGTATAAGGGTTATATAGGATAATTAAAGGCAGAGCTGTAAAGCTTATAAAAAACGTTGCATACTTAACTGAGCTTGAGTTGAAATATTCAAATAAATGTTAATGGTCTGTTAATTAACATAGGTAGAGGTTATTGAACACTAATTCAACTGAGTAACGGGTATATCGAAGTCGGACAGGTCCGACTAGGTCATGATTATTGGATTGGTTCTGTGCGACTGACTGGTAAAGTGGGCAGGAAATAAAATTCTCGAAAAACATTTAATAGCCATAGTTTTGAAGACCCTCGACTCCTAAAGCTTGTTAAATGATTCACAAGAGCAAGAACTTAACTTTACATTGATAATATCTTTCTACAAACCGCTTCCAACCCAAGACCGACCCGATTCCTATACGGTTTGTGTGTTTTTTTTAGGACTAATGCGATTTTTAGATTTTTAGAATAGAATACAAAAGGATTAAGTATTGTCAATATTGTGTAAAGCAAGGGCTAAGCATGACCTAAGTTCGAACTAAAACCAACGCCCCAAAAACCTGGAACCTAGAATTTTCAAATCTTTATTAAATTGGTAGATTTTGGTGTGAACCAGCGAACCGGAGATCCGTTTACAGCCCTGGATTGGGGTAACTATATTTAAAAGTCATCTGAAGGTAACCGCTTTATGTCTAAAAGCTGAACTAAACCATTTTGGATTCTGGATTTTGGTTCGGTTCAGCATTTTCAATTGAACCGTAACTAACTTAGATTCTAGGTTAAATAGATAGATGAATGTTAAGCCTGCTTTTAAAGGAGTACCTCATGAATGAAGAAGTTGAAGCTGAACTCAAAAATAGCAGTACCGAAGTTAAAAGTCTAACATGTTAACCAAAATTCAGACAATTGTATTCTAATTTAGTTGTGTTGTAAGCAATGAAGTGAAAATAAACATCAAGAAATACAAGCACGAACCCCGAGGCTCAATAGATGTTGTTAAATGAAGACAAATAACTGACTTTAGTACCTACAGCTGTTGGGCTGTCCATATGCTAGGCAGGTTAAGATGCAGCAACCCCTTTTTAACCTAAATGCAGCTTTACATGTGCTTCAGTCTGCACCAACGAAGAGTTTACAGCATTTCAAAGAAGAGTAACTGCACATACTAAAGAGCTCAGACACAAGCCACCAATTTCATACGGATGGACTCCAAAGATGCCGCCACACAATCAACAAAACAACAGAAACTGTACGGTCTAAGGACCCCAGAGAACGTCTGCATCCATAGAGCACACAACGAGAAGTGCATAATGAAATGGGGCGAGAGGGGGAATCCAGAACTGGCACAACATTACATCAAGATGCTACAAAATGTTGCGGCAACAATGCTGATGTTAATAATGTTGCCAAGCTAACAGAAAACTGTTATGTGAACGTATGTAAAATTTGACAGCAGCAGCCTAGGAACAGCTATAACTGCTGCAAGCTGAAGTTGAAACATTTATGTTGTAATGTAAAGCTACAAAATTAAGCACTTAATTATTTATTTAATTTTTATGATTTCAAAGAAATTGACAATAATTTAAACACATCTAGCAAGTCATATAAACAACTCTCTCTTCAAGTGACTAAACAATTAAAACTGTGGTATGAATGAACAATTCATTTCAATATTTAACCTCTCACACACACACACACACACACACCAATCACCTAGCGTCTCGCCCATAACAGTCATCCACACTGGTCTCCCCTTCTCTCATGGTATTCGTTCTAACAGTTTGCCGCTGTTAAATTTTAACATATTGCTGTTAAGGCGGCTGCGCTGCAGTCAGAGCTTTTTTTTGGGCTCTGCTCCATGTTGCTGATTAACTTTTATGTCAACCTTTTTTGGAAATGTGTGCAACAAAACTGGAATGTTATTAAAGAATGTTAACCCTCTCCTCCCGGCAGATCGAATCCCGGCACACCCACACAGCCACGTCGACCCGATTTCATAGGGCTCAATGCGCAGGCGGCCCAACAGCAGCAGCAGCAGCAACAGCAGGCGGCGGCAGCAGCTGCAGCAGCGGCGGCTTACTATGAATACACCAGCGGGCTGCCGCCACAGCATCCGCAGGCGCCGACCATACAACAACAACAGCAGCAACTGCTGCTCCAGCAGCAACGTGTGATGTTGCAGCATCAGCAGCAGCAACAACAAGGTGAGCCAACTTTGGTTGTTGTGCTTGTTCCAAAATGTTGACCCTCTTTTAATACCCACAGTGATGCAGCAGCAGCAGCAGCAGCAGGTGCATCCCCAGCATGCGGCTCTGGCCCAGGCCGCTTACGGCGGCAGTCCCCAGCGACGTTTCCTCTCCGAGGGTGAGCTGGTGCGTCAGGGAGCCAGCGGCAATGAGCTTTCCTATGCCCGCTCCAATAACACGGTGGACAACATCCGCGAACTGGCCGGCAGTCCGCAGCGTGGCGTTTACATGTGGAAGGACACTTCGCCGGGATTCAGTGGCAGTGCCGGCGGTCAGGCCACTGTAAGCATGGGCAGCAGTGCTGGCACACTGCCCAGCAGTCAGATGATGCCGCATGCACAGTATATACAGGCGGGCGGCGGTGCACATCCGCTGATCATGACGCACTCGCGCCTGCAGGACTATGCGCAGGCGCAGCAGCAACAACAGCAGCAGCAGGCGGCGGTGGCAGCCGCAGCAGCTGCCCAGGCAGCAGCCTCATATCATCGCTCCAATCCCACGAGTCCCACAACCATGCCGCAGACCTCAGCCGCACAAACCTATATACTGCGCTATGGGGCAGGCGGAATTGGAGCAGGAGCCGCCGGCAGCAGTGGTAGCCTGGCCAGTGTCTCGGCGGCGCCCACAAATTCAAGTGGCTACCAGCCGGCCCTGCGAGGCGGTGTGCCTGTTTTCCCTCCCAATCCTCTGGCGGCTGCTGCTGTCTCCACTGCCGCCGCTGCATCACAACAGCAACAACAACAGCAGCAGCAACAGCAGCAGCAGCCCTCGCCACAAATCAAACGCAAACAGACACCCACACGACCCATGAGCTTTGTGCGTGCCCTGGAAATGACCGACTCCATGGAGATGCAAACACTCGAGCAACAGCAGCAGGCACGCAACGGCGGCCTACCCACGGGCACCGGCAGCGGCGTTGGAGTGGTCACATCCCAGCAGGCGAATAACGCAGCGCATCTCATGCAGAACTCATCGGGGTCATCGAACACAGCCACACCAGATCGTGCCAGCATCTATGACATGAACTATGAGATCTCCGTATAACCCGTGGTTGTGCCCCTCGTCATCATGCCACCCGCCTCGCCCGCGCCCGTTCCGCATCAGCTCGAACCGGCGGCCTATGCCTCGGTGCCCGTACTGCCGCCGGCGGCCAAGCCACAAATGAACGGCTTCATACATCACCAGCCCACGCCAAACAAACGCAAGTTTTCGACATTCTTTTGAGCCCCAGTTTGGAATTTGATTACCTACCTAACTACCTACCTACCTACCTGTACATAAGCAGCAGATTGCATTTGATTGTTTTGTTTTAGCCGGAATTGTGAATAATTTTTCAGCTCACTGTTCCAAATGGGATGGTTGCTGCTGGGGCGAGCGCACGCGGAGCGATTTATCGTTGTAAACGATATTTTATTATGTAGTCGAGATTTGTGCGTCGCCAGCGAGATCCCATTTGTGAAGTTTTTATGCTTTGTACGTTCTTTTTTTTTAAATTTTTAAATAGCTATTAAATTTAACTTAAAACATGTTTTAATTTTTGAAAGAAAATTGTAGAGTTTATTTTTTATTTTTGTCATTCTTAAATAGGATTGTTGATTTCTTTCAAAGGTGCGCGCAATCCCACGAGGGCAGCTGGAACTGCCTCCAGGGGGACTTAGTATGGGGAACTTCCTTGTTTCCTTTCGTCTTTCACTGACCCTTTTTGCCGAGAGCAAACTTGCAAAGTGCGTGAGTGGCAGTTAGACTTGGGCAGGAGTGCCCCAAACAGCAGCTAGTGCTCGCGCAGTCACTAACACACATAAAAAACATTTTTAAAGCAACAATGCAGTCGGACTGTGGTTCCAAATTTGTCATACTTCGTTTTACGGGGTAAAAAGTCGCTAGATATTTTTTTTTAGTACGATAGAAGTTAAAACAAGAAAGAAAGTCGGTCAAGCCCGACTATAACATACTCTGTACCAAGAAATTTTGTCTTTTGATCATAACTCGAAAACCGTTCATCCGATCTTCTTCATTCCTTTGACGGATCGATAAGTTATTCTAATAACTAAATATGTCCAGAAGGAACAAGCCATCTATCTTCAAAACTGTGGGAGATATGACGTTTTTTCTAAATTGCGGGGGCGGGAGGCGGCGTGGCCAAAATTGAAAATAAACTTGATCTGCCTGCAGACATAAGAAGCATATGTCCCATACACGTCAAACCTCTATCTCTTACCATCTCTGAGATCTGTGCGTTCATACGGACAGACAGACGGACAGACGGACATGGCTATATCGACTCGGCTGTTGATGCTGATCAAGAATATATATACTTTATGGGGTCGGAGATGCTTCCTTCTGGATGTTACATACTTTTGCACAAACTTATAATACTCTATGTACCTACGGTACAGAGTATAAAAACTGTATAAAATGTTCACTACATTCTTTTTTCATGTGTTTAGAAGTCAGAAAGTCACTTTAAGTTGAAAACATCTCTTCTATAGGTTGTGCTCTTGATATGTGTAACCACAAACAAAGATAGTTGAAAGCAACAACAAAAATCCATGCTCAAATACGTTCTTCAAGTAGTATTCCTTGAGGGTTTCACCCCTTAACAAAAGCGAATGGAACTTTTCACGTCTAGGAACTACTTGTTTAGCGAAAAAGAAGTATGAAAGGAAGGGGATTGCCCAATGCTGTGTGTGTGTGTGTGTGTTTACAGGCACACGGCAAAAACAAAATCAAAAAATCAAATGCCTTCAATTTCACAAGAGCCAGAGCAGAGAAAGAGAAAAAAAGACTCTTACAAAGTTGTTGGTGTTCGCAACCAACGGTCCTCTCATTACACTTGTCAGAGAAAGCCGGTTTCGTGCGGCACATTTACAGAGAGGCACAAAAGCCACCTTTGAATGCGCTCTCTGTTTTTGTTCGCTTGTAAAACGGATAGAAGAGTAGAAAAGAGAAACACATTTGCTTTGGTCTTTGGCTGATCGTTTTGCAGAGACCGCTTGCTAAAAACAAGACATATTTAACAAGGTAGCCGCACTTCCTCTCTCGCCCTCTTTTGATGAATGAACAACAGTTTTGCTTCAGGCGAGCTCTCGCTTTCTTTTTGTGCACATTTAAGCATCTGTGAGAGAGGAAGTGCGGCTAAATTGTTAAATATGCCTTGGCTAAAAAGGTCTTTTTTGTGTATTCCTTTCTTTGAATTTTGTTTAAGCATTTCGTGCATTTGTGTGTATGCAGCAAATTACTTGCGCTCTCTCATTCTCTCTTGCACCAGCTCTCTCTGCTCCCACTAAAGTCTGTTCTCGCAACCTCTTCAAAATAACATTTTGATCTGTTGGTCTTGACTGTTATTGGTTTGCTGTCAGACCAAGCAGCAGTGTTGTATGTACAATAACAGCCGCTTAACAGAGAGCGCGACAGCAGCACACAATCAGAGCAGCGATGTTCAAGAAGAGAGGCTCACTGTCTCTCTCTGACACTCTCTGAAGCAATACTTCGGCAAGCATTCGGGCGAAAGAATTAGGCACTGTGACAACAGATGTTGCGATTGTTATTCGAATTGTTGCTAAGGGCTGATGAGTGTACATGGCCTGGAAGTTAATGAAAGGCAAATATGTTGGGTCTGTTAACATAACAGAGTTGGCTAAACATTTAGCTCAAGTTGTAGTTAATGGTTTAGAAATGATTTTAAAGCAGGGTTCCCTTGCCATGCCCCCGGGGGCCGAACATTTTATGACAATTCACACCGAATGCTTGCCGAAGTAATGCATCAGTGAGTGTCACAGAGAGAGACGGAGATATTCAAAGGAACCCTGATTTAAAGGCTGATATTTATATACTACCACAGATGATATCATGTCTAACTAAAATAACCACGCTATGTACATTTTTAAGATCTAAAAAACATTTCTGCCTTTTTTTACCATTCATGAAGCGTTGATTAGCATTTGTAATGAACTTATCAGAACTTATCGCACTAAAGTTATCGATTTCAGCACAAAAAGCTTGAAAAAAGTGAATTAATTCACTTTTTGTGCCTTCCATAGCTGTACTCTTCTAACGCACGCACGCTGGTTCGAAATCAATGCAACGGAACAGCTGTCCTCTGTTGTTGCTCTGAAAACAGGCGGCACAGCAGATTGCGCTTCTGTATTAAATCTTCTTTGGTTTTGTGCGGCACATTGACAGTAAGGGACGGAAGCCAACTTCAACTGCGTACGGTTGGGAGAGTAGAGCAGTGTTCCCCAGCCATGCCCCAGGCAATTCACACAGAATGCTTGCTGAAGAAATTCATTAGTGAGTGTCACAGAGGGACAGAGAGCGACAGAGAGCCTCTCTTCATGGGGATCTCTGGAGTAGAGAAACACTTTTGCTATTGTTTTTTTTTGATCTTGGTCTTTTGGCTGAACGTTCTGCTAGAAAGGTCTATTATGTGTGTTCCCTAGCATTGAATTTGGTTAACGCTCTTCGTGCATATGTGTGTATGCAGCGAATTACATGCGCTCTCACGCAATGGCTCTCTCTGAGCACACTAAAGTTTGCTCTCGCCAGCTATTTCAAATTAACATTTTGATCAAGCACCGTTGTATGCACAAGAACAGCCGCTTAACAGAGAGCGCGGTAGCAGCACACAAACGGTTTACTTGTAATTTTTCTGTTATGGTCGTGAGCAGCGCAGACCGAAAATATGGTTTGAGAGTTATCAACAATTCTAATTCTGAATTTTAAACACGTTTTTTTTTAAGTGTAAATCTTTTCTTTTTACGATCACGGAAAACTGTACAATTTTGGTATTTGTGGTGTGCGTGTGCGAGTGTGTGTGTGGATTATGTACGTCGTAGGGTGTTTATGTATGTATGACGAGTGTGTGCGTGTGTGTGTGTGTATGTGTATGCCATATTATATATGTATATAGGAATGAAATAGAAACGGAGAGCGAGATAAAGCCAAGGTGCATAATGATCATTTTGTAAAATGTAGATAAAGAAAAACCCTCTCCTTCCTGTGTAATCCTTCTAACAAAAACACAATGTTGATATTGAGGACAACTTACCCAAAATCGAACCACAACAGAAGACATATGCTGCTTCTTCTCACCACATTACAAAATATTGTATGATGATAGTCAATCACGACAGGCAATCGAATGCGTATATATATCTACCTACATATATAATAGTATAAATGATAGTCACATACTCCTAGCAGAGGTCTTTCAGTTTCTTCGTTTACGCCCTAAGAACCATGGTCTGTGTAACTTTAATGTCGTCCATTTCAATTTTTGTACATAAGTGTAACACAATGTTTCGTTTTTTTTTGTCTAATTCGCCTAATAAATATATATAAAAAATATAGTTTAAAACTTTGTTGTTATGTTTTTAAGTCCAGAGTCGACCGCTTATTTATATGTAATTGTATTTGTAATATGTACGTACTCTTCCCCAGTGTAGGCCAACCTCGTCCTTGTTTCCCCCGAATCCATTGAACACACACATTTCAGCCATTCGAAAATCTATATGCAAAAAGCTATGTAAAACAGATTAAACAAAACAAAACAAAGCGAGAACGGAGCCAGAGTATCTATTTAAGCGTTTTTGCTAACACATAAATTAAAAATGAAATTGCAACAATATTTATATTTAATATACGACCCATACATAGATATGTATATATACATATATATCTTAAACAACAAAACTGTAATGTATAATGTGTAACAGTAACAACAACAAAAACAAAAAAGCAAATTGTTTTAGATTTTTATACCAAATTTAATTACTGTGTAAAAACCCAAAAATGTTTATTACCCTTAATATAATTTATCATCTTTTTTTTTGTGTGAATTAACGCCGCCCTCCCCGCACGGATGAGACGAGAGCAGAGCATGAGATCGATTCCAACTACTTAGTTGTCGCCTCGAGCTCTCAGAGAAAAAGAGAGAGAGAAAGAATTGTAATAATTTTTTTAAAACTTTTGAGTACTTTGTAAAATTATATTGAGACAAGTAATCAAATAGCAAAACAAGAAAAACCCAACAAAAAAAAAACCATAAACAAGCAAGGCAATTAATAAACAATACAAATAATAATGCAAGCATTTGACGGTGTTTCCTTATTTTGTGCTCAACTTTAAAGGCCTGGACGGAGTTACGCAGCACAGTGGGGCCATAACTGTTGATTCAAATTGAGTTAATCGATGGCATTTGCTACACTGGTTGAAAAACCTAGCGTATGCTGTAGAGCAGTTTGATTTTCCTCTTGGAGCCCCCAAAATCGGAAGATATGGCCCAAAAACCATTGGAAAAACTAGCAAGTGGATGTGATGTCGCATGTTTAGGATGTTAGTAGAAGTTCTACTGCAGACTGCCTACTCAAAACGGAATTTTGAATTTGGAATTGCTTTCGGTTTATACCAGAATTTATATAAAAGACTATATAAGTGTACAGGGTGGTCCATTTAAAAATTGGAATTTCATTTTGCTGTAAAAAACAAGAAAGAAAGTCTGTCAAGCCCGACTATAACATACTCTGTACCAAGAAAATTTGTCTTTTGATCATAACTCGAAAACCGTTCAGCCGATCTTCTTCATTTCTTTGGCGGACCGATAAGTTATCCTAATAACTAAATATGTCCAGAAGGAACAAGCCATCTATCTTCAAAACTGTGGGAGATATGACGCTTTTTCTAAAATGCGGTGGCGGGAGGGGGCGTGGCCAAAATTGAAAATAAACTTGATCTGCCTGCAGACAAAAGAAGCATATGTCCCATACATGTCAAACCTCTATCTCTTACCATCTCTGAGATCTGTGCGGTCATACGGACAGACGGACGGACGGACAGACGGACATGGCTATATCGACTCGGCTGTTGATGCTGATCAAGAATATATATACTTTATGGGGTCGGAGATGCTTCCTTCTGCCTGTTACATACTTTTGCACAAACTTATAATACTCTGCTCGATAGTTTTCAAAGGTTGAACACTTATTGGAAAGGTTGGTTCATGTCCATTTATTTATGAAAAACAATTTCGGTCTATTAACCAATTAACCACCACGGCTGACTTGGCTGTAGCCCATTGCATCCACCCAATTTTTGAGAACATTTTCAATTGTTTCGGCACGTATGCCAGCAATAGCAACTCGAATCTCGTTCTTCGACTCATCAACTGTTTCAGGATTGTTCGCATTGCAATTGTCCTTGGCCGCTCCCCAATGATAATAGTTTATCGTTGCCAGATCACAGCTTCTTGGCGGCCAATTCACATCTCCATGTTTGCTGATTATTCGATTTTCGAAGTGCGCAGAAGACGATTCGGATGGTCAATTGGCTTCAGCTGCTGCACCAATTGAACTTTGTATGGCTTCATGGCAAGGTCTTTATGCAAAATACGCATCAAAGAAGTGCGCGAAATGTCCAATTGTTGAGATCGATGGCGAGTTGACGTCGATGGTTGTTCACGCATATTTTCAGCAACCGGACGAGTACGTACACGGGTTGGTTTATCCACCAACATTCCAGTTTCACGAACTCCCTTCACGAATTAATCCACAAATTGAGTTTGCGGAACACTTTTTTTGTAGAATGTATTTTTTTTCTCAAATTTAGCCAGTTTGAGTCGAGGACTCACCACTTTGGAAATATGTTTTTAATATTTCCCAACTTTCTTCCCAACTTCTTCCATTTCGTAAATGTCAAAGTTTTTACTAAATATTCGTCGCTTTCCCAATGACATTTGACGTTTTTAAAATCGAATTATGAATAGTTCAAGTTCCAAACTCTCGATGGACCACCCTGCAGTAGAAGACTACAAGAATATATATACTTTATGTGGTCGGAAATGCTTCCTTTGGACAATTTCAACCCTCTGCAAGGGTATAAAAAGGAATTCCTATCATGTGCGATTAAAAGAGTCTCGAAAATTGCTCAAAATGTGATATAGTAAAATACGACTTAAAAAAGAATCCAAAATATCTCGAAACTGATTGGAAACTGTTCAGAAAATCGGGCTAAAAACGACTCTACAAGAAGAATTACGGCTGGAGTAATGTTTCCTCCGACTAAATCAGTAATTCAGATCTGAAAATGAGCACATTTATGTCTACGTTACTCAGCCCTAGAACTCGAAAAAGATTCGATTGTGTTGATCAAAAATTTCATAAAATGTTTGCTGGGAGAGCTCTGAATGTGCTCCGAAACCCTCACATTTATGTGTTTATTCCAAAAACCACTCACTTAAAGCGCTTCGAACTTGGTTTTGCAGGGATTAGATTGTAACTCTGAATAATTTTCAGCCATGAACTGGAATTTTTGTGTATGGGCTAAAAATTTGTAGTTTTTCCAGTTGAAAACTGTTAAGACTAATCTCTCACGTCATCATCTCCTCTGTCTGTTGAGCAGCTACATTACCTTTATGCTTTCTAATTACCCATCAGTTTTTTTATCTACGGAATCTAGTAATAATATTATTACCCGGTTAAGTATTCATTTTGTAATGAACTGCTTCTTTACGACGCCTCCCTCTTGTTGGCGTTAGCTATTTTGAGTCGTTTGTCTAGAGTCCGCTTCATCCTCACGACTTCATAGTTGACCTGTGGTGAATAAGGAGGAATTGTTAATTGTTCGATGCAGTATTTTTCGAGTTCCAACAGCTTCTTCTTTCATTTTGCATGCAAACTTTTTTACTTCCACCTTTGTTGAACCAAGTCTGCATCAAGTTCCATTAACAAACCCTTAAACACATCATTCTCTAGCTCCTTGTCATAATCTGGGAGTGCACACGACAAGGAAAAAGCCACTGAATGCCTTTCCTAAATGTAGATGAGTATTCGCCCAGCAGCTTGTTGTGTTGGACGAAATTGCTTCCAATTGCTCATATAGCATATCTCCCTGTATAATTTGTAGCATGCTTCAGATCTCGCATTCTCCCATTTTGAACAGCGGAAGGACTTAAGTTTTCAGGAAGTTCTATTACAAAATAATTTGAAATTCTTGAGGAAATCGGACCTCTAGCTAAGCTTTTCCGAGCGTAAAGCCTTCCTTCTTCGTGGTTTGTCCTTTGCCTTAATAGTTTCCAGATGCCTTTATACAAATCTGTACTCCATCACTTAGACTCACTATTATATAACAATTGGAAATACATAAATGGAGTAGCATTTCTTTTAGTTCATTAAATGGTTTATTAGTTTAGCTTCTCAAAGACTTTGTCTTCTATTTGAAGGTACTTGGACTATGATGATAAATTAGTGGCAACAACTAAATACTTAACAAACAAACAAATAGTTACTTAGTTTAATTAGCCATAACAATGTCTGCACTTTGTAAACCTGAGTTCGTTGATCAAATATCTATACTACTTCACTTTTGCTGCTCCTGCTCCTGTGCCAGTGGCTGCTGCTGCTGCTGCTCTGTCTGCTCCAGCTCCACATGATGATGATGCTGATGATGATGATGTTGATGCGGCCGTTTGGGTGGCATTTTATAGGGTCGTATGTATTTCATATTGGTTTTCAGGCTATCGGGCAGCATATACCTGGGCAGCAGGCAACGCAAAAACACATGCGTCAGATAGCCGGTTATGCCCCAGATGCGATTGTGACCCACCACAAAGACCGGTCCGCTGTAGCCACTACGAAATTGCGTATGCCTGGCCGCCTGCGGTGACATCAACGCATTGAGTGGTATGCTGAATGCCTCCTCCACCTCATCCCCGTTGAGTTTTAGATCGGAAATGTGAAAATCGGGCACCATGCCCACAACCGGCACAATGCTGGCCGTACGCGGTAAATGTATCGAATTGGCCTCACCCCACACCTGAATGCGTTCACGGGGCAGGCCAATCTCCTCCTCCGTCTCCCGTAGCGCACAATCCACATAGCTGGCATCCTGCTCATCGCGCTTGCCACCCGGAAATGAAATCTGATAGCTATGATTGCGCAAGTGACGCGAACGGCGGGTGTACAGCAAGGACAGCTCATGGCTGGAAATGGGTTGAAAGGGAGAGTGTTAAATTGCTAGTGGATGGATTTACAGCTACCATGCATTACCGATTCCGCTCCTGGCACAGGGCTATCAGCACCGAGGCCGACATGGTCTCTTCCTTGTTGACCTTCAGCGATTTGGGTCGGGGAAAGGCGGGCAGTTGACGCAACTCATCCAGACAGCGTTGCCGATGTTCGGGCGCAATGAGCACCGGATAATCTGTTGATGTCAATATCTGATCTGGCTGTAGGGGAGCGGTTTGGATACTGCCGTTGGTGCTGCTGCTACTACCGCTGCTGCCGTAGGACTTCATAATTATCTGAGGCTGGAGCTGACGGGCCAGCAATTGCAAGTGTCGGCCTCGGGCCAGGGACAGTGACATTTTGAATTTAGTTGTGTGTGTGTGTGGTGGGTTGGCCCTCAGCCCTGTGTTTTGATTTTACAAATAATGTAAACAACAACAGAAATTTAAATTGAAGCAACGAAAACAATATGGCAAAACGAACTTTGAAGTGTCAGCTGTTTGATTAACAGTGGACTGTTAACTGTTAACATGGTGCTGTTTAGTGCCTACAGCTGCTTTCTAGAGATGAACCAGTGACTGAGAGCCGCGTGAGTGTAGGTTGTGAGAATATTCCTGAGCTGGAAAAAATCGGACGCTTAAACATTACGCTCTCCTATGTAAATAGCCTATTAATAATTCTAAAACCGGCCAATTAATATGGCCGAACTTTCTTCATGTTCTTGGAGCTTAATTACAAGTCTAACTTTCTCGGCACCGCGGTGATGTGCCCCACCTGTTCTTACCCTTGTGATTTATCGAAAAGATGCGATCACTGTGCTCTCACGCCTGCCCGAGTATTTTCATATATGATGCCAGCCTTTTCGTATCCCCGAAGCTTATTCATATTCTTATATCAAAGCTACAATAGCGGCTATGTGGCTTCTGTGGTCTTGAGATATGTCTACCTGTTACATTGGCCAAGACGACTAGCCGTTTTTTTCGCGCTTCAACTTTCAAAAAAGTGCACTCAAATTGAATGCAACTTGTTTGCTAACCCCATGAGATTTGTAAGGCAGCATTCAGCACAAGAATGCGGGAGTGCACTTATGTAAGTCCTAAATTAAGCCACCGAAGTGTAATCCAAGAAAATCAGAATGAAAAAATAGCAGAAAAAACAAACAGCTACAGTTTTTTGGTTAACACTTTTTTTCTTCAGTTTAAAAATTTTATTTATTATTTGACATTCATTTGTTTTAAAGTGCAAATTCCAAAAATTTGCCAACTCCCACAAACACACAAGCACGCACAGGAAAGTAAAATACACACAACTAACCCAATTTTTCTTTCGATCCTCTTCTCTTTCTTTTTCTTTTCTTTCTTTCGCTCAATAAAACACTTAATTCTAAAAATTTGTTACAAGGTTCTGGGTATTTGAATCAAGTAAAACACGCAGATTTTCCACTTAAACTTACCAAAAAAAAAAAAGGAGAGGAGACAAAACTTAGAAATTTTTTCTTGCCACAAAGCTGATCTCCAGACGCACCAAATGGAAAGGGATAGAACATGAGGGGAGCATCTCTTACTTATGTATAAAAAAGTTGTATACAAATCCAATTACAGAGAAGTATTTCAATATACAATTTAAACATTATATATATATGTATATATATATATGTGTTGGTGAAAAGGGAAGCAGGAGAGAGAGGAGGAGGGGGAGGAGGAGGAGGAGGAGCAGCCGGGGATGGATCAGCTTGGCCAAGTGTTACTAAACACATGAGAGGATTTCTATGTTTTTGTTCTTTTTTGTCGTTTTTAAAGAGAAAATGATGAGGGCGGCGAATTGTTCATTGTGTGCGCGCCGTTATCACGATGTTAATTTGTGGATAAACCTCCGGTTTGGCCTCCGATGTAATCAACTGCACCATGCGCTGCTGTAGCTCATCCTGACTGGCCTGTGTGCCCGGCGGTATCATCCAAAGGGCATCTAGAAAACGGTTAAGGTTCAATTAAGTTGGAGTTTACTTTCAAAATCATTGCGCTTTACATTCTAAATCAAGGATCTAGGATGATGCGAAGCCATCAATATAGTCCTTTTTTTTGTTTCTTCTCTTTTATGGGATAAACATTTAAATTTGTCAAAGAATATAACCCCAGATTCGTTGCACTCTTTTTGAGTCATGTGTCTCAGGACCACACCACTTTTTCATTCCACTAGATCAGAGCATTTTAAATTTGAAAATCCTTAGAAATGGGTTACTGTTTTACCCACTTGATAATCGAATGATTAGAGACGATCTGAGAGTGCATCCGATTCATAAAACATATGAAACAGCTAGTGTCTTCGATACCATTCCCATGAACAAAATAGTCAAGTTACCTAGAAGCCTACTGTTCCATACAATCTTTAAGGCTAGGAGAGAGATTCTTGATCTTAACTTTGTCCCCAAAACGGCACGCTCACTATGCAATCTCGGAGAAATCTCAACTAACTGGTGTCTGCGGAAGACCTGAGAAGCCAGGTATATAAGTCTTTGTAGAGAAGGATGTCGATAGCAGTGATCGACAGTTATAAAATTTAGTTTATATCCTTAACAAATCAATTTTAAAAGTAATTAGTTTGCTAACAAAATAGTTTCTACATCATTTTATATATTCTTTGGACGTTTAGACGAAAAATCGGCCCTTAATTTTACACTGTCCGACTTAATCAAACTTTTTGAAAAAATCCCCAAATGAGACCCTTAAAATTTTGATAGAAGGGACTTCTGTAAGTATCACCTCATACCCAGTTGTTTAACTTTACCCTAGGTAAGCGTTCTATGGGTACTTTTGTACTAACAACATAAAGCCACAACAATTTTAGCTTAATTGACAATGTTTCTAGATAAAAATATACAAAGTTTGGAAAACACGGACTGGGTCATTGAGAACGCTGTAATCGTACAATTGGAACCTCATTTCTTGAATATCTTTTGGTTAAAAACTAAATTTAAGATGACAGAATGCGCTATGGTAAGTCCCTTTAGTCAAAAAACCGCGAGATGGAGTACCATTGTAAGATAAAAGCATGAACCGCTCCATATAGGCTCCATATGGTGCGTTTTCGGTTTCACCAACTAAGCCTTGGTTCGCGGCTGACTTTTGTACAAGCAACTGTCATTGAACAACATTGACCCTTAAGGGTATTAGCAGCTTCATCAAAATTCTTCCATCAATCTTAAAGCTAAGAAATCTCTAGACAAACTTCGATACACTAAGATGCCTTGAACCAAGGCATACTTAACAACCCTGCAGACAAACTGGAAATGGAATTGGATACAAAAAAGTTGTCCTACACCTAGTTGTAAAGCAACTAGAGTGTAACTGGTAACAAAAAAGCTAGATTCGGGTGAGTTGGGCAACTGCGCAGCGGTAGACGGCAAAGCTTTTGGTGTCTATTTTCAAATTTATCATTAACCTGCACAGCTGCAGCCGATTAAGCTAAAACTGACGCAGGTGTAGAAGAAATTAGAAGTGAAAATTAATCCAAGATGTGGAAAAATGCGAATTTGAAAAAGTTTGTATCAAAATAATGAATGTAATGCGAGTTTTGGTTGTAAAGTTAAGTGCAGCACATACTGTTTGGGTTGTCAACTGGTATTAAACTGGTTAGAAATGGCTGCTGCAGGGAACAATTGGTTTTAAACTGGTTGCAAATAGCTGCTGCCGGGCACAAATTTTCTTTTGCCTACCACATGCCTGGTATACTGGCATGGAGACTGGTATACTTCTGGTATTAAGCAAGACACTTTCTCTGCAGAGAAGTTAGCCGCACTTCTTCTCTCACAGATGGTAATATGAGTACAAAAGAGAGCAAGAGAGCGAAAAAGTAAGAGCAGAACACACAAAAATTCGTGAGCGGAGGTGCGTTGCTCATAACTGTGGATCATAGACTGGCTCTGTTTGCTAACATAATGTTGCAGTATTCCAATTAATGTTAGTGATCTGTTAATTAACATAATCATGGGAATAGAAATAGGTCCATGTTGCTCCAAGTCAATTGCTGGTACAAGAATGCCTATGGTCGGCGAACCAATGCTTCGTTGGGTCTATTTTTTGGTTAAGTTGAAGGTCCAAATGGTGTGATACTCAGTGTTGCCAAATCAGCCTTTTCAGGTTATTTCTAGCTTTGTTTTTTTATAAGTTCAAAAGGTAAATTAAGCTGCTTCAGGTGGTTGGCGAATTGAGCAAATCTCTTTGCGAAGCTGCTTTCTTTTCAAAGTTGATTTTACAAAAGAACTAAAGCTTTGTTACTGATCTAATTCCGGAGGGAAATACATTTTAGCCTCAAGCATTGTTAGTTGAGTGGAGTGATTTTCCAAGCTGGCAGAAAAAGGGTCTAACTAAACCACCTTTATCAAGTTAGGTAAGTACATCATCGGAAAACCAAGTATGTGGAAGTGACATACGCGAGCCAACCTACACTTGGGTTTGCTACCAAAACTATGGGATTTGTTCCAAGTGCTTGCATTTCATGTAACTCTTTTCACTTCAGCATTGGAAAGAAGTTGATTGAATAACCAATTCGAAAACAGCAAAAAAAGGGAATTCTCAGCAGGAGACAGTTTGGTGGCAGACAGAAATTGATGAGGCAGAAGAACGAATAGGGGAAACCAGATTGCTTCATACGTAACAAACTACGCGGTAAGCTCACTAAAACGGACTCCTCAGAGACAAAACTAAAATGCTGACCGCATGTCAAAATCAACCTGCATGTCATGCATGTCAACGCCAGATGCCTGTCAGGATAAAATTAGATTTATCCCGGGCTTAAACTGCGGCACAGCGCACACAAGTTTTCTTGCGTCACAGAAATGTCTTCGACTTGTGTAGTTCCACTTGGTGGGGCATACCTTCTCCTACTACGTTTATACACACCAAGTTTATCATGATTAATGCCCTTTAGGGACACAATATCGGAACCTGGCGGGGGCGCGGCATATCTTAAACTGTCCTCTCCAACAGCTTCTTCTTCTTCTGCATTAGCCCGGCTAAATCTTAGGTTTTTTGGACTTGAAATAAAGTTTCTTTTGCTCTCTGAAAGAAACATTGGGTATATATGAAATGGGAACGGGGCACTTGCCACAAACATGGGTACACTCTCTCTCTTTTCCTATGCTATATTCTTGCTCACCGCCAAAGTACCAGCCGTTGGGTGTACACAAGCGCCACATGATGGGCGGCTGTGTGGGCATCAGATCGGCTACAATATCACAAGTTTCGCCCGGCCTCAAGGATGGTACATTGATGCGTTGCGTCTGTATGGGCGATGTTAGATAGCAGCCGTTGGGCCAACGTTCTGTGCCATCGTTTTGCAATTGAAATGCCTGCTGATGGGAGCTCATTAGCTGATCCTCTTGCACCAGCTGGACCAGCTTCATGGAGGGCAACGATTGCAGACTGCAAAAGTCCAAATAACAGCCGACCGCAGTTTGCAAATTCCTAAGGGATTGGACGAGAGACAATTTCATCACATTTGTCCAGTACGTCGACACACATACCAGTTGCTCATCTCCAGGTAGAAGCGAGCCGATTCTCGATTCATTTGGTTGTTCATGAGGGTCTGGAACTGACTAATCAAATCCTCATGATCTGTGGTGCCCATGCAGCTAAACTGTTGCAACAGCAACGAATCGATATCATAATCATTGGTGGGTGGCCCTCCGAATCCCCCCACAAAGCATCCTCCCTTCGGTTGTTGTTGTTGCTGGTGCGGTGCAGGTGCAGAGGCTGGAGCGAGTGCGGTTGGACTGGACACCATGCCAGGCGGCGCAGGCAAGGGTATTGCAATGCTATTTGTATCCATCATGGGATTTGTGGTTGTCGTTGTGTTGGTGGTCAAACCGAACAACGGTTCGCACTGCATTTGTTGTTGTTGCTGCTGCTGCTGCTGCTCCTGCTGATTCTCTGCGTTCTCCTCCACATCCATTGCGGTGTCTTTTGTCTCTGTTCTCTGGTTCTGCTGGATGTTTGTGTGTGTGTGTAGGAGCCTTGTGTTTCTATTTGGTTCAGATTGAACGCCAAGTTGATTGCGGGAACTTAGCTAGAGACTGTTCTTTCTTGTTCGACTCTTTTGTTGTTTCTGGTTGATTTTATTGTAACTTTATGAAATGAAAATGCGTTTTACGCTTTGTTGTTGTTCAAAACAGTTGCACACACACACACACACACATACACGAGCACGCACTCACACACATACATAAATGTTCCGTTTTTTAGGCTCAAATATGGCCAGACCTGAGGGTTTTTTCAACTGGGTGGCAGCATTTACCGGCAGCGATGCGAGCTGCTAACATCTCTAACTCTGTTAAGCTCCAATATTGGGTCACTGTCTCAGAGAGTGAGCATGCCACTTACGGCCAGAGCGATGTAGAAGCCGCATAGCTCTAAAATTGTTTATTTTCTTATTAATTGTAAATTTTTGAAAATTGATACCACCGCACTTAACAGAACATTTTGAATTTTTAGGGGATTTTTTAGTTAACTAGGTGGCAGCACTTCATGAGTTGGTTCTGTTATGCTCTAATACTGGGCTTTTTGGCTTACCCAAATAGCGTGTGCTCCAATACAGGGATTGCGGCCAACTCAAATACCGGGAGAGAGAGAGAGCATGTAGCTTCATTTCAGTTTTGTTTTGTGAGCGAAGTTAGCAACAACATTGTAACCGCAAAGCTATAAAGTTACTAAACTATTTATTTATTTTTTTGTAAAGTGATACCCCAACACAAAAAGAAGCTTAAGAAAACAGTAAAGTCGAATTCTTCTTGCTGCTGAAAAAGCCACCATACAGTTATACTCGCCCGCTTCTCTCTTTCACCGTCACTGTGTCTCTCTAACCTACAGTGTACATATATGTGCGTGTGTATTAGCAACAAAAATTAGCACAACTAAACTAAGGAAAAAACAAACGAATAAAAAGCAAAAGCAATCATGTCGGCCGCCGATGTTGAGACACAGCCACAGCAGGAGGCGACAAATGGCACCAACAAATTTGATGTGCCCGAGATTGAATTGATCATAAAGGTGAGTGCCAGAGCGTACCTATGCATGTTTGTGTTAGTG
Organism: Lordiphosa fenestrarum; assembly: GCA_035044985.1. Lineage (NCBI taxonomy): Eukaryota > Metazoa > Arthropoda > Insecta > Diptera > Drosophilidae > Lordiphosa > Lordiphosa fenestrarum. Next base: position 1,188,176 of record JAWNNO010004426.1, read on the forward strand.
TGTGAGAGAGCTTTACACTTGGGCTTTGCAGAATGTGGTTCGAAAAAGAATGCCTGTTTTTATGCTGACTCTTGAATCGAAATAGTTGCTACAATCTGCAAAATCACACTACATGTATTCTTTAAGTCAACCGACTGGCATTAATAATGTTCGCCAAAGTACAATCTTTAAGCACTTCTTAAAGAGGTCCGTCCAAGGGCTATTCAGAAAGCAAAAATAAACAGCAACAACAACTCATGACAGAACCCCTTCCCTCTCAGCAAAAAAGAAGGACCTTTTCCTATGCTCTCAACTCCAACTGGGGTTTCGCAGGCAACAGACAAAAGCAAAGCAAAACCACAAATACAACACAAATGTCTGCCAATTTGTTCTATGTCATAAGAAATTAAATACCCAGCAACAACAATAAGAAACCAAATACATATTAATAATTAATAAGGAAAGAAAAATGTATATTCATTTTTTTCTAAGCAAAGCCAAAACAGGTTTCTGTTAGTTGCTGCTGCTACTTCTTCTTCTTCGGGCCCATCATCTGCCACTCGTGCTCACACACACACACGCACACAAGTGCAATTTCCTTTTGTTCTACAAAATGCTGGAACGTAACGTAGTTTTTCTTATCTGTTATAAAACTTTAAGAACATTTCATTTGCGCCAATTGCTCAACAAGAATGCTTCAAATTATTATTTTTTTTTTATAATTGTTTATCTTTTTCTGATATTGAGGCCTACGTCATGCTCCACACTAAGAACCCTTTTTTTACATTTGCTTGTTCCGTTCAACGCCCACGCAATGGCAGAGCCGCACCTACCCAAAAGAAGTCGCACTCTCATGACTCAAATCAAATGCAATGAGCAATAGCAACAGCAACAACAACTCCGCTCCCTTTTCCTGTGTAGTATACAGAGAAAGTGAAGGCGCACCTGTTGATTAGTTTTGTTTTTGTTTTTAGCACTTTTCCCACATTTTACTCATTGCAGCAGAAGCTTTAGCTTCAGCTCCAGCTCCAGCTCCAGCTCCAGCTCCAGCTCCAGTCTTTGTCATTTATCAAACCGAACACACACAAAAAGTGAAAGTTCAATTTGGACAACGAAAGCGGCAAGTTTTGGATAGGAGTTGTGGGGAGTTGGTGCTGAAGCTGGGGCAGCTCGCAGCTCGGAGCCCGTTCCGCGCGTGCAGGCAACAAACATACAGTAAATACAAATACAAATGTGTTGTTGTTGCCGTTTCGGGGCCGGGGCCAAAGCAAAACATTCATTGAACGCTAAACAGGTTTTTCTCGTGTGCAGTTTTCCGCCTCCTTGGCCAAAGCCAAAAGCCTTCAACATCAACATGAGATCGCTGTGTTAAGAGAAAGAAAAACAAACGGGCAAAACAAAAGAAGAAAATCCCCAAGCAACTATGCAACAGTTGAAATACCCTTCAATGGAATTGAGATGCTGGAAAAGCCTAAAGAGAGAGAGAGAGAGCCCCAGTTAACGGGACAGCAGAGCGATGCTCTCTCTTAGCCGACTCTTTTCTGTTCCAGGAATATCGTTAGTAATTTTGTTGCTAAGCTCTCTAGTTGTATTTCGATACTCACTATTAATCTGAACAAAGCTTGAAAGCTCTTCAATTGGCTTGTAAAAATTTACGGTTACTTTTTGGAAGTTTTTGGAGTTTTAAGGGCTGGAAAAATTGTTTTGCCCCCCCCTTCGCCGAAAGCTGGCTACGCCCTTGCCTAACAGCTGTTCGAAGCTGCAAACTCAAAATTTTTGTGGAATTTTGGAAAAATTTAATTTAGGTTAGGAATTTTGAGGTTCAAGGTTTTTGGGCCGTGGTTTTGGATTGAGCCTTGCTTTATAAAAGCTTATATAGTAATGGACCTAAAAACGACATAAACTGTAAATGAGTTCATGAGCATTAAAGCACAGAAATACTGAGCCTTTAAGTACAATTCCAATTCGTAGTCTACGTAAGAAAAATATTTTCAAAGTAATTCTAAGCTCTTATTTTGCGAATCTTTCAATAAGCTTTGGAGTCGAGAATCTTAAAAAACAGAGGCTAATTTGGGTGGGGGGATACTAATAGTAATTCGGAACATTTTTATTAAATTTTCCTGCTAATTGTAAGACTCAGTCTTTCAGAACCATCAGGATAATAGAAAAAGTCGTAAGGAAATAGTTAAACTTGTTTCATGTCCATAACATTTGTTGAACGGAACCATAATTATACTCTGTACCGAAGGTACATAGAGTATTATAAGTTTGTGCAAAAGTATGTAACATCCAGAAGGAACCATCTCCGACCCCATAAAGTATATATATTCTTGATCAGCATCAACAGCCGAGTCGATATAGCCATGTCCGTCTGTCCGTCCGTCCGTCTGTCCGTCTGTCCGTATGAACGCACAGATCTCAGGGATGGTAAGAGATAGAGGTTTGACATGTATGGGACATATGCTTCTTATGTCTGCAGGCAGATCAATTTTATTTTCAATTTTGGCCACGCCCCCTCCCGCCCCCGCAATTTAGAAAAAACGTCATATCTCCCACAGTTTTGAAGATAGATGGCTTGTTCCTTCTGGACATATTTAGTTATTAGGATAACTTATCAATCCGCCAAAGAAATGAAGAAGATCGGATGAACGGTTTTCGAGTTATGATCAAAAGACAAATTTTCTTCGTACAGAGTATGTTATAGTCGGGCTTGACCGACTTTCTTTCTTGTTTTAGGTTTAATACAGGTTCAGGTTCAGGTTCAGCTTTAATACCTTAAAGTACACAGCAATCTGAAAGTCGGAATTCCGGGCTCGAACCTGTTCGGTTCAATACCGGTTTGCAGCTCTGGTAACTACCCAGCAAACATTTTATGTAATTTTTGATCACATTCGAGTCTTTCCAGAGTCCTCAATCTGATAGAAATAGTCATATCACATTTTCTGATCACAAATGATGCTTTAGTCGGGAGAAAGTGGTAGAAGACTCGCGGCTATCTTCTTGAAGAGTCGTTTTTAACCCGTTGTTCTGAGCAGTTTCAAATCATTTGAGAGTCGTTTTTAGTCGTATACTATAAATCACATTTTTAGTGTATTCAAGAGTCCTTTTCGAGTCTCTTTTAATCGCCCATGATACATATCCCCTTTTAATCATCAAAAGCGGTCGGAAAAGACACATCAAGGTAATTTTTCTTAAAATGATCTTCCAACTGTTAGGTGGGTAAGTGATCGTGTCTTCTTTTAAAAGCTGCTTTGCTGAAGCGCTCACTTCTCAACCACACCCTCCTTCTTCTATCAACTACTCCAAGCGTTCTTATGAAGCCCTTTCTAGAGCTCTTTTCACAATGGCAGTGGCTATTTCTGCTATTTCAGCAGTGAGAGTGAAGCGCTAGCATCCCATGGCATGGAAATACTTAAAGAGAGCACTATTTACCAGGAGAATTGAGCGATTCTCCGATCCTTTTGAGCGCTCTAAAAGCCTGCCTAGTGCACTTTTTAAAGTATTTTAAAGTATTTCAAATAACTTACCAAAGCGAGAAGCAAAGAATATGGGTTAACTAAATGCTAAATTTTTAGATTGTGTAAACCTTTCTACCAGAAACTCATCCCTTAAACCTCTAACCTAAAGTTTCTGAACTGCAAACTTTGGTAGATTTTGGTTCAGCTCTAGCATTTGCGCTGTCAGCCCAATGCCAGCTCAGCGAAATGTTGTTCTAAGGTTCTGCATGTAAATATTGCTCCATAGATAAAAGGATTGGCCAGATGAGGCCAACACTTTAATCCCATTGGCCCCAAGAAAATGAAATGTAAATATTAATAAATTGCAGCTGTCGTCGCGTTGTTCCCGAAATAAATCAAACAACAAAGTAGTTTTTGGAGGCGTTCTCATTTCATTTTCGCATTTTTTATGATGTGTATTTTAATCTGATGGCATTTTATCAGTCAGGTAAATGGGGCGTAGCCCGACTAATTTGTTGTAACAAAATGTTTCAGCTTTGCCAACAATTAGTTTAGCGGTTTCTCCGGCTTCTTCTTCTTTGCTTTTGTTCATAAATATATTTATTTTAGTTTTTGTTGATTTTTCGCTAGCCAGATGTGGCCATATATGAGCAAGTGAGTGCCTTTAACTGTGTGTGTGTGTGTGTGTGTGTGTCTGTGTGCCTCTTGACATTTTGCTAACTGCTTTTTGGTCTCGTCATTTCTATTTTCAAAGCTCGTCAATTGCTGCACTCGCTCGATCTCTTGATCTCTCTTTGTTTCTCTGGGTTTCCCCTCTCTTTGCTGACTGCTGACCTTTGACGTCGTTGGCCATAATTGAAATTGTTGCAATTGCAAAACATGCTGTGCGGTACTCAAGTACGTGTACAATCAGCCAGCCAGCCCAGTTAATAATAACAATAAAATTCTTGCACAAAACCAAAACCGTTTAAGCACCACCACCACCCAAATGATATGGCCAACTCGCGCCACGCATCAAGCGATTAACGAGCCAAATGCTAATTAACTTCTTGTTAGGGAATTTAACAACTTAATTGGCCGTAATTGAGGCGTAAAATATGCGACAAATGGTTAATAACAGAGTTTAAAATCAACTAAATTGAGTGTCTAATTGAACCGTTTTCATGCCTTTGGCTTTCGAAGCGATCGAAATGTGTCTCATCTTCCAAAAAAAAAGAAACCTTCTCTTCTATCTTATCAAACAAATAACTGGCGGAAGTTATCGCCGCCGCCGCCTCTTGATGAAGTAATAGCCAAAAAATAATAATCATGGTAAAATAAACGAAAATATATAATCAACATTAAGTGCTGCGCGGGGGAAACGTGTGAGTGAGCGAGTGAGTGAGTTCATTTTATGTCGGCTCCGTATCTTGGCCCAAATTGGTAATGGGCTAATGGGGTTTTCACCTTGCTCCATCTCTCTCTCTCTCTCTGTCCCTCCCTCACCCTTTCACACTCTCTTATTATTTATTGGGTGTTGTATTTCTTTTCTAGAAATTGCTATTTTAGTTTGACAAATAAGATAGGCGCTCGGCGTGTTAAGTAAAGTCACTTCAAAAAATAAATAAATCGACAGAAATTACGCAAATGCTGCAGTGGGGGGGCAGCAAACGTAGAAGATAAGCAACAAAAGGGAGGAGGGGGCTTGCTGTGGAGATGCTGCCCAGCAGTAGCATCTCGTTTTATTCCACAGAGCACTTGTGAATGAAGTGTCACCTTCTCCTGTGGCTCTCAACAGAGAAATGCATTTTCATTTTGTGCACAACAATCGACTCTTATTGTTGTTATTGTTCAAGGCAATAACCATAGAGTGTGCACAATTTCTTGGTCAGTTTGTTAAAGTCAGTAGATGAGAGTGAAAGCAAGGCAGGCAGCTGGCTCATTTCCTAGTTCCACTGCACACTGGGCTGAATGGCCGAATAGTTGACACAAAAATGTCTACAAATGCAGCCACAGAGTTGAAATTAGTGTCTACTTATCTTAAGGACCCACTTGGCGAATACGTAATTTTATTATATTTGTTTTATTTATAATTAGTTATTTTTGGTTTTATACTATGGTTCATCTCGGAGCTTACGTTTTGCAAATTATATTGTTCAAAAATTCTAAAATAAGTCGAGATTTTTTTGATTTTTGACTTGCTATACGTAGAACATACCTCCTAGGCTAAGCTCAATCTTTTCTAAAAGACGGAGAGCGGGCAAAATCGGGCCAAAATGCTTATAAAATGTTGAAATCCAAACTTTTAAGTACACTTTAAGAGAGAGGGGGTATTCTAGTCCAGAAAAGCCAAATTTTGGGTTTTTTTTTTTAAATATATTTTAAAAATATTTTTACTGTGCTTTTTTTTCTTATTATATATTTATCAGGGCTGCAAACCGGTTTGGAACCCAACCGGTTTGAACCCGGAATTCCGACTGTCAGATTACTTGAACGAACCTTGAACCGAACCTCTTAAGGTATTAAAGCTGAACCTGAACCTGTTCCGAACCTAAAATTTCGGTTCAGTTCAACAAAAATTATAGACATGAAGAAATTTGACCTATTTCCTAGCGATTTCTTCCATTACCCTGATGGTTTTGGAAAACTGAGTCTTACAATCGGCAGGAAAGTTTAATGTAAACGTCTATAAAAATGTTCCGAATTACCATTGAGATTAGTTTTAAGATCCTTGACTCCAAAGCTTATTGATTTAGTCACAAAAAATGAGCTTAACATTACTGTGGAAGCACTGTTCGTACGTAGACCACCATATTGAATTTTACTTAAAGGTCTGTATCCACTTTAATTTTGTCACAATACTGCTTTTATGCTCATGAGCTGAATGATTGTCATATTCCATCCCAACCCAAAAACAACACAATTTCCTTACAGTTAGTGTCGTTTTTAGGTCGATTACTATATAAACACGTATAAAGAATGAGCTGAACCAAGGTTCGAACCAAAACCTTTGCCCAAAAACCTTGAACCTCAAAATTCTGAACCGGAACCATTGGGGAAGTTTGGTTGGAACCCGCGAGCCGGAGCTCCCAAAATATTTTTGGGTTTGCAGCTCTGATATTTATCAATATTTGAATCAAACAAAACAAAAATAAAATAGCAAGAAAAATTTTAGTTATGACCGTGATTAACCGAATTCGTCGAAATCCACTGCGCAAGCAGAAAATCATAACTCGTAAGATACATATCAGCAAGGACAGTATGTCGCGGCGCATCATAAAACGTGACTTGGGACTTAGCATTGTAACAAAAACGCTAGACAACATAGCATTGCGTTGCCAGTGCGCTAACAATGCCCACAGACGATTTGTGTTTCATGACGAGAAAATTTTCATTCTAGAGAAAACGTTCTACAAACAGAACGATGTAGAATGCATGCTGTGTCATTAAAACAAGCGTCCGAACTCATTCCGAAAGTTCTCTGAGGTCAAAATCCGGCTTATGTGATGGTTTTGGTGGGAAGTGGGGGCCCATGATGGGGTCACCAAGCTAAATTTTTGTGAAAAATTATACAAAACTTTGGCGAAATTGTATCAATCCGACGTTTTGGAAAATGTTGTTAATACTCTCAACACAAACAAGACGTGGACCTGCCAACAAGACACCACTCCAGCTCACAAGGCAAAAACGACTCAAACATGGCTAAAAAAAACATGTACAGAACTTCATTTCTACGGGTGATTGGCCTGCTGGTAGCCCAAACCTAAATCCATTAGTTCGTTCTTAAGGCTATGGCTTGCTCTACTTGAATTTCGGGGACGTACTCATCCCTGAGTCAGTCGTAAGCTAGCCGGCGACCGATAGTTGGACCCGGGAAAGAAGGAGTCGTATCATAAAAGAGTGCCTAGAGGGACTTTAGAGTTGCCGAAAGGCACAATTCGTTCATTTCGTATAAGTTGTTTTACGATTTGTAGCCATTGAGTAACCGAGAAGAGGAAAGTTTTGAAAAATTATCATTCGTTTTCTATTTATGACCGAAAACCGCGTATCGTACAAATTGCGAATGATAGTTAGTCGCTGTTTTGGTAACTGTTTTGTTAAATGATTGGTTAGGTTTGGTTTAAACAATGTTTTGGTCACTGTTTTATTCAGTGTTTGGTCACTGTTTTGGTCAATGATTTGGTAACCGCTTGGTCACTGTTTTGGTCACTCATTTGTTCAGTGTTTGGTCACTATTTTGGTCACTGTTTTGGTCACTGTTTGGTAACTGTTTTGGTCAATGATTTGGTAACCGTTTCGTCACTCTTTTGTTCAGTGTTTGGTCACCGTTTTGGTTACGGATGTGGTCACTATTTTGGTCAATGTTTGGCTACTGTTTTGTGCAATGTTTGGTCCCGGATTTGGTCAATGTTGGTTCATTGTTTTGATCACTGTTTTGGTCTCTGCTTTGCGATCTACTCTTACAGAATCCCTTAACATTATGCTGCATCTTATCTAGATCCTAGGTCTAGTAGCCGGAGAACTAGATAACACTAATATTTGGCTTAGAAATATATCAACCTTTTGTGTAGGTTGCCTTGGTCCCTTGGCTATACTAAGTATAGTCAAGTAGCCAACAAATATTGATTATTGCATACCCACTTTAGTATGTATTTGATACTAGCCATGAGGTCATAATACCAAGTCGTTTGGATTGGAATTCGCTTCTCAATAACAAACCAAATGTCATTAACATTCACACAGATGGCTTAAAAATGGAAGTCAGGAGGGAGTGAGGAGTTTTCAGTCCAGAACTAGGTAAAGAAATGTGGCCTTACCCACCATTGCAGCAGGTTTTATATTCAGAATCTGAATGCACTCGTGCTCAGAGAAGGAAGTATATTTATATTCTCAGACAGTGAAGCTTGATTAAAGGCACTTGAAGGTAATACTAGAAATGCAACAACAGTCTGAATAAGATGGCTTAGTACTTCAAAATACTTCCTGGACACCGCAACATCGAGGGCAACAAGATATCGCCCAGCTTCTACCGGTTAAGAGTACAATAGGAGTGCCGGTTGCGTTTTGTTAACTAAATATAAGGGAAACTACCCACAAAATGGCCACAAACCGCAAGAGATCAATTTAGACTGGTGAAATTTCTAGGATCACTTGGTTTATTCTGAATTTTAAGAGAACTTTACTGCGTCTGAATGTCTTTCTACACGTAGGAGTTCTCACTGAACATTGTCTTTTAGGCAGGCATGATGCGAGGCTTGGCATCAACCACAATGACTTATGTAGATGTCCAGCGCCTAGAAGGAGACAACTCGTAATCCTAAGTCAGCAATTCCTAGGTAAGCAATCTCCCCAGCAGCGCACAGCTAAATGTGTTCTGTCGAAAGTATGCATTACGTCTGACGGCGAAGTAATGAGCTACAACTGCTGCTTTTGTGTAAAGGGATAGTAAACAGACTGCAAACAATTCGCATTACAATTTAAACGAAGCTGTACACATTTGTAATGGGAATCCGATAACAGTTCGGCTCTAGCATACATCTTTTATTACTCGTAATGCAGGAAGTGCGCACCCTGTCTACAAAGCGGCCAAAGTAAAGCAGACTGTATGGGATTATTTCCGACATACTGAAGGCAAAGTAATGAAGGAGTTATCCATTATATAATGTCGATTTGCGCCGCTGGGCCTGATGTAGAAATTGCTTTGCTAGGTAAAACCTAATGGTTTAAAAAGGGACGATCCTCCTTTTACTGTCTAATAGTAAAATTTCATGGTGATAATGGTAATACAATGGACCTATTTGTGGACTAAGATGCTTCAGCGCTTTTAACATTGCAACCTTACCCAAGTGAGGGCTAGGTGTAAGCACAGTGGAGTACCAAATGAGAAACAAACCATTGGAATGAATTCTGAAATCTGTAAATTTGTTGGTATTCCGTGTCTTGTCCAGCAACGCAATGTTTAGTTTTTGTGCATAATTCCGGGTGGAATGGACAGACGACGCCTTCGCGTGCCACCAATTACTGATAAATAAATAAATCAAACAAAAAACCATAAAAAAAATAAAAAAACAAAACGTTTGTTAATGAAATGAAATAACATAATTTCAATTTGTATCATGTGACATCATCAACACCATCCACGTCGTCGCGTGATGAGTTACGAGTATATTGACGTTGGGCGTTTCGATTTGTGTTTGCTTTTTCAGGGGCAGGAAGTGGCTAAAAGCCAAAGAGAATTCTGCATCCATGCATTGAGTGTGTGTGTAGTGTGTAGTGTGTGTTTGGTTGGTTGGTATTGGGTGAATGCCAAGAGGCCGATATTCCACCAGCTGCCACATCCACCACATCCATCCAATGATGATGATGTCATCTTTGGCTGTGTGTGAAGTTTACTTGTTGATTTGCTGACTGTTGCTGTTGTTGTTGTAGTAAGTTGTTGTTGTGGCCGACAGCCGGCTTAACTTCAATGGCCCCAAAACGCTAAGCAATCAATTGTGCGTGTGTGTGAGTGTGTAAGTGTATATTAGATAAGCGGGCATTATTGTTGCTCGGTTGAGGCAAAACTTTAAACTTAACTGTCAGTGGCACAGGGTTGCCACCCTCTCTCAAAGAAGCAAACTGAGAATTATGAAAGTTTGCTGAGAAAACCAAAATTTTATTTGATTTTTGATTGGATAAAGTGGTTCTTGTGGTTGCAGAGGAATTTTAATGTGTGGGTTCTTCCTATCGAATCATTGTTCATACTCAGTGACTCAGTTACTCCTCCTTAATGGCTCAAGTTGCCCAGAATTGAAAATTCTCAAAATTGTAAATTTACTTTCTAACGTCATCATATAAAATAAGGAAGCCAACAAATGAAAACGGAATTTTTTTGTCGGAAAATAAAGCGAGTAAACTACAGACAAAGGCTATGCGAACTTCTACCTACTAAAACTGCTAGTAAACTAACATCAGGTCTCCAATCAGGAACCTGCCAAAACCGAAGAAAACAGCCCATAGACTTTACAACAGATTCAAGCCCTCGCACAGTGGGGCTGGTTTGTATAAAAACTGCGTCCAAAACCAATAAGATATACTGACCCGAAACTTTGTTTTCGGCTTTAAAAAAACTGTTGAAAAGGGGATATATTTTAGTGAATTCGAATTTGGTAAACAATCAAGATAATCTGTATCAAATCTTACAACTTTTACTTCCTTTTAATAAGACGAATCAAGTATAAAAGGTTTTAAGTCGATGCAACAACCGCATAACCAAATTCGAATACGACAAATTTGGTCGAAAGTGAAAACAGGAACAGGCCTGATAATAAAATGGGCGTGGTTAATGTGTTACCAAGTGTAAGAAAACAATGGGGGAAAGTTAAACTCGGCCAGGCCAAAGTTTGTATACCCTTGCAGCACTTTTTTCCAACTAAGACTGCTTTTTGTAGCTTACTTTTCTATGGGAGCTATACTATATAGCTGTCCGATTTCGGCCAAACTTAGTGGAATCATGCAAAAGCCTAACAAACGAACATGTAAGAAATTTGAAGTCGACTCCATTGAAAACAAAAAAGTTTTTCTCAGTAGAACTTCTTTTTCGATCGATCATTCGTACTGCAGCTATCTGATATAGTCATCCGATTTTGACAAAACTTTGTAGAATTGTGTATAAGCCTATCCAATAAATAAATTCCAATTTTGAAGACAATTCCATTTAAAACAAAAAAGTTTTTCTCACTAAGACTACTTTTCAGACTCTACTCTTGTATGATAGCTATACCATATATTTGTCCGATTTCGACCAAACTTAGTAAAATAATAGGAAAGCATGGAAAACTAAGAATAACAAAGTTTAAAGGCGTTTCCATTGAAAACAAAAAAGTTTTTCTAACTAAAACTAGTTTTTCGACCCATCGTTCCCATGACAGCTATATGCTATAGTCATCCGATCCGACCGGTTCCGACAAATGTGCAACGTATTTGTACCAGAAGACTTCGTGCAAAGTTTGGTGAAGAAAGCATAGAAACTCTTCGTGCTGTTCAAGAATATATATACTTAATGTGGTCGGAGATGCTTCCTTCTATGCATCCGGACAGTTTTATAGTATCCTCTGCAAGTATATACAAACTCAAGTAACTATACTTTTTATATATCCTTTAAAATGGATTATTTATTATTTTCCAAGAGACTGAAACATCTGTCTTATGCTCTTTTAAGCTTCCATATTAATTCTCCATTTAATTGTCAACTCTTTGTACTAACCCAGGTTATTATCTTGTTTTTATACTCTGTACCGAAGGTACATAGAGTATAATAAGTTTGTGCAAAAGTATGTAACATCCAGAAGAAAGCATCTCCGACCCCATAAAGTATATATATTCTTGATCAGCATCAACAGCCGAGTCGATATAGCCATGTCCGACTGTCTGTCTGTCTGTCTGTCCGTATGAACGCACAGATCTCAGAGATGGTAAGAGATAGAGGTTTGACATGTATGGGACATATGCTTCTTATGTCTGCAGGCAGATCAAGTTTATTTTCAATTTTGGCCACGCCCCCTCCCGCCCCCGCAATTTAGAAAAAACGTCATATCTCCCACAGTTTTGAAGATAGATGGCTTGTTAATTCTGGACATATTTAGTTATTAGGATAACTTATCGATCCGCCAAAGGAATGAAGAAGATCGGATGAACGGTTTTCGAGTTATGATCAAAAGACAAATTTTCTTGGTACAGAGTATGTTATAGTCGAGCTTGACCGACTTTCTTTCTTGTTTTATACCTATTTTCATAAAATTCTTGACAGTTTTGTGCTAAAGTTCATATTTAGGTCCAATTAACTGCCACTTTCTTCATGGAATAACCTGCTACCATGGCTTAAACTATTGACAAGGCTTCATTTTGAGATACTGACAAGCCCACATAACCAAGATTAGGTTGAATACATACTAAGTTTTTCCAAAGATTTCAAACTCTACTCTCTAACTTACCCGAAAACTATTTACGATGTGCTGTAACATCTATCAAAGGAATGACATCTCTCCATCAGGTACTAAAAGCATTCCAAGTTTTATTTCAAACTTCTGAGCTGCAGCTCTTTGTTACCCACATCTCCCAGTGATTTGAAAAGAATTGTTTATCAATCTACGGTCTCAAAAAAGTTGTCTAGATAAAAGATTGAGAATATCGAGCCGCTTGAAAGCTTCATGAAATCATCAAAGAAAGTAAGAACTTTCAGTTTTTGTGGCGCCCTTCTTAGATTTTGGTATTAGGCAGATTATATCCATCTATGTTGATCCGCAGAAGAAGGTCTTCTTCTGGTCCAGAAGCTGCTTATCGAAATGGTGAATTCTCATCATCTCCCTCGAGGTTCACTCATAACATTCTGGCCATTAACTTTTCGAGTCTGCTGCTCTTCTTATCTCAAATGAAATTGAGATACAGCAAGCCCGAAAATCTATTTACCCACTTCCTCAAAAGTCTTTAGGTCTTTTCAATCAATTAATCAATTCTGTTTTTTACTCTTCCAGGCCTCCACCATCGATGGTCGTCGCAAGGGCGCCTGTTTGTTCTGTCAGGAGTATTTCATGGACTTGTATCTGCTGGCCGAACTGAAGACCATTAGCCTGAAAGTGACCACAGTGGATATGCAAAAGCCGCCACCAGATTTCCGTACCAATTTCGAGGCCACACATCCGCCCATATTGATCGATAATGGCTTGGCCATATTGGAGAACGAGAAAATCGAGCGACATATCATGAAGAGCATACCGGGTGGCTATAATCTGTTCGTGCAGGACAAGGAGGTGGCCACGCTGATTGAGAACTTGTATGTGAAATTGAAGCTGATGCTGGTGAAGAAGGATGAGGCCAAGAATAATGCGCTGCTGTCGCACTTGAAGAAGATCAACGATCATTTGGCCAATCGCAATACCCGCTTCCTGACGGGGGATACCATGTGCTGTTTTGATTGTGAACTGATGCCACGCCTGCAGCATATCCGTGTGGCTGGCAAATACTTTGTGGACTTTGAAATACCGGTAAGTGGGAGAAGGAGCTGTTTTTGTGCATTTGAATCTCTCATTGATTTGCTCTCCCCCTTTAGACACACCTGACGGCGTTGTGGCGTTACATGTATCACATGTATCAGTTGGATGCCTTCACACAATCATGTCCAGCCGATCAGGATATTATCAATCATTATAAGCTGCAACAGGTGGGTGGTGGACATTTGCTTGAGATGCATCTCAATGGTTTGACTGACTTGCGTTTTGTTACATTTCAGAGTCTCAAAATGAAGAAGCACGAGGAGCTGGAGACGCCCACGTTTACCACATCCATTCCAATTGATATTTCGGAGTAGTTTGTTGTTTGTTTAACGTTTTTCTAAAAATAGCCATGATGCAAACATGCCCCCCCCCCCACACACACACACAAACACACACATCTACCATACAAATTTTGGACAATTTTACAACTAAATCGAACCACTTGGAATGACAGCAACAACCACAGTTACAACTACAACTATACATAAATGTATACATATACAATAACATAACTTTATTTACATACTTTATATATATATATATATACATACATACTTGCATAACTCTATGTAATAGCGGTACATAACAACAGCAGCAACAACAACAGCAAGCGAAAGTGTTCTTTGAGCAGCCACACGTTGCCTTTCTTCAGCTTTGCTTAACTTTAATTTGATAACTTTTGGACTTAATGTTGAATTCTTTTTTGTATTATTATTTGCCCGCCTGCGTGTGTTTTTGATTTTGATAGTGCTTTATGGTATTTGATATACAGGCAACCCAAACAAACACACACACACACACACTTATGAATATGTATTTAATTTATAGCTTCCCATACAAATTTTCTGTTCCAATTTTCCATTTTTATTTTGTCCATTTTATTTGCAAGGAGCTTTTTTCGTTTTCATTGTTTTACGATTTGAATTTGCCTCTCGACTTTTTTAATATTATTATTCAATTTGATTGTTGCTCCCTGGCGCGCGCGCTGCCATTTTGTTTGCTTTTAAAAATCTTTTTTTTTTTAATATTTTTTTAATATTTCATAACAATGAAACAAAACAAACAAGAAAACGAGGAAATGAAGAGTATTTTTGTATTTAAGTGAAAATTACAAATAAAAAGAAACAACACAACAAAAATGATTGCTCGAGCATTATTTCTGGTGTGGAGAATGAGCGGTGATATATCTACATATATATTCACTCAGCAGTCGTACCTATATTGGACCTATTCATGTGCATTGTTCTTAAATTCAGCTGGAAATACTTGAGCATTTCTTTAGAACATGTGAAGTCACGCCTAGACTTGCTGGAATTACTAATATCACACGTTTTAGCTACTTATAAGGGCAGTGTCCACTCGACGCGAAATGAAAAACTCCATTTGAAAAAAACCACAGCGAAAATTTTCCGTATTGCGGTTCCCTAAGCAGTTTCCATAATACCACGTATTGCCACTACGCTCTGTTACGTTATGCGTAGCGAATAACACACTGTTAACGCCTAACGTAACGCTGCGATTCGATCTTTCGCGTTTAAATTTGAGTAAGAAGAAGAACGAATAAAATAAAAACGCACAGAAAACCAGATTCTGCCGGAAAGCCACGGCTTATATCCTTTTTCTAAAGTGGACTTTAGTAAATAAAGAAAAATGTAGTTTTAATAAAGGCCGTAAAAGCAAAGAGTTAGTTGTGGGACTCTGATTCCAACGCAGTCACACACAGGTCTGGTTATGGATCAGTGAAGAGCTTGCCTGCCACTTTAGGTAATGCCGCTACATATTGAAATATTAATTATAATTAAAGTGAAGGAAGGCAAGAATACTTGGGTGGCGCTGATGGACCAAAAGCTATGCCACTCGAAAATGCCATCTACTAAGCGCTTCAACATAGTTCACGCAGGTGGCGTGAACCTTCTTGAATGGAGTCCGGTGAAGTTGATGGGGAGTTCAAGGGCACAACCGATTGCCGAAGCACACTGGCAGCCTACCAGAGCTTGGTTTCCCAAACCTACCACATTGACGATTATCAATCTTTGCAGCCCATATAAAAATTCAGACCTTGTGAGACATTATTTTAAAATATGTCGTAAGAGGCTTTTACCGACCTACAATTGATGGTCGCTGCGTTAATACCAGAGATTTCAAGATGGCATGTTGATAGGATCAAATAATTTGATATAAATGTAACTTTAAATTAAATTTAATCATAACATTTAAGTTGTTTGGATTACCAACATGTTATTTAAATTTTAGCAGCGACATAACGGTGCAATGTTACTTCGAAAAATTTATCGACAGCAAAGCTATCGGTTATCGTGTTAATAGCAGCAGCTTGGCAGACTATGTTACGAATTCGAAAACGCTGTTATGCAATAGGACGTATCACTAAGTGAAGATTCTATCGAAACTGATCAACTACGCCTTAGCCTAGCCAAACAAAAGCTAGTTGCCCGAAAAAATCTGTTCTCTTGCGATGTAGAAAAGTGGAATTTTCAAGGAGACAAGTAAAACAACATACGAGAAAATCAAAATAGCACAGGATAGCTATCCTTACTAAAGTAGAACTCGGAACTGTCCAACTTTAATGTACCTTTAGTGGAATTAATGGTCAATAGCTTTTTCTTATATTAATTGACAGCGTATTAACACTAATGTAAATATATCAACATTATGTTATCGCGTTCTGCTCTGAATAGACAAACAGCTATGTTAGGTTCTTTGTCCGTAGATATATAAATTGTACATCTATTTGAACTTACTTATATTTCTTCGATCAACAACCAGAAATTTGATAATTCCAAAGATTGTAGTTCCCTCTAAGCATCTAAATTTTCAAATTTTTGAAAACAACTTTGACCATTGATTTCAGAAAAAAACTTGACGTGCTAAAAAAATTCGGGTAATTTAGCAGTATTCAGCTCAAATGAAAAATTATTAAAAAAATCTTGCCACAAAAATTTGAAAAACTGCGCTCAATCCATTGGATCATTAATGCCGGATCGTGTAGAGAGCCCCCTCATTAAAGTACTCGATAGGTGCCCGATCACACTGTTGCACTGCAGTTCACTTGTATCGATAGCTTATCGATAGTTGGTGCAACAGCTGTTGCAGCTTATCGCTTGAAGCGCGCCCTCCTGTTGTTCTCTTCCATTCGATGTAATTTTAAGTAGCAAAATTATTTTAGCAAAATTTGTGTTTAATCCTGCCTTAAATAGCCAAAGCCCCATCCCCTCCACCCTTACACCCGCCATGCTGTTGAATTTACGTCAAAGCAGTGGCCAACTGTTGCGTCACAGCCTCCAACGAGCGAACTGGACTAGAAGACGACATGCCACCACCACCACGAGTAGTCTGGGTCCAGATAACGATAGCCTGACCATAGGTGATGTGACAGTGCGTCTTACCAAGCCCAAGCAGCCGGAATTGGTGCCACAGCAATATGGTAAGTGCGTGCCGCCTATTTCAGGCAGAATCCTAGCCGAGTACAAAGTTCATTCCTCCCACAGTGCAGTACTCTGCAGATGGCTCGCTGCAGCTGAGCCAAACGGCTTTGCATCATCTGCGCTGGATGCTGCAGAAAGATGCTTTGAAGCAGGACATGTTCCTGTTGGGTCAACCGGGACCACTGCGACGCCAGTTGGCCATGCAGTATCTGGAGTTGACACAGCGCGAAGTGGAGTATGTGGCCTTGAGTAGGGATACAACCGAGAGCGATCTAAAGCAACGGCGTGAGATTCAACAGAAGGCGGCCATCTATCAGGATCAGGCGGCTGTACGGGCTGCTCTCAATGGTCGTGTGCTTATACTCGATGGTGTGGAGCATGCCGAACGTAATGTGTTGCCCATATTGAACAATTTGCTAGAGAATCGCGAGATGCATCTGGAGAATGGCCAGTTTCTAATGGCCCCCGAGCGCTACGATCAGCTGCTGGAGGTGAGGAACTTGAAACGGATTTATAAACCAAAATGCTTACATATTTTGTTCTTTGTAGAGCCATACCGCTAAGCAGCTGGAGGATTGGGGCTTACTGCGCGTTTCCGAGCAGTTCCGTGTGGTGGCATTGGGTTTGCCCACCTCCAAATATAAGGGCACTCCCCTGGATCCTCCTTTGCGCTCACGTTTCCAGTCGCGCCATGTGCAAACTCACACATTCTCCGAGCTGTATGAGGAATTGCAAAGACAAGCGCCTCAAGTGGAGGCGGAGCAAGTGAAGAAATTACTCCACTTGGCTTTGACACTGCAGCAGGCGGATGAAATGTTGCAGCTGCCGGATGTGCCAGTGCATCATTTACGACTGGGTGTGCAGATGATGGTGAGTGGTGGTCACACACGCAACGACTCTGCCTAACCCGCCGTTTTCTTCCTACAGCAAAACAATCCCAAATTGAGCCTACATGAAGTCTTCTCCCGTATCTACCCCTTTGAGGCGCTACTCAAGCCAGACCAAAAGAAACGTGTGGTGGAGCTCTACAAAAGTCTTCACCTGCAACGTCTGCCTGGTGAGAGCGTAAGGAAAGTCTCCAGCCGTGTGGAGAATAGTCAAATGATCATTCAACTCGACGAACTTGAGTTGAAAATACCTGGCGGAGATTCGCCTGCTGCGGTCGCATCAAATTTTGTGGATTTGCCACATCAGCGTCAGGCTTTGGCCTCGCTGCTGCAGGCCTATGCCGTGGGCGATGTCTGTCTGATGGGTGAGAAGGGTGTGGGCAAGTTGACCCTGACCAAGCAGCTGCTCCGTCTGCTTCAACAGTCTGCCGAGCCCATGATGCTGTATGAGGATATGACGTCACGGGATTTGGTGCAGCAGCGTCTAACTAATCTGGAGGGTGATACCATTTGGCGGGATTCACCCTTGGTGAGGGCGGCCAAAACCGGTTCGGTGGCCATACTCAATGGTCTGCATCGCCTGCACAAAAGCACGGCCAGCATATTGCAAAGGTAAAGTGCAGGTTTATTCAATTCCATTCATTTTTTCACACTCCCAATCCTGCTTTTAGACTCATCCATGATCGGGAGCTGCAACTATGCGATGGCACTACCCTCTTAAGGCGTGATCGTTATGAATCTCTGCTGCAGCAGGGTTACACCAGCACCCAATTGAAGGAACTTGGCCTGCTGCCCATGCACGAGTCCTTTCGCTTTGTGGCCTTGGCTGAACCTCCACGCCCCGGGCAGGCTCAGCCCCAGTGGCTAACGCCGGAGCTGTTGAGCCTCTTTCTGTATCAGGAACTACGTCCGCTGTCACAAAGCGAAGAACACGAGCTGCTTACCCAGCTAAATGGTGGCTCTCAGCTGCCCACAGAAATGCAAAAGCTATTGGAACTGGCTCAGCTCTTGAGAACATCCAATGAGCCGCTGCTGCAGGCTCTTTCCGGAACTCTGTCCACCAGGCAGCTCATCAAATTAATGCGCCGCTTGACCAAGTATCCACAGAGTGATCTGTATGCCATGTTGGAGAACACATTCTTGGCCAGATTTATGCCTGCCTTGTCCAGAGCCGCCCTGGAGCAGGTCATGCAACAAGTGGGCATTCTCAGACCAGCCGAAGTGGCTAAGAGAAATAAGAAGCCTCTGGAAATCTCCGTGACAGCGAATCTACTGCAGATAGGCGAAACCCAATTGACTCTGCCCCAACCAGAGCAGGTCCAACATTCCAAGGTGCCCAAGACCCTGTTCTATGAGATGCCCCAGCATGTGGAGCTGTTGGAGCATCTGCTGCAGGACTATCTCATGGGTGAGCATCTGCTGCTGGTGGGCAATCAGGGAGTGGGCAAAAACAAGTTGATAGACCGCCTCCTGGAGCTGATGCAGCGTCCGCGAGAGTATCTGCAGCTGCATCGGGACACCACCGTGCAGAGTTTGACTCTGCAGACCACTTTGCGCGATGGCCAGGTGGCCTACGAGGACAGCGCACTGGTCAAGGCGGTGAAAAGTGGACATGTCCTGGTGGTGGACGAGGCGGACAAGGCTCCCGTGAATGTCACCTGCATTCTGCGCACTTTGGTGGAGAGTGGCGAAATGATGCTGGCCGATGGTCGCCGTATTGTGCCTCCTGGCTTGGGCTTTAGCTCTCCCAATGCCATTGAAACCCATCCGGAATTTCGTCTCATAGTTTTGGCCAATCGTCCTGGTTTTCCCTTCCTGGGCAATGATTTCTTTGCTTCCCTGGGAGATGTATTCAGCTGTCATGCCATTAACAACCCTCAACCAGAGTCCGAGATCTTTTTGCTCCAGCAATATGGCCCCCATGTGCCGTTGCCCACTCTGCGCCAGCTGGTCAGCGCTTTTGGTGAACTGCGCCAGTTGGCCGATGAGGGTCTGCTCAACTATCCGTATTCCACGCGCGAGGTGGTCAGCATTGTCAAGCATCTGGAGCGCTATCCTCAAGAGGACATGTCCGAGCTGGTGGGCAACGTTTTGGACTTTGATCGCTTTCAACCGGAGGCGTTGCAGCAGGTCACTCAGGTACTGGCCAAACATGGCCTGCCCATTGCATCCTATGCCCAGAACGAACTGCATTTACTGCGTCAGCAAAAGAAACTGGAGGCCTCCATCAATCGTCACAGTGGCCTAGGGGTATCGGGTCCAAAATTTGGCAAACTGGATCCCAAAAATGAACCCCATGTGGGTGGCAACACCTGGGCCGGCGGCAGCGGGGGACGAGACACTGCCGGTTTGGGTGGCAAGGGAGGACCCTTTCGCCTGGACAAAGGTCATCGTGTCCATCAACTGAGCGATGAAGAGAAAGCCGACATACCCGAGGAGATTAAGAAAGCGGCACGGGAAATGAATCGCAAGGCGTTCGAGGAGAAGCTCAAAGAGATTAAAATGTCCGCCCATGATCATCGGCTGTATGCCCAGTTTAGTGAACCGAATCGGAAGCAAGTGCAGCAGCTGAAAGCGGTGCTGGAGGCCATGCAGACCAAGAGCAAGGAACGACAGTGGCAAAAGTATCAGACCCAAGGTGAATTGGATGATACACGTCTGGTGGAGGGCATAACCGGTGAGAAGAACATCTACCGAAGGCGGGCCGAAGCCAATCCCTGGGCCGATCATGTGCAGGAGAAACCCAATCGATTGAAATTGATTGTAGATGTTTCGGGGTCTATGTACAGGTAAGCGAGTGGTGGGGGGCCGGAAAGCACCTCAGTCCTTTGCTTAAACTGAAGCTCTTACTCATGCACCTGCTCATTCTTTTGCTCAAACTCTTGCTCCTGCTCATTTTTGTACTCAAAACGAAACTGAAACTCAAACCTAAGCTGAAACTCAAGTCCTTGCTCATTTGTTTGCTCAAACTCATGTTCTTGTTCATTTTGTTTACTTAAACTGGAGCTCAAACTCATGCTCCTGCTCATTCCTTTACTCGATTTCATGCTCCTGCTCATTCCTTTACCCATACTCATGCTCTTGCTCATTCTTATGCTTAAACTCATGCTCTTGCTCATATTTGTACTCAAACCGAAGCTCAAACTCAGGCTCTTGCTCATTCTTTTGGTCAAACTCACGCACTTATTAATTTTGCTTACTGAAACTGGAGCTCAAACTCATGCTCCTGCTCATTCCTTTACTCAATTTCATGCTTCTGCTCATTCCTTTGCTCAAGCTCTTGCTCATTCTTGTGCTCAAACTCATCTTTTTGCCTATTTTGGAACTCAAACTGAAGCTCAAACTCAGGCTCTTGCTCATTCTTTTGCTCAAACTCATGCTCTTGCTCATTCGTATGCTTAAACTCATGCTCTTGCTCATATTTGTACTCAAGCTGAAGCTCAAACTCAAGCTCTTGCTCATTCGTATGCTCAAGCTCACGCTCTTATTATTATTGCTTACTTAAACTGGAGATCAAACTCATGCTCCTCATTTCCTTACTCAATTTCATGCTCCTGCTCATTTCCTTGCTCAAACTCAAGCTCTTGCTCTTGTTTTTACAAAAACTAATGTAGATTGTGAAAAGAAAAGCTTTTTGAGTATTTGAAAAAAAGTATTCACCCCATGACTATCCCTACCTTAACTCTATCACATACCTCAAACTAATATAGTCCAACTTATCCCCATCCTCAGATTCAATGGCTTCGATGGACGTCTGGATCGTCAACTGGAGGCTGTTGTCATGGTTATGGAGGCCTTTGAGGGTTTTGAAAAGAAAATTGTCTATGACATTATTGGTCACAGCGGCGAAGGCTGGGAAATCCCATTTGTCAATATCGGCAGCGCTCCCAAAAATGATAAGGAACGCTTCGATGCCATCCGCATGATGCATGCTCATTCGCAGTTTTGTTGGTCCGGCGATAGTACAGTGAAAGCGGCCCGTGAGGCGTGCACCACTTTGGGAGCGGAAGAGGATTATGATAATGCCATTGTGGTTATCCTTAGCGATGCGAATCTTTCTCGCTACGGCATACCACCGAAAGAGCTGGCCCTGGCTTTGAAACGTGGCGAACCCAAGGTCAAGGGTTATGCCATCTTTATAGGCAGTCTGGCTGAGGAGGCAGATGAGTGAGTAGTTGTTATAAAACTTGAGCCCAGTCTCACCCCCACCACACTTAATAATTCCCACTTTGTTTTTTCTCTTTTTCAAGGATTAATGCCGAAATGCCTGCGGGTCAGAGTTTCGTTTGCATGGACCTCACCAAATTACCACATATTCTTAAGCAAATTTTTACCTCCTCACTGCTGTAGTGTCAATTCTGTACAGGATTAGGCTTAAGTGGATATATTAGGATTAAGCTAAATGTTAAGTGTTAAAGTCTTCCTGTAATTGTTCTAATTTAGATGAATCTGTTTGTGTATAAAGTACACGGAAGGACCTAACTGTAAGCCTAAATCGACCAATGAAATATTGAATTGAATGGACCTACGCCTGAAATTTGCTTGGGGGGGGGGGGGGGGGGGGGGGGGGGGGGAACTATGCATACGATTCAACCCAGTCTAAATCATCGGAAAATTGTTTAGTATTTGAGAGACTTTACGGTAAGGCAAAGTTAACTCGATCTCTAGGCAAGAATTTCTGCTTCATGAACGATTTTCATGACATGATTCGGCTGTTGATGCTGATCAAGAATATATATACTTTATAGGGTCGGTGATGCTTCCTTCTGGCTGTTACATACTTTTGCACAAACTTATTATACTCCATGTACCTAAGGTACAGAGTATACAAATTTTACTACGATTATTCTTAGAATTCACGGGTATGCAGCTTTTATATAATCACAAAATGACCAGACCTCCAGACCAGAGAGTCCTTAAAAATATGCAAAATGCTGAGTACACTTTTCAAGTAAGGTGCCTTAACAACCAAGAAAGCAAAAGAGACTTAAGCAGGTAATGCAGCCAAAGTTGAAATAGTAAATCAAAATAATTAGAATTATTTACTTCGAAAATAAAATAAAACTAAAAACCTGTGAGCCGCGCAACCTCGCGCGACCACAGCCCAGTGAAGCCTGGGCCCAACTGAACGTTTGCTCTGCCGCGTCGTTGCTGACGTTGGCTTCGTCACAGTGTTGCCAGTTTCGCCTTTTTCCCGTCAAATCTGGCTTTTTTTTTACGGTCAAATGCTAGAAAAATTCGGAAACAGCGGGCAGCGCGAATTCTGGCTTATTTCTTTTTTAATTAAGCTTTTTTTCCGCTTTTTTAAGCCCGATACTCGTAGAGTAAAAATGGTCTAGTAAAGTCATGCAAATGTATGTAACAGGCAGAAGGAAGCATCTCCCACCCCATAAACTAAATATAAATTCATGATCAGCATCAACAGCCGAGTCGATATAGCCATGTCCGTCTGTATATATGAACACCTAGATCTTAGAGACTAGAAGAGCTAGAGCCACCAAATTTTAAATGTACGCAGATCAACTTCGATTCAAATTTTGGCCACGCCCCTTCTCGGAATAAACAAAAGTTAAATATCTCCGGTCGGATAATAAATGGCAGTTATACAGGTTATTAAAAACGTTGCATACTTATGAGCTGTTTGCTTATACAATGTTGAAATATTCAAATTAATGTTAGTGCTCTGTAGATTAACTTAGGGAGAGGTTCCTAAACAATATTGCCCCTGAGTAACGGGTATATCGAAGTCGGGCAGGGCCGACTTTAACTTTCGCTCTCTTTTTAGTATAAGCATATTACAACTATTCTTGTCTTCGTTTAATCGATACTTGTTTGTTTTCTGTTGTAAGCAATCTCGAAGTACACCGATGCACTGATGATTCTCCCATCTCTATTACTCGCGCTTTAAGTTTTATAAAATCACGATGCCAAAAGATTTGCGAGCCCTCAGCGTCACAAAAAAGCATAAAAATAGTATGAGCGGGTAGCGCTATTGCCGAACAACCTCGTTGGCCCAAATAGACCATTTCGACAACTTATACGCTAATATTTTTGAAAGTGACACCACTAGTTATTGCAAATTTCGCTTTTTTCTGGCTTTTTTCTTAAAATTTTTCAGCTTTTTTTCACCGTCCTTCCCATCGAATCCAGCTTTTTATTTCAATGAAAAGTTGGCAGCACTGCTTCGTCAGCTGGTCGAGGCGCGCTCTCTAGAATTTTCGATTTAAGTTGATTTTGGGTTGGCTAGTTGCGTGCGTTAGAGGAGTGCGGCTATAGGTGGCGAAAACTATGCATTGTTGTTGTTTGTATGGCGGGGCATCAAGCTCGCTTTGTTAATTATCGATATTGGTGGCAACGTAACCCTGCTGGGGCAGTTGGTTGTTCAAAATAACGAAAAAGGGACAATAAATGGTAAAAAACTAAACATTTATTAAATATATTTTGTTAATGGGTGGGACGAACTTGATTATTTGAGGCGAACTGCAGATTATTGATTAATTTAATTCGTTTGATGGAGAAAACTGTTATCAAACAAGCATATAAGTCGGTCTGGTAATAGTTTTGTAAATATATATGGTTTGTGCAAAAGTATGAAACAGCCAGAAGGAAGCATCTCGTACCCCATATATTCTTGATCAGCATAAACAGCCGACTCGATATAGCCATTTTCGTATTAAGATAGAGTTTATTATACCCTTGCAAAGGGTACTCATCTCCGTATCCCGTAGGAACAATCGGTCGGAAAACTAGTTTTAGAGGGAAAAACTTTTTTCTTTTCAATGGAAACGTCTCTAAACTTTGTAGTCGTAGGTTTTCTATGTTTTTTTATAATTCCACCAAGTTTTATTCAAATCGGACAACTATATGGTATAGCTGCCATACAAAAGATAGGCCTGAGAGACAGTCTTAGCTAGAAAAACTTTTTTGTTTTTAATAGTAGCACCCTGCAATTTGTATTTGTTTGTTTCACATGCTTTCACATAGTTTTACAAATTTTTGGCCAAATCGGATGACTATATCATATAGCTCCCATACGAACGATCGGTCGGAAAATGGGGAAAAAGCGAGCTCTTGCAAGCGTATAAAAACTTCGGCACAGAGGAAGTTAGTTTAGCTTTCTCGTTTTTAAATAATGCCACGCCCACTCCCGCCCCCGCAATTCGAAATAAACATAATATCTGCCACAATTTTAAAGATAAAAGGTACGTACCTACTGCACATACTTAGTCATTAGTATTATTTATCGATTCGTCAAAGGAATGGTAAGATCGGATGAAAGATTGTTGAGTTATAGGGAAAACAAACATTTATGCTGGGCAGCACCGGCCGAAGCAGCAATGGGCAGCACTTACAGACTGTGTTACAGTCGGGCTTGACCGACTTTCTTACATGTATTCTGCCTAAACAGCTGAAATGTGCACTAAAATGTAATAAATTAAGCAACAAATTTTAGGATCTAGCAGTTTGTTGGGAATTTTCGTTCACTAAACCAGACCGACGTTCGCGGAAAAACACTACTTGTGCCTAGGTAAGCTAGGTAAACTTTGTTACTAAAACCTAACATAAATGCAATGCAAACATCGTGCAAAGAGACCAATACAACATTCTAAATTCATGACCAAAAAGTAACAGTCCCTGTCATCTAAATCAGCTAGCTTATTGCTTTCTAAGTGCTTAGGTAAACTATGTACTAGGATTTCTAGGTAGGCTGAACTATATACAGATTTTTGTCGTACTGCCACGCGTGACGTTGATAGTCCTCTGCGTTGAGATGTCGTCTTAGTATGCGCTTGTATCCGGGGTTCTCGGTGCGAATTCGAGAGAAGGGAAGGTGAAGTATTAAAAAAAATACAAGTAGTAAAAGAAAGTACTTCCTTTTGTTTTCATTAATGAATTCTAGGTAATTTTTCCCTTATTTTTAGGTTAGGTTACCTTTTTATCAAGTTACCTAAAAAGGTCAACAGTGGTAGCAACTTTTAACTCAAGTTGCCAGAAACCAAGTTACCAAAAAAGGAATATCATCTTGATTCACTCCCAAACATACAACAACATTCAATACAAATAAATTTTCTTGCTTTTATATTTACTTAAATTTGAACATGTGAGATACATTCTGATCGGTTTGGGGCTACCATAAATATAGCCAGCCGATGCGCTAGTGCATTTCCATGCCCACAACAGCATTTTGAAGTTTACGTTTTCATCGAGTCACACACTTTTAGTTAAAGCTCTCCGATTTTAGATAACACAAATCTTGGTTCGCACACAAATATTTATTTCCCAGGCCCAGGGAATTCGCAGTCTGGTGACCTTCAGTCTGCAAACATCCCAAACTAATACGAATGATATAGCCGTCTATTTAAAATATATTCTTGCAATTATCAGCTCCGCTTTTCGACTTGTACCGATAAGCTCTGCTAGTTCCCACGAGCAATAAATGTTGCTTTTTGTTTTTGTTTCTTAGCTTAATATAGTAACAGCAAGAATACGTACATGTGTTTGCATGGGGAAGGAGTGTGTAAGTTAATTCCAAAGAAATTTACAAAACTACTCATGGATAATTCAAAATAGTTGATCTCTGAGTTCATGTTTGTTCTCGAATAGCTTCAACTTTTCAGACACAGCACTTACGTAATTAACTTTAATGGATTTGTTCGGGATAAACCAGGTTTAAAAGTCTTAGTCTTAGAGATCCTTCCTGATTATACTGATTGTATCTAAGAAGCTGTTAAACCAAATAAGCGATTGTGTAAGTTAAAGTCGGGGCAGATTGAATTCGATATACTCGTTCATGGTGGAATATATGCTTAACAGCCTTCCCTTATTTTAATAAACAGAGCATTAACATTAACATTAGCGTATACATATTAACATTATGTTAATAGCAGAACCCGACTTTTGGCGTCACTAGCTTGTATGGTCTCTGAGATCCTGTTAATTTTATAACATTTTCAGCACGAACTCAGTATACCCTTTTTATACACTGTACCAGAGGTACACAGAATACACATACACAGTGAAACGAAACTTAGTTCGCTCTGTAAAATATCACACGAGATGTGTAGAAAAACTACATGCTGCATGTAGAAATAAAAAAAAAAATATTTGGAGGCATGTTAAAAAGCTAAATACTGCGAAATGAGAAAATTAGCGTATTTCCAAATAACTTCAACATTTTTTATACAGCCATCTGAATACCACACGAAAATTTGGGTTTTCATTTACGTTAAGATACTGAAAACCTACATTCAATACAGAATAGCTATGTTTTTCATGTTCTTTACAAGCGAATTAGTTGTTTTCAAAATAAATGTTTGGGATTTTTAAATGCTGAATGCTACGTGTAGAAAATCTGCACGAAATGTGTTGTTAAACCATTATGCTCATCGTCCTTTGTCTCTTACCTTTATGACCGTGTTTTGCGGTAATGCCGCGCGAGTGCTTGATAGTCGTATGGGCTGAGATGCCGGCATTTTTATTTAAATTGCAACGTCAAGATAAGTGAGTTGTGAGTTCGAATCGCGGACAAGGTGAGAGGAAAAAAAATTTAAGCTGTAGTCATTTCCTCCTCCCCACAGTTTCTTGTGTAAATAGTGCAGTGTGAATGGTTTTATTTTTTCCATTCATTTTTGTGTATATTCTCTAGACTTGGTATGAAGTTGCGGCATGTAGGCTGAATGTTGAAATGAGAAAAGTAAACGCGGCATGTAGATAAACGTAGTGGGTGCAAAATCCCTGTCAAACCTGTAGAAAACCTAAATTTTACATATTTTGTTTTCTCTGTGTATGAAAAGGAAATAATTATGTTCGATCCTATAAAGCAGTCGTCACTAACACAAATAAAACAAAATTGATTTTAAAGCACAAACAACCACAAGAAAGCGTACAAGAGAAAGCCGGTTAATGCATATTGCTGTGTGTGTGTGTGTGAGCTGGTGGCTCTCTGAAGCACACGGCGGTAACAACACAATCAACGGTGCAGACAGCGCGCTCACGAATTGTTGTTGCCTTCTATTTTGAAAGAGGCATTGAACAGAGACGCATACGAAGTTGTTGATGCAATTTCCTTATGCGTGATTCGTATACGCTCGGCAATCGCGAAACAACAACAAATGCGCCTAAAGCGTATATAGCGCGGGCAACCCTGCTATAAAGCATATAAATACTTGATAAGCATCCACAGTTGAGTCGATATAGCCATTTCCATCTGTCCGTCCGTGTGAATGCATCGGTCTCAGCGACTAAAAGCGATAGAGCAACAAATTTGTGCATGTATGTAAGTAGGTGTATACCATTGGCAAATCAGGTTTTTGCAGATATAAAATATTTTGCTTCCTCTCTGTTTTAACCGCCAAAAACGGTCAGAGCCACAACTTTTAGGTTAGAGCCTCGTAGCTTAATACACATCAAGGAAGGCCCAATATCTACCTATTCCGAAAAGAACAATAAGATAGGACCAAAAACACCGAAACAATTTTGTTTGTAGAAGCGAGTCGTGCCGCATCGTTTGTAAGTGTGTGAAATCAATTGAAATCCCCTGTTAATTTGGAGTCCATGCCTTTGCCGTATATTCTATGAGTAACAGGCACAAAAATGACATAAAATAAAAAAAATTTGAAAATCGAACAATTATAAATACCATACGAATTGTACATCCATAGCACATGCTTCTTTTTGATCATACAAACTGAGCAGATATCAACTGCTCGCCAAACAGTTTCGTTTAGTTTCATTGATAAGCAATTTGTTCCCATCGTCTTATCCGATATCTTCGGAGGCCGCAAAACTCAACCGCTAAGCCGAACCGCAGAGGCTTATCATGATAACTCTTTATCGGTGTGTGTTGACTACACCAAAAACACATGGACACTTGTGCCATAGTTTATTTATTTATTTTAATTGCTTTGTAGTTGTTTCTAAATGAAATAGAAAATAACACACAAAAAATAGGGAAAAGTAATTAACAAAATATTTTGCTGATTAAATTCGATGATTTTTTATGATTCTCAGCTTAAATCCTACAATATTAGGTATATTAAGTTTGTGCAACAGGATGTAACAGCCAGGGAAGGCATCTAAGAACCCAAAAAGTATATATCTATATATTTATATATACTTGATCAGCATCAACAGCCAAGTCGATAAAGAGATCCGTATGAACACACAGATCTTAGAGATGGTAAGGGATAGAGGTTTGACAAAATCTTCTTATACTTGCAGGCAGATCAACTGAATCCGCGTTTACACGTTGAAGTTTGCTTCATGAAGTTTGCCGATCAACTTGTGTTATCGATCAACTGAAATCTCAACCCTGCTACCAATCTATCGGAATGAGGCAACGGGAAAATAGCGAAAAACTGCAACTTTACAAAAGAGCGCAATTTCTCCTAAAGTTTTATAATTAAAAGGTTTGTAACTTGTACACAGAGAAAAAAAAGGATATTAAAGAAACTTTATTGGATGATTTCCGGCATCCATTTGAACGGGATGTGTCTAAAATATCCCTTTAATCATCCAACGGAGCTAGAAATCATCCAGAGGATAGGAAAACTGATGATTATTTGGATGATTTTGCAGCTCCGCTGGATGATTAAAAGGATATTAAAGAAATATCCATTCCAAATGGATCTGTGTAGACATTTTTAGTAATTAGGATCGATTAACAGATCCGCCAAACCATTGATACAGATCGGATGATCGATAGTCAAGTTATGAGCAACAGAATGATAGATAATGGCTTACTACGTCTTAAGTCTACAGATCTCAAATATGGTAAGAGATTTCTTACACTTGCAGGCAGATCAAATTTATTTTCAATTTTTACCACTCCCCCTACCGCCCCAGCAAATTGGAATAAACGTCATATCTTCCACAGTTTTAAAGAAATATGGTTTGTACCTTTAAGACATATTTAGCAATCAGGATTATTAATCGATCCGCCAAAGGAATGTTGAAAATCGGATGAACGGTTGTCGAGTTATGATCAAAAGACTGTTCTCTGCTGCAGCGCAGTAGCAGCGCTGCTTTCAGCTACTACTGCAGCAACAAAATTTATGCTGAGTGTTTAATTTCGTTGGTACAGCGTATGTTATAGTCCGGCTTGACCGACTTTCTATCTTGTTAACCTAGAATTTACAACTCTTGTATTAAGCTCAGCATATCTACGTGATTTTTCAGCCCAAGATCCATTTCCACCCACCAACTCAGTAGGCGATTGCCAGGCGAAAATGTTCATCAGAATTGAGCTCCAATTGCAATTTGCTAAGGCTCATTTCCCCAGACCAGAAACCAGATTTGCTTCTGATAAACTGTCTCTCTCTTTCTCTCTCTCCCCCTCCATCTTTCTCCGAGCATCTCTTTAGCCAAAACCAAAAGAGCGTTCATCTAAGAGTCGGTCGCTTCGCGTCATCTTCGTCATCAGGCCAACCAGTATAAGGCAATTGGCTCTCCGCCCAATGGCAAGTGGCAGCAATGTGACGCAAAATCCCAAAAGGCTTTTGTCAGCCGCAGTCGCAGCAACCACCATGACCCACAAGCGCAGGCTGGCCAATCAACGGGTAGGCGTGTGCCTAACGGTAATACACAAGTCGTTGCCAATTGGACGCTGAGCAAAGCAGGCAGAGAGAGAGAGAGTGCAAACAGATTGCTGAATTCACAGCGAGCGAGAGAGAGAGAGAGTGCGAGGGAGAGCAGCAGCAGCAGCAGGTTGTTGTTATTGTGATTGTGCTGGCGGAGTAACAAGGTGAGGCAAGGCGGAAATGTTGTTAAAGGAGAGCGCAAACTCTCGGTAGCTGGCAAAACCCTCAGTAATTTGAATGCCAAACGTTGAAATTTGCCTTTAGTCACAATTGTAAGCTGCCTACCGACAGCGCTCTCACACACGGCCTCACCCTGTTTTCGCATCATGGGTTTTGTTTTCATTTAAGCTCGTCGTATCGGTTTTGTTGTTCTATGGGTTAAGTCGCTGCTGGTGGCCACGTTAAGTGTCAGTAACGATTTAGTACGACACGCGAACGCACCTGCTGAGTGAGCAACAGCAGCAGCAGCAGCAGCAGCAGCTTCATTTCAATTTTTTTTATTGTTCCAAATCAAACTCTGCAGTGTGTGTGTGTGTGAGTGTGTGGGTGTGCGTGTGTGCTTATGTGCAACAAAGTAAATAATCAAAAAATAAATAAATGAAAAGTGCCATTAAGATTAGGAAATTCCCAAAAAAAACCACATACAAAATCTAATGTTAATTTATAGGGAATTGTTTAACCAAACGAAATCTGCAAGCTTATCATTATAATGGTTTGCTGTTACTTTTCGCCTGAACCCGCTCAAAATTCGAGATTCCCTTAATGTTTTGGTGCCCCAAGTGCGTGGAGGTCGGTGCAGTCCAACCGCCACAACTCCAATAACTTAACAACCAATTGGGCAGCAGTGACCGGCCTCAAAGTAGGCAGCACCGAAACCGACTGGACCAACTATTGATAAGAAACAATTTGGCTGACCCGCAGACACAAGTGGACTCGCCGTCGAATTGGCGCCAAAATCGCATGCATTTCTTGCCCAGCGAAGCGGCAGCCACAGCAGCGACTCTTAATACGGGCACCACCACCTCCTCCTCCTCCTCCTGCTCTTCCATTTCAATCGTCTCCGTTCCCGGCTCCGCAGCTGTGGCGCCTGTCAGCATTGCCGGCCGCCTGGCGCGCAGCATCACCAGCAGCAGCGTCGGCGTCCATCATCACCAATTCTATCACCATCATCATCATCATCCAGCCAGCATGGTCACATCATCGACCTCGCCAACGGGTACAACGGGCTGGACAACAACTGGCGACTATAAGGGATCCACCGCAGCGTCCACAGCCTCGGGGGCTGTCTCCTCGGTGATGTGCGAAGTTCTGCCCTCGAGTAGTGCCAGTGTGGGCAGCAGTTCGCCAACAGGTGGGGCGAGTAATGGCACAGCCAATAGTGGACACAGTGGGGGTGGAAATAGTAACTCCAACAACAATAACAACAACATCAACAACAACAATGCTGTGCATCAGGATCTGCTGTGGATGGAACGATTTGTGCAGGAACGACAACAGGAATATCCAAACGAATTGGGTGAGCAAGGAATTACATAAACAATTGAGCGCCTTTTCCGGTCTTCTACTCCTTCTTGACATAAGTGCTGTGATCCTGGTAGTTCTTCAAACATAAACTACTGAGTGGCTGATGGTGATTTTGATAGCAATTTGTTTTGAATATGAAAATATTTAGGAGTTTCTAGAAATATTTGTTTTAAACTTGAAAATATTTAGGAATTTTCCGAAATTCTCGTAAAAACGACACTTTTTAAACTAAACTTGGGCTACTTTAGTTGAGAAGTGACAGGAAGAAGCTTCAAATCGCTGACCCTTTGTGATCCAATCGATAGAATGGTCATTTATGTATTTTTTTCCATTTTAAATTAAACAATGAGATTTTTGTTGAAAACATTTCTGGATCGTTTTTGCATTAATCAGCGAGCATTTTGGTTATAGTGTTGGATCCTTTTTAGCCACATTTTAGGCTCCTTTTTTATGCAAAATATTGCTTGTATCTACGCCCATTTTTTTATGCTCTGTACCAAAGGTACACAGCGTAGATTACGTTTGTGCAGCATCAGCAGCCGAGTCGACTCTGTATCTCTGAGATCTGTAAGGCTGCTGTAGTCCTGCATTTCATCATGAAATTGAAGAGAAAAATTTATATTTTTAAACAAGAAACATGTGGGGCCTACTAGACTATCATGTCTCATGTGTCGAACTGTGTAAAGGCAGCCTAAGTTGTCTGTACGACTGTCAGAGTTCTACATCAATCGGGTTAGAAGTCATGCCGTTTTGTACTTACAATTTCAAGTGTGTTTTAGTCTGGAAAGCACTTAACTTTAATTACAAAGCATTCTTTTATAGAAAAACCACCATTAATAGTGTTAAAGTGAGAACAAACCTTTTTGAATCAAGCACATTTCATACTTATATGTTAGATTAAGTACAAAATACATTTCTAATGCCAGCCCCAAAAAGTGTGCTAGATAAAATGTGAGCTATTTTTAAGCGGATCTGCCCTTAAAATTCCCAACTGGATCTAAAGCTTTTGCTATGGAGAGTTGGTAGATTCCTGACCTGCAGCTATTCCTACTTGGTCTTTGGTTAATTCATGGCCCTTGCTTATTTGGTTCAATAAACACATCTTATTTTAAGAACAAATTGGGAATAGCTTTAGAATGCAAAACATTTTGTACTTGTTTAAACTACTCTTATGTGGTTGAGTCTACTCTTCTACGGTTGACATTGGAATTGACTGGACATATTGCATATTTTATACCTATTTTGTGAGTACAAACTAAAAGTATGCAAAGTCTAAAGTCAACTAAAGTATTTTGTGAGTACAAACTAAAAGTATGTTCAAAAAGATGTTAGAATACTTCGAATGTGCTTCATATATCTCAAAATAGTTTTAAATTAAGTATTTCGGGACTTAAAAATCCAACTTGAAATAAGAACTTTGTAATGCAATCCAGTATCTTCGTATTTTTGCACTACTGACACCGTTTGTACTTAATGCAAGTATAAAGTTCTTGTTTTTTTCCTGCGAGCGACCGAATTGACGAATATTTATATACTTAATGTGGCCGTAGATGCTTTCTTCCATGCTTTTCAATTTAAATATACCGTCTGCTAGGCATGCAAAGGACTAAGAAACAGAGACAAGATTCAGTTATGGTTTTCACTTGGCAGAGATGTGCTAGTTGGTCAAAACTTGCCCAAGTGCACTACAAGGTGAAACGATTGGATAGACATTTTTAGCTATGATATGTTTTAGCCTCATTGACTCCAGTCTTCTCAGCAGATTGTTTATAATCTCTAAAAAACTTTCGAGTAGTGTTTTCTTTGTTAGTGTTTCCATCTTCTTTGTTTGGCATTTCCATCAGTTAAACTCATTTACTGTTTAGGTCTTTCTGCCGTTGTATTTTGTGTAAGTCGCTTTCCATGATATTCCTTTTAAGGCCCAATTTCACAAAAGTTCCGGTTGGCTAACCACCGGACATATTTGTGGTTCGATATCATCAGAACTTAATTTATATGGTTTTTATACTCTGTACCGTAGGTACATAGAGTATTATAAGTTTGTGCAAAAGTATGTAACATCCAGAAGGAAGCATCTCCGACCCCATAAAGTATATATATTCTTGATCAGCATCAACAGCCGAGTCGATATAGCCATGTCCGTCTGTCCGTCTGTCCGTATGAACGCACAGATCTCAGAGATGGTAAGAGATAGAGGTTTGACGTGTATGGGACATATGCTTCTTATGTCTGCAGGCAGATCAAGTTTATTTTCAATTTCGGCCACGCCCCCTCCCGCCCCCGCAATTTAGAAAAAACGTCATATCTCCCACAGTTTTGAAGATAGATGGCTTGTTCCTTCTGAACATATTTAGTTATTAGGATAACTTATCGATCCGCCAAAGAAATGAAGAAGATCGGATGAACGGTTTTCGAGTTATGATCAAAAGACAAATTTTCTTGGTACAGAGTATGTTATAGTCGGGCTTGACCGACTTTCTTTCTTGTTTCAACAAGAATTTCAACCGATATCGATAAATTCCACTCGTTGCAGCAGTGTGACCAGACACAGTTGAAACACAACTAGCAGGATTGGTTTGAAGCACATCCCATCAAAATATGGCAATTTTAAAATTGTTTTAAACAAAATTACAACATAGGTCCTATCTGTATCTTGGTTGTAGTCCGAGTTCTAATTTGGTTCTCAACTTTTTGTTATATCCTTGATAATCAGTTCCATTGTTTCCATCCCGAAAACAAATTTATTTCACCTATATCTAATGAAAACCGATGATATTGTCTTTTGTCAGTAGTTTGTCTGTAGATAACAGTTCCTTTAAGCCTTTCGCCATATAATGATAGGGGTAAAGTCAAATATTAATAGGTTGATTGGCTTGTATCTACTCTTCTGGTTATTCTGGAGTTTCAAGTTGCTTAACATACACATTCTGAACCTTTTTATGCTCGATTTGTGGGGAACATATGATATTATCATATAGGACTTGCATTAAAGCTGTATTTTCACTTATCGATATGAAATTCTTGATCCAAGTATGAATTTTGGATTCCATGTTGCTTAATCCAAGAGCTTTAATACTTGAATCAAATAGGAAACATGCACAGATCAACTATAAAAATTTTTGAATCAAGTGTTAAACATACTCAAATTCAAGATTGCTCATTTTTTAATCGAAAACCAAGAATGTTCGCTCTTATATCAAGAGCTTTACAGACTTAAAAGTACGAAACATGCTCAAATCATGTAGAAAACTTGTAGAATCAAGTGCTAAGCACCCTCAAGCCCAAAATTGCTCATATTTTGTATCAAGAACATAGTGCATTGTCGAAAACCAAGAAGGTTCGCTTGTTATAATCAAGAGCCCAACAGGTTTCACAGACAAAAAAGACAGGCTTCACAAATTCCAATCGAACAACAATTTCAAATCAGTCGTTTTTTTTTTACTTGCTTAAAAATGTATATAGCAAGTTTAAGCCTTCTCGAGGAACACACAAGAAGGAGCAGAACTTGTTGCCTCGTCAATTTTTCACTCGAAATATTAAACAGCTGTTCACTCTCTCAGTTGTTTTTAGACAATGTGCGTCTCCCTCTTCCTCCAATCACCGTGTTTTACTATGTCATAATAATTTTGAGTAACGTATTAACATGTCAGAGTGCAGTTAACATCACTCAAAATGGAGAGGCGTTTCTAACTGTGATTCTATGTTACATTTTCTTTGCTGTCTGTCTGTAGTTTCACAGCAGTTTCTCCATGCCCAGCCATGCCATAGCTGCTTGGGAATTCCAAAGCAGCAGGCATGTTGACCGCCTTATAGTCTGCCCACACACCTTTCTCCCCAAAAAAACAAACGAAACTGTGAGAACAAATGTGCCTGCTCTTCTCTCTCAGTTTCTTCACAGGGATACCGCGGGGCAAGGCATACTTAACAGGGTAGCCGCACTTTCTTTCTCACAGAGATGCTAACATGAGTACAAAAGAGAGCGAGTGCGAGAGAGTAATGAACTTAGAAGCAGAGCACAAAAAATTCGTTCTCAAAGGTGCGTCGCTCACAACTGTTGATCACAGACCATGATGCAACAATACAGGTGGGTAGCTTACGCTACAAAAGTACGCGCAGCACTGAACGTAAAGGTACTTTGCAGAGAACTCACACCAATGCTAAGACTAAGGGTTAAGCATTCATCAAAGAGGACGAGAGAGAGGAAGTGCGGCTACCTTGTTAAGTATGCCTTGCCGCGGGCCATGATGCAACTATATAAGGTGAGGCCAAGCCAGTGTGAGTTCTCTGCAAAGTACCTCCACGTTCAGTGCTGCGCGTACTTTTGTAGCGTAAGCTTTTGGCAAAAGTAAGCATCACACTGGCTTGGCCTCACCTTATATAGTTGCATCATGCCGCGGGCGATCGAACACTTTCGGCAATTCACACCGAATGCTTGCCGAAGCAATGCATCAGTGACTGTCAGAGAGAGGGACTGAGAGCTGCCTCTCTTCTTGGGGAACACTGGCCTAAAAGCACCAAACTCTGAACAAATTCAGCTTAAAATTCTTAAAAATTCAATTCGCAATTCAGAAAATTTTCCATGTAAGATCCCTGCAATATATACACAGATTTCAGCTGACTTTAGCTTGTTTGTCGCCAAACTAATGTACAATTTTTGAATCATTATGTTCACATTTGCCAGCAATTTGACAAAAAGTTAAATTAAACCTGTTCCATGTGCTCTTTATCTATATCTATCTATATATCTCTTTTAAATCGGCTACACTGATCGGTAGTTATGGTGAAAGGCTACTAAGTCCCCAGGCAATATATTTCAAGCACATTTTTTCACTCTCTTGTGGCACAACCCAAGCTCGTGTCTTGGTTCCAGATGAACTGCTTTTTGAATGTTTTCTTCTGCCACTTCTGCATTGGCCTCATGCTTTCCTCATACATTTCTCTCATATTCTTGCACATCCTTGCACACGCACTTTGGTGGCTTCCACGATGCCGTTGACATTCGATAATGATTACGTAAATTGATCTCAATAATTGTTATTGATATCGAGCAGCGAGACGCACGAGTCTTGAAATTTCCTTCCCTCCATATCAATGACCTGTAGAAAGCTGCTAATGAAATCTCAGCCTTAGCCCCGGAGCGGCCCAAAGCTGCGGATAATTAGCCCCAGAGGCAGGCGAACCAGTTTTTGCTGCCTCAGTGCCATCATCATCCTTGCCTAACTCATCGCATTTCAAGTACATGGGGAGGTGGGGGCATCACAAGATGGAAATCTATAAATCATTTAACTGTGGCCCAGTTTCACGACGCACACGGCTCCAACTGTCAACGGGCAACACCTGTCCACCACCCCCATCCCGCCTCATTAATTATGCACCGCCGTATGGCGGCTGATTACTGATTGATGATGGTCAATCCTGGTCGAGGTCCGTCATCGAACTATCAATTATTTATACAAATTTAATTATGTTTTTGGTTTTTATGCACAATTTAAACATATTTCGGTGTTGTTCTCCTCTCTCTCTTTGCAGTGCGCACGAGCAATCCATACTTCCTGTGCTCCGCCCTGCCCTCCCATTGGCGCTCGAACAAGACGCTGCCGGTGGCCTTCAAAGTTGTGGCCATGGCGGATGTGGGCGATGGCACCTATGTGACCATACGGGCCGGCAACGATGAGAACTGTTGCGCCGAATTGCGCAATTGCACGGCCCAGATGAAGAACGGTGTGGCCAAATTCAATGATCTCCGCTTTGTGGGACGCAGCGGGCGAGGTGAGTGATTTGAGTCCCCACTTCCCAAATTCTCACACTTTCCCCAAGCCAAGCGGAAGCTGTTTTCCCTGCATCTGCATCAGGCGGAAGCACTTTGATTGAGGGACCAAACGAAACCAAAAGAACTGTTCATTTCGATATGGACGAGCCTGAGAATGAGGCGTCTTCTTTCAGGATCAATGTACAGCCAGTCGTCACATTAGGCGCTGGCCTCCGGCCAACATGCAACATGCGGCAGCCTCAAACACAGAAACTGAGAACGAGAACGAGAACGGGAGGGAGATTGAGAGTCACCTTTGCATATCCCAATCCATTCGCATTCGCAGGCGTCACGCAAGGCTTAGGCTTGGGCATAATCGATTTGAACCCACAAATTAATGTAGAATCGGCCGGCAGAACCCTAGCAGGCCGGCAGGCAGGCAGGGGTTGGCCCTCGGCCAGGGGGCTGCTGTTGCCGATGCCAATTCTAGGCAGCAGTTGGCTAATTAGCTGCAACTGTTACCCTCACTCTGCAAAATTGGCGGCTCGTGCCGCAAAAGGCCAAACAAAATAATTACTTGCCTCCCTAACTGTGTGGAGCATGCAAATAACAAGCTAATGATGTAAGAACATAAGCGTTGACCAGAGAAATTGTCAACTGCAGAAGAGGCGGCAGTTAATGGACGGACACAGGCCCAGCCCCCCCCCCCACACTTCAGTCAATCTTCTCTGACATCAACACCCAAATCGCGAGTTGGACATCATGCAGCGTTTTCTGATTAGATGACAAAGCGCATGACGAACCGTCCAATTGAGTGGCGAGGGTTGAGCCAAAGTCCCAAGAAAAGTCCAAACAGCAAATACCCTGGGAAAACACACAATCAAATGGTACTTTTGGCCTTCCCAGTTCAGTAAATTCCATGAGCTTTGTAAATGATTTAAGATTGCAAATCTATTTTTATCAAAGCAGCCCCGCTTTTGGCCTGTTGTCAGTCATGGCATCCAACCATTAATCCTGCTCCTGATGAGCTCAACTCAGATTTGCCTTGGGGTCAACCTGGTAGCTCGTCTTGCCCCTTAATGCTGCTGTAGGATTCGTTGGCATCGTCTAAGCCTAAGCCAGACTCAACTCTATGTGGTTGAAGCTTCATTTCACAGACGAATTCATGTTGAG
The DNA here is from genome assembly GCA_035044985.1 of Lordiphosa fenestrarum. Taxonomy (NCBI): domain Eukaryota; kingdom Metazoa; phylum Arthropoda; class Insecta; order Diptera; family Drosophilidae; genus Lordiphosa; species Lordiphosa fenestrarum. Next base: position 1,226,977 of record JAWNNO010004426.1, read on the forward strand.
TTCTTTAAGAGCATCGATCGTTATGGCAATATTTACAATCTCTAAACAGTTTTTGGTGAATTTACAGTAAAAAGATTCTTTTCGGGAGACTAGGATAACATTTGTTGCATTTTCAGTTTAAAGCTATACCAGCAAAACATTTTAGGAAATGGTTTAGCACATGAGCCTCTGTTTCGACTTCTCAATCTGATGCAAATAGTCAAATGTGAGCTCCCCACCCAACATTTGGAAGATCATTTTCATAAAAATCACCTGGATGAGTCTTTTCCGACTCCTTTTGGTGATCCAAAAGAGATGCCTATCATATGCGATAAATTGAGACTCGAAAATTACTTATAAATATGCTTAAAATGTGATTTAGTGAAATACGATTAAAAAAGGACTCTCAAACGACTCGAAACTGATTGGAAACTTATCAGAAGAACGGGTCAAAAGCGACTCTTCAAGAAGAATCGCGGCTAGGATACCATACAAAATACCCGACAAAAGTATTTGATCTATGATATCTGATCAGAAAAAGAGCGCAATTATGACTATTTTAATCAGACCGAGGAGTCGAAAAAGACTCGAATGTGATTATAAGTTTGCTGGGTCGTTTTTCGCTCTTAACTTTACCAAGGATCGTTCCTGGACTACCGTTTAGTTGTCTTCTGCTTAAGGAGCCTCCCTGTTCATCAATTCAGTTTGGGATCCTCTGGGTCCTTATGGGTTATTCGAGTCCTCGATTCTCGTTTAAAAAAGTCATAAAAGTGCTAATTTTCTGATCGTAAATGATACATTTGTCGGGAGAAAATGGTACCCTTGCAGCGACTCTCTCCCGTTCTTCTGACCAGTTTCGATTCATTTGCGAGTCTTTTTAGAGTCGTATTTCAATAAAAACACATTTGAAGCATATCCAAGAGTCTTTTATGGAACTTGTTTTAGTCGCACATGTCAGTAATCTCTTTTTAAACAACAAAAGGGCTCGAAAAAAGATTCACCAAGGTGATATTTGTTAAGATACTCCCAGCAAACATTTTGTGAAATTTTTGATCACAAAAGAGTCTTCTTCCAGCCGTTGGTCTGATCAAAATAGTCATAAGTGCACTCATTTTCTGATCATAAATGATGCTTCAGTCGGGAGAAAATGGTACCCTATCCGCGACTCTTCTAGAAGAGTCGTTTTTAAACCGTTCTTCGGACTAGTTTCGAATCATATGAGATTCTTTTTTTTTTGTCGTATTTCACTAAATCACATTTTCAGCGTTTTATGAGTCATTTTTGAGTCTCTGTTAATCACACATGATAGGCATTTCTTTTTAATCATCAAAAGGGGTCGTAAAAGACTCATCAAGGTGATTTTTATGAAAATAATCTTCCAAATGTTGGGTGGGATCTTCCAAATGTTCGGTGGAAAACTTCGCAAGAAAATGGTACCCGATTGAAGCCGTTTTTCTGAGCAGTTTCGACTTATTATCGATCTGCTTAGGATTTTTTTTCAATTCGTATTTTGATAAAACAGACTCATTATAAAATGAACCTCCAAATGTTGGATGGTATGAAGCTAAAGCAAGTTTGACGCCCCATTGTATGAGATCCAAATGAACACCCAACTCAACATCCCATTCAAAATTTGGAAGTTCATTTTATCAAAAATCACCTTGATCGGTCTTTTTCGAGCCCTTTTAGGCCTGTTTGCTCAATGTCGGGTTATTCAACTTGACCGGCAGGTAGCCGAGACGCAATCGGAGGAACCGGTCAACTTTAACCGCTAGATCAGTTCCGATGAATTCATCCACACTTTTATCGATATACAGAAAAAAAAAAGATCCAAAAAAGTATCCATTTGGGAGGGATATGTCTGAAATATCCTTTTAATCATCCAACGGAGCTGAAAAATCATCCCAAGGATCATAATTTTTCATATCCTTTGGATGATTTTTTGATGATGGATACCGGAAATCATCCTTTTTTTTCTCTGTGTAGGCAAACAGCTGAATGCTTTGTTAATTTTGTAAATTGCGGCAGTAAAATGTGTTTGATTAAACAAATTATTAACTCCATATAATGGAAATGAATTGGGAAGAGACAAAGCAACAAATAAATAATGCAGAAGAGCACAAGGTGAGGCAATTGTACAGGTAATTATGTTATCGATCCGAATGATGCCAACCTAGTTTAACGATTCATAGTCAAGTCTTCCCAAAACTCAGTAAAATCGTAACTTTAGTTGCAAGTCAACAAAAATACACATCAAAAATACCTAAGTCGATGACAGTGTATGGTCACACTGCTGCAGCGACAGGCATTTATCGATATCGGGAAACTGTTGTTGAGTCGAAGACGACTCGAAATTGAGTCGAAACTGTCTAAAAGAGCGGGTTAAGAAGACTCTTCAAGAAGAGTCGCTGCCCTGATATCATTTTCTTCCGACTATAGTATCATTTGTGATCAGAAAGCAAGCGCATTTATGACTTTTCTAAATTTTTCAAAATCTTTTGTTGATTACTTTCATAGGCGATTAAAACAAGACTCAAAACGGAAACATGCATATGGTCGTAATGTAATTTATTAAAACACGACTTGAAAAAGTCCTCCAAATGTCACGAAAACGAGTCCAAAGTGTTTAGAAGAAAGGGTTGAAATCGACTTTTCAAAAAGATTGGCTGCTAGCATACCATTTTCTTCCAAGAAAAGTATCATTTACGACCACAAAGCAAGCGTTTTTAATGAAATGATCATAAAATCAGACCGAAGACTCAAATGTGATCAAAAAAATTTCATAAAATGCTTGCCGAGACGGACCTAACACGATATAAAAGGAGATTTTTCAAAAGGGAGGCCTGTAGCCAAGGCTTCTTAAAAGTTTCGTTGATTATACCCTATTACGATGTGTCGAATACAATCAGGAAAAGTTCTTTCCAGCTGCAAAATTTGAATGTAATTTCTAATGATGTTAGCCTGCTGAACACGAATCTATCTAGTAATGGTACACAGAGTATATTTAGTTTGTGCAAAAGTAGGTAACAGCCAGAAGGAAGCATCTTGATTCTTGATCAGCATCAACAGCCGAGTCAATATAGAATGAATGCACAGATCTCAGAGATGGTAAGAGTTAGAGGTTTGGCTTGTATGGAGCAAAAACTTCTGTTGCTTGCAGGCAGATTAAGTATATTTTCAATTTATGCCACGCCCTCCCGCGCCCACGCAATTTGGAAAAAACGTCATAGCTCCCACAGTTTTTGAGATAGAAGGTTCGTACTTGCTGGTCATATTTACTAGTCAGTATTATTTATCGATCCGCTGAAGGAATGTTGAAGATCGACTCAACGATAGTCGAGCTATAGAAAAAACTAACATTTATGCTGGGTAGCACAGCGATGGGCAGCACTTTACCTTAACACTTTGTGTGCTCAACACAAAGTGTCAAATAAAAAAGCTTGTTCTTATACAAAATCAACACCTTTTACACAAGCGGTCACCTTTGCCAGGAACAGGCCTCTCAATATTGGCCATTCGAACTCGAAATTGAACAAAAGGTGCGACAATTGGCTAAGCGATTGACCTCGCTTCAAAATAATTCCAGGGTATTCAACAATTCAATTGTACGTATTCATTTGTCGGCCCATTTTAATCGTTTTGCGCTCATTAAGTGGGTGGAGTTCTGGCGCGAGGCGTGGCAAAGTGTCGCCTGCGCTTTGACGGACCTCAACAGGTTTCAACATATTTCAAATAAACGACGCAAACTGAACTTCTCCTCCCTCCCCCATAAGCCTCTTAATCATATCAAAGGACTTGAATTGACTTCCAAAAAGGCTTAGCAACCGAAAACAAACAAACAAACAAACAAACGACCAACTGAAGGGCACGCGCCAAATGGAATTCATTATTAAATGCTGCGAAAGGGAACTAAGGGTGGGGTGTGGGCTAAAGGAAGGGCGGGAAGTGCGATTGTTATCATAAGGTTAAACGGGTTGGTGTTCCTCGGGGGCTTAGTGGTTAGAGAGCTGTGAGTGTGTCGTTAGTTTATAGTTCTAAGAAGCGGATTGGATGCAGCAAAATGGGTTTTAGACCACGATTTCACCCACAGCTTCACTGGCTCTCACCGCTCACTCAGAACTGGATCGAAGCTGCCGCCGATTAGCTTTACCATGTGTATCCAGTGTCCATTGTTTGCTCCCTCGATGCGGTTGTCTTTTCATGTCGATGACTAATTTAGCTGCCCATTGCCTTTGTCTTTCCCCCCACACTCATCATTACATACGTCTCTGGCCCATTCACATGGATGATTATTATTATTACATATTATCGCTCCGCATTGAGAGTCTTTAGTGCCTCGTAGCTTGATATTTTATCATTACGACAAAGACAATGACAGGCAGCAGAGAACTACATAACATTTTCCTATTATTGTAACCATCTTTTTCCATACAAACCCCTCGAAGCTTGCTCCAGTTCTCGGTTTGAAAAATGAGGAGCCTTCTTTCTTTCCCATTTTGGGTTTTGTTTTGGGGTTTTATGATTAATTCCCCTTCATATTTTCGATAGATTTGAGCTTGAAACGCAAACGCAAACGCCTCGGTTTCGGTTTCGGTTTCAAAATCTTCGACCAGCTCTAATGAAGACATTTGAGAAGAAGAAAAGAGTTGAAGATGAAGAAAAAAATGCTTTCTAACTGATGGCAGGCAATTTGAGGGGCATTTACAAACTAAATAACTTTACCTAAGTGAACTAACTCAATTAAAAAACGTTGAGGCTTTTGGGTGCACACGCACACGCACACACATACAGATGTAATGAAGTGGTCCACCCAATTACTTACACTAAAGCTCAAAAGAGTTATCTCGAACTCTTCTCAGATCATCCTTGTGGAATAGTTTTTGAATAGCTTTACAACTTTACTCACCTGCATATTAAGGTTTTCTTCAAATTGCAACTAATTGCTAAGAAAAGCTGAGAGTTTTACGGTTTAAGCCTAGGAATTACACAAAGTTAGGTTAGGTTTATACACACAAAACCAAATAAATGATCCAAAAAACATCCATTTGGACTGAAAATGACTGCAATATCATTTTAAACATCCAATGGTGCTAAAAATCATCTAAAGGATGTTCAATTTGTATATCCTTTGGATGACTTTCAGCTAATTTAACTAGTTTAAGTGAGGAAAACTTTTTTGTTCTCAATGAAAACGCCTCCACACTTGGTATTTCTTAGTTTACTCTGCTTAACCATGATTTTTACCAAGTTTGATCGAAATCGGACATATATATAGCATAGCTGTCATAGAAAAGTAGAGTCTGAAAAGTAGTCTTGTTGAGAAAAACTTTTCTGTTTTCAATGGAAACGCCTCAAAACTATGTATTTCTTAGTTTAATATGTTTTCCCATGATTTTACCAAGATTGGTTGAAATTGGACATCTATATGGAATAGCTGTCAAAGAAAAGTCGAGTCTGTAAAGTAGTCTTAGTAAGAAAAACTTTTTTGTTTTCAATGGGAATGTTCTTAAAATTGATTTAGAATTATTTGATATGCATTCACACAATTCTACAAAGTTTTGTCAAGATCGGATGACTATAGCATATAGCTGTCATAGGAACGAACGTTCGAAAAACTAGTTTTTGTGAGAAAAGCCTTTTTTGTTTTCACTGAAAACGCCTCCAAACTTAGTATTTCTAAGTTTGCCATGCTTTTCCATGATTTCACAAAGTTTGATCGAAATCGAACATCTATATAACATAGCTCCCAAAGGGCGCAAGGTCCCAAAAGTAGTCTTGGTTAGAAAAAAGTGCTGCAATTGTGTCCAATCTTGAACCTTCCTCTATTTTGAAAATATACTTTTTGTATCTGTGTACCCATGGCTGATCTAGGATCAACTATTGCTTAGTTTATCAGTTTTTTTTTTGGGCATAAATTGCTGCCAAAGACATTTTCTCTTGTCCATTTCTTTTGTTGCTGCAACTGACGACTCGCAATCGTCCTCCATGTTCAACATGTTTGGTTCTTAATTAAAAGTTAAATGCAATTTTCAACAAGTAGCGCGCTTTCACATTTCCACGGCCCATAACCCAGCTCCATCTCACTCCTCTCTCTCCCTCCTGCAACCAGCCATCTCGCTTGCTCTTCCGCGACTTTTGCGTAGGTGTGCAATGTGTTTTTTGGTTGGGTCTGGGCCGGGGGGAGGGGGATTTGTGTGGATGCGACTGAGGTTTTTGCGGTTAACTGGCTGGGTTGGTTTTCGGGCACGGATTCTGGTTCTGGTTCTGCGCCAGCAACAACAATGTCGCTTCTGTGGGTGTTTAATTATATGTACGGAGGAGGGATGTCTGCCAACAACAAAGCGGAAAGTGGAAAGTGTATTAAACTGTCAGACAGACAGACAGACAGACAAACAAACAAAAAAAAGCTGCAAAAAAACAGTTGACCAGATCGATAAACTTATCAAATGCCGCCCCTCCCCCTCCCCCGGTCTGGCTCTGTCCACTGTCATAAATATAGTGCAAATATATACAGGTAGATGCATATGTGTTGACCAAGTATATGGTCAGGCCCACAATGTTGCCACCGCTGCCGCAATGGTTAATGGTAAATGGTTAATGGACAGCGGGCGGAAGACAGGTTGCAACATTTTTATGTCCATTTTAAGTTGTAAAATTTGCGAAAGCGCGAGCCCAAATCGCCTGTGCGCGTCATTAATGGCAGGGATAAACCAAATTTATGTCAAGAGTTCAAACAAATTGCACCGCAAAGGCAAACACACCAATGGGAGAGAGCACTGCGAGTGGTCGAAATAGTTAATACCCTACGCTGGAGTTGGTTCGTTTCGGTTCTACCTACCACGGGGGATATTCTTTGGCAGCTTTGGAATTCGATTGATATTATTGAATGCTTAAAGATGATTTTAGGTAAATGTTGACGCCTCAAGTGGTTACAATTTTGGCATATTCTAATCCAAAGAACTAAGCGAAGGTTACGACTAAATTCTTCAATATTGGCTTCATCTCTGAACACAATTTTCCAATAAAAAAGTGCATTTAAAATGTGTAATGGAAAATATAGACCAAACTGAATATGTTTGACAGTAACAGGTGACACTGAAGCTGATAAGCTGCCAAAAACAGTGTTGCTAAAATAAAAACCAACCTTTATTATTCGTGGATCCGCCGCAGGGGAATGGATTGTCATTGTATGCTGGGCAGCACCGGCTGAAACAGCAATGGGCAGCATTTTTGTGTGCTAAATACAAACATTGGAAGGTACAGAGTATGTTCTTGATTTGACTTTCTAACTTATTGGTACTTGATTGGTCTTTGCGGATACCCAAAAATGGAAATATCTATACGCTTTCGATTTTTAATCACAGACTTAACTTTAGTTTTGTACATGTACTACGCCTACACAGATCGAAAAATGCACTGAAAATGACTACAAAATCATTTTAATCATTCAACGTTGCTGATAATCATCCAAAGGCTAAACATTTTTCATATCCTTAGCACCATTTTCAGCTCCGTTGGATGATTGAGAGGATATTTAAGACATTTGCAGTCCAAATGGATACTCCAAATCATCCAATGGCTCTTTTCTCTGTGTAGAAAATCAGTTCTGTTCTCTGTGTTTGAAAATCATTGTTTTCTTCCAATTTCAATTTCATGAAAAGTGATTCAGTAGTTCAGCTAAAAATAAAGCGATCGTCATTCTCGCAGAATTTCAACTTTATCTCGTTCGAATTTTTCCACATACCAGAATTATCTTTAACGATGTGGTTTTTGGTCGAAATACTTTGGTAACATCTCAAATTTATGCTTAAAACAAAGTCAAATGTTTATAATTAGTCATATTATTGGTCAGTAGATTGTCGCTTTTAGGTTAGGTTGTCTATCTTGACTAATAGCTATATTTCAGACAAGGTAGATTGCTAAATTGTAAAAAGAAACACTGGTCTTAATACCTGTAGAAGCTCGAACTTGAAGAATCCTTTAAAGCAGCGGTGGGCATGAAATTTGAATTTAAATGCAGTCCAACAATAACAGCCCTTGTGGGCCAAGCTTGAGTTGGCAAGCGAGAATCCCAGCTAGGGCCTGCCCACCGCTGCTTTACAATAAAATGGACGCAATGAAAACAGCAGTTGCCACTTATACAGAAGCTCCCGTTTGTTAACTTACTTTGTTAACTAGCATATTATTATCTTAACATTTGGTAAAAAGTCAGTTGTGCTCCTTGAGCCTTAAGTGTTACGCCGAAAAGTATGCAACTGATTCTCAACAGACACCTCATGACCCCAATTATCTGACGAGCGGTGGTATTCTAAAAATTGTAGATTATAGAAATTCCCAAATCCATTTAACCATATCTTACAAATTGTAGAAGTTATTGAACAATTTTCATTGGTAGGGACCAAGCGGGGCGTTGCAAACATTTCAAATAAACTTATTCTGCCTTCAGAAATTGGGCGACTACATCATCCAGTCTGAGATCTGGTTGTGTATACAGACGGTGCTGCTGATCATAGATATTCTCCATTAAAACAGCGATGCCTTCCTCTGCCAGTTACACACATTTGCTTCAAGAGAAAAGGTTATAAAAATCAAATTTAACCATAAATTTCCTATGAATCAAGCAGGGTAATAGCTCTGGGGGGACATTACTGCAGCTGCAGTTGATAAGAAAGCTCCATTAAAAAAATATCGACAATTAAAACCGCTCAAGCCCGACCATAGCATACTCCGTACCTTCCAAAATTTGCGTGTAGCACACCTTATACATGTATGGACGTTGGCGTATGCGCAGACACCAAGCCGAAACTTGTTACGCGCAAAATCCCGGGCAGAATAGCAGCCCACCTACCGCCCCATCGACCGAGAGGCGCAGCCGGATCGAAATCGGAAGTATAAAAGTATTAAATAATGTTGACTACGGCCTTAATGAGTTAAATGAAAGGCTTTTAAAGCAGGAAGAGAATGTACCGTGGGTACATAGAGTATAATAAGTTTGTGCAAAAGTATGTAACAGCCAGAAGGAAGCATCTCCAACCCTATAAAGTATATATAATAAAGTATATCATGTCCGTATGAAAGCACAGATTTCAGAGATGTTAAGAGATAGAGGTTTGACATGTATGGGACATATGTTTCTTAGGTCTGCAGGCAAATCAAGTTTATTTTCAATTTTGGCCACGCCTCCTCCAGCCCCCGCAATTTAGAAAAAACGTCATATCTCCCACAGTTTTAAAGATAGATGGTTTATTTCTTCTAGACATATTTAGTAATAAGGATAACTTATCAAACCGCCAAAGGAATGGTGAAGATCGGATGAACGGTTGTCGAGTTATGATCAAAAGTTTATTCGCTGCTGCAGCGCTGCTTTCAGTTACTACTGCAGCATCTAAATGTATGCTGAGCGTATAATTTCGTTGATACGGAGTATGTTATAGTCGAGCTTGACCGACTTTCTTTCTTGTTTTAAATCGAATTTCGAAAATTAAGGTCGGTTTCGGCTATTTTGACTGATTTTTGAGCAAACATCGTTTCAGAGATAAGGGAACAAAGTTACGGGACGATCTGCTAGAAACGTTGTGACTAATTTGTTATTCAATATCAACTCCGATGAGTCGATTTCACCATCAATTGGTCTATACATTCATAGATTACACCAAGCATAACTCTATGGTTAAGTAAAGAGCGAAGATTAATTAAAAGTTGTCCACTAGAGCAGCGATGTTTAAGAAGAGAGGCTCTCTGGCGCTCTCTGTCTCTCTCCGACACTCACTGAATCATTACTTCGGCAAGCATTCGGCGTGAACATCGCTGCACTAGAGTAAGATGGTTAACGGACCTTAGGATTCTATTTCTAACTACAAAGAGCAAAGAATAAGAATTGCATTCTATCTCAGAACCGGTTATGAACATGTTGTTTTGTGTTGTACAATTTGTGAATGTAATAAATGTTAACATCAATGGAGCTATACTAAACCGATATATAAAAGACTCGACCTTAAAAGACTTTAAGAGACTTTTAATACAACTTTTAGAACACCAAAATGAAGGTTTTTTATCTCTCAGTCCCCCTTATTTTGTGCTGATTTGAGTGAACTATTTGCACAAACTAAATATACTCTGTGTACCACTGGTACAGAGTATAAAAAGTGTGTGATTTTGGATTGCTGGTGTGATGGGTCGCCTTCCCGCTGTCCTTTCCTAGCTAAGTTCGATTATGGGAATGAAGTTAATGGCCATTTTGGGATCCAGTCTGTGTTAACTTCCTCATTTAGTGCTTTCTTTCCTTTTAAGAGGAAATCCTAAGAGTTTATATTTGTGTGAATTGAATTGAAGTTGGTAGGTAAAGTGTATCCAACAGTCGGACAACTTTATTGTCAACGACTCGGTGTCAAAGGGTCTTGAGAGGAGTGCATTTGCTGGGCGTGTTGTTTGAAAATTGATTCGGTAGCCGCTGGGGTCATAAATTATGAAAAGCCTTAAAAAACGTCATCCTCACCGCTTCCTCCACTTGCAGGGAAAAGCTTTACGCTCACCATAACAGTTGCAACGAGTCCACCGCAGGTGGCTACCTATGCCAAAGCCATCAAAGTCACCGTCGACGGACCCCGTGAGCCACGCTCCAAGACAAGTGAGTATCCGCCTACACACTCACACACACACACATGGTTAGATAAGTAGTTGTTTGGGCAATTAGCCATTAGCACTTGGCCAAACAACGGCCAGAAAAGGTGGACCCACCACCCGTGGCGTTTTGGGTCGCCGGCAGCATATGCCTTGCGGGTGTCGGATCACCACTTATTCCGCATTAAACAAGTGGCCCAATCAATGTAAATAGTTAAGGCGATCTGGCCAATTGAGTACAATAATCCCCATAATCCGTACAAAACACCAGAAGGCTGAAGTGCAGCACACAGCACACGGGGCCAGGATCGGATGACAAGTCGGGCAGATGGCGGCCATTTTGTGTGAGTGCGTGTGTGTGCCATGGAGCAGCCGGTCTCGACTGGAATTGGAACAGCACATCAGAAGCGTCAGCTTCTTACGGTTTCTGAATACTTTGCGGTTTTTGGAAAGAAAAGGCAAAGGCGGCGTCGAGTATTGAGTGTTCATCGGCCGATGTGTAATGCATATTCGTTTACGAATCTGAATTAAGTTTTTGCCCAATGCATTTGTAAGTCTTCCCGGGCGGCGGCACAGCGCGCAGCCTTGGATTTGTGTCACTCAACTGGTGCTGGTGCCAGTCGCACTCTCCACCAATCTGCCGCAGGATGAAGCCACTTTGACATGTATACGCTTTTGCTATTTCCAGGTCCCACCGGCGGTCCGCACTATCGTGCCCTCGGACTGGGCACCCGGCCGTTCATCGATGGCTTTCCCAAGACCTTTCACGAGCTGGAAACGCTGCGACGGTCGGCCAAAGTGGCGGCGGCCACCACAGCAGCCGCCGCTGCGGCCTCTGCCGTGACCGCCGTTGCCTCGACCACAAGCGGGAGCAGTGCCAGCGCCAGCGCCAGCATTGTGCAGCAATTAAGCAGCAATTACTCATCGTCGAATAGTACAATAAATTCTGATTGCCAGGGCTACAAGCCGAATGCACCACAGATTCAAGGTAAGATGCAAAGAGCCAGTCACCGTCCCCGCCCCATCACCCTTCAGACCACCGCCCCACCCACTTGTAATGAAGTTGTACCGCGTGCCGAGATGGCACCAGGCTGCCTAAACGCCTTAATTGAGTTAATGAACTCAATTTCGGACTGACGTAGTATTTTTTGGCATTTTTGTGCTTCAAATTTGTTGTTAACATTCGGGTGATAATTTATTTATTTTCCTTAAAAATAGTTCGTTGTCGCCTGCGTCGTCGTTTGGCTGCCCCTAACCTCGTAGTCGCCCTTCGCTAATTAGTGAGAAAATGAGGAAATTTGGAGAATTCGGAAATGCAATTCCCCGGTTATTGGCTACGCCCTGACCCAACCCGCTTCATTTGCTCAAACACTGACCTAGCAGGTTTGGGGGCTCGTCTCGTCTACCTTTCCATGACCCACTAGCTTAAACCAGTTTCGACCACCCCAAAAAGATGTGCTCTACTATGTGAGACCATCCAACCAAATTCAATGTATGAAAATTAATGAAACTAATCAAACCAATTATAATACCAGTTTTATTTTGAACTTGAAATCACAGATACGAGTGTCACTTTTCCTAATAGTTTGAAATTGTGGACTCAACAGAAGCGCTAGGAAATCGCTTAACTCAGAGTAATATCATACAGATCAGCTAATGAAGAGAGTGATTCAGCCTCCCATCTCGTTGGGTTCCAGCCCAAATTTACCTAAAGTTGTTTTGAACCCTTTGAATGTTTTGTAAATTTCTTTAGTCGATGAAATTAATAACCACATAACTCCGACGACATATCTCCGCCGTGTTACAAACGACATATCTCGGAGCGGAAATATGTAAGGTGAATTTGTTTGTAGAATGAAAAATCTTTATTTATTCTTCTAAATCAATTTCATCCCCTTTAAAGTAATCCCCTCCCGATAAAATACACTTATGCCAACGTTTTTTCCAATCCTCGAAACATGCCAAATAGTCCCTTTCCGGTATGGCCATCAGCGCTGTCTTCGATTTCGCTTTTATCTCCTCATTCGACTCGAAACGCGTTCCCCGAAGTGGTCTCTTGAGTTTTGGGAATAGCCAGAAGTCACACGGAGCCAAATCAGGCGAATACGGTGGTTGCAAGAAATTGAGAACTTTCGGTACCAAACGAGATTTGACTTTTCGTAGGCCCAAATGGTCTTTCAAAATGGTTTTCACAGATCCTTCTGATATTCCGATCATATCAGTAAGGTCTCTAACAGTCAACCGACGATTTTTGCGCACTAATTCCTCCACTTCATTGACGTGTTGGTCATCTGTTGACGTCGATGGTCGTCCGGAGCGCTCCAAGTCATCCACACGTTCTCGACCCTCTTTGAAGTCTTTGTACCACTTATAAACATTTTTTTGTGACATGGTAGAATCACCAAAGGGCTTCCGCAACATCCTCAACGTTTCCGCAGCCGAAATTTCAGTCCGCAAACAAAAATTGATGGCACTTCTCTGCTCAGACATTGTAAAAATCGAAAAATGCACTCTTGGTCGTTTGGAAAACACAAGCGTAAATATGTTTCTGATAATGACATTCACATGAAATTTGGCACTGATGTCATCAACAGTCCTGCCAACTCAAAAAAAAAAACCTGCCCGAATTGTTAGTCCCGCGAAGTTTAAATTGACCCTTACACCTTACTTGTTGCTCACAGTAGTATGTCGCTTGGAAATGACATAGCTCCGCGGGGAGAAATGTCGTTTGTTACACGGCGGAGATATGTCGTCGGATGTATGGCGGAGATATGTCGTTTCCGAAAGACCTAACGCCGAGCTCACATACCTCGTTTTGAACACGGAGATGTGTCGTCGGAGATATGTCGCTATGCCGACAGCTTGCCTTAAGAATTTTGTATTGATAATTTGTGATTTGTTGGATTTAGTCGGTTCTTCAAGCCATCGCAGGCTCGAACTGGACCAGAACCAAAGCTTAACTGGTGGGAAAAGAGTTCAGTTCAAAAAATAACTAAGTCACTTTTATGACTATCTAAATTCGATAGGTTAGAAAGGAAAGTTAGGGTACACAGAAAAAAAAACGAGAAAGCCAAGCTAACTTCGTCTGTGCCGAAGTTTTTAAGCCCTTGGAAGTGCTCGCTTAAATATTTTCAAAAAATACTCTTTTTTTCCCATTTTCCGACCGATCGTTCGTATGGGAGCTATATGATATAGTCATCCGATTTGGACAAAAACTTGTAGAATTATGTAAAAGCACGAGAAACAAATAAATACAAAATTGCAGGATGCTACCATTAAAAACAAAAAAGTTTTTCTAACTAAGTCTGTTTTTCAGACCTATCTTTTGTATGGCAGCTATACCAAATAGTTGTCCGATTTTAATCAAAATTGGTAGGATTATAAAAAACATATAAAACCTACGATTACAAAGTTTGGAGACGTTTCCATTGAAAAGAAAAAAGTTTTTCATACTAAAACTAGTTTTCCGACCGATTGTTCCTATGGGAGCTATGAGATATAGTCATCCGATCCGGTCGGTTCCGACATATTAGTAGTGTGCAGCAAAAACAAGACTCTGTGCAAAATTTCAGCTCGATAGCTTTTAAACTGAGAAACTAGTTCGCGTAGAAACAGACAGACAGACGGACAGACGGACGGACGGACAGACGGACGGACAAAGCTCAATCGACTCAGCTCGTCACCCTGATCAAGAATATATATAGTTTATGGGGTCGGAAATGAATATTTCGATGCGTTGCAAACTTCTGGGCAAAATTATAATACCCTTTGCAAGGGTATAATGATACAATTTAGGGCAATGATGACACCTACCTACCTACCTACCTACCTAATTATGACTCTAACAATTTGTCGATATTTTAGCAGAAAAACTTACCATGGGCACATTGAAATCGTTCGCTCGGCGCATTTGTGTCGTCGTTTCAATAAAAATAGTAAGTCGGTAAAAGATAACAATTCCCAGGACAAACTTTATGACATGACTTATAATAAAACAAACAACTTGAAATCGCATACAAGAACTAATCATTTGGATGCTGGTTTCAACCGCTTCTCGGAAATGTAAAAGCAAATTCTTATGCAAAATCAGTGGTGGGAACCAAGAAAGGGCAACTGGTTTTGTTTAAATTGGTCAGAGTCGAGATTATCTCTAAGTCTCTTGGTACCCTAGCCGCAACTCATCTTGGAGAGTCGTTTTTACCTCCCTCTGAGATCAGTTTCGACTCATTTTCAAGTCATTCACGAGTCTTTTTTCTCACATTTGAAACATATTCACGAGTCATTTTTCAAGCTCTTTAAATTGCACACAATAAAACAATTTTTTAAATCATCAAAACGGCTTGGAAAAGATTCATTAAGGTGATTTTTGTTCAATTGATCTTCCAAATGTGTAATAACTTTTCAGTGTTGGTCTAAGCTTTAGAAAACAAGTTTACCCATGTTTTTTCGACTCGATATATCAAATATCGATATTGAAAATTTAAATTTGGGCACATCTTATGAAGCATTTTGATACTCTGTACCGTAGCTTGTGCAAAAGTATGTAACAGCCAGAAGAAGGAAGCATCTCCAATCCCATCAAGTATATATATTCTTGATCAGCATCAACAGGCGTCAGTCTGTCCGTATGAACGCACAGAACTCAGAGATGGTAAGAGATAGAGATTTGACATGTATGTGACATATGCTTCTTATGTCTGCAGGCAGCTCAAGTTTAATTTCAATTTTGGCCACGCCCCCTACCGCCCCCGCAATTTAGTAAAAACGTCATAGCTGCCACAGTTTTAAAGATAGATGGTTCGTTCTCTTCAAACGTATTTAGTAAACAGGATAACTTATCGATCCGCCAAAGGAATGGCGAAGATCGGATAAACGGTTATCGAGTTATGATCAAAAGACTCTTCGCTGCTGCAGTGCAGCCTCAAAATGTTTGCTGAGCGTATAATTTCGCTGGTACAGAGTATATTTTAGTCTGGCTTGACCGACTTTCTTTCTTGTTACTTTAACAAAACCTTTCACACCCGGTCACCTTGACTAGCTTTGAAGTAGCTAGCTATGCAAATGCTTTACAAACATGGCCATACAAGCCAAGATAGAAGAGAGGAGTTCGGATTGGCTGTGTATAGCCAAGTTTTTATACCCTGTGCCCAATGAAAATGGCTAAAAGGAGATCATAAAGTTGTGCAAAATGTATGTAACTATGCCATGTCCATCTGTCTGTCCAAATCTTTGGTCAATCGAAGTCTATGGTCAGCTAACATTTGACTCATTTCATATAAAAACAGTTTTTAAAACTTTTGCGTGGAATGAAAAACAAATACCGTAGTTATTTTTGAATATAAAACGAATTTCCAATTTGGTCATTATTTTGAGTTTTACCTACTTTTCGTAGTAGGCAGGTAAATAGGTATCTGGCTGTACAGTCCAATGGGCCAAGCCGAGCTTCTCTCAATCTCTTGTAAAGGGATGCCTGTAGCTGGATAAGAGAAGGGCTGCAAGCTTCTAGTTGCCTGCTTCACTACTAATAATAACCCTTCTCCTCATTAATCTTTTCGTACGACAAATAGGCACAGATCTAGCCCTAGTTCCTTACTTATCATCAATTATGATTAGCCCCAAACAGCGGATATCATCGCAGCTCGAAACTCATTGACTCTACCAATTTCAATCCCAATTTCTGGGAATTTTGCAATGCTCTCCAAGACTTTGTGTTGTTGTTTTGTGTAAATTAACAGCTTAAGCGCCACATTTAAATATTTATGACTTGAGTCGCTCTCGAGTCGCTGTGCTTCGATTTCGATTTCTCGCCTCAATGTTTGGGGCATTTCCGGTTTCAAAAAAAAAACAAAACACAAACAAAATATAATAATAAAAAAAACCACCTTAAGCCAAATCACATTGCATTTGTTGGATAATTGAGAGACGACAACGATGTGTCATTTTATTGACAATTTATTTATGTACGTGAGGTGTGCGGGGATGTGTGTGTGTGTGTGTGTGTGCGGACATTTCGGCCAGTCTCGTTGGGGGTAAAGTAACAAATGCAAAATAAACATTAATAAATTAATTAGCATAAGGCAGCGTTGCTTGGTTTTTTTCTTCTCTTTCCTTTCATTCAAGTCTCTCTGTATCAGATTCGTCTAGTTCCAAACTGGCCACTGAGTCATGACCAAAGTCAAAGCTTGTGAGTCAACACGGCCTACGACGACCAGTTTAAAACATTTCGATTTCGTTTTCAAAACTTTTACAGAAAGAAATTAGCAACAATTATAAATTGCGAAACTTTTCCATGCGATTTACATGGTTCAAATTGATTTCAACTCATTCAAAATCCGAGAAATATACCCAAACGTGGTTCCAGTTGACAAATCGCCAGCCACATTCCTTTATAGCCAACCATATTCACCCGCCCATCACCTCTCCCCCCTCTACCCAACACCGCACGCACTTTTGCCCGCTCACCGCCTAATGAAAGGTAAACCAAATTGCAAGTTGCAAGTTGTAACAACTTTTCACCCGGCACTTATCACATTTTAATGTTTCAATTAAGGCGCAAATTGCGTTGCAACAGCAACAACACAAAAACTAACTAAGCAATGAAGCGAAACGGCACAGGATGAAAGCAGCCAAGGGCCGGGCCGGGCCGGGGGGGGGAAGGGCTCAACCATTGAGGTTGACGGGGCGAAATGGTTTGGGGTCAAACCGTATAATTTGCAGCGGGCACGTGGAATTATGTGCATAGCCACAAGGCGGCGAGAGAAGGGCTGTGCGGAGAGTCAAGTTGAAACGCAAGTCCGAGACCATAAACCAAGAGGGTCATCAGCAGCCAACCAATCATGTTTGACTTTAATTACGGGCCACGTTGCGTATACGCAATGCCAACGATGGCACAACGGAAGCTATGGAAGCTTTGTATAGAAAATTAATTGGATAGGAAAACTAGCAACACTGGAAGAAAAAAGACGGGGATTCTGATTTGAAAAAAAGTCAAATCTCAAAAGTCAAGGACAACTATTAAGAGTTTCGTAGAAGTTTCATTGTTCATCTGTTCAAAGATTGCATGCTTTAAGCTCAAGTTTCTTCAAATAGTACGGTCACACTCTTTATTATTCTACACTCTGAAAAAAGCTGAATATAAATCAAGTGAGAAAGTCGCTCCAGCCCTACTTTATTTGCGAAAGTTTTATGCTCTGCATAAGGTCTGACGCTGCTGCAGAGAACATTCTTTGGCTCATAACTTTACCACCGTTCATCCGATCTTTACCAATCTTTTGCAGAATCGAAAAACTATTCTGATTACTCAATATCCTTGCATCTTTAAAACAGTGGCATAAACTCTAAACTCATCGTAAAGTTCGAACTTTACGAACCGTATTACCCAAGCTACTTCATAATATTCTAAACCAGCGATGTTCACCCATAGCCCCCAGGGGCCGAACACTTTCGGTAATTCACGTCGAATGCTTGCCGAAGTAAAGCTTCAGTGTGTGTCGGAGAGAGACAGAGAGCGCCAGAGAGCCTCTCTTCTTGAACATCGCTGTTCTAAACTCACGGGAAAATGGAGTAAAGTTCACGAATTTCACTCTCTCCCTTCAATCCCCTTGCATTCTCCTGAGCTCCGCTTGCAATACAGTTTCTTCACTCTCAATACACTGATCCATCTTGTTTTTATACTCTGTACCAAGGGTACACAGAGTATATTAGGCTTGTGCCAAAGTAGGGAAGCAACTCCGACCATATAAAGTATACATATTCAGCCCGATCAGCCCGTGGCCAAAATTGAAAATAAATTTGATTTGCCTGCAGGCATAAGAAGCATATGTATGTCCCATACATGTCAAATCTCTATCTCTTATCAACTCTGAGATCTGTGCGTTCATACGGACAGACAGACGGCTGTTGATGCTGATCAAGAATATATATACTTTATGGGGTTGGAGATGCTTCCTTCTTCTGGCTGTTACATACTTTTGCACAACCTACGGTACAGAGTATAAAATGCTTCATTCATTCTCCGCGCGGAATTATGACATATTTCCGCTCAGAGATATGTCGTTTGTAACAGGTCAGAGATATGTCGTCGGAGTTATTTCGTTATTAGTTTCATCGACTAAGGCCCGATTTCTCAAAGGTTCCGGTTAGCCAGCCGCCGGTCAGATTTGTTCGTCAAGATGACGAGCGGTTAAGTCAGTTGCTCTTCTCAGCAGCAGTTTCGCCTGATATCGATAAATGCCTATCGCTGCTACAGGGTGACCATACTGTTTGACTAAACGAACGAGTAAACAGCTGAGTCGGTTTGGTTTGTTTGTTTTTTAATGCGATTGGTGGTTGTTGCTGGTCATTGTTTTGCGTAAAAGTTGACTAAAGTTCGATGCTCTGCCTCTTCGAATTTGCATTCCATGGCGTGGACTTGAAAAATTCGATTGTTCATAAACTTTTTGTGTTGCAGTGTGCGGCCAGCTGTTTGTATATCGATAGAAATATCGATAATTTCATTGGGGCTGAGCTCGCGCTTAAAGTTGACCAGTGGATGAGCAGCGCTTAAGTTTGTTCCTCCGGTTACGCCGCCTACATCATGAGACACTCAAATTCGGCTAAGCTGACTTTGAGAAATCGGGCCTAAGAATGTTAAATAGTTGTTTAGATATTTTGGGTTATCAATTGCTGCGGTGGTTGAGATGTTAAGAGATACTCCAAAACTGGCCATGAGGAGATATGCCTACTGAAGTCCTTTTTAACAGAATTTAAGCGTCTCATTCCGGGTACTCACTTGCTTACTTTGCGGCACTTTCAAAAACGTTCTTCTAATTATTTATTGAACACCTGTGGGTGCGGGCAGCCTGGCCCAGACATGAGATGCAGTCAAACGCTCGCACTTACCGCCTCAAATTGGCCTCACACTTCTGGCTGCCACAATTTTGGGAGTTCGTGTTTCGCATTCATTTCATAAATGGGTACCTAACATAGGCCTAGGGATGGGGTAAACATACACACAAACATACATACATACAGGCGTATGCTGTTTTTTTTTTGTTGCTGCCACAAATCAATCCAAATGCGGTTGCGCAGCTGTTGCAGCCACAGAACAACACTTAAGATGCAAGATGCCAAAGCTTCGGGGCGAGGTAAGGGGCACGGGGTGGTGGTGCTGCTGGTGGTGCCGGTGGTGGGGGCAGCCACAACAATGTTCCACATTTTGAAATGAAATCTTTTTGGCCCATAAAACGCCAACTGTGGCCAACCCCAAAAACAAACCAACAAAAAAAGCAACTAACTAACCACAAACTCACTTCCGTTTCGTGTGCTTACAACATGAACGGCCGAACAGACGAACTGCCGCCATTTTGCAGGTCCGACACATAAAAAAACAACAACGAGAACGACAAAAATGTAAAAAGCTCCCAAAAAAAAAAAACTAAAATGGACACAGAGGCACTTTAATTAAAATTACTTTGGACCTCGCTCCTCGGTTTCGTTTCGTTTCTTCTCCTCTCCTCTCCTCTCCTCTCCACTCTCCTCTCTCGCTTCTAATGAGGCCCCAAAACATGGCGACCCGGCCAATGTGAGATGTGTGTGAGAACAAGGCAGAACTTTCCCACTCTGCGGTTTGGCATCGCCGTCGTTTGCCTTGCGCTTGATTGCACGCCGAGCGGATATGGGATATGACCGACCGATCGACCAGCCAGTGCAAAATCGAAGATATCCGGCCCAAAGGGCCAGCTGCAACTAAGTACATATGCAAGAATGCAAAAATGCAACAACCTGGGCTGAGAAGCCCAACCAAACCAAAAGATGTTAAGTGCCAAAAGTGCAAAAATGTAAATTGACTTCTCAGGGTTCACAAACATGCACAAACCTTTGCTACTTGAAGCCTATCTGGGCCAAATCTTTAGCTAGTTTAAGGCAAGGATAACAAGGCAACTTAGTTTCATAAATTTTATAAAACTAATCAAAGCTGTGGACCCAAACAATTCCAAAATATGCGGGAAATCTACGAATTTTGGCTGTGAGCCTTAACCATTTCTACCCAATTTACTAGGCGGCTTTCAATCTGGTTGATTGAATGGAAAGCGTGTTTTTCAATTTCAACTCAATCCCTTAGTCAAAAGACCACATATTGATTTGAGCTTGACAAACGTACTTCAGCCAGATCCTTAAGCCGGCTGGGTGCAAGAATGCTCGAGCTTAAATTGAGCTCGTTATTCGAACTACATTCTAACTGAAAAGGTAGGTAGGTAGTTCCGGCTGAACCCAGTTGAGGTTACACATAGACCTTAAGGTCCTTTATGTTGGGTACATTTGACTTAGAAATCCAGCAGGATCTTTGACGTTTTGGTGAATACCAATAATTGTTTGAGGGCCACTTCTTCCAAGTAGAAGTTTTAATCATATCGTGACAATTGCTGGGCAGCTGCAAATGAGGTGTTTTACAGGTTCTTTCTGACAAAAAAATGCTATCAATATGTTCGAAAAGGACTTGAAATCGATATTCAAACTTAATGAAACTTTTGAAAGAGAATTCTGATCTTAAAGCTAGTTGTTTGCACACCACTGATGCCATCTTTATTATACTTTGCCCATTGACTTCAAATCATCAGCTGCCTTCATATCTCAATGATGCTATAACTGGTAGGGAATTCTAAGGCCAGTCAAACGCTAAATTGCCAGAAGCCATTGCGTATACATCAGAGAACTGCAAAAATCACTTTTTTCTTGATTTCATCATACACAAAAAATTCCACTCACAATTCATCAATCAACAAAGCATGCCGTTGAGTTAACTCGTTGTCATACCAGAGAACGCTTCAATCGGCTGAGTATGAGCGACGCTCATTGAGCGTACGAGTCGACAATGATTGTGTTCATTTAATCACTCAATGAAACTCAGCCCTGAGCAAAGTACACATCATTTCGGCAACAGCTTCGTGCGGTTGAGTGAATTTGAGCTGATTGAATATGCTTGCACGTAAATCGTCTCTCTTGTTCACCAATACAAACACAATTTTCTGACAAAGCAAACTCGCTCTCTCTCTCTCTCTCTTCATTCATCTGTGTCAGCAGCACAGTGAGCAGCGCTGTATTAGCGTATGTTAAAACTCCTACGAGATAATGAACGCACATTCGTTGTTGAGTCAAACGAACAAACACCCGAATCGAGCAGATTGAAGATGAGCATGATTGTAATCAGAGCGCCAACTAGGGTTGATGTTTATGAATGAACAAAACTGAATAGAGAATATGTGTGAGTGAGCAAGATGAACATGTGGATTCGGGTGTTGATTATTTATGATCGTTTTGCAATCACCCGAAGCCGTTCTCTGGTATACATAGATACCTTTTTACACTAAGTAGGCATTGTTATCATTCCAATCACAAATAGCTATTTGCTTTTTGAAATCGTTTCAATTTCTTATACAAATGTTAGAAATTTGAAAATTTTGAAGCCATTGAAAAGATATTGGAAAAGTGCAACAAGTCTTATATGATAAGTGGTTCTGTTTTTAAAGCCATTTGACAGCCAGAAGTACCCCAACTATACATAAAAACAAATAAGGGCTCTATAGTCAAGAGCCCCGACTACAAAATACCCTGTTTATTTCTAATCAATCATATCTTCATTGATTTATTTTTGAATTTGAATGTAACCGGGTTTTTGTAACAGCTATGAAAGCTTCATACTGAAAGTAGGCCACAATATTTTGTTCTTTTTTGCAAATCTGAAACAAACTTGATCTGCGTACGCTACACACCTACCTTCATGCAAAAGTTTGTGGCCGTATCTCTTATAGTCCCTGAGATCGACCGACGGACGGACGGTCCATTTTCAATGGGAACAGGGTATAAAAATTAGCTTATCAATATTATTGCTCAATAGCGCTGCTCGTCTTTCTTCCAATAATCTGCTGGCAGCAAAAAAAAGCGCGCTTACTTGTTGCTGAGCTTGGTGGAATGTTTAGCACTTGCATGGAATGCCTTCTTAATAATGGAAATCTTGATATATTTTTCGAAAATTCCAAAATTTCAGATAACTTCATGTAACTTTGAATTTCATCACGTATAATGCTTGATCTTAATTTACTCATGAAAAACGCATAAATCACAATTGCTCACGCACGAAGCTCTACGTTTGCTTACGTTCACGTCGTGACATGTAGTGACACACGGTGACACGGTCAAGTTAACGTCACGGTTGCACCTCTAGTGCAAGTGTCATCATTTGTTTAGAAATCAAAGGCAAAATGAAATGGACAAACGTATGGATGATATACAGGCCTGTTCCCATTTCCCAGTGGAATTAAAAAGTTAACGATTGGAATTCTGAATCGCTTACATTTTGGAGTTCACGCTTCCAAATGCAATAGAAACCGATTTTCTTTTCGAATGAAAAAGGTAGCCTTAACAATTTCGATTAAAACTGGAATTGAGAACAGGTCGGTGTCATTTCGATCGTTTTTCTCATGCAATTTCTGAGTTACAAGATACAAAAAACTGATTTTATATCCATATATCTAGGGATGCTTCATAATTTACCAAAGTATTTGACATTTTAATATCAAAATACCTGCAGAATGAAAAGAAACGCCGTTGCCAAGAAAATGCTACTTTACTTTTCATTCCACTGACTCTACGGCAATACTTTTGAAACCAAAGTATACTTGATTCAAGAACTTTTAGTTCTCATTTTAATAATATAAACAGTCGATTTTTCGGGCTTAGAATGATGCGTACTCAATTTGAGTGAATAGGGCTAGAACTCGCAACAGAGAAGTGTTGCCTTTTTCTCAACTTGAAAGGTTAGTTCGATTTATTCTTAAATTTTCTAATTAGTTGAGATTTTTGCTAAAGACTTTTGCCTTGACTGGCAAGTGGCAATGTTTTCTAATAAATTTGATTAATTAAGCGAGATTTTTGGCGCTGCCGTTTTATGGCATCCTGTGCTTTGTCGTTGTCGTTGTCGTCCTGTTCCTGGACCTGATAATTAATCAAAATATGCGCGAGCAAAGGATGTCCCGCTGCGTTGCCTTGGAATTTTCTTGAAACAAATTTGTGTTAACCCATTGGTATGCAGGGGGATGGGGGGGGTAGGAGAGGCGGCTGGAACACACACACACACATGTGAAATTGTATTTCAATTATCCCCCTGCGCCACGCCCCCTTTCATGCTGTTGACAAGCGCTGACAACAGAAGGGTTAATTGGCCTCCAGCTAAGACTAATTCCCCCCACCAACAATATTTTTTAACAATTTTCCCCCATTTTCTTTTCGTTTTTTTTTCCCACATCTTTTCCAGAAACCGATCTGATAGGAGCCGCCGAATGGACGGGCTCCAGCAGCTCTGGCCCCAATGTGGCGTATACGGTGGGCGTGGGTGTGCCCTATCCCCATCATCCACATGTCCATCACCTGCAACATCAGATGGCATTGCCACCACCGCCCCAACCGCCGGCGGCTGCTCCCGTGCCGGTGGGCAATGCCAGCGGCATGGCCATGGGCATGAATCATCATTACGGCAGCTCCATGGGTGGCTATGATACGGGCTATGAGACGAACCATCTGCCCACTGTGCTGCCGGACATGCATGGCCATGGCTTTGGCACCGATCCCTACCAGACGGCGTCGGTGGGCGGCTACGGCACTGCCGGCTCGAAGACCGAACTGGAGACTCTGAATGCCGGTGGCTATGGTTCAGCCGGGGGCTACAACCAGGCGGCCTGGTCGAACGGCTATAACAACTATCAGTACGGCCAGTGCTCCGCCTCGGCTCAGTATGGTGCCACAGCGGCCGCGGCAGCGCCCTCACACCCACCGGTGGTTCTGTATCCGCATGTCTACTCCACCGTCAATCAGAATCAGATTCATCTGCACTTGCACAGCAGCGAGAAGTTGGAACAGTATCTGGGTGCCACGGATCATCAGCAGCTGACGATTAGTTCACTGACGGGCAACAGATCCAGCATAGAAATCGGCCTGGGCGGTGGCAACGGCGGGGTGGCGACTGGCTCTGGCGGCGGTGTGGATAGCCAACAGTCGTCGGAGGCCGCAAACCAAATATACCATCAGGAGGTGCAGCAACAGCAGCAGCAGCAGCAGGAGGTGGGCGATCCGCCGCGGGCGGAGGAAGATGTGGGCGATCTAACGCAGGTGTGGCGACCCTATTGACACAATCTCAACACGCTGCCCAGCCGGCGAGCCTATCTACACATTGAACTGAACTGAGCCCCCCGGGAGGAGTGTACATTTGTCGTGAATCTGTAAATAGTCCTATAAATATTATCCGTCTAACTAAACGCCCGACCCCATATGTGTATGTACCATACGTATCCGTGTCTCGATGTGTAATGTCTTTTTTTTTGCTAGCCCTAAGGATACTTGAAGGATACTCAAGATATGAAATTATGAATGAAGCCGCACAATTTTTTTTTTTTTCGTTGACCAGCGCTAAAGAACAAAAGCATAAAGACTATAAATAAAGTTATCGTATTTATTTAAAGATGTTCGAGGTGTTTTTTTTTAAAAGAAAGAAGAGGACTATAGTTAAGCCACACTTTGAAGGTAAGGTACACCCCACACACCTCCATAAGGATTGCTTTCGAGGCGAAACTAAGCGGAAGGGTGGCTAAGCTTATCGAAGCCAAGTTTTACCAGCTATTTGATGCATGGACAATAGTTGAAAGTGCCATTTTATATACCCTGTACCAAGGGTATAACAGCCAGAAGGAAGCATCTTCATCAGCCATGTG
Source organism: Lordiphosa fenestrarum (assembly GCA_035044985.1). NCBI lineage: Eukaryota > Metazoa > Arthropoda > Insecta > Diptera > Drosophilidae > Lordiphosa > Lordiphosa fenestrarum. The sequence goes on from JAWNNO010004426.1 coordinate 1,252,317, forward strand.
GCCATGTCCGTCTATATCTATGAACAATCACATCTCAGAGCTGGTAAGACTTAGAAGTTTGACTTGTAGGGAACAAATGCTTCTTATACTTGCAGCTAGATCAAGGTTCGTACCTTCTAGACATATTTAGTAATCAGTAATGTTCAACGATCTATTGAAAATCTATTGAAATGATAAAGATCGG